>CM033440.1:28431250-29745000 GCA_019425775.1 Rafetus swinhoei
ATCATGACACCATATTATAAATCCTATTAAGATTAGTACTTCAAACTTGGGAGTTTCTACAGATGTTGCTTGCATTTTCCCTGTTCTCTTTTTATTAGCAAATTTTACACATTGAAGATTTATGTTCATACCGCATACATGTTCTGGATGCTTCAACTCCTTATCTAGAATTTTCTTCCGTTCATGAATTGTGTTTTCAGTTTACTTGTTCATGGCTGTTTTCTTTCTTTTCATTCCAGGAGATGGGGCTTCTTTTGTGCTCTTTTGAGTTTTTCAAAGGCATACAGATTGTAATGTCAAGTTTCTGGGTGCTCTGGCAGAGGAGAGTGGATCATGTGTGCATTTGTGTTGCCACTTAAAAGAGAACAAATTGTGATCAAGTGCTATATGCTCTGATTTTCATTACAGCATGGACAGAAATGGAAGCACATGGCCTATTGTTACTGTTTTTACAAGTGCACCCAATGAGCTCTGAAGGTGCTCTGTCCCACTGAAGGAAACTCTCAAATGCTTCCTCAGTCTTAAATGAAATGACTGCAGAGGAAACACAAACAGATGGGAAACTTAACTTAAGCGCTCAAACTGAAAGATTTAGTAAACAGTCCAAAGTCAGCACTAGATAAGACTGAACAATTCAGAAGAAATTAGTACAGCACTTTACAAAAGGAGAGAAGCCCAGAGAGAGAGTATAATCACTGTTTCTGTCATAGAGGAGAAAATTCAAGGTGAATACTGATCTCTTCATGAAAAAAGGGAGTACCAGTGATGGCAGACTGAATAGACTTTAAAATTACTGCCTAATGGAAAAAGTGCCTATTGTATTACCAGTAGGCAATGATGTTTTACAAACTTAAAACAAGACATGGTCCTACCATGGGGTTAGGCGAAACACAGATAAGACATAGTGACGTGATAGCAGATTAAATGAAGAAGAAACAGGATAATTATTACAAATGAGGTAGACTAGACAGAACATTGCATCCTTTTTCAGTGAGCTGCCGTTGTCTTGCTACATGAAATTTTTTCTCCATAGGGAAAAAAAAAATTTAAATTACAAGTTCTGTGAAGAGTGATCCCTTTTACATTCATCCAGGCAGCATTCAAGACTGCACAGAGGGTACTCCCCCATACTCTTTCAAAACCTTTAATTATCAGCAGCCGTCAGTTTATAATCCCATCTAGCTGATCTGATGAAGAGCATGATTTGTCCTAATCTGTGCTTATCATAAAGGCATAGTCATCATAGTGTCAGCTAGCTTTATTCTTTAGAACCATGTTAGAACATGGTAGAATTTTGTAAAGAAGACTAGCCCTAAAGAGAAGTTGTCTACAGCATTTTTATGCTGACGTCTTGAGCAATGTACTGAAAGTTGGAAGATTGTAGTGGCATGTACCATCTGATGATTCCGACATGCTTGTCTTTTGATTTGATTTAGCCAATTTAAAGAATGATGGTCTGTGACCAACATAATTAAGTATCTTAATGCCTCCACTACCCACTTAATGGCAAGGTGTTCTTTTTTCTATAGTTATATAATGTTCCTGGGGAAACAGTTTATGACTTATATAAAACTGGGTGTTTCTTTGTCAGGTTCCTGACTCAGCACTGCTCCAAGCCCAATTTCAGAAGATTTAGTGTATACTGTAAATTTCTTCATAAATTCAGGGATTCTCAGGATAGGAGCATTCTGAAGCAAATTTTTAAATGTAACAGAGTGCTTAAGAGCAGTCTCTAATGACATCTGTGTAGTCGCAGCTCAGAACCAGTACTCCCTTTGACTTGTCAGCCATATTTGACACTATTGACCATATTCTTGAAATTGTTCCTTGCTTCCATGACTGTCTCTCTTGGTTTGCATTCTATCACTCATTGCTCCTTCAGCAGATTCTCCTTATGCCCCATTACAGCTTTTTGTGGGGATTTCACAGGACTGTCCATGGTCACTTTTTCTTCTCCCTTTACACCTTCTCATGGAATTTTATACGCAAACATTAATTCAGCTACTATCTCTGTGCTGACAGCTTCACAGATCTACCCCATCTACTCCAGACATGGCTCTTTCTGTCCAAAGTAAAATCTTAATTTTTTCTTACATCGCATCATAGGTATCTAGCCAACATAGTGAAAGCAGAGCTCTTAATTTCCCCTTCCCTTTCTCGCCCAAATTGTGCAAAACAACCAAAACCCTTCCTGCTACTATCTTTATTGGTCATGTTGAAAATAGAGATGTCAACAAGTTAATCTTATTGACTGCACACACTCCCCCTTCCCCACCCCTCGCTGCCTCTGTATCACCGGGGGTAGGGGAGCAAGAGCCAGTGCCCGTGAGGAGCTGGCTTTAAGCATGTTCCCCACAATCACTGGCTCCACCTGCCCCACATGCTGCTGCCTCTGAAACAGAGGCAGCAGCATGGAGGGTGAGGGGGGCAGGCAGGAGCCGATATGCTTGGAGAGTTGGCTTGCAAGCAGGCTCCCTGCGCGTGCTGGTTTCACAGACCCACCTGCACCCCTCTTGCTGCCTCTGTAGGAGGCAGCGATGTGGAGCAGGCAGGAGCCGGCTTAAAAGCTGGTTCCCCCTAGAACCAGCTCTGCGGAGTCCCTCCACACTGTGCTGCTGCTTTTATCAGAGGCAGCAGCATGCGGGGGGGGAAGCAGCCTCCGGCCCAGGCTGTCCATGGACAGAGGCTGCTTCATCGCCCATGGAGCAGCCTCTGTCTGCAACGAGCCTGAGCTGACCACGGACAGAGGCTGGTCCCCTGCAATAATCCCTGTCCACAGGGAGTCCAAGCTCTCTGTGGACAGGAGCTGCTGCCGAACCAGCCTCTGTCTGCAGCAGGCGCAGGCTCCTTGCAGACAGAAGCTGGTCCACGGGAGGCAGAGCATCCTCTGTCTGCGGGGAGCTCAGACCCCCAGGGACGGGCTGCTGTCACCCCATGCTGCTGCCTCTGTATCAGACAGCAGCATGGGGCAGCAAGCAGCCACTCTGCACAGGGAGCTGGTCTTTAAACTGGCTCCCCTCACAGACCAGCCCCTGCCTGCAACCCCATGCTGTTGCCTGTGATGCAGAAGCAGCAGCACGGGGTGGCAGGGAGCTCCCCATGAGTAGGGCTGGGAGTGCACTGGCTGCCTGCCCCGCCCCCGAAGACTGTTGAATAGTCATGTAACCACTAAGATTTCATGTGGTTACACGACTATTCAATTACACTGTATCTAACATCCCTAGTTAGAAAACACCAGCATTCTGCCTGTTGCTCAGGCCCACAACCTGGGTGTCCTCTTCGACTCAGCATGCACGTGAGGACATGTCCAAATCTTGCAGACTCTTTCTGAGTAATATTTCTTAAGCTATGACCTTTCGTACCAATCTCACACACAGCTTAAACTCTCATCCAGGTCCTCCTCATAGAACATGTTGCATCTTTATTACTGCAACATACCTTTCACCGGGTTTGACAAATGGCGCACAGCAAGACTCGTATTTATTGCGAGTGCTGCTGCAAAGATCATTTTCCTACCACAGTGCTTTGACTCTGCTTCGCGCTTTCTCTTTTCACGAAACATAAGCTGTTCATCTTCACTTTTAAGTCCTTCCGAATCTATCCCCCCATCTTTCATTCTCTGTCAAGGTGTTGACCTGTCAGTGGCAACCTCCGTCATCCACTTATTAAAAGTTTAAAATAGCACCTTTGTGTTTTCTCCCTTGCTTCCTACTTAAAACTCCTCTGCTCTGATGCCTACAAAAACTCAACAACAATTATGTTGATCTCAGCACACCTGTGGTTTATTGTGCTGACGAGTAGTGTTTCATTGTTTCCTTGTGCTCCCCTGTCTGTATCCATCTGCTGTCTCCAGTCTTACACTTTGGGGAAGAAACAAAGAGCTTACAATTAATCTTCTTTTTCTGTCACAGTACAAAGCCTAGCATGATGGGATCCTGGTCCTTGTCTGGGAATCCTAGGTGCTATGATGATATAAATAATAAAAAATGTAACAGCACTCTTTGTGTATCCATTGGGCCATGTTTTTGAAGGAAATACAGTAAAACTCCAATAGTCCAGCATCCAATAGTCCGGCACTCCTGATAGTCCGGCATCAAAATGGCAAGAGCCTAGTGAGTGAGCTTCGGCCAAAAATGAGTCACAAGGTAACAGCAGCAGCAGCTGAACTGAGCAAAAAGGGTAAAAAAGGCTTAAAAAAACGAAAACATTACAGTATACTGTATACAGTATGTACAATAAAAAGGGTTAAGAACACTTTATACACAGTATATAATGTATACAGTATATATATAACCTGCTTATAGTACCTCCTGATAGTCCAGCATATCTGATAATCCGGCACCACCTAAATCCCATAGGTTCCGGATTATCGGAAGTCTACTGTAAAAAGTATGTTTCCTTTCCCTTCCTTTTGGATGGTGGTGTTGTATCTTGCAACGTAGATGTTTAAGCAGTATTTGTGTGAGTGCATATATGCAGGCACATCTCTCCACGTTCCTTTTCCTCTGACTGAAGCACCATGCAAGCAGTCGACCAGAGAATTGCTGGGTAGTAGCCACATTTCTCTCATTCACTTTCAAAGGGGAGAAAAGTGAGCTTCACTTTAAAGTAGCAATCCTGCTACACTGTCAGTGACTGATCTCCTGCCATAGTTAGCTCTGAGGCTTAGCTTGTCTTCTCAAATAGCACAAGTTTTTACAAGTTCTCACTGAAAAATATATTGGAGGAAAACCAGAGTCAAAATACCTAGTCATGGGAGAAAAGCAATTATTGACAGTAATTTTGCGTAGTTCATATGAAAAAGCCTTTCATATATATAAATTACTACTTAACCAAGATCCTGCAAACTCCCTGGCACCATACTAAGGGCCTGGTCTTTCAGCCACTTCATCCTCAGAAGTTTCACTGATTTCTGTGACTGCTTTTCACAGATATGTTTATGATTAGCTGTGTTTCCCTTCATAAAATTAATCTGTGAAATATATGCATCAGTAATACATTTCTGTAATAATTTGCACAAAAAAGTCAGTCTCTCTCCATCTCACTATTACATCTTTGTTGAAATCTTAACAATTTAAGACTTCATTACAGTTATGTTAGAGCATTTATAACTCAGCCTATTTAAAAGTAAATGATAATTGTCACACTAAATGTTGCATATTACATAATAAAGTTCCATCTTCCTTACTGATTGGTCATTTAGGCCCTGTCCTTTTTGCAGTTAGCATGACAGTACTGTTGTACTGTATAGGGCCCCAATCCTGGATCAATGCCTCATTTTGCTAGGGACTGTGCAGATACGTAACGGACACAGCCCTTACCTCAAAGAGCCTAGACTCTACAGGCAGGTCTACGCTGTGAGGTTACGTTAAGCAGTTTCAGCTATCTGATTAACATACAGTTGACATAGGCTAGGTTGACTTATTGCAGTGTCTACATCATGCTAGATTGACAGAAGAAACTCTCCTTTTGACTTGCCTTATGTATCTTGTTCCAAAGGAGTACTGGAGTCAACGGAAGAGTGATCTGCAGTCAATTTAGCAGGTCTTCAATAAATCCACCGCAGCATTGATCTCCCTGTTGTGGAGACAAACACTAAGTGCCAGTGGTAGAAGGGGCCTGTCCACATAGAGCTGCTTCTGGAATCATGGTCTGTCATGCTAAGTCAGAAAAAAATCTTCCATACATTAGTGCAGAATCATGGGGGTTGATTCTATTTATAAATGTAAACCTGTAGTAAGTATACAGTATTTTCTCCTGATATAGAAGTAGGATGAAGCTACTTTTTAGAGTGATTTATATTGAGCTCCCATATTGACAATATCAAAAACGTTATTTTAATGAAATCAAGTAGCTGCTACAGGTAGAGGAGTCAGAAATACCAATTGTAATGGGATACATTTTCAAAATAAATGGTAGTCTTTTGTGGTAGAAAGTGTTTCTGGCTTTAGAAACTAAGGTTGCTTTAAAAAATGAATATATTTTTCTTTCTAATGTATGTACTGCAACTGATTTGCTCCTGGCCCCTCCAGATATTCCATAGAAAACTGCTGACACAGCACATGTTGGTTCAGTGAGATGGCATGATCTAATTGAGTCTGGTTGGTGTCTTAACTAGGGCCTGAATTTATTGTTTTTTAAAGGCTGAAGTTGAAAAATGCATGAACAGTGAGCAATACTTTAAGGGAATAACAGAAACTTTTCATTTGCATTGACTGCATCTGTTGCTTAGTAATTGTGTGCAGAATGAAAGAGGTGCAACCCAATTGCATTTTTTGCAAGTTATAGGATTTAATTGTTTTGTAGAGTTTGTGATTTCCTTTGTTTTATTGGTCTTTACAATAGCAATATGATGGTAACAAGAATAGAAAAAGACTTTTCTTTAATTGTTCTCTTCAGAAAAACTCTTGGAGATCGCTTGAAGCTTGAAGAAAAGCTTGGCATACTCAGTGTATCTGATACCACTGTAGGCAGCAAACAGATGACATTCAAATTAAAAAAGGTAAGTTAAAACATGATGGTAAATTTGTCACCTGAGAAAACAGGAAGCCCTAAAGCCATCTGAAATGGATGTCCCTCTTGATTTCTTCACTATCTGACAGCACTTTTGCTTTTTTTTTTGCATAGCCTCATATGTAGCCCCACCAGATTCCTTTTCTGGTGGCAAACACCAGTTCCCTTTCTTAGCTTATCTGTAGCCATATAATCCAGTGCTAGCACCTTGTCAGTTCTCTCAGTCCTGGGTTAGATCAGTAATTTGAGTCATAGACAAAAATGCCCATGATGCTGAGAGAAGTGATGATGCTGTTCTGTAACTTACAGTCTTGAATCATTAATGATGGGGGTGCCTCATATTGATCAGATCCATTTCTGTTCAGTATTTTCAATTAGTTATCATTATAGAAGTAAAACTGCAGTAGTGTGGGAGAATGTCTGAAATAGTTACAAGTTGAATCTCCCTGGTACAGCACCCTCTGGACCTGACCAGTGCAGGATAAGGGATTTTGCTGGACCAGGGGAGGTCATATCTGGCTCCTCAGCTACTGGCTCCCCCCCAGCCCTGGACCAGCCTCCTGGCCGGCTCCCCTTTGCCACCAGCCTCGCTGCATTGCCAGTCCTCCCACCTCCTTCCCTGCTATGCCGGGTATTCCAGCTTGCTTCAAGCTGGGCTCCTGGCCCTGCCAGGCAGCTCCCCTGGGTTGTGCCTGCCTGCCTGATTGTGGCTCGCCGGGCAGCACACCAGCGGGGAGCCAAGGTGCCAGCCATCCGGTAGGACTCTCTGGTCCTGGAATATCTGTGGTCCTGCCGGATGATGGATGTTGCTGGACCAGGGAATCCTGGATTACAGAGGTTCAACCTGTATTAGAATGTACCACTTTGGCTAGTTGGGACACAAGAGTAAATCAAAGTCATTGGAATTTCTTATTGAACTTTGTCACCAATTTTTCACAAGCTTTTCTCATCTACATTGTAGTCACTGTATTCACTGTGGACTGAGGAATAAGTCTCAGATTCCAGTGCAGCTGTGTGAAGGATCACCATTTCAGGACCTTTACCAGCAGCTGTCATTGATACAGTAGCGCCTTTGAGCTAATTAAATGAACTTTGCAGGGCTTCCGAAACATACTCTTTTAATGGTAGCTTTAAATTAGAAAATGCTGAGTCAGAATGCTTCCTACAGTTGATGATGGTGAACAAAGGAAAGATCAGCTTCCATAAAGATTGGGGGTGGGGAGAGGGAAAGATTTGGGAATAGTTCAAAATGCCATTCTGGATTTGATCCCAACAGAATCAGTATATTATTTTTCTTATTCTGTTGCAAGTGACTCATTTAAGAGTTCATCTCAATGTGGTTGCTTTAATGAATATACAAATGTACACTACTTACAATGATAGAGGCCTTGTTAACAGTAAATATGACAAATAGTTCAGTTAACATGGGCCCCCACACTGTGATGTGGGGAGAAGAGAGATGAAGAAAAGTAAGATGGAATGGAAAATTCCTCTTTTTCCCTGAGCCAATCCTACTGTAGTCCATGGGAGCAGAAAAAAGTAGGGCTGGAAAGGAGCCATGTCATATGATATGCTCTTTTCAAAAGATGAAGAGAATGCATTTGGCAAGGCTAGCGGAAGTTTAACGCTTCTAGAGTCATCATTAACTCCTGCTTGTAATTGCCCCATCTTCAAGGTTTTAGGTGTAGATATGATGTCTCTTTGGAAGAAGGCAGAAGAGTAATTCATATCCTTTCATAGGAACTGCTCTACAGGGTCAGACTAGTGGTCTGTTTGGCCTAGCATCCTGTCTTCCCACAGTGGCAAATGCCATGTGCTTCAAAGGGAATTAAGAGGACAGGAAACTTGAGTGACCCAGCCCCAGCTATCCACTTTCAGCTTCTGAAAGTTAGAGGCTTTAAGGACACTCTGAGCTTGGGGTTGCATTTCTGACTGTCTTGTCATTAGTGCACCTCTACTCCATGAACTTAGCTAATTCTTTTTTTAACCCAGTTATATTTTTGGCTTTCACAACAACCACTGGCAGTGAGTTCTGTGGGTCGATTGTGCATTTTGTGAAGTAGTACTTGCTTTTGTTTTTTTTGTTTTGGGGGCCTTTTTTTGACCTGCTGCCTATTAATTTTCTTGGTTTATCCTGAATTTTTGTATTATGTGAGGGGGTAAATAACAATTCCATATTCACTTTCTCCACACCAGTCATGATTTTATAGACCTCTATCATACCCAGGTTAGTCATCACTTTTCCAAACTGAACAGTCCAAATCCTTTTATTCTGCATACAGTATTCAAGATGTGAGTGTACCATGGATTTATTGGGTATCATTATGATACATTGTCATCTTACCTATTGTGGCTGGGTTTTTTATTTTTAAGTCCTTGTGGATTAATGGGGTTTGGGGGCTGAACAGGTTTGGGTACCTTAGTAGCTCTGTGCTATCTACTTTCTTCCAAATCCCATTTCTCCTTCGCCCCCTTTATCTCCTGGCATTTCCAGGATGGTCTATATTTCCATTGGGGATGTTAGAGTGTAGATAACTACTGTTTAACCAATACGCGGATGCTTATGGTTAATGGTGTCAGTTACACTCAGCCTCCTGGAGGTGGCTTTGTTGTGGCAGGGCAGTGAAGGCTCCTCCTCAGGAGCCAGGGGAGCAAGGGCTGCTGCCTGTGCTCCTGGGGAGGAGGCTTCACTGCCACAGTGAAGCCTCTCACCAAGAGCTGGGCAGGCAACAGCTGCCACAGCGAAACCACCTCCCTGGGAGCCAGGCCGGCCAGGGCTGGCAGCCGACTCATGAGGAGGCTTTGCTGCGGGCTCTGCTAAGCTTTCTACTGCAGAGCCCGCAGCACGTGTCACCGCTGAGATCTTCAGTGGTTTCCTGGTTTACCCTATTGCACGATTTTTAACATCCCTACTTTCTATTGTTTTTACTGTGGGGTCCACAATATAGTCGAGTGCCTTTCAGTTCCAGTTGTTTGCAGTGTTGTTGCAGGATATTGGAGAGACACAAAGTGGTTGAGAGAATCTTTTACTGAATCAACTTACACCGGGTTTTCTTCAGGGCTATCCTTCTAGTGTTCTTCATAGCTGGGGGATAGGTGGTCGTCCTGTGGTCCCCACCCAGCCTAACCTGGGCCTACCTCAGCCAGGAGACATGCACCCTTCCCCCAGGTGTGCCTGCCAGAGTGCAGCAGCCATCGAGAGGCACTTCTCACCTGGCCCCAAAGCTGCTGCAATGACAGTGGGCTGGGGTAGTCCTCTCTCTCTCTCCGAGACAGCCTGCGTACTGAATCCCTCAATCTCAGCCCCACCCCAGAGCAATGATTTTAATGAAGCATATACATTTTCATTTCCCTCCCAAAAAAACCCCAAATTAATTGAGTTAGGGACCTGAACAATGCTCGGTAAGTCTCCTAGTACAAAATAAAACAAAAACGTTAGGGCTTCTTGGGATTTTCACTTTTTGTGTAAAGACCTAATGTGATAGCCATCTTTAGCCAACATAGGAACAAACTCTTCTGGGCTTGAACATGAGTAGGTGGAATAGAACATGTGGAAGCCTGCAATGAACTATAAACAGTTTCTCCATTTTGGAGTAGAAGTAACAAATTAAAAATCTTTTATGTTCGTTTGGAATGTAAATAATTTTGAGTTCAGACTGTCAAAATTAAGAGGCACAAGACTTGGAAAACAAAGACCGAAGATTTTTTAACCATGAAACTGTGCGCCTCTAAAATAAACCACATTTTAAAGCTGCAGTGCCAGATCCTAAAGATGCCATACTGAACAAACTTCTGTTAACCAGCTGTTCAGAGAGTGGAAATTGCTTTTTGCAAACTCAACATTATCAATTTAGGGCTAAATAAGGATCTCAACTGGTTAACGGATTGCAAAGCAATTTGCCCTCTCTGAATATTCTCATCTCCAGACCAAATGCTATGAATGGCCCATTTCTACCCTGACTTGAATAGCTTCATTAACAAAAACAACTTCTTCCCTATATATACTCCTGCTTCTTTAACTTCCATTCCAATTCATCTGATGAAGTGGGTTTTACCCACAAAAGCTTAATCCCTTAAAATGCCATAGGACTTCTCCTTGTTTTTGCAGATACTAACACAGCTGCACCTCTGAAACTGCTGTAACTTAACCTTAATGGTAAAATTTTTACCATTAGAGTTATGTGCTGGAAACATAGCTTTTTGTGCTCAATTAACATGATGGATGCATCTATAATAAATCTACTCTATCTACATTGCATGAATTTGTGTACAAATAAAATAAAAAGCTTAAATTTCTGTGGTACCTGGCTGCTTGACAGTTTTAATGGGGAAGTTTTTGTAAACTGTAAATATTGTACATAGATTATCTTATTCCTTTTCATGTTATGTCTGGAACTGTGTAGTTTTTACTACACGTAGTTTAGAAACTTTCCTGATGTTGTTAATGTTGTACTAATTTTCTGGGACATTTGGAATTCTAACTCAAAGTCTGTTTTGTAAATATTTTAGTCAGGGCAACAGAAGAAACAGCAGGAAGCTGAAAAGCAACATCATCTGGAGAGGAAACAACTTAGGCGTTCAGCTGGTCACCTCAAGAGTAAACGTGGTAGAAGAGGACCATTTTAATTCCTTCTTGAAAAAGTTGATTTACTTTCACTTGTCACCTGGAAAGTGAGACTTTACAGCACAGGCATACAAAAAAAGAGTATCTAAAAGATGGACACAAGAAAACTGGAACCTGTTACACTTCATGAGACAAAATGCTTGGAGTATTTGGAGAAGACACCATGAGTACAATGTTACAACCTCAAAGTTTTGGTTTTGACTTGTGCATGAAGTAGCAGTGACTGGTTATTGTGTAACATTAGATGTGATATATATGAGAGTCCTGTCTGTGTAAACAGGATCTTTATGGTCTCTTTAATTAGAGAATCTGATTTTTCTTTTTAGCATCATGAAATGTTCACTGTTTAAATGTGGATTGGAAAGTCTTAGACTGCTAAGACCTTAAGTAATTTTTTCCTATGATAGCCAACATTATAAATACACAAAATAGGAATTACCTTAGCTTTGTGTTTTGCTATTGAAACCCTGATAGCAGATAACATCACACGGAACCCTGAGCATTGGCTTTGGTATGTACTGGTAAGGCCAGGATTCAGCAAAGTAGTTAAGGAAGTGCCTAAATGTCAGCAGGTTGAAGTCAGTGAGACTAGATGTATGTGTAAAGTTAGGCACATGATTAATACCTTAATGAATCAAGACTTAAATTAGGAAGTGACCAGTATGTTCAGTGCTGTGTAAACATGAGCCTGATTATGCAAACCCTTTATTTATACAAGCAATCCTTGTCCACATGAGTTGGTACCATTGACTTCAAATGTTTTGGGATTGGAATCCTGTCACAGAACACATTGTAAATTGGATGTCAATCAAAAGTTTTAAAGTTGTAACTTTCAATCTTACACTTTTCAACTGAGGTGAAATTAATTCCAGTGCAGAGAGGACAAGTGCAAGGATCTAGACTATGGAGTGAATATTACTGTAAGTGATTTGGATGTTAAAAAGATTTATTCATTTTTTTAAGAAGTCTGTTTACTGTTTGGCTAGTCCAGATAAATGATGAACTTTTTGGATAGAGCCAGTTTGCAGAATCTCCTTAATTTAAAGCACTGAGCAGTGATTTTCAGACCTGGGACAATGAGACCATCTAGTCTGCTTTATAAATAACACAGATCATATAACTTCACCCAATTACCCCTTTATTGAGACGAGTAATATGTATTTGACTAAAGCATGTAATCAAGAAAAACATCCAGTCTTGCTGTGAAGACATCGAGATGCAGAAATCACTATTTCCCTTGATAGTTTTTTCTAATGGTTAATCTAAAAATCCATCAAAAAATTATGCTTTGTTTCTAATGTAATTTTTGTCTTTGACTTCCAGTTATTGGATCTTTATATGTCTTTTATTGTGTGGAGAGGAGAGGATTAAAGCGTCCTCTAGTATTTTCTTCCCGTGAAGGTATTTTATACACAAATCAAGTACTCTTTCAGTCTTTTCGATTGCATTCTTTTAGTCTTGCTGTGTCAAGGCAAGCTATTCCTCTGTGTCGGAAAGATAGAAAATATGGCAAAAGACCGCCTTGGCTTAACCACGAGATCTTGCATGATCTAAAAATAAAAAAGGAGTCCTATAAAAAATGGAAACCAGGACAAATTACAAAGGACGAATATAGGCAAACAACACAGGAATGCAGGGGCAAGATTAGAAAGCCAAAGGCACAAAATGAGCTCAAACGAGCTACGGGAATAAAGGGAAACAAGAAGACTTTTTATAAATACATTAGAAGCAAGGGGAAGACCAAGGACAGGGTAGGCCCACTAGTCAGTGAGGAGGGAGAAACAGTAACAGGAAACTTGGAAATGGCAGAGATGCTTAATGACTTCTTTGTTTCGGTCTTCACTGAGGAGTCTGAAGGAATGCCTAACATAGTGAATGCTAGTGGGAAGGGGTAGGTTTAGAAGATAAAATTAAAAAAGAACAAGTTAAAAATCACCTAGAAAAGTTAGATGCCTGCAAGTCACCAGGGCCTGATGAAATGCATCCTAGAATACTCAAGGAGCTGATAGAGGAGGTATCTGAGCCTCTAGCTATCATCTTTGGAAAATCATGGAGACGGGAGAGATTCCAGAAGACTGGAAAAGTGCAAATATAGTGCCCATTTATAAAAAGGAAATAAGAACAACCCAGGAAACTACAGACCAGTTAGTTTAACTTCTGTGCCAGGGAAGATAATGGAGCAAGTAATTAAGGAAATCATCTGTAAACACTTGGAAGGTGGTAAGGTGATAGGGAACAGCCAGCATGGATTTGTAAAGAACAAATCATGTCAAACCAATCTGATAGCTTTCTTTGATAGGATAATGAGTCTTGTGGATAAGGGAGAAGCGGTGGATGTGATATACCTAGACTTTAGTAAGGCTTTTGATATGATCTCGCATGATATTCTTATCAATAAACTAGGCAAATACAACTTAGATGGGGCTACTATAAGGTGGGTGCATAACTGGCTGGATAACCGTATTCAGAGAGTAGTTATTAATGGTTCACAGTCTGCTGGAAAGGTATAACAAGTGGGGTTCCACAGGGGGTCTGTTTTGGGACCGGCTCTGTTCAATGCCTATTCTATGCCAATATCAACGATTTAGATATTGGCATCGAAAGTATGCTTATTAAGTTTGCAGATGATACCAAGCTGGGAGGGTTTGCGACTAATCTGGAGGATAGGGTCATAATTCAAAATGATCTGGACAAATTGGAGAAATGGTCTGAGGTAAACAGGATAAAGTTTAATAAAGACAAATGCAAAGTGCTCCACTTAGGAAGGAACAATCAATTTCACACATACAGAATGGGAAGCGACTGTCTAGGAAGGAGTACGGCAGAAAGGGATCTAGGGGTTATAGTGGACCACAAGCTGAATATAAGTCAGCAGTGTGATGCTGTTGCAAAAAAAGCAAACATGATTCTGGGATGCATTAACAGGTGTATTGTGAGCAAGACACGAGAAGTCATTCTTCCACTATACTCTGCGCTGGTTAGGCCTCAGTTGGAGTATTGTGTCCAGTTCTGGGCACCGCATTTCAAGAAGAATGTGGAGAAATTGGAGAGGGTCCAGAAAAGAGCAACAAGAATGATTTAAGGTCTAGAGAACATGACCTATGAAGGAAGGCTGAAAGAATTGGGTTTGTTTAGTTTAGAAAAGAGAAGATTGAGGGGGGACATGATAGCAGTTTTCAGGTATCTAAAAGGGTGTCATGAGGAAGAGAGAAAACTTGTTCATCTTGGCCTCTGAGGATAGAACAAGAAGCAATGGGCTTAAACTGCAGCAAGGAGGTTTAGGTTGGACATTAGGAAAAGTTCCTAACTGTCAGGGTAGTCAAACACTGGAATAAATTGTCCAGGGAGGTTGTGGAATCTCCATCTCTGGAGATATTTAAGAGTAGGTTAGATAAATGTCTATCAGGGATGGTCTAGACCAGTGGTCCCCAATGCGGTGCCCACGGGCGCCATGGCACCCACCAGGGCATTAATGTGCACCTGCCTAGTCGGGGTCGCAACACGGGATGGCCGGGGAAGGACAGGCCGCACGCGCTGCGGGGCCAAACTTGCGCCGTGATGGGGCGTGGGGAAGCTCCGGTGGCTGGCAAACCTGCCAGGGAGCCCGGCAGGGAAGCCGCGGGAGCAGGGCGGCCGGTCCGGAGCAGTGAAATGGCCACGGTGGAGGGTCTGGCGCAGGCGCACTTGGCGTGGGGCCAGCTGGCCGAGCGACACAGTGGGGTGACATCACCTACCGGTGCGGCGCCCGCCACAAAAAGGTTGGGGACCACTGGTCTAGACAGTATTTGGTCCTGCCATGAGGGCAGGGGACTGGACTCGATGACCTCTCAAGGTCCCTTCCAGTCCTATGATTCTAAGGTCTATTAGGCCCAGAGGCCCCCCCCCAATTAGAGACTTCAAATCTGCATGCAAAACCACCAACAGAGGTCACTGCAGGCAGAAACACAGGTCTGCTGAGCTGAGACCCACTGACTCTGGAATTACATTGCAGTGCAGACATACCCATTGGGACCAGCACTCAAAGAAAAAATGGAGAGGTTACTTTCCAGTACTGGCAGGTCTTTGAGATGTGTGGTCCCTGTCTGCATTCTACTACCCACCCTCTTCCCTTCTACTTCAGATCATGTTTTGTGGTAAGAGCAGAACTGGAAAGATGTCAGTCTGTGCTGCCTCTTATACATTCAGTTTGGAGCAGGAAAGTGACAGTGCAGAGAAATCTTTGATCTCAAGTACATGCTGCACATGTAGCCAGGTTGGAATTCAAATAGGAACCACACGTTTTACAGAACCTCCTGTTAAAGCTATGGAACTCTTTACCACCAGAAATCATTGAGGCCAAGACTTCTAATATTTATGAGTTAGACTTGATATTGATACAGATATCAAGAATATCCAGAGTTGTCATAATTAACAACAAATTTTGGAACAAATAAACCTCATGATTTAGGATTTGAACTGACTGCTCAATATATAATTGGAGTTAGCAGTGCTGCTCAAGTTTCAAAACTGACTAGTAAAGTTTAAAATTGCTGTGTAACAATCAGAGATGCATGATGACTAACTAGACAAAAAAGCTTATGGTAAGATACTAATGATAAAAATTAATTATTAGCGCCTTGGTCCATTCTCTTCAGAGAGGCTATTTGTGGAGTTAAATTACTATACCACTTAGCAAAAACCGAAATCAGTCCTTTAATCATGAAAGTTTAGTATCTTTCCCATAATACTTTTGAAGATACTTAATAAATCAAGAAGTGTGTTTAGCTTCTATGACTGGCAAAAATTAGGCTGAAACTTAGAAATACCCATGGACTTATCCTAAATAATGAAATAACAGTACAGGTTGGACTTACCTGGCCCGACACTCTTGGGACCTGACTGCGTAAGATGATACTTACAGTGTGTATCATAAATTGTTTATGTTTATAAATGTTGGTCTGCCTTACTTACCTCTTTCGCTGGCCTAAAGAGAGAGAGTGAAACCTGTGGTCTTTGGGAGGCTCCAATAAAGTCTATTATGCAAGCTCCCTGCACAGAGCTGGCACAATATACTGAGGGAGCATACGAAAATGCATGCAGCCAAACATTTATCACTACTGATGGAGCAGGAGATGTCCGAATGCCACACCAGTAAATCCTGAGTTTACTGTATCACTGTCCTGAACTACTACAATCACAATAAAACTGAGGACTGCAGGGAAAATCGTTTCACCAGTGGGAACGATGAGATAAGGACAGATATGGGTAATCTTAAAGAGGAAAAATCACACTTCATGAGAGGCCAGTCATGCAACTCTGTCATCATTAAGTGATCAGAGGGATGCAATCTTCCTTAAGAATCTACCTTGCCTCCCATGTATGAACAATGTGTGTGTGAGGCCTCCTCTTGAAATCATTTCTAAACTTTGTGAATACAGTATAATCAGCACACTGCCGATGCACAATTGTGGGTGTCCTGTCACCTTTGAGTCCTGCAAGTTCTCTTTCTGTTCTGGTGAAGTGATTAAACTGTGTTGTCCTTTACATGTGTGAAGGGGGGATGGGGTACGGGGTACCTTATTCTGAACTTTGGGAAAAGAGAATTGTCACTACTTGGCAGAGATTATCCATCTTTTTCACTCTTTTGGGGGACTCCACTGAGAGGGAATTAGTTTGACATTATGAGTCACTTTCAACTAATGGTGAAACAGCTGAAAGGAAAAAGTTATTTGTAGAGCTAGTCAAAATGTTTCCATAACAACTTCTATTTAGTTGGAAAATGCCTTTTTGATGAAGATGGAAATCTGCCAAAAAATCAAGTTTAATTAAACTGAAACATTTTTTAACCAGTTCAGGGGAAATTATTTTCTGACCTGATCTAGTCACTTGTACAAACTGTCCTCAGTTTTCAAGATAGAATACTGAATTTTTCCAGCCAGCATGCGATGTTTAATTAGAGCTGATAAGAAAACCTCAAAATAGTCACACAAACATGCTCAAACTTTTTGTTCCAGTTTTCATTGAAATTTGGGCTCATTAGGAATTTTCCATCCAGCTCTGTGCAATGTCAATGTTTGTGTCAGCTCAGGATTCATACATGGCATTTGACCACTGAACTTCCTTAAGCTCCCGGAACTCTCTTCACAGGCATTTCCTCCGGGGTTTAAGTACCCACCTTCTTGCAATGTCTGCTTTAGAAAAATGATCTGTTGGTGGTGTTATCAATAAGTCCCCATGGTCTGACCTCAGCTGCTTGAAAACTGTTTAATAGCACAGCAGCCCAAGCAATTAAGGAAGTTTGTATTCTTCTATATTTCATGTTGTCTATAACTGTTTTGTCCTAGTAACTAAGTGTGATGAAGAAGGGATGATTTCATTTTTGATCATGGGAAGTTGTGGTACCTCTAACTACTACTTGTGGCAGTATTTTTATCTCTAGCTTGCTAAGCATTATCCAAGGTCCATCCACCTGTGACACTGACAAATCTGTATGTAAATTCAATAAAGAGTGCATTTTGGGGAAACTTGACGCATGCACCAAAATAGAAACCCACTTAAAAAAAGGTTTAAAGAATCTAGTATGTGTATATAATCAACAAGCTTCCACAACTCTTACATTATCTGGTTTCTACAGATCCAAATTAGAAGTAGGTCCAAGCCTAGTGACAAAAGTACCAGTCAGGATCCCAAAGTTCTCCAAAGATAAAGGGTGTTTTGAGTCCAGAAAACAGGCTCATCTCTGCTATTAATAATAAAAAGAAAAGGACACTGCCCAGTATTTTTTAGTGTAACACCCTCCTTAAAAGCTTGAAAATAACATTTCTCCCTTTGCTTTATCCCATTCCATTTGACCAGTCATTTCTGTATGGATCAGAAACCAATATTACATTGTACCTTCTCAGATCACTCATAGAACTGTAAATCTGTGCAATAAGGTTACCTTGCTGGCTGGTCTGCATCATGGCATACCTCTCTTTAAATTAAAAATACACTTTTGTGGGGTGCACAATAAAGGCTGCCCAAAGGCAGAGAAGTAATTTGAGCGACCAGTATTTTAAATTATATTGGTTCTTATGGACGTTAGTTGCATTAATTACAGGGTTCCTCCTTGCAAAGTATGAACTATTACTGAATCACTTCTCAGATTTATTACGCACAAGGCGGCTTTCATCCTACGTGCGCAGGGCTTTGAACTGTTACTGAATACTTTTCCAGGTTTTTTTCAGACTTTCATTCCCTCCCCAATGGTTCTTTTCCTTTCCGCCTACATTTCCTCAAAAAATGGTCTCAATCCAGCAGTCCTGAGAGAGGCAAAACTCTCACTGATGTCAAAGGGTGGTTTGCCTGTGTTAGGATTGGGCCCAAAGTGTAGGTATGTTGGGAGAGTTGTGAGGCAAGTCACACTCTCCAGCTTTCCTTCTGCCTTTCTTTCTTGTAAGGTAGAGATGGGGGTAGGAGATATTGTTCCATTGAGGTATTGGGACTAGTGACTAGAGGAGAGGACTGGGACTTAGGAGTTCTGGGTGTTGATCCTAGCTGTTGTGCTCTGTTGGCACTTCTGTTATCCTGAGGATAAAACCTTTCCTTACTTCAGGAGGGTGACAGGTGGCTCAGTTTGTATTTGAAAAGCTTTTTTCTGGGGCACCTGGCATTGGCTGCTGTTGGAAGACAGGATACTGGGTTAGATAGACCTTTGGTCTGGCCCACTATGGCCATTCTTTTAGTTCTTTAACAGAAAAGTGCTATTGTAGCAGAGTGCAAAAGGTTATGAACATGCTCTGTTGTCTCTGCAGTAGGCCTCATGGGAATAGTATGTTCAGTTTTGGTCAGCAATTTATAGAAAGGAGGTAGAGAAACTGAAAAGGATCCGGAGGCAAGTGACAAAGATGATCGCAGGGATGGAATGCAAGCCGTCCGAGCAAAAGCTGAGGAACTTGGTATCTGTAGTTTGGAAAAGAGATTTAGGGGTGTACAATAGGGGTCTTCAAATACTTGAAAGGCAGCCATGAAAGGTGGGAAAACGTTCTCTTTTGTGCCACAGAGGGCAGGACAAGAGTCACTGGGTTCAAACTCCAGATAACAGATTTGGATTAAATCTCAGGAAAGATTTCCTAAATGTGAGAACAGTAGGCCAATGGAACAGACTGCCTTGGGAGGTTGTGGAAGCTCTGTCACTGGAGGTTTTCCAAAGGAGGCTGGATAGCCATCTGTTTGAGATGGTTTAATGCAGCAAATCCTGCATCTTGGCAGGGGGTTGATTACACCCTTGCTGTCCCTTCGGAAGCTTGTGGATCTAGGTGAGAAGAACCTCTGGATGTTGCAGGGGAAAGAGTATGATAACTGGGGCTAGGGAAGAAAGTGGTGGCCCATCTGAAGAATGCAAGTAATGGAAATGGCTTGCTCAAAGCCCTGTGACAGAGAAATTACAATACCATAATCAAGACTGCTGGTCCTATGGATACATGGTGATGCAAGTTGTTAGTGGGGTAGATAGCTACAGATTAAGCAGTTTCATGTCTGACACTTGAGCTTTCTGTGGCTGAAATTGAAGCAGTTGTTAGTGACATGTAGGCAATGTTATTTCTAGCAGATCTTCACTTTGCACCTTTAATAATGTTGTTTCAGGGTAGGGCTGTTTTTGTTTTAGGTTTATCACTTAGATGGCAGCAGCATCTGAAATGTATAACCAGCATACACTTTCCAAAGGAAAAGGCCCTTCCCAGAACAATGTAAAAGCTAAAGGGGAAAAAAGACAAACAAACTTGTGAATGGTGTATAGACAGTCATAAAGATGAATCAAGCACTTACGTAATTGGCATAAACAATAACAAGAAACTTTAAAAGTTACAAAATGGAGGAAGAGTAGGCAACCTCTGTGAATGTGCACATACTCCCCTAATTGAAGTCCTATAGTCTTGACAGACTCCAGCCGAAAGAGGCTCTGGTTTCAGCTACCCTGTATTTTGCCAGTGCTTGTCTCTTATCTTGCCAACTAAGGATAACTGCACACACAACATCAGATCCAGCAAACCAGCCCTTGACCTATGAGCAGGTGGGGTGGAGAGTGACCACAGACTCCAGCCTGGACAGCCTGCTTCCAGGCCTAATAAAACTCTCAACCCATACTGACGCTATCCGTTCAGAAACCAGTAGATTCACTCTATGCCTGTTTCATTGCATATTATGAGCCAACTACACAGCGTGCCAAGTCTGTGGTAGCGGTCACTACATCAAAATATTAATAACAACCAGACTTTGAACTACAAATAAACCGCTTCAGTGCAATTCCACAGATTTAAATTCTGTTCCTAAGATTGCCAGCAGCTACCGTGAGGCTACTAATGATGCCCATGTTCTGCAAAGTCTTGACTTATCTTTCCTTACTCCTAAAGGTGGCAATGCAGTGGAATACAATGGACCTCATTCACAGCAACCTTCATGTGAAATATCCCCAAATGCAGCACCACTGATCACAGCCTGTGAAATAATTATCAAGGAGAGTTTAACATTGCACCTATGGAGCAGGCCAGGCAGCGAACCTGGGAAATGAAAGGGTGTGCATTACCTACCTACGATAATGCTAATCTGCCTACCACTGTCCTTAACGACACTGTTTGTGGAACTTCTGGAAAACTGAACATTGGCTTACTATGCTGTGCTGTTTAAGGAGTAGAGATGTGAAGGACTAGTCGATTAGTCCACTAGCCAATAAGCAAATGGTTATCGGATACTCGACAAGCTTGTTGACTAGTCAGTCCCCTCTCCCTTTCCTGCCTCCATCAGAAAGAGGCAGCAAGGGGGGGAGAAAAAAGGGGGTACTTCAAAGCGTCAGTGCCACGTGGAGCCTGGGGCCAGACCCCAGGCTCCATTCGGTGCTGCTGCTTTGAAACACCACCACGAGAGCCCAGAGTCAGGCTACTCCAGGCATTTCAAAGCAGCAGCACCGCATGGAACCCGGGGTCAGCTGGGGACTCCCTAGCTGATCCCAGGCTTCACATGGTGCTGCTGCTTTGAAATGTCATGGGGAGCCTGACTCTAGGCTCCCGCAGCGTTTCAAAGCGGCAAGCGCCGCACAGACCCCGGGGGCAGCAGGGAGTCCCCAGCTGACCCCGGGCTCTACGTAGCAACAGCCCTAGGGCTGTTTCTACACTTCAAAGGGTGAGGCGCCCTATTGACAGTCAAATAGTTGATGCAAAATGTATTGACTATTCGATTAGTCAATTTCCTGCAATTTAACATCCCTATCAAGGAGAGAGAGAAAGAAAGGACTTGAATCTGACATCATAAGTGAGTTGCCTTAACCACGAGGCTCTTAGGGTACGTCTACACTGCAACACTATTTCGCAATAACTAGCGCTATTCCAAAATAACTTAGTCCACGTCTACACATCAGGCAGTTATTTTGAAATAGTGTCAAAATACTGCCAAGCTGGAGGACTTCTTACTCGGACTCCTGTAACCCTCATTGTACAGGGAATAAGAGAAGTCGGAAGAAGAGTGCTCTATTTCGAAATAAGTGCTGGGTAGATGTTTCCTATTTCGAAATAAGATACGCAACTGACGTAGCTCAATTTGCGTAGCTTATTTCGAGTTAAGTCCTGCAATGTAGAAACACCCTTAGAGAGTAGCTCTCTGGAACTTGATACAAAAATGAAATATTCATGGTGCAGTTATACTCTGAAAGAGTGTAACCTAGTGGTCTGGGTTCTCTGTTGGGATTCAAGAGAGTCTCAGGACTGTGATTCAGAGAATTTAGCAAATCTTGAAAATGCTTGCTGAATGGGAAAATGGTTTCCTGTCTAGCTCTATAAAGAAGCGTGGGTGCCAGTTGAGGCGGGTTAGGGTCTGTAGCCCCCTCTGAAGTTTGAGCCTGTGTTTCATACTTGAGGTTTGCTTAAAGTACATGTCCTGGCACCAGAGGCAGCTCTTAACTGCAACAGAGCTTGTCCTGCTCCCAGTTTTGCCTTGAGGCAGGGAGTTTTTGTTTTTAAACAGAGGGAGGCAGGGTGATTAAGAAAACAAAGGGCTTGTCATTCAAGTCATTGAAAGATCATTAGATGATAATGAAAACATTGCCGTGTATGCCACTAAAAAAATAGGGGGGGAAAGAGTAGGAATATATTATGGTGTGCTCCAGGGGTCTGTATTGGGACCTCTGCTGTTTAACTTATTCATAAATGATCTTGAAAAGGGGATAAATAGTGAAATAGCTATTTTGAATAATTGTATTGGCAAAATTTGCAGGTGCTAAGTCAAAAGCAGACTGCAAAGAGCTACAAAGGGATCTCACAAAACTAGTGATTGCACAACACAATGGCAAGTGGAACTTAATGTTGATAAATGCAAAGTAATGCACATAGAAAAATGTAATCCAATTATATATACAAAATCATGGGGTCTAAATTGGCTGTTACCACTCCTGAAAAGAGATCTTGGAATCATTGTGGATAGTTCTCTGAAAACATCTGCTCAATGTAGAGTGGCAATCTAAAAAACTAACCCAAGTATAGGAATCATTAGGAAATGAATAGATAAGATAGAAAATATTATATTGCCTCTATATAAAGTCATGACATGCCCACATCTTGAATACTGCGTGTATATCTGGTCATCCCATCTTAAAAAAGATATATTGGATTTGGAAAAGGTACAGAGAAGGGCAACGGAAGTGATTAGGGGTAAGGAACAACTTCCATATAAGGAGAGATTAAAAAGACTGGGACTTTTCAGCTTGGAAAAAAAATGACTGAAAGTTGGGCAAAATATTAGAGGTCTAAAAAATCATGAAACTTATAGAAAAATATAATAATGAAATGCTATTTACTCCTTCACTAACATAGCATAAGAAAGTCACCCAATGAAATGTATAGGCAGCAGATTTAAAACAAAAGAAATGATTTCTTCATGGTCAACCTGTGAAATTCTTTGCCAGCGGATGGTGGAAAGGCCCAAACTATAACAGGGTTCCAACAAGAATGAAATATGTTCACAGAGAATAGTTTCATCAACGGCTACCAACCAGGTTGGGCAGGGATGGTGTCCCTAGCCTCTGTTTGCCAGAAGCTGGGAATGGGCAACAGGGGTGGATCATTTGGTGATTGCCTTTTCTGTTCATTCCTTCTGAAGCACTTGGCATTGGTCATGGTCGAAAGACAGGATACTGGGCTAGATCGACCACCGTTCTGACCCAGTATTGTCATTCTGATGTTGTTATATAGAACCCAAATGTATCTGCTCCCTGCTATAACCCACTCGACACACTCCACAAGATGTCAGAATATGTTAGTATTAGAGCTGAGCGAGTCTAATATTTTTCTTTATTTTATATAGGAATTAAATACAGTGCTCCTACCAGCTAATTGCTAAGTTATCTGCCCCTCCTCCCCCCCCAAAAAAAAACCCTAGGGTTTTAAAGTATCTTAGAAGCCTCTGGAAAGAGGTGATGTGTGTGGGCGGGAGGATGGATGGGCTGCTGTCTCAAGAGAAGGACCTGTAGTTGGATTCCCCCAGGAATCAGGGGGGATTAATGGTAGCTATTACCCTGGGACGGACTCAGCATCTTCTCTAAAGACCTCCAGTGCCAGAAACTTGCCACCCCATTGTAGAAGGCGCTCCTGCCTCCATTCCTTCCATCTCCCTATGACAGCTGTTCCTTAGCAGTTTCTCTTTAGAAGATTTCTCTGTCTGGTTTTGGTGGTTGTGTTCTTCCATTCCCACTGGGTTGCATCCCTGGCCCAATAGAATAGCAGAGCTTTCTACAGTGAGTGGGGTATCTTTGGTGCCTGAGGAGGGAGGTGGATCCTAAACTGACTTAGGGGGAGGAGACACAGACTCATCCTCTAGTTGGGGCCAAAGGGCAGGGGATAACTTCTTTAGAGGTCCCGTTACCTGTTTCTGCCAGTGTCACTCTTCTATTGAGTTCTATTTTCCAGCTGGGTTTCCTTACCTGTGGTGTAGCAGCAATTTGCAGAGCTGTTAAATCCCCTCCTTGGCCAGCTGGCTAATGTCTTTGACTGGGTCACTGATGGACAGTCACAGCTAAGCCACCAAATTCCCTAGTTTGGGGAACTGTGCTGAGTTCTAATGGAAGGGAAGAGAGGGGGATCCATCAGCATTCTATTGTCAGCTCCCAATCTCCCCTGGGCCGGGAGTCTTTCTCCTCCAAGTCTCTCTGCAGGAGCCACTGTGGGAGAGGAGCTAGAACTAGACCCTCAGCTCCTCCTGCCCCCAAAGGATCCTGGAGAAAAGGTATGTGGGCAGGACCCTCCATGAGGACTTGCACCTCCAGCTGCTCCAGGAGGACAAGAAGGGACTCAAAGCCAGGTATGATCCTGGCGGGAGCAGGTGTGGAAACACAGTTTTCCTTAAAGGCCTAGGGTCTTCACTTAACCAGGAGAAGATGCACTGATGCATTCATTGCCTTCTCTGATTCTGCCTTCCCAAAGGTAACACCCCCAACCTTCAGCCCCCGCAGCTGCAGATCCTACAGCCTGTTGGAGCCAGCCTGCCTATGCCTGGAGTCAGGGAGCTCGGCTCAGAGGTCACTTGCATCAAATTCAGGGAGGATGATGGTGAATCAGAACGGGGCTCTGCTGTTCCGTATGGCCTTGTTTCAATCCTGGACACACTGGACCTGATGCAGAAGTTGACACACTGTGGGGAAAGGAAGCAGGTCAGGATCAATAGACCAGTGCGCATGATGTGCAAATAGGCCCACGCCCATCCCTGGGGCTGAGGCATTGTGCTCAGGATGGAGTATCTGATTTGTTGATCCTAGTGCTTAAGAAGAGGATTGTTACAATGTGTCTTTGTCTGTCTAGACTGGGCCTACTGGGACGCAGGCTAGGAGGACAAACTGGAAAATGGATTTCCAGTCTCGCCTTTCCAGTTCCTCCCAGCGCTAAGGTAAAACTGCCCCTGCCCCTCCTGCCCATGCTCACCTCCAAGATGTATTGGAGCCTGTCTGTGTCTGGGGACTCTGCCAGCAGGTTCCCCAGCATGGCCTCCCTGAGGTCAGACAAGCCCTTGCGTAGACCCTGCAAAGGGAGAGAGCACCATGGGTCACAGCTGGGAAACTGGAAAAATGTCTCCTCCCAGTCAATAGCCCCCTGCTTGGCCAGTCAGCATTGAGGCTCTTGAGAGGTGGGAGGCTCAGAGTTCTCACCAGATCTGTGAGAGACGGACAGCTGCTGGAGCCGGGGGAGTATGCAGCCAGCTGGCTGCTGTCCCTGCTGTAATAAAAAATTACAAGGGCACATATTACAGGAGTATCCAAACCAATTCCAGCAGCCTTAAGGTTGATAGAACAGGCTTGGTAGTGTGGACATATTGCTTAGAATATTGACCTCATGCAGCTAAATTTGGTCTAAACTCCTAGTCTAGACCAGGCCTTACTAACCCTCCTTTGTCCTATAAGTGCAAGGGTGTTAAACTGCCCACTTCATTTTAAGTGGTCACATGGGTTAACCTTTATTCTGAACAATCTTATACCTGTGACCCTGTGATTACCCTTCCCAGACCTGAAGAACAGCTTTGCCTGCGCTGGAAAGCATGTCTCTTTCTCCAACAGAAGCTGGTCCAATAAAAGATATGGCCTTACCCACCTTGTCTCTTAAAAAAACAGAACTGAATTTTTCATATGCAGGAGGCCCCTGACTTGTGACTGCCCGAATTCTGACCCCCCACACTTACAACCAGGGCTTGACAAACAATACAATCTTCTCTCCCGTGGCGAGTAGATTTCAGCCGCGTGCCCCGTTCATCCGCTGCGCGCGCATGCGCAATGCAGCTCTTGCGCATGCGCAGTACGGGGCTGGCGAGCGGTTTTCGACTCCGTTCGTCAAGCCTTGCGTACCCGTTTTTGTAAGTGCAGAAGAGGTCGAAAACCCCTGACTTACGTCCTTGGCCCGCATTTACGATGGCACACAGCGCCATGAGGGCTCAAGTTATGACACCCCAACTTGCAATGCTTCCCCCGGAGCCAATTATATCGCAAGTCGGGGGCCTCCTGAAATGGTTATTTAAGAAGCTGCAGTTTTCAAATTAAAAATGCCAGTCACAATATAGCAAACAACTGAAGTGTCCATACTGGCATCTCGCTGCTGTAGACTGAGCACAGCAAGGTCTACGCTTCTTGTCGTGGTGGTTTACCCTAGAGCGCAGCAGCTGCAGAGTCAGTGTGCACTAAGTGCTTTGCCAGTCGCTGGGAGCTGATGTAATGCACAGTGTAGACTTGGTCTGAGTGTATTCACAAGTTCACCATGGAGCATGCAAGAGTCACTCCCTTGGCATCATGGGGTTAGTGCTGGGGTATGGAGTTCCCTCCTAATGCAGATACAAGATTAAAAACACAAGTGTACTCAAAACAGTTTGAGGCCTGGGGCTGAGAAGCTCAAGTACACAGTGATTAGGGGAACTGAAACTAGGACATGCTCCCCAGAAATGGAGCTTACACATCTCAGAAATAGTCCTGGCAGAGCACCCAGTAGAAATTGTTCTGTGGTTTTGTGCACTTTCATGTAGCTCCCGGATCACTGCAGTCTAACCACGATTATAGTCAGCTTATTTTAGAGATGCACACAATGGCGTACCCATCCACTGAGACATTTTGGGTGGCCCTGAGAGGAACAAATTGGCAGCATTTTTGGTTTCTACTGTCGTGGGATGGCAAGCTTCCCATAGACTCTTTGGCTACTGAACTCTCACTTTTTAAAAATGCTCATTGTCTTTTTTTTTTTAAACTATTTATATCCTGTATTGCAGATTGCTGAGCAATGATTTGATGAACTGAGGCTAGCTAAAACTTAGCTGCCAGGAGACGGTTTCAATAGATTTCTTAATAACTTTGCAAATCTGTCAAGAAGGGATCTGTGGCAGAAGCAGGAACATGTTGAAGAATTTGACATTCAGAACATGCACAAACGTCACACAGCATGTTTTACTTGGCAACATTTCCCCTCAGTTTTGCAAACCTGACATCTCTCTGGCCAGTGTCACATTCTCTGCTGTCAAGTGTTGTGAAATAGCTTATATTTCTTATTAAAACCACAACAAATATGCTTTTTTGCTTATGGTAAAAGTTCACACAACTGAACCGGCAAGGAGGTCATTTGGACAAGATCCTCCACTTTTTAATATTGGCATAGTGACATTGATTTTAAGGGTGCTGCCCCGATATACACAAGGTAAGGTTCTGGCTCAAGGACTTTGATGTAGCTCTGCTGATTTACACCACCTTAGGATCAGTCTCTTCCCACTCCTTACCCCCAGCTCCACCATTCTCATGAACTTAATCAGAACTAAATGTCCTGTTTATGTTGCTGGGGAGCGCTGTGCACCAGTGCATTTCTAACGACCAGCCTGACTCGTAATATACAGACCTGACAAGTGCTGTCCAAAGAGCAAGACGTGTGTTTTTCACAGTCTCTCATTTGACCAGTCAGATTTATTTTTTGCACATGCTGGCAGCTGCCATTCTGGAAAAACCTGACTCTCAATGAGACTAACAACTCCTACATTATTGAACAGATGTGCAAGTAAAAGTGTCTTTGTGGAAGGGTGGAGGATGCAGTATAGCACAATGGAGAGAATACATGACTGACCCCCAAGTTCCATTCATGGCTTGGCCACTGCCCTGCTGGGTGACCTCAGGCAAGTCCCATCACATCATGGCAGTCAGGGATCCTGCCTTAGCCTCACTTCACCACCGCACTGGTAATCCTAAAGGCTACAGATTAAATGCCCTGTGGGGCCAGATGCAGCTCATGGGCCATAGTTTGCCCACCCCTGTGCTGAGACCAGGCAGCTCTGTTTATCTGGGCTAGCAGGGCCCTAATGGGCTGTTGCTAGTCCCTCTAGCCCTTGGAGGATCAAGTCTCTTCAAGCAACATGGCTGCTCTAGACAGTGCTCTTTATGAAGCTGCTCATTCCCTCTCAGCTTCTGCTTTTGGGGGGACTGTAATAGTGGGTCATTGAGTCCCCAGCTGCAAAACCTCAATATGTCCCATCACACACATACAACGGGACCTGAAGATAAAATCATTTATCTCTGCTGAGTGAGAAAATAAGAGTAAGTGTATTTTTTTTAAAGTATGTTGTGTGTTCCATGTGCAAACATAACAAACCCATATGTGTCCTTCAGCAGAAGGCTTGACAAAGCATAGCCATCATTAGGAGCATTGTGGTAGTGGTAAGGAAACCACATGGACTAATGGTTGGGGTTTTAAATGAGAAATATTCAGGAAAAAGTTCATGTTAACTGCCTTTGGAAGAGGCAGTATAACAGCTAAAGCAGTCTGAGCTAGAGAAAATGCAAGTCCCTCTGCAAGGAGAAACTGGATGCATATGTCTGGTAGCTTATGT
Source organism: Rafetus swinhoei (assembly GCA_019425775.1). Taxonomy (NCBI): domain Eukaryota; kingdom Metazoa; phylum Chordata; order Testudines; family Trionychidae; genus Rafetus; species Rafetus swinhoei. Next base: position 28,459,728 of record CM033440.1, read on the forward strand.
TCTAGCTTTATAGACATGTTTATCTTTATTAGACCCACAAACTAGTAAGCTTGTCAAAAAGTTGAAAGATATCTTTTCTCACACTAGCATTCCAAAAGAAATAGTCATGCAACACTTGGCCATAGTTTATCAGCTCTGAGTTCCAAGCTTTTGTGATAATCTGATTTAAGTATTGTTTTCAGCTCCCATTGCTTGTAAGGGAATGGCTAAAGGAAAGGAATTCTTTGATTTCTAGGAGAGCTCTTCAACAAAATGGCTCCATATTTGTTGTACTGAGCTACAGAATAGTCCCAGGTACAGCACTAGAGCAAACACTGTTCAACTGTTCATGGGTTCACAGATCAGAATAATGCCTCCTCTTTGCAATAAATCCCTGTTTGATGTTTTAATGACATAAAACTTCTTGGAATTGCATGATTATGGAACACTTTAATGTCCCATATTGATAGGCAGACAAATGCTTCTTCTAATAGCAGGATTTTCCTGGATGTGAAAACTGACAGATTTCTTGACCAGATAGTTGCCAAATCTATACAAAGTGATGCCATTTTAGATTTGGTATTTGTGAGTAGCAAAGAACCTCATAGAAGTACTGGTTGTAGGAGACAACTTTGGTTGGCGTGATTATGAGCTAGTTCAGTTTAAATTAAGTGGAACAATAAACAAAAATAGATCTACAACTCGGGTCATTGATTTCAAAAGAGAAAACTTTAAAATTGTAAGGGTATTAGGGGATTGGAGTGAAGAAATCAAGGATCTAAATGTGGAGGAGGCTTGGAATTACTTTAAATTAAAGTTGAAGAAACTTTCTGAATCCTGCATCTCACGCAAGGGGTACAAATTCATAGGGAAGGGTTGCCGACCAAGCTGAATGAATAAGCATCTTAAACAGGTGATTAAGAGAAAGCAGAAAATCTACAAGGAATGGAAGATGGATGGATCAGCAAGGAAAGCTCCCTCTTGGAGGTTCAGAAAGGGAAAAAATGAGAAATGCTAAAAGCCAAGCAGGGAAGGTTCTTGCAGGGGAAATTAAAACCAATAGTAAGAAGTTCTCTAGTCATATAAATAAAAAGAAAACTTGGAAAGAAGAGGCGGGACTGCTAAGCATTAAAGATGGCGTAGAGAGTAAAGATAATTTAGGCAGGCCCCCAAAACCTAAACAAATACTTTGACTCAGGGTGCCCTTTAATAAGGGTAAAATGAGGAGCTTACGGGTAGTGGCAGAGTGGCTAATGAGAATCAGGATATAGATATAGAAATTACCACATCTGAGATGGAAGTCAAACGCAAACTTCTTAATGAGACTAAGCCTGGATAATCTTCATCTAAGAATATTAAAGGAACCAGCACATGAAATTGCAAGCCAAATAGCAAGGATTTTTAATGAATATGTAAACTCAGGGGTCAGACTCTATGACTGGTAAATTGCTAATATAGTTCCTATTTTTAAGAAGGAGGGTGGAAATAATTCATGAAACTACAGGGCTGTTAGTTTACTCTCAATTGTATGCAAGGTCTCAGAACAAATCTTGAAAGAGAAAGTAGTTAAAGACAGAGGTAAAGGGTAATTGGGATAAAATACCACACGATTTTACAAAAGATAGCTCATGTCAGGCCACCCTGATCTCTTTCTTTGAGAAGCTGATTTTTTGACAAAAGAAATGCAATACCTAGATTTCAGCAAGCCATTTGATAACAATTCCACATGGGACATCATTTATTAAATTAGAGAAGATGGGGATTAATGAGACTTGAAAGGTGGACAAGGACCAGGTTAAAAGGGAGACTACAGTGGATCATACTGAAAGATGAACTGTCAGGTTGGAGGGTTCATGAGGGCTCAGTCTTTTGACCAATTTATTCAACATTTGTTTTATTGACCTTGACACAAGAAGTGGGAGGGTGCTCATAAAATTTGCAGATGACACAAAATTGGGAAGTATTGTCATTATGGAGGATTGGAATATCATACAAGGAGCTCTGTATGACCTTGAAAATGGAGTAATAAAAATAGGCTGAAATTTAACAGTGCAGAGTCATGCACTTATGAACTAACCACAAGACATTTTTCCTATATGGTGGGGACGCATCAGTTGGAAGCGACAGAGGAGGAAAAAGACCTGGATGTATTGGTTGATCATAAGAAGACTATGAGTCACCTTATGATCAACTGCCATGGGACCACAAAAAAGCTAATGTGATCTTAAGATGTATCTGGCAAGGGATTTTCAATGAAAATTGGGAAGTGTTAGTGCCATTGTAAAAGACACTGATGAGACCTCATCTGGAATACTGTGTGTAATCCTGGTCTCCCATGTTTCAGAAAGATGAATTCAAACTGGAACAAGTGCAGAGAAGGGCTACTGGGATGATCTGAGGGATGGAAAACGTATGTGTCTGAGAGGAGCCGCGAAGAGTTTGGCTGGTTTAACCTAACCAAATGAAGACTGAGGGGAGAGATGATTGCTCTCTATGAATACATCAGAAGGAGAGCACTTATTTAAGTGCAAGTGTCGACAGAATGATTGGATATAAACTGGTCATCTGCAAGTCTAGGTTTGAAATTAGATGATGATTTTTAATCATCAGAGGAGTGAAATTCTGCAACCGCCTTCCAAAGGGAGCAGAGAGGGCCTTTGTCAAGTATCTGACTGGTGAGTTTTGCCCACGTACTGAGGGAATTTTCCACGAGGTCAGACTGGTAGAGACCTTGGGGGGAGGGGTTCACATGGCTTACTTGCAGGTTTAAACTACTGTAACTAGTGGAGCCTCTGTAACTTGAAGTCTTTACATCGTGATTGGAGGACTGCATCACTTCCTGCAGCTCCCATTGGCCGGGAATGACAATCCACAGCTAATAGGACCTACTGGTGGCTTTACCTGAAGTTGCACAGGTAAATAAACCATTTGGCGGCTTGGCAGAGACTAACTCTGGTGAACCACATCTGGCCTGCGAGCTGCCTGTTGCCCTCCCCTGGACTAAACCACTAAAATCAATAGTGTAAGGTGAAGCTTTGTTTTGGCTTCTTGGGCAGATTTAGGGTGGTCCTTAAAGCATTTTTAGTAGCGCTGGAGGGACGGGCAAACCTTCTCGAGCCCTCTTGTTTGCCTTTTATTGCAGGAGAAGATTCTCAGGGCCCTAGTGTGACTTTTGGAAGCCATGTTTGAGCTTTCTGAGGTGGAGTTTTAGCAGCTGAAATTTACTGCAAAATAAAATGCTACTGTGAAACTGTAGGGTTAGATTCTTCCCTCGGCTTCATCATGATAACGCCATGTTCAATTTGATACATTACCATAATATTTGCATATATCTTAAATATGTCATTCTAGCAGTTAGCTGACTTTCCTAATGAAATGGCCGTAGGCTTAGAGATACTAATGTGAAATTTAATATATGCTAATTTATCAGAGACCAAAGTGGCATTCACCCATTCATTATACAGTCATTAGTTCATCCCTGTCACTGTGCTTAGTGTCCACACTTTCTACCTGATTTCTTTGAAGACCAGAGGAGAAGAATAGATGTTTGTTTAAAGAGGTTGAGTCTAGGGCCCAGATTATCAGCCGGTGTAAATTGACCTAACTTCACTGAAGTCATTGGAGCGTTGCTGCTTTAACTCTGTCTCATGGGATAGAATCTTGTCCCATATCTGGTTTGAAGTATTCTCCAATTTGTAAGAGATTTGTTACAGTTCCATCTGAAATGTTTTACTCAGGTAAAACAAAATGGCACTGTATTATTTAAACATCATTTTCCCTTTTAGCTAGTTGCTCTGGAGATGTATTTGTGTACACACAGCTGATCTTAGATAAATCTCCTATAAAGAGATAATCATAATCAGTTTAATCTGTTGACCCTGGATAATCTCACTACAGGAAACTTTAACAGGTCAGCATGGCTTTCAACATTTTTTACCAGTGTTTGCTTATCAACCCATTATTTCTAATTTCAGAGTAATTTTAAAAGCTCTTGTTCTAGTATTGTCTTGTTCTATTATTTGCAATTGTTGATTTCACTTGTGTTTGGCTGTGCTACAATGGGCTATTAGGTAAATAGCTTTATGTGCTTAATTGTGTATACCGGAGCTGATAAAATGCTGTAAGCATACATATGCTATTTGTTGTAGACAAAGCTAAGAATTACTTGTAAAGATGAGTAACAGAATGCTGGCATGCCTTAATCATGATTCAGTGCCTTTGAAACATCATCAAATTGCACAGTACAGTAGTCTCAACTTAAACAACATGAATGCTATGCACATCTGATATTAATTGACTTTGCTTTTAATTTCAGAGGTGTTATTAAATGGTCCACCTGCATATATAATTTATTACTCCTCTCATAGAGGGTGCAAATATCTCATTGTCATTGTACATTTACCCATATTAATTAGAACCTATTTAACTTATAGGTGCTATGAATCACACACCAATGCTGCAACAAGTCCTCTTTGTTTGACTTTTTGGTCACTTTCATGACTGGTACAAAATTCTGACAAATGGATTGATTCTGAGATGTGATGAGCTCCAGAAGGCGTGGGGAGCAGTCCGCTCCTTTCAGGCCCAAAACAGAAGGGGGGAATTTATGGCCAGAAAAAAGGACAGTATTGTTATCCCATTGAAAATCTGTTTTATTTTTTAAAATTGGTTGTTAATACTATTGAAACCTGGCATAGATAATAAGTAGGCTACAAAGGTTGGTTTTGTTTTTCCTCAGAAGAGAGATGAGTCTAGAACAGTGTTTCTTAAACAATTTTTTTTTTATGAGGAACACCAAGGATTTTTTTTGTGGAAAAAAAGGACTGGGGGGGGGGGAGTTGTTGAGGGAAAAAAAGGGTCGGGAGGAAGTTATTGAGCCATAAAAAAAAAGGTTGCCTGCCCCTTTAAGGGCTGCCATTTTGAATTCTGTTGTTCTCCATGGCACACCTCCAACTGCCTCGCGGCACACCAGTGTACCACAGAACACAGTTTAAGAAACACTGGTCTAGAACAGCTAATGTTAAAGAGAATTTCCTGCACCACAGTATTTAGATACTGTAATATCGGTGTGCCCCCATCTCATGGTATGTTCTCAGACGGGATGATAATTTGTTAGTTAAAACAGTGGCTAGGGACATGGTAGATCTAGGATGTGTTCCTGTCTCTGAGATTTCCAGGGTGACCTTGGTAAAATCACTTAATCTCTCCCTCTCTACTTCATTTTTCAAAATGTGGACAATAATACTTTTCTGTCTGATAAGGATATTGAGAAGAAAATTAATAATTGATCAGATAATGTGGTGATGGAAGCCCAATGAGCATCTAGAGAGAGGTGGGATGGGTCAGGATCACAAAAAATTATCAGTTTTTGTCCAGTGGCAGACGTCAAATATTCAAACTTCAGTGGTGATACCATGGTGACAGGCACCATTTAAAAATTCCTTGAGTTTCTTTTTTTCTTGGAGGCCTCCCACCCAAACACTGGACAGGTCCATCTCTTCTTAGTTTATGAGATTGGATAAGCAGCCCCCCGCCCCTCAAAGAGAGATGGTTGTGGTATCTCATTTTATATAACAAATCTTCATGTGTCTGCATGTAGGCCTGTAACTCAAAAAGTCTGACTTGCATAAATAAGGTCACATTCATAACACATTCCTGTTATGTGATGTCACTGACAGAATTTAGATAAATTAGATTCAGTTTATATAAAGAATTTGAAGACATTTTTACCAATATGACTACAGAATGCAAATGAGCTATGAGCTGAAGATCTGATTTGCTGATTTATTTCTCCGAGTTACACCAGTGATGATGTCACAAGCTCAACTCCCACACTGGTTATTTGCTGCCTTCTTTCGATGTTGAATTTTACCATGATTTGCCATGCATGTTCTTCAGTAAGCAGGAGACACAGTTTAAAGGGAGCATCTTTGTACTCTTGCTTATAGCAGTGATCATTGAATCAGGAAAGGGAACAATTTCTAAATAAAACACTGAGGCCCAGCCCAGAACAGAGTAGACAAGGGATGCCTGGGAGATATATATGTTTGCTGAATTAACAACAAAAGCATCACAAGACCTTCTGGAAGAGTATTTTATTGTTGCAAGACCAGATGAGATGGTTTTAATTAGTGCAGCTCCCTTGAAGTCTGCCTTGTAGATGAGTAAATTTGTCTCTGGTGGTTGCTGAAGAGAGGTAACCTAACAGAGTTGTGGGTGATTTTTCAGAGGGCTGACTGTTGATAACTAGTTAAATAAGATGACCTTTATTGTTTGGTTTTTTTCTGTGTTTTAGGTGGTGATCACCACAGGTGCTGGAAATAGGGGTGATAGTGATTTCCATCCTCTGTGGTTTACAGTTTGGTTCAGTGACTTTCACCACCACCACCACTATACATATTGTTCCAGCACTTCTGGAGTTCTCTAAAGATTTGCTTCACTGTGAGGTACAAAGAAGGTCTCTGGTAGAAGTTTTATAATAACAAAAAAGTCTGCTTGATTCTATGTTAAGGCTTAGGTCTTGTCTACCTTTCGGCTACTTGTACTGCCTTAGCAACATTCCATTTTTAACACATTAGCTCGATCAGAGCTAGTAGGAGTATAAATTGTTGAGCTGGGAATCAACCCCCATCTTAAACTGTAATTTATCCTTTAATTTAAAAACTTCTGATCTATGTAGTTGCAGCCCTGAACTGTCTCTACACAAAAGAATAAATGGACACAAATCAGACATTAACAATGGCAACATACACAAGCCACGGGGGGAGCACTTTAACCTCCCTGGAAACACAATTTTGGATTTGCAAGTTGCCATTCTTGAGCAACAAGGAACTGCTGAGCTGGAATTCATGTGCAAATTTGACACCCAGAACCAAGGTCTAAATAGACACATGGAGTAGTTCTCACACTAAAACAAGCAATTTCCTGTTCAAATACTCTCACCTTCTCACTACTGTTGGAGATGAGCCACACCCACTCTGATGTAATTGGCACTGATGTCACACTCCCATCTCTGTGCCCTTTCCCCCCCTTTTTTCTTTCCTTTCTCTTCAGCATCTGTGGAAGTGAGTTGTAGCTCACAAAAGCGTATTCCCTGGTAACCTAATGCATTTGTTACTCTTTAAAGTGCCATCAGACTCCTTGTTGGTTTTGCTGAAATAGTCTAACAGGGATGTAGGATTGCCAATTTTGGTTGAATGTATTCCTGGGGATTTAATCACAAGGTGTAATCTTTAATTCCTGGAGGCTCCAGGCCAATCCTGGAGAGTTGGCAACCCCACTGCGTAAACAGGAGCTCATATCATTTTAGAGCTGGTTTGCAGTGGTGCAGTGCTGGTACTCTCCAATCAAGAGCAAGATGCCAAAAATAATTGTTTAGTTGGGGTTGTTCCTGCTTTGAGCATGGGGTTGGACTAGATGATGTCCTGAGGTCACGTCCAATCCTAATAGTCTATGATTGTACATGGGCTGCAAGACCCTCCTCTTGCTTGTGTCATCATGGTACAGTCTAGCTTTCATATGCTAGCTCAGTCAGAACTTGCATGGGGATGTCCCAGCTCAAATGTTAAACTGAAAGCCCCCCCGCCCTGCGTTATTCACATCCTCTATACTATTGTAATAATGTTATAATATGCCTTGTGAGATGTCATTTGAAAACTAATAACTTGCTGGTCCATAATATTATGATGAAATATGTGTAGCTACTTTATATGTAAAGTTATAAAACTCCCCTCTATAATGTTCTTAGCATGTGTGGTAAGGATTTTAACCTGACCCATCTAGCTTGTTAAATTTTAGCTACTAGAATGCATGTTATCTTTATTTTTCTTGTAACCGCTTCTGACTTAATACCTGATACTTGAATTCACTTAAAATCCCATCTTCTTTTGTTAATAAACTTGTTTTATTTTTAATTTAAACTAACCCAGGGCTGTTTAGTAACCTGAGTTAAAGTAGCAAACTGTGGAATCCTTTACAGGGACAACAGACCTCTAATATCTGAACCATCCAAGAGAGAGCTGGTCAAGGTAGAACCCATGTTGTGGGAAAATTCAGAACTGGGAGTGTGTTGGGGTCACTCTGCAGGTAATAACCAAGGCTGGTGGAAACTAGAGTGTGACTGGTGTGTTAAAGACAGGCTGCTGGACCAGGGCTGCAGCTCTCCACAGGCACTCTGGGAGAGACCTGCATGTTATTAAGCTCTTTGTGAGCTGCCCAGGTTGGGAGCTACAACAACAAAACATTGTGAGGCACAGGGCAGGTGATTATACAACCCCTCACTGATCTGGATTGCACTGCAGAATGTGATAGTCCCCTTTAGGTCTTCACTGCCCACCAAAACAAGCCTTCTAGCTGAGGTCAACGGACTCAGGCTAGTGGAGCTCATGCTAGCAATCTAAAAATAGCTATGAAAACAGCACTTTGAAGTTATGGCCCTAGGCTTCAAGCCTGAGCACCAGCCTGAACTATAACTTCAAAGCACTCTCTACACAGTTATTTTCAAAGTACGAGTATGAGTCCAAGGCTGTCAATCCAGGCTGGGAAGCTCACTTGTATAGGTAGAGCTCTGTGCAGATACAAAATTTGTAGTTGCAGCTGTATCAGCAAAAATGAGCTGCAGATATCCATGGATGCCGATACCCGTGCATGTAAAGTGGATAGCTGCAGATTTGCAGGGCTTTATCTATATGTTGAGTAGATATACCCTGAGTGACCCCAAAGAGAGGCAAATGTGCCCAAGCAGGTGAGGAACTGTACTGGGCATCAGGAAGCCTGGATTTTCTTCCTGCCTCTGCTGCTAATCAGTGTGATGTTCAGCAACCCCCTTCATTGCGCTGCACTTCTATTTCCCATCCCACCCTTTGTCAGGCCTGCCCATTTACACTGCAAACTCTTCTGGGGAGACATTGTTCCTATATATTTGAACAGCACCTAGCACAGTGGAGTCCTGATTGTGGTAGGGACTTTGGGAAGGTGTAGCACTACAAATAATAATACTAGAACCAATGTGCAGAAGTTTGGCTTTTGATCAGCTTTCATTACTAAATTCAAGCTCTAGTGTTGATAGATTTCTTTTGTGAAGCAACTGAACAGTTGATTCTTACATCCTTCAGGTCAGACCTTATTTGACTTGCCTGCCAGGCAATTTCAATTGTTTTCCTGGAGGTCATCATGAAGTAGTCTGCTCTTATAATCAATTCTTTCCTTTTCTTGGTCATAGTCACAAGTAATTTCATTTATTTATTTTCACTGTGTTCTCTATGCCTTTGATCTTGTGGTTAAGGCATATGACTGAGAGCTGGAAGGTTTGAGTTGTTTACTTGCTGTCACAGACTTGCTGTGTGACCTTGGCCAAGTCACGCCATGCCAGTTTTCTCATCTTTAAAATAGGTGAAATGGCTGTTGAGAAAAACACAGTTCACTGCTAGTTGCAGACCATTTTTAAACTGTCGGATAGAAGGTGCCACAAAGTAGTATTATTTCTTTGCATCATTTCTTTATAAGGCTCTGTCCCGGGGTGCACCCCCCTGTCCCAGAGTGTTCCTCTCTGCGAGCTCAATCTCAAAGTTCAGTGCCCCTCACTCTGGGGAAATACAGCCTCTCTGGGCCTAGTCACAAAGTTCAGTGCCTAGAGGCCTGGGTTGCCAAAGGGCTCTCCCTGGCTATTGGAGAGCTGAACACCAGTTGGGATGAGGGTAGTGGGTCCCGGGCCCTCCCACGCCACCGGGTCCCTACCCAGGGCCCTGTTGGCAGTAGAAACTGCACTGCCAGCTCCACGGGAAGTCCACCCGAAACATGCTGAGCTCCCGGAGCTCCCTCTGCCCTGGGCCACTTCCTACCATCTCTGGTGTGTAGTTCAGTCCCTGGTGTGAGGTCCCCGGGCCTTGTGGCTGCCTCCCCCCTTGATTGGGGCAGTCTCTGGGGTTGTAGTGGCTGCGGCTGCAGCAGGGTCTGCTGCTCCCAAGAAGGCTGTGGCTGGGCCGGCTGTTCCAGGTGCGGCTGCGGCTGGGGCAGTGGTTGCTGGGCTTGCTCCTCTGGAGGCAGCTGCGGCGGCTGCTGCTGGGGCTGCAGCTCTGGGGATAGCTGCAAAGGCCACTGCTGGGGTTGCTGCTCAGAGGGCGGCTGCGACAGCCAAGCTGGTTCAGGAGTTCCAGTCTGAGCTCCCTTCCTGTTTGCAGTTCCCCTTGAATAAGCTGTACCCAGGCCTTGCTTTTACACCAGTGTTTCTTAAACTTTTTAAGACTGAGGAACACCAAACAATCATTTTTTTATGAGGAGCACCAAGGATTTTTTTTTGAGGGGAAAAAAAAAAAAAAGGGTCAGGGGCCAAGTTGTGAGGGGAAAAAAAGAGTCGCGGGGAGTTATTAAGCAAAAAAAAAAGGTTGCCTGCCCCTTTAAGGGTGGCCATTTTGAAATCTGTTGTTCTCCGCAGCACACCGGTGTGCCACGGAACACAGTTTAAGAAACTGTTAAAAGGGGTGGTGCTTCCTCTGCCCACAGGCCTTTCTCCCCCCTCTCTTTAGTGTGGGGCATATCCACCCCACCACAGTCTCCTCTCAGTTCATTAAGATGTTTATTAGTGATTTTTAAAAAGAGTTCTTTGGTACTGCTGCTGCTGTCATAATCTCTCGCAGACACTGCACAATTTACCTTCACTCTCAATACTGTACAACACCCTCCTCATGAAGCCTACTGGCCTTGGTCCCCAGCTGAGGCTCCACTCCCACCCTGAGCTATGGTTGATCCATTAACCTGAACCAGTGAAGAGCAGATTCAGCTCAGAGGGCAGGGGAGCAGCTATGTTTGTGCTTGTGTGGGTGATCTGTATGCTAACTGCAGGCAACAGTGATGACTCTATCTTCTCAAACTCACATGTAGGTGTCCCTTGGTGTGGGAGACAGAAATTTTCCCCAACATTTGTCCAGATGATTGAGCACAAACCTTACCCTAAATATTGGTGCCGAGCACTGGTATCAGCTATAAAATGGTGCTTGATGGAGAACAAATATAAAAATGAATAAACCCATGTCATGATTTTGGAATATTCAGACTGTGCACAAGCTTCAATTCCTGGCTTTTGCTAGCAATTACATTTGCTTTCAGCCAGTGATGTTGATTTCTGAGAGTTCCTGGATACTGTGATACGGACTTAGATTGACATATTAAAGATTTTTCATTCATTACTGGATATGAACCATGTTCAGGAGGGGGATGCACAGTTATGATTTGAGATTTTCTATGCGTTTGTCTCTTGCTACCTTTTCTTTAACATGTTGTTGGCCTCTCAGATTGTTTCTTTGGTGTATACTGATCCCTTGCTGTCCTCCTTTAACTCAGGTCAGCACTTGATGGTCACAGACATTTTGTAATCCAGAAAAACAGAGTCCTGCCTTCTGTGTGTTGTGACAGGCTCCACGTGAGGTGGTTCTCCAGTGTAGTGCTCAGAATTAGCATGCCCCACTTACAAGCCACTTTGTCACCCGAACAAATCTCCTTGATACCATGAGGATCTGAGGCTATTTAAGGTGGAGAGCTGTCACCCAGAGCTGTACTAGTATGCCTCCTGATATATGCAGTCCCAATTCTACCTTTTGTGAGGTCTTTGCCAACAGAATGAAATTTTGCTCGAGCACTAGATGTTTCACATGCCAGATTCTTTAGTGGTCAAATTTCTTCCGTTCAAACAATGTTTGAACTGACCAAAGAGGCTTCAAGCCCAAAATAGTGGCATCTAAATTTCAAAGGATACATTGGCTGAAACAATCAATGAAAATAGCACAGTTTAATCAAAGACATGCACAGAAAGGCAAGTGTTATGCTACTGGGAAATTAACAATTAACCCCAGATGTCGTATAACACAGTATTATTCCTGGCCACAGGAAAACCCAGAAGTATTTTGTATGGTTGGACTTACGGGAATCAAGTTTGGATGGTAGTAATATACCTTCATGTTCCAATAGCTATCTTTGTCCTGCGTGCTAAAGGATGATTCTTTCTGTCAACAATCTGTGCGTAAGCTGCACAAATCTACAAACAACTGGGCCAGTAATTTCAATTATACTTAACAACTAATCCTTTGTTGAAGCCTTGGCAGCATGCCTAACATAATGCTGGAGCATTGCACCAGGACTATGGGATCCCAAGACTTCGCATTTTTAAAGGACTCTAGTGAACAGTTATAAAAACAATGAGGCATTCTGTGGCACCTTAAAGACTAACAGCTTTATTTGGGCATGAGCTTTCACATCATGCATCTGATGAAGTGGTTTTTACCCATGAAAGCTTATGCCCAAATAAATCTGTTAGTCTCTAAAGTGCCGCAGGACTCCTAGTTGTTTTTGCAGATACAGACTAACATGGCTACCCCTCTGAGAATTATGGAAAGGTGTAGCTTCAAGAACAATCTTCCTAAAATTTAGTTTATTAGAAGTGGACTGAAATGACTCCAGAATGTAGAAGGGGTGTTTATCAAGGAACACTTGATCCACTTTCTATTCTGTGTTGTCTATGACTAGAGCTTACCCATCTGAGCTCAGACAACCCAAGCATGTACTAGGTGTATGCCAGGCACTTCCAGGACCCATGTGCAAACTCTAGTGTCTGAGTTAGAAAGTGTCCTGAAAGATAAAGATGAACAGCCTGGTCCAACTAGGGCACACTTGGTGGGAAATGATTTTCTTTTCAGGGTTAGGGAGGAGGAAGAGAGGAAGAAGGCATCTAGTAAACCCAGTTCCAAATATTGGACAAAAAAATCAATGATTAATGATTAAATGGATTTTACATCTCCTCAATAGCGGGACCATTCCCTCACATATGTATGAGAGAGGAGGCTGGTAGCAGGGTATTCATCCAAGGGTTGAAGCTTGCTCCCTATTGGCCCAAAATAGCCAGACTCCATTGACCTTTAGGGGATATTATAAAGTCCATATATTATTCTCCCTGTTTTGCGGGGAGAAGGGAGAACTCCAAAGTGCTGAGTGGTGGGAAGAGAAGGTGGATTTCCCCTTGTTTCTTTTTGCCTGGCTGTGATTGGTTGGCATTTAGATTAAATTGATGGATCTGTAAACTTGATTAGTTGTTTTTATAAGTATTGTCCAGGGCACCAAGAACCTAGAATAGAGACTTTTTGTTTTATCTTGATTATATATCAAACTAAGCCAATACTGTGGTTGTGAAGAATGTTACACTTGTAGGGTCTTCCTTTCTCTCTAGGCAAACATGGTGCATGGTCTTCAGCAATGTTCTAGCCCCAAAAGATTGGCATTAGTAAAGGCATGTCCTAGAGACTGTAAATTCTCTGGGGCAGGGATTTTCTCTTTTATCTATAGAGCTGATCAAAAATTTTCCAACTGGATACTTTTACTTTGGAAAAAGCTGATTTGATGGAATTGAAGCATTCTGTTGAGAACGTGTTGATTCAATCAAAACTTTCAATGGAATCCAAGCAGCCCAATTCCTTGGCAACCTGCTTGATGGGCTCCCCAGCTTCCTGGACTGGCTGACTGGCAGGTGGGCTGCTCTATTCCCCAGCAAGTTGGCCAAGCGCTTTGCTTTGTCAGCTGCCTGGAATTTTAAATGATTCCATTTCTCAAAAATTTCCATCCCATGGAAAATTCTGCATTTCCAATTTTTCATTCCAATTCAGAAGACAATTATTTTTTGGGTACATGACATTTTCCAAGCGACAGAATTTCTGATTCCTGCATAGCCAGTTATGAGTTTGTGCAGTTCCTGGTACAATGGGTTTCCAGGTGCTACTAAAACAGATTCAATACCAATGTTGGTTTTCTCCATTGTCATTATCTGGATAAAGCTGATAGAACAACAAACCTTCCTGTAAAGGGCATATGAAGGGCTCTAATCGCATCCCTGTGAAGTTGTTTAGTTTTATTATTAGAGCAGACTGTTTCTCATGGCAAGAAATAGGGAAATACAAAAGGGGCTTAGTCGCACCAAAAGATGAAAGTGGGACATAATTTTGAGAGAGAGAGAGAATTGGTTCTAAATAGAGGTAACAATAACTTCCAGTATTTGTTTAATATTCTAGCAAACAGTCTGATCCAAAATCTACTGAAGTCAGGGGGAATCTTTCCATTGATCTCCATGCTGTGTAGAACGAGCACTTTTTGGTTACATGTAATGACAGTGTCACATTAATTTAGGTCGTGTGGGAGGCTTTTTCCCACAGCAGCCAGTTTATCTTCTGCCTTTATAGCTATGAAATTAGCTTGCTGAGGCTGAGGAAAGAAATCCATAGAATTTCTGGCTCCAGACAGCATGGAGCTTGCATTTTATCAACAGGCTTGTGGCTTCTAATTTCCACTTCCATTATGGCTTGCAACTAACCTCAGTATTGCAAATGATATAACCAGGCCAAGCAAGCTCTGCCACGTCACGAAGGCAAAAAGAGCAAATCACGGCAAGGAGCTGCTAATCCTCCTGCAAGAGAGTGCAAATTAGAAAGGTAAATGGCTTTCAAGTAAAACCACCATGACAGGGCTGTTTTAAGGCCTTTAAATCAGTCAATTCGCTTCTGCTGTTAAACACTTTTTTTCCTACTAAGTTTTTCATTGTTTTGTATCTGCCAGCTTGCACGGTAATGTGGTAATCCACACAGCCTCTCATATTAGCAACATACATTGTTGGCCAAAAGCTATTTTTTTAAAGTAACCTCCAGAATTTTCTCTGTGAAACAAAAGCACGGGAACAAAGGGAAATTTGGGTGCAGTGTCGAAAAAATATACTTTGCCTGTGTGCTGGACTTTAGAGTTATCAAATACAAAAATGTGAGAAAATCAGGAATGAGGCTAATTCTCTCGGTGTTCTGATGAAATTTTAGGAACCACCAGGACAAATCCCTCTTCTAAGGGGCAGCATTGCCCTGAAAATCACATTTCTACTGGAAACAATGCATCTTCTTGTGTCCAGAGAAAACCCCAAGGAAAGGGTTAAGGGCTGCTACATAACTCAGCAGGGGATTTAAGGGAAGGAGTGTCCCGATAGAAGGGACTGAGAGGGGCAAGATGAAACCTGGGTGCTGCATCCTGCTTTGGTCAGGGGAATGGTTTTGGTTTTATGTTACTCATTGTTTGTGGTTTCGAGTAATGAAAAGAGCCCTGAAGGAAGAGTGTAAAATGCACTCGGGTGTGGTGCAGACAGTTTCCAGGCTGGTGGGAACACCCACCAGCTCACTCTCTACCTGTGTCCATTCTCTAACCATCTAGCTGCACATAACATGATGGCGTCTCTGCTGTCACCCTCCTTTCTCTCTGGGATAGGTGCACATTTTCCTCATTTACTTTATGATGAAAAGTCTGTTTTTATTATTCTTGATATTTTGGGGATATACCTTTCTGGATATTTCCTCATACTTCAGACCCTAGATTAGAAAGTGTTTCTCTGGCTACATTTCTCTTCAGATGTGACATTTCTGACAAAATCACTCCCCCTTCAGGGTTTGGACTGTGACTTCCAATTTCCACCTCTTGTTTAAGGCATTTAATTGATGCTGTGGTTTGGCACATTAACTAGAGTAATGGAATCTGCTAGTGCAGTGGTTCTCAACCCATGGTCCACAGACCTTTAGAGGTCCACCAGTATAATCAAGAGCTCTGAACATGCCAGGAACTATATCATAATAATGACGCATCTTATTCTGACACTTTCAGTTCACAGATTCCAAATCAATAGCGACTTGGCACTATCCATATATCACCTAGCAAGGATGTAATTTATCACTAAAACACCTTCAATTTGTGAAAATAAGTTGTTTGAGAATGGTGCACAGAAATGTGTCTGATGCATTTAAATTGCTGAAGTAAAAGTTCAGGTTCTGCATTTTTAAAAATTAATCACATGCCAATCACCCATCTGATTTATGGCAGTTGGTTTGATGTGGACCTTCCCAGTGGGGGAAGAAAAATGTTAGTGATAATTTCAGTTCCAGCTGTGAAATACAGTTAATTTGTTTATTTTCTATAATGAATAAGTTTGTTATTCATAAAATGACTCTATCTACACTGGCAGTTCATGAAACAGAAAATCATCTCAGAGAAGACAGGAGAGACTGAAGCAAGCAAAATTGAACCCTCTTAAAAGAATAAAAGCTGAGGAAACATGATGACAGCTACATTAAACCTGGTTTTATGTGTTGGTGGAGAATGAAGACCCCAGCGTGCAATTTATGGAACACTTAAGATGGCAAAAACGTACAAGACATCTGAGATCTTTGCATGCAGAAGGCATTGACACACCAGTGGAGTATTTTGAAATGAAGTGGGATTACTTACCAAAACAAAAAAAATGTACAAACTGTGTTAACGGTACAAGGGAAGGCTCTCAAAGCATTCTACAAGGTTGCAATTAGAATCAGTAAAAACAGAAAGCCACATACAATTACTGGAATTTTACTGATGCTAGCTGCAATTGGTAAGTGCCATGAAATGTTAGGGGATGAAGCTGCTGCTAATGAATTGAAGAATGTGCCAATATCAAACGACACCATTTAAAGGCAAATTACAGATGTTGCAGCTGACGTTGTTACATAGGATTCAAGCAAGTGGGAAATATAACTTGCAACTGGACAAAATCTTTGGATGTGTCAGGTAAGGTTCAGCTGTTGGTTGATATATGATACATCTGTGATGGGAAAATAGAAAAATTACTGTTCTGCAGATCCCTACTGATAAAAATGACAATGGATGAGATTTTCATGATGTGCCACAACTTACACAGGGGGAGATGGTAACAGGGTGTCCATAGATGGTGCTGTTTCAATTAGGGATGTAAAAAAACATTTTAAGTATCCATGTAACTGTTAAAAATCCTAGCAGTTACCTGGTTACATGTGCTACAGGCTCTGCAGTATAAGGTTTGTACTGCAGAGCCTGGGAGTGGGGCCAGTAACCACAGCCGCTCCTGGGGAGCTGGCTTCCACCCCATGCTGCAGGGTATCAGAGCTTGCAGCACAAGGTGGCAGCTGGCTCCCTGGGAGCAGGGCAGGCAGCCAGTGCATGTAAGCCAACTCCCAGTGTGCACTGGCTCTGGCTGCCAGTCCCACTACCGGGGAGCTAGCTTCATAATGGGCTCTGCAGTATAAGGCTTATACAGCAGAGTCTGCAGCATGGGGCTGCAGCCAACTCCTGGGAGCAGATCCGCAGAGCAGAAGAGTTTAACCACAACTTGAACCAATAAGCTGATGCTTATTGGTAAACTGGTTAAATGGTTAAACTCTTGCATCCCTAGTTGCAATGCTGGAGAGGCATAATGGGGTTGCCAAACAAAAACCCCCAAAAAACAAAAAAAAACCCAGAGATGTTGCACTATTCACAAGAGTAACACACTGTATGCTTCACAGGGAGAAGCTAGTCCTGAGAAAGATGCTGGATGACCTGAAAGATGTACTAGACAAAACAGTAAAAGTTGTTAACTTTATCAAAGCACACCCGTTGAATGCATGTATTTTTTTCAGCAATGTGCACAGAAACGGGTGAATTGAAACATGACCCCCTGCACACCAAGGTCAGATGGCTTTCCAAAGGAAAGGCTTCAAGGAGCGTTTTTGAGCTTCATGAGTCTCAAAGTATTTTAGAGGAGAAAAATTCTCAGAGGAGAACTGGCTTGCTTATCTTGTTGATACCTTTTGAGCACCTAAATCAGATTAATATTAGCATACAAGAGTACCAGTCAACTTTTGTCCCACTGTAAAACAAAGTGACAGTGTTCATTGAGAACCTGGATCTATGGCAGAAATTAGTGTACAAAGGGATCGTGAGCATGTTTCTGCTCCTTCAGGAATTTTTGGACTTTGACTAAGTCAATGCTAACCACTTGACTTTGTGCTATTATGACAGGACACATAGATTGATTTCTTGACCAGTTCAGAACATACTTCAGTGACATGGTAACCAATACTGACAGAGTGTGGATCATAAATCCTCTTTTATCTATTGATGTGGGATTGCTTGAAGTAATTCCAGAAGAGGGCTAGAGGGATCCAGCATAGCCGGTTTTGTTCTTCTGTTGCCCTGGTTGTGTTTGAATGACTTCAAGAGTCATGATACCAACCATGCTTATGCACATCTTTCCCTCTCGCCTTCTTATGGCCAGTTCACATTCAATTTGTACTCTGCTGCTATTGTACTGGGCAAACACCTTCCTTTCACATTGGGAAGAACATGCACCATCAACCAAATCAGTGAAAATAATTATACACAAAATGCTGTCAGATGTAAACGCACTTGGGGGAGGGAAGAAAAATATTTATTTTCTCTAATTGCTGTTCCAGTAAATCTAGAGGTTACTCGTAATAAGTACGTTTTCAAAAACCTTCCCCATCACACCTGGGATAAAAGTTGAACTATGATTTCACAGTAGCAAGACTTCCTTCTATTTCCTCAGCTGTCCAAATAGTGATGCAATCTGAAAAACATTGAGGGCATTCATCAATTCCACCTAAAAATTCAATGGTTCTTATGGGCATGTAGAGAGAGATTATGAATCACACAGTGCACATTAATGAGGCAATTAATATCCATTTTCATTACCATTAGTAAACCAATCTGACATCCCATCGTTGCTGCACAGATAGTATCTATCCCAATGAACCAGTTGCGGGTCAACAAACTGTTGTTTCCTGGAAGCCATCCTGCATGGTATTACATGCATTTTGGTTGGTGCCAGCTGCTTTCAACGTCCATTGAAGTCAGCAATGCTGCTTTCATTTATCACAACGGCTCACAATGTTTCATTCTTGGGTTTGTCATTAATGGAAGCCAGCAGGATTTTCTATATGACGCTTGCACCCTGAGTTCATTTACTGCAGCTCTATTTAGAGTTCTAAATAGCATGCAAACATTTAAAACAGGTCCTGTAGCATTGGCCAAAACTGAGCTTCTTTGTCTGTATCTTGCTCTTTCATTTATTCCGTAGGTTTCTAGGGAGGGGCCGTAGTGCATGAGCAGCATGTGGAGAGAGGTGAGGAGATGCTCCAGAGTGAGCTGCTGGTCCTGGTCCTGCAGTGCCATGTAGGCAGATTGCATTAACCAGGAGGTGCAGCATGAGGTCTAAGAGCTGGCGAGTGATTTCCAGCAGGTCTGGCTCCATGGCTGGAATGCTGTGTCATCTGCAAGGGTAACCAGAGCACACAGTGAGAAGTGTTTGCTGTCCCTCGAGGTGGTAGTCAAAGGTGAAGAGGCTGAGACATGGCTGTAGAGGGGAGCCCCTTTAAGCACGAACCTCAGAGAGCCAGCTCCAGGAACTGGCTGCTGTCCTGATGCTCTGCCCGGAGTGCTTCCAGGGGGCTTTAAATGAGATTCAGCTGCCAATCAGTGTGGACGCGCTATTTCGATAGAGATCTGTGCTATTTTGACAGGCATTTGTAATGTGGATGTGCTATTTCGAAATAGCTATTTTGGGAGTTGCTATTCTGAAATAGCTTATTCCAAATAAGCTCATAGTGTAGACATACCCTAAGGCTTTTCAGCAGGCATTGCAGAAGGTCAACCTCCTCACATTCAAGTCCCAAAAGGAGCCAAAGAAATTAATTTTTAATTAAATAACTTCATAAAATCGAATGATGAAGAAACAATAATCTAATTTTACAACACAACATTGCTGTTTTATAGCCCAGACATTATCTTCACACTTATTATAATAAATATAAATACAGAGAAAACCAAAAGTAAAATTTGAACAGTTCAGTCCACACAGAAAGAAGACACAGAAATCCCAAAAGCTTAGGTTTAGTTCACCTAAGTCTTAGTGTCTTTGATCACCAAATCTGAACAATCTGCTAAGTCTGAAACATCTTCCTTCCACTTGCTTGTAGAAATCCCCAGTTAGAATCCAGACAGGCTCTTCCTCTGCTGTGGATCACTGCTAGACAGTCATCTAGCTGATTAACCAGTCACTTAGGCTAGGTCTACACTACAGAGTTTTTGCGCAAAAACTCGTGAAGCGTCCACACCTCAAACGTGTTTTTGCATAAGTAAAATGAAAGAACAGAGGGGTTTTTCTGGTATAGGTATTCCTCCTTCTATGAGGAGTAACTTCTTTTTGCACAAGAGTTCTTGCACAAAAAGGTGTGTGTGGATGGGCAACAGGGTTTTATTGTGCAAAAACAGGAAAGAGGAAAAACCACAGGTGCCCTGGTGGCCATTCTGTGGATAGCTGTCAGCACTTTCTTTCGAGAGAGCCTCCATGCAGTGTGGACGCTCTTTCTTGTGCAAAAGTGCATCACTTTTTTATGCACTTTTGCAGTGTGAATGCTCTCTTGTGCAAGATCTCTTCGCGCAAGATCTCTTCCGCAAAAAGCTTCTTGCACAAGAAGCTTGTAGTGTAGACATAGCCTCAATTAAGCCACAAGTAAGAAAATCCTGTTACAAGAAAATATAAAAACTGAGCATAACAAAGAATTATGACTCTTATATTATTATATTATTACTCTTATATAATTATATTATGACTCTTTCCCTATCATAATATTTAAAGAGAAGTTGATTAATCATACTAGTTGAGAAATTTAACTGGAACAGTTTGGCTAAAATCAAAACATTCAAAGCATACAGTTAAAATAGATGAAATTTATTTTCCCTTCCAATTTCCCCTTGCTATAATGAACATTGCTGTTAGAGGGTTAGCAATAGTGCTAACCTGCTGCAAAATGCTTCAGAGAAGGACAGCACCTTGCTTTCTGCTCCTGAGCTCAGCTTCTCCCAGCTCATACAGACCACATGGCCCTAGTAAAAGAGCTTCCCTGACTGCTTGCCCTCATGGGGTTTGTCTAGACTACACAGCTCTGTTGATGGAGCCATGTAAACTAGTTTACCCGACATAGTCAATGAAGCGGGGATTTAAATAATCCGCGCTTCATTAAAATAAAAATGGCCGCTGCGCTGTGCCGACAATCAGCTGATCTGGCACAGTGCGGCAGTCTAGCGGATCGGTCGACAAGGGAAGCCTTTGTCAACCGCTCCCTTATGCCTCATGAAACTGCTCCCTTATGCCTCGTGAAACGAGGTTTACAAGAGCGGTCGACAAAGGCTTCCCTCAGCCTCAGCTCCAGCACAGGGGGCAGCCACCACGTGGCCCCCGGCTGCAGCCCCAGCCCTGAGGACAGCAGAGAGCTGCCTGACTGAACATGGGATTTTTTTAAAGCAGTCCCCACTCCTCCACCAAGCCCACCACCACCAGCTTACCTTTTTCCATCTCCAGCTACAAAGAAAGACCTGATTAGTGCAGGGCTGCAGGCACTCTGCTGCGCGGCTCTGCTAACAAGGTAAGTGGAACTTAAATTCTTTTTGTGCACCTGTGACATAGTGGGGGTGCTGTCTGCTCTGTAACCCGGGGTTCCCCTGTGATGTGATCTGTGATTCCCACTGACTCACCCACATGTGTATTGGCCCAGACACCTAGTCCCAGCCTAAGCAGTTAACAAAGGAAGTGAGGTGGAGACAAACACCTGGCTGGGGGGCAGGGTCTGGGAGCGAGGCAGTTTCTGGTTGGGAAACATGAAGGGAACAGACTAAGCTGAGTGCTGAGGATTGAGGGGGGTGATGGACCCCCTAAGCCAAGGGGTCTAAGGCTGCCTGGCCCTGACTCCTGTAGCCACATCACGTCTATGCTGTGCTGTATCCTGGAGAAGCAATAAACCCTCTCTATTCTACTGGCTGGCGGAGTCTGTTCTTGCTGCTATGGGGGTGCAGGATCAGGGGGAACCCTGACGCGCCATCACAGCGCCCACACAATTGCGCATCCTATAGGGAACTATGGTGGTGAGCTAGTGCTGGTGGTGTGTAGTTAAAGTTCCCCAGTGTGCATCAACTACAAAGTTTTGCCAACAAAACTTATGTCAACACCCAAAAGTTGACAAAACAAAAATTGCCAGAGGGTGTTCACACTTGGTTCATCTGTTGACAGATCATGTCCGCTCTGGGGGCACCATCATCAACAGTGTGAGCAATGCACTGTGGGCATATATCCCAGAGTGCACTGTTTTGAGAAGGCATAGATGATTGTTGGGCACCTTGGGATTCCCTCTGAGTTCTCCCACAACCTCCTCAGCTGCTGGGAACCACATCATGAGTAGCTCTATGAGCTCTCCATGCTGAGGAATATCAAAGCAGCACAGCAGTCTGTCTGCCCCCAACCCCCGCAGCAGCAGTCGGCCTGCAGCTGTGCTGCTAGTGCAGGGCAGTACAGGAGCAGTCCAATCATTTGCTCTTTGTTTGTTCCCCAAAAAGAGCAGCACACTCTGCTGTCAGATACTTTCCAGAGCTCTGAAAGGGGAGGGATGCATGCCTGCAGGGCAGCAGAGATCAAAACACTGAGCAGAGCCACTGAGCAGGCATTGTGGGATACTGGTGGAAGCCAGTTCTGTTGACAAAACAAGCAACAGAGTCTACACTAGTTCTTTATGAAGGGGAAAAGAAAAAATGTCTCTCTTAGGGGTGGAAGATTTTTGTCACCAAAACTGGGCATTTTTCCTGACAAAAGTCCTATTGCAGTGTGTGTGCGCTCACTGTTTTGTCTCCAAAAGGCATGTTTTGGCAAACCCTTTGACGTGTTCTGTGTCTCTGAGTTGTTGACTGCTCCTCCATCTCATTACTGTGCCTCTGCCATGCCTTCAGCTTCCAGTCTCCTCTCTGATACCACTCTACTCTGTAGATTGCCACTGACAGAAACAATAATATGTGTGGCAGGGGAGAAGGAATGCATCAGGCTGCAGGAGGACCTTCTGGCACTGTATGCAGGAACCACATCGTAAGTGTTCCTTAAACCATCAATGAAAAGCAATTTGGATATTGTTAGCTACAGGAAGGCACCATGTGGACCTCCAGCTCACCCTTTCAAAAATTCCAACAAGCTTTAATCTACACCTATATTACATGGTAGATTGGACAGTTAGTAACTAGATACAGACATTTTTAGTGCTCTCGATTCTTTTGTTACAGATTAAATTTAGTACATGGCTGAGATCACTGTAATCCTAAAGTTTACCTTTAGTGGCTATGTTTCTAGCAGCTACACCATATCTTGTGCAGGGATGGTTAATCTAGTTCCTAATTATCTGGAACTAGCAGTGGTGTGGGAAGCCCTTGTTTATGGTTTCTTGCTTTAACGAGCTATACCCAAATCCTGAATGTGTTTATGTTCCCTGGAGAAATGCAGGTTGGAAATGTCTTGAAACAGGAAACAGTGTCTCCGCTGAATGGGTAAATTGCATGAGATTAAAAAAAAATTGCTATCATCATTTCCGAGAGGGTTGCCAAATTCCTTGGTTTGACCCTGATTTGCACATCCTGCAGATGTGTTTTACTTGAATATCCCTTCTGGTGCTTTCCTGTTACATGGTTTGTTAAGCACATTATAAGTACATTTACCTGCATATAGAACAAGTCCTGTTTTCTTAAAGGACAGCTGAAATAACTGGCTGTCTGTGAAGCAGTCTGAGGAAGTTAATACAGAGAGAGAATGAAAAAAAGCAAAACACTGGTAAGGTATACAATGTGTTCTGACCAATTCACTTTTTGACCAATTCACAGTTTCAGAGCTTTGTTGCAAGTGAACGGAACTTTGGGCTCACTCCTGCATAGTATTAAATGCATTCTGGATGGTGCCAGCTGCCTTCAACTTCCATTAATGTCAGTAAACTCAATTCTAATCTCACATTTGTGTCAATCAGGAGTAATCCCAAACTGAAGGCAGAGCAGTTACATATGTGTCCATCAGATCAAAATTTGGTCCAGTGAGACAAGGGCATTCAGTGTCTTGCAGTATTGGAACCCTTTATAAGTAGAAGGTGAAATCCTATGCAGATGGGGATTCAGCGGTATAGTCACTGCTTTGTTGTATCTCATTAAGAAACTATACCACACCATTAGTGGCACTCAAAAAAGAAACCTTGCAATGGGAATGGAGACAGCCTGGGAAAGTCTGAGGCTAGTTTTCATAGAATCCTAGGGTTGGAAGAGACCTCAGAAGTTCATTGTGTCCAACCCCCTACTTGGAGCAGAACCAACCCCAACTAAATCATCCCAGCCAGGGCTTTGTCGAGCCAGGACTTAAAAACCTATAGGGATGGAGATTCCACCACCTCCCTAGGTAACCAATTGCAGTACTTCACCACCCTCCTAGTGAAATAGTTTTTCCTAATATCCAACCTAGACCTCCCCCACTGCAACTTTAGACCATTGCTCCTTGTTCTGCCATCCGTCACTACTGTGAACAGTTTCTATCCATCCTCTTTGGAACTCCCCTTCAGATAGTTAAAGGTTGCTATCAAATCCCCCCTCACTCTTTTCTTCTGTAGACTAAATAAGCCCAAATCTGTCACCAACTCCTCGTAAGTCATTTGCTCCAGCCCTCTAGTTATTTTTGTTGCCCTCTGTTGGACTTTCTCCAATCGCGTCAACATCCTTTCTGCAATGGAGCCCAGAATTTGAAGAAATACTCCAAATGTGGCCTCACCAGTGCCGAATAAAGGGGAATAATCACTTCTCTAGATCTGCTGGCAGTGATCCTCCTGCTGCACCCTAATATGTCATTAGCCTTCTTGGCTACAAGGGCACACTGTTGACTCATATCCAGCTTCTCATTCACTGTAATCCCCAGGTCCTTTTCTGCAGAACTGCTACAGGTCCACAGCCTATAACAATGCTTGGGATTCTTCCGTCCCAAGTGCAGGACTCTACACTTGTCCTTGTTGAACCTCATCAGATTTCTTTTGGCCCAATCCTCTAACCTGTCTAGGTCACTCTGGACCCTATCCCTGCCCTCCAGCGTATCTACCTCTCCCCCTAGCTTAGTGTCATCTGCAAACTTGCTGATAGTGAAATCCATCCTCTCATCCAGGTCATTAATAAAGATGTTGAACAAAACGAGTCCTAGAACCAATCCTTGGGGCACTCCACTAGAAACCAACCACCAACCTCACATCGAGCCATTAATCACTACCTGTTGGGCCTGACAGTCTAGCCAGCTTTCTATCCATCTTACAGTACATTTATCCAATCCATACTTCCTTAACTTGCTGGCAAGAATAACTTGGGAGACCATTTCAAAAGCTTTGCTAAAGTCAAAATATATCACATCCACCACCTTCCCCATGTCCACAGAGCCAGTTACCTTGTCATAAAAGGCAATCAGGTTGGTCAGACATGACTTGCCTTTGGTGAATCCATTTTGACTATTTCTGATCACTTTCTTCTGTTCCAAGTGCTTCAAAATGGATTCATTGAGGATTCCCTCCATGATTTTTCCAGGGACTGAGGTGAGGCTGACTAGTCTGTAGCAACCTGGATTGTCCTTCTCTTTTAAAGATGGGCATTACATTTGCTTTTTTCCAATCATCAGTGACCTCTTCCAAACCCCATGGTTACGGCTACACTGTAGCCTTCTTCCAGAAAAACTTATGGAAATGAAGCAAGGCATGGAATATCGCTGCACTTCATTTGCATAATTAATTAGCAGCCGCTTTTGCACAAAAAGGAGCTGTGTAGACGGCTCCTTTTTGCACAAAACCCCCCTCTTGCACAAGAGCCATTCTTCCTCATTTACTCAGTGTAACTATAGCCCATGAGTTTTCAAAGATAATGGCCAATGGCTCTGCAATCACATCAGCCAACTCCCTCAGCACCCCGACATGCATTAGATCTGGCCCCATGGATTTGTGTATGTCCAACTTTTCTAAATACTACTTAACCTGTTCTTTCTCCACCAAGGGCTACACACCTGTTTCCCATACTATGTTGCCTAGTGCAGTAGTCTGGGATCTGATCTTGTCTTTGGAGACAGAAGCAAAAAAAGCATTGAGTACTTCAGCTTTTCCAAATCATCTAGGTTACCTCTCTCATCCATTAAGGGTCCCACTCCTTCCCTGACCACTCTCTTATTGCTAACATGCCTGTAGAAACCTTTCAAAGAATACTAAAACTGGAAGGAACCTCGAGAGATCATCAAGTCCAGTTCCCTGCACTCATGGCAGGACCAAGCATGGTCTAAACCATCCCTGATAGATGTCTATCCAATCTGCTCTTAAATATCTCCAGAGATGGAGATTCCACAACCTTCCTGGGTAATTTATTCCAGTGTTTAACCACCCTGACAGTTTTCCTAATGTCCAAACTAAACCTCCCTTGCTGTAATTTTCTTGTTACCCTTCATATCCCTTGCTAGCTGCAATTCCAATTGCTCTTTGGCCTTCCTGATTACACCCCTGTATACTCGGGCAATATATTTATACTCTTCCCTGGTCATCTGTTCAAGTTTCCACTTCTTGTTAGCTTCCTTTTTATGTTTAAGCTCTCCAAGGATTTCACTGTTAAGCCAAGCTGGTTTCCTACCATATTTAGCTTTTCTTACTGCACATCAGGATGGTTTGTTCCTGTGCCTTCAACAAGGTTTCTTTGAAATACTGCCAACTCTCCTGGATTCCTTTCCCCTTCATGTTAGCATCCCAGGAAATCTGTCCATCAGTTCCCTGAGGGAGTCAGAGTCTGCTTTTCTGAAGTCCAGGATCTGTATTTTGCTGCTCTCCTTTCTTCCTTTGGTCAGGATCCTAAAATGGACCATCTCATGATCACTGCTTCCCAGGTTTCCACCCACATCTACTTCCCCTACTAATTCCTCCCTGTTTGTGAGCAGCAGGTCAAGCTGTGCATGGCCCCTGGTTGGCTCCCTCAGCATTTGTACCAGGAAGTTGTCTCCAACATTCTCCAAAAACTCCCTAGATTGTCCGTGTCCTGCTGTACTGGTCTCCCAACAGATATCAGGAATTAAAGTGCCTCATGAGAACCAGGGCCTATGATCTGGAAGCTTCTCTTAGATGTCTGAAGAAAGCCTCGTCTACCTCATCCACCTGATCTGGTGGACTTTAGCAGACACCTACCACGACATCACCCTTGCTGCTCTCGCCTCTAAATTTAACCCAAACACTTTCAACAGGCTTTTTTCACACTTTACACTGGAGCTCTAAGCAATCATACTGTTCTCTTACATACAGTGTAACTCCTCCTCCTTTTCTCCTCCGCCTGTCCTTCCTGAACAGTTTATACCCGTGGTCACCAACCGGTCGATCACGAGGCCTCGACCAGTCGATCACGAGGTGTTCAGGCTCCCCCTCCCAACCCCCCATTTTTCCCCCACCTCCGAGAAGCCCTACTATCTACCTCCAGCATAGTGCTGGCTTCCCGCGCGGTGGACAGAAGTCCTGCCTGCAGCTTTGTGCCACTTCCGGGGGTTCCAGAAGTACGCTGGCTGCTCCCCTCCCACAGCTCTGTGCGTCCTGGGTTCCCTGTGCCACAGGAGGAGGAGTGTGGCGGCTTCCCTGCACCCTAGGAGAGGTGAGTCAAGTGCAGGGGTTCCCCTGTGCTGCGGGAGCGGGGGTTGGCCCCGGGGAAGTTGCGCGCAGGGGTTTGGCTGCGCCACAGGACAAGCCGGCCCCAGAGGAGGCACGCGCCGGCTTCCTCGGGGGGGGGGGATAGACTCCTGGGAGGAGGTGGGTGCAGGGGACTCTCTGTCCCCACTGCCCCCCCGTTTCCTCTCCCCAGCCCCCTGTTCCCTCTCCCCACTCCCCAGCCTCAGAAACCTGTCCCCACTGGCACCCTGTCCCCTGCCCTCCCGGCACCCTGTTCCCTCTCCCCTCTCCCCTATTGCCTCTCCCCACTCCCCTTTTCCCTCTCCGCACTCCCCAGCCTCAGAAACCTGTCCCTACTGGCACCCTGTCCCCAGCCCTCCCGGCACCCTGTTCCCTCTCCCCTCCCCAGGTCCTCTCCTCTCCCCACTCCCCAGCCTCAGAAACCTGTCCCCTACTGGCACCCTGTCCCCAGCCCTCCCGGCACCCTGTTCCCTCTGCCCACTCCCCAGGTCCCTCTCCCCTCTCCCCACTCCCCAGCCTCAGAAACCTGTCCCCACTGGCACCCTGTCCCTTGCCCTCCCGGCACCCTGTCCCCTCTCCCCTGTCCCCAGCCACAGAACTCTGTCCCCACTGGCACCCTGCCGAAGCACCCACTAGCACCCTTCCCCAGTACTATGTCCCCTGCTCCCACCAACACAGTTGAGGCCACATTAGTGAAGCTTGGGGTTGGAGGAGGGTTTTTTTGCATCTCACTTGTGTGGCCCCAACTGACTTTTCTGTGGGTCAGTGACCCCTGACTCAAAACAGCTTCCCTGCCCTTCTCAGAAATAAAGACAATGCAGAAACTTTTTGTGTTTGACATAGTATTTTATTTAAAAATGAAGCCTGGCCAACAAACCCCAGTTGGGGCCAAGCCCCCATCTGGCCACAGCATCATAACACTCCTGCACTCCCCTTTCCCCCAGACCCTACATCTGAGCCTATCATACACTGGAACCCCCTGCCCTGAGCCCTTCACATACCCCAACCCAAATTCCTGAACCCTCACATCCACAAGCCTATGGCTTGCTTAGTACCCTAACCCTACATCTGACCCCAACACTGCACGGCCTGGAGCCCCCTTCCCCAGCCAGCGTTCCCTTATCCACCTCCTCCTGCATCCAGATTTCCTCCCAGAGCTTGCACCTCTCACCCCTTCCCACACCCAAATCCCTCATTCCCACCCGGAGCCTACACATCCTGTCTCAACCCAGCGAGTGCGGCTAGAACTGCAAGAGTTTTCAGGATTCTGGAGATATCCCAGAAAAACTCTTCTGCATCCAGGGATGCATTTATTCTTCCACTTCTTTTAATGGAAGAGCAAACATGATCTTTTGGTCACCCCTATATTCCTCTTTCCACGAGGAATAAGGGGGCTTCCAAAAGAAGGGGATTTTCTGACATTTGGTCCAGTCTAGACAGGCCAAATGTTGGAAAAACATCTTCCTACAGAAGAATTGGGGAGAAAAGCAGCAGTATAAGGGTTGGGGATAGCAAGTGATGGAGAGGAGGCGAACAGAGAGGGCGGGGCTTCAAGGAAGGGGCAGGGCGGTAGATCTTGGCTTGTTCTGTCATTTAAAAAGTGATCTTGGGTGTAAAAAGGTTGGAGACATCTGGTTTATATCCTTCCACGACAGTGTTCCAATCATGTGAGTCATCCCACCAAGTCTCCATTATTCCAGTCAAATCACAGTTCTTTGACTGTGCCAGGACTTCTAATTCTTCCTGCTTGTTTACCAGGCTTCTTGTGTTTGTGTACAAACACATTAAATAACTAATTGATTGCCCTACCTTCTCCATATGAATCTAGGGTCCTCCTCTGTTGCACCTTTCTCCTTGTGTTTCTTCCCAGTATCTCACTTCCCTACTACCTCAAGGCTTAGGTCACTGTCCCCTGACGAATCTAGTTTAAAGCCCTACTGACTAGATTTGCAATCCTGCCCGCGAAGATACTCTTCCCTCTCTTTGTTAGGTGAATCCCATCTCTTCTTCACAATCCTTGCACCTGGAACAGTGTGCCATGGTCAAAGAATCCAAGGCCTGTCTCCAACACCACCTGTGCAACCACACATTTACTTCCAAAATTCGAGAATCCCTACCTGGACCTTTTCCTTCAACAAGGAGGATGGACAAGAACACCACTTACATCTCAAACTCCTTGATCCTTCTTCCCAATGCTACATAATCTGCAGTGACCCACTCAAGGCCATTCTTGGCCATATCATTAGTTCCTAAGTGGAGAAGTAGGAAGGGGTAGCGGTCTGGAGGCTTGATCTGTTTTGGAAGACTCTCGGTCACATCCTCAATTCTAGCTCCAGGTAAGCGGCACACTTCTCGAGTTTCCCAGTGTGAACAGCAGATGGATGACTCTGTCCCTCTTAGGACAACATGTCTCCATGCTCATGATGGGTTCTGCTCAATAACAATCAAAACCAGTATGAACTGATACATGTTCATTTTCATCACCTAAGTCAGATGGTCTGGTTTTAGGTTTATTTTTTAATTTGTATTTATTTATTTGTATTGCCATAGAGCACAGGAGTCCTCATCATGGACTGGGAATATATTGTTCTAAGTTTTGCACAAACTCAATTCCCCAACTCCCACTGGGCCAGATTTTAATCTGATATACATGTAAGTAACTTCATTGACTTTGGTTTGGAATGATTCTGGCTTCTCACCAGCATAGGATCAGATTATGATGTTGCTGAGGATCGGATTGTGAGGTTGCTTAGGATGCCACAATTAGCAGGGTCCTGGCACCGTTGCAGTCATTCATCTTCAGGCAAGAGGGACCACAAGAGGGTTTGCACCTCTGGGCACAAGATTCTGGAGTACAGCTGGTCACAGATTTTTGAATAAAAATTTTTTCATTGAAACGGAAACTTTTTGCAGAATGTGCAGTTTTGCTAACAGAGATTTCTGGTGGGGTTTCTTGGGCCCAGAATGTTATGGGAGGGAAGAGACAACCAGAGTGTTTCACCCAAGAGTACCCAATAGCTCAGTCAGTGGTTGTGGTGTTCCCTGAGGCTGTGGAAGACCCAGATTCAAGTCCTTGTTCTGCTTTATTTGCAGATGTCTCACATCCAGGTGACTTTCCTGACCCACTTGAGTATTGGCTATTCTGGAACAACACCCTCTCTTTCTCACCAAAAAATTCAAAAGGCCTAGTTTTCATTCTGATGGGGAACAAAAGCAACTATTGAAACTTGGACAATTTTTGTGAAATTGAATTCTTGTGTTCCAGCCAGCCCAGCTTTGGAGCACAGTCAGTGGCACCAAATCCTGGCTTCACCTGGAGCACCAACAGACTTTGAGGCAGTCCTGAGAGAACCAGAAAGAGAATGATCTTAATATATTGCCCATTCCCTTTTAGCCTTTTAAACTGTTCTGTTCTTTTCTCACTTACTCTAAAAATGCACCTTTGTTTAGTGAGAGAGAACATGGTGCTGTGAAGAGGATTGGAGGGGAGGGGGCATGTGAGAAAAGAATGGTGGTGAGAGAGCAAAAGGGAACAGGTTAGAATGAGCCAGTTAAACAGAGAGGGGAAAGCCTACTTTAGTGAACCAAATTCTGCCTCCCTTATTCATGTGGAGTCCATGAGTTCCAGTGGGACTATTTGCATAAGGGGTCTACTCAGCATAACAGAAGCTCCTAAAATTTCCTCTGTAAGAAGAAGGGAATAAGGAGCAGGTATTGCTACAGCATGAGCATCTGTTTCTTTCACTTGGAACAAGAGTTTTCCCCTGTCCATGAAGCATTAGGTATTGATGGATCATTGGTCTGATCCACTATGATAAATGGACATTGCATCCAACTGCATGAGGAAAGGAGGATTTCCCTGGGGCTGGCCACTAAGCTGAGCAGAGCTTCAGTGACAAAGAAACTGGCAAAGGGAGAGGCAGTGGCAGAATTGGGGAAGGGGATACATTAACTATTATGCTTTGTATGTCAAATATGAGTCCTTAATTTGGATGAACCATGACTTTAGAAGGGAGAAATTTTCATCCTCTCAGGGTATTGAGATGGAGTTCTGCTTTGAGCCACAAGTGAAAATGAATTCATTGATTGATCTTCTCTTAGCCCTTCGGAAGCCTGTCTGTACTAAAACATATCTTCAGAACTTGGCATGATTAGCATTTGTGGATGCTGAAAGGTATAGGCTGGAATAATAACAGCAAGAGGAATAAAGTCTCAGATGGTGTAGCCAGACATGAACCCCATCTTGTTTCCCCCCCTCCCCCCCAGAGAGCAAGAGAAAGGCAGTCAGCCTTTGATGCCCTGGGAACGCAGGTGTGCTGCCTGTCCCTGACTCTACCATAAACAGAAACCAGACAGTAAATGGGCTAGCTGACGACCCAGGGCCTCCCGCCGCCCTGATGGCTAGTACCAGTAATTGACACGCCTGCACTGTCCCAGGAGAGGAATCTTCACCCATCACATACTAGAAGTGCCCATTGTCTGCATTTTCCCATGTGAATTATGCTTTGCACCCTTCGTGGGAAACTTGGCATTCAAAGCCATTTTCCTAATTGGCCACTTGAGACCAGGAAGAAGCTTCGTGACCCAAGGGGTATAAGAGGGGTTTAGTAGCCCACCCCATTTGAGCTCCAATCATCTATACCTGCTGGCAGGTATTGATTGTCTCCGAGGTCTGTGGGGCGCCCAACCTCACCCTACTTCTTCCCGAGGATTGAGAGAAAGACGCTGGCCACGCCAAGTCTGGAGCAGGGGTGAGAATATATACCTGCTATGTGTCTATTTTGCATGCATTTAATAAGAGCTCAGAGAACCAAAAGGGTTTCATGGTACCTGTAAGTGACTTTTGTTTTAAGTGTAATTTCTGTCCTGTCCTTTTGTAGTGGCTGTGTTATCTGTAACACAGCAGTAGCATTTAACAGCTAAGTTTACCCTGTAACAATAAAATAGTAACTGTTTAAGCTTTAACCTGACTCCTTCAGTTGCTGTAACAGAACCAAGCACAATTTAAAGAACTCCAGCCGGTCATAAGGGACAGATCCGTTGGCGCCCATCAACCTCTTCCAGGTTGCCCGCTGCTAAGGACCCGGTCCTGGCAGTTGAAGTCTCGGGTGTATAAGCTTTTCCCTGTAAACTTATTAGCGCCCGTCAACCTCTTCCAGGTTGCCCGCTGCTAAGGACCCCGGTCCTGGCAGTTGAAGTCTCGGGTGTATAATACACACACACACACTACTCACTGCCCTGACCATTGGCTGACAGATGGGTAGCCATGTTAATTTTTGTCTGCAAAAACAATGAGGAGTCCTGTGGTACCTTAGGGTACGTCTAGACTACAAGCCTCTATTGAAAGAGACCCAGGCAATCTGTACGCTCTCTTCTGAAAAAGCCCTGTTTGCATTCAAGAACACCTTTTTTTGAAAGAGCTCTTTCGAAAAAAGGCATTCTTCCTCGTAAAATGAGGTTTACTGCTGTTGAAAAAAACGCTGTGTTCTTTCAATTTAATTTTGAAAGAACGTGATGGCAGTCTAGACGCAGGTGAAGTTTTTTAGAAAAAAGGCCACTTTTTTCCAAAAAACTCTGTAGTCTAGACA
Source organism: Rafetus swinhoei (assembly GCA_019425775.1). Classification (NCBI taxonomy): domain Eukaryota; kingdom Metazoa; phylum Chordata; order Testudines; family Trionychidae; genus Rafetus; species Rafetus swinhoei. The sequence goes on from CM033440.1 coordinate 28,492,672, forward strand.
TAGCCTCAGAGACTAACAGATTTATTAGGACATAAGCTTTTGTGGGTAAAACCCACTTCATCAGATGAATTAGAGTGGACGTTACAGAAGCAGGAGTATATATAAGGAAGTTGCTTGTGTTAATGAAAGTAATCGAGTCAGGGTGGAAGTAAGTCACTCTTAGCACTTGGTGTGGAGATGTGACTATTTAGAAAGGGGAAATTGCCTTGTAATTCGTTAATCAGCTGAGGTCCTTATTCAATCCTAAATTGACATTGCTGAATTTGCAAATGAATTCCAGTTCAGATGTCTCTCTTTGTAACCTTTTTTAAAATTCTTTTGTAGAAGGATGGCTACTTTCAAATCTATTACTGAATGTTAAAGTGTTCCCCTCTAGGTTTATGTGTGTGATTGTTAAGATTAAGGTCTTGTCCACAGGAAGAAAATTATACCAATTTTATTTAAATTGATTTTAAATTGGGCTAGCTGAATCAATGCACACCCCAAATATGGGGGAGTATACCAGTTTAACTTCAGTTGGTAATTTACCAACTTTTCTCGGGTACGTCTAGACTACAAGCCTCTTTTGAAAGAGGCTTTTTCGAAAGAATCTTTCAAAAAAGCCTCTTTCGAAAGAGAGCATCTAGACAGCAGCCTCTTTTTTTGAAAAAGAGAGCCGGTTTTTCGAAAGAGAGCACCCAGGCAGTCTGGATGCTCTCTTTCAAAAAAGCCCTGTTTGCATTTAATAATGCCTTTTTTCGAAAGAGGTTTTCCGCAGTCGACAAAACTGCTGCGTTCTTTAGATTTAATTTCGAAAGAACGTGGCAGCAGTCTAGACGCAGGTGAAGCTTTTTCGAAAAAAGGCCACTTTCTTTGAAAAAACCCTGTAGTCTAGACACACCCTTATAGACAGCTCACCTGAGAGAGGAATAGTGGTCTGTAATTAGGGCACTAGTATAGGCCTTATGAGACCTTGATTCAAATCTCTGCTCTGCCTGCACAGGTTTCCTGTGTGAGTTTGGGCAAATGACATTTGAGCCAGATTTCCAAAGGTATTTAGACACCCAAAGATACATTATAAACTTCCAATGAGTACTTAACAGCCAAGCACTTAAGGTATGTTTACAGTGCAGCTGCAATGTGTGATTCCCAGCAGAGGTAGATGGACTTGCATTGGCTTCGCTCAAGCTAGCAGGTAAAAAATAACACTGTGGACATTACGACACTAATGGTGGCTCTAGCTAGCTATCATATGGTCACCTGATCCCCTGAGTCTGAGCTGTCACCTGTGTTGCAACATCCACACTGCTATTTTTAGCATGCTGGCTTGAGTGAAGCTAACAAAAATCTGTCTGTCCATGTTGGGTATCACACCTTCCAGCTGCAGTGTAGACATTGTTAGGCACCTAGTGAATTTTTCAGAAGTGCCTATCTGCATTTTTAGATGCCAGAGTAGCTTTGGAAATGTGGCCCTTGGTCTCTCTGTACCTCTGTTCCCCATCTATTAAATGGACATAACAGCACTTCCCTATATCACAGAGGTTGTGAGGATAAATACATTAAAGATGATGAGGCACTCAGATATTACACCATATGAGAACCGTGGATACACACATAGGTAATTGCATTGGAAAAACTGCATGGAGACATTTTCATTGCATCTGCTTGTTCTGTAGCTGGTTGTATCTAGTCCTGTAATGTTCTTCACTGCCATGTGTGCTAACATCCCCAGAGGATAAAGGTTACCAGAAAGCTGGATACTTTGAATTAGGTCGCTGGGATAACATGGCCCAGTTCGAGAAATCGTCGCTGTCAGTAATGTTTTCTCATATCCACACAGACCTTGATCATAGTTGTAAATGTGCAGTACACAAAATGATTAGGCATTAGGTTAGTTTTTTAGGCTTTTGAATTAGGGATTTAGCCTCTTAAATTCTGCTTACGGTGATGATACAGTTTCCTTAAAAACCACACATCTCATCCTTTCATTTTCAGCCACTAAGTCTTCTGTGCTGCTTATTTTGTGATGTTTTTGTCATTCTGCTTCTGTTGCTCAATCTAAAAGCTGCAGTAAAAAGGAAAAAGAGGCTAGTGAATATCACTGACAGCTTGTCCATAGCTCTCCCTCAGCTCTGAACAGAAACTGTTACTTTGTTTTACCTGTTGTACAAATAATCCTATTCTTGATGGCCCTGATTTAATCTGCAACTCAAATTCATAGTGTGGATTGGGGTGGTTAGTATATCACACATGGCATTCAGCATTTTCAGGGTCAGATTCACTATCACGAACACATACACATATATACACACACGCACACACTTTTTTCTTACATCTGAAACAAAACATCTGAAACAAAACACTATTATTATTATTGTTTGTTTGTAAGGTGGGTTTTGTTCAAAATCACAGACTTTTGTATCTGACTCATGTTGTTAATTTTGTGTGTATGTAAAATTTCACCAATTAATTAAAATACTTGCATCGCTTACAAAGGTATCTGCTTCTCACCTAATGGATAATTTGAACAAGTTCACAAACACCTGTATGTACTGAATGAATGACTGGCTACCCCATGCAAATCTTTCATGCATATATATTTCCCTAAAGATGAGCAAAGACAAACAGCCTAATTTAAATGGGTGCCATGAGAGTTTGAAGAACGAGTAACATTAGGGGGGTCTAGTTTATCTCTCTAAGACAAATACAGTCTCAGCTATTGGAGCTGACTGTGGGGAGAGAGAGAGACAGAGACAGAGAAACAGAAGAAAATACATCAAATTATATAAGAACACAGTAGTTGCCAGGAATTAATGCCAGAATATTTCCAATGGTTTGGCTTCTCTTCTTTATGGTCATAGAGCTAAGGCCATGCCAGAGCTAGCTAGCTCAACACAAGCCATCACTGACTAACTAGTGCCAGCCCCGGGTTATTTTTCACACTCTTACATTTGTTTTGGAATGCTGCTTAGTCATGCTAGCCTGCAGGAGCCTATCATGGTCACAATAATGTATAATATGACAGAAGCAGCATGGCTCAGCACAGTTCATCTGCTAAAAATAAAAGGATGAACATTTTTTAAAAGGACTGACACAATCACTTGGAATAGTGATAACGTCATTAGAAATGGGATAAGTCAGAAGATCTTCAGCAAAATAATAATCTATTTGGAAGCACTTTACAGAGAAAATGTTTGCCTTCCCTACAAGTTTTCAGTTTCCAAACTCGACTTTCCATGCTCTGAATTTGGAATCACCTCTCCCTCTGTCTCTCTCAACCCCTCTCTCTTACAATAAAACATAATGAATCCCATAGAAAAAGGCACATCCTAATCTAAATACAGTTTTCCTAAATTAATGTAGTTTGATTAAAATGTGACTCTAGTATGCCTGCGAAAACAGCAGCTTTTTATTCATCAAACCTGTGTATGTTCAGAGTGCTATCCTACTAACTGTGTTTTTTCACTAACATAATCCCTGAATAATCAGCTGTGAGCTAAGAGTTAGTTGAATTCAAATCCTCTGTTCACTGCCAAAAGAATTGTTTACTAAATTTCAATCTGTTTTCCCTGAGCAAAATATCGGAGTTGCACAAGCATCCTGATTCACAGAGCTAGTGATGATGCATAAGAAAAGAGCCCAACTTGACATTCAGATCTTAGTCAGAGTAGGAAAAATGTAGGAGAAACACATTTGTAAAAAAAAAAACTTGTAAACAAGACTCATTTGAGCTGTACCCACCAAGAGAATAAACAAGCCCCATTTTACAATTACTTTTCAGAATAAACTCACATTTTGTCTATTTTCCTAGTATAAATACAGTGCAGTCCACTGAAATACAAGTCTATAGACCAGGTTTACTACCATTCCATTTTTCACATTTGAAAGTACCTACCCACTAGAGTTCTTATTGCCCCACGATCCAAAGCAGGGAGGTTGCAGGACCTCTTCTACTGAGAAAACCAGGGGGAGAGCTTACTTACCTTGAGCTGTAACTTAGACCTTGCCTTTTGTTTGTAGTGAAGTCCTGCAGAGAAGCACTGTAAGCACTAGCCTTTCTCCTTTCAGTAAAACATTTTGTTGATTTCTTCCTTGCATGGTCAATGTGGCATCTTTAGGCCATCCATCTAAAACTGTTAATTTTATACTAGGTGAGGGGGATTCTCATCCCCAGTAATGCAGGCAGGAAAGCTGACAGGATCACTGGACCCTTGGGCAAAGTGTATGGGGGGGCCAGTTTTGTGCTCATGGAAAGGGGCCGGGCCTCTACAGCAGGGGCTAGGGCAGTGCTGCCCAGACGGCCTGGTGGCCCCCCACTACCAGCCCTCAGAGTCCGCTGACGTGCGTGGTGTGGGGCTGTGGCGCGTGTGTTGAATTATTGTATTCGCTGTGTTGTTTACTTGGATTGCAAACTCTTTGGGCCTGAGACTGTTGTTTTGTTCCATGATTTTTACAGTGACTGGTACAGCTCTTAGGCCCTGTATGTTCTGTCTGAAACAGTAACTTTGCTCAACTTATGGCTAATGGAGTTGACATCTATAAAACAAACTTTTGATTTAGTAGAAGTCTTTCCATTGCTTTTACAATAGGAACTCATTCAGGCCAATGATATTCATATTTTATACCAAATTTTCTTTCTTTTACTGCCTACCACCAGATAAAATCATTATATACCTGCAGCACTCCTGGGCAGGGGAACTGATAGCCTGCGTAGGCCCCTGGGCAAGGTGGGGGGGGGCACTGCTTTGTGCCCCCAGAAGGGGCGGGGCCTTGGGCACAAGGGGGGGAAGGGGCTGGGGCAATCAGCCCTCAGCACCACCTGGACCGCAGTACGCCCTCCCAACCCTCAGAGCCTCCTGGAGCGTGCATCATGGTGCTCCAGTGACGATTTAAAGGGTCCGGGGCTCAAGCCACTGCCACCGCTGCAGTAGCAGGCCTGCTCCTGGGCCTACCACATGGAGGAAAATCAGTACTGCCTCTTTACATGCTTTTTGTACAGCTCCCGTGGGGATGAGAAACATTTCAAACTGTTGCTTAAACCAATATTATTTTGCTATGTAATTCGGGAGTCACATTTGTCAGGAGAGAAAGAGCCACCACTTTTATTAATGGCCTAAGCACTCAACTCTATCTGAATCTGTTTAGGCTTTTGGAAAAATCTCATTCCTGTTGGACATGCTCAGAGAATTATAGTTAACCCATACTTACATTACATCACTTGCAAGGTAGCGTCTTTACTAGTAATTTGGAACCTCTCTTTACAAATGCTGAAGATAATTTAATGGAGGGGCTGGTGCCATTTTTGTTGGATTGTAAGGTCAGGGACTCAGCTAAGGTTTCATACAAGTGCTTAAACAGGGATATCATCACTATATTGGTCTTGTGATACTCTGGCATGGAATGGATGCTAAATTAGAATTGCAGGATTATTGCTTCCTGGATCACATTAGTTGGTTTCCTTTCCATGACTGCAATGCCCGAAGGACAAGCTCCCACCCTGGAAAAAAGGCTTGTAGACAGATATCCTGCACAGCTGTATGTGAGAATATTTCCTATTTATTGTTTAAAGAAAATCTCTAGAGTAAATTATGGAAAAAGTCACTGAAGCAAATGAAGGTTATGTTATTTCCGTGGATGATACCTTCTGACAGATGCAGCACTACAGAGAGCAAGAATGTGACAACCTGTTACTTTATAATTTTTCTACATTGTCTCCATTTACAATTTTATTTTCTTGGAGTCTAGATTCTAAACACAAACACAGAGGGCTTTATCTGCTCGCACACGGATGTCAGTCTGGAGTTCAAGGGACTTTCTCCAGATTTACACCGGGACCAAGAGCAGCATCTTTCTCATTCGACTAAGTCTTTTGTTGTTTGTTTTTGTAACTTGCATTGTGGTAGCATCGAAAGGCCCTAACAAATGCTGGGACCCATCATGCCAAGCACTGTACACACATCTAATGAAAAGACAGTTACTGTCCTACAAAGCTTACTATCTAAGTTACTCCACTGACTTGAAAGGAGTTAGGCCAGAGACGACTTTTGCTTTGTTACTCTCCCACTGGTCCTTATGTCTCCTCTTTCTTAGCCTTAATACTATATTTGCTTTGCTTTTTATTTTATTTTTTCACATTATTTCCCCACCACCTCCTCCTCCATATTTTTTTGGGAAAAGGGAAAAATTGATTAATTCACAAGATGTGAGACTGTGCAAAGACTGCACCACTCTAGAGTACTGGATTTCTGAAATAACAGCTATGGCAATGTTGGCTTTATTTGGTTTGTTCTACGTATAATGAGTGCACTTAGAAATATCAGTTTTAATATTCTTCTCCTCAATAACTCATTAACTGTCATGAATATGAACCTGGACCCTTTTTGTAATTTGCTGATATTTTGCATCACATAGTAAGTGTCTACTTGTGAGGACAAGGGTCCTGTGGGAAGGCCCCCTCAGTTCAGAGGAACTGTAGTTCACTGTGCAGTGAGTACATTGGCCATGCAACAGGCACTCAGTGTGACCCTGTGCCTCCTAGTCCCAGAAGAGTTGTCTCCATGCCAGTTCTGTGACTCTCACTTTAGTGGAACAGTTTGAGGGGCCCAGTTTTGCCACTGGGTCCATGAGGACACAGATTCAGTAGAGTACAGAATTTCATTCAGGTCACTAGTCCAGGAGCTGGAATATTATCTGTGAATCGCCTGGAATCCACTCTGTATGATTATGGTGGGGAAGGTCAAATGACCCCCTCTGTGTTTGACACACAGAGCCCATTAGTTAGGCTCTTTGCAGAGGGGATGAACTGAATCCTATTGGTATAGAGCACTTGGGGTTGGGGAGAAATATTTCCTCTATATTCCTTGATTCTTATTAACAGTCTTCATCTTGAAGCACTGCAACTAACGTTCCGTGTCAAGTTGCACTCTTAAAAGAGCTGTACCACTGCTTATAATCTTTCCTGTCTTAAAATTCTGGGAATTTACCATCTAAATTGTGATTGTCCACAGGTCACTGGAGAAACAGTTCTTTAAATTGTTTTATCTCTGTTTTAGAGCTGGGCCTGGCTGAGTGTTGGTATTTAGATCTAGATCCAGATATCTAACATGAGTGGGGTAGGGTGTACAGCTCAGGGGGTGGGAGGTTGATTAGACTCATGAAAGAGATAGAGGGCTGCTATTAGGTTTTGATGCATATCCTGATCCTTCACCTGAGAGTCGATGGGTACGTCTAGACTACAGGCTTTTGTCGACAGAAGTTTTGTCGACAGATACCATCGACAAAGCTTCTGTCGACAAAGAGCGTCTAGACTACATCCAGTTCTGTCTACAAAGCAAGCCGCTTTGTCGACATGGCAGTGTAGACGCAAAGGACAGTTTAGATGCAATAATGCCTTCTGTCGACAGAACTCTGTCGACAGAAGGCGTTATTCCTCGTAAAATGAGGTTTACAGCCGTCGACAAAACTGCTGAGTTCTGTCGACGTTATGTCGACAGAACTCGGCGGTAGTGTAGACGCAGGTATAGTTTTGTCGACAAAAGTCCACTTTTGTCGACAAAACCCTGTAGTCTAGACACACCCTATGAGGATTCATATGTGGAGTTTATTTCAGGCCCTGTTCATTATGCCTCTGAGCTAGGGGTGGTTAGTGTGGTACATGTAGTTTGAGATTGTGCTGCCTATATTTTCTGTCTATTGCACCTTTACATTTCTTTAAACTCTGCCTGCATGCAGAGATAGCAGCCATTATTACGTTCTCAGAATTGCCACAACCTTTATTAAGGAGAGACATGCTGTGAACTGTCTCATGGGGACCTTACATTTGTTCTTTCTTCTGGCTGTGTCACTTACACTAACATAAAATACATTTTAAAAAGTACCTGGCCAGTTCTTTGTGTATGGCAACATAACAGGAATCTTGGTGATGAGGAAGAGTAATCAGCTGCATATCTAATATTACACCATTCTATGTCTAGTCTTCTTTGTTCTTCCATATTCAGAGAATTTAGGGGGATCCTTATTTAAACTGCTATGGATCACCAAGAATAGCATTCATAATGTTTAGTGGTTCACTGTGGACCCCTCAGGTTTTGCTGCTTCATGATTAGCTTCAAGATGTTGGAGTCATCATTTTTGCCCTTAAGAGAATGCTAAAATAAAATGTCTGGTCTAACAGGAGCATGATTTCTGTCATGCTTTTCAGATAAATCCACCCCATCTCATAGTGTAGCCAGACCAGTAATTTTGTTTTTTAGAATGACTATTTCCTTACGCAAAAAATGTAAGAGCCAGTCAAATAAAGGGGTTTGACTCTGAGTTGTATCCTAGAAACTCAGTATTAGAACATGTCTGTAAGTGGTTTAATCAGCTGTTTCAGAGCTGTTGTTTTATATTTAACGTTGTTATGTTTTCGGACAAAGATAGGGTGGCGCCTCCAGTCTGACTACTTTTATGCTATTGAAAACAGAACTACTTTTTTCATTCCCTAAAAATCAGCTCCAGTAGAGGTCTTTTTAAAGACCTAGATAATTTGCTGTCTACTTCTGGTTAATGCTTGATTTACACTGTTGTTACTGCGTCTCATAAAAAGGGCTTTTCCTATCACAACATTTCTAGATACATAAACAATCAAAACTATCTGTTTGAAAGTTCCTTGCACTATATCCCAATATTCTTTAGCTTTTGCTTTGATCTTGTGCCTGGAAAAAATCTTTTCCTTGAAACGGTGAAAGTTATTACAATTCCAATAATGCATCAAAGCAGATACAGTATGTAGTTCAGCCAAACCTCAGCATTAGCTCATTTTGGGAACCCAAATAAGCATCTTTTTTTCTCTCTCTCTCTCAGTCCTTTCAATTTTAATTTCTTGTTTTACTTTGTTTTGTTGCTGTGATCTGTGAGTGTGGCTTTTAGGGATTGTGGAAACGAGAGCTAGAAGAAAGCTCTGGGCAGAGCCAGGCACAGTGCTGTCAGACACTATGTAAGCTTCTTCACATAGGTCTGGCTATGCCCTGCAGCACATCTAAACGTCTCCTGAGCACAGATTGCTGCTCACGCCAAATTGTGTGGCATGTGGACATATTCCCAGTTGATAATGATGCTTCTCAGGGTAACTCAACACAATGGCTATTTGCATGGTGCCACCAAACTCCATTTCACTCGGGACCAAAATCTCTGGAGGTGAAATTTGGTACATTCATCCATTGGCTCCATGGAGCCTCCTTTCAAAAGAACACTATTAACATGCCTGACATATGAACAAACATATCTTTCCTCCATGCTACTTCCTGACTATTTTACTTATGTTCATAGATATTCAAGCCAGAATGGATCATCATGGCCATCTAGACTGGCCCCCTGCATGACACAGCCCTTAGAAATCAAGCTCAATAGTAACAGAGAATCCACTGCATCCCAGAATAAGCTATTCCAAAGGTTAGCTACCCTCAGGGGATGTTTACACTGCAATCAGTGGTGAGATGCAGCTGTAGATATACCTATACAGCCTAAGGTGCTGCTAAGGCCGCTGTTGCTTCCCTGCTAATGTTATTTAAGATATGTAGTTCAAAGCTGCTTTGGGTATGTCATACCTGTAACTTCAGAGACTCCCGGCGTTAAACATTTGAACCCTAATTCCAATTTGAGTCTGATGAGCTTCAACCACTTCCAGCCACTGGATCATGTTAGGATTGTGTTTGTGCAGTTTACACAATTTATACCATCTTAACATGGCTATTGTGCAAGCTATATATGATACATCTCCTCCCTTCCACAAACATTAGATGCAAGAGAAGACAGAGATGCATCTCCAAGCTAAAAGCAGGACAGGACTAAGAGTTAGGAAACTGTAATGATAGTTCTACTTTAAACTCTGATTTACTGTCATCTTAAAAAACGAGTAGTCCTGTAGCACCTTAGAGACTAACAAAAATATATATATGGTATCATGAGCTTTTGTGGGCAAAACCCACTTCTGACTGGAATTTTGTTTCCTGACCATAAATAGGGCTCAAACTATTTCCCATACCTACCCACCGGGGTGTTGTGAGCATAGGCCAACTGATTTTTCTAAAATGCTTTCAGATGCTTGGATCTTTTTTGTGCCAAGCTCTTTTTTTTGTGCCAAGTATGATAATTATTTTATTATGGGAAAGGAGGAGGAAGGAAATAGTGCTTCAGCCATGAGAGGTGGAAATGCCTAAAATGAGCAATACATGTTTATTTTCAAAAAATCGTGTAAAGAGCACAGCTTAACTCCTGTCCATTAGGCTATGTTTACACTACAAAGAAAAGTCGGAAAAAGAGACGCAAATTGCAAACCACAATTTGCGTCTCTTTTTCCATTTTTCTTCCGGAAGAGGCTTTCCCGACATTTGGCCCATCTACACGGGGCCAAATGTTGGAAAAAAACCCTCTTTCAGATCATCCCTTCTTCCTCATAGAATGAGGTTTACAGGGATGCCGAAAAAACGTATCTGCTTTTCTGAAATTTTTTTCGGAAAAGCAGATGCATTCCTTGGATGTGGCAGAGCTTTTCTGGGATACCTCTGCTATCCCGGAAAAGCTCTGTAGTGTAGACATAGCCTTAGTGTGCCCGAGGGGTGTGCCTGAGAGAAATTACTTGCTGTGGGGTTTATGCTACTACAGGTGTTATGCCCATGGCAGTAAGACAGTTCTTGATAGGGCCTCAGGTTTCTTCTTGGCCATTTTATTTTGCAGGTTGAGACCCCAAATTTAGAGTGTGTGAATTGTTTCATTGACTTCAGTTACCAAAACAGGCACGCATTTTCTTTGGGCTAGAGACACAAAAGCCTTTAGCTATGTAGATGCCACTTAGGCAACTAAATTAGGGTTACCATATTTGAACTTTCAAAAAAGAGGAACCTCCTGAGAGGGAGTGTATCTGTATCAGTATCTACCAGCTCATGTTGTATTAATGTACATAGTATATAAAGTTAGTATATAGTATATATAACACATTAATACAGGGGTGGCCAACCCATTCTGGGCAAAGAGCCAAGATATCAGTGGATCCAGCATGAAGAGCCGGGGCAAAATTGTCAGGCAAAAAAAAAAAAAGGGACTGCCCCTTTTGCCGCTTTAAAAGGAGCCCCCGGTCGCATTTGGTCAAGCAAAAAAAAAAAAGCTCTGCCCCTCTGCCCCTTTAAGAAAACGCATTTAGAGGCTTTTTGGCCACAGCAGGCTCCCGCCAGCCGACACCATCTTTAATTCTCAGCCTTTAATGGCCACGCCAGACAGCTCCCCAGCCCAGGTCAGCACAGGGAGCCAGGAGGAGAGGACCGTTTTTAGGAGCCCTGGCTGGGGGGGGGAGGGGGGGGGAAGAGCCTCGTGAGGCATTACTACAACGTGAGTTGGTAGATAATGATACAGATATACTCCCTCTCAGGAGTATCTTCTTTTTTGAAAGTTCAAATATGGTAACCCTAACTAAATCCCAGAATCAGGCCCAGCTGGGATTGGGTAAACGCCTGCTCAGCTTCTCCCATATACCGATTTTGCTTAGTAACAATATTTTTGCAATAAAAGTTCCCTAGGCACTTGTGTTTTTGCCTCTTAGCACATGCATTTCAGCCCCATGCCAGGCATCCAGACTCCCAAGACACAGAGCAACGCACCTAACTTGATCTGGTAATTGTGCTTAGATCTTGCCTAGTGCATTGAGCCCCTGTAGTTGTGCTTGAACAAAGCAGCCCCAGCGAGGTGAAGGAGGCTAAAGACTTTCTTTGTTACATTTAGCCCATTGGCTAGGGTAGGGGTGGGCAAAAGAGCCTCCCGCCAAGCAGATGGATCCAGCCTGCAGAGGCCCTGCTGCTCCCCTGCCCCCAGACCAATTGGCCGAAGCCTCCTCCTGACTGGCCAGGAGCATGTGGCACTTTGAAGCGCCACATGCTGCATGCAGGGGCGGGAGGGAGAGCGGAGGAGGCTTCGCGCACTCCCCTGCCCCCAGGCCAATCAGGGCCTGGAGAGCTGCATGAAGCTTCCTTCGCCCTGCCCCAGCCCTGTGAGGGTGGGAGGAGGCTTCCTGCACCCCCCGCCCCCAGACCCGGATTGGCCTGGGGGTGGGGGAGCGTGCCAAGCCTCTTCCAGGGCATGGGTGCCTAATGGGGGGGGAGGGGCAAAGGGGCTCCCCCACCCCCAGACCTATCATGCCCCTTCCTGGTTAGGACCTGCCCCTTCCTGGTTAAGCCCCACCCCCTGGGCTAGGGTATTCACCTGGGACATGCGAGGCCTTTGGTTCAAGACCCCAGTGTACCTGAGAGGGAGAAGGAATTTGAACTAGAATTGTCTGGAAGCTCTCTGATGACTGCCTGAGCTGGGCTGTGGGATGTTCTGGTGGGGGGATCCTTCAGTCTTTCCTGTTGAAGCTGTTCCACAGCACAGGTGAGTATTCTAACCACTGGGCTAAAAATTATGAAACAAGCCATTGGAGGCATGTGACCCACCGGCTGGGAAAGGCTAGCACCTGGCCTGCCCCACCTGAGGATTTGCCCCCCTTGCTGGAGCCAGGAGTACCCCCTTCCACAGTTGCCAGCCCCACTGAATGCCAGGTAGGCTGGCAGCACATCACCTCTGGCCCCTGAGGACAGAATGGCCAGGTAGCTCACATGCACACCCTAGCCCCAGTGCCCCCACTCCTCATCAAACACAGCGTGGGCAGCCCCAGTGTCTCCAACTCCCTTGAGTGGCATGCGGTATGGCCCCAGCAGTCAGAGGTTCCCCCAGCTATACTAAGTCCTGGCTCTCCTAGGCCCAGGCCCAGCCTAGGACCCTTCCCTGAAGAGCTGGGGCCTAGGGGGAAGGGCAAACAGGAGGAGCCATGGGCAGGAGCATGGGTGAGTCCACACCAAACTATTTGGGGAGACACAGTTTTCCCCTGTGTATGCAATGAACCACCCATGAGGAAAGTCCTCCTCAACACCTAAAGCCAAGAGAGGATTAGCAGCTGAGACTCCCAAAGCAGAAGGTGGCACCTCCCCATAGTCCAGATTTAGACACCTGCCTGCAAGAAAGGGATAGGGTTTGGCACAGACCCCCTGGTTTGGCATCTTCCATTGGCTAGTTTAGGAAAGGAATCTTCTAGTATGCTGACTTTTGTGAATCTCATTCTGAGACACCTGCCCCATTTCTAAAATAGGGAGCCTAGGTTTCCAACACAGGTTTTGTGAATTACAATAGTTTTCCAGACAACTAATTTTATGCCTAAATTCTTTTGTGACGTTAGCCCAGGGGTGGGCAACAAGCAGCCCACTGACTGGCCAGGGGCCACCAGATACTTTATTTAGCTGAGTGTCCACAAGTATGGCCGCTTGCAGCTCCCATTGGCCATGGTTCCTGGCCAATGGGAGCTTATTGCCCACCCTGCAGTAACCCTACTTATTGAGTAGCACACTATAGATCACCCTACCCTAAGTCTCAGTTGGCCCTAGATCTAACTGGTGCACAAATTGATTTCTGCAGAACCTAGGCCACTGCTTCTCATCCAAAATAGCTGCACCTGATTGAGTAAGAGCAGGTCAGTACAAAGTGGGATTTTCTGTTTCCTTAGGTGGTTGAGTGACTTGCGAAGTCATACAGTGCATCGATGGGTGAGGGGAAATATCTAATATATCAAATCGCTCTGTGTTGTGATTGTGACATACATTTAATCATCTTTATGGAAATATGCTTATGAATAGGAATATTCATAACTAGAAAATGCTTTAGCAAAATACTCCATGTAAGGTATCATTTGAAAAGCTGTAAATTGTTGAATGTGTCTATTCTATTTGTAGGCATGTGCCATTTCTGTATCTGAAATTAGGAATATTGACTGTAGATTGATTATCAATGTGTTCATGTTGGAGCCTATTACCAGCACATCAAGAACAATAATGAAGAAGCCAGACACAAAGCTAATAGTCCATTAGCAAGGAACAATTGTGTGTGGGGGAAGGGAGAGGGAGAACTGTCTTCCTGCAGTGATGCTACACTGCTACTGACTCATGGACTTTGGGGGCGCTACAAAGACAAGTGACCCATGTCACTTGATGCTAGAATCCATCTTGAATTTTGTATTTTTCCACAGAAGGGTGGGGGAACCAACATAGGCTTCTTGCCCTAGGGAAGATCTAGAGAAGATGAAGAAAATAAATAATAATTGTCTTCAGCTGGCTTTACAGACTGCCTTCCCACCTCAAGTGGATATCTGAAAATACCTGGAAACAAAAATATTGTAATAATGGAGAGGAGGAGAACTGCTGGACCCAGGACAGAAAGGGCATCTCTGGCCCAAGAAGGACTTTACCTAAAAAAAGAACTAGGTGAGAAATTATGTGTCACAGATTTTCTTTGTGCATGAAGCTTAGCGTCTGTGTTTTGTTTTGCTTAGTAACCTACATTGTTCTGTCTGCTATATCTTATGACCACTTAAATCATACTTTTTATGCTTATTAATAAGCAAAAGTGATTTTATTAAATCCAGCATAAATGTTATTTGGAGGGCAAGGAACTGCACTTATCTCTTATCCCTCTGCAAGCTCAGGCACTGGTGCACATGAAGCTAAATGCTGTTTGGGTAGCTATTTCAGGTTCTGCACATTCACTTACTAGGAGATTTCCTTTTGTTTGATTTCCACATTTACCAATAGCCTTAATTCAATTTCCCTAGTAATCTGGGCCCTTATGAGCTTTTTGCATTTCAGTGAGAGAAGTTGAATCAGAGTCCGTGTGAAACTTTATACTAGAAACAATGAGCTAAAAGCACCCAGACAGCTTTGGTGGCTGTAGAGCTATCAGCCATGCAAATGTATCAAAGGAAAAGAGATTGCAAAGGGTGGACTGTGAAGGCAAATTCAAGAGTCTCTTGAATTTGCCTGTAGAACCCACCTGCTGCCATATTCACTGGGCTACATTCAAATCTGATTGACTGGAAGTGTATATGCAAAATCCTGCTCTGATTTTCACTGCAGATCTCACCTCTCTCATATGTGCTGGGCTCAGAACCCACTCAAAGGTCCTACTTGGATTGTAAACAAAAGACTTGGAAATGGATGAAAGGGAAGAATGTTGCCCCCAATTGCAAACTGTCCAGTGGATCTGACTAGGGACAAAATTCTTCTTTCATATTCTCATGCCATTTTGGCCTGATCTTCCTATACATGTTGATCCCCACTGAGCCACGTGGAGAACAGAGAGCAGACTATCAGAGCTGACGGATGTCCTAGTAGACCTTTTAAACCAGAAAGGGGCCTGAACCAATGCCCTGCATGTAAACTGCACATTCTGGATCTGAATTCATGAGGGGAATTGAAAAACTCAATCTCTTGGGTGTTTTGCATAATGGGAGGGTTGGTTGCTTCTGTGTAACAGTTAAAATGCCAGGTGTTCTACACAAAAAGACCTAAAAGGCCTTTTTGTTTTCTATGAGTCTGAAGTTCTCAAGCAGGGGCCCATGTATAACACAGTTATGTGGCTTCATTAAAAGCCACCTAATGGTCCTTCTTTTTTATTTTGTCCCTCAGCACTGGAACCTAGGCTGTCATTTACATCAGGGAAGGGCTTGATTTTAATCTCAGGTTTTTTCAGTGTGAATCAGGAAATCAATGGAGTAACACAGCTGTAGCACTGGCATACAGGATCAGGCTCTAATCCTTATGGCTAGGAGGAAAACCTTTACAATGTAGATTGAAAGTAATTGGTATAGTGAAATCTGCAGGCAGCCTGAAACCATAGTTCTGAGGCTTGAGCAGCCACATCTGTCACACTCTGTGAGGGGCAGAAGGCAGGAAAATAACCCTATAGTTGTCATGCTAGCTCTTTCTCTGATGACCATTTTGAGCTGAAACAGCAGCAGACTGCTGAGCCATCTGTTTCAGAGGCAGTGGCAGACTTGGACAAAGCCTGTGAAGCAGCTAGTTGCTGGGATGGCAAAGTATGTCTAGATTACCAAGTTTCATCATCAAAAACTGCCTTTTGATGACAAAACAGTGAGAGCATTCACACTGCAATGCAACTTTTGTGGGGAATAAATAACAGCTGTTTTCTGCAACAAAAAAACTTCCATTCCTACAAGAGACATTTTTCTTTTCCTCTCCCCTTTATTGTTGACAAAGAGTCAATGTAGACTCTGATATTTATTTTGTCAACAGAACTGGCTTCCACTAGTATCCCACAGTGACTGTCTTGATGGCTTTGCTCAGTGTTTTTATCTCTGCTTCCCTGCAGGCACACACTCTCCCCTTTCAGTGACCAGACAGCCTTAAACAGAAGGATTATGTATTCTTACTGTAGGAACAACATACGAGAGAGAAAAGGATTTAAAATAACAGTTTACATGCATGTCTGTCTTGCCTAAAGGCTGACCTGGGTAGGTCTAGCTTTTTCAGATGCCCCATGGGATGCCTATGTCAACCTAGTTTCCCTAACAACAGAGTTTCTTTGTTCCTGTTTCTTCAGCCTGGCTTGTCCATACCAGTTGGGTAGGCTCAATAGGGGTGAACAGAAACCTATGTCTCTGCCACTGTCCTATAACAACCCTTAAGTGTGTGCTTGTGTGTTTGAGAGGTGGCTTGTGGTATCCTTCTTCCCTTCCTGCTTGTTTTTCCAGAGTCCACTTTTAAACTCATCCAGTATATTCACGCAGTAAACCAGACCAACATACAATATTTATACATCATCACAGAGCACCTTGGTGTCTACCATAGCAGTATAGATTAAATGGAATGTAATAGCCACACAAGGAATACCATATGGATTATGTTCATTATTTTCTTTTAAAATATATTTCTCCGTTTTTGAACTTACCTGAATTCGCCATATGGGGAGGCAAAAGGGCAATGCCCAGGGGGACTCAGAGCTTCTGATCTGCCACCGTCGCCCTCCCGCTGTGCAAAAGAGTGCAAAAGCAGAACTCTGTGTGCTTTGTACCCTGATCTTTATGAGGTTTAAGTGGCCATGGACTCAGGTTGAAGCAAAAGGGAAAGCTTGGGAGGGCAGAGCTGCATATATGCAGGATGACATGTAAGTGAGGTTCTATGTGCCTTATTGTCAGGGACATGGAGCCTTGCTCTCAGGAAATAAATAGACTGGACCAGATTCAAGCCATGACATAAGCAGGTTCACAGTTCCATTGACTCCAGTCTGGCCTAATACTGAAATTGATTTGGCTCCGGCTGAAAAGCTACTATTATAAATCTTTGGAAAGACTGGAGTGGGATGAATGGCTATTAATTGCTGCAGGGGTAACTGTTCAATAACTCTGTAACAAGCTGCACAATGTACTCCATTTCAGGAGAGATACATAAAGCCAGAGACAGTTTAGACTCCTTGGCTACATTCAGCCGTGTGCTACAAACACAGTGCTCCCACACACTGGGAAAGCAGACTACAGTCTGTTATCTCCTCGCAGGTGCAGCTAAGAAGTGTGTATGCTTACTCCTAACCCTGAGCCTGGGACCAGTGAAACTGGGAGATAGCATCTCTCCCTGTCACAGTGGTAGTCATCAAAAGCACTAATATGAGATGCCTCTTGGTATAGAGAGGGGGGCAGCTGGAACCATATTCTCCATAAGAGTCTTGGGGCTCTGAAATGTCTGTCCAGATCTGAAATAGTTCAGATGTGTTGATTTTTCGGAGCACACTGCAGGGCCCATTTGGTTTGCCCAGCCTTTGAAGAATAGAGGGACTGAGGTTTAAGACCATGTAGGGGGATATTAATATTTTAGTTATGTGCTGCTGCTGGGTAGATGGGGTTGAGCTGACTGTATTGCAGATTAGTTTTGCAGTGTTAAATACTTAGCAGAGCACTGTTCAGGAGCCTGTGGATGGGTGCTTTGTATGCATTCTAAATCCAAAGGCAATAAATACATGAAATGTACCATTAATATTTTATGCCAGAATTTGTTAAAGTGGAGCAAAAACAAGCATTTTAACAAAAGGATAAGGAGGCAAATTCCAGATTATTAAATGTGAAGCTGGAAATAGAGCATAACTGCCTGTCAGAAAGGCAAGGAAACTTAACACGGAGTAACAGTGAGAAAAGGAGCATTTTTAATGTCAAGCAGAACACAGCCCACACAACCGCAGAAGAGGCACATGGGAACACAAAATTAAGAAACTCAAGGCAGCAGTATATTGCATGATACAATCTCTTGATATGGTACAGTAACAACCAAAGAGATCTAGACAGGAATAATCAGCCTTATCATCCCTAGGGTAATGAATGAGCAGCAGGAATCAAATGAATTGCAAAGAACTAGGTGAAATGCTAAAGAAAACTGACACCAAGAGGAAAAGTGACTATGACACAAGAGTTGACATCTTAAAGGACAAAGCAACTCAATGATGAAAGAACTAACCCAACTATTTGCAACATCTTTGCTGCAGAATGCCACCAACATAAGCAGACAAGGGAACTAGAAGAAAGTGTTCCTCTTATCGGTAGTACGCAAGGCTTTCACTTCTGACCTAATGTGATACTGTGTTTCATCAGCCCAGAGGACAGGATGAGTTAGCTTACAGTACAAACTCTCACAAGCCAGACAGCATGGATGAGATAAGTGGATGCCACTAGTGGTTGGTGCTAAAAATAAGGTGTGGATCTGTAGGTTCTAAAGACAAACAATGCTCCAATTATCTCATTTCTCACATCCACTCCATCCATCTCACAGAGGTGATCAGATTTCCAAAGTGAAAATCTAGGACAACCATCAGAAGGGGGTTCATGGGAGGGGCAAGAGTTCTGATCTAGTCTGGTGAGGGGTGAGGCGAGAGAGAGAGAAAGAGACAGAGAGAATATGAATTAAGGAGATGAACATAGCAATGTTTTGGCCTTTCTCTCACCATTATATTCCTATCTTCTCCATTTTTTTTTTTTTTTGCTGAACTCTTTGCTGGGGTGAATTCATACAACATCCAAAATCTTAGAGGAGTAGCCATGTTAGTCTGTAATAAAAAAAAAAAAAAAAAAAAACGTAAAAAACAACAATGGTCCTATAGCACCGTAGAGACTAACAAAAATACATATATAGTATCATGAGTTTTCATAGGCACAACCTACTTTTTCTGATGAAAAAATGGATGACAGGTGGTAGGAAGATCATTTCAACCTACAAGCATGTTATTAAAAAGCTGCTGTTGAAAGAAAGCACTGAAAGAGTGTAATCTGAATTTGTCTAGCATAAAGGAA
The DNA here is from genome assembly GCA_019425775.1 of Rafetus swinhoei. Classification (NCBI taxonomy): domain Eukaryota; kingdom Metazoa; phylum Chordata; order Testudines; family Trionychidae; genus Rafetus; species Rafetus swinhoei. The sequence continues at coordinate 28,511,834 of CM033440.1, forward strand.
GCACTGACTGGCAGTTTCCAGAACTCCATTGATTTGTGTGAGCCTTCAGAATTGTTGATGGCCTCTATAGAGACATATGGGATTTTATTTTGATTGAGTAATATTGATGGAACAAGACTGCCAGCCCTCTAGGATATTTCTGGAATGGGATGCAGGATCTACAGCAGTGGCTTTGGGCAGCATCTTCCTCACCACTTTATCCAGCATCACCATTGCAGAAATTTACCCTCATTCTGGTGAGCCTTCTTTTCTCAGGTCCTGAAAAATGTCCTGGCAGGACCAGCTGAGGAGAGGGAGCCAGACAACACTGCCATCTCCATAGCTGCAGCCTGAGCAACTAATTTGGGATGTGAACCTAAGTCCCTGTTAGTGCTTAAAGTTATTGGTGTTGTAGGAAGGAAGAGGGATGAGAAGTGGATACCTGCCTCTCACAGGAGGGGATAGGGCATGAGGGGGGTCTTTCTCTGTCCCCTCCTGTGAGAATGGTGTTGGCTTCTAAAGTGAGGTGAGAGAAAGAGGAGGAGCTCTGCCTGCTTTCTGCCCCAGCCCTCACTGGCTGCCCAGCCCCCAGGAGGTGAACAAATGAGGAAAGCAGCCAATCAAAGGGCTCCCTCCTCCAAAGACCCAGCTTACTTCTTAGAAATGTATTTCCCAGGTTGGTGACCTGTTGCAACCTGTTTCCTTTAAGTACCACTCTCTGTTATGTGTCAAATTCCATTTCTGTTTAGTATGCTGGCTTCTTTATCTTCTGGCTAATAAGTATGGCTTAGCCAGCCATAAGTGACTATATGCAGATTAAGCTATACGCATTTATGAAGGGACAACTTAGATGCTGGAAAATGTGGCCTAGAGAACTTTAGAATAAAGCTGACTTAAAAAAACACCCCCCCAAAGTGAGGGGAAAATTATGGCCTGACATACTAAAGGTGCAATGAGTGTGTGTGTGGGAGGGAGAGGGGAATGAAAATGAGGCCAATGAGCTGGCCTACTGGTGCAGAAAATGGTTATAGGATCCTAGAAAAACATACTGCACAGCTCTTCCTTACTACTGCTCTACAAAGGAACAGCACATGCGTCACTAGCATTTGCTGCTAACACTTTCTGCTTCTGTTGTCATGCAGACGCTTCACTACCAGTGTTCCCTCAATGATTTTCTATCCGTGAGTGGAGTCAGTTTTGTTCTGTGCGCCAACAATGAGGTCACATGCGCTTGTTCGGATGTGTGCCACTGTGGCACCCACCAGTGGTGCTGCTCCCCAAGAGACTCTCCCAGGTAGCGCCCTCCCTCCCCCACCCCCCACCTCTTGAGGAGAAGGTGAGACGTGCCCCCTCCCCTCCTCCAGAGAGCACTTCTTCCTGGGCAGCCTGTGTGCAGGGCAGGGGCTACCCCAAGCTGCTCCTCACAGGGCTGCTGTGAGTCCCCACCTGGGGCAGAGGGAAGCTGCTGCCAGAGCCCAGGGTTTGCAGGGAGTGAGGGGGGGGGCAGTGACATATGGGGAGCGGGTTGGGAGGCAGAAGGCAACAGAAAGGTGTGGGAGGGGCAAAGAGGGATTCAGGGGGCCCTAGCCCCAAGAGCAGCTGCACCACAGCCTGGCTCCAGCTTTGGGCAGCTGCTATGCAGCCAGCCCAGGGAGCAGTCGGGAAGCCACTTTGTGGCCCTGAACACAGCTCCAACCCTGGGGAAGGGCTGGAGTTGGCCCTGGCCGCTAGATCAGCCGCCCCCCCCACAACCATGCGGCCCCGGCTACCAGAGCAGCCCCAGCCCCCTACCACGCAGCTCCAGCCCCACAAGCAGGCCACTGACTGGCCCCAGCTCCCCAAGCTGAGCCTGGCCCCCTGAGCAGGCCCCTGAGCCAGCCCTGACCCCCCAAGTAAGGCCCCTGAGCAAGCCCCCCAAGCCAGCGCTGGTGCCCTGAGCAGGCCCCAGCATCCCTCTACCATGCAACAGGTCCTGGCACCACCACATGGCAGGTCCTGACCCTGGCCACCGGAGCAGGCTCTGGCCCCCCACCATGCAGCCTCAGCTGCCCACCCCGGCTGTCTCAGCTGGCCCCGGGCCAGAGCAGCTGCCTGCTGTGCCACTCACGTTCCAGCGGGAAGATGAATGCTGCTGTGCAGCTCTGCAAAGTAGGTGGGTGGGTGGGTGGAGAATTTTCTGTGCGCGGCCTCGCAGGCACGCACCTTAGTGGGAACTATGTTCACTACACACTGTGTGGAAGAGGGGATGGGGAGAGGCTTGCTGATTCCTTTATAAAATTGTTTTCTCTATTTACTTTTTTAAATGTCCCACCAATCCTGCCTGCAAGCCTAGGACTAAGGAGAGCTCTTTTGGCTCCCTGGACAGTTCTGTCCCATTTTGTTCTTGTACAGTAATGCTGCGTCTACACTGCCTCTTTTTTGCGGAAGAGGCAATGCAAATGAAGCGCTCATTAGCAACTTCTCGTGCTTCATTTGCATAATCTCTTCCCATGCTTTTTGCGGAAGAGGTTTTTGCATAAAAAAGCAGTGTAGACGGGGCCATTTTGCGTAAAAAACCCTTTTGCGCAAGAACCTTTATTCCTCAAAAAAGGAGGCATACAGGTTCTTGCGCAAAAGGTTTTTTTTGCATAAAACGGACCCGTCTATACTGCTTTTTTTTTTTTTTTTGCACAAAAACCTCTTCTGCAAAAAGCATGGGAAGAGATTATGCAAATGAAGCGCGAGAAGTTGCTAGTGAGCGCTTCATTTGCATTGCCTCTTCTGCAAAAAAAGAGGCAGTGTAGATGAGCCCTAAGTCAGTGAAAAAAGGATGAAGGATTTGCAAAATGGTAGGTTAGAAGCCTGGCACACAAGTTACTTCTCCCAGCGGCTGGTTGTGGCCCAGATGGCTGCTCACTGACTAGCAGATATCACCAGATGAGAGCCAGAGAAGAGGAATAGCAAAAATGCTTGAGGGACAGAAAGAATCCTGAATACAGAACACGGAAGCAGAAGAAGTATTAAGAGTTTGTCAGGAGGCCAAAGGTCTTGCTAACTTAAGCCTCCAACTTTCAGCAAGATGCTGCTAAATAATTATGCCAAACAGCATGAAGAATCCTGTGAGGATGTGCAGTGCCTGCTTCATGCTAGCATCCTAGTGCAGTAGCTGCTCAAATAGGCATGAGGGTGTGGGCCATGTCTCCCACACCAGGCTGCTACCTGTGTGTATAGATAAGCGAGTAAAGGGACACCCTCTTAAAGAGGCTAGTGTTGGGGGTCTGGTTCAGAGGAAAGTGAAAACTGTAGAAAATGACCTCCCTCGTTATGGAATTGTGTACATTAGGGAAACTATTCTGTCTTGCATGTGATCAGCTACATGCCCTGAAGCACAGTAAAAATGTCATTGGAGTTCGTAGTGTTATCAAGAAATAAATGAGAAACTGATATTTGCTTCTTGGAACTGATTGTCCTTGTTAAAAAGAGGTGTTCATTCTTCGTTTAGGGCTGTGAAAGTTATGGTGATGAAATGAACAGCAAAAAACTGCTGGATAACATTAATTTTAGGGCTGTCAAAGCGATTAAAAATTATGGTGATTAATCACATGATTAATCACACTGTTAAACAATAATAAAACACTATTTAAATATTTTTGAATGTTTCTACATTTTAAAATATGTTTCAGTTACAACACAGAATACAAAGTGAACAATGCTCACTTTATTTTTATTACAAATCTTTGCACTGTAAAATACAAAAAAAAAAAAAGTCACTTCCCCTAATATATGTACTGTAATGCAAGCGCTTTATCATGAAAGTTGAGCTTACAAATGTAGAATTATGTATTAAAAACTGTATTCAAATATAAAACAATGTAGGACTTTAGAGCCTACAAATCTACTGAGTCCTATTTCTTGTTCAGCCAATTGATCTAACAAGTTTGTTTACATACATAGGAGAAAATGCTGCCCACTTCTTGTTCACGGTGTCACCTGAAAGTGAGAACAGTCATTCACATGATATGATTGTAGGTGGTGTCATAAGACATTTACATGCAAACTGTAGTAAATATTCATATGTCCTGTCATGCTTCAACCACCATTCCATAGAATCCTAGGGTTGGAAGAGACCTCAGGAGGTCATTGAATCCAATCCTGTGCCCAAAGCAGGACCAGCCCCAACTAAATCATCCCAGCCAGGGCTTTGTCAAATCAGGACTTTAAAACTGTAAGGATGGAGATTCCACCACCACCCTAGGTAACCCATTCCAATGCTTCAGCACCCTCGTAATAAAATAGTTTTTCTTAATATCCAACCTAGACTTCCCCCACTGCAACTTGAGACCATTGCTCCTCATTCTGTCATCTGCCACCACTCTCTCTATCCCCTTTCAGGTAGTTAAAGCCTGCTATCAAATCCCCACTTGCTCTTCTGTAGACTAAATAAGCCCAAATCCCTCAACCTCTTCTCATAAGTCATGTGCTCCAGCCCCTTAATCATTTTTGTTGCCTTCTGCTGGACTTTCTCCAGTGCATCCACATCCTTTCTGTAATGGGGATTGTGGTGGATAGGAAGATTGCTGGCCTTTTCTGCACATCCCAGCACTCAGTAACCAAAGGGTTAAACCCAGTAGCAAGGGGTGTTGGCAGGGAGCCAGGAGAGCCAATGGGAGAAGGTGTTGAGATGTGACTTGGAAGATATACCTGACTGTTGTTTTTCTTTGTGTGAGTTTTAGGCCAGGAGTGGGGGAAACAAGATGAATTGTACCAGGCAGAACTACCATGCCTACAAAGAATGTTGTGCATGGAAATGGACTGGACCTTGAAACACAGATCGTGAGTAGATAGGAAAATATTTATTTAGACACAATCAGTTGATTTTCTTTATTTTGTTGTTTGGTTAAACTTCACTGTGGTAAATCCATGTGTCCCCACCCCACCCATACACTGCACTTTCAGCTGAATCCCAGGGAAACAATTCTCTGTGCTTTAATCTGGTTTTTTTTCTCGGTTGCTTTAAAACACCTAGCAATAAAGTATGCTTTATCAAGTATATCTTTTTGTTTTGTTAATAAAATCATTTTTTAAGGTGATGATTTGATTCTTCTGTCCTGATAGGTAATAGAAATTCTGTGTATGCATGCCTAAGACTGAGAGGTCAGCTATCAGAGATTACAGTTTCTTTTCTCTTTTTATTAAAGCTTTCGTGTTAGAAGAGCTTGGGGTACCTCTCTGGAAGAAGCTGCTGTACTGGTCTCCTAACAGATGTCAGGGTGATTGAAGTCCCCCACGAAAACCAGGGTCTATGATCTGGAAGCTTCTGTTAGTTGTCTGAAGAATGCCTCGTCTCCCTCATCCACCTGATCTGGTGGTCTATAGCAGACACCAAGCACAACATCACCCTTGCTGCTCCTGCCTCTAAACTTAACCCAAAGACTCTCAACAGGCTTTTCTCACACTTTAAACTGGAACTCTGAGCAATCATACTGCTCTCTTACATACAGTGCAACTCCTCCTCCTTTTCTCCCCCACCTGTTCTTCCTGAACAGTTTATACCCTCCCATGACAGTGCTCCAAACATGTGAGTTGTACCACCAAGTTGCCATTATTCCAATCAAGTCATAGTTCTTTTACTGTGTCAGGACTTCTAATTCTTCCTGCTTGTTTCCCAGGCTTCTTGGGTCAGTGTACAGATACCTTAGATAATGAGCTGAGTGCCCTACCGTCTCAGTACAAATCAGGGGTCCTCCTCTGTTGTACCTTCCTCCTTGTGTTTCTTCCCAATATCCTACTTCCCCACTACTTCAGGGCTTATAAGGTCACTGTTCCCTGGCTAACCTAATTTAAATCTCGCCTCACTAGGTTTGCAAGACAGCCCACAAAGATGCCCTTCCCTCTCTTTGTTGGGTGGATCCCAGCTCTTCTTAGCAGTCCTTGTACCTGGAACAGAATGCCATGGTCGAAGAATCCCACAGCCCTCTCTCTGACACTACCTGCGCAACCATGCATTTACTTCCAAATTTCGACAATCCCTACCTAGATCTTTTCCTTCAACAGGGAGGATGGACGAGAACGTGAGCTGCACCTGAAACTCTTTGATCCTTCTTCCCTATGCTACATAATCTGCCATAGCCCGCTCAAGGTCATTCTTGGCAGTATCATTAGTTCCTAAGTGGAGAAGTAGGATGGGGTAGCAGTTCGAAGGCTTGATCTGGCTTGGAAGACTCTGTCACATCCTAAATTCTAGCTCCAGGTAAGCAGCACACTTCTCAAGTTTCCCAGTCTGGACAGCAGATGGATGACTCTGTCCCTCTTAGGACAACATATCTCCATGCTCACGATGGGTTCTGCTTGATAACAATCCAAACCAGTATGAACTGATGCATGTTCATTTTCATCATCTAAGTCATATGCTACCAGCTGTAATGTCACTGCCTCTTCCCTCCTTCCACTCTTGCATCAGCGCTGCCGGATCTTACCAGCAGGGCCATGACTGGAGGGCTAGAGCTGCTGCTTAGGGCAGGCAGGAGGGGTAATTGCTCCAGGGCCCAGTGATTTAAAAGGGCCTGGTGGGCTTATGGCAGCAGTTGGAGCATCATGCATTGTGCAGCACTGAAGGGCTGGTTAGGGGAAGCTGGCCCCAAGTCCTGCCCCTTCTGCTTGAGGCTCCGTTCCTTCTGCCCAAGGCCCTTCCCTTTCCAGCGACCTCTAGCTGGACCCCTGTACCAGTAAGATTTAAAAATTACTTTCAACTCAGGGTGCCTCCTGTTGACTGTCCCAGGGATCAGCTCTGCTAACATCTTCTGGTATCTCTGGCAACTCTCATCTGGTGTCATCTCACCACCACTTTGGCTCCAGAGCCTGTTTCACTCCAAAGACTGCAGCTTTCTCTTCATGACACGGCCCTCTGACTGTGCCACCCTGAGTCCATTGCAGTCTGCTGTCTGGCCATGTCCCTCTCTGGCTACTGCAGCCACTTCCTATGTGATATGGGCAAGTTGGGCATGAGAAGACCTGGGCCCACCCACTATTTTGGATACTGGCCCAGGGACCCTGTACATAGTCACCACTTGTTGCATCCCCTCTGAATCCTCAGTTCATTTCCCTGGGCCACCTCCCTGCAGCCCCCAGCAGCCTCTTCAACCTTGCCTTAGGGCCTCAGCCTGTGAATTCCTGCAGCCAACCAGGAGACATCTTTAGCTCTCCCAGCTTACTCTTAGCAGCACTTCTGTGTGCAGGTTGCTGGTGCTCCTTCCTTCTAGAAGCCTGATTTTTCCCTCCTCAAGCTCCAGGCAACTACTGAATTTGCACTGCACAGCAGCTCTTCTTATATGGCCTGCCTGACCCTGATTGGCTGCCCCTTTCCTATTGGCTGTTTTTCATGTAACTGTCATAAGGCTCTGTTAACACCTAACAGACCAGTGTGGAGCAGGCACCCCATCACATGAGGTAGTAAGTCATCATAGCCAACATGATTTGTCAAGAACTACATGTAATCTAATTTATTTCTTTCACAGGATTATCGGTTTAGTGAATGGGAGTGGGAGGATAAGTAAACATCATGAGTCTGAACTTTAGTAAGTCTTTTGACACAATATTACATGAGATTTTTCTAAGTAACTAGGAAAATATGGTCTATGTTACATTACGATAAGATGGGTGCATACCTAGTTGAAAAAGTGTACTTAGAGTAGTTATCAATAGTTTGCTATCACACTGGAAGACCATATCATCTGGAGTTCCACAGGGGTCTGTCTTGGGTCTGGTTCTAGTCAATATTTTCTATGTAAGCTGGGATAGGGTGGCAAACACTTAGACAAAATTAGAATTCAGTATGATCCTGATAAACTGGAGAATTGATCTGAAATCAATAAAATGAAATTCAATACAGATAAAGTACTAACCTTTGGAAGGAGAAAAACCAAATGCATAAGTACAAAAAAGAGATAATCTGGCTAGGCAATATTACTAGAGAAAGGATTCTGGGGGTGATAATGTTTCATACATTGAATATAGATCAACAGTGTGACACTGTGGCAAAAAGGCAGATGCCCTTCTGAAGTATATTAACAGGGGAGCTGTTTGTAAGACACACGAAATTATTGTTCTGCTCTATTCAACACCTCAGTTGCAGTGTTGTGTCCAGTTTTGGGCATCATGTTTTGACAGATATTGACAAATTGGAGAGTCCAGAGAAGAGCAATAAAAATCATAAGAGGTTTAAAAAACATGAACTGAGAGGAAAGATTGAAAGAATTAGGCTTGTTAGGCTTAAAAAGAGAAGTGTGAGGGGGGACTTGATAATGGTCTTAATATAAAGAAGATGGTGATCAGTTGCTCTAAGGCACTCTGAAAGAAGTACAAGTCATCAGCTTAGTCTTCAACATGGGAAATTTGGGTTAGATATTAGGGAAAACTTTCTAATAAAGTAATCACTGAAATAGATTACTCATGGAAGTGTTGGAATACCCATTGGAGGAGGTTTTTTAAGAATAGGTTAGACAAGCATTTGTCAAGGATAGTCTAGGTATACTTGGTCTTGCCTCAGCACAGATGACTTTGTGAGGTCCTGCGCAGCTCTACATTTCTAAGACATCTCTTGTATTCATTTTCACAGCAAAAAGTAGATGGAAATAGGCATCCAAATATTTATTCATTAATTCTTACCCTTCTAACATTTTTTCTTAGCATTCTGTAATATTGAATGGATAAATTTTAATAATAGATTATTATTTGACACCAAAACAGTTGAGTTCCACTTACATACATGTTCACCAATCATTCTGGGCTTATTACAGCACAATTGTTTCGCCTTAGAAAATCCCCAGACTTGTTTATAAGCCACAACATTCAATACCTTTTAAGGTATCTTTCTGGAACATGTTATAGATCCATAAACACTCAAACCAGACAGGCCCTTCTCCAATTGTCTGTTTTGGCCTGCAGATACTATCCAAATGCATCCCTTGTAATTATCCACCTGCTATAATATGACCCTGTGTCCAAACAAGAGAGGTTTTAGAAAGGTAGATTGGTTCCATTTAGTTCCAGATGGTGGTTTGTAGACCATTTTTCTGTCCATTCTTAAGGTAAAATTGGAGTCTGTTGTATTCCTTCAATAGTCTTGGGACCTTGGAATCACCAACTGGCGTGTTTCTAAACCTTGGGACCAGTTCCAGGACCTTCACATCAGAACGCACAATGTTGTAAGCGTCCACTATGTCATAGCTGCAAATCTGTAAGCCAAAGTGGGAAGAAACCATTTCTTGCTGCTTCTTTTACTTACTTTTGTGAACTTTGAGTTACCTTCCTGGAACACAACCCTGCCCTTTACTTCCAACACCAAGCACAGCCAGTTCCACCTTGCCTTTGGGAAAAGCTAGTAAGTAGCTTGATCCTGGATCATGACTTTAGATTCTACTTGATGATCCATTAGGTCTCCTCTGGCATGAAGTCACGCTTATCTTTGTACTTCTGCCTCATCAGGTGACACTCTTTCCTTACCATGGTCTTATTACAAGTGGTCTCTCCCACCCAAACTGAACCAGATGAGTTACTCTAGTAACTCCCTGAATTTTCCCTCGCTTTGTCCTGAATGACAAGCTCCTTGCCATAATTATTGCTACCCTGCAGGCTAGTAACATTTAATTTACCCCGTTACTGTGGTTTTTACCATGCGGCATCCCCAGCCACCCAGTGAAAGGGACATTACAAAAGACAGCTATGGTGTGGGGGTCTGGAAGCTCTATTGGGAGTTTACCAAGTAATGCTGGCCATTAGGCTTGCCATCTGAACACCTTTTCATCTTTTCACTTCTTCCTTTACTTTGTTTTTCTTAAGTTTCCTCTGTGTTCCTATTCTCCCCTACTGTGCTCTCTTAACTGTTTTACCAATATAGTGAATGTATTTTTTGCTACATCTCCCTCCTGTGCACTTATTTTTCTTGTTTTAACTGGCACAGGTCTAGGTCTCTGCTTAGGTTTTACTGAAACCTCACTCTCACCATATGGTGGTGTTTGCAGTGTGGTGGCCTCGGCCCATGGGCTCCTTGGTGGCTCTTGGTTTGGGTCATTTCACGTGTCCCCATTCTGTCTTTTCATTTCCCTAAGGCCTCATGTTTTCCATTTCTGTTCCATCCTTCAAGTACTATGGAAGTACCTGAAGCCTGTTGTTGCCCAATAAGATTTATTATGAGGGATGACACTTCACTTTTTTTGCCAATTCTTTACAGCTATTTCCAATTTTCTATTCTATCCCTGTGCTTTCCAGTGCTTTGTTGCTTGTTCTAACTTCTTCTTTGTTTCTGTTACTTGCCTTATCAAGTATGTGGCATGTTGTTTAGGATACCTCACTACATGGTGATTAATTGCAATATTCTACATTTATTATTATTTTTAAAGCCTCTGTCTCTGCCATCTTTTTACCTGTTTCCCCACTATTCTTTTTGACCTCATATGGACTTCCTTTGCTGGCCACCCAGTGTGTGAGCAAACCTGATCAAACTCCGTGGGGATATTTAGGGAGGGGATTAGGAGATTAGCTCAGTTTTCTGCCATCATAGGTTGCTTGTCACCTACTGAACCAGTCATTTAGGTCAGTGTTTCTCAACCTTTTTTTATAAAGTACTCCTTTAAAAAAAATTGTAAGTACCCCCTTTAAAAAAAAACAAAAAAATTATAAGTACCCCCCAGTACCTACGGTTTTCAGACACACAAATTTTTTTTTCTACCATTGCAACACATTTGTTTAAACAACTTAATCGTAGCCAGGCGAGCGATGAAATTTTTGCATGTAGAAAGTACAAAAATAATGAAGCGCTGTAAAACTTAAAACAAAAATTCAGTTTTCTCCAAATTTCAGTTGTGTCGATGTACCCCCCCACACTTCTTTCGAGTACCCCTATGTGTACTTGTACCACTGGTTGAGAAACACTGATTTAGGTCACCAATAGAGAAAAGTGGAAAGTTATTGCTACAAAGCTATCAAAGCCACTAAACTGTTATAGCTTCTCAGTGCTTCTGTTCCAGGGGTGCCATTTCAGATTTCGTTTGGGGGAAAGCAACTTGTGCATGCACTGATTGGGGGGGCAGATGAGGACAGTGGCTTCAGCAGTTTTACTGAGCATGCTCAGTACAAGACAAGCAGCAAATTTGTAGGGCGGGGGGGGTGCAATTCCATTTGCCCTCCCCACACTCATATATCATCTTTTTTAGGGCTATTAAAGCTCTGGAAAATTCTAGGGGAATTTTTGGCAGAGACCTTAGCAATTAGCTGACAGGAGCCCTGTATCTAATTCCCGTATAAAAGAAAGAAAATTTAAATATATAAGACCCACTCAGCTCTAATATTAACATGTTCCAACATCTTATGGCAAGTCACTTAAGGGACACAGTTTAGCCTTAACATTTTAATATATAGTCTTACTTTCTTACTAATGGAGAGAGAGAGAGAGAGAGACACTGACTGTCAGGACTCATGGAGAGGGGTCTAGTGAGTTAGAACAGAGGGCAGATACATATGGGTTCTATATAAGATCAGAATGGCCATACTGGGTCAGGCCAATGATTCTTCTAGACCAGTATCCTGTCTTCCAATAATGGCCAATGCTGGGTGCTTCAGAAGGCATCAACAGAAGAGGCATTCATCAAATGATCCATAGCTTGTTGCCCATTCCCAGCTTGTGACAAACAGACATTAGGGACACTACTCTTGCCCATTCTGGCAAGTAGCCATTGAGGGACCTACCCGCCATGAAATTATTTTGTTTTTATTGGAACCCTATTACAGTTTGGGCCTTTCCACCATCTCCTGGCAAAGAGTTCCACAGGTTGACTTTGAAGAACTAATTTGGTTTAAATCTGCTGTCTATAAATTTAATTTAATTCTTGTGTTATATTAATGAAGAGTAAATAACATTTCCTTATTCTATTTTTTCCACACAGTTCATGATTTTCTAGACCTCTAACATATCCCCCCATCCTTTAGTCATTTCTTTTCCAAGATGAAAAGTCCCAGTCTTGTTAATCATTCCTCATATGGAAGCTGATCCTTACCCCAAATAATTTCTGTTGCCCTTTCTGTACCTTTTCCAAATCCACTATATCTTTTATTAGATGGGGGTGACTAATACAGTATATATTATACAATATCTGCAGACAGTATTCAAGATGTGGGTACACCGTGACTTTATATAGAGGCAATATGATATTTTCTGTCTTATCTATTCCTTTCCTAATGATTCCCAACATACTGCTAGTTTTTTAGTTTTTAGACTGCCACTGCACATTGAGCAGATGTTTTCAGGGAATTAGCAACAATTATTCCAAGATCTCTCTCTTGAGTGATAACACCTATTTTAGAACCCATCATTTTTGTATGTATAGTTAGGATTCTATTTTTCCATGTTTTTTTTACTTTGCATTTCTCAACACTGAATTCCATCTGCCTTTGTGTTGCTCAATTACTCAGTTTTGTGAGATCCCTTTGTAACTCTTTGCAGTCAGATTTGGACTTAACTATTTTGAGTAATTTTGTAGTATCTGCAGATTTTGCCATCTCACTATTTACCCCCTTTTCAAGAACATTTAAAAGTTTAACAGTACTTTTCCAAATTCAAATCCCAGCAGCACAACACTGATTGCTATTCCTTCCTCCCCTCCTCACGCCACCACCAGCTATTAAGTACCAGGCAATGTTTTCATGATGATCTAACAATCCTTTAATTACTGGAATGACCAGTCTTTTGTTATTCTTAATCACCTGTCTCCCTCTTTTTTATAACAAACTCCCTGCCCCAAAGGCAAAGCTGCAAGCAGCTCAAACTCTATTGCATTTAAGAACTGCCTTTGGAACCAGGACATTCAGCTTTAAGCAGACCTCAAGTATGAAATCCAGGGGTTCAAACTCAGGAGGGAGGCTTCTGCCCTCTTGGCCCCCATAAATGGTGCCCACGGTCTGTTCATAGTGCTCCAGTGTTATCAGCACTAGCAGAGAACGCAGCCTGCTAATTCAGCAGACCTTGATGTTACTCATAGAGAAAGACCAGAGCACAGTTTGGTAACAAAGGCATCTGGCCAGATTTATTTCCCTCCAAGAACAGCCCTAATGACTCACACAGCTCACACAAGTACATTAACATAGGAGTTCCACATGGCAAGGAGCAGCTCAGTCAGCAGAGCGAGTCTCTGCTGTCCTTTCAGCTACAGAAAGAGTTAAGGTGAGGTATCCCAATATTTACAAACTGAGACAAATAATGGGGATAAACAACTTATGTACGCCCTTATGTGTTTCATGGCATTCGTTACTTTCCCTTGTTCCTGATCTCTCAGACATAACATCCCTATTCGTTGTTATGTAATATATTTACATAAATATCTAGTGCCTACTACTTCTTAGGAGTGTCTGTTTTAACAACACTAGTTGTAACTTTGCCAAGTCCAGACAGTGGCCCTGTAAGCATCTGCTTTAATGAACGGCCTAACTTTGGTTCACTGCTTCTAGTTCAAGTATCAGATCTTGCACCAAGCCTAGTGTTCCAGGCTCTTACTCTCTCTACTACACTTTTGACTCTCACAGATCTCTTCTTCAGGTCTGGGGAAATGTACTCCCTACGTCACAGCTAAATGCAAGGTGGAACAGATTGTTTAGCATAAATAGTTCTCATATACTAAAGACTGTTCAAGGTAGAGAAGCCTTTTATGAAACCCACATGAATCTTTGAAAAGTTGAGCTTGGGAGCTTAAATTTATAACTCTTCTAGATTTATGGCTTATTGCAACAATCTGTAACCCATTAACCCCCTTGTTTTGTCCTATGACTAAAGGGTTGTTAATAGGTGGTTCCTTAGAATATGTGCTAACTAGTTATGGTAAACAATCTGATCCATCTTACATTTATCTGTGACGCTTGGTGAACCTTCCCCAGATCGGAAGAACTCTGTGTAGCTGGAAGTTTGTCTTTCCCACCAACAAAAATTGGCCCAATAAAAGATGCTACCTCATTCACCTTGTCCCTGTCACTTCATGGTAAGTCTGTTATAGTGCTTTAGGAATCCATACTGGTTACTGAGGCTATGTCTAGATTACAGGCTTTTTGCGCAAGAAGCTTTTTGCGGAAGAGATCTTCTGCAAAAAACTTCTTCCGCAAGAGAGCGTCCATACTGCAAAAGTGCATCGAAAAAGCGATGCGCTTTTGCACAAGAGAGCATCCAGACTGCATGGACGCTCTCTCAAAAAGAAACTCTGATTGCTATTTACAGAATGGCCACCAGGGCATGTGTGCTTTTTTCGATTGCCTCTTTTTGCGCAAAAAGCCCCTGTTCCCCATTCACACACACCTTTTTGCGCAAGAGTTCTTGCGCAAAAAGGAGTTATTCCTCATAGAAAGAGGAATAACTATTGTGCAAAAACCTCTCTGTTCTTTTGATATTTTTGTGCTAAAACGTGCTTGAGGTGTGGACACTCTGTGAGTTTTTGCACAAAAACAGCTGTTTTTGTGCAAAAACTCTGTAGTGTAGACGTAGCCTGAGTTGGTGAAACCTAATTATAGAACATACAACCAGTTTGGGGTTTTTGCCCTGCTTTTTGATAGTGTTCCCTGACACTGGCATTCAGACATGAGCCATTCTAGCCAGCATGACACGTGACAGGGAATCAGGAGTTTTAAAACTGGCTCTCCTAGCAGACTAGTATACCAGGGCAAGTCACTTAACTCATCTGGTTCGTTTTCTCCATCTGGGAAACAGTGGTGTTTAACTATTTTATAAGAGTCTGGTGTGGATTGATTTATTATTTCATGTGTGTAAAAAACCCTATAAAATACTAAGTATTATTATTAGGCTAGAAGGGTGAGTCAGTGACCCATTTCCTATCTGATCTTGCCTTCAGGGTATTGATGTTTCTGCAGATTACAGAAACTGAATTCCTGCCTTATGTTGTGTTCATACACCACTGCAACTAAAGAACTGTTTGTGGGTGTTATCTTGCTGAAAGGCTTATGGTTTTTGGAGGAAGATGCATAGATTCATAGAGCTAGGAAATCTATAGGGCCTTCACAGGTGGCACCTATTAGCCTTTCTGGTAAATAGACAATTTTGCTCATACCATATAGGAGGGAGGAGGGGTGGTCAAAGGGTAAGGGCTCCAGCCTAAGACTTCAGAGATTTTCCTATGAGTGATAGGGCACTGCAGCTCCTAGGCTGGGACCCAGCCACATCATTTCAGAATACAGGAGCAGGGACTTGAGGAGTCATACCAGGAGAAGACAGTTCCCCAATGGGAGTCCCAGCATGGAGTTACCACCCAGTACGATGCTGTCTATCCTCCTCCGGGCGCACAGCTCTATCCTCTACTACTGGCAGCAACTTAGGAGCCTCCAGAGTCTTGGCCTTTTTTGAAACACTCCTGCATAAATCCGTCTCTTTGTTACATTCTTCACCCCCATCTCTAGAACCTGTTTCTGTTTCCTTGGCAGGTACGTGCTCCTCAACCTGCAGGACTCATTTCAGTCCAGGCACAAATGACAGGGTCACAACAGAGGGTTCCTCTGCAGGGGCTGCTCCACAGACAGCAGCATACTACATATAGCGAGAACAGAGAATCTGGCAGTAGAGATGCAGGCTGTTTCCTGCTCATACCTTGATGTCCTAGCCTCCTCCCCACTATCCTAGGGTCCCACATTCTGACCAGAGACCCCAGCTTCAGCAGTGCCTGGGCAGGAATCCCATAAATAGCCAATGTCACAGGAAAGATTTTTAGAGGTAGCAAATGCTATAATCTGCTCCATCCATGTGGTGCTTCAAAATCAGATTCTAGGGCTGTTCAGAGTTATTTAGGACCACATAAAATGGTGTCAGAATGACATAATATGTCCCACATCTGGGGGTTGTAACCTAATGGAATCATCCTAACAGCAGAACCTGCCTTCTTACAATGGGAGAGACACTAGTTTTTTACTGTGAGGGAAGAACGGACATTGAAAAAAAGAACTTCCATAACAGGGGCAAACAAGGGAAAACTTATACAAAAGAGTCTTTGATGAAGAGTCCTTCCTGTACCAAACAATTCATGAATTGCTTCTGTGCCAGGAAAATCATTATAGATTTGCTAATTCAAGAGGCAGCTTTTTCATTAGCACAGCCAATAATCTTACCTACGCTCTGCAACATAGCCTCCACAGTGCAGGAGATAGCAGGCACACACCAAACTCCCTGGTTGGGATCAAACTGCTAAACCCATCTGGAATGGACTCGAGAGAGAACCCCCCTCTTCCTAACAAAAATGGGGGCACCAAAAACACCCCTGAAACAAAGCAAGTAACAAAACAAACATTTACTCTCAGAAACCCAGCTAGTGCTCACATCATATAACTAACATAGCCTGCCCTTCTAGCATCATAGAACCATAGAGCTGGAAGAGACCTCAGAAGGTCATCAAGTCTAGCCCCCTGCCCTAGGCAGGACCAATCCCAACTAAATCAACCCAGCCAGAGCTTTGTCAAGCCGAGACTTAAAAATCTCTAGGGATGGAGACTCCACCACCTCCCTAGGTAACCCATTCCAGTGCTTCACCACCCTCCTAGTGAAATAGTTTTTCCTAATATCCAACCTGGACCTCTCCCACCGCAACTCAAGAGAGAGGAAAAAATGAAAGCAACTGAGCAAATGACTCTATGTAGGTTGGTGTTCAGCTTAACCACCTGGGAGGTGGAAGACCCAAGATCCAGGCCCCCTACTCCAATAACAATTTGTTTGTCCAGAATGCAACAGCTTCAAGGGGTGAGATTGAGAGCCCCCCACAACAAAGTATCTCATAGCCCAGTGGCTAGAGCACTCAGAGTAGTAGCAAGGGAAAGTCTCTTCTTTCCCTTGTGGTTTCTTGCTAATGGCATAGGCACCTATAGTCAAGAAAGAGAGTTTGTAGCTGAGAATTACAAGCAGAGATAGGCACCTGCCTGGACTTGGGCAGCTATCTCTAAAAACACGTCAGGGCTCTTCTCATGATGGCATCTCCCACTGACTAGCTTAGGCATCTCCCTGCCTAGCATGCTGGCTTTGTGGATCTTGGTCTGCATGCCCAGCACTTCCCATTCATTGTAAAGAAGCCTAGGTCCCTAATTCAGGCTTTGTCAAGTGCAGTGATTTTTTAAGGCACTTAAAAGTTAGACATTCCAGAGGTGAAAGTAACTTACATTTCTTATAACATCTCTCTCACACACACACAATTCAGGGTAGGGGGTTGAGAAGGACTGTAAGAAATGTGTGTGAGGTGGAATGGGGGGGAGGGCTTAGGGTAACAGGTTGTGGGTGTGGGTGGGGCTCAGAGCAGGGGTAGGGATGTGGGGGGTGCAGGAGACAGGGCATGGTTTTAGGAGCATAGGAGGGCAGGGGGTTGTGTGCAGGACTCAGGGTTGGTGTGCCTGAGGAGGGAATCAGGGCAGGGGTTGTCAAGAAGAACGCAAGGCACGGGGCTGGGGTATGTGTGTTAGGGAGAAGTGCACAATGGCTTGGGTGTTATTTAGAGAGGGCATGGGGGCTGAGAAAAAAGCAGACAGCATGTGTACATTCCTCCCCACCTTCCTCCAAAATTCATACCAGGAGTCTGTCTGCCGTTCCTCTTCGTCTTTCTCAGGGAATGAGAGGAAAGCTTACAGTATGGGTCACTCCTCTGTCCCCCATCCATCCTGAGTCAGGAGGGAGAGGAATGCACACATGCTGTCTGCTTTTCTCTCACTCCCTGATAGGAAGGGAACAACAAGCAGCGACCCTGTATGAATCCTGGGGGATGGGGGGTGGTGGTTTCAGCCTCCCCACCCTCTGTAAATGGAGTGGGGGTGGGGCACTCGGGGCTAAGGCAGTTCCAGAAGACGGGTGGAGGAGCACACCCCCAGATGGCCCCTATAATCTGCTTGCTTGCTGCTTAGTGTAGCAGCCCTCAGGAAGCCCCAGGAGCTCGATTATGAGCATGCCACACCTCCTCTGCAGCGGCGCACAGGGGCACACCGGCTTACTTTCATCCAGGGGAACCGACAGCCATACTGGGCAAGGTCGGGTGTGTGTGACTTTGTGCTCCTAGAAGAGCAGGAGGGGGGCAGTCAGCGCACTGTGCTGCCTGGAGTGTGGTGCAGCCCCTCTCCCAACTCTTAGAGCCAGCTGGACTGGCTGCACAATGCTCCGGCTGTGACTTAATGGGCCAGGGGCTTTAGAATCACTGGTCCGTGGAGTAATTTCCCCTCTTTGACCCCCTCCTAGCCCTGGTGGATGTGCTTGTTTTCACTTCTGGTTGAGACACTCAGCGTCACAACACCTAATTCACTTTGTGTATTCTAGCGTAGGTGCCTAAGGATGTAGCTAGGTGTCTAGCATTTTCAAAGGATGTAGCTAGGTGTCTAGCATTAAACATATGAGGCACCTAACTCCTACTATTAATGAGAATTAGGCATTTAACCTGCTTAGGTGCTTTTGAAAATCCCACTAGGTGCCTATGTGCATTCTTAGGCACTTGAATGCCTCTGAAACTCTCCGATTCCTTATTTAGGCTCCTAAGTAAAAGTGAACTGATCTTCAGTGCTGAACATCTGCAGCTTCCATTGGGGGGTTCTAGGCACCTATGTTTGAAACTGTCCTTTATCCCTTCATGAATAATAAATTTTCAGGTTCAATTAAAAAAATATGAAACTAGAAGTTGCCACATCTGACTAGTTTTTCTATTTTTGAGAGTTTTGGAGTTAAACAATCCATTAAGGTCCACTTTCTTAGGGGCTTAGGATGACAATGCCCTTTTGAATTATTTGCCAAATTTGAACAACATGAACATACAACTTTGCCTCACCTCCCTCACTGTTCCCATTTCCTCCCACTCACTCTTTCCCTCTCTGCCCTGCTTTTAATCTTCTTTCAACCACTCCCTTTTATTTCCTTTTCCCACTCTTGGCTTTGCACCTTCTTTCAATCCACCTCTTTTGCTTGGGACAGCTGCCCATTTCTTACATGTCAAGTGCACTCCCACTCCCAGATGAAAATCATTAAACCTGTTTTTTCCACAATGCTTTTCAACATTAAGCTCTATGACTATGTCTACACTGGAAAAGTTTGGTGACAAAAGTGCTGTTGACATGCAACAGTTACCAAAAGTGAAAACTAGTCAAACAAGTTTTCTGACGCCCGTTGTCAATATTTTATGGCCACATTGCTAGCATTCTGTTGACAGATAAGAGCAAAGCAATGTGGATAAGCACCCCACAGTGCAGTGTTGTGGGAAGGCGGAGCTAACCCCTGTGCTTCTTGGGATTCCTAGCTCTGTGAGCTCTCCATGCTGAGGAATGTCAAAGCAGCACAGCAGTCCCTCCCCCTGTAGAAGCAGTCTGTCTGCTGCTGTCTTTCTAGTGCAGGGAAGAACAGAAGCATTCCAATGATTGATTCTTTGACAACTGAGTGAGCTTCTCCCTTTGGGGAACAAATATTTCTAGGAGCTTTGAAAGGGGAGGGGTGCATGCCTGCAGGGCAGCAGAAATCACAAATCATTGAGCATAGCCATCAGGGCAGGCATTGTGGGATACCGGAGGAAGCCAGTTCTTTTGTTGTACCAAAAAAAGCAAGCAGGATCTTATGAGGGGGGATAAGGCAAAAAGCCACATTTATTGTAAAGATAATTATATATATATATATATATATATAAACATTCATTCAATCATTCATCCATTCATTCATTCAGGTTATAGTTACCAGCCTGGAAGTTGCTTGTGACAGAATACTGGCCAGGTATTCTGTACACAAGTGATGGTAGTGGGGAGCGAAGTCCTGATCAGATGCGCATCTGAAGCTCCTGGTGGGCTGGCAGCAGAACCTTGGACTCTGACTCCATAGTCTTTTGGTCCAATCTTTATAGGAATTTCTTCCTATGCCAGTCTATGGGAATTGCTGC
Organism: Rafetus swinhoei; assembly: GCA_019425775.1. Taxonomy (NCBI): domain Eukaryota; kingdom Metazoa; phylum Chordata; order Testudines; family Trionychidae; genus Rafetus; species Rafetus swinhoei. The sequence goes on from CM033440.1 coordinate 28,531,708, forward strand.
ATCATGCTGATGTCTTCAGGGTGGCTGTCAGGTGCTTGTCAGTGATCTCATAGGGTGGACCTCCAGTCTCCAGTTTTTCTCCACTTGACACCTTTTGGTTGCACTGGCACCTGATGCCTTCTTCAGCCCTTTGATGCTGCATTCTCAGGCTGGCACCTCTCAAACCATTCATTCATTGTCCAAGCACTCTCTCTCTTACATACATTCCCTAATTAATGTTTCACATACAGCATTTTGTATAATAATAATTTTACATATACAAGAGTTGTAGTTACAAAAAGTTACAAAAGTTTCTGGGTGGCATTTTTAAAACATTCTCTCTCTGAGTGCTGAGTTAGTTACTGTTATAGTTACAATGTTTCACTTTGCGATTAGGGTTAATTGGTTCACAATGCTTTGAAGAGAAACGCGTCAATTGTGTAACAATGCCCTTAGTCAATTACAGGGCTTGGCTCCCGGGACACAGAGAGGAGCTGTTTCTGGCTACATAGTATTATATTCTTAACAGTTTTAAGTTACATGACCTAATATTACATTCCTAACAAATTATATTCTAGAGGGGCAATAATTATAAATCTAAACATTTAACAATCTTAACAAATAATAATAATAATAATAATAAATCTAAACACTTATCAAGCTTGATAACACTAAATCTAAACACAAACTTAAGTTGTGGGGAACAAATTATGGGGAGTCACTTCCACTTGGGGAATCATTTTTAATACTTTAATATGTTATCCCTACACTTTCAACAAAACAAACTACAGAGTCCATGCTGGCTCTTTGTCAACAATGAAGGGAGAGGAAAAGACAAAAGTCTCTCGTAGGGGTGGAAGTTTTTTTCACCAAAATTGGATGTTTTTCCTAACAAAAGTTGCACTGTAGTGGGTACATGCTCACTGGTTTGTCAACAAAAGACAGTTTTTGTCAACAAAATGTGCCAGTGGAGAGAAAGCCTATGTCTCCAGTATCGCCTCACCCTCTCAGGACTGGACAGTTATCTGTTGTGTATCACACTGGTCTAAGAACTTGTCTATACTCTGGGCACTACACTGGCACAGCTCCGGTGCTGTAGCTATGCTGCAGTAGCACAGTAATGTACATGCTTCCTACAGTGATGGAAGGGGCTTTCCATCACTGTAGGTAATCCATAAGCCAGAGTGATGGTCACTAGATCAATGGAAGCATTATTCCACCAATTAGATACATTTATTAAGTAGGCATAGCTATAGTGCTCAGGGGGTGTTGGTTTTTCACCACTGTAACTCTCTCAATATGAATTTTAAGTGTAAACCAGGCCTGAATAAGGAACTTATCCCACAAGCCCTATCTATGCACAGGCCTGCCAACAGAGAAGGGCAACTACCACAGGGCCCAGTTATTCAAAGGGGCCTGGGGCTCCCAGCTGCTGCCACTACTATGGCAACCAGAGCCCTGGGCCCTTAAATCACCTCAACCCTGAGGGCTGGTGTGTGTGGGGGGGGGGCGCGCGGAGAGCGTGCCATGCTTCGTGCAGTGCTGAGGGTAGGCTGCCCCTAGCTCTGCCACTTCTGGAACTCAGCATGCGGTGACCTTGCAGAATCAGCCCTCAAGACTGTTAGCTTGTTAGGGGAGAGATTTTTGTCTTTTATGGATATGGGGAGGATGTGCACATTCCGCAGTCCTCTGTAAGTAACACTGTATACATGTAGGAATAATGTTCTTTGATTTAGATTAATGTTCTTCCCATCCATGTCTTTACTCTGAGAATTTTGTTGTGCAGCAAGATCTTCCAAGTTCCAAAGTAGGAAGAATTACAGTATATCAGCATAATTCCTGATAGCCACATATCAAGTAATTCTAGAATAGCTGTTCCTGATTAATTATTCTTAACTCCATGTGCAGATATTCTTATTCTGGAATATAGAATCGTTAATCTGCTGTAATTTATGTATAGAAACTTTTCAAATTACATAGATGACAAACGTATGATCCAATGCCACTTACGTTCACATTACCTTGACTTTAGCAAGGCTTTTGATACGGTCTCCCACAATATTCTTGCCAGCAAGTTAAGGGAATGTGGATTGGATAAATGGACAGTAAGATGGATAGAAAGATGGCTAGAAGGCTGGGCCCAGTGGGTAGTGATCAATGGCTCGATGTCAGGATGGCGGTCGGTTTCTAGCGGAGTGCCCCAAGGTTCGGTTCTAGGACCGGTTTTGTTCAATATCTTTATTAATGACCTGGATGAGGGGATGGATTGCACCCTCAGCAAGTTTGCGGATGACACTAAGCTAGGGGGGAGAGATAGATATGCTTGAGGGCAGAGATAGGGTCCAGAGTGACTTAGACAAATTGGAGGATTGGGCCACAAGAAATCTGATGAGGTTCAACAAGGACAAGTGCAGAGTCCTGCACTTGGGACGGAAGAATCCCAAGCATAGTTACAAGCTGGGGACCAACCAGTTAAGTAGTAGTTCTGAAGAAAAGGACCTGGGGGTTACAGTGGATGAGAAGCTGGATATGAGTCAACAGTGTGCCCTTGTAGCCAAGAAGGCTAATGGCATCTCAGGTTGCATTAAGAGGAGCATTGCCAGCAGATCCACAGATGTCATTATTCCCCCTTTATTCGGCTCTGGTGAGGCCACATCTGGAGTATTGTGTCCAGTTCTGGACCCCCCACTACAAAAAGGATGTGGACGCATTGGAGAGGGTCCATCGGAGGGCAACCAAAATGATTAGGGGGCTGGAGCATATGACTTATGAGGAGAGGCTGAGGGAGTTGGGTCTGTTTAATCTGCAGAAGCGAAGAGTGAGGGGGGATTTGATAGCAGCCTTCAACTTCCTGAAGGGAGGTTCCAAAGAGGATGGAGAGAGGCTGTTCTCAGTAGTGACAGATGGCAGAATAAGGAGCAATGGTCTCAAGTTGTGGTGGGAGAGGTCCAGGTTGGATATTAGGAAAAACTATTTCACTAGGAGGGTAGTGAAGCACTGGAATGGGTTACCTAGGAAGTAGTGAGTCTCCATCCCTAGAGGTGTTTAAGTCTCGGCTTGACAAAGCCCTGGCCAGGTTGATTTAGTTGGGATTGGTCCTGCCTAGAGCAGGGGGCTGGACTTGATGACCTTCTGAGGTCTCTTCCAGCTCTATGGTTCTATGATTCTATGAATCAGAGATAGTGTTAAGGAACTAGTGATCTGTGATTTCTGTTCTCTGTGTTTTATTGCTACCTTATTCTCTCAAACCACCCTGTACCCTAATTGTCTATTTTATCTACCTGTTGATCCTGTTTGACACTTAGATTGTGGGCTGGCTATAGCAGAGCCTGTCTTTTTTGTTATGTGATTGTACAGTTCTTAGCACAATATGGCCCTGATCTTTATTTGGGGGTCTTAGGCACTACATTATTAATTTATTACAGAATAATAAATCATCCTGCATATACATCTTGCTAATTGAGAGGAACTGACTGAGGATAATAGGAATGATTTGTGCCAGGTCTGTTGAATTTACAACATGGCTTTATAATGAATAGCTTGGTAGGGGAATTGGATTATTTTCCCCCAAGAGAATTACAAAGCTTTTGAATAAAAGGAAAGCAGTAAATAGAATTTATTTAGATTACAGTGTAAATTGACTTGGATATGAACACTGGTAAATGGCCTGGAAACTGGCTAAAACAATAAACACAGGGCAGTAATAAATGGCAAAATGTTGGGATGGAGGAAGATAACACAAGAATGGCCATACTGGGTCAGACCAAAGGGCCATCTAGCCCAGTAGCCTGTCTGCCGACAGTGGCCAGCACCAGGGGCTCCAGAGGGGGTGGACCAAAGACAATGATCAAGCGATTTGTCTTGTGCCATCCATCTCCAGCCTCTGACAAACAGAGGCCAGGGACACCATTCCTACCCCCTGGCTAATAGCCTTTTATGGACCTAACCTCCATGAATTTATCTAGCTTCTCTTTAAACTCTGTTATAGTTCTAGCCTTCACAACCTCCTCTGGCAAGGAGTTCCACAGGTTGACTATGCACTGTGTGACTAAGAACTTTTGCTTATTAGTTTTAAACCTGCTACCCAAGATGTGTCATGAGGTAATACTGAGATCAGTCTTTGGTTGAGTCTTATTTAATTTCTTCATCAATATTGTAGAAGAGGGAATAAAAAACACATTAATAACATGCAGGTCTTGCTAAATTCTGAGGTGTTGAATACCCTTGAAGACAAAGAAATATAAGTGAACTACTGACAGATTGGAAATCTGAGCAGAAGATAACAAAATGAGGTTCAATTTGGAACAGTTTAAATCAGTAAACCTGGGGGGAAATATATCACAAATGTTGATATTCAAAGGGAGCAAAAAACTTTTGAATCAGTAATGCTCACAGAAGCTTTGGGACAAAATCAGAGAGCAAATTAGACCTGAGTTCGCTATAAAATATGGCAACAAAATGGTCAGATCATTTCTGGTCTGCACATGCAGAGACATTGCATCACAGAGTAGGGAGGTGATGGCTATTTTTTATGTCTTTGAAGCCACACATTTCTCACTGCCTCCTTACAAAAGATATATAAGCAACTAAAAAGGAATTCAGAAAAGAATACAATGATTAATTCAGTAGGTTTTTCTTAAATGTTAAAGCATGGTTTGACTGTGAAGTGATATTGTCAGTTCCATACAGAGATGTTTTTGCCTCTTGATGCCAGATCAACTTTGCTCAATTTACAAGTAATACAGTGTTTCTCCCCAGCCCCAAGCCCACTGGGCAATCTAGCTGTAACTTAATCATCACTTACAAAGATTCTATAGCTGTCACCTAGATAATGATTCTGTTAGCAAAGCATGAGCTAGAAAATAATTCAGCACATTGTCTTGTGGCTGTGCTGGCTTTGCCTGTGCTATCTAGAGTAAAAAAAACATTTATTTTGGTTAGTGAAGTAAGTAGATATGACAATTGTGGAACAGATCAGCTGAGTAGAAAGACTATTTTTACCATCACTTTTCTAACCTTAACATTTCAAAGTCAAATATGCATAGGCTGAGTAGATGACTAATAATAGTAATCTACAAATATTTGAAGTAAAGGGTTGATAGCCAGGAGAAAATTGAGAGGCAAAATTTAAGCCTAACTACATAGAAAATCTCTGACATTAAGATCTGTTAATTATGGAGCAGGCTTCCTAGTGAAGTGATGAAAACTTTGGGACATTTAAGATTAGACTAGAACTAGACAAAGCAGTAGCAAATATACTACTTTTCTAGAAGGTTAAAACAATTGCAGTCAATCACAGGACTGGCTAAAGATGATGCATGTTCATTCAGGCTACCTGGAAGGAGCAATTAAATGCCTCTCTGATAGCTGAAAACAATAGAAGCCAACCCCCTTTCCCTCAAGGCACTGGCTAAGGAGGCAAGGCCTGAGCAGAAGTAAAGCGTATAAGGTGAAGGGTTTCCCTGGGAAGTGTTTGCAAACATGTAGGCTAGGCCAGGGCCGGCCTTAGGCCGATTCAACCGATTCGGTGAAATCAGGCCCTGTGCCTAAGGGGGCCCCGGGCCCCTGAACCCCGAGGTCGGCTCAGCTCAGCTCCCCCTTGCCTGCGCACGCTGCCGGCTGCTGCTGCCATGCGCATTGCACGGCGTTTGCAGGTGGGCGGGGAGACGCCCGGGCATAACGTGTGATGTCACAGCCCGGGATTTTAAAACTTGAAACTGCTAGGGCAGGTGGTTTGGAGTCCGGCCCCGCAAAATAGAAGGCAGAAGGTAAGGAGCACGTGTGGAGCCGGGGACAGTCAAAGCCAGGCAGGGTCATGCTTCCCCCACGGGGCCCCGGGCCGCTTGCAGAGGCGGGCCCGGCCCAGCCCGGTGCCTGGCTGCCCTCTCTTACCTGCTCAGCAGCTCCAGCACCAAGCTCTATAGGCTGAGGCCACGCGCGGCTTGAGCACCATGCAGCGTGCTCCAGTTGGCCAGCGCCTCTATCACACACGCCGCCTGGCCCCGCGGCTAGGCCTGTGGTGTCCAACCAGTTCTGAAGCAGTAGCCTCTATATACTGCTATAGCGAACTAGCCACACAACCTGCCAAATAGCCACATGTGGCTAGCATGTTGGACACCACGGAGCTAAGGGATTTATTGCAACCCTGTGTGTCATGTGAATGGCAGAAAGCCAGTAGAGACCCAGAGAAGCAGCAGACAGTATGGACCTGAGAAGAAACAAGATAGAACATCTTAGGACAGAACACTTGCTAGAAAGGGAGACTTGGATTTCTGAATAAGGAAACTGCTTCCTGTTTGTATCTGCTGCCTTTAGGGAATGTTGTGTACTTTCTTTGTGTTAAAAAAAGATTTTACTGAGTTAACACCTGGCTCTTGTAATCAATTTATCCTCCTAACACACACAACCCAGGAACCCCCATAAAAATTGGCTAATTGGTTGACTCCAAGGGGCAACAGCACAATAGGGCTACATCTACACTACAAGCTTTTTGCACAAGAACAGCTGTTCTTGTGCAAAAACTTGCAGAGCATCTGCACGCTCCTTCTTGCGCAAGTAAATTTACAGTCAAGTGTCAGAACAGAGGGCTTCTTGTGCAAAAGTTATTCCTCTCCCCACGAGGAATAAGCCCTCTTGCGCAAGAAGGCAGTGTGGCTGGGCAACAGGGGTTTCTTGCACAAGAAACCCCTATGGCTAAAATGGCCATCAGAGCTTTCTCGCGCAAGAGCGCATCCACACGGCCATGGACACTCTTGCGCAAAAGCACATGGCCGTGTGGACACGCTCTTGCGCAAGAATTTTGGCACAAGAACTCTTGCACAAAACAGTTCTTGTGCAAGAAGCCTGCAGTATAGATGTAGCCTAGGATCCTTTGGCTGGAAGTTAGACTAGATGATTGCTGCCAGGTGTTTTCTACCTTCCATATCTATCAGTCTGTGAATATTTAAATGGGGATTTCAAAGGACTCTCCCTAATATAAGTTCCTAGTAAACTGCAGATTCTAAACTCAGATATCCAAATACTTAGTTATGCTTTAACTGGTGAAAAATTAATGTGAGGCAACCTTTTGCAAATCCCCATGGTTAGACATCTATATTAATACCAGTCTGAATGTATAAACCAGTGGAATAACTAGCTGATTACATTTGAAGAAGGTAACAGAGCACTGAAAGTAAACAAAATTAAACCATGAATTAATTTACTGAACCTCTTATAGATGTAGGCTTATCTACTATATATTTTAGAGAGTTTGTCTGTTTGATCGAGAACTCCTATTAAACGGTAAGAGCTATGACCACCAAATTCCACATATAGTTTCCTCTTATCATAACTTAAAGCAATGTCAGGGTTTGGTTGTTCCAGGAAAATAGGATGTGCCTGGCATGGGTTTGCTTCTCCTATAAAACCAATCAGAAACAAGACAGAATCGTTAAATTAAGTACAATCCTCAAAAGTGACATAACTGAGTGAATGTTGAGTCTGAAGCAAGATGAGCCAGAAAAATAAGGATGAACCTACAATAGAATTATTTCTCAATAAACCGTACAGAAAAAAAAAGAGAGAGATAAAATTGAGAAATTTGGAGTAGTGCTCTGTTTTGGCACAGCTAAATCAATACTTAATGGTTGAAAACTAGAAAATAATTTTATTGGAAATAAGATTGACTATAGCCTGTAGTGGGTTCAACTCACTTTCATGGCTTCTTTCCTCAGGGTGGCTTTTGGGGAAGTAAGTGGATGCTCTGACCGGGGCCCCCCCTTTGGGTGAGGTGTTCTCTTCAGGGCACTACCCTCTGGCAGTGACCACTCCGATCTTGGTCTGCGCCCCCTTCTCGGGGAGGGTAAGAGGAAGTCATTGTTCTTCCTTCAGTCCTCCTTCCAGGGTCTTCCCTACACCCTAGGATCCCTAGTTCTTCCCAGGAACACCCAGCTCCCTCCTGGAACACACAGTTCCTCAGTGCCTTCCCAGCCTCAGTGGCCCACTGCCAGTCCTCACTAGCCCCTCCGGGCAGACTGCAGTTTCTCCAGGCCCATCCTCCCTGGCCACAGGCACGCCTCTGCCTGCCCGGTTGCCTCCTGCAACCCTGCCTTGTGGTCTTATGGCCTGGAGTTTCCCTGGCTTGAACTCCCCCAGCCTAGCACAGATGCCTCCTTGCAAGCTGCAGATGTCTCCTTGCAAACCCGGCCTTTTAGGGCTGCATCCATGCGAGCCCCGCCCTCCATGACTGCCTCCTTGCAGCCCTGGGCCTCAGGCCAGGTAACCTGGGTTTGCTAGGCCAAAGCCTCTCTCATTACAGACAGGTCTCTCTCCTTCTTCCAGGAGTTGCTTTATATGGTCTCCAGCTGGGCCCTCCTTACCTGCCTCAGCTGGGCTTCCCTCCTTCACTCCAGCTCCCAGCCCCTTAAAGGGCCAGTGCAAGGCAATGCCCAGCTACAAGCCCTTTTTGTTAAAAGATAGTGAATGACAAGAGTTTATCGGGATGAAGAAAAAATACACTTGATGGAATTCCTATTTTAAAAAATGTACTAAAAACAATTCAACTGAAAATTTTTAACAATCCCTTTTTTAAAGAAACATGAAATAAAAATAAACTTCATTAAAATATTGTTTTTCTGAGAAAATACAAGCATTTAAATAAAACGTACATTTTTCTTTTATTAAAAAAAAAACACCTTAATTGAGTTATGAACCCGAGCAATGCCAGGTACATCTGCTAGTAATAGATATTTTGAAATATTTTACTAGTGTCTGGGAGCTGATGTCTGCTGCAGTACAGGAAAAATTCATTCAGTTTTTCAAAGTCCTCATGTGCCCAGCAGATGTGGCATTTCTTAAATTCTATCAGAACCCTTCTAATCCAGATAGCCTTTCTGCTGGTGTTCAGTCTGCCAGACAGAACATAATAAGGAGTTACATAATACACATCAATAAAGGGTGAGTCATTGTGAAGCTTCTGGAGAAAAAGAGATTGCGTACATGGAGTTTCAGATTGTCATGGGAGTGACTCACCATGTCCCACCTTATTCAGATTTGCCCAAATATATGTTTCTGCCTGTTGATTCATAATTTGCATTCTGCTTTGTTTTCCCCTTCTGTCAAGCAAAATAAAGGTCAGTCAATTACACAAGTAAAGTTCCCCAAGTACATCATATCATGGTAAGAGGCAAAATCGTAACCTATCTCACTCCATTTTACTACAACACAAGTGCCCTGTCAGCTTGCAGAGCAACAACCGGTAGCCTTATTTTATCTCAGGCAGCTACAAGATGGTCATAACCAAGGTGGTCTCCCGAGATAGGGTAGTTTTGCTAACTGCACTTGCATACCTAGAATTTGCAGGGTGTACTGATTGAACCATAGCAGCACTTTGACTGGATGCAGAAGGTGTGCCCAGCTCTCACACTCAATGTGTGCAATCAGCATGCACCTACTTCTTAGGCTCTTGCTTTACTAGCATGTCATTTTAATAAAACTGGTAGGAAAAAAACCTACATGGAAGGAAACCAGCAGAGTTTGTCAACCCTGTGCATGGCCAACAGTACACAAAAAGTCTTGCAGGCCACACATAGAATCCCAATGGGTCGCTTGCCTACCACTGTGGTAGAGGCTGCTGCTAGAAGGAGGCAGGGAGGGCTGAGAGTTTGAGGGCATGTGAGAGGCTGAGCTGAGGGGTTGGGATGCGTGTTAGGTTCTCTTGTGGAAAGGCTGCTTTATATCAGGTGGGATTGCCACTGCTTTATTTTTGTTTTTATTCATTGTTTTGGGCTGTGGAAGGGAGTTTGAAAGTACTTGTTGCAGGCCTAACTGCTCCTGCTGAAGTTAATGGCAAAATACCCATAAACTTCAATGAGAGCAGAGTTCAGTCAATGCTGAATGCTTTTGGAAATCTCACTCTAACACTTGCCAGTGCATCTAGGCATGCCAGTGCCAGTGCTGCTAGTGCAGGCTAGGCATGTCTGAAGATCAAAAGAAATGAAGCAGACAAATATATTTTCTTTTCCAAAGCCATTTCCCTTTTGTTCTGTTGCCTCGCTGCCTGAAGATACAGGACTAACACAGGTTGGACCTCCCAAAACTGGGACTCCCTCATCCATCAACATACGTGGCTCAGTAGGACCACAGGTATTCCTGGACCAGGAAGCCCTGGCTGGGAGCCCCAGTGGCAAGAGGACTGAAGGCTCGGAGCCTGGCAGGGCTGGGGCTGGGACCACCAGAAGAGCCCTGGTAGTGCTACAGGGGCCGTGGCAGCCCAAGTAGCAGGGGTAGGGATGTGGCAGTCGTGGCAGCTGCGGTAGCGGGCTGGGGGCCAAGGACATGGCAGCCCTGATAATGGGGCTGGGGCTAGGGCAGTCTGGGCTGCCAGGGCCACAGCAGCATAGCAACCTGGCAAAGGGGGCAGCTTGGGTTGGCAGCGGGGAGGGAAGTCGGTCAGGGGAGCCAGTAGCAGATGTAGAGTGGGTACCTTGATGGTTGCTGGGCTTGGGCTGTGGGTGACCCCCACTGGTTACTGTCTGTACCACGGCCCAGCAAAGTAGCTGATGGGACAGGGAGGTAACCTGTTCGACCAGTTACCTCCCAGGGAGAGGAACAAAGGAAGGTGGAATGCCACCCCTGGCTTGGGGGCAGGGCTGGAAGGGACGGTCTTTTAGTTTCTGTCTGGGAAGCAGGGGAGAAGGAGCTAGGGAAGGGGCTGGGATTGTAGGGCCCCACCACCCCCCATCTCAAGGGGGGGGCACTGAGGCCTCCTAGCCCCAGTTCCTATAACCAGATTACATCTGTGCTGTGCTGTATCCTGGAGAAGCAATAAACTCCCTCTATTCTACTGGCTGGTGGAGTCTGTTCCTGCCCCTACGGGGTGCAGGAGACGGGGAAACCCCAACGCGCCGCCACACTGGTGTCAGAAGTGGGATGCACTGCACCCCATGGATGGAGCTCCCAGCAGCGAGTGACAAGGCGCAGTAGAAGCAAGAGCCGTGGAGCCAGGCGTGCTGGAGACAGAGCGAAGTGGTTCCTGGGAATCGTGGGCACTACAGCACTAGGCCGGTGAGTCCACACCAAGGGGACCGGTGGTGAGATGGCCTACGCCTGACTCCTGAAGGCAGAGCTGGTGGGGCTGTGCAGAGAGAGGGGCCTGCCCATGGGAAAGGCAACCAAGGCCCAGCTGATTGTCCAACTGGAGGAGAATGACCAGCCACAGGGCTGGGATCCTGTCCCTGTGGGGAGCAGCCAGACCCCCCCTGGGAACGTCTCAGGCTCCGAGAGGGGGCGGAGTGCTGGAGGCCGCCGGAGAGACCAGACTGCCTCCCAGGGAAGCCCTGCAAGCTGTAGTCCATCTAGGGCAGGGGCCAGCCCAGCGGAGCTACGGCGGCTAGAGATCCAGCTGCAGATGAAGGAATTGGAAGTTCAGGACCGTAGAGAGCAGCGACAGCATGAGCTGGCCATGGCAGAGCGGAGAAGCGGCGGGGCCCGGCTGCGCGAGTGCGGAAGCCCCAAGGGCCCAGGGCGGCCAGGCGCTTGGAGAAGCTCGTGGTGGCCCAATTGAAGGACATGGGCGACATAGACGGGTTCCTCAGCTCCTTTGAGAGGGCCTGTGGACTGCAACGGGTCCCCCCAGCTGACTGGCTGCAGGAGCTCATCCCCGCACTGAACCAGGAGGCTGCCAGGGTGCTCAATCAGCTGGAAGACCTACAGCCAGGGGATTACAACCGAGTCAAGGAGGCCCTGCTGCACAAGTTCGGGCTGACTCCCGAGATGTACAGGAAGAAGTTCTGGGGGGTGCAGAGGGGGCCACGGGAGACCTATGTGGATATGGCCTCCCGCCTGGTGCAATACTGCCGCAAGTGGGTGTCTGGAGTCGGAGCCCAGACCGCAGAGGAACTGCTCAAGCTGATCATGATGGAGCAGTTCTATGAAGCATGCACACGCAGCCTGAGGCTGTGGCTCAAAGACCAAAGTCCCGGAGAACCCCCAGGAAGCTGGGAGGCTGGCGGACAAGTTCACAGAGAGCTGGTCCGGGTGTGAACATGAGTCCCGGAGAGAAAGGGAATCGCGCAGAGACCGGTTCTCGGCTGAGCGACGGAGAGAGGCACCTCCGGAGGCGAGCCCCAGGGACCAGGACCACGCATCGGTGCCCCAGAAAACGAGCCAGGGCCCGGGCAGAGCCGACCCAAAAGGGCCCGCAGAACCTAACTTGCCATCGCTGTGGGCAACGAGGCCACAAGAGGGCTCAATGCACCAGGCACAAGAACAGGTCCCATGACCTGGGACTTTCCAGGATTAACTGGCTGGGGCTGGAGGAAGGGCAGGCTGCCCCAGAAGCAGGGGCTGGCAGGCAAACCTCAGCTCAGAGTGGGGGGAAGGATGCTCAGTGCACCTCCCAGGGGAGATCTGACCCTCGGGAGGCAGATTTCTCCGTGTACCGGGTGGGGGCAGGGTGGCCTCTGCGGAGCGAGTGCCTCGTACCCCTGGAGGTGGATGGTAGGAAGGTGACGGGTTTCTGGGACACGGGGGTGGAGGTGACGCTGGCCCGATCCGACATAGTGGCCCCAGACCGTATGCTACCCAACACTCAGCTGACTCTGAGGGGCATAGACGGCACCCCATTTAAGGTACCCGTAGCCAGGGTGCATCTGAAATGGGAGGCCAAGAGGGGCCCCAAGGAAGTGGGGGTGCACCCGCACTTGCCCACCGAGGTGCTGATGGGGGGTGACCTAGAGGAGTGGCCAGACGGACCCTGGTCACCACCCGTAGCCAGAGCCAGCGAGGGGCTGGCAGCCTGGAACTCGGGGAGGTTCCCCAACAGGGGGCCCAGGGCCCCGCCCCAGAAAACATGGAGTCGGACCTAGGCAGTGGGGGGAAACACGCCCCTGCCCCAGCCCCAGACACTGAATTCCAGGCGAAGGTGCAGGCGGATCCCTCCTTGCAGGCCCTGAGGGACCGGGCCAACCTGGGCATAGCTCAACCCCTAGGGGGAGGTTGCCAGGAGAAGTTCCGGTGGGAGAGGGGATTTCTGTACCAGGAATGGCTCCCTCCTGGGAAGGTAGGGAAGTGGGGGCTCTAGAGGCAGCTGGTGGTCCCCCAAAGGTATCGCCACAAGCTGCTATACCTGGCCCATGACATCCCATTCTCGGGACACCAGGGGATCCGGCGCACGCGGCTGAGGCTGCTCCAAAACTTCTACTGGCCGGGGATATTTATGGCTGTGAAGTGGTACTGCCAGTCCTGCGACTCCTGCCAACGGGTGGGAAAGGCCCAAGATAGGAAGAAAGCTGCGTTGAGACCCCTGCCCATCATAGAGGAGCCTTTCCAGAAGGTGGCGATGGATATTGTGGGGCCCTTCAACAGAGCGACCCGGCCGGGGAAGAAATACATCCTGGTGGTGGTGGACTTTGCCACCCGCTACCCCGAGGCCGTGGCCCTACCGTCTATTGAGGCAGACACAGTGGCAGACACACTGCTGACCATTTTCAGCAGGGTGGGGTTCCCCCAGGAGGTTCTCACGGACCAGGGATCCAGCTTCATGTTGGCCCTGCTCCGGTGCTTGTGGGAGAAGTGTGGGGTCCAGCACACCTGGGCCTTGGCGTATCACCCCCAGACCAACAGGTTGGTGGAGAGGTTCAATGGGACTCTGAAGCAGATGCTAAGGACCTTTATACACAAACACCCGCAGGACTGGGACAAGTACCTACACCACCTGCTGTTTGCGTACAGGAAGGTACCCCAGGAGTCCACGGGGGTTCTCACCATTCAAGCTGTTATATGGGAGGTGAGTGAGGGGCCCCCTGGACTTACTGAGAGACGAGTGGGAGGGGAAGGTCTCCCCGGAGGGGGAGCCGGTCGTGGACTACATCCTGACGTTCCCGGGAAAGACTTGCCGAGCTCATGGGCCTGGCCAGAGAGAACCTGAGCAGGGCCCAAAGGAAGCAGAAGGTCTGGTATGACCGCAATGCACGGGCCCGCGCCTACGCTACCGGGGACCAGGTGATGGTCCTAATTCCCGTGCGGAAGAATAAGCTGCAAGCCACCTGGGACGGCCCCTTCAAGGTTGTTAAGCAGCTGAACGAGGTGAACTACGTGGTGGAGCTGACGGGCCGGACACGTGGCCAGCGGGTATATCATGTTAACATGATGAAGCCATACTGGGACAGGGAGAACTTGGTGCTGACCGTGTGTAAGCCCTGGGAGGAGCAGGGGGAGGATCCCCTGGTAGGCCTGTTCCCTGGGACCGGAGAGGACTCTTCACTGGAGTCAATTTCCCTCTCGGACCAGCTCACCCTGGCCCAGCAGGCCGAGATCCGAGAGGTGCTGTGCTCCCACCAGCAGTTGTTCTCTGACAAGCCTGGTCTCACCAACCTGGCTGTCCACCGGGTGGAGATGGGCACTCACCCCCCGGTGCGCTGCTCCCCGTTCAGGGTCATGGGGAAAACAGCCCAGGACCTGGAGAGAGAGGTCCAGGACATGTTGGCCCTGGGGGTGATCCAGCCATCCTCCAGCCCCTGGGCTTCTCCTGTGGTGCTGTTTCCCAATCCGGTTCTGCGTGGACTATTGGAAGCTCAACGCCATCATGGTGTCCGACCCCTACCTGATGCCAAGGCCCGATGAGCTTCTGGACAAGCTGGGGGGAGCTCACTACCTCACCACCCTGGACCTCACCAAGGGCTACTGGCAGGTGCCGCTAGACCAGGAGGCCAGACTGAAATTGGCTTTCATCACCCCGCTGGGGCTCTATGAGTTCCTGGTCCTGCCCTTCGGCCTCAGAGGGGCACCAGCCACCTTCCAGCGTCTGGTGGACCAGCTGCTGCGGGGAATGGAGAACTGTGCCCTAGCGTACATAGATGATATCTGTATCTTCAGCCAGTCCTGGGAGGACCACGTGGCCCAGGTCAGCCAGGTACTGGATCGGCTGAGGGAGGCTGGGCTGACTGAAAAGGCTGGGAAGTGCAAGGTTGGAATGGCCGAAGTGTCCTACCTGGGCCATAAGGTGGGGAGCGGCTGCTTGAAGCCAGAGCTGGCCAAAGTGGAGGCCATTAGAGACTGGCCTGTACCCCAGACCAAGAAGCAGGTCCAGGCTTTCATTGGGATGGCGGGGTACTACTGGAGGTTTGTGCCCAACTTCAGCTCCGTCGCTGCCCCGATCACAGAGCTGTGCAGGAAGGGGAGGCCAGATAGGGTGGTCTGGACGGAGCAGTGCCAGAGGACTCTCTGTGCACTGAAGGAAGCCCTGGTCAAGGCCCCAGTGTTGGTAAACCCGGACTTTGACAAGCCCTTTATCGTGTTTACCGACGCCTCGGACACCGGGCTGGGGGCAGTGCTGATGCAGGTGGACGAGAAGGGGGAACGCCACCCCATCGTGTACCTGAGCAGGAAACTGCTGCCCTGGGAGCGGAGCTACACGACCGTAGAGAGGGAATGCCTAGCAATGGTGTGGGCCCTGCAAAAGCTGCAGCCGTACCTCTTTGGCCGGCGTTTCACGGTGTACACCGACCACTGCCCCCTGACCTGGCTGCACCAGATGAAGGGGACCAACGCCAAGCTGCTGAGGTGGAGCCTGCTCCTGCAGGACTACGACATGGAAGTGATCCACGTCAAGGGGAGCGCCAACATCATCGCCGACGCACTGTCCCGTAGCGAGGGGCCCAAACTTCCCTAGGTCACGAGCGGAGTGAGCCTGCTCAGTTCGCTCTCGGAGGGGGGAGAACTGTGACGTAGTGTGGGTACCTTACTGGTTGCTGGGCTTGGGCTGTGGGTGACCCCCACTGGTTACTGTCTGTACCACGGCCCAGCAGAGTAGCTGATGGGACAGGGAGGTAACCTGTTTGACCAGTTACCTCCCAGGGAGAGGAACAAAGGAAGGTGGAATGCTGCCCCTGGCTGGGAGGCAGGGCTGGAAGGGACGGTCTTTTAGTTTCTGTCTGGGAAGCAGGGGAGAAGGAGCTAGGGAGGGGGCTGGGATTGTAGGGCCCAGCCACCCCCCATCTCAAGGGGGGGCACTGAGGCCTCCTAGCCCCAGTTCCTATAACCAGATTACATCTGTGCTGTGCTGTATCCTGGAGAAGCAATAAACTCCCTCTATTCTACTGGCTGGTGGAGTCTGTTCGTGCCCCTACGGGGGTGCAGGAGACGGGGAAACCCCAACGCGCCGTCACAGGGGGCAGCTGGGGTTGGCAGCAGGGAAGGAAGTCTGTCAGGGGAGCCAGTAGCAAGGGACGGACCTTCTCTGGTCTGACAAATCCTCTCGGGTGCCAGACCAGAGAAGTCCACACTGTAAAAGAGATGTGGAAGAGCAAATGCGTATCTATATAAGGAAAGTGTAGCACTCATGGCTCTACAAATAGCATTGGAGGACTATAGGATGATGCAGTCTCATGACTTCCCCCGCAAATTTCTTAGATGTACAAGTAAAAAGTTTATTTTTTGTTACTACTCACCCTACATACTCAACCCAATTTTGGAGAGTTAAGCTGGGTTCTTTCAGGATCATTGTCATTACTAGTAATAAAAACTCTGTGGCTCTAGTTCTGTTCTCTGTTAAATCTGTGCAATTACAGTGTCTTCAGTGGGGTTTCATGGTGTATATGTGAGCAGTAGTTAGTTGTCCCATAAATTGGAATTTAGTTACAAATGAAGTTTGTGATGAATGAATGAAAAGAGACTTTCATGTCCCACTAGCTATTGCCCCTGCTGTGCTCTCAGGAGTATAAAAAGCAACAGCTTATTTGTCAGTAAAATCAGCAGAGATGTATCTCAATACAAATGGGTGGGAAATCCTGCCCCACTCAAGTCAATAGCTAACTCCCAGTGACTTCATTGAGGCAAGGATTTCATCTGGGGAGCAAACCCATAGAGTTAGAAGGTTATGTTTTTTCAGAGGCTGTTCAGAGCAGAGCAGCACTTTAAAGCTGACCCCTCAGCATCCATGGCCTTTTGTTTCTATTCACCACTCACCGATAGGGTTGGCAGGTGTCTGGTTTTTAACTGGAACACCTGATCAAAAAGGGAGCTTGGCAGCTCTGGTCAGCATCACTGACTGGGCCTAAAGCAGGTACCCTGTTTGCTGCCCACACAGCTCTCAGCAGTGTAATGTGCCCTCTCCAGCTCCTACACATAGGGAGAGCCAGGGGACTCTCAATGCTGCCTCTGCCCCAAATGCTGGCTCTGTAGCTCCCATTGGTCAGGAACCATGATCAATGGGAGCTGCGAGGGTGGCACCTGTGGACAGGGAAGCACAGCGCACAGAGCTGCCTGGCTGCATCTCTACCTGGGAACTGAGGAGGGGACATGCCTCTCCTTCCAGGAGCTGCTTGAGGTAAGCGCTGCCTGGAGCCTGCCCCCTCGAGTCCCCTTTCTGTGTCCCAGCATGCTGCCTCAGCCCATATCCCTGTCCTGCATTCTGAATGCTTCAGTTTCAGCCCAGACAAACCTCCTGCTCTTCAAACCCTTCATCCCCAGTCCCTCCCCATCCCCAGTCCCAACCCCAACCTCCTGACCCAGCCTTGATACCCCTCTCACCCTAAACCCCTCATCCCCACCACAGAGTCTGCATCCCCAGTTAGAGCCCTCACCCCCACTCACCAATCCCCTGCCTCAGCCCTGATGCCCCCACCCCCACCTTCCAAACCCCTAAGTCCTAGCCTGGAGGGCCCTTCCACACCTCCAGCCACTGAGCCCCAGCCTAGAACCCTAACCTGTTGTACCCCAAATCCCTTATCCCCAGCCTAGAGCCTGTACCCCCAGCCAGCACCCACTCACCCCCACATTGCCTCCCTCTGCCTGAGCCCAGAGCCCCCTCCTGCATTATGAACCCTTCAGCCCCAGCCTGAAACCTCCTCCTGAACTCCAAATCCCCAGTCCCACCCCACCCCAGAGCCCACACCTCTAACTGGAGCCCTCAGTTCCCCACCCCAAACCTCAGCCCCAGTGCAATGAAAATGAGTGAGTGAGTGGGAAGAGTGAGCAACAGAAGGTGGGTGGATGGAATGACTGGGGTTGGGGGGGGGAGGCAAAGTCTTAGAGGAGGGTTTGGGCAGGGTCAGGCAAGGATATTGGGTTTTGCTGAAGTAGAAAATTGTCAACCCTACTCACTAAGAAGGGCAGGGAGGTGGGGGTGCAAATGTAATGGAAAAAAACCACAGAGGGAAAAGACACTATTTTCTCCTGGCTGCCATTCTGCAATCTACCTCCCAGGGGGTTGTGGGGTTTGTTTATTTAACATTTGAAAAATACTTTTGGATCATCAAATACAAGCTATATCATTAGAGCCCATTGTTCTAAGGACTGTGTGCTATGTTTTTTCATTCCAATACATGATTATTTTGGCTGTAAAATATAATCTGATTGTCTCAGGAGGCTTTCAATCTTGCGATCATTCCCAATAAATGTGGAAGTTGGAACTACAAAGTCTGTTTACCTAGCAGATCACCACGTCACATCCAAAGGGGCTTTGTTAAACAATCCCCATTAATAAAACCATAATCTTTACAATTACAAAATCCTTATTGTGAGCCTCTCCTGTTTCTCTCTTTTCTTTCTTCCCTCACCTCAACCACATCCAGCCTGACTAAATTGGCCTCCTTAACACTGGCCTTACACATGAAAAGTAACTCCCGTCCTCCATTCCATGCATCTGATGAAGTGGGTTTTACCCACAAAAGCTTATACCCAATAAAATCTGTTAGGCTTTAAGGTGCCGCAGGACTCTTAAAGAAATTGTGAAGAATACTAAAAGGCCATATATTATATATGATTACTTAAATGGTCAGAATAAATTGCGGGGCAGTAAGAAAATGGATAGCAATAGTGCATGCTTAGAAATATTCATTGATGAAAACATCTGGGGGGTGTAAATGATGGTACCCCAATTATATTTAATGAAGCAGATGTTAGTTTTTCTTGCTTAGACCTGGGAATTGAAATAGGTGGTATTGCATGTAGATGCAATTGAAAAATAAAAAGGGAAGAAGGAATAGGGAGTGATCATTTCTCTAAACTTATTACTATTCAAGGGCAATGTAAAATTGTATGTAATGAAAAACTATTCACCTGGAACTTTAAGAAAGCTAACAATAATTGTAATGAATTTGTGAAAGATCACTGTGTGAGTGATGACAGAGAATTTCAATGACAATGCGCTACAAGGAATAGCAACAGCTACTGTAGCCATACCTAAACTTCTGAAGTACCCCAAAACTTAAAACTTATTTGCATGGTGTAATAAAGAGTGCAAAATGTTGATTAAAGAAAGGAATTAAGCCTATAAAAAGAAAAAAGTGAAGATCCAATGAAGAATAAAGGAAGTAAGGCAATAGTATAGTGTAGTCAGCATGTGGAACTCCTTGCCAGAGGAGGCTGTGAAGGCTAGGAATATAACAGAGTTTAAAGAGAAGCTAGATAATTTCATGGAGGTTAGGTCCATAAAAGGCTATTAGCCAGGGGATAAAATGGTGTCCTTGGCCTCTGTTTGACAGAGGCTGGAGAGGGATGGCAGGAGACAAATCGCTTGATCATTGTCTTTGGTCCACCCCCTCTGGGACACCTGGTGCTGGCCACTGTCGGCAGACAGGATACTGGGCTAGATGGACCTTTGGTTTGACCTGGTATGGCCGTTCTTATGTTCTTATGTTCTTATGTAATTATATTTAAAAAATCCAAAAAAAAGGAAGTACAGCAGGTGGATAAATCGATAACAAGAAATCAGAAATAGTCAAATAAATTAGAAGAGTGAATGGAATTTAGACTAAGAGTAGGCACATCCCTGCTCTTATTGTGACTATCAAAATAATTCAAAGTTCTGATAATGAGAGCAAAAGTTTTGGAGCAACTTTCTAGGGGGTGAGTAATTATGAAAATAAAAGTGAAGTTTTCCATCAGATTAAAACACAGTTCACTGAAGACAGTCATGCTCTATTATGTAATTGGGATAAACATGAAGATACTATATTGAATGAATGATTTTTATGTGGGAACTTGAGAAAGCTATTGGGATTAGAAAAAATACATTTCCAGGTAAAGATAATATATATCATAGAATGTTTAAATAGCTCAATGAAAGCAGTATGAGGTTTTTCTTGGAACTATATAATACTATGTGGCTACATCTAGACTGGCATGATTTTCCGCAAATGCTTTTAACAGAAAAGTTTTTCCGTTAAAGCATTTATGAAAGAAACATCTAGATTGGCACGGATGCTTTAGCAAAAGCATCCGGTGCCAATCTAGACGCGATTTTTTGCAAAAGCCCCGATCGCCATTTTCACCATTGGGGCTTTTTACAAAACAATTCTGAGTTGTCTACACTGGCCCTCTTGCGCAAAAGCAATTGCGCAAGAGGGCTTTTTCCCGAGCGGGAGAGTCATTGTATTTGCGCAAGAACACTGACGATCATACATTAGATTGTCAGTGTTCTTGCGCAAATTCAAGCGGCCAGTGTAGACAGCTGGCAAGTTTTTGTGCAAAAGTGGCTGCTTTTGCGCAAAAACTTGCCAGTCTAGATGCAGCCTATGGGAAAACATATAGTAGAGTGGAAACATGCAGTAGTAATTCCAATATGAAAATCTGACAAATTATCCACAAAAGTTGATGATTATAGAATAACTGCTCCTATAACCTATCTGGTTAAAACTATGGAAATAATGGTGAATGAAAGATTGGTTGCCTATTTAGAAAACAATGGCATTATAGATAAGGTGCAGGACAGCCAGATGCACCATTGATCACCTATGTGGTCACTCAATCATGTGTTTAAGAGTAGCTATTCTTCTACAAAGAAATTTCACTAACCAATTAGAGAGAGACTGCAGTAAATTAACAAAATTGCATCAAAGACATACCTGACTCCATCATCAATTTTTCCTCCTAAAAGAAACAATATTCACTAAACCCTGAATATTAGCTAACTACTCAGATCAAAAGGGGTAACAGTATCTATCAATCAGCAATAACACGTCATCTTAATCTTTTTCCTCAAGCATGGCTTTTCCTGGGGGTCTTACCTGCAGGATATCCTCTATTTTAGTTCTCTCCTTTCTGAGTGACAGGCTGTCTGCATGAGTCAGAAGAAATTACTATGGATGTTGGTTTCCAGCACTTACTTTTACTCTACAGAAGAGTTTTTCATTTTTATGCTTAGTCTTGATAAGCATATCCTGTTACAGTGACCTCCATTCAAATGCTTTAGATTTCTAAACATTGTTTTGAGGCTTTCCAGTTTTCAGATTTTCCTCACACAATCACTGATGTAATCAGAAGGTTAACCACATACGATTACACTTTCCTTCGGGACAAAAAGGAAATAAATATTGAGCAATATCTTGATTTCACAAATAAATAGGTGGGATCATCTATTTTGTGTCTTAATTGTAACACTTCCATGTTGGATTGCAATGCCAAACTTTATCTTGCTTTCCAGCCTTGGTCAAATGATTATTCATTATTTTTACAGAGGCCAGAAGTATGGTTTAGGCTCTACCAAAGCATGTAAAAAGCCATGGGTCCAGATTCTTAAAGTTATTTAGGTGGCTAACTCCCATAGATTTCAGTGGACAGTAAAGAGTAAAAAACCTTTAAGGATCTGGGCCATGATCACTGTATGAAAGTTTTACAGTCTAAGGGACTGACTACACAATGGGTTAATGCTCACTACTAGGATGTGATTTCTAAAGTGCATTGATCTGTTGCTTGTTAATTGGTCTATGTAGACCATGTTGGTGTGCAATAAATGATTTTTTTGAGCACTGTCAAATTAAAGCCCCTTCAGGAACTCTTAGTTCACACCAGCAAGGTCTACACAAACCAATCAATATGCAACATGTTAGTACGTGTTAAAAATCACACCCCAGTAGAGCACATTATCCCACTGTATAGACATGCCAGAAAGCCCTGATTCTGCAACTGAAAATGCTTAGGTACTGGTCTCAGTTCACTGAACTCAATGGGCATTTGCATAGAGACAAGGATGTGTCCATGTATAGTCAGCTGGAGTCTAATTTTTAGATTTGATGCAATGACAGAGGACAAATAGGGTATATATATATGAGAAGGTATACAGAAGGGCAAGTTTAATATTGCTATTATAAAGTGACACCACACCGTATTGTATTGGCATGGCAGTTAAGTTTTAAGGAAGGCTTAAGGGTCTGATCCAAAACCTATGGAAGTCATTGACTTCAGTGAGTTTTGGATCACATCCTAAGGCCCAATGAGGAAAGAATGTAAGCATATGCTTAGGAACCTTAAAGTCAGTTGGACTCAAATACAAGCTTAAAGTTAAATATGTGCTTGGGTGCTTTCCTATACTGGGGCTAAAACAAGGAGAGGATGGTGTTTAGCAAGTGGGGATCAGTAACAGTGGTGTTTGGGGATGGGAGGCCATGTATAGGAGTGGCCTGGAATCAAACTTGGAGATGGGAATGGGAGAAGGGAATGAAGAAGTTGTTAAGGCTGGTATCGTTGGTAGCATGGAAGAAGTAGGGGAAGGAGCACAACATGATAGGAAGCAAGGTTAGTGATATAGGCCAGGGCAGAGCCTTGAAGCAATCAAGTGTGAAGTGACATGCAAATCAATGGAGAGCCTGAGAAAAATCTCATGTTCATATGAATTCCCCATTTCGACATTTATCAGTAAAGATTTTTATTTGTTTGTGTCTAAATAATCAGTGCAACTAGGTAAGATATGATAAATACTTCAAGAAAGAAATACACTAGCAGCACTCAGACCATGCTGTGTTATGGACACCCATGTGTTTGAAACAATATTTATTTTCCACATAAATCAGGGACATTTTATTTTATTTTATTTTTATTTTTTTAAGAGCAGCCTCATCTCTAGCTCGTCTAGACAACAGTAACAGAAATGGAAATTCTTTTGCACAGATGCTTATTGGTTAATTTTGATACATGAGGATGAGGCAGGTCATATAATCAGCTTCAGGGAGGAAGCTTCTAATTATATCATGAATAGAACTGAGCTCTTATAAATTAAGCCAGTTACTGTAAGTATTGACATAACACTCTCAGAGATCACAGCATTTGGAGGTGCATTATGAGGTTCTCCTGACTTGAGGTCCTGCCTGTTTCCCTAGGCCAAGGGTCGGCAACCTTTCAGAGGTGGTGTGCCAAGATTTAACTTATTCAGTTCTATTTATAGATCTGTGTGCTGGGGGAAGGAGAAGGGAAGAGGGGTCAGGGGAAGGCTGGGTATGGTGACCATATTTTCTGAACCAGCTGCAGCTAAGGAGAATGGTTTAATTTAAATTACACTGCTCTACAGCCAAAATGCTTCTGAAATAAATGTAGTCAAACTTTACTAATTCTGGGTCACTGAGAACAAAAATGATGCTTAAAATTGTTGATTGGCTCTAGTTTTCAAGATATGCTATTGGGTCAGTATATACGACCCTTGACTTGGGAATGGCGGAGGATAAGTGAGTTATAAAGGGAAGGGATCTCAATTTAAACCAGAAATGACTAAAATACATCTTTGACTGGATCTATGAATAAATCTATGACTGGGTTTGGACAGTACTTGCTTTTAGGCAAAACAATGAATGATGCAATCTGAAGCTGGTATTGCGTCATACATGATATGAATTGCATCATGTTATTCCTAGAAGTCATGGATGATGCAATCATAAGAACATCACTCTGCTGAACAAATTGCCCTATATCAGCTCTAGAAATCATATAGTGTCGTGCTCTCTTATTTGTCAGTGTTTGATTTTGCAAAGGGATACATTTCTGTTTAGCCAAAGTGAGCAGAGATGCCTCGTACTTGTGTGAACAGTGCAGATAACTTCTGCTATGTTTGTGGTGAAGTGACTTTTGCATCACAAAAGCGCAGTATAACCACTATGGTTAAGAAAGCCTATCACCTTTATTTTGGCTGCAAAATTGGAGATCAGGACAAGAGGTGGGCCCCACACATATGCTGCAACACTTGTGCAACAAATCTTCGCCAGTGGTTGGACAGGAAAAGGAAATCTATGCCTTTTGCAGTGCCAATGATTTGGAGAGAGCCAACAGATCATACCAGCAATTGTTACTTCTGCATGGTGCCTCCAGTTGGGAAAGGTGTGTCAAAGAAGAAAAAGTGGACTGGGCATTATCCAAACATTCCATCAGCTATACGCCCAGTACCCCACGGAGAAGGACTGCCGGTTCCTGATGCACCAGAATCATTCTCACTTGAGTCAGACGAGGAAGAGGAAGAGGATGAAACTTCTGGTTCTGAACCATCAATGTCACAGGACCCACATTTTCTCCCATCCTCCTCCTCTGAACCACACCTCATAACACAAGGTGAACTGAATGACCTTGTCAGGGATTTGGAACTACCCAAGAGTAAGGCACAGCTGTTGGGCTCCAGACTACAGCAGTGGAATCTCCTGGCAGGTGATGTTAGGGTTTCCATGTTCCGTGACCGTCAAAAGGATCTTGTCCCATTCTTCTTCATGGAAGGTGATCTTGTAGCCTGCAACAACATTGATGGTGTGATGGCAGCCCTCAACATCGTTCACGATCCAGATGAGTGGAGACTATTCATTGATTCATCGAAGACGAGTCTTAAAGCTGTTTTGCTGCATAATGGCAATGTTTTGCCATCAATTCCAGTTGGTCATGCAGTCCATATGAAGGAAACCTATGACAACATGAAACAACTTTTGAGGTGCATAAACTATGACCAACATCAGTGGCAGCTTTGTGGCGATTTGAAGGTTGTTGCTCTCTTGCTTGGTCTGCGGACTGGATACACAAAGTACTGCTGTTTTCTCTGCGAATGGGATAGTCATGCAAGAGATTCCCACTACATCAAGATAGATTGGCCACTCCGACAGTCATTGGAGCCTGGGAGGAAAAGTGTTCAGCATCCACCACTTGTTGAATCAAGGAAGATTTTGTTACCACCCTTACACATCAAGCTGGGTCTGATGAAGAACTTTGTCAAGGCCATGGACAAAACACAAGCAGCTTTCAAGTACCTCCGTGGAAAATTTCCAAGGTGAAGTGAAGCTAAGATAAAGGAAGGTGTCTTTGTTGGTCCTCAGATTCGTGAACTTCTTGAGATGATGCATTTGACCATGCACTGCGTGGCAAGGAAAAGACGGCATGGAAAGCCTTCCAGTTAGTGGCAATAAATTTTCTCGGAAACAACAAGGCAGACAACTACAGGTTGTTGGTGGAAAACCTCCTCAAGGCATACAAAAGCCTTGGTTGCAACATGTCACTAAAGATACATTTTTTGCACTCTCATCTAGATTTTTTTCCACTGAACTGCGGAGCAGTGATCGACAAGCATGGCGAGCGATTTCACCAGGACATTGCAACAATGGAGAAACGCTATCAGGGCAAATGGAGCCCATCAATGCTTGCAGACTATTGCTGGACAGTGACAAGAGATGCTCCATTTAATGAATACAAGAGACAAGCCAAGAAGCGCCGAGTAGACACTGAATAGGACTAAACTATGTACATAATAGTTTTTTGCCTTTTGTTTCATAATAAATTTTATTTATATAACCCTTTTGCTGATTTTTAAAGTGTTACATAAACAGGACAGGTGAAATATTATCATGTAAAGCAACCATAAACACATGAAAAGACCTAGGTTTACAATTTATGATTAAAACTCTACTATCTACACAATATACATAGACGTAAAATGTAAAAACTTAAATATCTTGGAAACAGTAGCCAATCAGTTGTTTTAATTGTCATATTTGAATTCAGCACATCAAAATACATAATAAATAGCACATTTTATCTCTGAAGCAGATGACTTCTAAAAAATTGTAGACCAGTGTTATTAAACAGATTAAGTGTTTTAACTTTCTCATGTTAATTTATCAAACTTCATTTTAAATAAAGTAAAATATTAATTTATGTCCAACACAAAATATTTCAATGTTTTCTTTATGGTACGGGTTGGGAACCTTTTTTTTGTTTGTTTTTTGGGTCGTGGGCCGCTGACCCAGAAAAAAATCAGTTGGAGATCACACAAGTGAGAAGCAAAAAAGCTCCTCCAAAATCCTCCAACCCTCACCAATGTGGCCGCCAACTGAGACACCTCACTCCTCTGGTGCTCCAGCCTCACAGGGTGAAGGGAAGGGACAGGGAGGACTGAGGTTCAGGGTTTCCCATAGGCCAGATTTACTATTCTGGGGTCCCAGAGTTAGTGGATTTTATGGACTCCCTTGGGCTCTGAGCTAGGGAAAAAAATGAGGGGTTCAATGTGCCAGATGGGATTGCCAGAGAGTGGTATAGGGATGGGGTGCAGGATCTGGGAGGGGAAGTGGGGTGCAGAAGGAGGAGAGGTTGCGAAGTGTGGGTGGGAGGAAGGGTGAAGAAGCAGGCTGGGAGTAGGGTGTCTGGCCAGGTGGAGGGAGCAGAAGCAAAGGAGGGTGTCGGAGGAAGCTGGGAGTGCGGGGTCTTGGCATGAGGAGGGGCATGAATGAGAGGATTTGGGTGGGGGGGTCTTGGCATGAGGGGGGGATGCTTACTTAGTTTCATGCCCGCTTGCAGTGGGGAAAAGCTCCATGTGTCATACACTAATCTCCTGAACCATCCAGTCTCCCCAACAGATTTACTGGAAAAAACAATCAAATAAAAAAAAATTGTCTTTGGTTTGACTCAACTGGCAAACATCCTGGCAAAAGTGCCGAAAAGCCTTGGGTGTTTGATGTGACTAGCATCTCTACAATCCCTTAGCCACAGTATTTTTACCATAGTAATTGCTGCAGCATATGAATTATAGCCATCCTGGAGATTCCTGCAAATGTATGAAAAAGTGATATCATGTTCAAATGTAAGAAGCATGTCTAGGAAGAAGTGTTTATATTAATGATGGCTATGTAAGTTTATGTGTTCCATAAATCTGATGCTGAAGGGAGTCTTGTATCAAAACAAGAGAGTATCGTACAAAAGCTGGCTTGTCTCTGTTGAAATGATGCAAATCCTGAATTTCATTTTGATTCAGACAGCTAACGAGAACACAAGTTCCCTGCACTCTTTTGTACTCCTGCTGCCAGTTCTGAAGTGGGGATTCTGACCCATGATATGACACATGAGATCATACCTACACCCCGGCCCATGTCCTTGTTAGTGCTGCCATTAGCTAGAACAGGGTTGGACAATAATTTTTTGTCGGGGGCCACTTCGGCAATTTTTGAAGTGGCCCCGGGCTGCACAGGAAAGGGTGCGGCATCGAGCGGAAGGGGCGGGGCCAATATATTTCTGGGTTCCTCACCCCCAGACAATGATTGGTTTGGAGGTGAGGGAATGCCTTTGCCCCCACCCCACGTTCCCCCAAGGTGCCCATATCCCTGGCATGGAAGGAAACTTCCCTTGCGCTCCCGCCCCCAGGCCAATTAGGATGGGGAGCCCTGGTGGGTCTGTCTCTAATCCACCTTGGTTCCACAGCCTGTTGGGAATATCAGCTGGAGAATCCTCCAAGGCTCTGTGAGCATGGGTATGTACTTGACGCGGTTCACACAAATTCCTGACACTTGCCCCTTCTGTAGTGTGAGGGAGACTTTGGTGCACATCTGTCTCAAGTGCACCAGGTTACAGCCTCTCTTCCGGCTCCTCCAGAACCTCTTGTTGAGGATCTGGCTGCACTTCTCCCCTCACCTATTAATTTATGCACATCCCCATCTGCGGCCCCACAAAGTCGTGGGACCTCCGCATCAACCTCCTCCTGGCTATCGCCAAGATGGCAATTTACAAGAGCAGGGAGTAGAGGTTGGCTGTGGGAGGGGCCTGTGATTGTGGGGCCTATTTCTGGTCCTGTATCTGTTCATGCTAGGGTTGCCAGATGGTTGAAACAAAAATACCGAACACACACCCCAAAAAAAAATTCTGTTGAAGGGGGAAAAAAAAGGGGGAGACTAAAGTTGTTGAGCAAAAAAAACAAAAGGACTCCAAGGACTTAGTAAGCCAAAAACAAAAAAAAATTAAAATAAAACAGCATTAAAACAGCATGTCCCCTTTAAGTGCAGGAATAGGAACAGGGGAGCAGTTGAGCACTAGGTCTTTTGAGTTTCCCCTAGGTCTTTTGGCCAGCAGCCATTTTGTGCCGGCAGCCTTGGGGAACCAGGTAAGCAGGGGGGCTGGGGGTGTTGGGGGCCAGAGGAGGGCTCGGGAGGGGAGGCTGGGTGCTGAGTGTTTGTAGGGTTGCTAGGTGCCCGGCATTTTCACCTCCTGGCCAGGGAAAAATTCAGAAAATACCGGACATTTTAGGTGTCCGGTATTCTCTGAATTTTTTTACCGGACAGGAGCTGAAAATACCGGACTGTCCGGGTAAATACTGGACACCTGGCAACCCTAGTTCACGCATCCGGGCAGAGTTCTATTTGGTGACATCTGCTGCCTCTCTCGAGGCCTTCGAGGGGCAGTCAGTGCTGTCCAGTGTTCTCTGCTCGGTGTCCCCATCCAGCTCCCTTGTTTTAGCCCTTTGACCTCCACACCTGTCCTCGTTTACTCTTTATTTGTCCCCCCCTAATCACTTGGCGATCTGGGCTCTGTGGACCCTCCATGTAGGCTGGGGGGAGGTCTTTTAGATGTGGACCCCAATAGGACCACCTCCCAGACCCCAATAGGACCAGTGAACAGCAGACAGCTGGTCGGGGTCTGTCACAGTATGTAGGAGAAAGCAGGACTACTTTCCTGTTTTCCTATTGGGGCAGGTGGGCAGAGAGTGGGTTGGAAATGGGTGGAACCTTGACTATTCAATGCAGCATGGGGAGTAGTTTATTAGTACAGGTCTATACCAGTAGTAAATTACTACCCCCTGGCATTCCCCTCAGGAGCAAGGAGGAAGCGGAGGGTGGAAAACTGACTCAGACAAGTGTCTCTGAGGCACAATGCCTCCAGGGATTGACTACTCGTGGGTTGATGCAACTTACGCATCACCCTTTACTCAGAGCAGGGCCTAAAATCAGGATCTAGCCTGAACAGGAGATGAAATAATGATCAAATTAAGGTGAATTGCAATAAAGGCCATTTCTTGTCCGGTATTTTAATTCAGTGCTGTAATTTGTGGCATTCTAAGTCTTCTTAATGGCCTCCTCCCTTAAGAAAGTAACCAAAATCCTGATGCTAGGAACCATGAAGACAGCTCATGAAGTGGTCTACTGTGCTTGCTCCTTACCCTCCTTGCAGGATCCTCTCTGAGACCAAGGCTTAAGGATGTTATGTTTAGAGGATGCTTTTAAAACAGTAGTAAAAACCTGTGGTTAAATTGAATCCATCAAGGAGAGAGTTGCAGGAGTTAGTTTAAGGGTAGAGGCTGATGCTTTAAGGGGATTGTCTATTCCAGGGGTAAAGACATTTTGGAGAGACAAAAGGAGCCGGGGAGAGGATTGTTTGGTATCAGTGCCATTCCGACTCTTGTCCAATGTAGTTAATATGGATAGAAGGACAGAGATGTTGCTGGCAGTGTAGGATAAAACATGACTATTTATTGTAGTTTATTATTATTTAATAAATAATAATAATAACACATGGGTATTGTGGTAGCACCTAGAAGTCCCAAATGAGATCAGGGCCTGATTGTGGCATTGTACATATACATAGTAAAAGAAGGCCCTGCCCAAAGACTTACTCTAAATACATGAGACAGCCACAGGGAGGAAAAAAAAAAATCACTATCTCCTTTTTAACATGTGGGGAACTGAGACACATTTAAGTGAATTGCTCAGTCATCCAGGAAATTTGTGGCAGAGTCAGAAATTGTATCCTGAGTCCCAGTTTAGTGCCTTAATCCTAAAACTATTCTTTTAAAACTAGAAATAAGATCTGATTTTTATGATCCCTGCCATGATGATGATAAACTAATTCTTCTCTTAAGCAGAATCCAGACAATAGGCTGTCCAACAAGATGTCCCAGTTAAGAATTTTTTTATTATAGTAACAGGTTTCAGTTAGTTATTGTTTGTTTTTCTGGTTTGCAGTGATGAAATTATCCAAGGATAAGTAGTAGAGTACTATCTATAAATAAGGTATTTTGGCTTCCAGTGTTTGATTATGATCACACCCTTGAAAACTTGCCAGTTTTCCTTTGCTAATTAGATACGGTTACTTCAGTATTTGCAGCCTTCTCTAGTATTTCTCCATTCTTACAACATTAATAATTTTGAACATTTAAGAGGCTAAAGTAAAGTTATTCAGTGTAATTATGAAAAACAATTGGTAAGTTTTTAATGGTGACCATTGTACAAGTGTAAATCTCCTGCTTTCAGGGTATCATACCTTTCTCAGATATGTATTTTGATCCATTTTTATCAGAGTAGATGAGAATCATGCTGAAAGTCTTTACAGTATTTTTCAGGCTTCTGTAGAATTCAGAGCCTGACTCTGCTATGTTTACTCACATGGAAGAGTACATTACTCCACAAACAGTCCTACTGATTTGAACAGGGCTAGTACATTATTATTCAAACTAAGTTAGTGTGTTAGAATTGGATCCTAAATGGTTCTAGCATGCCTTTCAAAAATCATTTAATTTTTTCACACTCAGATGCTCTTTTATATGAAAGAGCTCAAAAATGGTACAAAAAGGGATACAATGGAATAAAGTGAAACACAAAAGATATTCTATACTAATCCATCAGTTCATCATTATGATGTTCTACAGATCCAAATACATATGAAAAGAACCCCTAGGCAGCAGTCTTTGTTGTAAATTATTCTGTTAACAGTGCTTTGAATACAGTCTCAAACTTAGGCTGACACTGCAGGAGAAATGCTTTGAGTTTTGATCTATGCAAACTAACCTATTGAAGCAAGCAGTGGGAAAGGATTATTCTGTATAAGCAGCTTCATTTGTATTGTTAACGCATATCAGCAAAATAACCTAGTTGCTATTATTTCCTAGACTTCTTACATGTGTGAGGGTGAAATCCCTCAAATTGATTCCAAGTATGTTATTTGATTTCTTAATGTGATATAGTGAAGCCTTCAATTTATCTTTAATGGCTCCTTCACCTATAGAACATTCTGTTTTGCTGTTCTCTTTCCTACAATTTTTCAGAATTATCGATTTTTTTAAAAAAAGCACCGACTCTTATAAACTTGCTAGAATTATGGAGAGAGATCAAGTACTTTAGATATAGCTCTGTGTAAAGAATGATGGGTAAACTGCTTCACTCCAGGAGTAGCTGTGGGGGGCACTGGATTTCAGATACATGCGGTTGCTCTACCTCTGTTTTGTTCTTGCTTTTGGGATGTGTCTTAATTTACTACTACCTCAGCACCAACTCAGCTGAGCTGGCCACATGTAGGAAGCTGAAGTCAAGGTTTGACCATTTCCTGGCTACCTGTTCTGGACAAGTACCTTGATTACAGCTACATATCCAGATCCAAAGTCTATAGCGTCACACAGCATGTAAAGGCCATTCTTACTACCACAAGTGTTTTGTCTAGTGTGCGTCACAATCTAGCCCATTATGATTTTTCTTTAATTAGTATATATTATCATGAATGCATTATTGTCTCTTAAATTAAGATGCACAGTGAAGGAGTTATTTTATGTTTATCAACCTCACATGGTCCTTTAAAAAATTGTGCATGTGAATTTTTATAAAATATATCTGTTCAAAAATATATCTGTGACAATTATTTCTTGGAGAAAAAAGAAGCAATGGAAGGAAAAGTGCATTAAAAATCTCCAAGTCAGACCAACTATACAGCATAGACCTAGGCATTTCATGGAATATCTGACAATGTTACCACTCCCCAGGGTTCTAAAATATTTGGAAACACTGGAAATACTTGGGCTTTCTCTCACTGGAAAAGAGACAAGTTAATGGAAGTGACCTAACAGAAGTTTTCATGATTAAGGAAATAATATTTGGTCTGCATATTGGTAGGAGGTTGAAAAGCTAGAGGACATAATTTAAAAATTAAGAAACTCTAAAACAAATAAGAAAATCAAGCATAATTCAATCACACAAGATCATAAGTATATGGAACAGGTTTCTGAAAAAAGGTGAGTGAAGGTACAAATAATTCTAGAGACATTTGCTTCCATTTCTAAAAAATGAAGGAATTAAGGAGCATGATGGAAGAGCAGAGTGTTGGGATTAGGGTAAACTAAAAGTAGGCAAGTACTGTATGTTGCAGTGGATAGTCTTTCCCTGTTCCTGAAATGTTTTTGTCTTTATGGCCTGCAGTCATACTGTCCACTGTTATTGTCATTGTTAGCACTGGTTGATTTGTTCTAAGTTTTAATAAACCAGGAAGGTTATGGGTTTGTTATAGCCTTCTGTGACCTGCAATGTGAAGGAGGCCAGGCTAGATGGTCCCTTCTGGCCTTAAAGTCTGTGAGTTCACTGCTGGAGTTCACAGTGAAAGATTCCAGCATTGCAGGAGGGTAGGGGACGAAGAGGATGTGTGTCATTGCCAGTGCCCATTTTCTGGCCAACGGAAAGCTATGAAGACAGTGCTGGAGAGAGAGGGCAACACGCGGAGATCCACTACCGCACATGTTCCAAAGGGCATGCAGAGACACAGGGGCGGCCCTAGACTAGCTGCCAGCAACTGGCGCCCTAGGTGAACCATGCAATTGGCACCCCCACCTCCAAACCCCTCAATGATATTGCACCACCATTTGGTGCCCCATTTAACTTGGAGCCCTAGGCGACCGCCTAGTTCGCCTATATGGATGGGCCGCCCCTGCAGAGATATTCTTGCTGACAGTCTCTAGGTGTGGCACTTCTGGGAGTGGCATGGCTGAGGCTGCAACAGGCACTTTGATCCAGTCACAGCCCAAAGGATCATGATGGACCGGAGGAAAATGTTTGGGAGGCTGGATTTGGCCCTTGGATTTTTACACCCCTGCTATAGAGAGCTTTGTGAGTTACATACCATAGGTTTCGGCTTTTGGAGCCTACTCATCTGCTCACCTAAGCAATGCCTCACCACTTACACTGCTATTTATACTCATGCTAGCCGTGTGGAACTCTATTGACCACCCCAAGTCTAGATCTACCCTAGGTCTCCTGTGTCTTTATTTGTCACCATGGTGCTGACAAATGTATGTAGAAGCTGAAGAAATATCCTTATCTTAAAATGTTTTATCCAATTTGTCCCAATATTTTTAGAAAGCTCCTAATTCAGGACACTTTGAAATTATTGCACTTGAAATTATTTTGTGTACTGAATTAGTGTTAACAAAGTTAGTGGGCAGTTAATATGAGACTTACAATGGAAAGCTAGCTGCTGGCTGTTTCTCCATAATAGATGGTGCAAAAGTATTGTGGGGATTAATTAATTCATGTTTGTTAAGTACTTGAGATCCCATGATGAAAGGCTCTATAGAAATATAACTATTGTAATTATTTATTCTTTATGAACTCATATGTTTTGCCTTAGAGGCACAATCTCATCCTGAGATGTGCACTTATATAAGTAAATCTGCACACATTATGATGATAATATACCTCAAAGTACCTGACCATTCCTTGTGAGCTGTCATTACGCCCACTAAATTCCCTTTGACTGCAGTCAATTCTGCACATGGGACAGTTGTAGGATTGGGCACTAGGTCTGTGAAATGAAAAGATCGTTTGTATATGCCTACTGGCGTTACAATGAGGCAAGCTTTTATTTACACAATACAAATTTTCCCATTGTTCATGTTTTAGTCTCTCTCTCTAATAGAGGAGATAAAATCAGGCCCCAAAATTCAAATATGGATATGACCATCCCCAAGATCATATCTAGGTTTTAGTTCATTTGGCAACATAAAGACATGGGATGATATTCTAACCCCATTTAAATCAATTATAAAATTCCCTTTGACTTAAATGGATCTAGAATTTCACTGATGGACAAATAACAAAATTTGAATCCATATTCTGATTTAAAATGTGAATAGCACCCCAAGGCTACGTCTATACTGGCATGATCTTGCATAAGAACTCTTTTGCAGAAGAGTTCTTGTGCAAAAACTCTTCCAGAAGACAGCGTCTACACTGGCATGTGCATTTGCACAAGAGATGTGCTTTTGCGCAAGAGCATCCGTGCCAGTGTAGACGCTCTCTTGCGCAAGAAAGCTCTGATGGCCATTTTAACCATAGGGCTTTCTTGCGCAAGAAATTCATGTTGCCTGTCTACACTGGCCTCTTGCGCAAGAACAGTTGTGCAAGAGAGCTTATTCCTGAGTGGGAGCATCAGAGTTCTTGCGCAAGAAGCCCTGATTTTATACAGTAGAACGTCAGTGTACTTGCGCAAGAACACACGGCCAGTGTAGACAGGCAGCAAGTTTTTGCACAAGAGCGGCCGCTTTGGCACAAGATCGCGCCAATGTAGACACAGCCCAAGTGTGGGGCAGTCATCTCTAGGATTTTGCTTTAAGCCAGTCTCCTGCTAATAATATTGGATGAATCTAAAACATGGAATGAATTAGGCCTATGGATATTGTATAGTTAAAGCTACTTATAGAAAATTTAAAAAATAACTAATAGTCTTGCAGCACCTTAGAGACTATCAGAATTTGTAGATGGTATCGTGAGCTTTCATGGGCACAACTCACTTCTTCAGATGAATGGAGTTAAGGAGTCCAAGTTCCAAATAAATAGCAGAGAAAGAGAAGGAAAAAGAAGGGGGAAAAAATTGTCATAATCAACTCCAGTGCTAACTCTGTCCACGTATCTATACAAGTGACATCATCACAGGACCTAACCACAAAAACTACCACATCAGAGGCTTGATCTGTGCCATCAAGCTCCAGCAATGCCCCTCTGTAGGGTTGCCAGATGGTTTAACGAAAAATACCGAACAGCCCCCCCCCCTCAAAAAAAACACCGGGAAAAAAAATTCTGTTAAGCAAAAAAAAAGGGGGAGACCAAAGTTGTTGAGCAAAACAAAAAAAAATCAGCACGGCCCCTTTAAAAAGAGGCTTTTTTGCTGGTGGCCATTTTGTTTTTCTATTCCAGCCACAAGAAAACCCCCTGCGGAACCAGGTAAGCGGAGGCTGGGAGGGCGTCCGGGGAGCACCTGGGGGGGGGTGGTCCAGGGGCTGAGCCCGGTTGCTGAGTGTGTGTAGGCTTGTCAGGTGTCCTGTATTTTCGACTCCTGGCAGGGAAGAAAGCAGAAAATACTGGACATTTCAGGTGTCCAGTATTTTCAGAATTTTTTACTGGACAGGAGGTGAAAATACCAGACTATCCGGGTCAATACCGGACACCTGGCAACCCTACCCCTCTGCCATGTATATTAGCCAAACTATACTGGACAGTCTCTACAAGAAACAATTAATGTACACAATCAGATATTCTAAAAGGTAACACACAGAAACCTGTTGGGGAAAATTTTAACTTGTCTGGGAACTCATTAATGGATCTCAAAGTTACTCTATTATTGCAAGCCAATTTCAAAAACCAGCTTGAAAGGGAGGCTGCAGAACTTAATTTAATTTACAAGTTTGACACCTGCAACAGAGGTTTAAACAAAGATCTTGCATGGATGGCCTGCTACATTCCACATCCTAAGGACATAAAAAACCAAGCACCGGATACTTAAGAGCACTTGGTATCCACTCTATTAGCTTAATTTAGCACGGACACTGGCAATTTTCCCCTCTTTTTTCCCCCTTCTTTTTTCCTTCTCTCCCCCATCCTTCTCTTTCTCTACTATTTATTTGGAACTTGGACTCCTTAACTCCATTCATCTGAAGAAGTGGGTTGTGCCTATGAAAGCTTATGATACCATCTACCAATTTTGTTAGTCTCTAAAGTGCTGCAAGATTATTCATTATTTTTTAAGTTTTTTTTAGTTACAGTCTAACAAGACCACCCCTCTGAAATTATAGAAAATTGTAATTTACCTACCTCATTGTTTGAAAAGATTTTACATTTTATGAATGAGTTGTCATTTGGTACTGCAGTTAGCTATTCTCCTTTAGACTCATTTTCTTGCTTTGTAAGGGGAAAATTCTGCCCTTATGTTCTGCCCAATACCTCTGCTGGGGCTGGACAGGTGAACTCCATATAGTTAAGTGGGAAGCTGTTTGTGGAGAGGGAGGAGAGCTGCTCCATAGAGGTTACTTTCCAGCCTATTAACACCCATCCCTCACCTTTGGGTCCCAAAGCATCATACACTCATAATAGTTGTTTCGGCCTAGGTTCTGGTAGCTTTACTCATGCTGAGTAATTCCCTATTCTACGTGAAACACTTTTGAATCATTGGGACTGCCTTTGGAATAAGGTGCTACTTGCCATAAAAGCATACTTAGCTTCTGACCATCAGTACTGTGTAATAAAAGCATTGCACATCAGATGCCACTCACCCCCTCTGACCACTGTTACTGTCTATCAGAAGTATGGCCTATTGGTCTCAGCATAGCTGTGATGTACCGGCAGAATATTTATTCATACTTTTTTTATCTCCATTCCTCATATTTGTATCTTTTCATACAGATGAAACCCATCAATTCTACACTCTTTCATCTTCATCAAATGTGTTTAGTTCCATATTATAGCTTGAGCCCTCAGATTTCAAACTGATGGCATTCCTGCCCACTCGGGCCCCACCTGTTCACTACACGGCCAGGCCCCTCCCCACCCCCGCCATGCTACTGGGGCCCCACCTGCTGGCCCAACATGACCATGGCGGGGGTCAAAGTGCCCTCTAATATTTTCCATCCATATGTAGAATAAATGTTATGTGCACTAAGGCATGTGCGAACGTGCACTACTAGCAAAAACCAAAAACCTAGCGGCGGGCACTCTGCTAATCAGCTGGGCAGCATCTGAATCTCTCCTGAGTGGCTACACAAGCACATAGTTTAAAGGGAACACTGACTGAAATCCTGCCAGCCAGCATGATGGTGGTCAGAGTCATGCCTGCCCCCTGCACAACTTTAAGACCCCACCAGCCCGATGTGGACACAGCCCTGCCTGCCACCTGGACATGACTTACTCCAGTCTGGTGCAGCTGGCCATTCACTGGGGTTTGGACAAAGTCTGGTTACCCAGTAAGCATTCCAGTAAGCCTAATGCTTAGCGGGTAACTGGTTAAACATTTGTATTCCTAATGTCTATATGGAAAGGTTGCACCCTATAATTAAATTTATTTTGATACTTCATGCAGGCTTGATTTTTCCCTACTTCCTGGATTTAATCATTTATGAAACCTTCCTAAAATTAAACATGAATGTGCACACAAATTCAAAAAACTCACTTCAGGAAATTATGTTTTCTTTATTTGGTTTATTTTATTCAGTAGCATCCCCAGAAATTTCATTTGACTGGTGCTCAAACTTCTCCCCTGTTTCTTATCTTCCTGCTCTTCTAATTATTATTCTTTAATTTTAGCCCATGACAGGGTATATCTGGAGGCCCCACTGTCTTGGCCCACCCTGCCCTAAGGAAGTGTCCTGCTGGAAGGGAAAAGCAGCAAGTTCACACATCAAGGGGATGTACAGAGGCCCCCCCGGGAGATGGCAGACCACTGTGAAACCAGGACACTGTGAGGGGAGGCACTAGAGAGGAAGAGTCCCTGCGATGCTGTGCCCTGACACAAGCAGGCACGCTAGTGATGAGTGCACACTATAATACAATCCATGACTGGGAATCCCCTGGGATCCCATTCTTGAGCATCACTCTCAAAAGACTTTAGGAAAGCTGAGTGCAGCTCCTTCCGCCTTCCAAAAAAATCCCTCAAGCAATGAGAGACTATTCTTCCTGACTGTGCCTGAATGTCTTTTGCTTTGTACCTTATGTAAGTCAATTCCATTTCTGCAAACTGGATACAACATGCTACCTGGTTAATATTTCCCACTGACTTGCACCAATAAGCAGCATTCTACATCTGTTTTTCACAGGGGTAATCATTCCTGCAAGACACGATGCAGAAGAGAATCAGATTGACTGCTTCCATAGTACCCCCAACCCAGGGGTGGGCAATAATTTTTGCCTGGGGACCACTTCAAAATTTTTTGAAGTAGCCCCAGGCCACCCCAGAAGGGGCAGAGCCTAAACAGGAAGGGGCAGGGCTACCCCACCCCCAGACCATGATTGGTCTAGGGGTGGGAGAGCCCCTTTTCCTCCCATCCTGCTAGGCATCCATGCCCTAGAAGAGGCTTGGCACGCTCCCCCACCACCAGGCCAATCAGGGCGGGGGAGCGCAGGAAGCCTCCTCTCACCCTGCAAGGAGCACGTGACACTTTGAAGTACCACGTGCTCCTCACAGGGTTGGGGCAGGGCGAAGGAAGCTTCATGCAGCTCCCCCACCTCCTGATTGGCCAATTAGAGTCTGGGGGCAGGGGAGCATACAAAGTCTCCTTCGCTCTCCCCCCTGCCCTGCGAGCAGCATTTCAAAGCACCACGTGCTCCTGGCAGGGTGGGAGGAGGCTTCAGGTGCTCCCCCAACCCCAGGCTCTAATTGGCCTGGGGGCAGGGGAGTAGCAGGGCCTTCACGGGCCAGATCCACCGGTTTGGCAGGACAGATGCAGCCCAGAGAGGCCCCTTTGCCCACCCCTGCCCCAACCACTGACAAATTGCTGAGCTGTCCTTACTATTTTTGGCACCACATGCAAGAATCCTAACCTGCATAAGAGTGAGGCCAAGTATATCTTCTCTTTGTTCTCATTACTTGTCATTTCTACATAATAGCACATTTTGCTGCCTCTGAAGACAGTGGCAAAACTCTCAGAGGGGTAGCCGTGTTAGTCTGAATCTGCAAAAGTGGCGAGGAGTCCTGTGGCACCTTATAGACTAACCAAAGTGTTGGAGCATAAGCTTTCGTGGGCAAGGACCCACTTCATCAGATGCATGTAGTGGAAATTTCCAGAGGCAGATATAAATATGCAGGCCATAATCAGGCTGGAGATGACGAGGTGGATCCAATCAGGGAGGATGAGACCCACTTCTAGTAGCTGATCTGGAGGTGTG
Organism: Rafetus swinhoei; assembly: GCA_019425775.1. Classification (NCBI taxonomy): domain Eukaryota; kingdom Metazoa; phylum Chordata; order Testudines; family Trionychidae; genus Rafetus; species Rafetus swinhoei. The sequence continues at coordinate 28,570,569 of CM033440.1, forward strand.
AATTGCAAGAGAGGAGAAGCTGCTTTTATAGTTAGCTAGCCATTCACAGTCTTTGTTTAATCCTGAGTTGATTGTGTCAAACTTGAAGATGAACTGTAGCTCAGCAGTTTTTCTTTGAAGTCTGGTCCTGAAGTTTTTTTGCTGCAGGATGGCTACCTTTAGATCTGCAATTGTGTGTCCAGGAGATTGAAGTGTTCCCCTACAGGTTTTTGTATGTTGCCATTCCTAATATCTGATTTGTGTCCATTGATTCTTTTACGTAGGGACTGTCAGTTTGGCCAATGTATATAGCAGTGGGGCATTGCTGGCACATGATGGCATATATTACGTTAGTAGATGTGCAGGAGAATGAACCAGTGACAGTATGGCTGATCTGGTTAGGTCCTGTGATGGTGTTGCTGGTGTATATATGTGGGCAGAGTTGGCACCGAGGTTTGTTGCATCCATGTACATGTACATATATACACCAGCAACACCATCACAGGACCTAACCAGATCAGCCATACTGTCACTGGTTCATTCTCCTGCACATCTACTAACGTAATATGTGCCAGCAATGCCCTACTGCTATATACATCGGCCAAACTGGACAGTCCCTACGTAAAAGAATCAATGGACACAAATCAGATATTAAGAATGGCAACATACAAAAACCTGTAGGAGAACACTTCAATCTCCCTGGACACACAATTGCAGATCTAAAGGTAGCCATCCTGCAGCAAAAACTTCAGGACCAGACTTCAAAGAGAAACTGCTGAGCTACAGTTCATCTTCAAGTTTGACACAATCAACTCAGGATTAAACAAAGACTGTGAATGGCTAGCTAACTACAAAAGCAGCTTCTCCTCTCTTGCAATTCACACCTCCAGATCAGCTACTAGAAGTGGGCCTCATCCTCCCTGATTGGATCCACCTCGTCATCTCCAGCCTGATTATGGCCTGCATATTTATACTTGCCTCTGGAAATTTCCACTACATGCATCCTGACGAAGTGGGTTTTTGCCCATGAAAGCTTATGCTCCAACACTTCGGTTAGTCTATAAGGTGCCACAGGACTCCTCGCTGCTTTGGCAAAACTCTGACTTTCATGAAAACGGGAGCAGACCCTTTGGGAATTAGAAACACACTCAGCACCTGAGCATATATCACCCTGATCTGTCTTTTTGTACTAGCAATTACTTGTATATTTCATGCTTTTCTTAGAAATAAGCACAGACTTTTTTTTTAAATGTGGTCTGTGATTACTAACTTTGGAATTCTTGTATTGACTAAAGAAAACAGCAACACTTCCACTAACACTATGGGAGCAGGATCTTGGAAACATGTTTGAGGACTCTGAAAACAGAAGCAAAGGAACAAGGAGTCCCAGTGTGAATACAGTACCTCTCAGAATGATGCTGAATGCAGTTACTCCAGGAGGAAAAAATGGTCACTTTTAAAGGCATATTAATTATCCATGAAATTATGTATATATGTGACTCCCTCCCCCCCTTTATTTTTTTTCTAGGAACAAAGCCTACCACCACCAACAAAAAAATCAGTGACAGTAATCCAGTCTCATGCAAGCAGCCCTACAATAACAAGCCAGTGTACCAGGAGAAAAAAAAATCACTAAGAAAACAGATTTCACCGTCAAGACAACAAAAAGAAAAAAAAAGTTAGTTATAAGAAGAAGTGTCTTGTGTAACATCCTTTAGATACTGTTCTCCACTTCCCTTCATCTGCCTTGTTATAACTATGTCAGGCAACTCCATGGAGGTGACAGTTTTGACACACATAGCATGTGTGTTGAAATATAAGCATAAACAGGATTGCTTTAAGAGATGTTAATCCCTGGTGTAACTCCATCAATTTGAGTGGAATTACACCAAAGAGTAATTTGGCCCATAGTGTCAGCCTTGATTTAGAATTTCCTTTCTTCAGTTTGTGCCAAGAATATGATGTGTTACCTCATTTTGGGTCTGTGTGTATGAGTGACTCTACTCTTATTAAAGTCAATGGAATTTGGCAAACTTTGTTAGTGGCAATTGAGTCTATGTTAGCTCATGCTGACTTTCATCACAATCTGTCCCCTCATGTCAAGGGTGGGGAACCTCAGGCCTGGGAGCTGGATGCGGCCCCGCTTGCCTGGATGCAGCCCCCGAGGTTCAGGTCTCCACCCCAGCATTGGGGAGCATGTGCTGGAGCTCTGATCCCCCTGCCACCCCACCGCGGGGCTGGAGCACACAGAATCTACTAGCCTGGGACCCCCTAGGCTCCGGGTGTGCAAGGGGAATGTGGGGAGTGTCGTTCTCCTTCTCAGTCAGGGGCCACATTAATGAAAGGTTTTTGTTTTGTTATTGTTGTTTTTTGCTTCTCACTTGTATGCAGCCCCTGACTGATTTTTCTGTGGGTCAGCAGCTGCTGACCCCAAAAAGATTCCCCACTCCTGCCTTATGTAATAAAAGAGAAGACTGTCTCTGTTACATTTAGTTTCACAACAGGTGAGCTAAATTCTGAGATGGGATGAGCCACTGCAACTCTCAGTGAAGTCAAAGAATATATTTGGCTTAGCCTTAAACCTCCCCCAACTACATTTTTGTCTGTCTGTCTCTCTCCCTTCCTCAGTTAGTAAATCTGTTTGTTCAAGAACTCCTCCTACACTGTACAAGCTAGGACCACCAAATTAGGTGTGTTGCTTCTTCTAACTTAAAGCAAGGTCAGGGTTTAGTTGTGGCAGGACAACTGGAAGCCCTGGGAAAAGGACAGTTTTCCATAACATGCAAAGGGGAAGGGGGCGCTGCTGTTTGGTGGGACATAAGATTAAATAACAAAATTACAAGGTTCAAATCATACACTTTAGAGGGAAAGTTGAGTAGCAGCAAAATATTTCTGTTCACTAGCCCTAGTATGGTTGGCTCAATAACATTGTTAACTTTCAATACAGCAGCCTTTTGACCATCATAGTTGTGTCACACTTTTACTGCATTTTTCAGCATAAAGTATTGTAGAAGTATTGTGAAACTACAACCACTGCTGGGATGGAAAGTAGCAACCAATGGATCTACCATACACTCTTGTAACAAAGGAGGGTAAATTTTTGGGCAGGAAATCAAGACACATTCCCTCCCCTTTGATGATTACTAACAGACAGGAAGTAAAAATTTCACTCAGGAGCCTCTCTGTGAAGTGCCCAAATCCCCTTTGAAAATGGGATTTAGACTCCTAAACCCAGATGCTTACTCTCCACCAAGATCAATGAGAGCCTAAATGCCAGGAGAATCTGGGGCCTATGTCACAGAGATGTTTTTTAAAGTTTTACCCAGAACCTGTCTTCATGGACTTAAGTGAAAGGCACAAACACATGGTCCTGAATTTATCTATCCTAGAAAGGTAAAAAGGTGAGCTGACTCACATAGGGCATTTAAATCTAAAGTGCTCCAGATGAGATTTGAATCTTAGTTGATTTTTAAGGGATTCCCAATCAATAACCACTGCAAAGCTGATCCAATGCCCTCTGGGAATGTCAATTTTAATAGAAATCCCAGTGCCAGGGAGGGGGGATTGAGAGCTGTCTCAACACCCCCCTCAGTTCTGTTATGAAACCCAACCCAGAAAAGGATCAGGAGGGAAAGAGGGAGCACGTGGAGGGAGAGGAAGGGATTGCAGCTGAGGGGGCAATAGCAAGGGCAGGAACAGTGCACAGGAAGTGGAGCAGCAACAAGGAAGACGCAGCATGAGAGACAGGCGGGGGAAGAGCCAGTACAAGGTTGCCTGGACCCAAGCAGAAAGCAGCGCCGGAGGGAAGGAGGAGAAGGCGTGGCACACCCCGTGCGCGTGTTCGAAAATTCTAACGTCACAATAGCGGCCGCCGCCGGCGGCTTTTGCCCGGTCCCAGCCGATCGGGGCTGGTTTGAGCTGGTGCGTTGTCATAGCGACGCCCTCCGGCCTATAAATACGGGCTGTGCCGCCACTGCGGCTTTTGTCAGTCAGTGCTCTCGAGCCGGCCGGCAGCCCCTGTGGCGGCTCCTCCTGCCCGGCTCCTCCTCGGGCGGCGTCTCCACTCCGGCTCCGGCAGCCCGCGAGCTCAGCGGGGCCCGTCTCTGAGGAGGAGGCACGGGACTAAGGGGCCGACCGGCTGCCGGGCGAGGCGCGGAAGCATGACGGCCGCTCCCGCCTGAGGTGAGGGGGGCGGGTGTCTGGAGAGGGAAGCCGGCCGGCCGGGGGCCACGTGTCTCCAGCGCCTTCGGGGAGACGGGCTGCGGGGGTGGGCGCAGAAATGGGGCGCGAAGGGCTGCCTAGGCAGAGCCGGGTGGGAGGCAGCCGGTCCCTGTAACGGCCTTGAGGGCGCGGCCCTCCCCCAAGCCGCGGGCTTGAACCCGGAACAGCCCGGGGGCGGCCGGGGCAGCGCGGCGCTGCGAGCTCGTGGGCAGGGAGCGGCTCTGACCCAGGGGACTGGCAGGCTTTCCTCCGCGGTTAGCGTGGCTCCGTTCCAGCAGCCCACGCGTGCACTGCCTGGAAATCACGTGCGTTTTGGAAACCACGCAGCGCTCTCCGTGACGCTGCGCGTGGGTCGGGTTCTCCGTGACGCTGCTTTGGCCGTGCTGGAGCGTGTGTACTAGGGACCCGAGCTAAGCCCTTGGGCGTCTCGGTTGGTAATGCTAGATGTGAACTCTTCCTCCGTAAACTAAACCTGTGTCACTCCTCTCTGGGGAAGAGAGGATGTGCCCATTAAAAACAAAACACTCTGTTGTAAGATAAATGCGGAGACAGATACTAAGGTGATGCTATAGGCTTGTATATTAATTAAATCCATCAGGCGCTAAACTAGCGCCTTGTAGAACAACGAGTAGTCCTTGTAGCACTTTAGAGAGTAACACAACATATGTGTGAGACAGAGCTCCTGATTTTATATACATCTATTTTCTAACGAGCTCTCTTGCTTGCTTACATGCTTTGTTAGTCTCTAAGGTGCTACAGGACTACTCATGGACTAACAAAGCTACCCCCTCGAGACTTTTTTAAACATGCAAGAAAGTGCCTGTAGGACAGTTTTTGTGTTAATGTGAAGAAACTAGAGTTGCTATTGCAATTGTGCAGTAATTGTTGAAAGAACACTAAAAGTTGCAAAGTCAAGGCTCAACTAGGAAATAGCAGAATTAAGGTAGTCTAGCTAATCTAAATTTAGCCCCCATGTGTATTAGCATACAATTTTTAATTGTGATATTGAAAAAATAGTATAGGGTCCCTTTTTTAGTGTAGATGGAAAACTGTGCTCACTAAATGTGACTGCTTGGCATTTTATAGTAGTTTAAACATTAATGTCAGCTGCATATGTGAGTGCAAATCTGGGTACCAAAAATTATCACATAATTGACCATCTGTAAAATTAAAAACCACAAATGGTCTGGTAGCACTTTAGACTAACAAAACACGTAGATTGTATCATGAACTTTTGTGGGCACAGCCCACTTCAGATGACTCAAAACTCCGGTCATCTGAAGAAGTGGGCTGTGTCCACGAAAACTCATGATACCCATCTACATGTTTTGTTAGTCTAAAGTGCTACCAGACCATTTCTTGTTGTGTGTGGGGGTTTTTTTGGTTTTTTTAAGTTTATCCTGTACAGACTAACTCTGCTACCCCCTGAAGCACCTGTAAAATGTTTGGTTTAAGTGACATGCATAGGAACTCTGGCAGAGCCAGAGAGAATCTGCCTTATTCTTCCTCTTCTGAAAGTTCCCTACCTCATTCCTTAAATGCCTTGCAAATGTCTCCTCATGAGCAAGCAGCTACACACAATAGTTCTGTTGACTATCCACTCCCCAATTTATTTCCTGTGCGCTGCATGAATGAATGAAGGCTGGCTCCGGTGAAGGTGGGAGGATAACAGTAATAAAACGAAGAGCTTGTAATGTATACATACTAGGATGCTTCCTAACTGGAAGTCTGCCATGTAGAAACCTATTGAGCTTCACACAAGTAGACGAGAGCTTTGGAGATCTACCGCTTGAGTAATAAAAAATGGTTTTCATCCTCCATTTGGCCTAGCATGTAGAGATGAATGAAATACATTCATGGGTTTTACAGCTATTTCTTAGCTGAGGAAAACCTGAGACTTAATACAAATTCAGTTCCAAATTCTGGGATTGCTCTCTAGTGGTTTCAGTCTTTGTCCCCCTAACATTTGAGTGAGACTACTTTTCTCTTCATGCTTCCCCCACAAGCATCCAGGGAACATTCACAGAACAGGATAGTGTTTTCTGTCCTCACTTATTGCCACACCAACCTGGAAGCTATGCATAGCAATTGTAGGGAGGGTCTATTTAGTCAGAGTCCCTGGTCTGATTATACTCGATACAAACAATTTTCAGCCAATTCAGCTGTCAATTTCAATAGGTGCAGATGACAATTTTCAGAGGCTTGTAACTTGGCCAGTGTTTGTTGCAGAACAGTGATTTGAAAGATGAAATAATGAATGGCAGTTAATGGGCATGTTAAAAATATTTGTGACTTTATCATTCTCTTTTCTTTTGACAGATTCAATGCAACAACATAATTGCTGCACAGAGGACAAAAAACTTGCCTTGATCTATCAAGACGTTTTTCTGAAGCACCTCTCTGGGTACACTGAAAGAATTTGAACATTAGGATTTGACATTTCTTAGTTGTCCATGTAAGTCTGTGGATCTTGACTGTCATTTAGTGTTCTGAGAGTCTTTGCTAATTTGACTAAATTAATGAATGCTTCATTCTGTATTCACAGTTTGTTGCACTTGCACTCACTTTAGAAGTATACCTGAACTCTGAAACAATGAACAGCTTCAGTAATGAGGAGTTTGACTTCACCTTCCTTGAGGAAGGCTTTACTGCCAAGGATATTCTAGATCAAAAAATAAATGAAGTTTCTTCCTCTGTAAGTATGGTAGCAGAACATGAATGCATTTTTTAAAACAAAATTTTATATTTATTATATTCTAAAATTTAAATGATATGCTTTCAGCTCAAAATCCTGGTTTTTTGGTTTTTCTATATAAAGGATGATAAAGATGCTTTCTATGTTGCTGACCTTGGGGATGTCCTAAAGAAGCATTTACGCTGGCTCAAAGCACTCCCTCGAGTAACACCTTTTTATGCTGTCAAATGTAATGACAGTAAAGCTATAGTGAAAACACTTGCTGCTCTTGGTGCAGGGTTTGATTGTGCTAGTAAGGTAAGATCTTCAGTTTTTTGATGGTGGGGTGGGAGGAGAAGCGACTAGTCGAGTAACTAGTTGACTATCAGATAAGCTTATGCTTATTGGAGAGTTGAATAGTTGCTTTCATCCCTACTCTCAACTATGGCTGTAGAGCAAACTCTCTAAAAGTGGTCTAAATGCTACTAGATGGGACAGTGAACTACACACAGCAGATGTGTGGGTTACATAGGAATGCTGTTAATCAGCTGGGCAGAATTTGAATCTCTCCTGAGGTGGCTGCACAAGCGCACAGCTTACAGGGAACACTGGTCCCAACCCAGGACCCTATCAGTGGTGGAGCAGTCCACCATTGGGTCAGCAGGGGGTCTGCCCACAACATGCTGATCTAGTTTTAGCCTCGCAGTCTACCAGAATACTGCCTGGATCATATTGTCCTCTGGTTACACAGCCAAAGATAGTTGCAGCTTTTCTGCATCAAGAGCATCCAGGATTCCTGGAAGCTCCTGCTGGTCTCTGGTTCAACAGCAGTTCTCATTGTTGCTAGTCTTCAGAAGCAGGGAAGAAGTGTCTATTGCCTCTGGCTGCATCCTCCCAATTAGCAAATGGGTTGGACTTTCTGTGCTGCCCCTCTGCTTCCAGCATATAGGGTGTGGTCCTTCTGGCTCCTCCCACCAAGTGGCTTGTAACATTCCTTCTGCCTCTGGAGGGGGAGACATACCAATCTGTTAAATACATTCAAACAAAACTGAAACAACAAGGTGTTTCCTGAAGGTCAATGCTGCAACTTCACGTTCTGCTTTCTGATTGAGATAATTCATTTGTTAAAAGATATCCTTGTTTCTGGTTAGTAGCATGTAATCTTTTTTTTTTTTTTTTTTTCTCTTTTCCAGACGGAAATCCAGTTGGTGCAGAACATTGGTGTACCTCCAGAGCGAATAATATATGCAAATCCTTGCAAGCAAGTCTCTCAAATTAAACATGCAGCAAACAGCGGTGTGCAGATGATGACTTTTGATAGTGAAGTAGAGCTAATGAAAGTTGCAAGAGCTCATCCAAAGGCGAAGTAAGGGGTTTGGGTTTTCTGCATCTAAATGGGTTTAACATGTCTAAATTGACCTCTCCTGTAGCAGCTGTGTGCCTAAAGTAATGCATGTTTATCTTTATTTCAAAGCTTTTAACACTTAACACAGAATTGCAAGAGAATGCAGAATTTTGTCAGATATAAATGTCAAGTATGGATTTAAGAATGTAGCCATTTAAACGGACAACGCATAAGCATGAACTTATTGGTTACCCAAACAGCTACATATGGCTCCTCGCCCGGCTCCTGGGGAGCTGCCTGCCACCCTATGTTGCTGCCCTTGTGTTAGGGTTGTAAAACTAGTCAACTAGTTTCCCCCATCCCTCCCATTGCCTCTATCAGAGGCGGTAAGGGAGGGGAACGGGAGACAGCTTAAGCCAGTTCCCCCCAGCACCATCTCCCCCTGGGGCAGGGGAGGTAGAGGCACAGTGGGAAATGGCGCTAGTGGGGACTCAAGCAGTCTCCACTTCTGCTGCGATTCTGCTTTTGAAATGTACAAAAGCCTGCTGAGGCTCTTGTACATTTCAGAGGCTGAGGGAGCACAGGGCCAGTGGGTGAGTCCCTGCTGGTCCCGTGCTCTCTGTGGGGCTTCTGCTTTTGAACTGTAGCAAGAGCCCAGCAGGGCTCTTGCTATAGTTCAAACGCAGAGGTGCCCTTGTAGATTAATCGAATAGTCGCTAGAAATCCCATTGACTATTCAATTAATCTACATTAACATCCCTACTCTATGGGGCAGCAGAATGGGGTGGCTGGCAGGAGCTGGTATGCGCAAGGAACTGGTTTAAGCCAGCTCTCAGCATGCACTGGCTCCCGGGAAGCTGGCTGCTGCCCTGTGTGTAACCACTGAAAATGTCAGTGATTACATGGTTAGTCAATTTACATGTATATTAGTATCCCTGCGATCAAGTACAGTTTTTTTAAAAGGTAGTGTATTGGTTTAAAGTACAAGAACAATACAAACTTTCTTGAATGTTAAATTAGATCCACTCTTGTCAAGCCAATTTTGTCTTAAAATGTTATCTTACATCTGACTTGGTATAGAATACAAACCTATTTTCCTGACTTAGATACATACCTGAAATCTATTTGAACCAGTGTGTTTTTCTGTGGCTAAAGAAAATCTGGTGTATTGGCATTAAATTGGACACTTACATATTTTTAGGCTGGTCTTGCGCATTGCCACTGATGACTCCAAAGCAGTTTGTCGTTTGAGTGTTAAATTTGGAGCTACCCTCAAAACTAGCAGACTACTTCTGGAGCGGGCAAGAGAGCTTGACATTGACATCATTGGAGTCAGGTTAGTAGTAATTTTTATCTGTATATACAAAATGCCCATCTAGAAATAGTGATTTTAATCAATGTTTTTATAAAATATGTAAGTTACTTGCCACCTCACAAGAATGGACACCTTAATCTGCTATGACATATTACTTTTGTCTAAATGGTTGCTTAACTTAATCTTCCAAAAGGCAACTGAGATTTGCATCTGTTTTCCAGTTTCCATGTTGGAAGTGGCTGTACTGACCCAGAGACCTTTGTTCAAGCTATTTCTGATGCCCGTTGTGTCTTTGATATGGGAGTAAGTATGAATTTACTTCCCTGAAAGCATCGCTGCTGGAACACTATTTTATTATGACCATACAGCTGACTTGTCATAATGAAATGCCACTTGTAAAAAGTAACCACTTTGGAACCAAAAACTTCAAGAGTATTTTTACCTTTCCTGTATAGTTTGTATTTAGCTTAATGATGTCATATGGCCAGTTACATCTTAGATCTTGGCAATCCTCTATATTTAAGTTTTGCGGGGGGGGAGAGCCTATGACCAATCTACAAAGCACTAATGCAGGACAACCAGCAAGTAAAACAGTAGTCTGTTTTCTCTGTCAGAAGTAGGCATGTAAAAAGTAACTTAAAATAGAATTTAAAAAAATCTTAGTGGTTACACTTGCTGTGGGCTCTCTAGTATTAAAGCTTATTCTAAAGGGGCTGCCAGACCCACTCCTGGGGAGCCAGAGTGTAACTAGCGGGAGGGCTGAGCTGTAGCAGCCCCTGCCTGCAGTGGGCTCTGCTCCAGCCCCTACCAATTAACCATTTACATCCCTAATCAGAAGTTTCAATTAAATGAAACACTTAGGCTAAAAACTGTCAAGACTGATTGGTTTTTTTTTTTATGTTAAATATTCTAGAATCACTTCTTTGCTTGACTGTCCAATTTTAACATCTTCACATTACAGACAGAGCTTGGTTTTAATATGCATCTGCTTGATATTGGTGGTGGCTTTCCTGGTTCTGAAGATGTCAAGCTTAAATTTGAAGAGGTATGATGGATTTCTAATAATACTCACTTTTTCAGGTTGTGAAGGTGTCTCTTTGCTCAAGTTTATTGTATCAAAATTAAATTGCCTGGTTGGTGTCTTGCTTCCCTTTTATAGGTATTAATACAAGGCTATGCCTAAACTACAGGGTTTTTCCGGGAAAAACTCCACCGCGTCCAGGGAATGCATCTGCTCTTCCACAAAAAAGGAAGAGCAGACGTGCTCTTTCGGAAACACTGCCTTCCTCCTTCCACAAGGAAGAAGAGCTTTACCGAAAGGAGACTCTTCCAAAATTTGGCCCAGTGTAGACGGGCCAAATTTCAGAAAAGCCTCTTTCTAAAAAACTATGTAAATTGCACTCTGCAATTTGTATAACTTTTTCCGATAAATCAGTGTAGTCTAGACATAGCCCAAGTGAAATCTCGATTTATAAACTGAAGTCACGCTCATTTTCTCCTGTTAGCTGCAGAATCAAGTAGATGATGGCATTAGTCCTTTAAATACACATACTGCTTTAGTTATAAGATGGGGGAAATGTAAACATGGTAAAGGTTTGTCTAACCTTGACTGTTCTTGCTCTTTTGCAGTCCTTGTTTTCAATTTCTAATATGAAAACTGCTTTCTTGCCCTGTATAATTCTTAATGCTGACCCTAGTGTAGAACCAGCTACACAGTATAGGAACAGCACTGTTCAATAAGATCAGATGAAGTACAGTGGAAGTCTAATGCCCGCATTTAAGTCAAAATCCTCTCATTTAGAGAACTCTTTTCACTTATTTTAATACGCAGTCTTCTCCATGAAGCTTCTAGAAACAGATTCATTAATACAGAGAGGAATATTTGTCTAGAGCTTTAACACAAAGTTGATTTGTTCACCATAACCAAAAAAAAAAAAAGGGGGAATTTGTGACTTAGCAAAGCATGTGCATCTGATCTAGAAACAAAACAACTCTTATATGGAAATTCAGCTCTGAGAAATGTCAGTTGTTCTAAGTGTCTTGTAGGAAGCAATCCAGGATGTGACTGTTATTTACTTCAAATTCATGTTGAAATTATGGTTTAATTCCTTGCTGTCTGCAAAAAACAAAAAAAAACCACCCACCCTAATTTCATGCACATAAAATCTTAGGCAAAATGCTTTCTTTAGACCATGCAAATAGCTAATGCAATGTACTGGGTGTAGAGTTTTGTGACTAAACTGTTAGATCCTAGTAATTCTGTAACTTTTTAAAAATTATTACACTACCTAGTTTTAAGAACTAACAACCTTATGTGTTTTACTAGATCACAAGTGTAATCAATCCAGCATTGGACAAATACTTTCCTTGTGATTCTCGAATAAGAATTATTGCAGAGCCTGGCAGATACTATGTTGCATCAGCTTTCACACTGGCTGTTAACATAATTGCAAAAAAAGTTGTACTAAAGGAGCAATCAGGTTCTGATGGTATGTAAATCTAGGTCTCTTAATATCATTTGCAACTAGAGACCCTAACTTTCCAAAGGTTCTTATTTGTATATTTTCATCTCTTCTAGATGAAGATGATACTAATGGCAAAACTCTGATGTACTATGTGAATGATGGAGTGTATGGATCATTCAATTGCATCCTATATGATCATGCACATGTTAAGCCAGTCCTGCAAAAGGTACAGTATATCTTCAGATCTAAGCCTACATGTAGACTGCCCATTCCACTGTACAAATACATTCAAACATAATGCCTTTATTTCACACACCCCACTACCACCACTCCTGACAATGCCTAGGTTGGCAAATATGAGCTCTGGGACATTCAGTGGAACAGACTCAAAGTTGAGGATCACTAATGGAGGAGGCTCTGCCATTAGCTCTTTCTCTTGTAAACTGTAGAGCTGGAGTGCTCTGCCTCTAATCTGTCATGTCAACTATTTGGGAAGAGTCCTGCTTTGCTTATTTTCTTACAAGGACCAGAGTCAAAAGTAACTTGTAACTTCTCTCTTCAGAGACCTAAACCAGATGAGGGCTGTTATTCCTGTAGCATATGGGGACCAACATGTGATGGCCTGGATCGTATTGTTGAGCGCTTTGATATGCCGGAGTTGCAAGTTGGTGATTGGATGCTGTTTGAAAATATGGGTGCCTACACAGTTGCAGCTGCTTCTACTTTCAATGGTTTCCAGAGGCCAGCAATCAATTATGTGATGTCAAGGCCAGCATGGTTAGTAATTTTTCACTTCTGCTTTAAATAGGAGAACCTTACTAAGTCTGCCAATAGCAGCTCTTGATCATTCTCAAGTGACTGGCTCCTTGAGGACTGCCTGTGGATAACTGGCACTTCAGAAGATAAATTCTGTCTGTAGCTACCAAGATTTAAAGGATACTCATTAATGCTAGTAGCCTGAGATTTTGGAGCTGAGACTCCTCTTCTTCCCTCTCTTCTCCCCCCCACCCCCCTCCTGTATATAAAGAACACTGTATATTGTGTTCTTTATATACAGTACTGACAAATGTAGTTTCCCCTTATAGTAGGTTACTACTTTTTGCATGGGACTTTCACATTGCAGCTAAGGTGTTCATTTTAAAATGGAGGGGGGCAGTTGTAAAATGGCTGGAAAACCACCTGATATGTTTTTAGACTGTAAAAAAATTTGTTTCTCTAAGGTTGCTTTACAGATACTATATTGGATTACTCTTGTTGCCATCTGACTGGCAAATGAGATACTTTGCAATAACTATTTCTACACTTGAGTGCTTTACTGATATGATAAACCTGGAAAGTGCTCTAGTGTGGATGCAGCTATACTGGCAAAAGTTCCCCTCCTTAAAGCAGTCTTGTATAACTGCTTACACAGTAAGCAAAATTCTGCCAGCATGGCTAAATTTAGGATTGCACAATTCTATTAAGTGTCTAGCCTTTCTGCTTTCAGTCTAGATTATATTTGGAAACTCTTGGGTGCTGATGGGGAAACACATGAAATGTTAAACTTCATTGGAAGAAATTGAGTGTTTTTCTGGCCTGTTCTAGATGACACAGAAACCAAGCCTAGAAGTGGGGGGCGGGGGGAACCCTATGCCACTCAACATAACTGCAACCTGTATTCGTGCTCCTGCTAGCCATAAAACAATGGGATGGGATGGGATGTGGAGGGAGAACTGAATAATGTCATGTACCCAAATAAGTCATGGTAACAAAGTATCGTGATCACTTGGTGATACTGAACGCAAAAATTACAGCAGTTCCTTCATGAGTCACATCCTACCTCGCAAACTGGTTATTGGTAGATCTGGGGATGATCAAATTATGATCTGACCTCCTCCCAAGATGCACTTAATACTGCAGTATGTTAAATTAGGTTAAAATATAGATTGTTTCCTGACTTTTTTTTTTTTTTTTTTTCTCCCCCCCCTTCCCCTCCATTAGGCAACTAATGCAGCAGATTAAAGAGCAAGGTTTCCAAGCAGAAGTGGAAGAGCAGGATGTCGGTGCTCTGCCACTGTCTTGTGCCTGGGAAAGTGGAATTGAACATCATCCAGCAACTTGTGCTTCAACTAGTATTAATGTATAGATATTGTTTAACTACAAGTTTATTAATTGAATCCAGGGCATTTGGGGGACCATTAACTTAATTATTGCTAGAATTTTAAAACTTAAGTCTAGGGTCAGCATAAATGCAACAAAATGGATGACTAGGAGATGGGGGTCACGTTATCTGTGTTCCTATGGAAACTATTTGAATATTTTATATGGATTTTTATTCACTTTCAAGTATGCTATTAAAGATTGACCCTTGCCTGTCAAACAAGCATTTGTAGCTTGTACGTTGGCAGAATGGGCTGAACTTAGTGTTGGAGCCTGTTTTAAAATAAAATATATTGAAATAACTGGCTATTCTGTATTGGTTGCTCTGTGCTAGGTGTGTGGGTTACATGCTTCCCCTAGCTGAGGAAGCATGTCATGAGCTTCAGAGGCTCAGTTGAGATCCCAGACAAACCACCACCAGGCAGATTTGAACCTGGAACCGCTGTAGCTTAATATAGGCGCCTTTACCTCTTGAGCTATAAAGCCAGTTAGCTCTCAACTTAGGCTGTAGAGCTCACTTGTTCTTCTCTCTTGCTGTAAGTGATCTAAGTGCCACTACATGGGACAGTGAACCACACTTGGGCTATGTCTACACTCGCGGCTTCTTGCGCAAGAAAACATCCACACTGCCATGTGCAAGCTGTGCTTTTGCGCAAGAGCGCCCGTGGCCGTGTGGACGCTCTTGTGCAAGAAAGCTCTGATGGCCATTTTAGACATAGGGCTTTCTTGCGCAAGAAATCCCTGCCGACCGTCCACAGTGCCCTCTTGCACAACAGCCCCTGCACAAGAGAGCTTACACCTGTTAAAGAGCGTAGCTCTTGCACAAGGAGCCCTCTCTTACCACGCCGTACTGTAAATTTACTTGCGCAAGAGCGGGCAGGCAGTGTGGGACGCTCTGCAGATTCTTGCGCAAGAATGGCCGTACTTGCGCAAGAAGCTGCAAGTGTAGACATAGCCTAGGTGTGTGGGTTACATTAGCACAGGTGGTTAGTCTTTTTCTAATGGATTATCAGCTTAGTCCATTGAAAAGTAAAAATATTGCAATGCAAACTAGAAAAGGCTGCATAGATATAGCTTAAAATTAATTGGCCATTTAAAAATGCTACACTGAAAGATGTGACAGCAGGGTAGAGAACTTTGCAAAGGTCAATTTTTAGTTGGCTGTGATTATAAAAGACAGTTTACCTTTTGTAACTGGTGTTCTTAGAGATGTGTTGCTCATGTCCATTCCAAATTGTGTGTGCACAGTTGCTGGGAAAGTTTTCATTAGCTGAATACTGTAGATCAGCAGGGGCAACACTTAGAGGGGTGCCAGTATGACTGGGTATATTGTACCCTGCTGACCACCCTCTCCCTCATTCCTTCTTGCTGGAAGTGACTGACAGAGAGGGAGGTAGGATGGCTTTGGAATGGACACGACCAACACATCCCAAACACCAGTTACAAAAGGTAACTAACTGTCTTTTTTCTTTGAGTGCTTGCTCGTGTGCATTCCAAATAGGTGGCTTCCTAAGCAGCTATCCAGACGCAGGGTTGGAGATCACCAGTCTGCAACACTGCTCTTCCAAATGCAGCATCCTCCCTAGCATGAAGTTGAATGGCGTAGTGGCAAGTAAATGTGGGCACTGAGGACCACGTGACTGCTTGACAAATGTCTTGGAGGGGGACATGTGCCAGAAAGGCCTATTCATGAGTCAAATGGGTAGAAGGGCTGGCACTTCTTTGCTAATTCATGACAAGTACGGATACATCACATGATTCAGGAGGATATCCTGCTGGGCAGGAATGGGTAGCCCCTTATGCTCTCTATTGCAACAATAGTTGATTAGACTTCCTGAACAGCTTAGTACACTCCAGGAAAAAGCTAAAGCCTGCCTAACATCTGGGAAAGGTAGGGAACTTGTCCTAGCAAGTAAGGTGAGGCTTAGGATGAAATGGGGGTAGAAAAAGGTCTTATGCAACATGAAAGTAGGAAATTGCTTTCAGGAGGAACAAAGGAAAGGGGTCTCAATTGACCTTACCTTTAGAGAAAACAGTAGGAGATGCTGATATCTCAGCTTTTAGTTTGGAAACCTGTGGCTAAAGTAATGGCCACTAAAAGTACAACTTTCATTGATAAATACAATAAAGAACAAGTAGCTAATGGTTTGAACAGAGGACCTATTAACTTTGCCAATACCAGTTTTAAATCCCAGTGGGGTATCTGGTCCCTCAGCTGAGGATACAATCTATCCAAGCTGGTAACAAATTGCCAAATATCAAATGGCATGGCCTGGGGTGGAATGCCAGTATCATGGCCAGCTGTACCTTAATGGATGAAGTAGCCAACCCCTGTTTTTGGCCCCTAAGGTACTCCAAATAAATGGAACTGAAGTCTGCAATGGCAGGATGCCCCTCTGAGAAGCCCACAAGGAAAACTTTTTCCACTTGGAAGCATATGTTGCTCTAGTGAAAGGCTTCCTACTAACTGAGCATTGCTGCTCCAAAGTGCTCAACCATGGAGCCTCCAGGCCATCAGGTGTAAAGTCTGGAGGTTGGGGTCAGCAATGTACTGCGGTTCTGGGACAAGAAGTCTGGGAGCAAAGGTTGGTGGAGTGGGGGTGCTACTGAGAGCTGATAGAGCCTTCTGTGCCAATGTTGCCTGGGCCAGGCTGGTACTATCAAAATGAGTCCCACACTGTCTTCATGGACCTTGGTCAGTACCTTGGGAATCAAGGGGAAGAGGGGAAATGCATGCAAGAGACCTTTTCAATGAATTTGGAAGGCATCATCCAAGGAACCCTTGCTGCTGTCTAGGTAAGAACAGAAGACCCAGCACTTCCTGTTCCCCCTTGCAACAAAGAGGTCCAGAGAGGGATGACCCTACATCAAGAAAAGGCCCTGTGCAACCTCCCAATTGAGGGACCACTTGTGCTTTTGAAACAAGTGGTAGAGCTTATCTTTCAGTGAGTTCTGAGACCCCCAGTAAGTGCATCTTGTTATGCATACACAACTCCCATAGGGACATCACCACCTTGCACGGGAATAGTGTGAGCACCACCCTGTCTGTTGATATAAAATTTCACTGTGGTGTTGGTGTGAACTGAGCCATACCTCCCCCTTTTTTTGCCCAAAAAGGCTACACAAGCCAACCAGACAGCCCCAAGTTCCTTTACATTGATGTGCATTGCACATTCTGCTCAAGACCATGCACCCTGAGTCTTGAGTCCATCCAGATGTGTGCCCCATCCCAAGTATGAGATGTCTGTAAGCAGTGTCAGGGTGGGCCGAGGGGCATGAAACAGAACCCCTTAGCACATGTGGAGAGAGTCCAGCCACCAGTGAAGAACCTCTGTCACCAACAGTGGGGACAGTTAACACTGTCCAGATGGTGGCAAGATGGCTTGTACATGCTGGCCAATCACATCTGCAGGAGGTGGAGCCGAATTCTGGGGAAGGGGACAACATGGGTGCAGGAAGCCATGTGCCCCAACAACTGAAGGCAAGTTTTGGCTGTTGTAAGCAGGTGAGCCCCCATGCCCAAATCAGTCTGCACATGCTTACGAATCGGGCCTGCGGGAGGGATGCCCTGGCCTCCAGGGAGTCCAAATGTGCCCCTATAAACTCTGACTTGGGTGGGCAACAGGGTCGACTTTTGAAGGTTCAGCAATAGATCCAACCAGCCCTGACCACCGCTTTGGCGGGCCCCTCGACCAGCCAGTCATCCAGGTAGGAGAAAACCTGAACCCCTCTGTGATGCAGGAATGCCGCCACGACTGCCATGCACTTTGTAAACACCCTTGGGTGCAGCAGAGAGACTGAAAGGGAGCACCGGGAACTGATAGTGGGAACCTCACACTGTGAAATGAAGGAACTGTCTGTGAACTGGAACTATGGCCACAGGAAAGTATGTGTCCTTCAGATCGAGGGCAGCATACCAGTCCCTCAGATCCAGGGAAGGGATGATCGAGGCCAAGGATATCATACGGCACTTTAACTGCTTGAGGTATTTGTTTAGACTGTATGGCTACGTCTAGACTGGCGCGCTTTTGCGCCAGAGCTATGCAAATGAGACTCAGCGTTGGAATATCGCTGAGCCTCATTTGCATAGCTAATGAACCGCCATTTTCGCGGAAGAGGCTCTTGCAAGGCGGGGCTGTCTACACTGCCCCTTCTTGCGCAAGAAAAACCCTTTTGCGCTAAGCCGTTATGCCTGAAAATAATCGGCATAACGGCTTTGCACAAAAGAGTTTTTCTTGCGCAAGAAGGAGCAGTGTAGACAGCCCCGTCTTGCGCAAGAGCCTCGTCCGTGAAAATGGCAGTTCATTAGCTATGCAAATGAGGCTCGGCGATATTCCAACACTGAGTCTCATTTGCATAGCTCTGGCGCAAAAGCGCGCCAGTCTAGACGTAGCCTGTAAGTCCAAAATGGGACACAGCCCACACTTGGCTTTCAGGATAGGGAAATAACAGGAATAGAACCCCGTGCCCCTGAACTGTAGAGGGACTTCCTCTGCTGCTCCTACTTCGAGGAGCATCTGCACCTCCTGACACAGGAGCTGCTCGTGAGAGGGGTTCCTGAAAAGGGACAGGGCAGGGAAATGGGAAGGTGAGGTAGAAAGAAACTGAATTGATTAGCCCATCTTTACTGTGCTAGAACCCACCTGTTGGATGTGACTCGGGTCCAGCCATGGTAAAAATAGGACAAGCGGTAGGAACCAAGGGGGAAGACAGGTACAAGAACCTGGTGACTGCCTAAAAGACTGGGCCTGGTTATTAGCGCTGCCACTCCCACTACTATTGACACTTGGGCTATGGCAACTTCACCTACTACCCCTCCTATTCTGGTACTGCCTCTGATGAGAAGGATAGTAGCTGGGGGGTGGAGTTGGCTTGAAATGCCTCTGCTGTGTTATAGGTGTGTGGAGGCCCAAGGACTAACATAGCCCTTGTGTCCTTCGAATTATGCAGCTTGGAATCTGTTTGCTCTGAAAACAAGCTGGAGCCATCAAAAGGAAGGTCCTGTATCGTATTCTGGACCTCTGGAGGAATCCCAGACACCTGGAGCCAAGAGTTCCACCTCATAACTATGCCTGTTGACATAGACCTGACTGCAGAGTCCGTGGCAGCCAGAGCTGCCTGAAGGGAGTTTCAGGAAATTACCCTCCCTTCCTCTTATGAACTCAGACCTAGAGTCCATGGACGCCCATGTATTAAAATTACAGTGGGCCAACACCACCTGTTGATTTGCCACCTTCAGCTGGAGGCAACCCAATGAGTATACTTTCCTTTGCAACAGATCCAAGCTCTTAGAGAACTGGACTTGGGAATGGGGCCCTGGAGTTCCTTAGCATTAACTGCATCCACCACCAAGGTTCCCTGTTGCGGGTGCATATACACGTACTCGTACCCCTTTGAAGGGGCAAAGTACCCCAGCTCCATCCCTTTAGCGGTTGGGGGGAATGGAAGCGGAGGAGATAGTTTTGATAAAGTGGAGAGCAGCCCTGGACAGCTTCCCCAGAGACAAAATGTCCACCATAAGGTCTGCATCTCCACCTCCTCTATTTGGAGATCTACTCTGAGCCATACATCTCAATAGGTTTTGATGTGCCCTATTGTCCATAGGGGGAACTCCGGTACTGGAGTGCTATGAAGCAGGCAGCACCAGGCACAGCGACATCCCCGGAACCCGGTGCCGTTGATCCACCCCGGACTAAGGGGCTGATGCGTGTCCCATCTAGGAACTCGGTGCTGAATGGGACTTAACTAGTGCCCCGAACGGCTGTGTAGCAGGTATCTGCGACCCCAACATAATCTGAGACCCGACAGTGGGGTCTTGACCCAGAGCAGCTGAAGGAGTGCCCCCGCTGACCAAAGTGACAGAGACGGACCTGGAGCCCCCCAGCTTGCATCTGGTGGTAGGCCCAAGGTGTCCAGAATGGCCACTGAGGTGGGGCCTGCCACTGAGGAGGCCATTGTAGGGTTAACTCCTGTCTCCTCTCCGGAGGGACCTGTGCTGAGCAGCACTTCCGCTTGGACTGGGTGGCCCGCTGGTTCCAACTCCGACGTGGATATGGAATGCAGGGACCACGGAGGAGTGGTATCGTGCTGCACCACTAGCCTTTGCACAGGTTTAAGGTCACTGGGAGGACTACACCTTGCACAGGAGCCCTCCCAGGACCGGTGCAGAAGGGAACCATCCCCGCTGATCAACCGGTGCCACCTGTGAGGTCTCCGCCTTGTATAGGAGCCTTCACCAGAGTGGTTGAGAGGTCATTGATCCCGGCTCCACAACCAGTGCCAACTGGGAGGACTCCGCCTGGTACAGGGATCCTCACCAGATCCGTACCAAGGTGAACTGTCCAGGCTCAGTAAATGGTGCTGAGGCAAAAGTGACCACCTTAACATTGGAGGCTCGTCCCTTGACTGTACCAGGCCTGTTACCGGCGACAGTGCTGGCGGAACAACCAGAGACTCACGCGGTGAGGGAGAGGGGTGGAATTGACTGGCCAGATGTTAGTTCTATCAGGTTGTGGGCAACCTCAAACTTTTCGGGAGTGGATGGCATGTCCACATCTCCCATCTGGCTTTCCCGGGACATGGAGTCTACTAGCACCAGACTTGATGGGACCGGCAGAGGTGCTGGAATCAATGGAGCCGTACGGGTGGGTTGCTTCGAAGGGTGCGCCGTCTCAGGATGCAACCCTTTAAGCTTTTTAGCTCTCGAAATAGGGGACCGGCCCTTTTCCCATCCCTGTTTCTTTTTCTGCACTGGAGAATGGGATTGGTGCTGAGAGCTGGCATTCAGTGAATGGTGGTGGCCAGGGTGTCTTGTCCAACTCCATCCACAAAGCTGGCGCACTCCGCACCAACAAAGGTGCACTGCACACCGAGGCCGCCGATTCTGGGCCTGCGGCACTGGATGGAGATCCAAAGCTGCCTCCATTAACAGATTTCTGAGGAGAAACTCTCTGTCTTGTCTAGTTCTTGACGTAAAGACCCTACAGATCTTACACTTGTCTGAAGTGGGCCATTCCCAAACACTGTAGGCAGGGGTCATGCGGATAGCCCATGGGCATAATCCTTGTGTACTGCTTGAAGCCAGGGAGCCGAGGCATTCCCCCGCTCCCAAATGAGGAAAACAGAAACTGAGTCCCCACTGTGAACTTAACAACTACTCAACACTTTAGATAACTAACTAGGAAGCAACTAGGGAAAGCACATTTGCCCAAGGCAAGAGACGCTGAGGGAAGAGGTAGTTGGCAGGTGCTATACCCAGCCATATCGGTGTCACTCTAGAGGTCTCCCTTGCTGACTTATGGAATCCAGCTAAGAAAAAATCTCCCTGGCAACTGTGCACACGGCACACACACACACACACACACACACACACACACACACACACCTAACATGGCATGGACATGAGCAACACATCTCAAAGAACACCAATTACGAAAGGTAACCATCTTTTCTGTAACTCTTAATGGCGTCTGATTCAACAGTAGCCATACCTTGTGAGGGACCTTCCATAGCCAGAATATGAGTAGTATGTCTGACTCCAGTTCCTCAATTTTACCCAGGCAAGATTGTCATTCCCCTGCAAACAGATTTCACTCACTGGCTGATCTCCTTGATCGAATCTCCACTCACCACAGTGAGGGTATGGCTTCATCTCTTTGGCCACATGGCTGCATGTTCCTATGTGGTACACTATGCCAGAGTCAGGCTGTGCTCTCTCCAACAGTAGCAGGCAGAGGTTTACTCCCCCTCCACATAAATGTCAAGGCACTCAGTGCAGTGCATAAAGTATGTGAGGTCTTCCTCACAGGCAGGGAAGTCAGAGTCAGGGCTGTCCCTGAGGGGAGGTGGGGACAGGGCAACCACCCTACACCCTGCTCCATCCCCTTGCCTAAAGCTCTCTCCACTGAGCCAGGGGATTACTGGGAGACGGGGCAGTGGGAAGTGGTGGGACTTCAGTATGCTTCATGACACTTCTGGAGGCATTTCACTTGCTGGGAGTCAGGAACATCATAGGTAATCATCTGAGCAGAGAGTTCTCCTCTCACCGCGAGGGGGCTCTCCATCTGGAATTGGTTGCTACCCTCTTTCCACTCCCTAGATGGATCTGTTCACCACCAGACACACCAGAAAATGTCCCACTTTCTGCTCCATGAGAGGCCTGGAGAAAGGCTCTCTTGGATGCCTTTCTTCTCCCGTGGACAATGGAGATGGTCTATGCCTTTCCTCTGATTCCTCTCATTGGCAAAGTCCTGCTGAAGATCAAGCAGGACAATGTTCAGGTCATTCTGGTTGCTGCGGCATGGCTGCGCCAGCACTGGTTTAGCACTCTGATGTCTCTTGCCATAATCTCACTGTGACCCCGCTGATCCTCCCAGGCCTGTTGTCCCAAGATCACATTTGCCTCCTTCTCCCCGACTCGGCGTCCCCCACCTTTCAGGGTTGTGTGCTCCATAGCTAAATCTGGACGAGCAATCCTGCTCGAAGGGAGTGTGGTGGGTCCGCCTGTAGATCTGAAAGCCTACCACCAGACAGATATACTTGGCTAAATGGACTACTAGATTCTATGTGTGGGCCTCACAGAAAGAGGTCTCTCTCTTTGAGGCCTCAATGCCATCCATATATTAGACTATCTCCTTCATGTGAAATACTAAGATCAGTGCTTTCCTTGATCAAGGTTCACTTGGCAGCCAAGTTGGACTTCCACCTGCCAATTCAGGGGTGGACAGTGTTTTCTCAAGAGCTGACTATAATTTTTTGAAAGGTCTAGAGAAGCTCTTTCCAAATGTCTGAGCACCAGTTCCTCAACGGGACCTTAACTTGGACCTCTCCAGGCTTACAGGTGCTTCCCTTTGAGTCCCTGACATGCTCTCTGTCAACCCCCTCATGCATTATAAAAATTTGCTTATGAATATGAAAAGTTTGAAGTGAGCACAAAGAATGCCTTTCTTGGGCAAAAGGGATATAAGGGTGGGTGGGAACCAAGCAATGGGGTCAGTTACCAGATGACAGGAGGCCTCCACTTACCAGCTAAGATGCCTGCTGGAAACATTAAGGCTGAACATAGGGAAGGTCTGGGCCAAAGTTAAGACATTGCTTAGCTTGTGAAAGAGATTTTTACGGTAAGAATTTGCATGTAACAAGTTTCTTAATAGATAGATTAGGAGTAGCCATCGTGCTTTGCTTATTTTGGTATAATAACTTACTTTGATCTGTTTTCACTTGTAATCACTTAAATCCTACTTTTTATACTTATTAAAACACTTTTGTTTGTTATCGAGCCAAGTGTAAATAATTGTTACCTTGGGAGGGAAGGAAGCAACCACTGTGCATATCTCAATTTCACGGATAAGTGGGGCAATAACCCCAATCTGTGCCTTGGCTGGGGAAGACTAGAGTTTCTGGCCCAGCAGGACAGGGTGGTGGGGAGCCCCAGAGGGCAGGAAGGTGGTCGTCAGTGGCTGGATTAGCACACAGTGGGATAAGGTGCATATGTTTAACCAAAGTCCAGCATAGATCAGTATGAGACCAAAAATAAAGCTTCAAGTATCTCCGTGTCACAGGATGCTTTGAATAAGCATGCCACAAATGTTTTTAATTATAATTTGTGTTTGTCTAAAGTAAAACAATCTCACTGAGAGTCCTAAAATAGAAAAGAATTTTCACAAGGGAGGTAGTATATGCGCATGAAAAGCTATGCTTTCTGACGAGCCTTGCTATTCTTCAATTGTAGTTACATAATTATAGAATGCCATCAAAATATGCAGTAATTCATAGCTGCACTGAATTAAGAAATCAGTCTAAGCATTCCAGCACAACTAGTTTTAAAATGAGCCACAGCAGAATTAATGTTTTAAATCATTTCAACAGATAATATCAATAAATAATTTTAAAGAAATTTAAATTGTCACAGTTGTTCTGGATATATGGGTATTTTAAGCATTTGTTTCCAATTAATTTTCACAGTGCAGGAAATTGGAGGAGGAGGGGTTTGGTCAGATTGCTGCTGCAGACACAAAAAAACAGATATTGTCAATATCACTTGCAAAGTAAATAGCCTTAAATCACATGGTAAGAAATTCTCAGTTCTCAAGCAGCATTTGTCTTACCTTGCTGGTCTGCATCATTAACGGAAATAATTTCTTTCATTGTGGGTGTGAGTGTGAAGGAGGGCACAAGAGAGACAGCAATGCCCAACATCATTTACCAATTCAATACCTAAGCCAAGCCTACTTATAGAACAGGGATGGGGGACCTTTTTTCTATCACAGGCCATTGACCTACGAAAAAAAAATCAGTCGTGGGCCACACATAAGTAAAAAACAAGGATCTGATCCAAACCCCCAAGTCCTGCCCTTCTGCCCCCCTGCTGGCTCTCGTCCCTGCTGCAAGCTTCCGGGGCAAGAGTTCATGATCCCAATTCCAGCTCCCGCTGCAAGCCATGGTACCAGGACACAGGATCCCGATTGCAGCCCTGGCTCCAGCCTCAGCCTAGTCATGGAGGCAGGGGAACAGTCCTGCCTTCAGCCCTGGCTTTCGCTGCTGACAGCTGAAGCAAACTAACGCTAAGTCTACATGGCCACTTTACTGCGCTATGACTTTCTGGCTGAGGGGTGAAAAAACACCTTTCCCCTCTAAGCTCAGCAAGTTACAGTGCTGTAAAGTGCTGGTGTAAACATGCTCTCAGCAGTGCTGTTAGCTACTCCCCTCCAGGCAATGGCTTAGCATAGGGGGCTGGGAGAACTCGCTCCCAGTGCTTGTGCTGTGGCCACACTTTTACTTCAAAGTGCTGCCATGGCTGTGCTTTAATTTTAGACCGTGGGGACAAAGCCAGAGACAGGGCGGTCCAGAATCAGTGACTGCCATGCTCCCCCTGACTAAATCATAGACTTAACTGTAATCCAGATTTAAACATACAGATGTATTTGTACACCAAACAAACAACAGGTGTAAAGGGTGGATGTTTTATTCAGTCAATAAATCAACATTACTATTTGCAACCCTCTCAGACATGCCACAAGTCTAGTTCTGCTTTCTTTGATGACTTTGCCATAGTTGTGGCACGTTCTAGGCAATCCTAATGCTGTAGAACTCCTCACAACTCATCCAGAAACTCATTTTGACCACGGTTTCACTCCGCACCAAGTCTATGTTGCTTCTGTTTCAGACATCAGTCAATACACCTTTCATGATTGAAAATACGTGTGCTGTATGCAATGCTTACTGTATACAGTAGACTTCCGATAATCCAGAACCTATGGGACTTAGGTGGTGCCAGATTATCAAATATGCCGGACTATCAGGAGGTACTATAAGCAGGTTTTATATATATATACTGTATACATTATATACTGTATATAAAGTGTTCTTAACCCTTTTTATTGTACATACTGTATACAGTATACTGTAATGTTTTAGTTTTTTTAAGCCTTTTTTACCCTTTTTGCTCAGTTCAGCTGCTGCCGCTGTTACCTTGTGACTCATTTTTTGCTGAAGCTCACTCACTAGGCTCTTGCCATTTTGATGCTGGACTATCAGGAGTGCCGGACTATTGGATGCCGGACTATTGGAGTTTTACTGTACTGAGCATAAATGACACCAGCTTTCTCATTTTCAGGAATTCAGTGCTACCGTCCTTGTTTGTCAGCACTTGAGACTAGAGTCTACAACTATTTGCCAGGCTCCAACTTGGAGTTGATATCTTTGATAACAGAACCACCGTTGCTCAAGAACCACTGTTTTTTATAGGTATACAGCTGTCATGGTTTCAGACAGATCCCTGTATTCAAATTCCTTAGTACTTTTGAGGTTCAAGCACTGGGGATTGAAGAAGTAACCAGTTGTCAAAAAATCAAACCATTTCTCTAGCTATTGGACTGACACATTTGTAAAATTTCATGAAGTCTTTCCAGAGACATTCAACAGTGACGGGAGGCATTTTAGTTAATGCATTTTCAACAAGGGAACTGAAGAATTTGTCATTTGTCTGTTGCTGAATTAATTCTCCAATTATTTGTTATGGCAGACACTTCATGTACCATCACACTGATTTTCCAAATAGAGCACAGCATCACAGATTTTCAGGACATTCTGAAGGAAAAACAGATGAACCTCAACCTTATTCACTGCATTCCATGTCGGAGAGCAGCTTCCATAGAGCCTTTGGACAGTCATCTTTGCCCAGAAAAACAAAGTAGCACTTAACAGCTTGCCACATATTTACAAGCCGGCCTACAGCTGGGAAAAGCCTCAAGTAGCATGTTGGAATGTGGTGCAGTACAGTGGCATACTCCACATCCACAAAATCAAACCTATCAAATTGCGTATCTTATTTTGAGCTATGGTGCAGTGTAGACACACCCTGAAGTAGATGCAGACTAACTAGCCAGTGCAGAGGAATGAAAGAGAAGGGGAGGCTTTGACATTAAACCCACATTTTAACAATTGGATTACAGTGTAAGTAATACATTGTTAGCTAGTAAAACTATGAGTATGGGGATACAAGAAAAAATACACACATCGTGCTGCTTAAAAGACTGCCTGGGGCAAAGTATCCCAGCCAGCCAGCCAGCCAGCCAAGGGGACAAGAATTCTGAGAAAGAGCAAACAGGGCTATTCTTTCATGCACAAAACATGACTCTATAGGCCAATAGTTTTTGAAGTACATGGGTGGTTCTCAAGCTGTGAGCTACAGAGCTCTGGCAGTCCCACGAAACAGTGCTTCCTCCTTCAGGTCCAGGCTGAGACCCTGCTGAGGGCTTGAAAATTAAGCTCCATTGTGTCATTGTGCTCCTCTTCACAGCTTTCAGTCAGTCTTTCTGTATTCAGTCTCACAGTATCTCAAGCAGGCCCACTGATGGTGGGGTGAGGGAAGCAACATGGGAAGTTGTCCTGAGGCCCATCAATTCAAAAATGCAGCAGCGGCAGTGGCCAGTGCCACTAGAGCACCACGCTGTGTGCTCTGTGTAGTTCTGAGAGTTGGGCAAAAAGAGGGGTGCACTGCAGCATGGCACACTCCAGCAGGTGCTGAGGGCTGGCTGCTCCCAGCCCATACCCCTTCCACTGACGCCTTACCTCCTTCTGGAGCACGAAGCCAGCCCCGCCTCTCCACCTTGACCAAGGGTCTGGCAATTCTGGCACCCCTCTGGCTGCAAATTAGGGAAGTCAAGTAACAGTATCTGCATTGTACAGGTGGGAAACTGAGGCCCAGAACCCCAAAAGTAGTTCAGCCCCTGTGAAGCTCTTTAGATGCCTATCTTTACTGTATAAGCAGGCACTGCTGACATTGTGAAATCCACTGCTCAGCTGCCACCTACTGCCCATCACTACAGGCACCTAATTCTC
Organism: Rafetus swinhoei; assembly: GCA_019425775.1. Classification (NCBI taxonomy): domain Eukaryota; kingdom Metazoa; phylum Chordata; order Testudines; family Trionychidae; genus Rafetus; species Rafetus swinhoei. Next base: position 28,598,048 of record CM033440.1, read on the forward strand.
ACTGGTAGGTGTATACAGTCCCCCCAAGCTTTGATGCTAACAAGGAGCTCTGAGCGCTAGTTCAGCCAAGGCTCGGAGACTCCAAAGTGGGATACGCAAAAGAGGCAGGGAAATGCTTATCTCACTCAGAGCACACAGAGAACCTGATGGCTTTCAGCGCCCCATAGCAGGAAGGCCAGATGTGGGTCATGGATAGCTGCACAGGGAAACATAGGGCTACCTATGCGGCTCACCTGACTTAGACACCCAGCTCTGGTCTAGAGTTTGCATCAGAAGATGGTGAGTGGAGGGAGCCACATGCCCTAGGTTTCTATAATTTTTGGTGGTGCCCAGCAGTGCTCCCTCTTTCTTTTGGGGGTGGGGGGGCATGTGCAGAATGAATTTTTGTATGTGCACCAAAATTCAGATGATGTGCAACATATCACCTTCATATTGGTGCACATAACAAAATTCATTCTGCACATGGACAACTGGCGGGGGAAGGGGGAGGTGAGGCCAGGGCTTTGGCATGTGGGAGGGACTCAGGGTTGGGGGGAAGAAGGCTCTGGCTGGGAGGTGCAGGCTCTGGGGTGGGGCTGAGCATGATACGTTTAGAGTACAGCAGGGGGCTCCAGGCTGGGATCAAGGGGTTTATGGGAGCAGTTTTAGGGGAAGAGGTTGGGGTGGAGGTGCAGCATCAGGGCAGGAGTTAGTGTAGGAGTCTGGGCAGGAGGGGGATCAAGGTCGGGATGGGGAGTCTAGTGGGTACGTCTACACTACAAAGTTAATTTGAACTAACAGCCGTTAGTTCGAATTAACTTTAATAGCGTCTATACATGCAAACCACGATTTCGAATTTAATTCGAACTAGCGGAGCGCTTAATTCAAACTTGGTAAACCTCATTCTACGAGGAGTAATGCCAAGTTTGAATTAAGTAGTTCGAATTAAGGGCTGTGTAGCCAGTTAATTCAAACTAGCTGGAGGCTAGCCCTTCCCAGGTTGCCCTGGTGGCCATTCTGGGCCAAACCAGGAAAACTCTTCTGCCCCCCTCCCAGCCCCGGAGCCCTTAAAGGGGCACAGTCTGCCCACAGTGCCTGTGCCAGTTGCAAGCCTGCCAGCATCGAGCCAGCAGACCCTGCACCTGGCACGAGATGAGCCAGCCACCCGCTGCCACCCAGCCCTCCACCTCTTCCCAGGACCAGGCTGGCGGCTCCCAGGAGCCTGCCCGGGGCTGCAAAAGGCGGGTGCCCGCCTGGTCTAGTGTAGAGATCGTGGACCTCATCGAGGTTTGGGGGGAGGCCTCCAATGTCCACGATCTCCGCACTAGGCACAGGAATGCGGCCGTCTACAGCCGCATGGCTGCCAGCCTGGCCACCAGAAGCCACATGTGGACCCAGGAGCAGGTGCGCTGCAAAATTAAGGACCTGCAGCAGGCCTACTCCAGGGCCTCCCAACCAGGGGCCGACCCAGAGGCCTGCCCTCACTTTGAGGCCCTGGACCGCATCCTGGGGGCTCACGCAGTCCATGCCCCCCAGGTGGTGGTCGACCCCAGGGCAGAAACAGAGGAAGAGGAGGACGCCGAGAACCAGGAGCCGCAGGAGCCTGCAGGGAGCCTGCCCAGGACCCCCGAGTAATCCCACAGAGCACATCTGCTGTGTCGTATGAGGCCGGGGAGGGCTCCACATGTGAGCTGCCATCAGGAGCCGCGCGCCCGGCTCCCGCAGCGCCGGACAGCAGCGCCCTTGCCCCTACGGCTGCGGGGCCATGCACAGCCCGGTGCGTGTGCATGTGCTAGCAGTGCTGGCCGGGCTGGGCTGGGCAGCGCATGCGCCATGCGCCCCAGGGGTGGGCCCGCGCACCATGGGGGGGGCAGGCCCACGCCCCACGGGCGGGCCTGCACATGCGCCCTGCGGCGGCGCTGCACACCCGGGCCCAGGGCGCCAAAAGGGCTCGGGCTGGCCCTGCTGGGGCAGCAGCTCCGCAACCAGGAGCACTGGGTCTGCGAGGACCTGTGGCTGCGGCAGCAGCGCTTGCAGGCGCTGGAGGAGCAGGGCCATGCCCTCAGAGGTCACCTCCAGACCCTGGTGGACAGGTTCCTGCCTCCTCCTGCTCCAGCCCCTGCGGCCGCCCCAGCTCTCACTCCTCCTCCCACCCCTGCTCCCCCTCCCGCCTCCACCCCCGTCCCTCCTGCCCCATCCTCCACACCCACTCCCCGACGCCCCGCACCCACAGTGCTGCGAGACGGGAGAGCCTGCAAGACCCGAACCCTGAGCTTTCCTTCCCTTCCTTCCCTCCTCCCCTTCCAGCTCCCTCCTCCCAGGTTTCCTCCCTGTCCCACCCTCATTCCTCCCTTCCCCCACCCCAGTTATGTAAAATAAAAGAGATTTTGTTGTCAAAACAGGTATTTTTATTTTACATTAGGAAGGGGGTTTAGGGAGGGGAAATGGGAAGGAGGGGAGGGTGGAAGAAGGCCCCAGTGGGGCATGCAGGGAGAGTTCAGTCCTCCTCCACATGGAAGCTCTCCCACAGGGCTTCCCAGATCTGGACGCCCTCCCCCCCGCTGGGCCTCCCAGACGGCGTCATAGAATCATAGAACCATAGAGCTGGAAGAGACCTCAGAAGGTCATCAAGTCCAACCCCCTGCTCTAGGCAGGACCAATCCCAACTAAAGCAACCCAGCCAGGGCTTGGTCAAGCCGAGACTTAAACACCTCCAGGGATGGAGACTCCACTACTTCCCTAGGTAACCCATTCCAGTGCTTCACTACCCTCCTAGTGAAATAGTTTTTCCTAATATCCAACCTGGACCTCTCCCACCATAACTTGAGACCATTGCTCCTTGTTCTGCCATCTGTCACTATTGAGAACAGCCTCTCTCCATCCTCTTTGGAACCTCCCTTCAGGAAGTTGAAGGCTGCTATCAAATCCCCCCTCACTCTTCGCTTCTGCAGACTAAACAGACCCAACTCCCTCAGCCTCTCCTCATAAGTCATATGCTCCAGCCCCCTAATCATTTTGGTTGCCCTCCGCTGGACCCCCTCCAATGCGTCCACATCCTTTTTGTAGTGGGAGGCCCAGAACTGGACACAATACTCCAGATCTGGCCTCACCAGAGCCGAATAAAGGGGAATAATGACATCTCTGGATCTGCTGGCAATGCTCCTCTTAATGCAACCTAATATGCCATTAGCCTTCTTGGCTACAAGGGCACCACGGCCACCACCCCCAAAAGAAAACGACGGGTGGTGGTGGTCAGGGACTCCCTCCTAAGAGGGACTGAGCCATCCCTCTGCCATCCGGACCTGGAATCTCGAGAGGTGTGCTGCTTACCGGGAGCTCGCATTCAGGATGTGACTGAGAGGCTTCCCAAACTGATCAAACCTTTGGATCACTACCCCTTCCTTCTTCTCCACGTGGGAACTAACGATACGGCCAAGAATGACCTTGAGCGGGTTACTGCGGATTATGTAGCGCTGGGAAGAAGGATCCAAGAACTCGGAGCGCAAGTGGTGTTCTCGTCCATCCTCCCTGTTGAAGGGAAAGGACTGGGCAGGGATCACGAATTGAGGACGAAATGCGTGGTTGCGCAGGTGGTGTCGCAGAGAGGGCTTTGGTTTCTTCGACCATGGGACTCTGTTCCGGGCACGAGGATTGTTAGGAAGAGATGGGATCCACCTAAGCAAGAGAGGAAGGAGCATCTTTGCGGGCAGGCTTGCAAACCTAGCGAGGAGGGCTTTAAACTAGGTTCGTTTGGGGACGGTGACCAAAAGCCTGAGGGGAGTGGGAAAGTCGGATACCGGGAAGAAATGCAGAGAGGAACAAGCAAGAAAGGAGGACCCCTGTTTCGAATGGAGAAGATAGGGCAATCAACTGGTTACCTGAGGTGTTTGTAGACTAATGCGAGAAGCCTGGGCAACAAACAGGAAGAACTGGAGGCCCTGGCCCAGTCCGAGAAATATGATTTAATTGGGATAACAGAGACTTGGTGGGATGACTCGCATGACTGGAGCGCTGTCATGGAAGGGTATAGACTGTTCAGGAAGAATAGGCAGGGGAGAAAAGGAGGAGGAGTTGCACTATATGTAAGAGAGCACTATGATTGCGCTGAACTCTAGTATAAAGAGGGAGAAAAACCTGTTGAGAGTCTATGGGTTAAGTTTAAAGGAGCAAACAACAGCAGTGATGTTGTGGTTGGTGTCTGCTACAGGCCACCGAATCAGGTGGATGAGGTAGATGAGGCTTTCTTCGGACAACTGAGAGAAGCTTCCGGATCGCAGGCCCTGGTTCTCGTGGGGGACTTTAATCACCCTGACATCTGTTGGGAAACCAATACGGCAGTACACAGGAAATCCAGGAAGTTTTTGGAGAATGTTGGGGATAACTTCTTGACACAAGTGCTGAAGGATCCGACCAGGGGCCGTGCGCAGCTTGACCTTCTGCTCACAAACAGGGAGGAACTAATAGGGGAAGTGGAGGCAGGTGACAACCTGGGAAGCAGTGATCGTGAGATGGTAGATTTCAGGATCCTGACCAAAGGAAGAAAAGAGAGTAGTATAAATACACACCTTGGACTTCAAAAAGCAGATTTTGACTCCCTCAGAGATCTGATGGACAGAATCCCCTGGGATGCTAACATGAAGGGGAAAGGAGTCCAGGACAGCTGGCAGTATTTTAAAGAAGCCTTATTGAAGGCACAGAAAGAAACCATCCCGACGCAAAGCAAGAGAGGCAAACATGGTAGGAGACCGGATTGGCTTACGGGGGAAATCCTTGGTGAACTTAAGCACAAAAAGGAAGCTTACAAAAAGTGGACACTTGGACAAATGACCAGGGAGGGGTTTAAATGTATAGCTCGAGAATGCCGGGGGGTTATCAGGAAGGCGAAAGCGCAAATGGAATTGCGACTGGCTAAGGATGTGAAGGATAAGAAAGGTTTCTACAGGCATGTTAACGAGAAGAAGGTGATCAGAGAGGGTGTGCAGCCCCTACTGGATGAAGGAGGTAACCTAGTGACAGATGATGTGGGGAAAGCTGAAGTACTCAATGCTTGCTTTGCCTCTGTATTCACGGACAAGGTTGGCTCCTGGACTTCTGCGCTAAGTGACGCAAGATGGGATGAAGATGGACAGCCCGTGGTGGGTAAAGAACAGGTTAGGAACTATTTAGAAAAGCTAAACGTACACAAATCCATGGGTCTGGACTTAATGCATCCGAGGGTACTGAGGGAGTTGGCAAATGTCATTGAGGAGCCTTTGGCCATTATCTTTGAAAAGTCGTGGAGATCGGGAGAAATCCCGGATGATTGGAAAAGGCAAATGTAGTGCCCATCTTCAAAAAAGGGAAGAAGGACAATCCAGGGAACTATAGGCCGGTCAGTCTTACCTCGGTTCCTGGAAAAATCATGGAAGGGATCCTTAAGGAATCCATTTTGAGGCACTTGGAAGAGAGGAAAGTGATTAGGAATAGTCAGCATGGATTCACAAAGGGCAAGTCGTGCCTGACCAATCTGATCAGCTTCTATGATGAGGTAACTGGCTCTGTGGACGTGGGACAGTCAGTGGATGTAATATATCTTGACTTTAGCAAGGCTTTTGATACGGTCTCCCACAATATTCTTGCCAGCAAGTTAAGGGAATGTGGATTGGATAAATGGACAGTAAGATGGATAGAAAAATGGCTAGAAGGCCGGGCCCAGCGGGTAGTGATCAACGGCTCGATTTCAGGTTGGCGGTCTGTTTCTAGCGGAGTGCCCCAAGGTTCGGTTCTAGGACCGGTTTTGTTCAATATCTTTATTAATGACCTGGATGAGGGGATGGATTGCACCTCAGCAAGTTTATGGATGACACTAAGCTAGGGGAGAGGTAGATACGCTTGAGGGCAGAGATAGGGTCCAGAGTGACTTAGACAAATTGGAGGATTGGGCCAAAAGAAATCTGATGAAGTTCAACAAGGACAAGTGGAGAGTCCTGCACTTGGGACGGAAGAATCCCAAGCGCAGTTACAGGCTGGGGACCAACCAGTTAAGTAGTAGTTCTGCAGAAAAGGACCTGGGGGTTACAGTGAATGAGCGTCGGTGTGGGGCTGCGCGCACTGGCCAGCCAAGTGTTCTGCCTCAGCCATCCAGGCTGGCAGGAAAGCCTCCCCCTTCTGCTCACATAAATTGTGCAGCACACAACATGCTGCCACCACGGGAGGGATATTGTGCTCAGCGAGGTCTAGGCGGGTGAGGAGGCATCGGAATCGGGCTTTCAGACGTCCGAAGGCCCCCTCCACCATGATGCAGGCCCTGGTGAGCCTGGCATTGAAGGCCTGCCGGGAGGGGTTGAGGTGTCCCGTGTAGGGCTTCATTAGCCAGGGCTGTAGGGGATAGGCCGCTTCCCCCACCAGGCACACGGGCATGTCCACGTCCCCGACCCTGATGTGGCGGTTGGGGAAGAAGGTCCCAGCGTGCAGCCCCTGGCACACGGAAGAGTTCCGGAACACCCTGGTGTCCTGTGCCTTGCCGGACCAGCCCACATTAATGTCCGTGAACTGGCCCCGGTGGTCAGACACGGCCTGCAGGAGCACGGAGAAGTAACCCTTGCAGTTAATATAGAGGGAGGCCTGGTGTTCCGGGGCACAGATGGGGATGTGCATCCCGTCGATGGCTCCCCCACAGTTGGGGAAGCCAAGGGCGCCGAACCCCTGGATGACCGCGTCTGGGTCGGTGAGGCGGACCACTCTGCGGAGCAGCACCCGGTTGATGGCCTTGACCACCTGCAGAGAGACACACCAAACCGAGACTCACTGGGGTGCCCGGGTGGCTGGGAGTGTTCGTTCCCTGGCACTGCCCCCGTGCCCCACTCCCAGAAGCAACCCCCGCTGCGATCCTGGCTGCTGCGGGTGGCGTGTAGTACGGCCGAACATACTGAACCCTCCCGTGTGGGCCACTTTTGCCTCCTCCCCCCTGTTTTCCCTGGGGCAGCCCATCCCCTCCTTGCAGACCCCCCCCTCCTCTCCCCGTCCCAGTGGCCGGTGAGTGCTGTACCTGCATGAGCACTGCTCCGACGGTGGATTTCCCCACGCCGAACTGGTTCCTGACAGATCGGTAGCTGTCCGGCGTGGAGAGCTTCCACAGGGCGATGGCCATCCGCTTCTGGAGGGGAATGGCGGGCCTCATGCGAGTGTCCCGTCGCCACAGAGCAGGGGCGAGCCACTCGCAGAGCTCCAGGAAGGTGTCCTTCTTCATCCTGAAGTTCTGGGTCCACTGTTGGTCTCCCCAGCGCTCCAGGACGATGCGGTCCCACCAGTCGCTGCTGGTGTCCAGACGCCAGATGCGGTGGGGCACGCTGGCATCTGGGCGCTGCTGCGGCTCCTCCACGGCCCCCAAGGAGGCCAGGGGGAGGGGCAGGGGGCTGATGTGCACCAGATGGTGCCAGGCAGCCTCCAGCCATTGGTGCCAGGCTTGCAGCACCAAGTCCAAAAACTGGACCAGAATGCCCAGGGCAAGCTCTGGCTCCATGGTGCCAACTGCGGCAGCGTCCCCAATGAGAACGACCGAAACAGGCAGGCAGAGAGGAAAACGCTTTGCTGTCCCTCGGCGAGGTAGGCAAGCAAGCGAAAAAGCTGAGAACCGGCTGTCCAGGGGGGTCCCTTTAAGCACGAGCCTCAGATAGCCTCAGACAGCAGCCACACAAAGCAACTACTGACCTGATGCCCTGCTGGAACCGGTTTCAGCTGGCCTTAAATGTGACCCAGCATCCAATCAGTGTGGACGCACTAATTTGAATTAGCAAAACGCTAATTCGAATTAGTTTTTGGGTCTAGATGCGTTATTTCGAATTAGCTTATTTCAAATTAACTAATTCGAAATAAGTTAATTCGAAATAACACTGTAGTGTAGACATACCTGGAGGGAGCTAAGGTGGTAGAGGGGGTTCAGGTCTGTGGCAGGGAATTGAGGTGCAGGGCTCTTTCTTGGGGCAGCTCCCATTTGGAGGCTGTGATTCCTAGCCAATGGGAGCTGCATGTGTCACACTATTGGATTTTAAAGTGAGCAGGCAGATCACTGCTTCACCCAGTGGTGTGTGTTTGCCCCAAATTCGGTGCAAAGTGGGCTATTAAGGTGTCAAATGAAAGCTCATGCTCTGCTGATTCTCTGTATGCTACTCTTGTACTTGTATGATTTTTCTATGTGAAGTTATGAATATGGCTCTGTTCTTGTATTCTAAATGTTCTGTGTCTGGGAAGGAGCAATGGACCTGGACCGTCTACTGTGAGGAATGGTTATTCAATGAATGGCTGTGCTGCATGGACAATGGCTCTCAGAGTTGCCAACACACACCTGAGGAATGCATCTGGAAATGTGCAAACCAGCCAGTGTATAATGGATACTTGCATGTAAAACAGAGACAGGTCACTTGATCATGTGACCAGTTCCAATTTGGGAGACACCAGGAATATAAAAATCCCACGAGGCCATCTCCATCTTGTCTTCAATCCTACTCCTGATTCCAGCCACATCCTTGCTAGGGACAGAGAGCCGGGAGGTATTTGCTGACCCATCCTGACACAGGATGTACTCCAGAGACTTTTAAGCTGGCAGTTTGAAACATCTCTGCTAAGAGCCTGCATCAAGAACTTGGTGATTGATGTATGTAATGTATCCTCTTTAACAATCTCACTCTCAACAGTTTCTTTCTTTTATTAATAAACCTTTAGATTCTAAAGGATTGGCCCAACGTGCTCTTGTGGGTAAGCTCTGAGGTAGAATTGACCTGGGACTGTGTCTGGTCTTCTGGGACTGGGAGAATCTGTTCGGAGTTGGTGAGATTGGTTTTCATAATTTCTCACTGGGTAAGGTATAGGTCTGGTTGTGGCACAGGTAAAGCTGGGGTGTCTGAGGGGTTTTGCTTGTGAGGCTTCATGCTGGCCAGAGTGGCAGGTGAAGTGCTCTGTGTGACTGGTTTGTTGCCTCTATAAGAAAGGACTCCAGTCATGGGCTGTAAGTAACCTGGTTTTGAGCAATTTGCCCTGAAAAGACTCTCTCAGTGGTGCCCAATTACATTGGTGCCCTACCCGCTATATTACAGCAAGGACAGAACATTCTAGAGCTTATGGTGATGTGTCTCCAGCCAGGGGAGCAGGAACTGCAGCTGCCTCCCTCTCCCCCAGGAAGGGCTGACCTAGAACATAGGGGCTTTATGCGGTAGCCTAGGGCCCTAGGCTGCAGCCCCCTAAAACTTCTTTCTTAATCTGGACCTCCTGCTGGGGCAAGAAGAGTGCGCCTCTCCCCTGGCCATGGCAGCACTCTGCTGGGGTGTGATGAGCATGCCTCTCCTGTGACCCCAGCAGGGAGCTGCCATAGCTTGGGAAGAGGTGTGCTCCTCCTTCCCCAGCAGGGAGCTGACACAGGCAGGGGAAGAGGGGCCTCACCCCTGGTTGCAGGAGCTCCATGCACAGCAGCCCAGAGTCCCTGCGTAGAGCTTTAGGCAGTTGCATGTGCATCTTAGAGGGAACCTTGGTGCCCAGAATGGTACCATATCCTGCCCTCCCCTTCCTGCCTAAGGCTCTGGGAGGGAGTTGGGTGTGGCAGGGGTGCAGGCTCTGGGCTGGTTAGGGTGAAGGAGGGGGTTCAGGGCATGGGGCTGGGCCAGGGCTGAGGAGTTTGAGGTGCAGCAGGCAGGCTGTTCCTGTGCTGGGGTCCAGAGAGGAGGACGCCCTCCAGCCCTCTCCCTGCCAACAGCAGTGAACTCTGAGGAAGGGGCTCGCCTCTTCTTCCACTCCAACCTCCCCTGGCACAACACTCAACCAAGCCACCCCTGGGCTGCTGCTCAGGAGATCCAGCCAGGATAAGCTCCTCCAACTCAGAGTTGGCTGGTGTGTGTGTGTGTGTGGGGGGGGGGCTCCTCCCCCTCCTGTCCACAAACGCAGCAGCCATCCCAGCCTGCACCCAGTGCTGCTTACTTGTGGCTGGCCACGGCAGCAGGTAGCTGCCCAGGGCAAATAGGGACGCTTTGGGGAGGCATGCAGGGGCGGCAGGTGGGGCTGGAGGAGAGACCTCGTTCTGAACATTGGTATGGTGCCAAGCTCCCAAGCCTGGAATTTTCCTGGAGCCTGAGCACCATGGGCCCATACAACTTCGCTGTCCCTGAGCAGGTCAGCCCCTTCGGCCCCCTCCCTGACTGTTCACTCTCGGATAGCTTAGGCAGCTTCCCACTCCACTGGCTGGCATCTGAGGAGCCCTTTCTTAGGTACCTAACTTTCTCTGTGCATGGTATGGGGAGCCAGCATGCCTTGCTCAAGACTGAGCAGCCCACAAGGTGTCAGGCTGCCTAAGGCTTAGACATAGCAGTGCTGAGCTTTGAGGATCTAGGCCTAAAGAAGCTGCCCAAGGTCACACAGGATGTCTGTGTCAGAACAGAGATTGAGCCCCAGCTGCCCAGCTCCCAAAGTAGCCCAGCTGCCCAGCCCCCTAACCATAGGCCTACCCTTTCTTTCCCTGATCAAGTTTACTGACAGCACAGAAACCAGAGAGGGAGTAGACATAGCTGAGGATAGAACCAACCTGCAAAACTGACCTTTGAGAGATGAAGGCAGCAGGAGCTGTAGTTAACTAGGGACAATGTGGTTCTATACACAGCAGGAAGGAATGTACCAACATAAATAAAATGCATGTTAGATTAAGGTGAGTTTATTTTCATTTTGCACCCTTTAATAACCCTTTAAAATCCTAATACTACATTTTCACACAGCCTGGTACTTCAGTTGCCCCAGGGAAGGTGCAGACCTGGGAAAGGGATGCTTGAAGAGAGCTGATCCATGAAAGAATCTGTCTCCTAAGATGTATATCAGAATAGGAGAATGTATCAGCAACCATTGAACTGAAAATCTGAGGCATCCCTTGCAAGAAACATTAACACCGTGTGTTGCTAGATGGCAGCAGCAGCTCACACTGAAGGCAGCCGTGTTTCATCAAGTCTTGCCCATGCATCTTTGATCCAGAAATAGTGAGTTGACATTTGCTGCCATCTGCTTCTCACAGGAAATGAGACCTTGATCTCAAAGACTTTCCTAACAATGTGGTTAATTACAAGCAAACATAACTGATGTTAACTTATGGAAAAAAGAATCTCTTTCTCCATCAAATAAATCTACCTGCTCTCAGAGGAACAGCAGGAAAATATTGCTCTGGGGGAAGAAGTATTTCCTTAGATAATGGTTCATTAGCTGTCACTAGAAGCAGAGGACAATACACACAGTCAAAGGAATTTACCATGATCTACAAGGGCCTACCAAATCCACAGCCATGGAAAAATGCATCACAGCGTGTGAAATCTGGTCTCCCATGGTGAAATCTGGGGGGTTTGTGTGTGTTGAGCCTATACCATGCTGATTTCACAAGGGAAACCAGTGTTTCTCACCTTAGAGGTGCTGACCAAAAAGGGAGTTGTGGGGGGATCACAGGGTTATTTTGGGGGGGGGTTGCACTATTGCCACCCTTTCTCCTACACTGCCTTCTGAGTTGGGTGAACGGAGACTAGCAGCTGCTAGCTAAGAGCCCAGGTCTGAAGGCAGAGCTGACACCAGTAACAGCCCAGAAGGGTGGCAATACCATGCTATGCCATCCTTACTTCTGTGCTGCTGCTCATGGTATCTCTGCCTTCAGATATGGACTCTTAGCCAACCATCACCACATTCCAGCTGCCCAGCTCTGAAGGCAGTACTGATGCCCGCAGCAGTGCAGAAGTAAGGGGGGAGCTGTACTGCCCCCGTCACAGGGTTGCACGCCCTGCACCCCTTGGGGGGAAGGGGAGGGTAAATGTGGCCCAGCAGCCGAGTCTATAATGCCCCCTGCCTGGGGTAAATGTGGCCCAGTGGCTGAGTCTATAATGCACACGAATGGCTCCCCCCTCTCTGGGGTGCAAGGGTAGGGGGGCCCCAGGCCCTCCCTCTCCACCAGGCCCCAGCCTAGGTCCCTATCAGCAGTGGGTGGTTCTCACCACTGGCTCAGCGGGGAGTTGCCCCCAAAGCACTCTGAGCTCTCTGGGGGTATGTCTGTACTAGCTCGTTAGTTCGAGCTAGGTAGGCAAATGAGGGCAACCGGAGTTGCAAATGAAACCCGTGGAATGAGGAGTAACAGTAGTTCAAATTAGGATCTCTAATTTGAACTACCTACTCCATGCCGCGTGTAGCCGCGGGCACAGAGTTCAGACTAAGGGGGATTTAAAAATGGCGGCGCCCAGGAACATGCAAATGAAGCCCGGGATATTTAAATCCCGGGCTTCATTTGCAACTCCGGTTGCCCTCATTTGCCTACCTAGCTCAAACTAACGAGCTAGTGTAGACATACCCTGGGATACCTCCTGCTCCCTGCCCTGGACTGCTTCCTATCCCCATCTGCTGGCTGGCCCCGTCCCCACCTGAGCTGGCAAATGCTGCGGCATCGGCGGCTATGGTTGGTGCGGTGGCTGGTGCGGCTGCTGTAGCTGGCGCAGTGGTAGGCACTGCAGCTGCAGAGGCTCCAGTGGCGGCTCTGGCTAGTGCGGCGGCAGCAGCAGCAGCAGCAGCTGCTCCGGCTCATGCAGTGGCTGTGACAGCGGCTCCTCCTTCTCCAGCAGTGGCGGTTGCTCCTGGACTCTGGCAGGGGTTCCTTCCCCTTTGGTGGTCAGCCCTGACTGAGCTGCTCCACCAGCCTTTATACTGACCCTGCAGCTGGAGCATGCCCAGCAGGGCCTTGGAGGAGGGGCCTTTTCAGCCCAGCACACCTGGTTAACCCCTCCACTGCCAGTGCGGGGTTGGTACACTCCATCACACCCCCTTAGAATAACCTTACAACCCCGCCAACTCCTTTTAGGGTCAGGACCCCTCCAATTACAACAGCATGACATTTCAGATTTAAATAGCTGAAATCATGAAATTTACTGTTTTTAAAATCATGTGACCGTGAAATTGAACCAAAGGGATGGTTAATTTGGTAGGGCCGTAATGGTTTGTATTTAATATTGCTATTGTCTGAGAGGCTGGATCATCTGGCAGGTACAGAGGGATGACAGTAGTAGCTCATACTGCACGGGAGATTCATTCCTACCAATGCCATCTCCTGCCAGGGGCTCTATCGGGGTATGTCTACACTACAACTTTAATTCGAACTAACTTAGTTTGAATTAATTAATTCGAACTAAGCTAATTTGAATTAGCGCATCTAGACTTAAAAACTAGTTTGAATTAGCGTTTTGCTAATTCGAACTAGCGCGTCCACACTGATTGGACGCTGGGTCGCATTTAAGGGCAGCTGAAACAAGTTCCGGCAGGGCATCAGGTCAGTAGTAGCTTTGTGTGGCTGCTGGCTGAGGCTATCTGAGGCTCATGCGTAAAGGGACCCCCCTGGACAGCCAGTTCTCAGCTTTTCCGCTTGCTTGCCTACTTCGCCGAGGGACAGCAAAGCGTTTTCCTCTGCGCCTGCCTGTGTCGGTGGTTCCCATTGGGGACGCCGCCGCAGTTGGCAACATGGAGCCAGAGCTCGCCCTGGGCATTCTGGTGCAGTTCTTGGACTTGCTGCTGCAAGCCTGGGGGCCGTGGAGGAGCCGCAGCAGCGCCCGGATGCCAGCGTGCCCCGCCGCATCTGGCGTCTGGACACCAGCAGTGACTGGTGGGACCACATCGTCTTGGAGCGCTGGGGAGACAGACAGTGGACCCAGAACTTCAGGATGAAGAAGGACACCTTCCTGGAGCTCTGCGAGTGGCTCGCCCCTGCTCTGCAGTGACGGGACACTCGCATGAGGCCCGCCATCCCCTTCCAGAAGTGTGTGGCCATCGCCCTCTGGAAGCTCTCCACGCTGGACAGCTACCGATCTGTCGGGAACCAGTTCGGCGTGGGGAGATCCACTGTTGGAGCAGTGCTCATGCAGGTATGGCACTCACCGGCCACTGGGCCGGGGGGAAGGGGGCTGCAAGGAGGGAATGGGCCGCCCAGGGAAAACGGGGCGGGAGGAGGCGACAGTGCCCTGCACGGGAGGGTTCGGTCTGTCCCGGCCAGACTACACGCGCCCGCGCGCCAGGATCACAGCAGGGGTTGCTTCTGGGAGTGGGGCGCGGGGCAGTGCCAGGGAACGAACACTCCCAGCCACCTGGGCGCCCCAGTGATTTGCGGTTTGCTGTGTCTTTCTGCAGGTGGTCAAGGCCATCAACCGGGTGCTGCTCCGCAGGGTGGTCCGCCTCACCGACCTGGACGCCGTCATCCGGGGGTTCGGCGCCCTCAGCTTCCCCAACTGCGGGGGGGCCATCAACGGGACGCACATCCCCATCCGTGCCCCGGAACACCAGGCCTCCCAGTACATTAACCGCAAGGGGTACTTCTCCGTGCTCCTGCAGGCCGTGTGTGACCACCGGGGCCAGTTCATGGACATCAATGTGGGCTGGTCCGGCAAGGCACACGATGCCAGGGTGTTCCGCAACTCCTCCGTGTGCCAGAGGCTGCATGCCGGGACCTTCTTCCCCGACCGCCACATCAGGGTTGGGGACGTGGACATGGACATGCCCGTCTGCCTGGTGGGGGATGTGGCCTACCCCCTACAGCCCTGGCTGATGAAGCCGTACACGGGGTACCTCAACCCCTCCCACCAGGCCTTCAATGCCAGGCTCACCAGGGCCCGCATTGTGGTGGAGGGGGCCTTCGGACGATTGAAAGCACGCTTTAGGTGCCTCCTCACCCGCCTCGACCTCGCTGAGCACAATATCCCTCCCATGGTGTCAGCATGTTGCGTGCTGCACAATTTGTGCGAGCAGAAGGGGAGGCTTTCCTCCCAGCCTGGATGGCTGAGGCTAAGCGCATGGCTGGCCACTATGCTCAGCCCTGCACCGCTGCCATCTGGGTGGCCCAGCAGGGGGCCGTCCAGATCCGGGAAGCCCTGCGGGAGAGCTTCCAGGTGGAGGAGGAGGACTGAACTCACCCTGCATGCCCCATTGGGGCCTTCTTCCACCCTCCCCTCCTTCCCCTTTCCCCTCCCTAACCCCCCTTCCTAATGTTAATTAAAGACACCTGTTTTGAAAACAACAATCTCTTTTTATTTTACATAACTGGGGTGGGGGGAAGGAGGAATGAGGGTGGGACAGGGGAGGGGGAAACCTGGGAGGAGGGAGCTAGAAGGGGTGGAAGGGGAGGAAGGGAAGGGAAAGCTCAGAGTTGGGGTCCTGCTGGCTCTCCCGTCTCGCAGCACTGTGGGTGCGGGTGCGTCGGGGGGGTAGTGGGTGTGGAGGGTGGGGCAGGAGGGACAGGGGGTGTGGAGGAAGCGGGAGGGGAAGCAGGGGTGGGAGGAGGCACGAGAGCTGGGGCGGCCGCAGGGGCTGGAGCAGGAGGAGGCAGGAACCTGTCCACCAGAGTCTGGAGGTGGCCTCTGAGGGCACGGCCCTGCTCCTGCAGTGCCTCCAAGCTCCGCTGCCGCAGCCGCAGGTCCTCCTGGACCCAGTGGTCCTGGGTGCGGAGCTGGTGCTCCAGTAGCCACGGGTGCCACCGGTGGTAGTCCTCCACGTTCCTGGTGCGCCCTGCAGTCCCAGGTGCTGCAGCTGTGGTGAAACAAGAGCAGTGGTCAGTTCTCCCTGGGGACACAGTGGGTGAAACCCAGCCCCCCTCTGCAAGGCGAGGTCGGCGTGTGGGGAATGGGCCAGGGCCCCTTCATGACACCCAGCTGCTGCTCCATGGTGGGCAAGGCCCAAGTGCACGGTCCCTGGGCTCCCTTTCCCCCCACCCCCTCGTACACATAAGGGGAGCATGATGGCACTCACATGTGGAGCCCTCCTTGGCCTCGGACGACACAGCCAATGTGCTCTGTGGAATGCCTCGGAGGTCCTGGGTCCTGGGCAGGCTCCCTGAAGGCTCCTGGCTCTCGGTGTCCTCCTCCTCCTCCTCCTCCTCGGTGTCAGGGACAGGTCCCTCTGCCCTGGGGTCAATCACCACCCGGGGGGCATGGACGGCGTGAGCCCCCAGGATGCGGTCCAGGGCCTCATAATGAGGGCATGCCTCCGGGTCGGCCCCTGGCTGGGAGGCCCTGGAGTAGGACTGCTGCAGGTCCTTGATTTTGCAGCGGACCTGCTCCCGGGTCCGCATGTGGCCTCTGGTGGCCAGGCTGGCAGCCATGCGTCTGTAGATGGCCGCGTTCCTGTGGCTAGTGTGGAGATTGTGGACGTTGGCGGCTTCCCCCAACCTTGATGAGGTCCACGATCTCTGCACTAGACCAGGCGGGCGCCTGCCTCTTGCAGCCCCGGGCAGGCTCCTGTGAGCAGCCAGCCTGGTCCTGGGAAGAGGGGGAGGGCTGGGTGGAGGCGGGTGGCTGGCTCATCCCATGCCAGGTGCAGGGTCTGCTGGCTGGGTGCTGGCAGGCTTGCAATTGGCACAAGCACTGTAGCCAGACCGTGCCCCTTTAAGGGCTCTGGGGCCGAGAGGGGGGCAGAAGAGTTTTCCTGGTTTGGCCCAGAGTGGCCACCAGGGCAAGCTGGGAAGGGCTAGCCTCCAACTAGTTTGAATTAAGTGGCTACACAGCCCTTAATTTGAACTACTTAATTCGAACTAGGCGTTAGTCCTCGTAGAATGAGGTTTACCTAGTTTGAATTAAGCGCTCCGCTAGTTCGAATTAAGTTCGAACTAGCGGTTTGTATGTAGAGACGCTATGAAAGTTAATTCGAACTAATGGCTGTTAGTTCGAATTAACTTTGTAGTGTAGACATATCCTCAGGTAGTCTTCAGCTGGACACTGAAGGTGGGGAATGAGTTGAATCAGTGCACCCCTTAGCTACTCTGTTCATATTCCTCCCTGGTCCATATTGCCCATTTTTCAGGTCTCCCCATGGAGAAAAAGTTGCAGCCGCCTTGTGTCACCATAACCTCCCCACCATGGGACTTCTAACTCCTGAGGATCTATGTCCCAGTTTCCATTGTCAGAAACTGGCATGCACTCTGGTCTGGTTGGTTGTTTCCTGCTCCTCTTAAATTGTTCAGCACCCAACAATAATCTGTCACAGAACTATAGGTCTGGAAGAGGTCAGTTCAGCTATCCCTCATGCAGAAGGTTTTCTGCATTCAGCAATATCACACTCTTAATAAAGATGTAAGACAATCAAAGCAGTACACTTGAACCTCCATACTCAAGATGGTCCGAATCCAGGAACACCCGTGGTATGGAGGAGGAAATGACTCTGAGCACTATCGCTCCCCTTTTCCCCAGCTGTGGGAATGGTGATATGTTGAGCCACTTCCCCTGAGGCTTTTCCCTGCTGCTCCCATAGTGCTGAGGGGTGGTACCTGGGAGAGGAGGGGAACACAGAGCTATATCCCACCCCCACTCCCTCATGTCAAGACCTCACAGCACCCACCTTGGCCCGGCAAAATCTTTAATCTGGCATATCCTCTTTCTGAGGGTTGCCAGATTAAAGAGGTTCAAATGTAGTAGACCTGACACATGGGTATTTACACCATTCGTATTATTCAATGCATGGCAGTGGTTTAGTGCTTGGCTCTAGCTCAACCAGACATTATGAGCTTGATGCAGGAATTACTGTGTAGGGTGCTATGGCCCGTGTTATACAGAAGGTTAGAAGAGATGATCACAGTGACCTCTTCTGGCCTTAAAATCTATTCACTGACTCTGTACCACAATATGACAGTAGCATCAGGAAAGCACCTAATTGTGCTATGTATTTTCTGGAAGGTAAATACTGTAGCATGAAATTTAAAATGGTCAAGTAAGGAGACAAGGACACAGGAACATGAGCAGCGTGGTTGAACGGAGAGCCTGGTATACCAAAGCAGAGGAGGGCAAGACACCCATTCAGTGAGAATGTTGTGAGCCAGGCTAATACACCCCCACTTAGACATACTTTGAGGCAGCGGTCCCCAAATTGTGAGTCAGGCCCTTCAGGGAGAGAATGGGTACAGCAGACTTAGGTGACTGGGTGGAATGAGGACAGGGCTTTGGGGGAAGGGGTGGAGTGGGGGTGAAAAGAGGCAGAGTGAAGACGGAACCTCATGGGAGGGAGTGGAGTCGGGGTAGGGCCTAGGCCCTAGGAGCAGAGCGGGGGTGGAACACCCCAGGTGGAAAAGAAAAACTCTGTGCCTATCCTTAAAACACCTGACAGCCTGGTGTTTAGGAGCATTCTCATGGGACACCTTGGTCCAAGACCCTGCTCCACATTAGCCAGAGTAGAGACTGGAAAATCATGTCTCTCACATACCAGATGAGTGCCCAAAGCACTGGGCTATTGGTTAAGGGCATGTGTATGCGTCACACTCTTGCCCTTTGCGAGAAAGGGCTGGCCTGGTTTAGGTGAGGAGAGGGTTCACACCTCATAATCCCAGCCAGATAATCCAGTCCACCAGTGAGGTAGGAAAGTCCTTTGTGGAGCTGGGCCATAAACCCCACCCCTCTCCTCAGCATCTGCTCTTGGTTAGCTTGAGTGGCTTCCTATTCAGTATGTTGGCTTTTGTGAATTCCATTCTTAGACATCCAATGCTCCCCCTGCATTGTATGGGGAGCTGGGCACTTAATTTAGGGCCATAGATTCCTCTAGGCATGAGGGCACCTGAAATTAGGCATTGCAATGGAAAAACTAAAGCTTGTGGAGCTAAGCCACATCGCTAAAGTCACCTTTGCAAGTGGCACATGGGCTCCTACTTCACCTAAACATTTTGAAAATGTTACCGTATAGTAAAGCATTGTACGGTACTGGGGATGTGCTATGCTTGGCCAGCCACACCCCTTTAATTAACACACCTGCAGATGGGACACAAGGCATTAGCATAAATGATCAATTTTCGGAATGGAGAGAGGTAAATCCTGGGGTCTGTACTGGGACCAGTGCTATTCAACACCTTCATAAATGATCTGGAACAGGGATAAACAGTGACGTGACAAAGTTTGCAGATTACTCAAGAGAGTTTAAGTCCAAAGCTGACTGCAAAGCATTACAAAAGCTGGGTGATTGGGCAACAAAATGGCAGATGACAGTCAGTGTTGATGTGTGCAAAGTAATACACACTGGAAAAAATAATCCCAACGCCGCATACAAAATGATGGGTTCTAAATTAGCTGTCAAGGAAGAGCTCTTGGAGGCATTGTAGCTAGTTCACTGAAAACATCTGCTCAGTGTGTAGTGGCAGCCAAGAAACCCTAACAGCATGGTAGGAACTGCTAGGAAAAGGATAAATAATAAGACAAACAATCGCATAATACCACTGCATTCACGGTGCACTCACACCTTTAATACTGTGTGCAGTTCTGGTTAGCCCTGTGACTCTGATAGAACAGGTGCCAGCTCAGCACTGCCAAATTTCTAACTGGAAACCGGAGCAGCTCACTAGTATGTTTGTCTTGTTCAATATAGAGTTAAACTTGTAAGGATGTGTGGGGTCTGAGAGGGGGTTTGAGAGAAGGAGAGGGTTGTGACCTGGGGAAGGGGATTGTGGTGCAGGGTTGGGGAGGAGGTATGGGTGCAGGAAAGGATTCTGGCCTGGGTGAGGGATACAGGAAGGGGTGCAGGGTCTGAGAAGGAGTTGTGACCTGGGGCAGGGAAGTGGGGAGTAGGATGGGGTGGGGTATCTGATGCAGGCCCTGGCTGGGAGGCACTTACCTAGGCAGCCCCTGACCAGCAACTTGAAGTGACCCCACCAAGACTTGGTGTGCTGCCCCTGCCCCCAGCACAATCATCGCAGCTCCTATTGGACGATTTCCCCGCCCCAGCGCACAGCACAGAGAGGCACATGGAACAGCCAGATGCTTTGAGTGGTTTGCGGCTGCAGCAGGCAGGGAGCCTGCTTGAGGGTCCCAGTGGTGCGGACCAAAAGCTGGATCCAAAGGCTTCGCAGGCCGGATCCAGCTCGCCGACCATATGTTGCCTGCCCCTGCCATAAGGTAATATGTAAGTTTTGCTTTATAACTATAATAATGCCTGCTCTGACCTTGTGAAGCCAGGCAGGAGGAATGGTTCTCTCCTGCAAATCAAGGAGGACCCTCAAAATAAATGGATAATTTTGAATCATAGAAGATTGGGGTTGGAAGAGACCTCAGGAGGCCATCCCTCTGCTCTAAGCAGGACCAACCCCAACTAAATCAACCCAGCCTGGGCTTTGTCAAGCCGGCCTCATGGGCGGTGGGTGAAAGCCTGGCTTAGGAAGTCAAGCCTCACCCCCACCCCTTTGACCCCCACCCCTTTGATGCCCACCAAAGCCCAGTCCCCTTTGTGGCAACTGGCCCCATCCTGCACCCCTCCACAAAGGCACCAGCATCAGGCAGCACCAGGCAGCCGTGCAGCCATGCAACCCCAGAACTGCCCCTCCCAGCTCCCAGAGCATCGGGCACATCTAGCTCCCCCCCCCCTTCCCATTCCAAGAGCAGCCAGGAAGCCATGTGGTTCCAGCCCCAGGTCCTGCCCCAGCCCTGGGAACAAGCTCTGGCCCCGGGAGCAGAAGCCCAGCTCTGGGCTCGGACCTGGCCCTGGCCCCCGGCTCTGGGAGCAGCTGGGCAGCTGCACTGTCCCAGCCCTGGTAGCAGCCACACAGCCCAGGCCCCAGCTCCCACCATGAAGCCAGAGCCCAGCCTTCCCAGCCAGATGGAGTGTTGTGGGCAGGGCCACCCCAGTCTTTTTGGGAAGGCAATGCCTTCCCTTGCCTATATTACCTGCTGCCCATGCCTTAGAAACCACTAAGAACAGAGATTCCACCACTTCCCTAGGTAACCTATTCCAGTGCTTCATCCTCCTCCTAGTGAAATAATTTTTCCTAATATCCAACCTAGACCTTCTCTACTTTCAACCTGAGGCAATTGTTCCTTGTTCAGTCTTCTACCACCACTGAAAAGAACCTAACTCCATCCTCTTTGGAACTCCTCTTCAAGTACGTGAAGGCTGCTATCAAATCCCCCCTAATTTTTTTCTTCAGCAGATTAAATAAATCTAGTTCCCTCAAGCTCTCCTCATAAACCCCAGCATCCTAATAATTTTCATTGCCCTCCACTGGAGTCTCCAATTTGTCCACATCCCCTCTGTAGTGGAGGGCCCAAAACTGGTTTTAATACTCCAGATGTGGTCTCAGCAGTGCCAAATACAGGGGAATAATCACCTCTCTCAATCTTCTAGCAATGCTCTTACCGATGCATCCCAGTATGCTGTTAGCCTTCTTGACAACAAGGGTAAACTGTTGACTCATATTCTGCTTCTTGTCCACCATAATCCCTAAACCCTTTTCTGTAGAACTGCCACTTATCCAGTAGATCCCTAGCATGCAGCAGTGCATGGGATTCACTTGCCCTAGTTAACCCTGATCAGATTTCTTTTGGCTCAATCCTCCAAGTTGTCTAGGTCATTTTGGACCCTCCCTTTACCTTCCAGCATATCTACCTCTCACCCCAGTTTAGTGTCATCCACAAACTTGCTGAGGGTGCAATCCATCCCATCATAGAATCATAGAATCATAGAACTGGAAGGGACCTCAAGAGGTCATCAAGTCCAGTCCCCTGCCCTCACAGAAGGATTAAGCACTGTCTAGATCAGGGCTACTCAACATGAGGCCCGTGAGTCACATGTGGCCAGTGGCCCATTTGTTTGCAGCCCATGGTGCTGTTTGGGTTTATGGGGCTCAACATGTGGCCCGCGGGTGGGAGCCAAAACAAAAAAAGTAGTCAATATAATGGTCTTCTGTTGATACGCATTTTAGTAATTAAATTCCTGGCTTGTCATTGCTCATTAAAAGTGCTGTCATATGGGTGGAAATAGGGTAAATATTGCATTTTATTAATATCAGCAGAACTGAATTAAATGGGGCCTGTGTGCTGCATAGTCTTGCCTTAATCTTTGTATTCATGCCTGTCAGTGTGAAAGAAGCTATTTGCATATATTTGCATATATATTTGCACGTATATGCAACCACACTTAAGTTGTGGCCCTCGGCATGTGCTGTGAGTATCATTGTGGCCCCTCGGGCTTCCAAAGTTGAATAGCTCTGGTCTAGATCATCCCTGACAAGTGTCTGTCTAACCTACTCTAGATGTGGCCTCACTAGTACTGAGTAAAGGGGAAGAATCACTTTTCTAGATCTGCTGGCAATGCTTCTCCTAATGCATCCTAATATGCTATAAGTCCCGCAGGAGATCCTGGGTGTGTGGTCTGGAAACTTCTGTTAGTTGTCTAAAGCAATGTTTCTCAACCTTATTTTATAAAGTATCCCTTTAAAAAAAATTCTAAGTACCCCCAGTATCTACAGTTTTCAGACACACAATTTTTTTTTCTACCATTGCAACACATTTGTTTAAACAACTTAATCGTAGCCGGGCAGGCAATGAAATTTTTGCCTGTAAAAAGTACAAAAATAATAAAGCGCTGTAAAACTTAAAACAAAAATTCAGTTTTCTCCAAATTTCAGTTGTGTTGACGTACCCCCCAGACATCTCTCAAGTACCCCTAAGGGTTCTCGTACCACTGGTTGAGAAACACTGGTCTAAAGAAAGCCTCATTTACCACATCCCTCTGGCCTAGTGATCTAGAGCAGATGCTCACCAGGACATCACCCTTGTTACTCTTGCCTTTAATCTTAACCCAAAGACACTCAGCAGATTTTTCATACTGGCGCTCTGAGCAATCATACTGCTCTGTTACATATAGTACAGCTTCTCCATTTTTTCTCCCCCTCCTGAAACATCACAGTACAACGATTGGGTTGATGGCCATCACATATCTATTAAGGTGTGAAGTGCAAAAAAAGGCTGGTCCCCTCACCTTGATTTCTAGAAAAAGGAAATAAAGATTGCTGACATTAATATTTTTAATCTCTTTGCTGTTTGGACATTTACAGGGAAAAGATGTTGGAGATCCCTGGGATCAAACTGGATTAGTCCTAAAAGACATTCAATGCTGATAGATTATTAGGCCTGTGTCACTGTTTGGAACTAACTCATTTGTGTATATGTTTTGCCTTCTTTAACCTATAAATAACCCTCTCATTTCTTTTTCCTAGTTAATAAATCCTTAGAGAGTTTACAGAATTGCCTACAAGCATTATCTGTGCTATGAGATACGAGATACAAACTGACCTAGGGTGAATGACTAAATCTTTTGTGATCTTTAGTGTAAGGCAAGCAATTATCACTCAGTCCTGCTTGCTTGAGTGGCAAGATAGACTGGAATGCCCAAGGGCTTGTGAACTCCAGTTATAGAACATACAACCAATTTGGGGTGCCTGCCCGGATATTTTGACAGTCTGCCCTGAGGTGGGTACTCACACTTGTGAGCCATTCCTGATAGCATGACAGCCCCATCTCAAACAAGATATATTTGTATGTGGAAAGGTACAGAGAAGGACAACACAAATTATTAGAGATAAGGGACAACTTGCATATAAGGAGAGATTAAAGAGACTGGGACTGTTGTTAGAAAAGAGTTGACTAAGAGGGGATATGATTGAGGTCTATAAAATCATGAAGTGGGTATAGAAAGTGACTAAGGAATTGTTGTTTACTGTTTCACATATCACAAGAACCAGGCTCACCCAGTGATGTTAAAACAAACAAAGCAGATTTTTTTACACAACACAAAATAAACCTGTGGAACTTTTTTGTCAGGGAAATGTTGTGAAGGTCAAAAGTATAAGCCATAGAGGATAGGTCCACCAATGGCTGTTAGCCAAGACAGTCAGGGACATAAGTCATAGTCCAGGCGTCCCTAGACCTCTGACCGGATGACAGGGGATAGATCATTTAATAATTGCCCTTTCTGTTCATTTCCTCTGAAGCATCTGGTCAGAAGACAGAATACTGAGCTAGCTACAACATTGATCTGACACAGTATGCCACTGTTATGTTGTGAGTAACTGAAGGGTGACTGAAATCAAATTACTGAGGACGAAACTGAATGGATAGTCTTAAAAGACAGGGATGTATTGATCCCTGATTGAAACTGAAGCTTAGAAATACCACATGAATCATGCTCCAGAATGATCTGGGAATTGTACATCAACCTGGAGTGCAATGGAAATAGAAAGTGTTGATTAGCTCATACTCTTGGTTTCATTCTTAGGAAACTGCTTTAAGTCCCATGAAGCAGACAGGCAGAAAATATTTGAAAGAAAATGGTCTCCCTGTATAATCTACTATATATATTAGAGAGTTTGTGTGTCTGTCGGTTGGTGTCTGCCTATGAGTCCGTTTGTTCAAGAACTGCTCCTAAACCATCTACATGTTTTGTTAGTCTATAAAGTGCTATCAGCCCATTTGTTGTATTTTAGTGCTCCTAAACAGTAAGAGCTAGGACCACCAAATTTGGTATCCATCTTTCTTTTATTATAACTTAAAACAAGGCCAGGGTTTAGTTGTGCCAGGACAATGGGATATGTGTGGAATGTGATTATGTCCACATCAAATGCACTTGCAACACCTCACAGCTTGGTACTGTCTACAAACTTTTTAAGTGCACTCTCTATGTCATTATCTAAATAATTGATGAAGATTTTGAGCACCTAGAACGAGAACCAAACCCTATGTCTATGTCTACACTGGAGGGTTCTTGCGCAAGAACGGCTTGCTTGCACAAGAACCCTCAGAGCGTCCACACTGCCCTCCTTCTCTTACGCAAGAAGATTTACAGTACGGCATCGGAAGACTAGACTTCCTGAGCAAGAGCTATGCTCTTTTCTAACAAGTGTAAGCCCTCTTGCACAAGAGCTCTTACACAAGAGGGCAGTGTAGATGCGCGGCAGGGGCTTCTTGTGCAAGAAAGCCCTATGGCTAAAATGGCCATGAGAGCTTTCTTCTGCAAGAAAGCATCCACACTGCCATGGATGCTCTTGTGCAAAAGGAGCACTGGGTCCGCGAGGACCTGCGGCTGTGGCTGCGGAGCTTGGAGGCGCTGGAGGATCAGGGCCAGGCCCTCCGAGGTCACCTCCAGACCCTTGTGGACAGGTTCTTTCAATTTTCTTTTGAAAGAACACAATAGTAGTGTGGACGTAAGTGAAGTTTCTTTTGGAAAAATGGCCATTTTTCCAAAAAAACCTTGCAGTCTAGAGTAGATGGACCCAGAGTGTAATAACCCATACACAGCCAGGGGATGTAATGACACTGATCACATAAATACAATCAGGTGGTCGTTACTCAGTGGACATATCGTGGCAGCTAAAAAGCTACAGAGGGAGATCCTCTATAGGAGCGGCCCTAGACGAGCTGTCGGCAACTGGTGTCCTAGGCGAAACGCGCGATCAGCGCGCGATCAGCGACCCCGCCTCCAAAGCCCTCAACGGCCGTTTATCTTGACGCCTTAGGTGACTGCCTAGTTCGCCTGTATTGACGGGCCGCCACTGCTCCTTTACATACAAAAATCTTCTGAGAGATGGAAGCAGCCATATTTTTCCTTTCTGTTCCCCTTTCTATAATATTATTCATTCTATAGTTTCTGTCACAGAAACCTGCTTAAACCTCTATGGGGGCAGTGGCTTGTGGGGAACCTTGCTTATTTGCTAGTTTTCAGTCCTAGAATACAGGAATACAGGGTATGTCTACACAGCAGCATTATTTTGAAAAAACTATTATTTTGAAATAACTTAGTCTGCGTCTATACAGCAGGCAGTTATTTTGAAAAAAATGTCAAAATACTGTCAACCTGAAGGACTTCTTACTCTGACTCCTCTAACCCTCATTGTATAAGGAGTAAGGGAAGTCGGAGGAAGAGTGCTTTATTTCGAAATAAGTGCTCTGTAGACACTCCCAATTTCGAAATAAACGACGCAATTGACATAGCTCAATATGCATAACTTATTTTGAGTTAAGCCCTGCTGTGTAGATGTACCCACAGAGATTTTTACCATCACATGTAGGAGTCAGGGCCAAAGGTCTGTCTGCAGACCCCTAGCATCTGGTCTGGTAGCCTCTATGGGGTTCAATGGAACTGTATCCAGAAAGTGCCTCCTGCAGCTTCCAGTGCAGGATAAAAACCATAGTCTCTTTGTTTCAGTAACCTTCTCCTATTTCATGCAAGCACTGCAAGTCCCTTTACCTCCTCCAAGGCAAGTATCCCAAAGCATTTGACACCTTGCCCTGACGTAGTCAGGATGGGCAGGGGTGGTGTCCCTAGCCTCTGTTTGCCAGAATCCTGGGAAATGAGCAACAGGGTGTGATGATTACCTGTTCTGTTCATTCCCTTTGGGATACCTAGCATTGGCCACTGTTGGAAGACAGGATACTGGGCTAGATGGACCATTGGTCTGACCCAGTATGGCCCTTCTTATGCCCTCTTCTCTTTGCCTTTCCCCTTCCTCCATCAAAAAAGCCACTTGTGTTTGTACATAGGAATTTGTCTCCCTTTCATCTGCTCTTCATCACAAAGGGAAATGTTGGAGATGGCCACTATTCCACTTTCATGCCTGTTCAAACTTCATCAAGAATGATATTTTGAAGGCAAGCATCCATGTGGACAATGTAAAAAATAGACATGGCCCCAAAATTTCACAGAAAAGCAAAACATGGTGTGTGAAATCATCTGAAATGGAATGGGGATATTTTTCAAGCAAGTTTTTACTGGGGGTGCAGGGGAGGGGAGGACCAAATGCCTTGAAAATAGCAATCTTCACCATCCTTTGCTCCGGTGCAGCCAACACCCTGTTAGGTTTTATTTTCAATGCCAAAAATGGTGTGCTTTATAGCAGTCTAATATAGGTACTTTAGCTAATCTGCTGTAAAGCCCTAGAGGAGATAAGGTACTGTAGTTTTACTTGGAGTAACTGGATAAGGTCAGCACTGTTCCCCCATCCAGGAGGTGATTAACTAGCTTAGGTCCACTAGGTCCACTAGGATTTTACAACTAGGATTTTAGGTCCACTAGGATTTTACAACTAGTCAACCAGTGTATGTTAGTTACCCCCACACCTTTTAGCAATGATGTGAAAGGCACAGATACAAGTAAAGGAAGCAGGGACTGATTTTCTAGCACAATTTTTTTGTGCTAGCCTTTCACAAATCACACAAACTCAGGCTCTGATTTGGATGCAACTAAAGAGCAACTCAACTGAAGCTAACAGAATTTATCTTTGGAGTGAGATGAGTGAGATGAGAATCAGGCCCTTGGTTTTTAAGATTCCAGTCTAGCCCTGGTTTAGTTACTTAGATCCCTAAAACATTTGCAAATGAATCACACTATTTGACGATGGGCTGTCTGGGGACTGGGGGGTCGCTCATCTGTAGAAGCGTGATTCTGTGGCAAAGAACAAATTCCATTATTGCAGGAAACTGCCTAGTGCAATAGCCCTACCAGTGTTCCAAATCGTGTACTGTGCAGCTGTAAATGTGAAGGCTGTTTACTGTAGGCTTTTCACATATTACAAATTCAGAAGCTGTATATTTCTCACAGAAATAACTTTGGGACACATGCTGTTTGAGAGCAGTCTACACTAAATGAGGATTAAATCAGTCAGAGTCTTTTATTGTTTCCAATAAATGAGAATGCATTTAATATTTGTATTTAGTTCATGCTTGTGAATGACTAATATTAAATATATTTATTATGTTTAGTTTTTCAGAATCTGAATAAGAGCTCTGTGTAATTCAAAAACTTGTCTCTTTCCCCAACAGAATTTAGTCCAATAAAAGGTCTTACTTCATCCACCAGGTGTAATTGATTTTTTTAGACAATCTGTTTTCTCTTACTATTAGAAAATGTACTGTGATATGCTAACAATCATATATAATGATAGTGATTTTCTTCTTGATTACGAACTTGCATTTAGCAAAATATAAGCTCTTTTCTTCAGAGAAAGCTGAAAGCCCTTTATAAAATTATGGTTTGCACACTGATTTTGTCAGCCAGTGGTAAATGAAGCTGCCTCTGCAGTGAAAAGCACTCATTGTTTAACTGTGAGCAGCAACACTACACACCAGTTGTCAACCTACTAGCTAAACATTCTACTCCAGTTGAAATTTAGTTGGGCAGAGTGTGATCAGTGCCAGATTAAGAAAGGGGAGTTAGGGGCTGCAGCCCAGGGCCCTGGGCTAAGGGAGTCCTGGAAAAAGAGCTGCATTTTTGGTGGCCTGGAGATATTTTTGCAGGGCCCTCTTAACCCAGGGCTGCACCCACTAAAGGCTTTTCCTTCCAGTCCTGTTGGGGGGTGGGAAGGAGACATGGCTCTGCATGCTGCTGTGTCCCCTCCTCTGCTGGGCTGGAGCTGCAAGAGATGGGAAGCTCCATTTATGCATTTCCCTCACCTGCAGTTTCCACCCCCAGAGCTCTCACTGACCAGGAACTGAGGCCAACAGGAGCTGCAGGGGGTGGTGCCTGCAGGCATGCACAGAGCAGGCTGAAGAGCCATCTACCTGCTTTAATCTCTGGGGCTTGTGCTACCGAAGGGGAATTGTCCCAGGTAAGTGCCCCACACCCCTACCTCCTGCCCCAGCCCTGAGCCCTCCTGCACCCTAACTCCCACCCAGACTGAGAACCTCCATCCCCTGCCTTGAACCCCCTCCCATACCCTAACACCACCCAGACCCTGTACTCCCACCCCAACCGCCTGCCCTGAGTCCTTCTGCATCCTAACTCCCTCCCAGACTCTGCACCCCCATCTTCTGCCCTGAGCCCCCCCTCATACTCCAGATCTCTTGGCCCCAGCCTGGAGCCCCTTGTGTACCCCAAACCCCTCATCCCCAGCCTCACTCCAGAACCTGCCCCTAGGGTTGCCAGACAGTCCAGTATTGACCTGGACAGTCCGGTATTTTCGCCTCCTGTCCGGTAAGAAAATTCAGAAAATACCAGACACCTAAAATGTCCGGTATTTTCTGATTTTTTTTACCGGACACCTGGCAACCCTACGGACACACTCAGCATCTGGGCCCAGCTCCCGGCCCCCCCACCCACTCACTTACCTGGTTCCGCACGGGATCTGTCTTGTGGCTGGAACAGAAAAACAAGATGGCCGCCGGCAAAAAAAACTCTTCTTAAAGAGGCCATGCTGGGGTTTTGTTGCTCAAGAACTTTGGTCTCCCCCTTTTTTTTTCTCAACAGATTTTTTTCCCAGTGTTTTTTTTTTAGGGTGTGTGTGTGTGTTTGGTATTTTTGGTTAAATCATCTGGCAACCCTACCTGCCCCCTAGTCAGAGTCCTCACCCTCTTCTACACTGAACTCCTTGCCTCAACCCACAGCCTCCTCCCATACTCTGAACCCCTAATTTTTGGTTTCACCCCAGAGCCTAGCAAGCCCAACAAAATCTAAGAGCCCCAACCCCTCAGAAGAGTTAATCTGGCCCTGAG
Source organism: Rafetus swinhoei (assembly GCA_019425775.1). NCBI lineage: Eukaryota > Metazoa > Chordata > Testudines > Trionychidae > Rafetus > Rafetus swinhoei. The sequence goes on from CM033440.1 coordinate 28,627,267, forward strand.
TGTAATTAGCCAAACGAGAACCAGCCAAGAATACCAAAGTTAACTTGCATCCTCTTACAAAAATTGTCTTTGAATCTGTGACAGTAAGTGGTCAGGCCTTCAATCTTATTTGAAAAACAGCACCTTCAGCAGTATAATACCGTTGCATAGCTCTGAGAAGTGTCACTTCCTGAATTGCTAACACCACTTCCTGCTGAAGCCACTCTAGGTTCTCCTTAGATGTCTCCAAGTCAATATTGGTCTAGCTGCAACCCTCATTAGCTTGGGAGACTTGAGAGCATCACAGCACAACAGGATGTCTACAGAATTGCCTCTCTTTTGGTGCTGGTTGGGAAATTTCTTATAAAAACATTCTCTGACAAAGGTGGAATATTTTTCTACCACATTTTGGCAATTTTTCTCCTCTATTTTTTCCAATCACCTCTGCTCTATTACCTATAATAGCACTAGAAAAGCTTTCCTCTACAAACAGCAACACTGATCTCAAAATACAATAAAAAAACCACAGATTTCCTAAGCACATGACATTTAGTACATTAAATGGGAGGGATTGCTTACGGATCTGTTGGTAAATTAGGAAGTATGCAAAATCTCTGGCCCTGATCCTGCTACTAGGTCACCCATACTTACAGAGTCCTATTGAAATCAATGGGACTCCATTCACATGGATTTGATTGTGAGATCAAGGACTATTATGGCAAGCGTGCACACATGCTGATGGTATCACATAGACCATGACAATGCACAGACGCATAGAACAGGCCTGTCTGGAATGTGGAGTGAAGTAGTTGGGGGCTAACGTCCTTTTTTTAAAAGCATCTTCATTGGTCTGCAACTTATTTAAGTCGTTGCATTGTACCCAGCGAAATCAAAAGTAAATCAGGTTTTGCAAATCTAGGTGTAACCTTGGATGGACTAGACTTCACTGCCCTTCTCCAGTGTCTAACCTCCTCCCATTCCCACAGCAGTACTGGAGACCCAGAGTTCAGGCTGAAAGAAATTTCAGCAAGGATTGCCCCGTGTCAGCCTCTCTACATTCAAGTTCCAAAAGAAACTAAAGAAATGAATGTAATTAAATAACTTCATAAAATCTTATGAAGAAACAAATAATCTAATTCTTACAACAGAACACAGCTATTTTATAACCCACAGATAATGTCCACAGTTATAATGAACATAAGTAAAGAGAAAACTAAAAGTAAAATGTGAACATTCCACACAAACAGAATACGAAAAGACTGAGAGGTCCCAAAAGCTTAGATTTAATTCACCAAAGTCTCAGTTTGTGCTTCTGACCATCAAATCTGCACCATATGTTGAGTCTGAGTCATCTCTCAACTTGCTTGTAGGGAATCCTCAGTTGGAGTCCAGGAAGACTCTTCCTCTGTGTGGATCACTGCTAGGCAGCCAGCTCACTGATTAACTAGTCAGTTAACTCACAAGTGAACAGGTTTAAGAAAACCCTGTTACAAGAAAATACAGAAACAGAGAATAACAAAATAGAAATGACTCTTTTCCCATTACCATATTTAAAGAGGAGCTGAAGAATCACACTGATTCAGAAAGTGAACTAAACCAGTTTGGCTAAAAATCAAAACAGTATTTAAAGCATACAAAGCGAGCAGGTGGAGCCTCGGAGAAGGGGCACAAAGGATGTGGGACAAGGGTATTTGGGTTTGAGGTAGTTTGTGGAGTGCACTTAAATTCAAAAAGTGATCTTGTGCTTAAAAATGTTGGTGACCACTGCCCTAGCCTCTGTTAGCCAAGAGCTGGGAGTGGGCAACAGAGGATGACAGGGCTGATAGTTTGCCAGGCCCTAGGCTGGGGGACAGGGGACCTCAGGCAACCTCCGATGCGACCCCCGGCTTTCCTGGATCTGGCTCCTGAGTGTCAGCCCCACACTGTTGCTCCAGTCCCCCTGCTGCCCACCTGCGTGGCTGGAGCACACAAAATCTACTAGTCTGGGCTAGGGTTGCCAGGTGTCCGGTATTGTACCGGACAGTCCGGTATTTGCACACTCTGTCTGGTAAAAAAAATCAGAAAAGACCGGACACGTGCAATGTCCGGTATTTTCTGATTTTTCCGGCTGCGCACTGGACGGACACCTGCCATGGACGGGGGGAGCGGCTGGGAGTCCCAGCTGGGAGACGGGGCCAAGATTGCCGCCGGGAGCCCTCAGTCAGTTGAGTGTGAAGCCTCCTCCTTGCTCGGAGGAGTGGAAGCCTCCTCCTTGCTCGTGTGTCGCCGGGAGCCTGTGCAGGACAGGCAGCAAGTGCCCAGGTCAGTCCCACTCCCTGCGGGCCAATTTGCTCACCCCCCACTTCCCAGCCGGCCGGTTCTCCCCCACTTCCCCTCCTGATCTTCCCTGGCCAGCCCCCCTGCACCGCCCCCCAGCTCTGCTTCCCACCGGCCCGTTCCTCTTCCTGATCTCCCCCGGCCAGCGCGCTGCACCCCCCACCAGCTGTGCTTCCCGCTCCCCCTTCCTCCTAGCCAGCCCCATGGCCCCTGACCCCAGCTCTGCTTCCGCTGGCCCGTTCCTCTTCCTGATCTCCCGGCCAGCGCTGCTGCACCCTCCGCCAGCTCTGCTTCCTGCCCCCTTCCTCCCGGCCACCCTCGCGCCCCGATCCCCAACTGTGCTTCCTGCCCCCTTACTCCCAGCCAGCCCCGCCTCCCAGCCGGTCCTCCCTCCCCAATATCCCGCGCCAGCCCCGTTCTGCCCGACCCCCTCCCCACGACCAGACCTGCTTCCTGTTGGCCCCCATCTCCCCCGGCCAGCCCTGTTGCCCCCGTTAGCTGTTTCCAGGCCCCCCTTCCCAGCCAGCACCGCTCCCTTCCTGGCCGGTCCTTCCCCCGCCATGAAGCGTGGCTTATTTACAGGAGCTCTTGTTTTTTGGTTTTTTTAAATGACTACCTGGTAACCCCGAGCAGTGATCCAGGTTCTTGGAGTCTTTTTGCTCAACAACTTTGGTCCCCCCCCCCTTCTTTTTTCCTTCAACACAATTTTTTCGCGGTTTTTTTTGTGGGGGGCGGGGTTCGGTATTTTTGTTTCAGCCGTCTGGCAACCCTAGTCTGGGCCCCCTTAGGCTCTGGTGTGCAAGGGGAATGTGGGGAGTGCCTTTTTTCTCAGTTGGGGGTCATGTCTGGGTTTTTTTGGGTTTGTTTCTGCTTCTCACTTTTGCATGGCCCCTGTCTGATTTTTCTGTGGGTCAGTGGCCCTCGACCCAAAAAGTTCCCCACCCCTGCCTTAGCAATGTGTGTGTGTGTCTGCTTGTGGGACTTGGCTCCAGGCCCCTTAGAAGGGGTGTGGCATTGAGCAGAAGGGGTGGGACTAGGAGCAGCAAGAGGAATGGGAGTCTAAAAGGGACAGTGAAAACATAGCTTCTAAACATTTGATGCAGGGATGGATTAAATTGCATATCCAGTTCAGTAGTTGCCATTCCACAGTAATAAAAGATTAACAATTCAGTTCCAACTATATATATCTGGGGAAGACTTCTGAGCTGCAGCGCAATTTTTCTACCCCAAGGTTTTCAGAACAAAATCGTGATTTGTCTGGTTTCATCTCCTCCTCATTTTGACCTTCTAGTAGTTGGCTATGGAATGCCCAGTTTGCTAAAGGTCTGTGCAGTCACCAACCACATTTACCAGGTGAACCACCTACACCTTTCAGCACTGAGCTTGGTCACTGTTAATTGGTTAAAACCACATTCAAGATGCAGAAGCAAAGATCTCGCCTCTGCAGGGGCTGTTTTGCTTCAGTCTCATTGATGCCTCAAAAAGACGTATTCCTGCAGGATGCTGAGGGCCTTCAAGTGCCGTGTGCGTCCTTTAGAGATGCCTGCAATGCAGTCAGAGTTGTGACTGCAGCATGTGTAGGCATATCTGTGCTCGCTTTGATCTGGCTAGCCACTAGCAGTGAAACCATGACTAGTTGCCATAGTCATATCCAGGGCTCGCTGAGCGGTGGTGAGCTCAGCTCGCCAGCCACGCAGTTCTGTGCTCTGCGCATGCACAGATCGCTCCGCGCCAGCTCTTCCGGGGTGTAATCTACTTGCCACGGGCGAGTAGATTACGCTATTTGTCGAGCCCTGGTCATATCTATATCTATAGATAGATATATAAAATAAATATATAATACATGGCTCTTTGCAGTCTATCCACAGCTATTTTGGCTCTGAGTCTCTAACTGGTTGGCCACCCCGCCATAGTGGATGCCTGTCAGGGAGCCTGGGTACACACTCCAGTGACTAGTCCATAGTGCCCTGGCTACACTGTTATTGGCACTTGCACTAGCTTGATTAAAGCTAGTTTGGTTATATCAATGTGTGCTGCAATCATACTTTGACTGGAATATAGACTTTTTCTTAGTACAGGTTGAACCTCTTTGGTCCGGTATAATTTTAGTTAGCTGGATGTCCACTTATCAGGGGTGTGGCCAAGTTTCCTGTGGTCCCATAAAGTTTGTTCACAGCCACCAGTCTTGGCTTTCAGTGTTCTGTGCTGATATGTAGCTCTCATTTACCTCTAAATGTCTTCTAAGAGCCTAGTAAGCAGTGGAAGTGTTGGTAATGCTGCTAGACAATACTGACCTCCCAGGAGCCGGCAAATTCTCTGGTTTGGCACTGGTCTGGTCCTGGTCCACACTAGAGAGGTTCAGCTTGTAGTTAATGGTGCTGAGAACTGTGCAGAGACAGACCCTACTGGCACAGCCACTTGTTAGCTAAGACACATTAAAATCCTAGTGTGGCAAAGGCAGTTTGTAGTATTGAGCTGCTAGCATGTGTGAAGGTTAATACAACTGGGGAGCCCAGGGCTTACCTAGATTCCATGTGTAAAAAAATCAAGTATTAAATTCCCACTATTTTTTTTCTTAGTGAAGACAAAGCCTAAGGGCATGTCTACACTAGGAAACTATTTCAAAATAACTTATTTTGAAATAACTACTCCTGAAATAATTCAAAATAGTGTGTCCACACTACAGGGATGTCTCAAAATTAATCCGAGGCAGGCTCCTTTAATGTGGACATGCTACGTCAACTTAGAGCCCCAGGAAACACTGGGAAGTAATTACTCTGAATGGCTCTGGGGAGTAATTATTTTGAAATAGCAGCAGCAGGGCATCCACACTACTGCTACTTCAAAATAACTATTTTGAAATAAGCATTATTCCCCATGGAAAGCAGGAGTTATTTCAAAATAACCAGCCCCTTATTTTGAAATAACGGACTTGATAGAATGGACGCTAGTGTAGACTAAGGCTAAGTGAGCAATATGGAGCACAGACTGAAGGTTCTAACCACCTCAATGGCTAGTTTATTGGAGAGACCTTGGACCATCTTCAGGAAGACCTTAATTGCATGTATTTAGAGGGCACTTATTATTTTAAAGCTCTCAAAATAGTTTACATTTCCAGGTGAGCCTAACAGGAGAATGTGGGGATCCCATTACCTTTAGAAAAATTATTTACTTAAGGGAGACCTTAGTCTCAAACCTACTAAGGGGAAATAAATTCTCACTATTGGTATCTAGCTCCTACAGAACAAGACACCTAAGCATCCTGACCCTGTGCTCGCTTCACATGTAACTCAATAGCTGTCAGCACCATCAACAAGAACTCCTGTAAATAAGCCATTGATAAGAGCCAATGAGTGCCAGAGACTCAGATACCTGTGCTGGGAGAGAAAGGGGGGAGCACATTGTACCTTAGAACCCATGTTTTACACGTACCCCTTAATAACTGAAGTTATGGATGGCACGGGAGAGTGTGATATAATGCATGGAAGCTAATTTGTGAAACTGCCACTGTTTGATGACAATATACACTTGCTTGTGGGAACAGAAGATAGAATCTGGTAGCTGAATGAACCAAATATCTACTTTCACATGACTCAGAATATGTAAATTATCGTTAGGTACAATGTTTGGAAAGAAGCCTTTGAGAACAACCTGTAAAGGAAGCATAAGCATTGTGAAGGAAGGGAGACAAAGGAAGGGGTGGGAGATGTCTGTTTGTATTTCTTTAGTTCCTAATTTTTAAAAATAGGATAGATCCAAGAATTTCGCTGCTAGCGCTACTCTATTCATTAACCCACCCTCAGGTGTCTCCTGTTTCTGTACTGTAAAAAGACGAGGCCACACAGTCACTTTTCCAGGGTAGCGCCCACTGATGTAGAGCGACCAGGGGAGCAAAGCAGACAGTGGGCTGCAGATAGGGAAGTTCAAGAGGGAGAGCAAGAGATCCCGCTGCTGAACAGGCTGCCAGGTGAGTGTACTACCTTTTGATGTGAGTTAGTTTGCTCGACTATTTGAATTTTGATTCTGATTTCAGTTTCAGTTACTGTGGCAGTTGGGATTGTGTGTCTGGGAGTGTTTGAGCCTTTGTTCCCTTGATTGCCTTTGATCAGCCTCAGGCTCAGCCTACCCCTGTGTAGCTAACGAAGGGGTAGGCCTGACTTAGGTGAGCAGGCTTTAAAAGCCACGAGCAGAGCAACCAGGGGAGCTGAAGAGGGAAGCCTACGATGGGCGGAAAGACCCGCAACACCTGTGCCAGCACTGCTTCTGTCTCCTCCGCCTGCGCCTGTAGCCAGACAGACCACCTGAGCATGGATGCCTCTACCCAGACCCTGGTGTGGTTTTGCAGGGACTGTGGCTTGCAATTCCCACTTACTGATATCCAGGTAAGGGGGGACCATGCAACGTGAAAGGTGCCTGCTGGTGGAATCTCTCAGGAAGCAGGTGGGAGAGCTACAGGAGGAGGTGTCTAGGCTGAGGAGCATCCGAATCCACGAGCAATTCCTGGACAGTGTTCATGTGAAGACAGCTGAGGTAGCTGTCCCACTACACACGACTGATGACACATCACTGACGGAGGAGGAGATGGCTCAGGGGGGGGGGACACTGGCAGCTGGTTACTTCTGGCAGCAGGCAGTGCTCTACTCTGCTCCCAACCCTCCCACCGTGGTACTGGGAAACCATTACACTCTTCTTGATACAGGAGATAAGGAATCACCCCCTACAACAGAGGAGGAGAAGCCTCGTACCCCCAAGGCTCGAAGGTCTGCTGCCACCACTGCGAGGCAGAAACGTAGGGTAGTGGTGGTCAGAGACTCTCTTCTGAGGGGGGCGGAGGCGCCCGTCTGTCGCTCTGACATGTCATCTCGGGGAGCCCGTATCTGAGATGTTACGGAGGCATTGTCGAGGATTATCCAGCCCTCTGACTACTATCCCATGTTACTCATCCATGTGGGCACTAATGATACTGTGAGGTGTGACACTGAGCAGATCAAGAGTGACTAGAGGGCTCTAGGAGTACGGGTGAAGGAGTTTGGAGCATAAGTGGTTCTCTCTTCAGTCCTTCCTGTCAAAGGTAGGGGCCCAGGCAGAGACAGGTGCATCCTGGAGGTGAATGCCTGGCTGCGAAGATGGTGTTGCCAGGAGGACTTTGGCTTCCTTGACCGTGGGATGCTGTTACAGGAAGGACTGCTAAGCAGGGATGGCGTTCACCTTTCGAGTAAGGGGAAGACTGTATTTGGATGCAGACTGGCTAACCTAGTGAGGAGGGCTTTAAACTAGGGTCAACTGGGGCAGGTGACCAAAGCCCACAGGTAAGTGAAGAACATGGAGACCTGGGAGATGGGTCAGAAATGGGAGGGAGCATGGGCTATAATAGAGAAAAAGGATGGAGAAGGCAAAACTGGGAGGCAAGATCAAATCAGTATCTTCGATGCCTATATACAAATGCAAGAAATATGGGTAATAAGCAGAAAGAACTTGAAGGGCTAATAAATAAACACAACTATGACATTGTATCACAGAGACTTGGTGGGAAAATACACAAGATTGGAATATTGGAATAGAAGTGTACAGCTTACTCAGGAAGGATAGGTGGGGGAAAAAGGGGAGGAGGTGTTGTCTTATATATTAAAAATGTATACACTTGGACTGACATGGCGATGGACGTAGGAGACAGATGTGTTGGAAGTCTCTGCATTAGGTTAAAAGGGGTTAAAACCAAGAGTGATGTCATACTAGGGGTCTACTACAGACCACCTACCCAGGTAGAAGAGATGGATGAGGCTTTTTTTAAATAACTAACAAAATCATCCAAAGTGCAGGATTGGGTGGTGATGAGGGACCTTCAACTATCCAGACATTTGTTGGGAAACTGACACAGCAGGGCACAGACTAACCAATAAGTTCTTGGACTGCATTGAAGACAATTTTTTATTTCAGAAGGTTGAAAAAGCTACTGGGGGGAAGCTGTTCTAGATTTGATTTTAACAAATAGGGAGGAACTGGTTGAGAATTTGAAAGTGGAAGGGAGCTTGGGTGAAAGTGATCAAGAAATCATAGAGTTCATGATTCTAATGAATGGTAGAAGGGAGAACAGCAAAACAGAGAGAATGGATGTCAGGAAGGCAGATTTTGGTAAACTCAGAGAGCTGGTAGGTAAGGTCCCATGGGAAGCAAGACTAATGGGAAAAACAACTGAGGAGAGTTGGCAGTTTTTCAAAGGGACATTATTAAGGGCCCAAAAGCAAGCTATTCTGCTGCGTAGGAAGGATAGAAAGTATGGTAAAAGACCACCTTTGCTTAATCAGGAGATCTTGCATGTTCTAAACATTAAAAAGGACTCACATAAAAAGTGGGAACTAGGACAAATTACAAAGGATGAATATAAGCAAACAATATAGGTATGCAGGGGCAAGATTAGAAAGGCAAAAAACAAGCTCAAACTATCTACAGACAAAGGGAAACAAGAAGACTTTCTATAAATACATTAGAAGCAAGAGGAAAACTAAGGACAAGGTAGGCCCATTGCTCAGTGAGGAGGGAGAAACAGTCACAGGAAACTTGGAAATGGCAGAAGTGCTTAATGACTTCTTTGTTTCGGTCTTCACCAAGAAGTCTGATAATGAAGGAAGTCTAACAGTGAATACTAGTGGGAATGGCGTAGGTATAGAAGATAAAATAAAAAAAAAAGGTTAAAAATCACTTAAAGTTAAATGTCTGCAAGTCACCAGGGCCTGGTGAAATGCATCCTAGAATACTCAAGGAGCTGATAGAGGAGGTATTTGAGCCTTTAGGTATCATCTTTGAAAAATCATGGAAGACGGGAGAGATTCCAGAAGACTGGAAAAGGGCAAATATAGTGCCCATCTATAAAAAAGGAAAAAAGAACAACCCAGGAAACTAGAGACCAGTCAGTTTAATTTATGTGCTAGGAAAGATAATGGAGCAAGTAATTAAGGAATTAATCTGCAAACACCTGGAAGAAAAGGTGATAGGTTTCACATGATTTGTTCTTTACAAAACCATGTTGGCTGTTACCTATCTGAAAGCTTTCTTTGATAGGATAATGAGTCTTGTGGCTAAAGGAGAAGCGGTGGACATGGTATACCTAGACTTTAGCAAGGAATTTGATACAGTCTCGCATTATCTTATTAATAAATTAGGCATATACAACTTAGATGGGGCTACCATAAGGTGGGTATATAACTGGCTGAATAACCATTCTCAGAGAGTACTTATTAACAGTTCACAATTCTGCTGGAAGAGCATAACAAGTGGGGTTCTGCAGGGGTCTGTTTTGGGACCGGTTCTGTTCAATATCTTCATCAACAATTTAGATATTGACATAGAGAGTACGCTTATTAAGTTTGCAGATGGTACCAAGATGGGAGGGGTTGCAACTGCTTTGGAGGATAGGGTCACAATTCAAAATGATCTGAACAAACTGGTGAAATGGTCTGAGGTAAATAGGATGAAGTTTAATAAGGACAAATGCAAAGTACTCCACTTAGGAAGGGAGAATCCGTGTCACAAATAGAGAATGGGAAGCGACTGTCTAGGAAGGAGTACTTCAGAAAGGGATCTAGGGGTTATAGTGGACCACAAGCTAAATATGAGTCAACAGTGTGACGCAGTTGCAAAAAAACCAAACATGATTCTGGGTTGGATTAATAGGAGTGTTGTGAGCAAGACACGAGAAGTCATTTTACCGATCTACTCTGTGCTGATTAAGCCTCAATTCGAGTATTGCATCCAGTTCTGGTCACCACATTTCAAGAAAGATGTGGAGAAATCAAAGAAGGTCTGGAGGAGAGCAACAAGAATGATTAAAAGTCTAGAGAACATGACCTATGAAAGAAGACTGAAAGAACTGGGCTTGTTTAGTTTGGAAAGGAGAAGACTGAGAGGGGACATGATAGCAGTTTTCAGGTATCTAAAAAGGTGTCACAAGGAAGAGGGAGAATAATAATTCTCCTTGGCCTCTGAGGATAGGACAAGAAGCAATGGGCTTAAACTGCAGCAAGGGAGGTTTAGGTTGGACATTAGGAAAAACTTCTTGCTTGTCAGGGTGGTTAAACACTGGAGTAAGTTGACTAGGGAGAAATATCTGGAGATATTTAAGAGCAGGTTAGATAGTACTGGGTGCTGCCGTGAGGTCATAGAGTCCAGTCCCCTGCCCTCTTGAAGTCCCTTCCAGTTCTAGTGTTTTATGATGTAGGTAAGGAACAACTCATGGATGAAGAGTGACTAGCTGAAACTGAATCTCGGAACACTGAAGGATTTTGCTGGGGACAGAGAAACATTTTGAATAACTCACGGCGCTTGTTTCAACACCCTGCAGGTAGAGTGTCTGCTCTGGTTTTCAAAACAACCTGGTCATTGGTATTCATCTGCCTCCCACTGCTTTGGGATGTCCAAACAGCCACCATTGCAACAAATGCCCTTTTCCCTTAGGCTGTTGAATTCTAACTTGGCCATGGTGACCCACATGAGTGTTCTGCCGGTGAGGTTACAGGTGGCACAAAACACCAGGAACATCTCACATTGGTTCTGGGTACACTGCACGGGCTTCTGAGTGCTGAATACTATATCAGAGTCAAAGTTTTGGATCTCATCTCTCAAATGGACCATGATCCTGCCCCAAATTGCCCTCGCTGAGTGATCATGACTTCCCATGACTGGTCTGTTTTAGTGGAGCAATAAGCTAATAACTTGAGTGAAAAGTGTGTGTGTAGGAGAAAAAAGCCTGCTCAAAAACTGTCCCATAATGGTGAAATGTTCTTTGGAAGAAATCAGATAAAACATAAATCTTAGCACCTTCTGAATGGAAGGCAGAACCCACTCAACTGCCCTACCTGCTCCTCAGTAGCCCCACCAAATTCATACACCAAACCACCACAGTGTTAAAAATATATCCTTCTAAAGAATGAAAGAGTGGGAAAGCTTCAGGGAATATAGATCTTCTGGTATCACTACACAATTTAATGTATGTGATGCATGGGCAGGTGTGGTGATAGATCTGATCTTATCTTACAGTCTTCCACAGTGGCTTCACAGGAACCGTGAACAGGCAGAATAATAAAATGAGCAAAATGACATAAGGCTTATAGTCCCACCTCATTCCCATTTTATTCGTCAGACAAAGAAATGAAAGTGGAGTTAATTTCTCTCTTTTACTGCAGAATCTCTATCAGACTTCCTGCTACTGTCATCCATCAATGCTCCATTTACTCTAATGGGATTTCAGAACACACATTTGGTTTCATTCTGGGCAGTTCTGGTAAGGGCTCTACTGAGAATTCTTGGCAGCAAGTTGCCAACACTGAGTCTGTCCGGTTCCAATCTCTGCTCTTTCCCAGTTCTACACCTTCTGGGAAATGATTTTACACCATGCCAAAAAAAACCAAAACAAAGCCAAGCCTAAGGGACCCTTCCCTCGGTGAACAACTTGAGGCATTTTGACATAACACATTTCCATATTCAAGGAGATCCACAGAATACACCTTGCAGCCCTTTTTCCAATTAAACGTCTTCCCCCCCCCAGAGGAGACAATGACACAGTGACTGGTAATCTTAGGCTTCACCAAGGCTTGTAGTCCTCAAAATATCAGTTTTGCAGTGGAAGGTTCCTACAAACCCTAGATGGAGTTTATTCTGCCCAGGAGGTCATTCAACTAGCTATTCTTAACCTTTTAGATATGAAGAAAGGGCACCTTGCATGATGGAATGAGGCTAACAGATCATTGCTCTCTCAGCGACAAGCTGCAATACATACAGCATTTTTTCCTCTTCAGCTTTATAAGAAAAGTTGCCCTCCCTCAGAGGCTAATTCCATGCCTATAGTGCTAGAGGCATTAAACAAACTTTGCTCAGGCATAATCAACAAGAAAGAAAAATGGATTGTTTCAAAGACTCTCCATCATTCTGACTTCAACTAGAGCAGTGGTTCTTCAACTTTTTAACCCATGGCCCACTCCACTGAATGCAGACCTTTCTGCAGACCACCAGCCAACCACCCATGATGACAAAAATGGGTGCAGGAAGGGAAGAGGCTGTGGGGTCTAGCCAGGAGGTGGGCTGTAGGAGTGGGCTGGGAGTGGGGGGTCTGGGAAGGAAGGAGGGTGTAGGGTGTGGGAGGGAGGCAGGGTGCAGGAGGGGCATGGGGTGCAGAGTCTGGGAATGAGGAGGCTGGAGGGCATTTAACAGTTTCTGTGCCTCCCACTGCTTCTAGGCAGCGCCCCTCTAGCCCCACATTGCTCCCATTGGACAGGATTCCAGCCAATGGGAGCAATAGGGAAAACCTCCAGGGGAGCAGTTTCCTGCATTGCCGTTCCCCTAGCCAGGGGGAAGGAGTGGGCACATGGGAGTGCAGAGCCACTTCCTTCCCCTGCAAGCCAGATCCAGCCCGCTCCCCTCTCTTCTGCAGTGGGAAGCTGGCGCTGGCACTTCAACGTCACAGGAAGGGGCGCTGCGGGGATGGAGCATCAGCACAGGCTCCCTACTGTGGTGGTGGGGAGTTGAGCCCACGACCCACCTGCAAATGGTTGCAGACCACTAGTGGTGCACACGTTGAGAACCACTGAACTAGAGTCTTGAATAGGCTACTTACAGGCTGAACCACAGAGAAACTAGCAATTTGATATTTAAAGGCTTAACTTTATATCTGTAAACTTCACATTGCAATGTACAGGGAAAAAAAGTCTGATCGCCTGTACTAATTAGCCACAGCTTTCAGAGTTGTACTCATACCCTGGTGGTGGGACTTCATATCAACTGTCAAGAGAACAATTAATCTGTTAAGGTTAGGTGAGACTGGACCTGTCTGTTAACCTTTTCACTAAAATGCCAGCCTAATGAGCCAAAAATAATATAGCTAAAGGATAAAATTCCTAAAACACTTAACACTCAGATCCTCCAAAGTATTTAGGATCCAGATTTTTAAAAGTATTTCGTTGCTGCTATTAGAAGCCTAAATCTCATTTAATAAGAGGCATTTTGTCTGAATTCCATTCACCGTGATGGAATTTAAATGCCTAAATTCCTTTTGAAAACGAATCAGGCATTGTAATGTTGGGAGCAGCAACATCTAAATCCCTTTAAAAATCTAGCTTTGAGGATCTGAACTTAAGTGATTTAGGAGCCTAAGTCCCACTTGTTTTCAATAGGTCTCAGGTGCTTTAGGAAATATTATCCCGAATTGAAAGGCACCTGTGGTGAATACCTGGCTCCAATGACAGCTTTCCATCAACCTCAGTAGGGCCAAGATTTCCCCCTTGGTTTAGAATGTCACCCAGAACAGTGCCAATGAAGCACATTTTTGTGGTTTCCCTCATTCCCTAGTGTGCATCAGCAAAGCAGCTCAGCACTTTCAAAACCTCCTTAGACACCAGGGCCAAGATGTTCAAAAAGTGACCAATGGCCAACTTATTGGTGCTGAACTTGACACCTGCATGGTGCTTCATTTTCAGAAGTCCAGAGGTTAGCACATTCAGAACACCTGGCCCTTTTTAGTTGTGTCTCTGCAGTGTTTAAAGAAACCATGTCTGCACCACCATTATCACAGGTGTGTTTTTTTTTACAGCACAAGACTATGAAGAATCCTAGTAAGATCATGTAATGCCAATTTGCTCAGAAAACAATATTGACCTACTCTGTCCTGAACATAATGATAAAAAACACAGAAAACCTATTCCTTTCTGTAATCTAATGTTTCATCAACAAGAGTCAGCACTGTACAGTTAAGGCTGAATGAGGGAATGGTCCTCATATTACATATTGTATCATTTGGCAAATAATTTAGTAGCTCTCAATTTTCTACAGGTCACAGTATCCCAAACCTTGGGACTTCTTACACAATCATACCTAGGTGCAGGGCAGTAATACCATATAATAGAGTCTGGATCTGAGCTGAAGAATTGTCACACCAATTCATGGGATGAGTACACTAGGTAACACAAGACTGGGAAACTCTGGGATTTTGAAATCCTCATAGTACATTGTACTTATAGTATGTGGTACATACAAATAGGAAACTAGTGACAGGGACATACCAGAGCCTGCAGAGATGAGGGATGGAAAGTGCTGGAAAAAACACAAGGATGCTGCAAGGAGGAAAGGAAAACATACTTCAGGGAGTGCTGCGGGCGGGGGGGGAAGGTAGAGAGTATGTTCAGGCAGCCACCAAAGTCTGAGAATGGAACAAAATCTGTTTGAATGTAGCTGGGCAGAATGCACAAAGCTGTAGTTAGCTTGAAAAACTTGCAGACCTGGTGGGAAAATAGAATATTCATCCTGTGGGCTATGCTGACAGTATTGAATTAGTTATCCCAAGATGGGAAAGTTGAAATATTGAAAAATTCCACAGTGAAAAATTCTGAAAAGTTTTGAAATGCAAAATGTTTTGCTTCAAAAAGTTACTGCAAATGTTCATTTTGATTTTCTGAAAAAATATTGTAGAGATGGACATTTTTCATGGGAAAGATTTTTCAGGACATTTATTTTTTTACAATCTCTATGAACTAGTAGCTCTGATTGTCCTTACAGAGAAAGGTCGATATCTGGGAACAGAAAGGGAAGGAAATGTGCAATGGCAGAACAAAGAAAAAAAAAAAGACAAGAGGAAAGAATGGATGGAACACATTCCAGCCTGAGGTTTGTCAGAACCTAACAACATAATTTTGGTTACTTGATCCTTACAAATTATTTTTTTAGTCTTCAGTAGCATATGTACCCTGTAAACTTAAATACTTTCCTAAACCTTTCACTGTCTTATCCTGTTCTAGCCGTAATTCAAGGCCCTGCAGGGATCTGATCCTGTAAGAAGTTGGCTTTAGCAGTAGTATAGATTGGTTATAAGTTTTGAAAAGGAATTCTAGTTAGATAAATAGTATGTGGACATTTCCAGTTAGGTCAGAAGTCAAACCACAACAGGCCAGTGTGTTGACACAGAATGAGTCATCATCTCCTGTGATATCTAAAAGTCCCAAAATACAATGACCTGCCAGGCTGAACATCCTGCTTTAACAAGAAAGCAGCCACAGTAAGTGACTTGTGATACTTCTTGGTAATTTAGCCATAAGTTCCCATTTTTCCCATTTTAGGAGTTTGTCCACGAGGGCACAGAGTAATATTTCATGCATATTCAAAAGGATGTTCTAATTTAATTCTCCAATCAAATGTGTTCACCCTCAAATTCTTAGGGTGTGGAAATCTGTTTTTGACTTTGATGGGTTTGACTATAAGTGACGCAAAAAGGCCTTTGACACCCCATGGTTCGAGTGTGCAGTGCAATTCCTTCCTCAAACTCTCTCCCTTCATTTTCCTTTACAATACTAGTACTCTTTTAAGTCTTTAAAAAACAATATTGAATAGTCCTATAGCACCTTAGAGTAACAAAAAAATGTAGATGGTATCATGAGCTTTTGTGGGTTGTGCCACCTCCCCACCTGCACAAATATGATTCAGTTCTGTGGAGATCTGGAGGCCTATTTTTGCCGCCTCCGCCTAAAGCAGGGGTGGCCAACCCGTTAGAGACAAAGAGCCAAAATAGTGGTGGACAGAGTGCAAAGAGCCATGTACTAGGCGGGGAGGAGGAGGGGGGAGAGTTGTTGAGCAAAAAAATTAAAAAAATAAAAGCCGCGCTGGGGGAAAGTAGGTACCGATATGCTGGTCCGGGGCATACCATCACAAAAAAAGCCACTGTGAAGGAGTGAGAGGTACGAGCTCTGGGAGGGAATTTGGGTGCAGGAGGAAGTAGAGAAGAGAATGCTGGCTCAGGGAGGGGGCTCCAGGCTGGAGAGTGTTGGGGTCAGGTGGAGAGCTAGGATGCATGAGGGGCTCAGGGCAGGGAGGCTGGGAGCATGATGGGCTCAGGACACAGATTTGCAGGGTGTGGATGGTGCAGGAGTGTTGTGGCAGAAGACTGGGGATGTGGGGGTGCGGGAGTTTGGGGATATGAGAGGCTCAGAACAGGGGGTTCCAGTGTATGAGAGGCTCAGGTTCAAGGTTTGGGGTGGGGGGTGCAGGAGTGTTATGATGCTGTGGCCAGATGAGAGCTTGGTCCCAACTGGGGGGCTTGCTGGCCAGGTTTCATTTTTAAATAAAATATTATGTCAAACACAAAAGGTTTCAGCATTGTCTTTATTTTTGAGATGGGGCGTGGAACCTGTTTTGAGACAGGGGTCATTGACCCACAGAAAAGTCAGTTGGGGCCACACAAGTGTGATGCCAAAACACAACCCCTCCAGAAACCCCCAACCCTCACTAATGTGGCCATAACTGTGCTGGTGGGGGCAGGGGACAGAGTGCTAGGACAAGGGGCAGGGGCAGGGTGCTGGTGGGGGGGCAGGGACAGGGACAGCTCGGCTGGTACCTGCGGATCCTAGGTCTCAGGAAGTGCACAGGCTGCTCTTCCCCTCCCTTCCCCTTCCCTAAAGAGCTGGCGCACTTCCTGAAACACCAGGTCTGTTGCTCTGCCAGGGACTTCCTTCCCCCTGCTGCAAACTGTGTGTGTGTGTGTGTGTGTGTGTGTGTGTAGGAGACCCAGGACTGCATGCCAGCTCCAACTTCTCAGGAAGCACGTGCTCTTCCTCTGCTCCCCACGACAGCTGCATGCTTCCTGAGAAGTTGGAGCTGGCATGCAGTCCCAGGATTCCTACTCCCTCCCCACCCCTGCTCTATCCCAATCCCCATCCCCAGGCACCCTCCCCCGCTCTAACCCAATCCCCCTCCTCTTCCTCAGGCACCCCGCTCTAACCCAATCCCTCTCCCCTTCCCTTCCCCAGAGCCAGGCACCCCGCCACTCTAACCCAATCCTCCTCCTCCCCCAACCTAATACCCAGGTCCCGGAGCCAGAGCCACTGTCGCCAGTGCTACTGCCACATTCGTCTCCCTCCAGGTGCTGGGGCATGTACGCTGAGCAGCCAGCCTTGACCATGTGCAGGCTGGGACACCATACACACCCCTTCCCAACCTTCTGCCCAGGTCCTGGAGCTAGAGCCGCTGATGCTACTGCCCCGCATGTCTCCCTCCAGGCGCCAGGGTGCGTACACTAAGCGGCCGGCCTTGACCATGTGCTAGCTGGGATACCATGTGCCCCAAACCAATCCCCCTCCCCTTCCCCAGAGCCAGGCACCTCCCGCCCCCAACCTTATGCCCGGGTTCCAGAGCTGGAGCCGCTGCTGCTACCACCACCATGCACATCTCCTTCCAGGAGCTGGGTGCATGTGCTGAACGGCTGGCCTTGATCATGTGCTGGCTGGGGCGCATGGGCAGAGCAGCCTGGTGGTGAGTAGGTGTTGGGGCGCCTTGCGCGGAGCGGCCAGGCTGAGCGGTACTTGCAGGAGCCACATTTTTTCTAATGAAAGAGCCGCATGTGGCTCACAAGTCGTGGGTTGGCCACCCCGGCTTAAAGGAATATTTCCAACACACCAATGTATAACACACTGACCTTGCAGCTCTCCCCTGCCAATCCCACAAGAGGAAGGCTTCTATGTGGACCCCTACTAACAGTCGTAACCAGAGTCTTGACTTCTACATCGATTGCTTCTACAAACAGGCATGGGCTGACATTGTCAGCAAACATCATCATATAACCTCAGTCATGCAGAATGCAATGCTATACACAGCCTCAAAAACAATTCTAGCTTCATAATCAAACAAACTGACAAAGGGGGCACTGCAGTTGTCATGAACAGAACATATTATGAACAGGAGGCGACTAGACAATTCACCAACACCAGATTCTACAAGCTCCTCTCCTGTGATTCCTCTAAAGAATACCAAAAAAATCCCTAAAACAACTGCTCACGAGGCTCCCTGATTCTACTCAGGACCAAATTTACACAAACACCCCCCCTTGATCCCCAACCAGGAGTTTTCTATCTGCTACCCAAGATACATGAACTTGGAAATCCCAGATGACCCATCATCTCAAGCCAAAGTTACAACAGGATTATTTGGCTATATTGACTCTCTCCCCAGATCCTATGCTGCCAGCACACCTAGCTACTTTGGGACACCACCGACTTCCTGAGGAAACTACAAAACATCAGTAATCTTCCTGAAAACACCAACCTGGCCACCATGGATGTAGAAGCTCTTTACACCAACATTCCACATGAAGACAGATTACAGGCCATCAGGAACACCATCCCAGATGACACCACTGCACACTTCGTTACAGAGCTCTGCGACTTTGTCCTCACCCACAACTACTTCCGATTCGGAGACAATTTGTATCTTCAAATCAGCGGCACAGCCATGGGCACTCACATGGTCCCACAATATGCCAGCATCTTTATGGGTGACCTTGAACAACATTTCCTCAGCTCTCGCCCGCTAGTACCTTTACTCTACTTACACTACAATGGTGACATCTTCATCACATGGACCCACGGGAAAGAGACCCTTGAAGAATTTCACATGAATTTCAACAACTTCCACCCTGCCATCAACCTCAGTCTGGATCAGTCCACATGAAAGATCCACTTCCTTGAGACTACAGTACAATTACATGATGGACACATTTCCACCACCTTATACTGGAAACCTACCAACCACAATACTTAACTTCATGCCTCTAGCTTCCATCCAAGACACATTTTTCAATCTATTGTTTACAGTAGGCAAAAGGGCCTCCACAGGCCAGATCTGGCCCACCAAGTAGGTTGATCCAGCCTGTGGAGGCCCTGCCATGCCCCAGTTCCCAGGCCAATTAGAGGCTGGGGGCGAGGAAAGCACAAAGTTTCCTCCGCCTTGTGAGGAGCGCAAGGCACTTAGAAGTGTGGCGCGCACCTAGCAGGGCAGGAGGAGACTTCGCGCACTCCCCTGCCCCCAAGCCCTGATTGGCCTGGGGGCAGAATGGGAAGTGCACAAAGTCTCCTTCCACCGCCAGGGGCATGGGCTCCTAGGGGTAACCTCGGGGGGTGGGAGGGGAAGGGAGGACAAAGGCATTTCTCCACCCCCAGACCAATCGTGGTCTGTGGGTGGAGAAGCAGGGAAGTATCCTGGCCCCGCCCCTTCTGGTGCGGCCCGGCGCCACTTAAAAAATTTCTGAAGTGACCTCCGGCCAAAAATTATTGCCCACCCCTGGTTTACAGCCAAGCCCTAAAATACAACCAGATTTGCTCCAATCCCACAGAGACAAACACCTACAGGATCTATATAAAGCATTCTCAAAACTGAAACACCCACCCAGAAAAGTGAAAAAACAGAGCCAGCAGAGTACCCAGGCATGAACTACTTCAAGACAGGCCAAGAAGAGAAAACAAGAGAATTCCACTTGTCATCACCTACAGCCCACAACTTAAACCCCTCAAAAGCATTATCAACGATCTACAGCCTCTCTTGGAAAATGACTCCTCACTCTCACAGGCCTCGGGGAAAAAGGCCAATCCTTGCCTACAGACAACCCCCTAACCTCAAACAAATTCTTTCCAGTAACCATGCAGTACACCATCAGAATCATCCAGGAACCCACCCCTGCTATCAGCCCCAGTGCCAACTCCGTCCACACATCTACACAACAGATTTCATTATTGGATTCAACCACATCAGCCATTACCTCAGGGGCTCATTTAACTGCACAGCCACTAATGTGATCTATGCCATCAAATGCCAGCAATGCCCCTCTGCGATATATCGGCCAAACTGGACAGTCTCTACGGGAAAGAATTAATGGACACAAATCAACACACAGAAAGGCAACACAGAAACCTGTTGGAAAACTTTTTAACCTGCTTGGGCACTCACTAATGGATCTCAAAGTCATTGTGTTGTGGAATTGGCCTGAAACAAGCCAAAAACATAGGAAGCATTGGAACTTAACTTCTTTTACAGGTTTGGGAGCCATCACAAAGGTATGAATGAAGACTTTACCTGGCTCGCACACTACCTTCCACATCCTAATTACTTAACCAACCAAACAATGGGTACTTAAGAACAATTTGCACCTCGTCTATTAGCTTCTTGTAACATGAACACTCTACTTCAGTGGTCACCAACCAGTAGATTGGGATCTACTGGTAGATCTTGGAGCCTCTGACAGGTGATCCTGACTGGTTTGGCCACATCAAGTGCCAGCACTTCAGCTGCTCCTCCTCCCACTGCTGCACATCTCTGGCCCTGAGCTAAGCAGTGCCCAGCTGGAGTCCACATCCTGAACCCCTTCCCAAGTCATGAACCCCCCTCCTGCACCCCAAGCCCCTGCCCTAGCCCTGCATCCAAACACTCTCCCAGAGCCTGCACCTAGAACCCCCTCTGGCATCCCAATTGCCTGCTCAGAGCCCCTCTCACACTCCAAATCCCTTAATCCAAGACCAGAGCCTGAAAATCCAATCTGCTGCACCTGCTACTTTCACGCATGGTGAAAGTGAGTGTTGGGAGGAAGGAGGATGGAGTGAGCAGGGGCAGGGCCTCAGAGAGAGGCAGGGCAAGGAACACAAAGGAGGCAAGGTAAGGGTATTTGGATTTGAGGTAGATCTTGGATTGCACTTAAATTAAAAAAGTGATCTTGTGTGTAAAAAGGTTGGAGACCACTACTCTACTTCACTTTTTTCCCTTCCTTCCCCCCCATTCCCTATTTATTTTTGAACTGGACTTGTAATACTCCTTCATCTGAAGAAGTGGGTTGTACCCATGAAAGCTCATGATATCATCTACATGTTTTGTTAGTCTTTAAGGTGCTGCTAGACTATTTGTTGTTTTTTTTAAGTTTTTCCAGTCAACACATAATTCTGCTTAGCTATACTGTGTAATTTTTTAATGTGTGCAATCTGGCTGAGCTATGGCTGCTCTGAGAACTCTAACTTGGTACCTCTCAATTATGTTCAGTTATAATTACATGCAAAAATGTCATTAATGCAACAGTGTTTTGTAATTCAAATTCTGCGGCAGCCTAGCACATGAGAACCTGACCATGAAACAGACTATAAAAAAATGTGGAACTGTTTAGTTATTTGTTTTTTCACTTGCCTTGAACATTTATTGCAAGATTAAAATGACTGATTATAAACTATGATGTGTAACATCAGGGGGGGATTTGGTTTGTTAAAAGATGTTAAAAAGAAAAAATGTTAATTAAAATACCAAGTTCTTTCCGCTTCTTACAATCTTCACTTATTAAAACTGGAAGAATTGCAAACATTTTGTTTACCTCTTACTGTTCATGTGGTTTACCCATAGCATTTCTTCCAGCATGAAGAAGAAAAAGCAGACAGATCAGTTTTAGTTTTCCTTTGAGGGTGATAAGGAAATGTTTGTTTTTAATAAGAGGTTCAAATTTAATTTCTTTTAAAAAAATAAAATCATGGAAACATTTCTCAATCTTTGGTTTGGTAAGAGATCATGTTACATCAAATCTCATGCAGCAATATCTTTGACTAGGTATTGTAAACTGCCATCTTTCCCAAATTATTTTTACAGTGAGGGTGCATAATACCTAATTGCTGCTATCCTGGACCCGGATTCCGCAAACTTTGTCTAGTTAACTAAACACTTACGCACATTTAACTTTAGGTACACACTGAAGTCCCATTGACTTTAATGGAACTTAAACAGGTGCTTAGGCACTTTGCTGTATTTCAGCATGTGCTTTATGAACATCAGGAAGCTTTGCATATTATGTCAATGATGTCAGACATTGTTTCAGTGGCACATTACTTGCTGAAACATGCTTTTGGCTGTTCAAAACCTCTTTATACTGGAAAGGAAGTATTTTTAGTCCATTTTTTCTTTCAGTGACAAAGACTGCATTAGTTAGCTGCAATTTGTTGGGGGTATAGGATGGCACAGCGTGCTGATAATAGGATATAGAGTCCCACACCTTTATGCTGATAAGCAATGCTAAGTGCTACAGTGCTTAGGTACAGAGAGAAGCAGGAACTCACACACTGAGTCAATGGCAGAAGTCAGGAATAGAATTCAAGTTTTCTGACTTCCAGTAGCTGGTGCATTATCTACCAGCCAAAGGGCCTAAATACAGCCTAGGGCAGTGGTGACCTGGAGCTATCAGCTCTTCAATGGACTGTGTGAAATCACCATTTCATAGTCTCAGCCCAGTTTTCTTTGAGGAAGGGTTTCCAAGGAACATCAACACAGTGAGCATTAGAATACTCTTGCTTGCTAGCTAATCTCAGCTGAGACACCAAGGATGGAAGGACAGTGGGGAATAGGTTGCCTCCTCTAGATCAGGAGATGTAAGGGAGGGCAGGGCAGGAAAGCTTTCAGCATTCTTGTCTGGATTATATTCATTGCATGCACAAATATGGAACGAACTTGTACCACTGGTTAAAATAAGACAAGCATTGACAAGAAAAGTAGTCTTTTATTTCAATGAATATTTCTTGGCATTAGGCAGATATTAAATAACACTGTATTGCACAAGACTATTAACATATTGACAGCAAAAGGTAGGAGAGCATAGCAAAGTTTAGAACAGTAGCGTGAGTCACATCACCTCATGCCACTCAAAAGCCAGGTAATGCTGCAACCACCATCAAGTGGGACTCGACTGAGAAATATAAAATGAGGATTATTCCTTTTATTCCTTTGTTAATACAGTAAACGCTGGAACGATCAACAGTAAGAACAAATATTTGCATTCAGTAATTAAACAGAGTGAAATAGCCACAAATTGCTAGGCATGCATTTTCTTTAACAGCAATTTGCTAATGCATAAATATCTCAAAAACAATCTTCAAGATTTGAATAAATCACAGACAAGAAATTAAGCTTGAATTCTACTTTTTTATGCATAAATACATGACCTACATAATAAAATTTTACTTCACTATATATATATATATAATTTATATATATATATTAAAAGAAAGTAGACCATTAGATAAGTGCAAGCAATTTTCCTCAAAAGCAAAAATAATTTGGAACCATGCCCAGAAAAGCTTTTCTCTTCTTTCTACTCCAATAAGTTCACATTTTGCTTAAAAAATGATGACCTACCATCTGCTATGTTGGATAAAAATTCTATCTAGTATCTTCTTGGTGCTACTAGAATGCTATCATTCTTACTGACTAAATGATGTGATATTTCACCAGAAATTTGAACTCATTGTATCTGCATGTAAACATACCTTTCAATTACATTAACCACGTAGAGTGGGTGATACCACATTGGAGGAGAGGAAAGGGGAAACAAAAACAGCAAAAGGAATGTTACACTCGTGTTAGTGAGAAGAGTGAGGCAGTCTTCACTCTGATACACACGCACGCACACAGACACACACACACAATCAGGCAATGGAATCTTATCCACTAGCAAGTTGAGGAATGATTGAGAAGGCATCCATTTGCGAGCAAAGCTTGAACGACAAGCCAGCAGTTTCTCTGCAAACTGTCCAGAGTTTAATTAGAACTGACTTGCACTGCTTGGATCACATTGTAACAATCGCACGATAGAGGGATCACTCTTGGCACCTTTAATAAACTCTTCGAGGGACAGTTTACCTTCAAGAGAGAAAACAAAAACAAATCACTTGCATTTCAAGATCAAACAGAGCTTAAAAATAAAACCTTCACCAAATGCTTAAAAATACACATATCCTACTACAAATGGGTTTAAGGTTGCAGTGCAGAGGAACCAGGCACTCTCTTCGTCCTCAGACCTGGATGCAGTATTTTTTTCAAGTAAACAAATATAATATTTTACTTTTCTCATTTGGCATTAAACATGGACATTCTCGAGTTAAAATAATTTCACCTAGATCAACAATTTAAGCAGAGAACTGACTTGTACAAAACTGGAGAACATATTCATAAAAGATGTATACAAACTAGTCTAGAAATGGTCTTGAATCAAGGGTGAGATTTTTAAACCCTCAAAACCCAGGGTATTTGCGCTAAATGCACTGATAGGAGATCATATAACAGTGTACCTAACACTGGGCAACATGATGTAGTTTATCCCACATTTGTAATTACTACTATGGTCAGTTGCACTGTGGCACAAGAACAGCCTCACTGAAGGCCTGTAGGTGATGCCCTGCTTGTTGAGCTGTGCAAATCCTTTGCAATCAGACCCTTACAGATGGGTTTTTCCAGACTTTGTTACAAACCTGAAACTTGGGCCAACTTCACCAATTTGAGCTGATTTATGGGGTTAGGTTTGAAAACCATGGAAAAGTCTGACTAGGAGTGGCCTTTAAAACCTAAAACCAACCAAAGTGTAAGTGCCTATTAATCAAAATAACAAATAATTACAAATTGCAAACTTTGGTCATCTGCCACTGCTGGCAAGTCTAGGACTGTTCTTTTATAACAGTTCCACTCTGGGACCACACCTATAAGCTCTGGGCTGGTGGAATTTCCACTGAGCTCAGTGCAAGTGCTACTTACAGAGGTTTTCAGGACTTCTTCATTAGCTGTGATTTGAACAACAGTATTGAAATAATTATATTTGTGATCAATATTTGGCATGTGATGGTATTCTCTTGCACAGGATATGACACATCCACAGCTGTACGGAAATAAACCATAAAACAGCATTCCTGAGAAATGAAATGGCTCCTTCTAGGATGATTTCACTGGGCTCGACAATTCTCCCTGGAGCCAATGTAATCTACCCAGCAGAAGGGCCATGATACAGGGTGACTGAAATGCCTTCTGGCTTTTACTATCTCAAGGTTTATTACAAGTTGGCAAAGTTTAGAATAGCCAATGAACCTACTTACATGTCTAAAGATATCTGCAAGTGCTTGCAGGTCTGGGGTGATAATTAGTAGATGCTAAAAACCAAAATACTCTATTCACTATCGCTACCGTAAAAAGTTTTTAATATGTGTATTGTGTTTAATCAGCAAACTTTTGTATTTTTAATTGAAATATTTGCTACTGGGATTATCTTTTACATAAAATATTCTGGCAGTCACATCCGTTTACATTACATCTGTGTGAAATGCAGTATTTCATACAATTATATACAACATTCAAAGGCAATTCTTACCCAATTTAAATTGCCTCCATTATAGAAATAACCATCGCATATTTTTGTCAAGAGAAAATTAACTTTGTAAAACACTGCAACACATTTTGTATAATTTGTGTGATCACTTACCACAGCCCCAATCAAAGTAGAATTTTAGCTTGAATCCTCACTTGGGATTTTAAACCCACGGAAAATGAACACACTAACAAAAACATTCCCCTGTGAGAACTGTTTTATAATTTTTGAGTTCCACTCCCTAGGTTATACTCTTTGCCTTTTAGCATTGCTTCTGGGTCATGTGGCTTTTTTTTGGTTTTAACTGCTCTCTGCATATGTGTTTAGTTACATACTCCAGAGTATGATATTAAATTACACTTTTTCTTCCTACAACAATCATTCCCAGCATATCAGAGCATCCCAATGCATTACAGATGCATCTGTTCTTACACTCTATTTTTACTGTGGTATGTTTTTTAAACTAACATACATTTATTTGTTCCAAATGGAAGCTTCCGACCACAGATTCAGATTTTGCGTTCCACTTTTGTTTGTTGTCCCTTTGGGCTATAAGTTTAAGGACAGATGTGTAACATTTGTTTTTATTAAAAATATTAGAGAAACTACACACCGAGATGGTCTCAGCTTACTGTGGGAACAAGGACTGGATTCCGTGGTCAAGCGACAGTACTACACCTTACCTGGCCAAGGTTTGGCACCTGCCAGGAGAGCAGAGATATGTAAGGGCCCAAAGCAAGACAAAGCCCTGATGGTCTGAACAATCTGGTTTTTGATAAAACACCAGCATTTTTTAGAAGAATTTTTGTTTGCCAAAGGTTTCCACAAAACTTTGCACATGTTGATCGTGTTTGTTTTTGAGAGACACTCCAGGGCAAAACACAAAGCAAAACCTGGCAGCCTTGCCCCACTGCACAGCTGACAATGAAAAGCCATACAATGAAATGAAGCATACAGACAAGGTGCTATTCTCCTCTCTAGTTTGCAGATGGCAGAAGGGACAGCTAGTGGGATTCTTTGGAAACGTAAGCACTGCTCCATTACACTTTCAGGATGTACACTCTATTACTTAGCAATACATTACTTACCGGAGTGACGTTTTGCTAGTTCTGAAATTGCTTTAATGAAGCTATCTGCATATTCCAGGTTTTCATAGAATCATAGAGCTGGAAGAGACCCCAGGAGGTTATCAAGTCCAGCCCCCTGCCCAAAGCAGAACCAATTCCAACTAAATCAACCCAGCCAGAGCTTTGTCAAGCTGAGACTTAAAAACCTCTAGGGATGAAGATTCCACCACCTCCCTAGGCAACCCATTCCAGTGCTTCACCACCCTTCTAGTGAAATAGTTTCTCTTAATATCCAACCTAGAATTCCCCCACTGCAACTTGAGACCATTGCTCCATGTTCTGCCATCCGTCACTACTGTGAACAGCCTCTCTCCATCCTCTTTGGATCCTCCCTTCAGGAAGTTGAAGGCTGCTATCAAATCCCCCCCTCACTCTTCTCTTCTGCAGACTAAATAAGCCCAAATCCCTCAACCTGTCCTCTTAGGTTATGTGCTCCAGCCCCCTAATCATTTTAGTCGCCCTCCGCTGGACCCTCTCCAATGCGTCCACATCCTTTCTATAGTGGGGGGCCCAGAACAGGATGCAATACTCCAGATGTGGCCTCACCAGAGCCGAATAAAGGGGCATAATCACTTCTCTAGATCTGTTGGCAATGCTCCTCCTAATGCAGCCTAATATGCCATTCGCCTTCTTGGCTACAAGGGCACACTGTTGACTCGTATCCAGCTTCTCGTCCAATGTAATCCCCAGGTCCTATTCTGCTGAACTGCTACCTAGCCAGTTGGTCCCCAGCCTGTAACAATGCTTGGGATTCTTGTGTCCCAGGGGCAGGACTCTACACTTGTCCTTGTTGAACCTCATCAGATTTCTTTTGGCCCAATCCTCTAATCTGTCTAGGTCACTACGGACCCTATCCCTGCACTCCAACGTATCTACCTCTCCCTCTAGCTTAGTATCATCCGCAAACTTGCTAAGGGTGCAATCCATCCCCTTATCCAGGTCATTAATAAAGATGTTGAACAAAACCAGCCCTAGAAACCAATCGCCAACCTGACATTGAGCCGCTGATCACTACCCATTGGGCCCGACAGTCTAACCAGCTTTCTATCCATCTTACAGTCCATTTATCCAATCCATACTTCCTTAACTTGCTGGCTACAATATCATGGGAGACCATATCAAAAGCTTTGCTAAAGTCAAGGTATATCACATCCACCGACTTTCCCATATCCACAGAGCCAGTTACCTCATCATAGAAGCTTTGCCACATTGTCCCATCACACATCTCTGCATGCCACAGGGGTCACAGAAGGACGAATTTACATGCTTTAGTTTTGTATGTCTCCACATGTAGAGCCAAAGAGTGAAATCCTAGCCCCATTGAAGTCAATGAGAAAACTCTCATGGAACTCAGCAAAGCCAGATGTTACCCCAGGGCTCTAGCTACTGTCAGTCCAACAGAACAGGACTCAGAGAGAGCCATAAAAGTCTCTAAGACAGAACAGCTTTTCTATGCCTAAGGATCATAACCTTAGAAGTCAGAAATCACTGGCCTTTTCAGGGCTGGACGCAAAACTGCTGGATCCCACTTGGAAATAGAACACCTCTCCTTTTCTAATAAGCAAATGCTCCTGTTTCACCCATTGCACCCTGAAATATCAGATTTGAAATTCTTGAAGGGCATGTTTGCATGGCAAAAGCCCGCAAGTCAGCTAGCTCCGGTAGGCTCGCTCGAGTCCAATGAGCACGAGTAACAAGAACAACGAAGACAGTGAAGTGTGGGCTTCAGCCTGCAGAGCAAAAGCCTGGCACAGACCCCGTACGTATTTTGCTCACCAGCTTGCACCGAAGCCAGCATGTCTTTGCTGCCTGTGCACTACCTTTGCTCTGCACACAGCCGAAAAGTGGTCACAGACCCAAGACTGAAGGCTGCCCATCTTGGGCCTCTGACCAAGGTAGTTTACTGGGAACATTTTACAGCTGATGGGGTAAGGTGGAAACATTTCTTTGGCAGGGTGATGAGGGAAGAACAACTGAGTCTTCTCACCAGTTGTAGTCTGGGGAGATGAGTTAGTGGGTAGAGTGGTGGCTAACACTGTCCGGTACATTAATTGATCATGTGGTTACATAAATGTGCCTCCAAATGTGGTGTATATTCCAATGTGAAAACAAACCTGCAGCCTGACACAGTTTTGGGGAGGGGAAGGGAGAATCAACAGCATGTCAGGACCACAGAGGCAAAGGTTGCAAGTTCGAGAACTCTGCCTTAGACACATCTTCCTAACAGCACTTCCCATAGTCCCCTCCTCTCCGCTCACTGTTCTATTCTTGGCTAGCAAAACTTTTCTAAGCAAACTACGGATCTAAGTGCTGCCTTTAAATAATGGGACATTAGAAAGTGCAATTCCGGGCCAAATTTTCAGATTTTCAATTTTGCAAGGTCAAGCCCCTGTTTATGGGCAAACTGTGCCTTTCAAAAAATCTGGCCCTAAATGATCATTGATGCAGCTGTATGGAATCAGAAAACCTAAAGATGCATAAAACAGAAATGTAAAACTGAAGAAGGGCTGAGAGATGAATAGAGGTACAAATTCAAGGCCAAATCCCGCTCTCCTCATGCATACAAGTAGCCTCATATGAGGGAAATTAAGGAGAGCTGGACCTTGATCCTCGAGCCGTAGTGCCCACCAGTTCTGAAGCAGCAGCCACTATAGTGGCTACTGCTATAGTGTACTAGCCGCACTCAACCGGCCAAACAGCCTCATGTGGCTAGCGTGTTGGACACCATTGCCCTAGTTCATACCTTCACAGAGAGTACGAGTTGAAGGCACGTGGAAGTTTTAGAGAAGCCTTTTCACACACAAAAATGACAATGAGATGGAACAGACTGCCCGAAACAGTAGCAGCAGCAGCACATGAAACCAAATAGTAACAAAAAAAAAAAAGAGGGTGTGGGGGAAGAGAGACAGTAAAGTGACTAGCATCTTTGCTTCCCATCTGAATAGACAGATGCATCCGTTCAGTCTGCCAACAATTACAGTAGGCCATAGTCCACAATTACAGTAGGCCATAGTCCAAGATGGCTGGGTCACACTGAATACAATTTTAAGCATAGCGCTGACTTGGTTCTACTAGCAAGGGCTACTTAGATGGAGGAATACGATTGCTCTATGCAACTTGATGTTTGCAGAGGCAGTTAGTTAGTCATGTACTTCCCTGTCAAACAGTACATGAGATAGATGTGGCACAGACCCTAATGGGAGCAGAGTGTTTTTTGCAAAGGGAAAAGGAGGATGATCCTGTTATGGAACACATTGGATGGGTGTAGGTGAGGTGAGCAGGCCACATTTGGAAACACAGCAAGGTAGAAGAGGGACCTCAATCTTCTTTCCCCCTTTTCTCAGGGAAGAACTCCCTTTTCCCCTCTACACTCCCTGACATCCTCTCCTCTTGGAGAATACAAGCTAGAATCTGACAGTAAAAACTGGGGTGAAAACACCTTACTCTTCTCTACCAGGCCCTACCTCAGGTACTGTATTTGCCACCTTGTATTTGTGTTTTCTCTCTCTGACTTCATACTCTTCCCATTTCTATTCTTCGTTCTATTTTCCTCTGCTCATTTTTGCCTTTGCTCACTTTTTGCGACCTAGCTCCCCTCTTCCCCTATATCTATTTTGCCATTCCTCTGCCCCACTCACAGTCTGCCTCTCCTGGGCTGTACCACACTTTGTGACTCCCCAATGGTGCAAAGACAACATGAAGAAGTATGGCTGCCCTCACAGAGCAGGCCAATCCTGTTCTATAGACAGATGGCCATGCAGCTGAACTACCAGGAGTCTGACACAGTGCCTGATTTCACAGATGGAGGAGACATACACACGTGAAATATTTTCTCAAACCCTGTGTGGAGGAAGAGATCAGAGGGCATGTCAGTGCAGCAACATGCAGCAAACCAAATCTGGTGATGGGACTTATTTTAGATTAGAGATGTAAGAATGTAAATGGCTGACCGTTCAACCAATAAGCTGATACTTAATTGATTAATGCTGTCTGTTACACTCAACCTCCTGGGGAGGTGGCTTTGCTGTGGCATGGCAGTGAATCCTCCTCCCCAGGAGCTGGGCAGGCCAGGGCTGCCAGCTCTGCTCCCAGGGAAGAGGCTTCACTGCCGCAGCAAAGCAGGGGCAGGGGCTAGTAGCCCTGCTCCTGGGGAGGTTTCGCTGTGGGTTCTGCAGTATAAAGCGAAGCAATTCTGGTCCCCTGTCGTCCCTTACTCTTTACACTGTAGCGCCCACAGCACAGGTAACCATGTAACTGCTGAGATTCTCAGTGATTACATGGTTACCCTATTACACGATTTTTAAGATCCCTACTTCAGATGCACACACACTTAGGTTGCTGCCAACTTCACTAGGGGTGTGTCTAGACTACAGGGTTTTGTCGACAAAAGTCGACTTTTGTCGACAAACGTATACCTGTGTCTACACTATTGCCGAGTTCTGTCGACATAACGTTGACAGAACTTGGCAGTTTTGTCGACGGCGGTAAACCTCATTCTATGAGGAATAACGCCTTTTGTTGACAGAGTTCTGTCGACGGAAGGCGTTATTGCATCTACACTGTACTTTTGCGCTCACTCATGTCGACAAAGCGGCTTGCTTTGTCGACAGAACTGGATGTAGTCTAGATGCTCTTTGTCGACAAAAGCTTTGTCGACAGTATCTGTCAACAAAGCCTCTGTCGACAAAAGCCTGAAGTCTAGACGTACCCTAGCTTAGTTGGTCAGCAGACAGTGTGTGAAGGGGCAAGAGTTACTGAAAAGAGGAACAAACACCTTTGTGCAAAAAATACCAGTACAAAAATACCAGTACAAGTCTGAAAAATAGGGACCTCATTGGTTTCTACAAACACAGCTTATTTGCCTTTATTTTGATTACAGCAAACAGACTCTCAGATGTTACTGAGACCGACTCCACAGTGAGATGACAGATAGAACTGAAGCCTCCCTGAAAGCATTTTTTCTTTTAAATAAAAGTTGAGCATTATCAGTAATGCAAAACTAGAAATAAGGCATCAGACAATGCATGCTTATTCCTAAGACCTATTTAAGGGCTTCTGGTGGAAATCATACCATCATTGTTTGTGTCCATCTGTCTGAAGATTTTGTCTGTTCGTTTCTCCGGAGTGGACTCGTCTTCTGGCATTTTCATTACGGATGACACCATTTTGTAGATTGCCTAAATAATAATAATAATAAAAAAAAGTTATAGAACACCAGGACCAAGGAAAGGAACTTAAGCTTTCAGCAATAAACAAAGGAAGGCAACCTAGGGCAGACAGCTGAAAACCCCTATAAACCCTGAAACAAAAGAAATTACAAACCAGATCTGCTTTTTCCAGCATTCATTTCCAAATTTAGAAAACTACTGCCTCTTCTTGTTTCTCCCCCTCCCATTTTTTTCCTTCTCCCCCCCTCCCTATTTCTTTTAGTTCTGGACATCCGACACTCTGGTCATTTGAAGAAGTGGGCTGTGCCCACGAAAGCTCATCTACATGTTTTGTTAGTCTTTAAAGTGCTACCAGACTATTTGTTGTTTTTTAAGTTTATCATGAGATACAGTATGCGCAATACAAACTCCCCTGCCAATTTAATTTATCCCCAGCCTTTCCTAGAGCAACCATTGTTGCGGGGCGGTAAAAGATTTTCACTCTCCAGCTAAATTCTGCTCCTAGCAACCCTCGCTGAAGCACTCAGAGATTAACCTTGATGGTGATATAACTCTGCACCCCATATTCTTCATAGTGATAAATTTTATGCTTGATTAGGATGTATTTTATGCTTGATAAATCATAAAAGGTATCATTGGAAAGGTTTTGGATTGCTGAATATGATTAGCCTATTGGAATCCATGAATTATTTTTGCATATGAAGTTATGAATACTATGTATCTGTATTTTAAATGTAGTTACACCTGGGGGACACCCACTGGATAAGAGGTTTTCAGTCTAGATAGTGGTTGGGGAAGGGCCTATTGTTTTTCCTAGACTGAAAGCATCTTGTCTGGTGGGCATCTTGTATAAGCTTATCTCCTACTTGGGAAGCCTTCCTGCGAATGTGCCAGATAACCTGTGAATGGTGGCTGCTATGACTCTACAACAGTGGTGGGCAATCTGCGGCCCACTGGGGTTCTATGGGTGGCCCACTAGACATCTTGTTTACTATTACTCATGTGCAAGGCTGACGGATTCTGCTGGTTTCCATCCATGTAGTGTTCTCCTACTGGTATGACTCAAATGACACACGGAAAGCAAGGGTACGTGAAGAAAGAGGTGTGCTGATTGCACACAACATTGACTGTGAGAACTGTGCGCTCCCTCTGCATTCAATGTAAGTGCTACCATGGTTCGGCTGGTGCACACTAGTCACATTCTAGGTATGCAAGCAGAGTTAGTAAAACTACCCTGTCTTGGGAACACCTGTGAAGCAAAGACTAAACTGGGGGGAAATACTGAACCAGGCTAAAGGAATTTCTAGCTTGTGCCTAAAGCACCTGCAGATTCCAAGATGTAAAGCAGCAGAGGAGTGAGAGAGGGGGAGGGGAGGTGTGTTTGTGAGCAAGAAGCTGTGCAGCACTTTCCCCTGTGGTGAAAAGGGTTTAAGGCCCTTCACTTTAAAAGCAGAGGACTCAAACGTCAGCATACATGGCTTTCATATCTGAAATTAAGGTTCAGTCCATTATAATCGCTGGGACTGTGTACAAAATTTGGATCCAAATCTGATACCAATTTTGAACACCACAAATGGGTCTTTTTTGGGGGGAGAGGGAGGAACAGAAGGGGAACAAGGTGCTTGGGGTTTTGGTTCATGTCCACTTCTCCTCAGAGCCCACACGTTGGTAGATTATGGGCAGAATTATTTTCTGCCCTGCCATTTGGCATGACAATGCGAAGAAGGGCATCAGGAACATGGTCCAGGAACCATGCATGGGCTGCAATTCCTGTGACATACAGCAGCTAGTAGAATGGCTGCTAGGGTGAGAAGTCTCTAGCTCAGTGGGCAAGTGGTTACAGCAATATTAATGCACAGGGGTAATTTTTTCAAAAGGTAAGTTTGATAAAAGAACAAGACCATTCCTCACCTGCACGATTTCAAGCATTTCACCACGACTGATGTATCCATTGCCATCAAGATCATACATGCTAAAGGCCCATTTCAGCTTCTGTTCGAGTTTCCCCCGAGACGTGACACTCAGCGCAATGATAAATTCCCTAAAGTCAATCGTCCCATCGCCGTTGGTATCAAAAGTGCGGAACACGTGCTCTGCAAACTTCGATGCATCACCATAGGGGAAAAAATTTGCATATATCTTTTTGAATTCCTCAACAGTCAAGTGGCCCGTGGGGCAATCTTTTAAGAAGCCTTTGTACCACTCTTGAAGCTCGTGGTCTGTGAATTCGGTATTCTCTCGGAGATCCTGGAGTACCTCAGGCCGCAGCTTACTGTTCTGCTTCCCCATTCTGTGCTTGGTTAGGCTCTAACAGCTGTAAAACAAAAGAGCAAGGGCGTCACCTTCAGTGCCACTAGTGAACTCCAAGCGACCTGCGTCGCTCATGGACTGTAAGCAGGTCATTCAGTGGAAAGATGAGTATCAATAAGCAGACATCCAAGAAGTACAAACATATCAACTGATGAAGCCACCCCGCAGAGAGCACTGCTCCACTACAGAGACCACGGGGCTGTTAAATACAAGTATCCGCGTACAGCTTTAAACAAGAACATGCTTATCTATTTCATTAACCTTCTCGGTCAAAGACAGATCGCATTTCACTCTCGCTTCCCCTGTTTCCAAGCTCTCCCAGTTACTGATGCTGCCCTTGTGGGGTTGGGGGCAGGGATGGAGAAGAGGAGAAACGTGTGGGTTTGGGTGACCCTGTGCATACTCCCTTGCTCAGTCCTGTTCTTTCCCCTCAGTTCTACCCCCGCTTACCCTGCAACACAGCATGGGCGGCTTGAGCCCAGCTTGCAATGTTTTTCCAGCTTATGGCTGCATGGCCCCGCACAGGCTGACATGCTGCTATTAGTGGGTTGGGCCAGGGTCCAGCATGGGAAGCAACGGGGAGAAAATGCTTTAAAAATGTCCATACTTAAAGACTGATTTCTACAGGGGAGATTTTCGAAGGCACAAAGGGCAGTTAGGCACTTACCCCTCACTGGAAGTCAAGAGGAGCTAAGTGCCTGTCTCCTCCAAGTGCCTTTGAAAATCCCCTCCTAGAGTAGAATTTTCCTCCTTTACTGTTACCATCAATCAGGATCAAAGGCTCCAGCCCTGGACTGTAGCAGCACTGGAACTGCAGGAAGGCCCTTTGGAATGCTTTGCATTGCTTGAGCCCAGCCTTCAAACAGCACAAGTAGGATGGAGTAAGAGAGGGAGGTGGGAGAGGACAGAAGTGCCGCAGAGAGGTCTGGGCAGAAAGCAGCCCCCACATTTAATCGAATAACCTAGAGGACCTTTTCCTCCCTCCTCCCAACAGAGTGGCAGCAGCACAAGCAGCTGGGCCACCTAAGGTTAAGGAAAGGCCTAAGTGATGCAGCTCTTTTCAACACATTTGAATTCAGAATGTTCCTAGGGATGTATACAGAGATTTTTTTAAAACAAAATACTGGTTGAAGCGACTGCATAGGCCAGACATATGCATTTGTTGGGAGAATTACAAGGGCCCGGCTCCTTGTTGAGTCAATCACGTTGCGGCGATTATGCAAGTTTACTCAAAGACAGGAGACAGTACTTCAGAATGTAATATTCCCACCTTGGGCAAAAAGGCATCTCAAGAATCTCGTGGGTTTGTCAGGTGTTTAAAAAGGGTCTGAGTGCACCAGACATCCTCAGCCCATTAGGCAAGAGGGAGTCTTAAGTGCTATGATGGGTTTGGTCACTTGTTTACGTCAGGGGTTTGTAGACATCTGGAGCAAGCTGAAGGTGTTCGCTCCTAGCAGACAAGAGCCCGTGACAAAGTGAAAGTTGCTCAATATACTTTTAATATAAAGCCATGCATGCATGTTCTCCCCTTTTACCATCCTCAGGCTCTCAGTTACCCAGCCATTTCAACCAATAACTGAGAAGACAGAGGTGCTCGAGACTAGCAAACACATTAGCTACATATGACAGAACCTGTTGGCATGCTAAGGACTAGTGTACGCTAGAAGTGCTACCGCGATGCCATTGTAGGGCATCTGGTGAAGACACTATGCTGACGGTTTCTACTGTGAGAGTTGATAGCTCTGTCGGCAGGAGAAGCTCTCTTGCTGACCTAGCATTGTCCACACTAGTGCCTAGGTTGGTGTAACATATGCTGCTTAGTGGTGTGGCATATACATATTCCTGGGCAACGTAAATTATACCGACATAATTTGTAGTGTAGATAAGCCCCAATACTGCCAGCTCTTTACTATGACAAAGGAGGGCCTTCTTTGGTAACAATATCAGCTTTTACTGACTGAAATTCAGTGCAATGTTAATCTTCTTATTTGTATAGACAATAGTAAGAGTTCAAGAACGTGCATTAACATGCAAAACCCTACAATAATCTCTTATACAGCTGTATTAAAAAGGTTTGTACACTCTTGAATGAATTTACTAATGACTTAAATTAGCCACCTAATTCTATCTTGCTTTCTATTATTCCACCAAATGAGTGCAAAGTGCATGTAGCGATGATAAGCAGACCAAGTAATGCATTGTGTATGTGCACTGCTCTGCCCTACCTACACCGAGAAACAGGGAAATCAGAACACCAAAAATGTGACAGGACACAGGCAACGAGATAAGACATATGATAACGAGTAAGCACTTTGCAGGCAGCAAAAGCTCACTTCATCACTGAAACCTACAAAAATGAAGGGTCAACAAAAATAACTAATACTCGAGGATTATCAATAACTGCATTCAGCTGCGTTTTATTTGTAGTCCATTTTCTTTTAACAGAGACTCAGCAATACAAAATCCACATCCTGCTCTGTGGCTTAATGCTTACAGACAAAAACCAACCAGCTGCTCATTAATAAAACACATCAGGTTCAACGGAAAACTCTGCTGATATCATTAGCTGCTTCTGTTTTGTCGGAAACCACAAACATTCCAGCCCACTAGCTTAATTTCTAGTCACTCAGTCACAACGTTTGCTCTGTGCCTTTGAAACATCACCAACTCGCTTTCAAAATGCTAAAACAAAACTGGCTGCAGCCTCTTAGAAAACAAAGAGCAGCTCTCTAGCTAAATGCAGGTCAGCATCTACCTCCCCATCTGTATTTCAAATCCACACAAGTCCACATATTATACTCAAATTAGTCTTTATGCACAGGGTAGGGAGCACCTCCATACTTTCTATTCTACTGCATTTTAAGGGATGATCACTCAGGCTTCTACAGAAAAGGTAGTGAACAAAACCATACAGTTTAGGAAACAAATTATTTGAATGTCATCTTTCTGGCCCAACATTAATCTTCCCCTTCTCCTGTTTCTCTTCTAGAGGCCCCATCATCTGCTAAGGGTTACCATCGCCTGGTCAAAAACTACTGAAGTCTGTGGGAGCCTCTGAGTTCATTGGGCTTTTGATTGAATCATAAAGCAAAAGCAACATCAGCAGAGGCTGTTTAAAGGCAGAAACCAGGCTTCAACCAGAAATAGCCTCAGCTACACGGGGAGATGAGGAACAAGCATTATCACCACTTCTTTACTCCGCACCCCAAAAATGGATTGCTCAAGGAGATGGTAGGGCAGGCCTCAGCATTTCTCCCTTCCTGTTGCATCCCCATAGACTCAGGGCATGTCTTCACTTGCGGGGCCAGAGATCGACGTTCTGGCATTCAGTTTAGTGGATCTACTATAGACGGGCTAAACTGAACATTGAGGGCTGCTCTGGCTTGCACCTGTATTCCTCTCAGTGGCGAGGAGTAAGGGAAGCAGACGGGAGCATTTGCTCCTGTCGCCCTCCCGCAGTGGGGACGGCGCCAAGCTCGGCTTAAGGTAAGCCGACTCTAGCTACGTATTCTCCGTAGGCGGAGTTGTGTACCTTAAGCCGACCCTCCAGGTCTAGTGTAGACCTGGCCTCAGAGTGACAGGTGGATGGGTAGAGGAGGGGAGGGGAAGAAAAGGAAATATCATAGCCTGGGAGGTCAGAGAAAATATGCCCTTACTGAATGGAATACTGGCCACAAGGGCTGGGGTAAGGAGAGAAAGGAGAGTTGTCCGGCAGCTCAGATGGCATACCTTGCCATAGCAGCCAATGGGAGCTTTCATTTCCCTAGAGTCGCCCCCAACTTCTTGGCAACTGTTAAAATGTGGCATCTGTCCAATCTTACTCTCTTCCCAGGGTTTCTTTCATTGTTAACTTAAAGAACGATTGGAAAGCCACAGCCTGAGCTTGGCTCTTCCTATATGTTTCTCTCCCTATATGTCGATTCTTTGTTCTCTATCCCTCATTCCCATCCATGCTCCACACCAACCCCTCTATACACCATGGTTAGAATTTACACAACACATGCTTACTCTGGCTGCTAAGGGGAGTCAGCAGCTCAAGTCTTCATCTTTATGCAGCTATCAAGCATCAGATAGCCTGTGTGCAAAGTTAAGTGACAGCCGCCTCATTAGTTTGGCTCTACAGCATGACATCCACTGGGTAACATGGTAGGGACCAAAATGGTGAGAAATCTGTGGAGAGGAGTATTGACAGGAAGAGGAAAGGGCAGTGGCAGCATTCTCCCACCGTGGACACGGTAGCTGTTTCTCACCCTTGTGGGGTGAATTCTGTTCAGTGTGGAGAGGGATGTGAGCTAACTTTAGCAGAATTGACTGGGATCAGCCATTGTTCTGTGAAGAGTCATCCACCTGAAATTAACTGAAATTAACTGACACAAATTTCCTCACATTTTTCTGTGGGCACGAACAAGATAACTCACTCAGGCTTTATACCCCATGGAGCAGCGTGGCAGGGAAGCTGTGGAATCAGCATCCAGGCATGCAAATAACACTGGTCTACAATTTTTTAGAAGTCGTCTGCTTCAGAGATAAAATGTGCTATTTATTATGTATTTTGATGTGCTGAATTCAAATATGACAATTAAAACAACTGATTGGCTACTGTTTCCAAGATATTTAAGTTTTTACATTTTACGTCTATGTATATTGTGTAGATAGTAGAGTTTTAATCATAAATTGTAAACCTAGGTCTTTTCATGTGTTTATGGTTGCTTTACATGATAATATTTCACCTGTCCTGTTTATGTAACACTTTAAAAATCAGCAAAAAGGTTATATAAATAAAATTTATTATGAAACAAAAGGCAAAAAACTATTATGTACATAGTTTAGTCCTATTCAGTGTCTACTCGCGCTTCTTGGCTTGTCTCTTGCATTCATTAAATGGAGCATCTCTTGTCACTGTCCAGCAATAGTCTGCAAGCATTGATGGGCTCCATTTGCCCTGATAGCGTTTCTCCATTGTTGCAATGTCCTGGTGAAATCGCTCGCCGTGCTCGTCGCTCACTGCTCCGCAGTTCGGTGGAAAAAAAATCTAGATGAGAGTGCAAAAAATGTATCTTTAGTGACATGTTGCAACCAAGGCTTTTGTATGCCTTGAGGTTTTCCACCAACAACCTGTAGTTGTCTGCCTTGTTGTTTCTGAGAAAATTTATTGCCACTAACTGGAAGGTTTTCCATGCCGTCTTTTCCTTGCCACGCAGTGCATGGTCAAATGCATCATCTCGAAGAAGTTCACGAATCTGAGGACCAACAAAGACACCTTCCTTTATCTTAGCTTCACTTCACCTTGGAAATTTTCCACAGAGGTACTTGAAAGCTGCTTGTGTTTTGTCCATGGCCTTGACAAAGTTCTTCATCAGACCCAGCTTGATGTGTAAGGTTGGTAACAAAATCTTCCTTGATTCAACAAGTGGTGGATGCTGAACACTTTTCCTCCCAGGCTCCAATGACTGTCGGAGTGGCCAATCTATCTTGAGGTAGTGGGAATCTCTTGCACGACTATCCCATTCGCAGAGAAAACAGCAGTACTTTGTGTATCCAGTCCGCAGACCAAGCAAGAGAGCAACAACCTTCAAATCGCCACAAAGCTGCCACTGATGTTGTCCATAGTTTATGCACCTCAAAAGTTGTTTCATGTTGTCATAGGTTTCCTTCATATGGACTGCATGACCAACTGGAATTGATGGCAAAACATTGCCATTATGCAGCAAAACAGCTTTAAGACTTCTTCGATGAATCAATGAACAGTCTCCACTCATCTGGATCGTGAGCGATGTTGAGGGCTGCCATCACACCATCGATGTTGTTGCAGGCTACAAGATCACCTTCCATGAAGAAGAATGGGACAAGATCCTTTTGACGGTCACGGAACATGGAAACCTAACATCACCTGCCAGGAGATTCCACTGCTGTAGTCTGGAGCCCAACAGCTCTGCCTTACTCTTGGGTAGTTCCAAATCCCTGACAAGGTCATTCAGTTCACCTTGTGTTATGAGGTGTGGTTCAGAGGAGGAGGATGGGAGAAAATGTGGGTCCTGTGACATTGATGGTTCAGGACCAGAAGTTTCATCCTCTTCCTCGTCTGACTCAAGTGAGAATGATTCTGGTGCATCAGGAACCGGCAGTCCTTCTCCGTGGGGTACTGGGCGTATAGCTGATGGAATGTTTGGATAATGCACAGTCCACTTTTTCTTCTTTGACACACCTTTCCCAACTGGAGGCACCATGCAGAAGTAACAATTGCTGGTATGATCTGTTGGCTCTCTCCAAATCATTGGCACTGCAAAGGCATAGATTTCCTTTTCCTGTCCAACCACTGGCGAAGATTTGTTGCACAAGTGTTGCAGCATATGTGTGGGGCCCACCTCTTGTCCTGATCTCCAATTTTGCAGCCAAAATAAAGGTGATAGGCTTTCTTAACCATAGTGGTTATACTGCGCTTTTGTGATGCAAAAGTCACTTCACCACAAACATAGCAGAAGTTATCTGCACTGTTCACACAAGTACGAGGCATCTCTGCTCACTTTGGCTAAACAGAAATGTGTCCCTTTGCAAAATCAAACACTGACAAATAAAAGAGCACGACACTGTATGATTTCTAGAGCTGATATAGGGCAATTTGTTCAGCAGAGTGATGTAAGCTTCGTTATGATTGCATCATCCATGACTTCTAGGAATAACATGATGCAATTCATATCATGTATCAATACCAGCTTCAGATTGCATCATTCATTGTTTTGCCTAAAAGCAAGTACTGTCCAAACCCAGTCATAGATTTATTCATAGATCCAGTCAAAGATGTATTTTAGTCATTTCTGGTTTAAATTGAGATCCCTTCCCTTTATAACTCACTTATCCTCCGCCATTCCCAAGTCAAGGGTCGTATATACTGACCCAATAGCATATCTTGAAAACTAGAGCCAATCAACAATTTTAAGCATCATTTTCGTTCTCAGTGACCCAGAATTAGTAAAGTTTGACTACATT
Source organism: Rafetus swinhoei (assembly GCA_019425775.1). NCBI lineage: Eukaryota > Metazoa > Chordata > Testudines > Trionychidae > Rafetus > Rafetus swinhoei. The sequence goes on from CM033440.1 coordinate 28,668,105, forward strand.
TATTTCAGAAGCATTTTGGCTGTAGAACAGTGTAACCAGAGATTCACTTCTGGCCTGTGGTAATTAGACACTCCATAGTTATCCTCATAAGGTGATCACAACACACTACCTGAATTAGTAGGGGGATCAATTTAAGAGCTCATTGGGGGCAGGAACTGTAATTTATTACATTTTTGTATGTTGCCAGGTGCAAGGGGTCTTGATCTGGTGGTTGCATCTAGGTGCTACTGCAATACAAATGCAAAATTTACAATTAAGGGTGTGTTAGAGACCAACAAATGGAACTCATTACTTCCTTATCATGAGAGAAGAGAGATTTACTGCTATTAACTTCAAATGCTCTATACTCAAGTTAACCTATAATTGGTTGACTGCAAAAGCCAACTGAAGTGACTTCAAACCCACCTTTTAGTACAGACGATTTTAGAAAAGTCAACATGCAATGCATTAAAATGCAATTATTCTTCAGTATCTGAGCTTTTCAAATGGATTCTTAATGTGCCAAACCCAAATATAAACCTGCAGTTGTGTAACCAATTTGTTAAAAGTAATTAAGTAAGTGACATTAATGTTAATTTATTAAAGCACATCCAAAGAAATAGCTCTTAGATAAGGCTTGTTTCAGGTAGCTCCTGCAAAATGAAAAGCCCAACTATCTCATTAATCATGACAAGAAACCCTGCTGCTGGCATCCAACTGACATTCCATTCGATTGCTCTAAAACACTTTCATCAAATCAGTTTCCAGAGGCTCACTAGGTTTTTAGCCAGAGAAACCCTTGGGAGGATAATCAGTAATGGAAATCACAGGTAGTGGGCACTCAAAGAGGAACATTTAAGTCACCTTATGATTAGTCTCTTTCTTTTGCCACATGAGTTATACATTTCAGATAACATGGTGCAGCTGGTACACAAGCATAGCTAACATACTGCCAGTGAAGATTCTTCCAGGTTTGAGAGAGATGACAATGGGTATGAGGAAGAAAACTAATAACTTTTGGAATCCTTCACTCACCTATGAGAAATGTTTTCATCTCGCTGTGCTTCAGAGGATGTTGTACTGCTCTTCTGGCCAACTTATCCCCAAATCTTCAGTCTTTAAAGGCATCCAGCTCTTAGTATTTGCATGTACAATGTGTTAAAAGAAGCAGGTTTAGATTGCCCATAGATCTTGTGATAGCAGATCAGCTAACAAACCAGTCTGTCCCTCAAAATAGATTTTTGCCCCACTGAGAAAGTAGTCAACCTTCCTTTCTAGCAAGGTTTAGAAAAAAAAAAGCTATTGTTTTCGAGGGAGGGATGGCTCAGTGGTTTGAGCATTGGCCTGCTAAACCCAGGGTTGTGAGCTCAATCCTTGAGCGAGCCATTTAGGGATCTGGGACAAATCTGTCAGGGATGGTACTTGGCCCTGCCATGAGGGAAGGGGACTGGACTCGATGACCTCTCAAGGTCCCTTCCAGTTCGATGGGATACACATATCTCCATATATTTTTATTTTTATTTTTTTTAAACATACTATTGAACAGAGAAATAGCTAGACAATAGGGATGTTAGATATCAGATAACTGAATAGTGAAGTAAACGTATGAATTGTTATCAGTTATTCAATTATTCCTGTTTCAGAGGCAGCAGCCGATTAGTGAGGGAAGCCAATTTAAAAACCAGCTCCCTGTGCAGACCGGCGCTTATGGCTCCTCGCTGCTGTTACAGAGGCAGCAGTGCAGGGTGGCAGCAGCCCAGGTCTGCAGGAGGTCCAAGCTCCCACAGACAGAAGCTGCTGCAGAGGGGGGCGGATGCATGGGAGGGGACGGGAGAGGCTGCCACGAAGCGGCCTGTTTGCAACAGCCCGGGCTGGCCACGGACAGAGGCTAGTCTGGCAGCAGCCCCTGTCCGTGACAGGTCTGAGCTCCCTGTGGACAGAGGCTGGCTTGGACCCCACCATGGGCTGCCGGGGACCAGTCTCTGTCAGTGGAGGGCCCAGGCTTGCCGCAGACAGAGGCTGCTCCATGGGAGACAGAACAACCTCTGTCCATGGGGAGCTTGGGCTCCTCACGCTGCAGCCTCTAACAGAGGCTCCTGCTTCCCCCCCGCCCCTTGCTGCTGAAATGCATGTAGATGAGAAGCCTAGCCTTATCAGTTAATCGTATAGTTGACTACACATTGACATTCCCACTAGACAAAGCCACCATGAATAGCAATATTCTAAATAAAATAAAGGAGGCTTTACAAATTTCAATGGATTTGTAATATTTGTAGTCTTTGCCCTCACCATCTCTCTCAAACCTGGAAGAATCTTCATCAACAACGTGTATAGCGCAAACGAAAAATAGGAAAGTTCAGCTTTTGATAGAGGTTTAAATTAGAAGTACAGGAAAATAAAGAGGCAGCTCCATAATGGATTTTGCATTTACTATAAAGGGACTTCCTGGGAGACTGTGGTGGGAACAGACATCCTTGTATCTAACAGCTTCACAGAAAACCATTTCATGTGCAATTAGAATCTAGCACTGGGCTGAGTAGTGACAGAGTCATGGCTTTTGGCAGCCTAAGTACAGCAATGCAGCTGTCCTCATGCAGCTTCTAGTGACTGTCTGTCTTCATCTTAAAATGCACTATCATGACTGGCATGAACACAGATGTAGGAATGAATAGGGCTGAAGACTTTACTATCTTCCCCTAACTTCTCACTCCAGTAGTAGTCACTCCAGATCAGGGATAAGACATAATATAAAAAGATGCTGTGATGGAAGACTGCATGCATTAATGTTAGTCCTATGCCTATTTTGCTTGATAAACAGAGGACTGAGTTTTTAGAGTGAGCACCTGGACTTTTCATGAGCATGGAATTCCTCACAGTAACAAAAGTAAATAGAAGTGCTTTAAAGATGCTTAGACAAGAATCTGAATGTATTAACAGACCCATAGGCCTCAGAACGTATAGTTTTACAGAAAAAACAAATGTTAGAACACATGATGCACCGTGTAAGACCCAGGAAAGGAAAAGCAAATAAACAATGAAAAAAAAAATCAGTTCAAGTCTCATGTCTGGTATTTTGGCAAATGTTAGCTGCACATTTAATCACGTTCTCTCTATTCTTAAAGCAACATCCCTGCTGTAATGAGGTCTAGAAATATAGCTAAATTGGAAATTAAGATGCAGAGAATAAATAGGATTAAGTTGTTCTGAAATTTCCTTCTCGTCTTAGGGATGTTAAATGGCATTTAATCAGCTAATTGAATAGTTGATAGAATTTCCATAGACTAGTCGATTAGTTGATAAGGAGGAGAAACTACAGAGCCACAGCAGGGTTAGCTCCTGGCCGTAGGAGCTAACCCACTGCACTTCAGCCTTTTAAATGTATTAAGAGCCTGGAGAGGGAGAAGGGCGAGCGGGAGACTGAGCGTGAGCCAGGAATCAGCTGTTGCAGCTCATGCATGTTCCTCCCACTGTACCTCTGCCTCCCCCAACCCCACTGCAGATATGGTGCTGGGAGGGGGAAGGGGGTAAACCAGCTTTTAAGTATTAAATGTAAAACTTTACAGTCTACAAGTTCACTCAGTCCTACTTCTTGTTCAGCCAATTGTTCAGACAAACAAGTCTGTTTCTTGTTTACAATGTCCCCTGAAAGCAGGAACAGGTGTTCGTATGGCACTTCTGTAGCTGGCATTGCAAGATATTTATATACCAAATATGTTAAAGATTCATGTATCCCTTCATATTTCCATCTCCATTCTTATGATGAGTTCTGCTCGACAATGGTCCAAAGCAGAGCACATGGATGCATGTTCTTTTTCATTATCATGAGTGCATTAGAGTGTTGCTCTGTTAAGACTTCTGAAAGCATGCTTCATACTTTGTCTCGCTCAGATTTTGGATGGCACTTCAGATTCTTAAACCTTGGGTCAAGTGCTGTACAGTGTCCCCTCTAAGCTGTGTGGCAGTACAGATTCACAGGTGATTCATCAGCCCTGCCAGTCAATTAGGGCTGATCAATCACCTGTGAAGCTGTACTGTATCTTAGAGTGAACACTGGTGCAATCACCTGTGAAGCTGTACTGTATCTTAGAGTGAACACTGGTGCAATCACCTGTGAAGCTGTACTGTACCTTAGAGTGAACACTGGTGCAATCACCTGTGAAGCTGTACTGTATCTTAGAGTGAACACTGGTGCTGTAGTTATCTTTAGAAATCTGCCATTGGTACCTTCTTTGCCTTTTGTCAAATCTGATGTGAATGCGTTATTAAAATGAACATGTGCTGGGTCAACATCCAAGATTGCTATAACATGAAATATATGGCAGAACATGGGTAAAACAGAACAGGAGGAGACATACATTTCTCCCCCAAGGAGTTCAGTCACAAATGTAATTAAACCCTATTTAAAACAAACAAACAAACAAACAAAAAAACTAGTCTCACAGGCACGAAAGTATGTCTTCTAGAATGGTGGTCAAAGCATGAAGGAACATACAAATGTTTAACATATGTTACATGTAAATACCTTGCAATACCAGTCACAAAAGTGCCATGAGAATGCCTGTTCTCACTTTCAGATGACACTGTAAATAAGAAGCAGGCAGTATTATTTCATACAAATGTCAGATTTGCTTGTTTTAGCGATTTGCTGAACAAGATATGGGACTGAGTGGACTTGTAGGCCTCAAAGTTTTACATTGTTATGTTTTTGAACACAGTTATACAACAACAACAACAACATTCTACATTTTTTACACTTTCATGATGAGTCTGCACTTCAGTACTTGCATGAGGTAAACTGAAAAATAGTTTCTTTTTTTAGCATTTTTACAGTGCAAACATTTGTATTAAAATAATATAAAGTGAGCACTGTACACGTTTATTCTGTGTTGTAATAGAAATAAATATTTAAAAATGTAGAAAAACTTCCAAAATATTTAATAAAATTTCAGTTGGTTTTCTATTATTTAACAGTCCCATTAATCACAATTAATTGTTTTCAGTTATTCACACGAGTTAACTGTGATTAAATCAACAGTCCTAATATCCAAATGGCTTGAAATATCTAGCCAGTAATACCAGTTATTGATAAATGAACAGGCTCATTTGGGTGTTGGCATCACTAGAAACATTTCAGATACTAATAAAATTTTGTTCACTTTTAGGTTCTCAACTCTAAGCATTGCCTATTGCATGAAAAATCTCTGTCAGCATGCACAACCCAGAAGCCAGGAAATGGACTACCTTCATTTCAGCCTTTTGGAAGACAAACTCTTTGAGTGGAATTCCTGGTAAGATGTGTTAGTGAATTAAAAAAGCATGGAGAAGACAAACTCCTTAGAGGATTACACTCCTTGTGGTATTTCCTTGCCTCGTTGAGCACTGATTTAGTATTGATAAAAAGAGGAAAATATATTAAATACCTCTATGTATATATTTCTACAGTATTCTTTTTAACAAGCAAAGACTGCACATGGTGAGATGTAATAAATAATTTTGTATCTGAGAACATCAGTTTTGTATGGGAAAAATCTAGCATCATTCCAATCTCAATGAGCTACAAAGAGTAAAAGTAAGTATAAAAACCATTATAGTTTTGAAATAGGTTGTATTGTGCCTTTGGGATCCCAGCAATGCTCAGCAAATGGACAACACATGCCAAATGTATTGTTATATGAGATGCTGGAAGGCAAGAATTGTTCCTATGTCAACAGGTATCTTTTTAGAAGCAGTTATAAAGACAGCCTGAGCATCTGATGCACTTCTCTTGAAACCTCAATGGTAATTTAGGTGGGGGCAAGACTCGCCGACAGCAATGCTGGGCTCCGGGCCAAAAGAGTCAGTGGCTCCCCTAAAAGAGGATGGCTGAGGTTTGACACTAGAGGCAGACTCCAAGATAGATCCCAAAGACCACATGATCAGATAGGGAACGAAGGCACCCAGCCAGGTTTATTGTTAAACAAAGTACAATAACAGTTGTCAGACTATCAAACCGCTACACATATGAACCCCCGAACAATGAACCAACTCAGTCAGTGATATGGGGTGATACAGGAATCCATCGCTGCCCCCTAGGTCATCAAATACAACTCTTTAGGGTATACTTTTATACACAGGTACAAACAAGTTACACATCCCAGATCTCAGGTAACCACCTCCTGTTGCTTAGTAGCCCCCCCTTACCTTATCCACGGGGGAGGGGGAATAGAGTGCGTTCAATTACTATCTACCATGCTGTCAATTTAGACCCATTCTTTAACCTATGTTGAGATGCTTGTTATTTGTGGGGAGGAGGTTGGTACCGAGAGGTTTCTTAATGAAGTGTTCTCTTACCATCCCTCTGGAACGTGCTTACGGCATGTGCCTAGTACCTCTTAAGTATGAGTGTTTTTGTAATATCAGCCCTGTTCTTGCCAACTTCTGTGAGCAGGGCCTGCCTCTCTCACAGCTTCTCTTTGCTTTATATTAGCGAAGTCTTGGCCATTGCTGTCTGGGCCTCAGGCCTTATACCAGGCCTGTGATACGTAGGCTTATGTTTCAGGCCCTCATCTTACTACATACCATATAAATTAACAAATGCACACTGGGACCTATAGCAGTGGTGAGCAACCTGTGGCCCATCGGGTTTCTACATGTGGCCCACAAAACATTTTGTTTACCGCTGCCCATGTGCAGGATTGCCAGATTGCTGGTTTCCGTCCATATCTTTCCCCACCCGCAGTATTACTAAAGTGACACGCATGCAAAGCAAGGGCATGTGAAGTCAGGTGGGTGTCAACTGCATACAACATTGACTGTGAGAGTTGTGCACTCCTTCAACATCTAATCAAAGTGCTCCTCCAGGTCTATCAGCACACCCCATACATTTTATGCATGTAAGTGCAGTTAGCAAAACTACCTATCCTGGGAGATCCTCTTGATTAAGACAATCTTGCAGCCCACTGAGATGAAGGAGGGCCACTCATTTGCCTATGTTGCCCATCATTGACCTACCATCTCTGCAGGTGCACCTGTGTAAAGGTCAGATTGACTGTAGGCAGCAAGGTAGAATTCAGTTGGCTGCATTTTGGTATTTTGACCAACAGCATTGCTGCATGACTAACATGCAGAACAGCTCAGTGAGCTAAAACCATTACCATCAAGTAGACAACACCCTGTAAAGTGGGATTTCAGTGACAAGTATGTGACCCACACCCCACTTGTTCTGCTCAAAGTCAGTGAGTTGGCCTATTCATGAGGATAAGGCAAATAAAATGTGGAAGTATACAGGTAGCTGACCTCATAAACCTTAGGTAGAGAGTCAGTTTTGTTGTCAGTTTACTGCCAGTAACCTAAGCAACAGCCTGAAATAGGTAGGCTACAGGGCCTATACAAACATGTTGTTATAGAAATCTAGTCATTCTTGGTAAGATCATGTTAACTGCTTTGTAATTTTGATGCAAGAGCAGCTATTTAACAGGACAGTCAATTTAACTTTGATCCCAAATTTAAATTTGGTAGCAACTAGCTTTTAGAAAATTTCAGCCCAGAGCCTCAGCCCTGTCCCCAATGGTCTGACAGCCCTTCCATCTGGGTCTGACAGCCCCTTGGGATGGGACCTCCAGGTAGTACTGTACCTGTAGTTGGGATCCAGGTACCAAGTTCATAATAATGAAGGGTGTTATAGCAAGGTGTACTGCAGTAAACAATACAACAGAATTAATGAGAAAACAACTGGATTGCTATTTTTTTGTCTTTTAATAATCTGTACTGTTAATATAGAGAAGAAATGCTGATTTAACAGTTTTTAAGCTGGCAGTGACCTTTTGAAAAAGCAGTATTTTAAAAAATGAAAGTGAAGCTAATGGGGGAAACCCCTCCTCCCCCAACACACAGAATGCCTAAGGCAGAATTTGCAAAAGCGCTCAGTCCCCTTTTAGGCCCCAAATTAGGTAGCATGTAAGGTTGCTTTTTGGTTTTTAAAGCAAACCTCAGCATTTTGGGTGCAGATTAGGTGCCGAACTATTCTGAAAAACTGGCCATAGGCATCACATTGGGAGCTGAATGCTTAAGGGCAAGCCGAACACTATGAATATGTAAGCCCAAGATCTCCCGGAAGTCTGCATTTATGGACAAAGGCCTGGACCCTACACATGACGGCATGTGGAGAACACCATTATGTCTTCACAGAGTCCCTTTGATTTGAGTGAATCAACTGCATAGAATCATAGAGCTGGAAGAGACCTCAGGAGGTCATCAAATCCAGCCCCCTGCCCAAGGCAGAACTAATCCCAACTAAATCAACCCAGCCAGGGCTTTGTCAAGCCGAGACTTAAAAACCTCTAGGGATGGAGATTCCACCACCTCCTAGGTAACCCATTCCAGTGCTTCACCACCCCCCTAGTGAAATAGTTTTTCCTAATATCCAACCTAGACCTCCCCCACTGTAACTTGAGACCATTGCTCCTTGTTCTGCCATCTGTCACTACTGTGAACAGCCTTTCTCCATCATCTTTGGAACCTCCCTTCAGGAAGTTGAAGGCTGCTATCAAATCCCCTCACTCTTCTCTTCTGCAAACTAAACAAACCCAAATCCCTCAGTCTCTCCTCATAGGTCATGCGCTCCAGCAGTTGGTACTTAAAGTCATATATGAGCCCTCCCATTGATAGGAGCAGGATTTCCTATTCCAGTAAAAACTTAAAAAACAACAAATAGTCTAGTAGCACTTTAAAGACTAACAAAATACATAGATGGTATCATGAGCTTTCATGGGCACAGCCCACTTCTTCAGATGAGCGGAGTGCTGGATGTTTAGAACCAAAATAAATGGGGGCAGAGAGAGAGAGAAGGAAAAAAGGGGAGGGGGAACAGAAAGAGGCAGAGGGTATCTAAGAGAAAGCTGAGTATGTATGTAACTGGAAAACAACAGATAGTTAAAAGAGGCAGATAAGAACCCTTAGTTAGCAATAGAGAGGAAGAGAACTAAAACAGGATTCTCACAGAGACAAAGAACCATTGGCACCTTAATTGTTTGGTTAGTTGATAATGTCCCAGCCATCCAGTATTTCTATTTAAACCATTAGCATGAGAATTAAACTTGTGAATGAACTGTAGTTCCAATCCTCTGTGTATTTGGCTTGTGGAACTGGTCTAATAAAACTGCAAGTTGGAGATCTCTTAATGAGTGTCCAAGTAGATTAAAGTGTTCACCAGCAGGTTTCTGTATGTTCCCTTTACGGATAACGGATTTGTGGCCATTAATTCTTTCCCGTAGGGACTGTCCAGTTTGTCCAATGTATATTGCAGTGGGGCACTGCTGGCATAGATCACATTACTGGATGTGCAGTTAAATGAGCCTCTGATTTGGTGGCTGATGTAGTTGGCTCCAGTGATGAATTCGCTTGTATAGATATGTGGGCACAGTTGGCACTGGGGCTGATTGCAGGGCCGGGTTAGCGGATGCTTATGATGTAGCTGTGTAGCATGGTTACAGGAAAAAATTTGTTTCATGTTGGGGGGGTTGTCTAAGTGAGAATAGACCTTTTCCCCAAGGCTTCAGAGTGAGGGATCATTTTCCAAGATAGGTTGTAGATTGTGGATAATGCATTGGAGGGGTTTAAGTTGTGGACTGTAGGTGATGACAAGTGGAATTCTGTTGTTTTCTCTTTTGGGTCTGTCTTGAAGTAGTTCATGTCTGGGTACTTTTTTGGCTCTGTCAATCTGTTTTTGCACTTCTCCAGGTGGGTATTTCAGTTTTAGGAATGCTCTATATATATCCTGTAGGTGTTTGTCTCTGTCTGTGGGATTGGAGCAAATCCGGTTATATCTTAGGGCTTGGTTGTATACAATAGATTGAGAAATGTGTCTGGGATGGAAGCTAGAGGCATGAAGGTAAGTGCAGTGGTTGGTAGATTTCCGGTATAGATACTGGATGGCTGGGACATAATCAACCAACCAATCAATGAAGGTGCCAATGGTTCTTTGTGTCTGAGAATCTGGTTTTAGTTTTCTTCCTCTCTATTGCTAACTAAGGGTTTTTATCTGCCTCTTTTAACTATCTAGTTTTTAGGTGCTAAAAGACTATCTGTTGTTTTCCAGTTTTTCCAGTAACATACACTCTCTGCTTTCTCTTTGTTACTTATCTACCTTCTGCCTCTTTCTGTTTCCCCCATCCCTTTTTTTTCCTTCTTCCTCCTCCCCTTCTTTCCGCATTTTTTTTGGTTCTGGACATCCAACACTCCAGTCATCTGAAGAAGTGGGCTGTGCTCACAAAAGCTCATGATACCATCTACATATTTTGTTAGTCTTTAAAGTGCTACCAGACTATTTGTTGTTTTTTAATTTTTTCCTGTTACAGACTAACTTGGCTACCCCGTGAAGCTTTATCCCAGTAAAGACAATGGGAGCTTTGCCATTGACTTCAATGGGGACGGGAATTCCCACCTGATTTACTCAGCAAATCTGGTAACGGATGGCACCCATCAGCACTGAATTCACCTGAGAACCACCTCACTTTCAAACAATCTTGCTACAGGACAAGGAAAAAGCACTGACAGACTATCATGACTAATATTTTCATGTACACTGCAGTCACACGCTATTCAACAACTACTTTGTTCAGTGTGAAAGCAAATTCCATCACCTAAACAGAATATGACGGTGTGCACAGTGACAAATTCATCTCTATACCAAAAAACACTTCCAAAAACAAAGACAAAAAAAATCCACCCTTCCTTGTCTTCCAGTCAAGTGAGTTCTCGCAGTCTTTCCTGTGCCCCCTCACTCCTCTGTCATTTCAGTCACAGAACCAGAAGTTATACACACAAATCTATATAATGCTTTGCAATTCAGAAAGAAGATTTAAAAAGTGCAAAGGGCAAAAAACTCCCAATGAAATGAAAAATCAGATGAACATTTCAAGGAAAGCAGGAAGATGTGTTCATTTGTGGAAGCAGATTTGGTAGGAATGTAGGTTTTAATTAAAAAAAAGAAAAAACAACCAACCAAAAGGGTGACCTGACTTTTAAAAATGGAGTTGAAAGATAGCTAATTTTTATTATCTCCTCCTTTAGCAGATGTGTGAAACTAAAATAATTAAAAATCAAATCAATCTAGTTTATACAGTATTTCATCACAAGGGAAATCTCTTTCTACATTATATTTTAAAATGCAAAATCGTTCTCCAAGGTGGTTGGGCTTAGTAAGAAAAAAATCACGTGGGGCAAGAAGTTCTTTAAATGCCTTTCACATTACATTAACGTCTTACATTTGTATAAATTAAAATTTAAAAATAAAATTTTAATTGCAAGTGAGCACACAGGTTTGAAACTGGCACTCATTATAGACTGGAAAATAAACAGAAGAGAACATTTAATCCTCTCAATTTTGTTTTCCTTTAGAAATTCTCAAGCTGGTAAAAAAAAACAAAAAAAAAAAAAAACCCCAGAGCAGAACAGAAGTCACCATACAATAAAAAAGAAAAATCAATGTGTATCTTAACTTTGCTTTTAAAATATGTAATATGAGTTATTAAATTTAGATCATAACCATCTTTATATTCTGTCCATGCCAGATGTCCTTTAGTTGTCAGCCCAAAGCCTCTTTAAGGCTTAGCATTTTTGTGTACCAGGGTCAATGAAATAACTCTGCTCACACTGCTAACAGCATCTAGGACAGGGGTGCAGAACCTCAGGCCTGGGAGTTGGATGCAGCCCCCAGCTTGCCTGGATCTGGCCCCCGAGGCTCAGGACCACCCCAGCACAGGGAAGCCCACAGTGGTGCTCCAGCTCCCTGCTGCCCCACAATGGGGCTGGAGAGCACAAAATCTACTAGACTGGCCCTCCCCCTAGGCTCCTGTATGGCAGGTGAATGTGGGGAGTGTCTTTCTCCTTCTCAGTAGGGGGCCATGTCAGTGAGAGTGGGTTTGGTTTCCTTTGCTTCTCACTTGTGTGCATCCCACGACTGATTTTTCTGTGAATCAGTGGCCCCATACCCAAAAAATTTTCCTCACCCCTGATTTAGGAGATGACAGCCAAACAACAAATACATTGTGCATCAATAAGGTTTTCAATGCTGCATCACACACTGAGTATTCTGAAGCATTAAGAGAGGAAAAAGTCTCCCCCCCCCCCCCTTTTGGTTTATCCGACTTGTTCTATGTTTGAGGATTTTCAATTGCGTGTTCTACTCCATCAAATGACTGTGTAAGAATGATAATTGTGTACTAAACAGATCTACAACCAATGCATTGTGGAGTAATATCTATTGACAGCAGTGACAAATATAGTGTGTGTGTGTGGTGGGGGGGGGGGAGTTAATTTTGTTTTGTATACCTCTGTCAGGCTTACAGACAATCACAGCTAAAGGAGGAAAAGAGGTGCATTCAACTGTTCAACTCCTGCATGTATATCAACAGGATAGGTTACTAAAGGTATGGCTACGCTGGCAACGTTAAAGTGCTTTAATATTACTGTGTAGTCATGCCACCAGCGCTGGGAGAGAGCTCTCACAGGCACTTTAGAGATTTGTAATTTGATTTTTTTTCACATCCTTGAGTCAGAATGTTTCAGTGCAGTCAAGTGGCAGTGTAGACGTAGTCCCTCCTACCTCAAAAAACCCAAGCAAATAAAAAAACCCCAAAAAACCCCACCCCAAACCCCCCAAAACCAAAAAAACCAACCAAGGACAATTGTCGTAAGATAGAAATCTACATGTCTAGAGCTTGCCACAAGCTTCTACATCCCAAACAGCAATTGCAGCAAGCATAGTAGGTCTTTAGGAAAAATAGCCAGGGTGAAATCCTGGCCCCACTGAATCCATCCAGAATCTGTATCTATAGAGGATTTCATCCCTGAGCATTCCTCCTACCTGAGCCAGATAAATCATTGAGTCTGAAGGTCAATAGGCATCATTATAGAGGAAGACAGTTAGTAGGGAGACCAAAATGTAGCAAATCAAGAGATCAGACCCTCTTCTAGCATAAACCTAGATAGATAACCACACTGGCTGAGGTTCTGGGCAGGTGAGCGTGTGAAGTCTCCTCCCCCCATTGGGGGCAGGCGGCATCACAGGGAACCGCCAGCTGCTCAAAATGGCTGGCAGTTCCCTCTAGGTGTCGAGTGCCCTGGCTGGGCAGGGCAGTGGGGTGGAGGGGGAGAGACCTCGTGTGCTTCCCCGCCCCATAGGGGAGCACGCAAATCTCCTCCCCCGCACATGGTGCGTAGAGGGAACCATCCCCCTTCCAGCTAAGGCCCTGCCCCTTCTGGGACTGGCCTGCGACCAGTACCAACAATGGTGTAGTGGCCCCCCTACAAACATTATTGCCCACCCCTGAATTAGAACGATCATGAGCCTTTCTGCCTTCAGAGCAAAACATGAAACCCATCTCACTGATCTGCAACAATGGCCCTGATCAGGTAGCTCCAGTTGTCTTATCATTAGAGCCCTGCGCAGATACAAAATTTATATCCACATCCGCATCTGCAAAAATAAGCTGTGGATATCCGCATCTATGAATATAGATGCGGATATCCATGGATATAAAGCAGGCAGAGCTTGCAAATACGCAGCTACCTAGCACCACCACCAGACCGCTAAAAGGGAGGAAGAGGGGTAGGCTATATTTCGGTTTCTGTTTTTTTTAACAGCGCATTCCAATAGACCATGCATAAACTTGATGACCTGAATAATCCCATTTCATAGCAAAACCTAGATTAACAATGGAAAAATTATTTCACGAAACAAAAACAGGTTTGTTTTAAAATCCAGTTCAGCAGAGTAGGACAAATGAAAGCACTACACCATACTGAACTGTCAGTACCTGCATTTGTGGAAATGCTTTATATTCAGAAAAGAAATCAGAGTATAGCAATTAGGCCTGATCCTGCAAAGAATTGTGCCCACAGTTTCATATGCAACAACTATGTCTGGCACTGAGCCCTTGATTAGTGCAAGAGAGCCACATGAACCAAGAATCTGAGTAGACCAACAATTTTATGTGCTCATATGGTTCACCACAAGGACTGTATATATGTACAAGCACAATAAGGCAGTATCTGTATCTGTAGAGGAGAAAGGGAGCAATTCCTATTCGAGGTGACAACAACAGGATGTCTATTCCAAAGTCACAGTGACATTTTCTAGTGGAAGAACAGCTAAAATACCCTCTTTTCTTTGCTGGCATTTGTATGAGACATTCTGAGCTCTTAATCGGAGAGAAAAATCAGCTAAGAAGAAATCATAAAACAGCGGTCAAGACAACACCAATTTCACTGAAATATACTGATGAATCCAGCTCCACGATCTAGGCCGTATAAACAGCAGCATAATAAAGAATATATTTTTCCTAGCTCTGTGGCCTGGTAGGTCTGGAATGAATTCTCTAGGGGCAAGTGAGGTTGATGGGTGGGAAGGCTGAATCAAACTCAAACTACAGTACTTTAATTTTGCATTAAAAAAAATCTGAGTTATCAGTGAAGCCAGGACTCTAGTGTATTTTCCTTTTTGAAGGAAGAAATAAAAAAAATGTTTTTGATCTTTCTTCTTAGAGAGAGGTTTGATTTGGAACAAGTAGTACTCAGACTTGCATCAAATGTGAAGTGCTAACCTCTACCTGCTACCACATCAACGAAGAGAGCAAACATAGCATACACTCCTGCTCAGTTCATTCTAAATGCAAAACAAATACAGAGTTCAAATGGAAAAATTAAGTCTAATCTCTGAAGCTTCACACACAACAATTAAGCAAAAAACCATGCTCCAGCCATCTCTGATGTCAAAATTCAGTGTCTCTTACATCAGATTGTGTTGACCCTGATGGCCTTGCCTTCACTAGGAAAAAAATGTGTACTTTTAAATTTAAATTAAAATTCTAGTTTAGACAAGACAAACTATTTTATCACATGTTATGTAATCAATATATTAAAACTTCAACTTGTCTGCTGTAGGATGTTAACATAGGTTAGCTGACACCTGCTAGAAGTGCATCTTTTTCTCAGTAGGGATATGCCATTTAATGCAAGTCCTTTCCTGAATGTTTTGTTAACGAGTGCATTTCTGATCAATGCTGACATTTAAATTATCACTATAAATAAAAAATCAGCAATCCAAGGTGGATAAAACATTTTTGTGGAAAAAAAAAATCACATTTGATTTCAATAGGATTTTTTGATAATGTTATTTAAATTATACATTTTGAAGTAACCTATTTAAAATGAAATCTGAATTTAATACAAATTATGCTAAGGCCTAAATTAATCATCACTTAAAACATTTCTATACAAAGAAAGAATGGTGGGGGGAGGGAGAGAAATCTACCTTTGGAAGGTAAGCTTTAAAAACATGGCACAATATGGTATATACTGTGTGTTATGGTCTTGTTTTAACAACAATAAATTTTACATTCTGTTTTATGTGGAATTAAATTCCAGTTATACCCTACTGCAGCTTGATAAGTCAAAGCAAAAAGTTAATTACCAATAAATAGGCAATAAGCTACTTGAAAAAGGACACTGGTGGCTCCTGTCAGCACTGCCGACCAGGCCATTAAAAGTCTGGTTGGAGGCACAGAGGGGAGCCCTGGGCTAAGACAGGCTTCCTAAATGCCTTGGCTCCGTGCGGACTGCGGAAGCAAATGCTAGTTCCCTGTGTCCCCTAGGCACAGGGAAGCTCCATTTCTGTGCTGCCCTCATGCCCGCAGGCACTGACTCCTCAGCTCTCATTGGTCATCGTTCCCGGCCAATGGGACTGCAAAACCAGCACTCAGAGAGTGGGGGCTGTGCATTGAACACTGGCTTCTCATATTGTTTGGGAACCATGACCAATGGGAGCTGAGGAGGGGCACAAGGGCAGCATGGAGATAGAGTCTCCCTGTGCCTAGAGGCCATGGGACCTGGTGGTCATTTCCTGGGAGCTGTGGTAAGTGCCGCCAGGACTCTGCACTCCCAACCTCTTGCACCAGGCCAGAGTCCCACCCTGCACCCAAACTCCCTCTTGGAGTCTGCATCCTTCACCACCACTCCCCCCAGCCCAACCCCTGTCCCAGCCTGGAGCCTCCTCCTGCAACCCAAATCACTCATCCCTGGCCTCACCCCAGATCGTACACCCCCCAGCTGGAGCTGTCATCTCCATCCCCCACCTCAACCCCTAGTCCTAGCCCAGTGAAAGTGAGTGAGGGTAGGGGAAACTAAGCAACGAAGGGAGGGGGACAGAGTATTTGGTTTTGTGTGATTAGAAAGTGGGCAACCCTAATCATTCACTTCAATGAATAATTAAGAATTTGAAAACATTAACTACATAATTGCTTAAACAAGTATGTATATCATTACAGTTGTACGCCTACACAGTGTACCCGGCTAGGGAGCAAAAAGTACCACCAAATCGAATGCAAAGGTTCTATTTAATTGTGGCGTCCATGGTTTCTAGGCCTGGTCTCTGTTGGGAATTTGCCTCAGTAATCCATGGTGAACTACCAATGTAGCTGCACCATTGAAAACCACAAGGAAAGCTGCAGTTTCCACTGGTATAACTCACTGCTTCTGGAAAGCAAGTTAAACTCCACTGATGCAAATTGGGTCTCGATTCCACTAGATGTAACTGCAGTGAAAGCAAGGCCTGGGCAAATTCGTTAAGAGGACAGCTATTGAGCCAGTGAATGTCTTGCTGTCCTTGGCCTAGATCTGTAAAGGTATGTAGGTGTTAGGCATGGAGTGTTCAGCGTCACAAAGCAATTTAAGAGCTTAAATCACATTTTCAAAAGAAGTTAGGTACAAACTCCTAAGGGATATAGACTCCTAAATCCTTTTTGAAAATGAGATTCAGGCTCTTAAATCAGGGAGGCCTGTGATGTGGAGTGCAGCAGTGTCTCAATACTTTTACAAATCTGGGCCCTTCTCTATATGAATTAGTAATTAAAGTAATCTGCGGCCTCTCATCTAGCCTGATGCACACTAACTGGTAGAAATTGTAAGTTATTATAGATTAAGCAGAAGCCTTGTGCACCAAAAGCCCTGCTGCCTTCTTAGGGTATGTCAACCCTGCAGTTGGGAGGGTGCTTCTGAATGGAGATGTGCTAGTTCTGCTCAAGTTAATGCTCTAAAAATAGCAGTGTAGAAGCAGCAGCTTGGACTAGCCAACCAAGTACATGCCTCAGGAGATGGGTGGGGCTGACTCAGACAAGCCCAAGCCACCACCTGTGCCACTTCAGTTACACTGCCATTTTTAGTATGCTAGCTTGACAGAGCTAGCACAGGTCTGGCTATCTGTGCTGGGAAGCAGACCCCCTATTACTCTGCAGACATACCCTGAAGGGGACAAGTCAGGGCATATTAGAGCCATATTTTGGTTGACGGCAGGCAGTTATTACAGACCCATGGACACATTCTGATACACCCCCATGATTTTTATTTTAAAGATACAATGAAACAAAAGTAAATAATATAGCTCACATTTGACCAATGCTATATACAAAAATTACCAGTAAACTACTAGTTTTCAAAATGTCTAGTCATTTCGTCACCCACTGCACAAGTCCTCATGTTAACAAAGGAGTCAAAATTCTGCTACTAGTTTTATTTGCTTTACTTTTTAAAACTGCTTTTAGTCCGAATGACAACAGACACAAAAACGTGATTTAAGTCAGGAAAGCTTCTAGAAGGAAAGGCTTTCTGATCAATAGCATCTTTTATTTCTCTAACTTGTAAAACTCTGCAAACAATTTGATCACAGCCTGAGAATTTACAGCCACTCTGATTCCAAATGGTGCTACTCTTAAATTTTATTGTATCGTGCTCATACTGACTTCTAAAGTCTCTCTCACATGGGACTCAAAGTTACCCACTGGTTTAGTGACATTTTCCTGGTCCATGACAGTATGTCTGCACTGCTATGTAGGTCCAGGGTTTTATGTTAGACTCAAGCCTATCCCCTTCTCTCCCCTGGCTGATGACACTAATCCATGGTCATAGATCTCATTGGAATGGAAGGTCTAAGCATGATTCAGCCAGGATTCAGTGTTCAAGCCCTATTGCTTTGCAACCTAAATGCCTGTTAGATTTGTGTTTGTCAAAACCATCCCACAATCTCATGGGTTGATTGACTTTGTCTTATGGAAAGTCAAGTTTGCTGGACAATCAAGTTTCTCCACACTGCACCATGAACAAAGGACTAGAGTGGCCACATTTTGGGAGGGTGCTAGGAAGTCTGGGATTTGGTTGGACTTGGGCCCATACGCTGAAGCCCTGGGGTTCAACAATTCTTAACCTGGGGGAACAAAGAAGTGTAGACACTTATGCCCTAGGTTAACAAAACCAGATTCTGCTGACTTGAATTCTACTCACCCTGGGTTTACACAGCAATGTAGCCATGTCCTGACTTATGCCCAGTTCCCCATACCTTGACGTTTTCAAAGGTCCTGTCTATGTTGGGAGAATACATCACATTAACACACTTTGCAACATTTCAATAAGTACAGTCGTAAACATGATTTTGCCCTTGGTGCTCACCAAAACAGTTGTGTTTTGAAAATGCATTTGCACACTGTGATGAACATGGCTTTGGCCCAACGGGTTTAACACCTTACAATTAACACAGTTTCTAAAGTGACACATTCTCTCAGCACAGATGCTGCCAGTGGTGAAGAGTTTTTCTTTGGGCATGCAATACAGCATGTGCTGCTTTTTTTTACCTTGAGGCTTCTTTATAGTAAATTAAGAATCAAGGGATAGTGAACATATTATCCTGATCCAGCTGGGTATAAGATCAGGAATAAGCATACTTTACTGGCTTCAAAGTGGAGGGCTAAGACTCCTACAGATCAGTGGAAAGGAACCTTCATGCCCTCAATTCCAAGGAGACAGATGCAGTATAGGTCTTCTAAGAGGCATTACTCACGGCTGGAATTTTCCATCGTCTCTTTCTTCCCCTAATTACTCTGTAAATACTGGCCAACTCACTCTTGCCTACTTTCCTGAGCTACAGTCTAGATAGGAGTATTACCATTACTTTCATGCCACATCCTGAACAGAATACACAGCACCTAAAAGGATCCAAAGTATTTTTATTCTCCTAATCTGAACAGCTGTTTACATTTTGCATATAAAACTTTAAATGTTATTGCAGCCCACACAAGGTTAACAAAATCACTCCTTGGTCTTACAGATGGATGCACAGCTTCTGGACTACTCCCCTCCAGAGAAAAGAGGGTTCCTGTTAGCACAGACTAGTTAAAGATTGAAAGATTAAAAATTGAAAAAGAATCAGAAAATGTGATTCATGTTCTCAATGGAAACAACTCAATTTCCTTTCCTTACTGGCAAGGCTCCAAAACATAAAGGGATGGGGAGAAGGGACAGAGAGAATCAGACGCTTATTCAAACAGGTCATTCCAAGACCTTGCACACCATCTGACTTTTCATTTAGGAAGCATTCTATTTTAGAAAGAAACGGATACATGATTAAGGATGAACCATTTAAACAATACCAAAGCAGACTCCTTTAGATACGATTTTGGAGGAGCTCCAAACTGGGATCAAGGGGTAGAGAAACAGACAAAAATTCCATTGGAATTTGAACAGAGGTCTACTGGGAGGAAGCACTACCTACTTCCTCATCTCTTCTATGGAACACAAATCTATATATAAACTTCCTCGAGTGCTGGTGAAAACCAAGTTGTTTTGATTGAAAAATCTGATGTGTATTTTTGCCATGCTTTGTTTGATTCCTCTGCTTTGGTAGATGCTTATTCAATAACATCCTACCCCCACCCCCAGGTAATTACCTCTCCAGTGGAAACAGGAAAGTTTCATAAGATTCCAGTATAGTGTCTTTAACAAAACACAATTCACTAAGTATAAGAAAAATGACAGTCAGCTTTCTGGATTCCCCTTAAGCACAAATGCAGTCCTGCACAATCATTCCCTCTGCCTAACCAATGGAAGGAAGATTTATAGATAAGAGATCAACGATGTACATTGACTTGTCTGCATACACCATTACTTAACAAAAGAACCAACATTTTCACTTCGCAGATACGGAGCATTGCTTTTACCATCACATCAACTTTGAAGCCTACTGTGCTTCGATGCAGGCATGTGTGTGTCCCCTCCTAAAGACACTCTAGTCCAGGCGTGGGCAACATACAGCTCATGGGCTGGATCTGGACCATCAAGCCACTTCATCCGACCTTCGGCCCACCCTGCCATGCTCCCGCCCTCAGGCCAATTGAGACCTGGGGACACAGGAGCGTGCAAAATCTCCTTTCCCTACCAGGGGTGTGCGGCATCTGAGGGAATCGCCAGATGTTCAAAATGACTGGTGGTTCCCTCTAGGTGTCACACGCCCTAGCTGGGCGGGGCGGTGGGGGGAACAAGTGAGACCTTGCGTGTGCCCCCGCCCCACAGGGGAGTGCGTGAAATCTCCTTCCCCTGCATGCAGTGCCTAGAGGGAACTGCCCCTTCCGGCTAAGGCCCCACCCCTTCCTGCTAAGGCCTGCGCCACTACTAACATTGGTGAAGTGGTCCCCCATCCAAAAATTATTACCCACCCCTGCTTTAGTCTCTGGATACAATGCTGATCTGCCAATCCATTAATCTTACTCTATTCAAATAATCTCTAAAAGGACTGATGGTTTTCCATCGCATCCACAAAAAGGGAATGCATTATTAAAACACACATTTTTATATTCAAAATGCATGCATGCATGTCATATTGCTACATGTACACATGTATGTATATCTTCTAGTGGTTCTCTCTCTCCATTGGGGTTCCCAATACAGCCTGTCTACTTTATAATCTAAATGATGGAGTAGGGATTGCTTGTGTTTTGTGACTTGGAACAGCACTGAGCACAATGTCAATGACTAAATAACCGAAGCTAGTCATGACAAGATTCCTGTGTCATTCAATAAAAGTGATTAGTTTGTGTAGCGACAAACAGGAGCAGGCCCTCAAACATAAAGGGTAAATAGTATTACAAATTAAGGTTTATGTTAGTGGGAAAACAACAAAAGGCCACCCAGTTCTACTTGCTACACAGAATCACTGCCATTTTTCTACTCAAGTTACGTTTGAAGGAGCTCCTCTTGTCCAACAGTTTATTCTGTAATTTCATTATATCAGGGAGTTTGTCCAAGTTAGTCCATATATCCATATTACAGTAAAACTCCAACTGTCCAGCATCCAGTGGTCCGGCACTCCTGATAGTCCGGCACCAACTGGAACCCGGAAGTGCTCCAGCCAGCCGGACAATTGGAGCTGCTCTGCCCCCGGCTTCCCCAAGTCAGCCGCTGCTGAAACTGACCAGCGGCTGACTTGGGGAAGCCGGGGCAGAGCAGCTGGGGTGCTGCCGGGTTGGTCCCACAGCGCCGCCCTCTCCCATGCTGCGCAGTTCCCCGCCGATCCGCGCCCCACACCCCAGACCCCTCATAGCCCCCCTTCCGGTACTCCAGCATATCTGATAATCCGGCACCCCCGGGTCCTAAAGGTGCCGGATTATCAGAAGTTTACTGTAGTTTGTATCCACAAAAACAAGGAGTTCTGTGGCACATTAATCTTAGAAAGATTAACACATTTATTTGGGCATAAGCTTTCATGGGCAAAAATCCACTTAATCAGGTTTCATTATATTTCTTTCACCCATCCTATGCTCGTTTCCAGAAGGCTTTTGTAGCGTATCTGCCAATCCACTCTCAGTTTGTGGATGAAGCAGGGATGTGAATGGGTGACTGGTTAACTGGTAAGCATCACCCTTATATGGTACGCATCACCCATTAACAGTCTCCCAGAAGCAGCCCCATGGGGCTGCTGGCTTGGTAGTCAGCAGGCTCACACGGGGGGTGAGGCAGAAGTGGTAGCAGGAGCGTGGGCAGGGCTGGCTCGAGCCATTCCTCCGCCCCTGGGTGCATGGCGCATGCGTGGCCCCACCCCCAGGGGCGCGCTGCAGGCCCTGGGCGCGCGGTGCCTGATTGCAGCTCTAAGGGGTGCCGCGCGGCCGGGCGCGCAGCGCCCCTTACAGCTGCCATCAGGTGCCCCCCATAGGTTGGCGCCCCGGGCAGCTGCCCGGCTAGCCCCCCCCTTAATCCGGCCCTGAGGGTGGGGTAGAGGGCTGCCAGCTCCCAGCTCAGGCAGGTTTACAGGCTGGAAGCCGGCAGCCCTCCTTCTCTCGTTGCCGCTTCTGCCCCTGTGTGAGCCTGCTGACTCCCCCAGCCCATTTAACCAGTTAAACTTAATGTTTAACTGGTTAAACAAACAAACAAACAGGATTTTACATCCCTAGTGTGAAGGGCACATATTGTCATATAACACATGAAAATAATGAATGCTCAAGCTGTCTAATTTGGCATCCCTGAGAACTTCAGCAGGATGGAAGATTTAATAAGGGAAAATGGTGGAGGGAAGGAAAAAATTAGAACATTGGAAAAATCATGCCAGTCAATAGCAAATCTGGGGGGGGGGAGGGGAAGAGTAATAATGATTAAAAAAAAAAAAGACAATGGGGGAAAAGAACTGAGTAGACACATACATTTACCATGGCCATTCCCGTGAAATTCAAACATACAAAGCCTTAATATAAAAAGCCCCACAGCTTCCTGCAGGAAAAAATTAGTTCATGAACAGCTCAGCACAAAGCAATTATCCACTAGTTTGGAGCAGACATCTGTTGCATTGACCTATTGAGATAATCATACAACTGTGCAGGATCCAAAAATGGAAAAGACAATTTGCTTCCCCAGTCTTACTGGTCCCAGAGTAATAATGAATTTCCATCACAACAATGTGTCTGGTTCTAGCAACATTCAGTGAATGACTAAAGGCTAAAAATAAAGGCAATACTGCTATTTTCATAAGATTTCCAAATTACTACTATTTATTATTTATATTACCGTAGTATTTATTTAAAGGTTGTTGCTGAGATCATTGCAGTTGCTGGTATACAAAGGCATAGTATACAAAGGCCATGGTATACAAAGGCCATGAAGAATTTATAACCTAAATAGACCATAGTGGAAGGGAGAACAGGCACAGAGACATGGAGCAATTTTTCCAAAGGTCACACAGGTGCACAGCGACAGAGCAATGATGAGAATGCAGGTCTCCTGATTCCTATTCTTGGCTCTCAGCCACTAATAATCCATGCAGGCCCCTGGCTAATGTTTGTATAGGCACTGAAAAGGTTAACTATTCTGTGTGAACTAGAATAAAACAGAAAAGAGAGAGCAATAAAAAATATCACTAAGATTTACAGGACTTGCCATTAATAGCAATTAGTCTGAATGACTAAAAGACTTAAAGTGTTGTTTTAGCTGTGTTGGTCTGGTCCCAGGATATCAGTAAATCAAAGTGTGAGAGATATTTTTTGTTAGTTTAGGACTTGTCAAGTTACTGGCTCAGGGGTGTGAAATATCATTCCCCCCCCCACACACACATATGCAGCAAGTTACAGGGCTCTTAAATGCCCATGTAAACAGGCTCCCAGCACTGTTACATACTCCCCCTGAGGAGGTAGTCTACCTAGAGTTCTCGCCCCACGCTGGAGAAGCAACCACACCTGGAGAAGCAACCACACCATGGTGTTAAAGAGTGGCCACAGCTCTAGAGCTGTGTTTAAGCTTGAAAGCTTCTCTCTCACACAGAGAGAAGTTGGTCCAATGAAAGATATTGATTGCCTCACCCGCCTTGTCTCTTTAATACAGTGTTTCCCAATTTTATTTGGCCACGGAACCCTTTTAAACTTGAAAGAATTTTGCGGTATCCCTAACAACAGTCTAATATATGGAGCTGAAAAAGTAACCATAAATAAGTAAGGATAATAATAAACAAATACTAAACAAGGTCATGAGATCAACATTTAGTTTAAATTGCACATATTTAATAACAAAAATCACAATTTTATTAATATAAAATGTTATTGCAATGGAGTTTTCTCGCGGAACCCTTATTTTCACTTCGCGGAACCGCGGGGTTTCGAGGAACACCATTTGGGAAACACTGCTTTAGTAGACTTAAAGAAGAGCAACTCCCAGCTTTATGCTGCAGCTAGTATTGGGGGGGGAAAACCCTACTGCCCATCATACAATGGTCATGAATATCACATGTGAGTAACCAATCTCCTAGGGTGCACCTGTCAGCCAATGTATGCACCTCCTGAGTGACTCATGCCCTATTGGCTTATGGATAGCCTAGAATAGAGGTGTCAAGCTCATTCTATGGATGATTGATATTAAATTACTGTCTTGTCAGCTGTGGCTACAAAAGCAAGGCCCAAACATTACCCTGGATCTACAGTGGCTCTCCACTAGATAACAATGAGGGACTTGCTGGAAAAATGGTCAGCTATGGGCAAAATAGAGGCCTTGGGTAGCAACAAAAA
Organism: Rafetus swinhoei; assembly: GCA_019425775.1. NCBI lineage: Eukaryota > Metazoa > Chordata > Testudines > Trionychidae > Rafetus > Rafetus swinhoei. The sequence continues at coordinate 28,692,425 of CM033440.1, forward strand.
TGATGGTTAGTTTTGTTGCAGTCAGCACCAAAAGTGTGTTAAATCGGAGTGAAAGGGATTCAGGGAACTTTTAAGCACCACTGCTATTTCTGCCATTTGTCCATTTGCACATGCAACTCCCCGATGTGTACATATAGTTGCTGTACTCAGGTAGCCCTGTATCAGAATGTGGTCCTGACTAATAGGGTAATGTCTCTTCAGCTGTAGACTGTAATTGGCAGACAAAAAAACAAAAAAGACTCTATGGATGGAAGCTTTTTATACCACCACCATTACAAAAGTATGGCAACTTCTGAAATACTTAATTGCAAAATGGTGAGGCAAGAGAGGTCAATATACATATTTAAAAATAATAACATGCAATGATGCTAGTAAGTGGTGTCAGTACCTAGAAATTACACATCAGAGAACTATTTTATATCATTTTTGTCTCAAGCCCTGTGGGTTCAGGATTGTTACAATTTCCTGTAAGACTTTACCCAACTTAGTCATTCATGTGTGATTAAACCGATGGCTTCAAGGATGAATTTGTTGTTTCAATACTTCTGTATTCTCAAATAGTAATATTTAATACTCTGCAAATCCACAGATATCTGTGGGTGTCTGCATTTGCAGATGTGGATGCAAATATCCACAGATAATTTTTGTGGCTACAGATACAAGTTTTGTATCTCCACGGGGCTCTAATAATATTGATTCAATCCAGACAAAAATATTTTGCTTCCTCCCAGAATCATCTTCACATTTAGAACTTTAAGGGATACAAACATTTAGATTTTGAAAAAGCATTTATGAGATCTCAGACTAGTCGAGTGTTTCCATGATTGTCTAGTAAATTCAAATAAAAAAGGCTCAAAGCACATGGATATTCCCCTACAGTGCTTGGAATCCCAACATTACATATTCAGAACCTGAAAGTGAAAGAATGAAACTGACTTCACTGATTTTCAAGGCTCAAGCTCAGACACATGCCAACAGCACAGTCTAGCTCAGGGGTTCTCTCAATCTCACTCTGGCTACGTCTAGACTACAAGCCTCTTTCGAAAGACAGCATCTAGACTGCAACTGCGTCTTTTGAAAAAGCAAGCCGCTGCTTCGAAAGAGACCACCCAGGCAGTCTGGATGTTCTTTTTCAAAAAAGCCCTCTTTGCATTCAAGAATGCCTTTTTTCAAAAGAGCACTTTCGAAAAAAGGTGTTCTTCCTCGTAAAATGAGGTTTATCGCAGTTGAAAAAACTGCCACGTTCTTTCGATTTAATTTCGAAAGAATGCGGCAGCAGTCTAGATGCAGGGGAAGTTTTTTCAAAAAAAGGCCACTTGTTTCAAAAAAACACTGTAGTCTAGACACACTCTCTGAGGCCCTCACAATGTGCTATAAAATCTCCACGGCCCACCTCGGTCACAAATGATCTTCTGCATATAAAAACCAGGGCTGGTATTAGTAGGCCACAAGCAGGGCAATTGCTTAGGTACCCATACCCCTACGAAGGTAAATTACTCAAGCTTTGGCTTCAGCTCCACGGTGATGGGGCTCAGTGCCCTGTACCTCAGTGAGTCTGATGATGGCTGCTTGATGGACCGTTCCCTCCTTTCCCAAAACCTGCTCACGGTTCCCCAAGGGGCCCCAGACCTCTGAGACTCGCTGATAGGGCGTTGCAGTGGGAGTCGAGAACCTACATTCTACAGTATTTCCAGTGCTGCATGACCTTGGGCAAGTCATTTCACCTCTCTCAGCCTGTTTCCTCACCATCTTGTCTACTCAGCTTTTTGAAGCAGGGACTGTCTTACTGTGGATGCATACATAGAGCCCTGCAAATTGACAGATACACTCAGCCACGGATGTGGATATTCCTGGACCATTTTTATGGATAGTGAATTGAACGTGGATACAACGTGCAAGCCTTATTCACCAGCGGTGCTTGTCCCTGGTATCCAGCTCAGGCAACCCAGGGGGTGCAGCATGCGCGGGGACAGCACCCAGCAGCTGGGGTTGGATAACAGGTCAGAGTAGGGGCTGTCCAGCTCACTTAGCCACATCACTTCTTGCCTAGCAGTTCAGATCCCTCAATTGCCACCATGGCCTTGCCCTGCAGCACTGGCTGCGCTCCCTCACCACCCACTCCTGGGCAGTGGGGCCTGCCCCTGGCCATGGGAACTGGAGCAACTGGGGCTCATACACCTCACTATGATACACGTACAGCTGCTGCCATGTGTTGTTGATCGGGAGTCCCTGAGAACAGCACACGATGCAATGGCTCCCACCACACTGCCTCTTCTCAATACTCTTTCCCCATGTCGGCCTGTATCCCTAAACTCTGCCCTCATGCAGCCTCCTCTCTGCAAGAGCCAGCACCTGCGCTCACTCATCTCGGCTCCCGCCCTCCCACGCCCTGCTAGTTCTTGTGAGATGGCTTGCTGCTGCGAGTGTAGATACAGGTCAAAGACAGGTAGCGCATCACAGACTGATTCTGGTGGATGCAGAGCCACATTTTTGCATCTGCAAGGAGCTCTGTGTGTATGAGGCCTAGCACAATGGAACCCTGATCCCGACTGGGGCACCTAAGCACTACTGTAAAATAAATAAGAATAATGAAGAGTAGTGAAAACATTTGATTTTTAAAATTCTTCTGGTTGTAATAATCTAAAATGATTTGTAGTAACATTCAGACACTTGCTTTTAAACATATGGTCTCAATGTCTTGGAAGCAGTAATGTGGAAGCCACCATACGACCCTCTGTAGGGATTCTGAGGTTGGCAAGCACCCCTGCACAGTTTGTATCTTGGTACTCTTGATACAACCAGATCTCTCTACAGTCTCATAGTCAGAACCCTTCCCGTAGCACATCCACTTTAGCATTCCTGTAAATGCCTTGTCTGGATTGCACAGTCTTTGCAAAGACCCTGCAATCTCTCTTAAAAAAAGTGTTCTAAACTTTAAAAAATTTTAGAACTTCAAAATTAACTTTTTACTCTCTCCAAAAATATTCACTGGCATTAGTTCTTACTGGGAAAGGCAGAACCAAATAAGGCCCCAAGCCTATCTTGAGAACTGGGTGAAGGCATGTGTGTGACTAGTTCTCCCTATGAGCGAAGGCCTACAAGCAAAGCTTCTGAGTGTACTGATTAGAGATAACACCTTCAAAAAAATATGCTAAACAATTATGCTAACATGAGAAACCTATGGTATTTCAAACTCTTCTCTCACAAATTCATTTGCCCAATAACCCTTAAACTCCCTTCTCTCCAACCCAAACAGTCCTCGGAGAGGAGCACACATCTACACTTCATGGTTGTTGAATAGATTAGGAGTAGTGTGGCGTGGGTTATATAACCAAAACACTCACGCTGAATGCAGAAGGGTAACCACAATCTGATTTTGGAGAGACCATAGCATATAATTCTAGTGAAGGGCTGATTATAACATAGTTGCAGCAAGTGGAGCTTCTTGTGCATGTCCATTTACATTATACGTATTTAAAATGTTCTGTTGTGCTGGTTTCCTGAAGAGGAGATCAAAGACCTGGCTGTATTGGAGAAACAGCTGCAGCAAAAAGGAAAGGCCATCTGGAGTCAGCTAAGAAAATGGTAACCTCTAAAGCAATCAAGGATTACTGAAAATATCATTTGAAAAAAATTATAGTATGTGGCTCTCTAGGAATGCAACAGTGCCACAGCTCACCTGTCCTAGATGCAGACTTCAGCAAGTGGTGCATGCACACACAGTACTTACTGGGAATGGGCGACCTGGTGCAAGAAAAAGCACACACTTAATAAGTGGGGTTTTCTGGGGGGAGGCAGTAGGATTTATTGACACATTCTCCTCTCTGAGCATCAACCTGTGCTATCCCTGGCTATAGTGTAATTGCAACAGCTCTGATGGACCTCACAACTGCATCTCAGGAGCGCTCACCTGACTGCTCTGTTCAAAACCTAATGTATTCCACAGCTCAGGGTCAGCATGCCTCCTCGAATGCAGTGTGCATCCTTAATTTGACTAAGGTTTAGGACTCAACAGAACTGACTGAAGCTGCTCAGAAAAGGGACAAACTTACTCAGACCTTATGATGGGTATATCAATAAGAGGTAGAGGTATGTGGGGGACTAGCTGGGTGGTGGAAGGAGTAAGAGATCAGAGGCCTAGATGAAGAAAGCTGCAGAACTGGAAAGACTCAGAGTTGGCTACACAAGCTCCTGAAGAAGTATTTGCTCCAGTGTGTTTCCTGTAAGTTTTATGTATCTGTACACACTATTTTTCCACAGATAATTGATTTCTTGCTTGACAGAAACTGTTCTCCATAGCTACTGGAAAGAATTAACATTGCAAATTTCCTACAGGCTTGTATTACTAAGCCACAGGGGCTTCCACAAGTAGCAGACATTTTCGTTAAGGGCTGCAATCTCTGCCTGCAACAGAATTACGCAGAAGTCATAATTCATTAAAAAAATAACACTATGTCCAATTTCTTGATACCACAATAAATAATTACTAGAGGCTATCTTGAGGCTGCTGCTTTCTTTCAGTTGAAAGCAGATTAAACACATGCACTATCACCACATTTTAAATGAGTAACTTTCAACAAGCACTATTACATACAGCTGCACAATATACAGCCAGTATCATCCTTTCATTTATTTGCTGAAGAGTCCACACGTACATGAAAAGTAACCCTTCCCAAGTTGTAATTTTGTTCCTAGAATTTGAATGGAAAATTGAATATTGACAGGAACTGACACACAGAGGTTAGATGACTTTCCCTAGGTCACACAGAAAGCTATGGCAGAGCTAGGAATTAAACAAGGTCTCTTCAATCATAATCCAGTGCCTTTAGCACAACACTCCTACTTCTTCCTGTCAGATAGATGATACAACCACTTCCCAGTGATCACGAGGCTTAATTTGTTTGTAAATCACAAAGGCTCACTGATGAAAAATTCTACATAAATATTACTAAAGTACAGATGTTAAATTGCCGGTAATTAGCTAATCAAGTAGTCAATGGACTTTCCATCGACTACTCGATAAGGGGGGGGGAACTGCAGAGCTGCAGCAGGGTTAGCGCTTGGCCCGGAGCTAACCCCGCTGTGGCTCTGCTTTTAAAGCCAATACATTCTTTTACATACATGCTTTTAAAGCTCTTCATACATTCGCAAGGCAGAGGCATAGCAGGAGGGACTGGGTATGAGCTGGGAATCAGCTGATTCCCAGGTCGGGCCTTGTCCCCTGCTATGCTTCTGCCTCCCCTGCTCCCCCAGAGACAATGGTTGGGGGCGCCAGCTTTTAAGCCAGTTCCCCCCACCAGCTCCTGCTTGCCCTCCCCTGCTTGCTGCCTCTCTCTGATAGAGAGCAAGGGGAGGGGGAAGCGACTAGTCGAGTCAGTACTTGACTACCCAATAAGCATATGCTTATCCAGTCACTTACATCCCCATTCTGAAGTTCTTAACAGCACAGACAGCTATCTTCAGCCATGCAGGATTGTCAGACAGATGACTCCTGCAAGTCAATGTTGTGAGAGTTGGGGGTGTGTGTGCATACGCGCGCCAGCGTAAGAAAGGAGTCTAGATAAATGATGTTGTCTAACAAACACAAATAAAACACGGCTTTCCTCTGAATCCTAATTTAGCTGAAAGTTTATATAAAATATGAATGTGTCAATAGTTTATCACCACATTAAATTACAAATGCTTTATGTTTCTAAGGTCCAAACCCTGCCATCAGATATGCATGAGGTTAATGGGATTTTTTTCCCTGTTTGTGTTTAGTAGGATTTTTAACATTTATTTGGTACTCACTGTTTTTCAAAGAGTATGCAAACACAAATTGATCCTCTCTGCAGTCTTGTCAGCTAAACAAAGGCAAGACCAGACCCTAACAGGACTGATTTAAAGTTCAAAAGCTTCAGAGGGGTAGCAGAGTTAGTCTGTAACTAGAAAAACTTATAAAACAACAAATAGTCTAGTAGCACCTTTAAAAACTAACAAAACATGTAGATGGTATCATGAGCTTTCGTGGGCATAACCCCCTCCACAAAAGCTCAGGATACCATCTACATGTTTTGTTAGTCTTTAAAGGCGCTACTAGATTATTTGTTGCTTTATAAGTTTTTCTGATTTAAAGTTGACACTATCAATTTAAGATCTATGTTCTAAACAAACATGTTACTAGCACTCTATGCCTTAAAAGTTAACATTTTCAGACTCAGATTTTCAGTAGTTATGTCCTGCTTACTCTTTGCATTTCTCTCACCATGGTAAATAAATAGACAACATTTAAAAAACAGTCTGTTTCACTTTCAGGATGACAAGCAATTTCTGGGAATTCAAATGCTATCACAGTATTTTTTTATTCATTAGTGATTATTTTCAATGTAATTTAAGAAGATGTGGAAACATTTTCATTGTGCTTCTGTTTTATAAAACTTTCACAAAAATATAAATGTTGGGCCAAATGTAAATCGACTGTGTCCCTTAGAATCACAAAAACATGCATTCAGCAGAAAGCTTTCCAACAGAAATGTGATGAACCAAAAAATGCCAAAACAATAAAGACCTGTTAAGAGGAGCAAGGCCTTTGATGCAATGTAACGCTTAAGTCAGTTATGTAACTAAGAAACTGTAGGGTAAAAGGGCAGGAAAAGCTCTACAGTCTGTATCTGAGCAGCAGCTAACGTGTGAGCTTTGGAAAGCTCATAAAGAGCTTTTGCTGGAATCAGTCATCTTGCAAGAATAAGCTTGAAAGTAAAGTCCTATTCACAGAGTCTCACTGTTAGTATCTGATGTGTAATTATCATAAAAAGAGACGAGATTAGGTTGTTGGTAAAAGCACCGCTAGTGTATTAAAACCTTAAACAACGTTGAGTCAAAACCCAAGTCTCTGGAATTTTGTGCCCCTCACACACTAAAGCTCATTTATGCTATATGTCAGGGCAAAGCTCAAAAAGGTTTACTTTCAAACTCTATGCTTGCTGTGTGCGTTATTTAAACGGGTGGAGGGAGGGGCAAGTGAGTTTAAAAAATAGTTTTTGTTGTTTTCGCCAATTTATTTTGCCCACTGATATTTTTATGGGTTTTTTTTGTGAAAATGCCCAGTGACTTTTGGACTCTGAAAATATTAAACATTACAACATATTAACAGTTTGTATTTCAAATATAATTTGACATTTCTGCTGAACTAACTCATTTCCTGCATACAAATTTCCTTCAATATTCTTACTGTGATAATTGATGAAATATGCACTGGCAATCTCATTCGTGAAAGTAATATTGAAAAAGGTTCATCATGCAGAAGCTAAAATTCACCTCTCCAATAAATTTTAATAGAGCTGTTCCATAACTGTTTAACATAGTATAATTAGATCAACCAACAGAGCTAGGAGCCATTACTTTAGTGAATCTAAAAACACTTGCTAGAAAAGTTAAAGGTAGCTTCCAGATGAACTAAAATCTGAATCAGAAACTTAATAAATGAAACCTCTTTAATTAATTCTGTAACTTGCACAAGGACAACATGTGTCTGTGGTGTTGGTTTTATAGATTATTCCACGTTTGAAGCAATTAAAGTGCAACATTTACACTAGGTTCATTGTCCTTCACAAGCTTTCAGTGATCTTGCATCAAATGTTTTCATAAGGGAGAAACAAAGGGATTAATAACCTACTTTTTTTAAAGTGATATAATCCTTTCATCCTTTATCATTTGCAACACCATGAAAGACAAATGATCTGCAGCCATATAGCCATATTGCCACCTTTGATTATGATCTTGTCCTCCCTGGACTCATAAATTAAGCAGGGCTGTGTCTGGCCAGCATGTAGATGGGAGATGTTCCCCACTCCCAGGGAATGCATACTGTACTGAAGAAAGTGATGGGGTTTACCGTATGGCAATATTTCCTGGGAGTCCATTCCAAAACAAGTGCCCCAAAACAGTATTTATTGGCAAGCACTGCATTTGTGCAGGTGTCATGCTGTGAATTGGTTCACGACTTAGTGTGCCAGTCTCAGGTCAGACTGTGAAAATACAAGGACTCCTCCTCCCCCAACCCCCAGCACTGGTTGCATGGCTCCTAGCTCTATAATTAGATTCTACTAACAAACGTGTACTCCTGAAGAACCATAAAAATCTTACCATGGAGTCACAGACAATCCCCTTTGGCATATCCAAGTCAGATGGACTTACTGATAGTAGCTATACACTAAAAACCACAAAAGATTCAGGTTGCTTCCAGTCCTAAAAGACCACTTACATACCCCAGATCAATTTGAACCTCAGATCTCCCAAAGACAATGCTAGTAGCCAATCTCACAATAAATTAACTAAGGATTTATTAACTAGGACAAAAGAGGGAAGTTATTTACAAGATCAAAGCAAGCAAATATATACACAATTGAGTTACAGTTTATGGTTTTAAAAAGTTACAGTGTTATCGTGATCGGTCAACTCAATGTTTTTTAGGGCTAACGCAGGTGGACACTGGGGATCTCTGATCTTTGAATCCAAGCAAAAAAAAAGAGATTAAAAATAACTTGTTTTTCTTGTCCATGATCTTTATTTCCTTCTTCCAGAATCCAAGCTGAAGGGAAGATCTCTTTTGCACATAACCTTTGCAAGGTTGCGAAGAGGAAGTTAACAAAACAGTCTTTGCATTGTTATAGCCCACAATAGCCAATTTAGTTTTGGGAATTAAAAGGTTTTTTGTCATTTTTGGCAAGATACATTGTCCACAATAAATCTTTTACAGTTATATGTCAAACACTGAAGTATTACTTTAGTACACATTAGAAGTGAGATTAGACTTTATGAAATTCTTGTACATCACTGTACGAGTTAAACACGTAAGTTCAATACCCATCTTAACCATGTTAACATAGGTGAGGTGGACTGGTTTCTAGCAATTCATTTGTCAGTGCTCATCTGAAGGAAGGGCTGTACTTAGGCAGGTGTGAGCCTAGGGCAAATCCAACTGCAGGGCCCAATCCCACTCCAGCACTTCCCACAAGCCTTCCCCCTGCTCTGCCCCCTTCCATGAGTAACATGAGTGGGGAGGAGACGATGGGGACCTGGCACAGGGCAGCAGTAGGGATCACCCTGGCACTCACTGCAGTGGTGGGCAGTGGGAGTTGGAGCAGCCCAGCTGCCTGTTCTGCTTTTCTGCTGCCTTCTCCCAGCTCGCTACGCTCTCCTTCTCTGCTTTGGCAATAAGCATAAATGCCCTAGGGCCAGGGCACTCTGCTTCCCGCTGCCACAGTGAAGTGGGCTACAGCAGGCTGGGAGCGGGCAGTGGGGTGGAGTAGAGTAGGCTGCTGGGCCTCTCTGGCTCCCACTGCTGTGGCGAGGCTACAAATTGCTGTAATGAAGACACTGAACTTATGGAAGTGGGTGATTTTCTGATTTTCCAGGCTTGTCTTTTGAAGGTGTTGCGCAGGTTTTCTTTGAGGATGAGGACTGAAAAGTCAGTGACGGACTGATCATTTTGTGAAAAGCATTCGCCCAGGAATGACAGGGTGTTTTTGTCCATCTTTTGAGGTGTGACTTTATTCAAGAGCACAGTGACTGTCTGGTTTTGCCCACATAGTTACCAGGTCATATAGTGCATGGGTGCACCACCAACATGAAGAACACCACATCTTGTGATAGGCATGTGTAGAACGCAGTGGTCCTGAAAGGTTTGATGCGGAGAGTATGGATCATCATAACAGATGCAGACGTATCTCCCCCGATGTGACAGGATCTAGTGCTGCTTTGAGTCTGTGTAACTCATCTGTGGGAAGCTTGCTTCTAATAAGCATGGTGAGATTATCTGAAAGCTCGCAGAGGGGTTTCAGGAAAGAGCTCTTTCAGAATATGGTCCCCATTGAGTATGGGTTGCACTTGTTTAACGATACACCATACAGGTTTCAGTGTGGGGTGGTAGGTGACAACTAGATGTGTGCAGTCAAAGGGGCTTTTATTTTTGTAGGGAAATCAGGGTTTTGGCAATTTGGGTGCTCATTCCATGATGTGATCTACTTCTCTGGTAAAGTGTCCTTGTTTGTTAGATGGTCTGAAGCATACTAAGGGTCTGTATCCTGGACTTTCTTGCTTATTCTGTGGTATGGGCGCCTGGCTGCTGATAACAGATCTCTTATTGTATTCCGGATGGTTAATGGATATATTCAGGCAAACATGTGTTACTTGTGTAAAGTTGTCCATTGAGTTCCCTTGCTGTAGCACATTTAGGGTTGCCAGATACTTTAAAAAAATACCAAATGTGGTGGGAAAAAATTTGGTTTAGCAAAAAAAAAAAAAAAAAAAAACACAACACACCAGCACAAAAGAAAGAGGCACTAAGCCTTTAAAACCCCACGCTCACCACTCCCCACACTCACCATTCCCCCCACCCCTGCCAGATGTGGCCTTCCATCCGAGAAAAACAGAAAAAAAACAAATATTTTACATGTCCGGTATTTTCTGTTTTTTTACCTGACAGAGGCCGCAAATACGGGACTGTTCGGGCCAATACCGGACAGCTGGCAACCCTAAGCACATCATAGTTTCCAGGAAGCTGATGCTAAACATGTGAGTGTTCTAGAGAGTGTCTGATGGACAGATGGTGTTTGTTGAAGTTTTGGTATAAATCTATGAAGGAGTCTATGTTGTCTGTCCAGAAAAAGAAAATACCAATCTCTCTCAGGTATATAATTGGGTTGGTGGTGCCTGGATTCCCTTGTTTAATTTGAATAAATTAGATCAACTGGCTTTTACTTCATCAACTACTTTATTGATGTATTAAAAAAATTCCAAGACATGATTTTTTGGACTTTAGCATATCATTCTTCCAGATATTTTATTTTATTTTTAGTTATACTTTTAATCTATTTACAAGGTACATGTGAGAGACTTACTGATCTCTAAGTACCTGGATCACCCTTATGCCATTTATCCTAACCTCCAATCCTCTGGAGCAATGACTGTTTTTAATAAAACATTACTTTTTTTTAAGTTGCTGAACAGCTTAATATTTAGTCTCCTTCAAAACTCCTGGCTATATATAATCAGAGCCTGGGGATTTATTACATTTTAAAATAGCAATTTGCCAGCACCTCTTCTCTTTGCACATGAGTGGAGGGGGGAATAGCTGCTCCACTGCAAATCCCTACTGTAGATGCACTGCATGTACAAAAGCTATGATTTTGATGCAGAAAGATACGCATTGGTACAGCTAATTCAGTGTAGCTTCATCAGTGCAAAACAAACAAACAAACAAACAAACAAACAAACAAAAATCACATTGTGGACAAGGTGATACCATCAGCTCATAGAGGTTTTCTCCATGGAGAAACTGACATTTGGGAAGGTTCTCTCAATCACAAGTATTACATAAGACCAAGAAATCAGAATAACCCTTCTGTATATTTACATTTGGCTTTGGTTACTCACCTCATTGATTGTATCCAAAAATCTCACTAATCAGAGTAAAGCAGAACAAAAAGAAAAATGTTCTCTCAATAAAGACATGCAGGGGAGAAAAAAGTGAAGTACTTGGATCAAGTTACTAGTTCAGAAAAAAGAACATGAATAGCCAAATTAAGCAATTTACTCATCTGATATCAGTATAGGCTTTTACTGAACACAACTGAAATAGTGGAAAACCAGATGTGGTTTCAGTTGTAGCTACCAAAAAGGAGGGAACTGATACGATACAAAGATCCAGGGAGGAACATAGCTTAATTAGGCTCAAATTAATCTATGAAGTGATTAATAAAACATGGAATACGAAAAAGACCATTTCAACATATTGTGAACACACTGCTCACCAGTGAATCAGAGAAATAAGAAGTGCAACTTCTAATTAATGTGGATTAGAAAAAACCCCCACATCTGTTATCAGGTTATCCCACCACTGCCTTCTGCAGAGTTTCTGGCACTTTGCTCTGAAGAACCACTAAACACATGTCAAAGCTGCAATTAAAAAGCCCTGGCTGGCCTGTGCCAGCTGACTCGGGCTCTCAGGCTTGAACAAAGGGGCTGTAAATGCAATCTAGACATTTGGGCTCAGGCTGGAGCCAGGCTGCAAGACACAGAGATGAAAGGGTCCCCCAAGCTCAGGCTGCAGCCCAACCCTGCACTAAAAATAAACTGCAACTAAAAAGCGTCAGTCTGAGCCCTGTGCATTGGGGATGGCCACATCAGCTGGCACAGCTCAGCTATGGGTGTCTACTGCAGTCCTATCAGAGACTGGACCATAGTGGAGAAATTGCAGGCTGATGTACAAGAACATATTACTAAATACCACACACACATGCGCGCGTGAGCCCCGCATTTATGACCTAATTGGTCGTAAGTCAGGCCATCATAAGTGAAACCCTTATTGTCCATAGGGGCAATGTTATTAATGGGGGTTCCGTTCCTGGCCCGCTTTGCCTCCTGGGAGTTGTAGTCTCCTGGAGCCAGAAGCATGAACGGCGCCCAGAGCCGTCCAGGGGCTGTGCCGGGCTGTAGGCAGACCCGCGGCATGGCACAAACGGTGGCCAGAGCCGGCCAGGGGTTGTGCCAGGAAGTAGGTGGCCCCACGGCTCCTGGAGCAGGGCAGCCATAAATGCAGGGGGTCGCAGGTCGGGTGGTTGTAAGTCAGGGATCGCCTGTATATACATACACACACATACACACACCCAATATAAATAGTGTTTCATTGCATTTGAGGTCTCTCATGCACATACAGGTTAAAAAAATGTTTTGCATTTCATCTCGGTTTTTTAAAGGAGAGTACAGATAAGACTATTAACAAGCGAAACACTTTCCTAACAGAGTATACTTCACCCAGAAATATCTACTGAATACACTGCAGCTTTGTTAGAGACTCAGACTTTAAGGCAGAGATAGGCAAAAGGTCCTGCCGCTCCCCTGATCTCAGGCCAATTAGGGCCTGGGGCAGAGGGAAGTGCACAAAGTTTCCTCTGCCCTGCCAGGAGAACACGGCGCTTTGAAGCGTGCTCTGATTGGTCTGGGGGTTGGGGAGCATGGGAAGTCTCTTCTTACCACCAGGGGCATGGGTGTTTTGTGGGAAGGGGGAGAGAAAACGGTTCCCCCACCCCCAGACCAATCTGGGTCTGGGGGTGGGGAAGCCTGAAGCACCCTGGTCCCACCCCTTACTTTTGAGGCCCTGCCCCTTCCGGTGCGGTCCGGGGCCACTTCAACTACCCCCTTTGAAGTACCTACCCCCTTCTTGCTGCCTCTGATAGAGTCAGCAAGGGAGGGGAGAAGCGATTAGTCGACTATCCAATTACAATTTGTTTAAAAACTAGTCCTTAACATCCCTAACTTAGACCCGTCTCCATCTAATGTCCTATCCCCAACTATGGAGAGAATTTGCTACTAACAGTCACAGATGGGCCACATGCCATTGTACGCAGTCTCATGAACAGTTTCCAGTTTAAGCTGTTCTACTTTCAATGCTGTATCTAAGAAATGCCTCACTGCATAAGAGTTCCATTATTGTACAAAAGGGGAGAAAGGTGCTCTTCTGATGATGCGTTTTACAAGATATGGGGCATTAGTACCCGTGTCCCATCCAAACTGGTCATTACTTTTTGCCTGACTTTTGTTTCCCCTGTAGTTTCAATCAGATACAGTATGCTTCACTTCTCGTCTAAAAACCTCAGTTACGAACACCACAGTTACAAAGTGACCAGTCAACCACATAGCTCATTTGGAAACTGGAATATCCAATCAGGCAGCAGGTGAGAGAAAGAATAAAAAGCAAATGCACTAATATAAACTATCAGAAAAAAGGGAAAAGATTTGACAAGGTAAGGAAACTTTCTGTGTTTGATTCATTTAAGTGGTTAAAAGCACTTTTTCAGCACAGTAACATTTCAAAGCTCTATTAAAACAATGTTCGGTTGCAAAGTTTTGAAAGCACAACCAAAACATTTTGTTCAGAGTTGTGAACATTCCAGAGTTACGAACAACCTCCATTCCCGAGGGGTTCATAACTGTTAAATTCTACTGTAGGTTGCATGTCTGAATATTGGTAGGTCCTGACCTGCAAACACACACACAAGTCACTTTACTTACATAAGTCCCATTGCCCACAAAATTAAAGTTACTAATGTGAAGATATATTGCAGGACTAGGCCATTTAACACTAGCCCTGTGTCTCTAACCATAGGAATAAACAAATTATAGTGCAGGATGAAGCAACTACATATATGTAGGTCACAGTGACATCCATGTGATATACATCACTTATGTACCTTTGATTGCCTCACCTTTACTTTCTCTCTAATCCATAATTTCTCATATTATTCCAATCCTTCAACGCCTTCCAAAGGCAAAATATTATGCAAAATAGGTCTGTAAAGCAATTTAGGGAAATTGGGATGGCAGATGCTAGATGACGTTAAATATTAAAGGTTGACGCTATCTCACAACCCTATAGTTAATCTTTTGGTAGGACTTGCAGGGTAAAAGCCCAAAGAAATTCCTGCCTCCATTATTTCTAGACCTTCTTTGCTAAGCTACAGTCCCTGTCTCTGCTTCCTGGTAAAAGGCAAGAGCCGAAGTTGCTGCGCTAGTGACACAGGGAAACAAAGCAGGGTCTTCACTGAGATGTGTCACAGTACAGAATCATAGAACACTAGAACTGGAAGGGACCTTGAGAGGTCATCGAGTCCAGTCCCCTGCCCTCATGGCAGGAACAAGCACTGTCTAGATCAGTGGTCCCCAACGCGGTGCCCGCAGGCGCCATGGCGCCCGCCAGTGCATTTATGTGCGCTCGCCGAATGATCTGGGCTGGCCCTGTTGCGGGCGCGCGGTGCATGGGCGGCCCCGCCCCCGGGCGCACTGCAGCCCCAAAAGGTTGGGGACCACTGGTCTAGATCAACCCTAACCAGTGTCTGTCTAACCTGCTCTTAAATAGCTCTGGTCATGGAGATTTCACAACACTCCTAGGCAATTTATTCCAGTGTTTAACCACCCTGACAGGCAGGAAGTTTTTCCTGATGTCCAACCTAACCCTCCTTTGCTGCAAAGTAAGCCCATTGCTTCTTGTCCTATCCTCAGAGGCCAAGAGCAGCATTTTTTCTCCCTCTTCCTTCTAATACCCTTTTAGATACTTGAAAACCGCTATCATGTGCCCTCTCAGTCTTCTCTTTTCTAAACTAAACAAGCCCAGTTGTTTCAGTCTTCCTTCATAGGTCGTGTTTTCTAGACCTTTAATCATTTTTGTTGCTCTCCTCTGGACCTTCTCCAATTTCTCCACATCTTTCTTGAAATGTGGTGCCCAGAACTGGACACAATACTCCAATTGAGGCCTAATCAGCGCAGAGTAGAGCGGAAGAATGACTTCTCCTGTCTTGCTCACAACACTTATATTAAGATATTATGCAATACTCCAGCTTTGGGAGGCCAGATTCCCAGCCACTAGATATGTTGAGAGGTTGGGAGGGGTAGGGAGAGGGAAGCTCACCCTTTCCCATCTGACACCCCCAATAAAAAGAAAAGCAGCTGCCCCTTTTCTCACAGATCTGTGAGGCTTGAAATAGTTGTGTCCAATGAAGAGGCAGAAGACTTGTCTAATCATCACAAAGGAGCAAGCAGAACCAGGACATCCATATAGCAGTACCACCATATTCTAAGGACCAGACCACTTTGGAGGGGAAAATGGTAGTGGTTTCGAGGCAGATGCAAATCAGCCATTCCCCGTATTCCTGCAGAGGTTTCTCAGCTAGGTGGGCAGAGAGGAAGAAGTCACTTCTCCCCACTGGGCATGGAGGTAAAGTTAGAGAGAAGGACATACTAGGGGAACAATCAAATTCTATCCTTGCCCCCCTCAGTAGGCAACCATTTTCCTAATCTCTCCTCCCACTCCAATAGCAGCTGAGAGTCAGGTGTCCCCATATAGCTGGAGCTGGGTGGGAAGCAGGAGGAAAGTTCTCCAAATTATGACAGAGTTGCACCATGGCTCTCGCTGAGAGGCTGTCTGCTGTATGTCTGCTCCAGGAAGTGGAGACAAGGGCGTGAGAGGTGCAAAGAGTTTATTTTTAGATCTCAACACAAATCCACTCATTCACTTACACAGCCACCTCAATCTCATACTGATTTTTATACTTAAAGCTCTTTGAATGTCTTAAGAATTCGGGGGAAGTGGGGAGTCCTTACAGCAAGTAGTGATAACAATCCCCTCAACAGTCTAATCCCTGCAGTGGCCACAAATGAGTCACACTAATGTTGTGAAATGCACAAACCATTACTTATAGAATCATAGAAGATTAAGATTGGAAGAGACCTCAGGAGGACATCGAAGCCAACCCCCTGCCCAAAGCAGGACCAATCCCAACTAAATAATCCAGCCAGGGCTTCGTCAAGATGGGACTTAACAACCTCTTGGGATGGAGATTCCACCACTTCCCTAGGTAACCCATTGCAGTGCTTCACCAGTCTCTTAGTGAAATAGTTTTTCCTAATATCCAATCCTAGACCTCCCACACTGCAACTTGAGACCATTGCTCCTCGTTTTGTCATCTGTCACCACTGAGAACAGCTTCTCCATCCTTTTTGGGACCCTCTTCAGGAAGTTAAAAGCTGCTATTAAATCTCCTCCCCCCTTCTCTTCTGTAGACTAAATAAGCCCAAATCCGTCAGCCTCTCCTCGTAAGTCATGTGCTTCAGCCCCCTAATCATTTTTGTCTTCTATGTTGCACTTTCTCCAATGCATCCACATCCTTTCCATAATGGGGGAGTGGGGTGACATTCCAGCTGTGGCCTCACCAGTGCCAAATAAAGGGGAATAATCTATTCCCTCCATCTGCTGGCAATGCTGACTACTTGTAGTGTTGAGAGAATAAAATCACCTGGCTTCCCTCCAGAAAAGGTATGCTATATTGAAAATAATAAAAAAGCAGCTTAGCCATTTGTATCTGCTGTAGCATGAATTGCACCAGACAGTGCTAGTTTTAGAAAAGGCAGGAAAAGAAATATGTACACTAGTACATTTCATGAAAAATAGTAGGTGCTTTAAGGCCTCAGTTCAGGTTTCCCCTGCCTCCTGCACTGAAAAAAGCTTCACAGCATATTCTAAATTTAATTGTAGGACTTGATACATTTTACATTTAGTTATTTTGGCAATGAGTCCCAGAATCTATGTGGGTGTCAAGTAAGAAACAGGACAAGTAGGAAGGGGCAGAGCTCTGAGGTTTTTAAGGGGAGGACAAGAAACTTGAGCTTGACGTGGCGAAACAATGAAGACTTCCAAAGAAAGGAGTCTTTGGAGACAGAGTAATAGGAAAAAAAAAAAAAAATGACCTCAGCAACCACATTTTCAATAGATTGGAACAAGGTAACATGCATTACAGAGAAGGGGTCTGCAGTGCTCAAGACAGATTTTTAGATGTGTGGGCAGAAAGAAAAATGGTCAGATTTTTGGAAACCGTACCAGTCTGTTACTCCTAGACAGATTCAGGAGTCAGCTGCATGACTTGCCAAAAGTGTTGCATTCATGGGAACTTGTGGTATGACTTACAAAGTTAAAACGAAAAGAAGTCCCAAGAGAGCTCAGAAAAGAACCACAGTACCAAGTGACTGAGACTTTCTAAAAAATTGCTGGGTTAGAACTAATTTTGGCTTTTTACTCCTAGTTCAGCAACATTTTTGCACTAAAATATGAAAGGCTCAAGTGGCAAAGAAGTTCATATGATTTGCAAATTTGGCCAATACATACATGTTCAGGACACACATGGTACAAACTTAAATATTCCCTGTTCGGCCACTTCTTGCAATGAGTGTATCTTATAAGCCCTATAAGCTACGTATCTTATAAACCCTAGTTGTGAGACTACGGGGTTTGGTCATAATACAAATTAAAATCCTAGTAACCACTTTTATTTACTGTACTACTAATACTTAGCAGCAATAAACACTGCCCAGTACAGCGTTAGGTCCACTGCTAGGCTGGACACATTCCACAAAATAGTACAACAACTCAGTTTCAACTCTGACTAGTTGCCCTGTCTAATGTATCAGCTACTCTCTAATGCCCCTTCAACACTATAGATGCCAGTTGTGGTCTGTGAGATGCAATCTCAATTGTGAGGCCAAATACTACCTGCAGGTGGAAACTGAACTTTTCATCTCTGCAGATCCCTATCTGGAACAGGCCAAGAATCGCTTCACTGTGTTCCTTCCTGGACAGAAGGCCTGAATTAAAGGCCTGTCAATCAAAGGTTTTTATGAATATTACACTCACTCACTGTGGGATAAGTATACAATTGAAGAATTAATGGTAGCTTAAGTTTAACACAAGAAATACATATGTGTTAGAAGGATGGCCTTGAAAATAACAAGGCTTAAGGCCAGAAGGAATGAAGTTGATAGAATGCCTGCTTCAGAGGCATTCTAACAATATTGGAGAAAGTTTCTAAAAAGAAGGTGTCTACCTGACAGGCGTGATTGCAGATGGTTTTAAATGAAATAAAGAGAATGTCTTAAAATGAGCCAACACAGCCATATACCAGTATTAAAGCCTCTGCAAACCCAGGTGCAATGTGAAAACTGTTGGACAGCAAGGACGACAGGAATAAAGGCCTTGGGAAGACAGTGATAGAAATGTAGCCGTGTTAGTCTGGTGTAGCTGAAACAAAAGACAGGACTATGTAGCACTTTAAAGACTAACAAGATGGTTTATTAGATGATGAGCTTTCGTGGGCCAGACCCAGTTCCTCAGATCAAATAGTGGAAGAAAATTGTCACAACCATATATACCAAAGGATACAATTTAAAAAAATGAACACATATGAAAAGGACAAATCACATTTCAGAACAGAAGGGGGATGCGGGGGGAGGGGGGGGGAAGGTAAATGTCTGTGAGCTAATGGTATTAGAGATGGGGAAAGGTAAATGTCTGTGATATTCCTGCGCATCCAGAAATATAATTTATGCTATCATGTGCCAAAAGTGTCCGTCTGCTTTGTACGTTGGACAAACGTCTCAGACACTTCGCCAAAGGATCAATGCCCACAAAACAGATATTAGACAGGATCACAAAGAAAAAACAGTTTCTTGCCATTTCAACCAGAAAGGACACTGTCTCAACGACTGAATTACCTGCATCCTGCTTCAGAAGCCTTTTAAATCTGCACTTGAAAGGGAATCCTCTGAACTGTCATTCATGCTAAAATTCGACACTCTCTGGCGTGGGTCTCAACAAAGACGCTAACTATCTTACCCATTACAAAGATAGCTTCCCCAATTATCACCTCTAATACCATTAGCTCACAGACATTTATCTTTCCCCACCTCTAATACCATTAGCTCACAGACATTTATCTTTCCCCACCTCTAATACCATTAGCTCACAGACATTCTGTTCTGAAATGTGATTTGTCCTTTTCATATGTGTTCATTTTTTTAATTGTATCCTTTGGTATATATGGTTGTGACTATTTTCTTCCACTATTTGATCTGAGGAAGTGGGTCTGGCCCACGAAAGCTCATCATCTAATAAACCATCTTGTTAGTCTTTAAAGTGCTACATAGTCCTGTATTTTGTTTGGGAAGACAGGATATTGTAAACCTTATCTGGAAATGAACTGTCTCAGACTGGTTTTTAGCTGAAGTCAGTCATTGGCAAGGATATCACTTATTTGTTAAGGGTATAAAAAGTAAACTCTAGAAGGGCTTATTGCCAATATCTGCCTATGTTGGAGCCAATCAGAATGCATCTAAGCATCCCTGGGCATAGCCCATTTGACACAGTGCTTTTAAGTGTTTTGTTACTGTCATGGCCATATTAAATTGCTTATCAGTTAGGTCTTTTAGACATGTTTAGAGCAACTGGATAAATAATCACTTGACCCTTTATAAAAATTATGGTTAAGTTAGTGTTTTGTGGTTTCTCACATCAATATTAATAATTCCAGCACTTTCATATCAAAACAAAGCTATTCTCAAAGGCATACACAACTTCTATTTAAGCATATTACACTCTCAATCTTTTACTGGGCCAGGAAACTCTTTCTCTTGAGCATGGCAAGCATTTGAATCCCTAGAAGAAAACCTGAAGATTGTATCAACAGGCTTACTCTTATTTTGCTACTTTACCTACTTCTGCAGTCTGGGAGATCTGCTGCCTGTAACAGAGCAATCCGTTTTTCTCCTTATTGGAAAAAAAAAAAATCTTCAGTGGCGATGTGACTTCCAGATCTGCTCGCCATTTGGTATGAGCACGATTCTTCATCACCCGGCATTCACATCTCCATCTGCTGGAAGGGATGCCAGCACATGGTGGGCTACCAGCTCAAACCATCTTGCTTCCTTAAGGAAAGGCTTCACAGGCAGTTGTACACCCTATGAACGTAAGAGCGCTCTCAAAGAAAGTACATGTAAAGACAATGGATCCATCTTTTCAGAAGGCTATAAAGGACTGTAAACTATCCTATGGTGTCTTCACAGAAACATTAGGCTTCCACTAACTTAGCAAATCTGAAGTATATTTTGCTGAAATATGAAGGCAATTTGTAACTGGCTGGG
This sequence comes from Rafetus swinhoei, assembly GCA_019425775.1. Classification (NCBI taxonomy): domain Eukaryota; kingdom Metazoa; phylum Chordata; order Testudines; family Trionychidae; genus Rafetus; species Rafetus swinhoei. The sequence continues at coordinate 28,712,927 of CM033440.1, forward strand.
AGCTAAAAATTAAATTGATCAGTTCCCAAACCCAGTTGTGTCACATGGGAAGGAGAGGATGGAAATGTCTTCCAGCTGCATTTATTTCATAGGTCAAAATACGCCAAAATGTGTCAGCTAAACAAGACAGTGTATAAATTGGCAGATGGTGTCTGATAAAAATCAGAAGGTAACAAACTATAAAATAAACTATTCATATAAATTAAATAGCTAAATGTAAGAGTGCAGAATATTAGTACTTTTTATTGACACATTTGTTTCCAGTTTGCAGCAACATGCCACAGGTGGCTGGCTCTGCTTCAAAAGCACCATCATGGAGTCCCTCTAGGGACAAAACTGCTCTGGGCAAACTAGTTTAAGAATCTTTAAAATTGTGGCTTTCAATCATATTTTAGCAGTATCAAGAGAATAAGAATTTCTGCTCCAATGATGTTTTGTTGCTTTAAAACAAACATCACAACAATTCTTCAACGTTCCATTAGTCTGCTAACAAAATGACAAAGCAAGATATAAATATAGGAGTATGAATTTGTACTCACGTGAGATCTGTGTTCAAATGCCAGGCTACCTAAGGCTTCACGTGGTTACAGACAATCCATTTCTATACACCCAGCATGTGCCCAAAATAGACCCCCATGAAGATTGTCATAAATAGATGCCAGCTTACCATCTGACTCTATAAGAGCCACTTTCCTGTGGAACTCTCCTGTTAATCTCATGTGCATGAAGGTGGTGTTTATGAGAAATCATGGAATTTCCTTGGAGATTTATTGCCCAACGACAATGGACAGGGTTTGTGTTGACCCTAGCGATTTACTTCCTCAGACTAAACCATTGTCAGACAGGGTGCTCCAGAAGGAATGCACAAGTATGCTCTCCTAGGGACAATAAATACATCACTTTTTCTTTGGAATCTTTTACTTCAGGCTCAATATAAGGCACTTTACCTACAATATTCTAAAATAAATCACAGCGTGTTTGGTCACATTACATTGCATTCCCCACGCCTCATCTTTCAACACATTTCTTCATATTAATGAACAATTCAGCGGTTCTGAATATATATTTTGTTAACGTCTTTATTTGCGAGAGTTACAAATGTAACTAATTTGCACTCAGGCAAAAAGGTAAACAGTAATCACCAAACAAATGGCAAGATTCAAGGAAATGCCAGACTAAGATGCCCATCGTTGAATATAACTTCTTCTCAAGCTCTTAAGCTCTATGAGTAAAGGCTAAGATTCACTCATAGGCTTTTATAGTAAAAGTCATGGACAGGCCACTGGCAGTAAACAGACATTCACGAACCTGTGGCCTGTCCATGATTTGTACTATATATACCCCTCACTAAATCTTTGCTGTTTTGGAAGGCTCCAAGGATGCTGGTGCTGGGGGGGTGGGAGGAAGTTCAGGGTGCCAGCCACTTCTGCTGGGGGGGGGGGGGAGCCTACCACACTGGGACTACTGCTGCTACAGGACCACAACAGCTGCTGCTGGCAGACGGTGACTTGGGACCACTGCGGTTGTGGGGAGAGGAGGAACTAGTGTGGTTGGCTCTGGGCTCGCGCACAAGTTGCCTGGGTGCTGCAGCTCTCAAATCACAACTACTAGCTTCAGAAGTCATGGAGGTCCCAGAAAGTCATGGAATCCTGGACAGACTTGCAGCCTTACTTATGACCAACAAATACATTTGTCCACCAGCCTCCAGAGCAGAAGACCAAAGACAAGAGAGAGGTGTTTTGGCATGTTTTGGAAAAAGTGGTGAAACAGTGATTTTTATTAAAAAGAAGGTAATTGGAATACTTTGTTCCACATTTTCAAAAAAAGTGATACTAATACTCTTTCCCCTTCTAACTAGCTGGATAACCGGTCTCAGAGAGTACTTATTAACGGTTCACAATCCTGCTGGAAGGGCACAACAAGTGGAGTTTGGTAGGTGTCTGTTTTGGGGCCAGTTCTGTTCAATATCTTCATCAATGATTTAGATGATGCCATAGAGAGTACGATTATTAAGTTTGCAGATGATACCAAGCTGGGAGGTGTTGCAAGTGCTTTGGAGGATAGGGTCAAAATTCAAAATGATCTGGATAAACTAGAGAAATGGTCTCAGGTAAATAGGATGAAGTTTAATAAGGACAAATGCAAAGTACTCCACTTACGAAGGAACAATCTGTGTCACACATACAGAATGGGAAATGATTGTCTAGGAAGGAGTACTGCAGAAAGGAACTCAGAGGTGATAGTGGACAACAAAATAAACATGAGTCAACAGTGTGACACTGTTGCAAAAAAAAAAAAAAAAAAGCAAACATGATTCTGGGATGCATTAATAGGAGTGTTGTGAACAAGACATGAGAAGTCATTCTTCCGCTCTACTCTGCGCTGATTAAGCCTCAATTAGAGTATTGTGTCCAGTTCTGGGCACCACATTTCAAGAAAGATGTGAAGAAACCGGAGAAGGCCTGGAGGAGAGCAACAAAAGGTCTAGAAAACATGACCTATGAGAGAAGACTGAAACAACTGGGCTTGTTTAGTTTAGAAAAGAGAAGACTGAGAGGGGACATGATAGTGGTTTTCAAGTATCTAAAAGGGTGTTATAAGGAGGAGGGGAAAAAATTGTTCTCCTTGGTCTCTGATGATAGGACAAGAAGCAATGGGCTTAAGCTGTAGAAAGGGAGGTTTAGGTTGGACATCAGGAAAAGCTTCATGCCAGTCAGGGCGGTTAAACACTGGAATAAATTGCCTAGGGAGGTTGTGGAATCTCCATCACAGAAGATATTTAAGAGTGGGTTAGACAGACACCTGTAAGGGATGGTCTAGACAGTGCTTGGTCCTGCCATGAGGGCAGGGGACTGGACTCAATGACCTCCTGAGGTCCCTTCCAGTTCTAATGATTTATGATTCTTCAGGGTGCAAAATTCAGACATATGCAGTGTCCTGCGGAATGATGCCCTGATACTTGTAACGATTTTACAAAATCCATTTCTCTAGATGCCTTCTCTTGGCCTCACCCGCCTAATGGTTCAGTGCTATATGAAATTTTGAATAATATTTTTAAATTTTCTAGAAGAGGGAGGATGACCAACAAGGGGAAAACATTTGCAGAAGACACAAAATTAACTCCAGAAGGAAATAACAAAGCTGGCTGGATGAACATCATGATGGCAAATGAAGTTCAGTGTTAATAATGCAACCAAATGTATTAAACTCACTGTTAAATTATTTACATTGCTGTAACTAGAATCAGTTCTAATTAAATGCCATTTTCTTTTTTAAAGTATATTTTTATATAAAAGGAAAAACATTGTTTCTTCCTCAAAATATAGGTTTACAGGCCATTTATTACTGCTAAACACAGATAATATTAAAAAGATGCTATTTTTTCCCCCCTCTCATCCATTTGGACCCTCTGAAAGGATACAAAAACAAATTCTAAAGGATGCTGTGGTAACTTGCCACATAAATGAATAAGGTTTCAGTTACAAACATCCAAGTGATGAGATGTTTGTGTATGTTGTTGCCAAAATAATTTTCTGCCCATTGCTTCCTCGTTTGTCCTCTCACTCTTTGCATGACTTTATTAGCTCCTCATTCTGCTGCACATTAAGTTCAAACTTCTTGTCCTAGCTTTCAAGACCATACATCATGCATCCCTTGCTTTTCTCCTGGTTCCCCCTCTCCTCTACCCCTTTCCCTTGGCCCTGTCTACTGCACCTAACACCTCTTTCATGGCTTTCCCTCAGGAGTGTCACCATACCCTATTTCATGCTGAACTTTATGTTTGGAATACCTTTTAAAAGCTAACTGCCCAGCCCCTGCCTGGCAAAAAACATTCCTACTAACTCTTTCACTGGTGACATCACATGCAAAACATGTATTTATATCTATAAAAAAACCCAAACTATGGAACCAATACAATGTATCTTTGTAAACAAACTTCTGCAGCATCCTGCTTCTGCCTAATAGAGGTTATAACTCTCTTCTACCATGTGCAAAATTTAGGCTACAATCCTATAAATGCTTATGGATGTGAGGAGCATTACGTGCCAGAGCAGTCAATGTGAAATACTCACATGACCATTCATAATGAATGGGGACTATTCAGAAAAACACTACATTGTACATGCCCACATCTGCAGGATCAGGGCCTCGTACGGATAGCTTTTCAATGTAGAGATCCATCTTATATGTATTGCCTGGGAGTGCCTGGGATGCTGTGAGCACTACAAAATAGTAAAAGCGAGCTCATGAGTTTCTAGTCATATTGACACTAGAGTAGCTATAGCATATGTTTCTTCCATGACTTTACTAATGTTATTTCTTCAACAGAAGCAAAGAAAAGGAGCCTGCTTACGGCGTAACATGCTGATGTGTTGCATCCACTGCTTTAGTGTTTAATACATCCCAAGAACAGTTAATATAGCTGTTTGGATTAGTATCCAGGAACACCAAGCAGCAGCTGATTACAAAGGGGCAAGTAGTTTAAAATGTCATCAAATAAATGATTAGAACACAAAATCAGTGAAGTCAGTCAATTCACTGTAGGCCAAAATGTTGCTGGGGAAAATTACGATGCTCCCTTTGTAAATACCGTTATCTACCTGCAGCAGAGATGAGCCAATATCTTAACGGTTTTGTTCAGCACACGTAGCGGGCTAGATTAAGATGGTCATCATTAAATAGAAAAAGTAAACAGAAAAATTTAATAAGCCTCAGCAAGCCATATATGCTGGTGGTAGGCTGCTCTGCCAACAATTCCATGTGTTCAGTCCATTCCTGGATAGACTCCTTCAGATGACATGAAAGAAGTCTGCCCTTTAAGAGCTGTCCCAATCAGTATGAATAATAGTGGATGGTTGCTTCTGTAAGAACATCTCCAACCGCCTCCCCAACGCTTGTTCTGCACAAGGGGATAATACAGCTCAGAAAAGATTAACTGCAGGAGGATAGGTAAAGTGAACGCTTGGGTGTCAGAGTGAACAACCACCAGACAGAAAAATCTAGAGGAAATTAAGCATTTCAGTGAATTTGTAACAGGGAAGAGGATGACTTACATCTGGGAGCCCTGCAAATTAAAACTGAGATGGAAGCTGGGAAGACAGCACTAGAGTCTGCTTTTAGAAATGTAAATATCCAGCAAACACTCTACAATCCAATCACAGGCTAAACCTGTTAAAAAAACTGAGTGGAAATCTGATTTGCCACCTACCTTCTTAATGAAAAATAAAGTAATCCCTTTCCATAGAAGCAGCAAACTGGACATGTTCCTCCAGCCCTGGGAGATGCTGCAAGATTACTTTAAGCCACAACAGCCCCTTTATGGGCACAATTTTGCTGCAAGTCCACAGCTTGCACACCAATGGTACTCACATAGGATCCTTTTCCTCATCTCAGACACTCCCCCCTTCTTTTCTGTGCCTGTGTCACATCTTTATTATGCCTAACTTATGGAACAATCTTAGGTACTTATCCCCATTTTACAGATAGAAGATGCAAGCAGAGAGAGTAAGGTCCAGAACCTCAAAGACTTCATTGGAAGTTAAGAACCTAAATACTTTTCAAGTTCTGGGCCTACGTGACTTACCTTTGGTCAGACTGGAAGCCTATGACAGAACAAGGAATTTAGTCTGGGTCTTGAATTGAAACCCGAAGTGTCTCTCTTTTAAAGTTTTCCATCCACTGTTGTTTTGCTCCAAATCTTTGCATCGGATTTTCTGTTGTGCTCCTCCTCATTGCATCAGTGCACCTCACATACATTCACGGATGTGTCCTCAACACTTGCCTGTCTCCTTGCAAAGGTAGTGAAGAATCGCCATTACCATTTTACAGAGGGAAAAGTACCCAGAAGCAGTGAAGTGATTTGCCTCAGGAGACACAGCATGACCCAGCAGAGAAACTGAACCAGGATCTTCTAGTTCACAGTCCAATGCTTACCTACAGGGCCATCCTTCCTTTGTTCTTTCCTTAAACTCTATATGTTGTTTGTTATAGATATCGAACACCTTAAAGATGAAAAAGCACAGTGTCCCCCATCTGATCCGGAGGTGAGAGGGCAGCATGGACAGCACTCTCAGTGTGACAACTCCCCCTCCAATAAAGGGGACAGTGCCAATACACTGCACTGGTGGAGGTCTGTTCACTTTTAGCCTTAAAAATAAAATACGCTAACCCTTACCTCACCAACCATGGCCAAGGGAGATTTAAGACTGAAATCTTAACTGAAATTGCAAAAAACAAACAAACAAAAAAACCCACACCTATTTCAGCAACATCCACAGCCAACGTTTCAGAGTCTAGTTAGTTGTATGTGACCAGCAAAGCACAGGAGGGATGTAAGCAAGTAGTCAAGTACCCAATAAGCAAATGACTAGTCACTTCCCCCCACTTGCTGCCTCTCTCTGATAGAGGCCGTAGGGGTGGGGAGCACAAGCCAGTGCTAGGGGAGCTAGCTTAAAAGCTGGTTTCCCACAGCAATGTCTCCCCAGGAGGCAGGGGAGGCGGGAAATGGTGCGAGTGGGGATTGAAACAGTCCAGCTCCCCCCAATCTGATTGCTGCTCCTCTCCCTTTGAAATGTACAAGAGTCGCCTGTGGCCCCTGAACATTTCAAAGGAAGAGACACAGAGGGGAACCCGCACCAGAGGAGACTGCTTTGGTCCCTGCTGGTGGGGGTTCTCCGCTGCCTCTCTCCAAGGCTCTTGTACATTTCAAAGGGAGAGAGGCAGCAAACATACTGTGTTTCTCCTTTGAAATATACAAGAGCCACGGACAGCTCCTGTACATTTCAAAGGGAGAGGAGCAGCGGGATAGCGAGTGCCCTCCTTATCAAATAATCAAGTAGTCGATGGAAATTCCATTGACTACTCAATTAGCTGATTAATCGAAATTTAATATCCCTAAAGCACAGTAAATAAGACTGAATGCTTACTTTCAGCTTTGTGACGCTTCAGTTAATTGGTAAGGATGAAATTCTCGTTAAATAAAATAAATTTACACATTACAAGATATTAAATGCCATATTTATTATTTTATAGTTAACTATCATTTTTATATAGCACTTTACAACTGGCAGCATTTTATACTTGGGGTCCAGGTGTTCAGGACACAGATAAAATTGCATCTAGTTTTATCATCACTAGGGAGGATTCCCATAAAAAATTATCAGCTTTTATATTAGAAGAACAATGTTCAGAAAGACAAACTCCAAGATAATGTAGGCATTCCAGAGCATCCCAAAGAAAACAACTCTAATATTTCCAAGAAAGTTTTATTGTTCAACCTTCAATAAGAAACTGGGTCTAGCTGTAATTCCAAGCAAGACTGCCACTGGTTCCACTCCTCCTTCAATATACACTGATCCTTAACACCAAAACCCTCATTACAAAAACTCCCATGGATTCAGCTAAATGTTAAGCAGGTGAAAGCTGTAGTGTAGTGCATTGGTAAGGTCTTGTAGCCAGACCTGCTCTTTTTCAATTAAACTCATTTTAGAAGGTAAAACATCCATGGTTGTATATATGTGCCTAGCTACCAGAGCTTTGTCTGTAGGACCTCCTTCTCTACTCTCCCCCCCACTAGCTTTTTGACTGAAAAAAATAGTGGGACCAAGACAGTTTTACTATAATGACCCTTGATGGAGCCCAGACATAGTGCTAGAGTTTACTTTTGAACCTAGGCCTCCTGCATGACAGCACCTTGCAATGTTTATTCAACCAGCCCAATGCAATTTAAAATAAATCTTCTTTTAGCCAAGTTAGCAGTTGGGTTTAGGGTTATTTCTTTGAACTTTAAATATAATAGGAAAAGCCTGATCTTCAAGTCTTCTCTTCCTCCACAAGTTACTGAGAGCATGATATTGCCTTAGGGAAAACAAAATATCATAGTCAAGGTGTTGAGTTAGACTTATACCAATTTCTTTTTAATGAGTTTTACCAGTTGGGGTGGCGTGGGCATGATCAGATTTGTGGATATGTCAAGCATTCAGCTATGTAAGCAGTAATTGGCTCCATATCTGCAGTTTATTGTTAGCTGAAGTCAGCGTCAGCACCACAGAAGAATTCCCAACACACAAGGCAGCAAAACAAAACCATTACTATGTAACTTACAAGAAAAAATAAAACAAAAGAAATGAAATATTGCTGGAATAATTGTAACCAAAAGCCAACTGATATTTTTAAAACACTTATTAAACCCCAATCCCGTAAACATGAATAACCTTACACATCTGAATAGTCCCATCACTGTGTACGTGCTACTCCCGTTCAGGACCATAATCTAGTGTAGCAGTGCTACTCAAAGCAGAAAACAAGCAATGGGTAATCCAGGCAGTGAGTGGGCCATGAGTGGCCCTCCATCTTAGTGTGTCACAAACTGCACTAACCATGACCCAAGAATAAGATTAAATACGGTGCAGTTGATTTCCCTTCTTTTGCCAAGGGCTGTTTGACCCCTAACCCAGGTCACAACCCCCTCAAATTTTCACCCAGTCTTTTCCTTGCCTCCTCCCTCCAGTATCTCTCTTCCCTTCTCTTCCCTTTCCCTCCCAGCATTTCTGGAGCACTGTGAATCAGCTTAGCCCTCTACCTAGTTATGTCTGAAAACCAGATAGCTGGTTGATGAAGTCTGGTACATTCTCCTTCAAGCATGAATGCAAAATTGGAAGCTGCTTCTGAATAATCAGGCCCAAAATATGAATCTTCTTTTTATATACAATTCCAAAGAGCAGAAAGGTCATTCATCAGTAATTCCGCAGGCTATGTATAGTTTCTTCTTCCATCCTACCATCATTTAGCAATCAGAGTCTGATGAACCCAACTCAACAGAAGCATTTAAGCATCCCTATTCAACAACACATAAGCAAAGCCAACAGGACTTAAACACGCAGCTAAAACATAACAAAAGCTCGAATGCTTTTCTGAACCAGGGCAGACTATAGAGCAGAGCCTAAGACTACTTGTAAAGAGGAATTAAAAAAAAAAAAAGGCAAAAAGCTGGTCATTTAAGGTACTTAGTGGTAGGTAGCCAAGCAGGCACTTCCCCTTTCATTACAAGACCATGTCAACACTGGGATGATTTGGCAAAAAAAATGCTGTTGACTTGCAGGAGGCACCAAAGTGAAAACTGGTTAAACCAGTTTCTCTCCTTCCACTGTTGACATTTCATGGACACACTGATGACAAATAGAGCAAAGCAATGTGGGTAAGTATCCCACAGTGCAGTGTTGTGGGAAGGCAGAACTGATATCTGCACTTCTTGGGATTCTCTCTGAGTTCTCCCACAGCATTCTCAACTGCTGGGAGCAGTCTGAGTAACTCTGAGCAATCTGTGCTGAGAAATATCAAAGCGGCATAGCAGTCTCTCCAGTCTGCCTGCTGCTTGTGTTCCTAGCAGGGCAAAACAGGAGCATTCCAATGATTTGTTTGTTTTTGTTCTCCAAACAGAGCAGGTGTCTCAGCTGTCAGATACTTCCTGGAGCTTTGAAAGGGGAGGGATGCATCCCTGCAGGGCAGCAGACATCAAAACACTGAGCAGAGCCATTAGGCAGACATTGTTGCAAGAATTGGCTTCCATCAGTATCCCACAAAACAGTCTACGCTGGCTCTGTGTCAACAATAAAGGGAGGGGGAAAGAGAAAAGTCTCTCAAAGTGGTGAAAGTTTTTTGTTGCCAAAATTAGGTGCTTTTCCCAACAAAAGTCACACTGCAGCGAAAGCTCTCATTGTTTTTGCCTGTGGCGCACCTGGCACAATGCAACATTTCCATGGGCCACCAGTTGCTAATGGAAACTTGTCATTAATTACATAATTACACCTGAGCCATTTTGCTAGCGCTGAAGCTAGGGAGAATGATTTAACTTAACCAGTAAGAAAGGGACTATTAAATTTAAATTATTAAACAGATTAAGTGCCGTAACTCTCTCATGTTAGTTTATCAAACTTCATTTTCAATAAAGTAAGTAAAATATTAATTTATGTCCAACACAAAAGGCTCCCATGTTTTCTTTCTTTATGGCAAGGGTAGGGACCCTTTTTTTGAGTCAGGGGCCACTGACCCACAGAAAAATCAGTTGGGAACCACACAAGTGAAAAGCAAATAAATAAATAAAATAAACACACACCCCAAAAAACTACACCCCTCCAAAAATCTCCAACCCTCATTGACATGGTTCCCCAACTAAGATACCTCACTCCTCTAGCACTCCAGCCCCACAGGAAGAGGGGAGGGACAGGAAGAGGGGAGGCCCCATGCCGGTCCCAGCCACCGCCTCCCGCTGCTCCCATTGGCCAGATTCCAGCCAATGGGAGCAGTGGAGAAAGCCTTCAGATAGCGTGCCCATGTGCTGCTGTCCCCCAGCTAGGGGAGGAGGATCACCTCTTCCCTGCAAGCCAGATCGTGCAGTGAGGCTTGGGGCTCTCTCTCTCCCTTCCCACCCTCAGCAGGAAGTCGGCACTGGTGTTCCACCCGCGTGGGGGAGAAAGGGCAAGGCTGGAGCACCAGTGTGGGCTCCCTGCTGCAGGAGGAAAGGGGGGGCTGAGCTCAAGATACGGTCCACCTGGAAGGCAGCTGCAGACAACTAGTGGTCCGCGGACCACTGTTTGAGAACCACTGGTGCAGACAAATACTTCACTGTGCTACAAAGTCATAGCAATGAAAGACTGAAATAGGTTGAGACAACAACAATTCTTTTTTTGTCAAAATGATTCATCTTTGAGCAGATGATATTTCAAGCAGTATTATAACCGGCAGTGGGTTCAAAAAATCATAACACTGGTATTGTTCATGTGACTACATTTTTACCATTTTTTTAAAAAGCATTAATCAATACACAAATGCTCACCTACTGATGGAAATAATTCTGGGATGAGTCAGTATTGCAAAATTCTGAAAAGAGCATGGACAAAGTCAGTCAAATCAAACTTAACTCTTCCTGATGCAGTTACATTTGGTAAGAACATAAGAACGGCCATACTGGGTCAGACCAAAGGTCCATCTAGCCCAGTATCCTGTTTGCCAACAGTGGCCAATACCAGATGCCCGAGAGGGAGGGATCATAACAGGTAATCCTCATGTGATCCCTCCCGTCACCCACTTCCAGAGAAACAGAGGCTAGGGACACCATTCCTACCCATCCTGGCTAATAGCCATTGCTGGACCTAACCTCCATGAATCTATCTAGCTCTTTTTTGAAAAGAGTACCTTCACTATAAAAACTTCATTGGGAAAAACATCACACAGATGAAGGTTTATTGATCATCAAGGCAACAATTCTGAGAATGGAAATCAGAGACTTCTGTCCAAGCAAAAGGGACAGTTTTTATAGGAACAGCTTTTATTGAGAAAGCTTCAGGTCAAAAAAGGAAAGCCAGGAGAGTATAGGGAATCCGCTTTATAGATTATACATAACTGTTCATCCTTTATTTTGTAGAATTTTCTTATACAATTTTTATTGTTCCCCCTTCTCTTATTTGGAATGAATCAGGAAACACTAATACACTCTAAAAATCAATTACTACTATTGAGATATTGTAATGATTACATGTAAAACCATTTTAGCGTTGCCTCCTACCACTTCTCCTGGTAGTGCCTGCTTTTTTACAAATAAACTGCACTTGTCTTTTCTCTACTGGGATTTTAAAAAGTGCATTAACAGTTTCCCAGAGAGCTTCAAATGAGTGAGTCTTTCTCTGACCACAGGAAAGAAGAGTCCTAAGTAAAGGGCAAACACAAAAGTCATGTTCACTTCAGGCCAAACACTACACTCAACAGAAACCATTTTTACAGAAAAAAGTGTAAGCCTTCACAGCCTTCCTGATGGACCAATAAAATGAAATTGTACATGCTTCATCTAAATCACTGCTCTGCAGTTGTAACAATATAGTTTTTCTGTAGCCTAAAGCCTTCCTCTGCAGCCAGACTGAAGAGCAGCAACCATTAGCTGTAAAGCCTGGAGTCACACACTCACTCTATCTAAATTGCATTAAAATAGTGTCACACCAGGCTGTTAAGAAGGAGATCCTGTCCTAATGGCACCCACTGTCAGCAGATAAAGAAATAGATCTCAACAAGGGCAAAGAAAACTTAGTTAGCGCATCTCGTCTGGCAAGAAACTGTTCATCAATAGTTGAGGTTGTGGAATCCCTCATTCTAGGATTATTGCCCTCACTTTCCTATTGTTTGTATGATGTCTGGTTTGTAACTGTTTCTGTCTGCTGTATAATTACTTTTGCTAGGTGTAAATCAACTAAGGTGGTGGGGTATGATTGGTTAGGTAATTCTGTTACAGTACATTATGATTGGTTAGTAAAATTATACTAAAATACCTGGTTAAAGTATAGCTAAGCAGGACTCAAGTTTCACTATATGAACTGGGGTCTAAGAAGGAGACCAGCAGGAAAAAGGAAAGGGAAAAAGGGGAAGAAGGAAAGGAAAAAAGGAACATTAAAAAGAAGGAGGGAAGACCTGGAAGAAGAACTCACCTCTAAGACAGCCCAAGACCAGAGCTGCCAGAACTCTTCTGCACGACTGTGACAGGCAGCAGTTAGGATCCTGAGAGACTGACCTTGTCTGGCCAACAGGGGAAGTCTGCCTGCCTTTATCGGGATCGGTGAGCATGACACTGTATGCTTAGCATGTGTATTCTCTGCTTGCTTGGTAATTGTCAATAAATAGAGAATAAGAATATTACTGTGTAAGGCTCTTTCAGTGACAAAAGATCCCGCAGATCCGCAGGAAGTTACACTCTGAGCCCTAGCAATTGGGTAAGGTCAGCGTCCCTAAAGCGTAGAAGGGATAGAGAAATTTGTGCGAGTAACAGGGTGTGGCTCAAGATGAGGGGTTCAGTGTACAGGCTGCCCGAGGGAGAGAGGACTACCCCAGACCTCTCTCACTGAAGCAGCTTAGGGGCAGGTGGGAAGCGCCTCTCCATAGCTGCCGAAGCTCCAGCAGGTAGAGCCAGGGGAGGGGAACGTATCTGTTGCCTGGGGCAGGTCCAGGTTTGTCTGCCCCCTGAGCTTCCCAGCCAGAGTGGGGAATGCAGCAAAGTGTGCACTTTCCCCTTGCTCCCTGATGATCAAAGAGCTCCAGATAAGAAGCCAATATGGCTCTATTATTCTTCCTTTACACCAGGGTAATTTCTAATTGTGCTTATTTCCTTCACAAACTGTCCACTTTGCTGAACTTTCCCCGCCTTAGATTTTCTTCCCAGGGACCTTACCTCCCATTTCTCAGAGTCTGTTAAAATTTACTTTTTTGAAGTCCTTGGCCCTTATTCTTCTGCTCTCACTGCTTCCTTTTGCTAAAGTACCTGGGTCACTTTTCCTCAGGGGAACTAACAGTTTGCTGCAGATACAAGAAGCCATGCAAAGAGAATCCTCATTTCACTCTCTTCAATCTGCCTCCAATATGCAGAATGTAGAAAACATGGACTCTGAATACATGGGGAAACGTGAACATACATTTCAAGCACTTTCAGCTCTAAATACTAGACTGCCTTCTTCAAAGAGAAGAAATTGACAGTCCCTCCATTTCTGTTAGCACTAATACTGACAAGTGCTATACCTGTTAACAGGGGTGTGAAACAAGAGGCTTTTAAAATAGTATCTTAGGGGGTTGGCTGGTCTCTGTAGTTCTCAACCTATCTATCACTATAAACCACATATGCAGCTCTGAATGTGTTCCATGGTCACATCCACACAATACATATGCTATCTCTATGGCCCTGAGAACATCACATGGTCCAGAACAGCATTCTGACTATGTTTTAAGTGACCACAGGGGAGAACCACTGCCGTAGAGCGTGAATTAGAATCTTTACCATCAACCAGGATCCCATGCATTTTCTTGTCGCAATATTTTTTACACCAGGTAACTTTAACCTTTTACCTGACATTGTGAAAATAGGTCTTGTGGACCCACAGAAAAGTTGGCAGGTGGAAAGGTGGTGCTGGAGAAACTGACTGGAGAGGAAGAGGGTACGAAAGTTGATTAGAGGCAGAAAGCAACAGTTTTCTGAATGATTCTCCAAAATGATTTTGCACTGGTACTACAGTACTGTGTAAATAAATCAGTGTGGCATAGTAAGCAATGATTCTGAGGGAGGAACTTTCAAAAATTAAATGAATTACCAAATATATTTTCAAAAAAGTTAGTTTGAGACAGGTAATGCTGTTTGAATGAGGCAATAAGAACAATTTTAAAAAATCATTAGCATTGAAAAGGGTGCTTTGGATAGTCTCAAAGCTCCAAGTTTTTATTTACAGAAGATACACAGGAAAAAAATTAAGTCCTGCAGATGGTCTTGCTCAATGTGGCTTTGATAAAAGCTTCTTCATTTTGAAGCTGGGCCAATTATATTTCATTTCAGCAGCTCCACGGAGCAAAAGAGCATTAAAAATAATTAAACAAAAATTGACTTAGGGTTAAGCCTAGCCAGTGACAGGTGGGGAAGGAATCAAAGGCTGAGAGTATTTTTTTTTCTTTATTCCAATTTTTAGTTGATCATTATGATCATCCTATTTTGATCTTCTGTACAAAATACAGGCCAAAGAACTTCACCAAAACTTTCCGCAACAAGTCCACAACTTTTGTTTGAGCTACTAAACATCTTTTGGAGAGGTATCCAAACTTGGTTTAAAAACTCCAACTGACCGAGACACCCCCTCAGCTATAAGTAAGTTGTTCCAATGGTTAACTGTTAGAAATGTACATCTCACTAGGTCATTTTTCTGTGTCATTTAATATGGCATAATATGTAAGAGGGTCTGATCTTGCAACCCTTACTCACAAGTTAGTCTGCTTCAGTTTTAGGCAGAATGTGCAAAGCACCAGTGTAGCTAGCTGATTTCATGAAGTGCTGTTGTAAAATAAGTTCTACAGCATATTTACAGTCGGATTGATGTAACAGACATGAAACCAAGAAGTTTAAAATCTCCTACATTATTCTAAAATTAAACTAGTCTCAGTGTAGCAAGGGTCAGTGTAGCAAGGGTCAACCATCTGTTCAAACATTCAGGTTATATTTAAAACGTAACCCTTTTCCTCCATTCTTCTCCCCAGGCCCAAATGTACTTCCCAATAATGTAAAAATGTTGCTTAAGCCACATCACTGTTATAACAACCACTCTCTGAAGACCTTTTTCCAATAGAGGACTATCTGTAAAAGTCTTGTTCTTGTTAGAACAAGGTAAGGAAGTGAATGGTGAGTCAAAATATCAGAGAACTGTAGTGCAATACTTTACTAGGCTCAAAGAACCACCACTACCTTCAGGTAGCCAAGGCTTTAGATGATGATTGTAAGTTCTCACTAGGTTCACTGTCAACCACAACAGCCCCCCGCCATCTCATGCTACACTAATAATGTATTAAGACACCACCAGAATGCCAGAAAGTCCATATGACAGCACCTTCACCAGCCAAGCTTAAAAGTGGAGTAACAAGTGAGGCAATGCAGTGAACCTTCTTGAAAGTTTTCAATAACCAGTTAAGATTAGCTAAGTAAACATAGTACAGCCTGTCTTTGGAATGCTGCCAATAATTATATCAACTTCCTTGAACATGTGCAAAGTGCATTTCTGTGAGGAGCACAACTAGGTCAAGCCAAGGGAGGATTTTGCTGGAGAGTCACGTTTCTCTTTGAAGACATCCAGTGGTTAAGGTTCTAATTCATTACTTGGGAGACTCAGATTCAGTTTTTCAGTCCTATGTAACCATGTGCAAAACACTTCAGATGTCTATCTACACAGAAGTTTGAAAGTGCAACTCTCAACTCAGGTAGGTGTCTGTGTGCTAAGAATAGCAGCGTGGCTACAAAAGCATGGGCTTCCGGTCTGGCTAGCTGCGCTGGTACAATCCCATCCATGGCCCTACAAACATATACAGGGATCTAGCTAGAGTTGCTGTGGCTACGCTGATATTTTTAGAGCGCTAGCTCAAGAAGAACTAGCATGTGTACTCCTGCCCATGTAGAGAGATACACCTCCCAGCTGCAGTGTGGAGGGATCGTGAGTGTTTTGGCATCTTAGTTTTCCCTCTGTAAAACAGGCATAATTGCACTCCCCATCTTATCGTGGTGTTGTGAAAATAACGACATTAACAATTGTGAGACATTCCAATACTGTGGGGATACATACCTAAAAAGCCCAAGATAGAACTACTTCCATGATGAATTTCAGCACTCTACAGGAGGGGATGTTAGCGAGTAGTCAACCTGAGTATTGGACTACTCACTTCCCCACCCCTTGATGCCTCTATGAGAGGCAGTGAAGGGAGGGGTGTGGGGGAAAGACCAGGAGCTGGGGAGAACTTAAAAGCCAGTTCCCCCCAGCACCAGCTCCATGATGCCACCTGCCCCACCCCCACTCTATCATAGGCAACAGGGGGGGAATGGGGAGGCTGCTCTGGCAGCAGCCCTTGTCCATGGGGGTCCCAGCGGGGAGCAGCTAGCCCTGGCCGCCGCAAACCGGGGTGCTGGGTTCTGTGCAACCTGAGAGAGAGCAGTCCCAGCTCGTGCTAGTCTAGGATGCCACACCTCTGCATTTTAAATGTAGAAACAGCTGCCTGGCTCTTACTACATTTAAAATGCAGAGCCACAGTGTGGGTGGCTCACAGAGCCAGCACGAGCCAACTGCTCAGTCCCGGCTCAAGCTGGCTCCTGGAGCTACCCCCTCTGCAACTCTGCAGAGCAGTCCTTATCAACTACGTGATTAGTGGCTCTGCAGAGCAGTCCTTATCAACGACATGATTAGTCAGATAACTTCAATTTAACATCCCCACTCTACATGCAAAGTTTTCAAACTGTATTCAGGGGCACCCCGAGATTACGTCACGGCCATTGACGGCCGTGCAGGAGGGGGCGCTGATTGCACCTTCCGCCTGGGGTGCCAGCTCCCGCAGCCGGCCTCAGGCCGCTCCTGACTATAGTGCTGTTGAATATAATTTTTCCTCCGAAAAGGAAAGTATTTTGTCCCTCCCCTGCCCCATTCTCCTTATAATCAAAAATGCGTGGAGTAAACAAAACACCATGACAGGCAAACACACATCCAGAACACCCCTTTTCAGGAAGAGCCGAAAGTCAGTTAAAGAGGTGAAAGTTGTGACCAGCTGACAAAGATGGTAGAATAAAAAAAAAGCTTCTGCAACCTTAAATACAATGGTCACAGCTATTTCACTGGACAAAAGGCAACTCCCAGCACACTGTCAATTCTGATGGGATACAAGGTTACTAATCATTTCACAGAGCATCACTCAGCACAGCTGATGTCACCACTTGGTGGGAATACGTAAACTGAGTAGGTGCTCTGCAGCTTGATACCAAGAAATCCTTCAGATTGCTTGAAAGGATCCCCTCTTTGGCTGACTGTCCTGAGATGCCATTTTAACTAATTGTCTGAGGCATTTCTTGAGGACTAGCTGTGCTCCTCGAGAATCTCTTTGACATTAGGGAAAAAGTGACATACACATATGACCACCCAAAGCTGCAGATTGGGGAGGATGGCTCCAATGGGATACAAGGCAGGTCAGATGTTACATTGTGGCCTCTGGGTTCCCAGGCTGCAGTATGGAAGCGAAATTATGACATTCAAGGGGAAGACATTAAACCATTTTTAACTGAAACTTCAGGATCATCTTCTGTGGGGAAGAGGGGTAGGAAACCCTTAGTCCACCATACTGAACCACCCTGTTCATATAGTGGATACAGGTTGCACGTCCCAAATCCGGGATTCTCTGTTCCAGCAATATCCATGATCCAGCATGACCATGGATGTTCCTGGATGAGAAAATCTCGGAGTAGCAGGGCCAGCAGCTGACAGCTCGGTGCAGCCCCACAAGTCTGGTAGCAGCAGTGCTGGGTCATCTCAGGCAGTGGTGGAGTGCGGATCAGAGCTGCCTGCTGCCTAGAAGCCAGGATGGGACCACACAATCCAGGAGGGGAAGCTTGGCTGGGACCACGTCAGCCTGGGTGACAGCAGGACCACAGGATCCTGGGTGGCGGGGCTGCTAATAGGAGCTAGTCAGGCAGTCCAGCTCAGTCCCTGCTTGCACCGGGATGGGGACCAAACACCGCTGTGGCTCTGCAGGCTGCCCAGCTCCTACTGCCTTTTAAGTTACAGAGCTGCAACAGGGTTTGGTCCTGGCACAAGCCAGGACTGAACGGGGCTGCCTGTCCAGCCAGTAGCAGCCCCTGGCTGCTGGGACCCCCACAGACAGAGGCTGCTTTGCAGGCAGCAGCCCCCATCCACGGGGGGGGGGAGGGTCCCCAACTTCCTGATGGGACGCCCAGCTGGCTTCCCCCCAGCACCGGCTCCTGCTTCCCCCCCTTGTTGACTCTGCTATAGAGGCAGCAAAGGGGGAGGGAGAATGAGAGTAATCATTTGACTATCCGATAAGCTTAAGCTTATCTGGTAGTTGACTAATCAACTATTCCCTTACATCCCTAGTACAGGCATGAATATTTGGCACTGGTATCATTTCAAGAATGAGGGACTATAATAAGTGAACTAATTTGGAAATGCTGCTGTTCATGCTCTTCTCACTAAAAACACTGGCTTAAAACCGATAGGGAGATTGATAGTATGACCTTTAGAAGGAATGTAAAAGGCACTGCAAGAGAATCAGAGTATTTTCCAATTGTAAAAAAGCTAAGGGGCTGCTGTATAATTTGAAAAATAATAGCCTATGGAAATTTTATTGCAAAACTATTTGGGTAGCTGCCATTAGTCTAAAGGCCCATTTTTGTTTAATGACTGCAGTTACCTCATTCTCCCAAACCATGTATCATAAATGTCATCACTAAGCCCTCACTGTAGTGAAGCCTCCAGAAGCATCATTATACTCAAGGGCCTGCTAGCATTTTCATTATTAACCCACTTCCCTCAGATTTCAGCCTGTCTTTTGGGTAAATCTTAGGTTTTATCTGATATTTAATTGCTGCACCTGCCCATCTTCTGCATAGGCAAAGCATACATAATATGCACTGTACTGTACCTGGTCATGTAAGCGCCTCTCTATATCAAGCCAAGCCTTTCACAGGAACTGGGAACATCTACTCTACAGTTTATGTTTTAATTGTGATGGGGACAGGGGTTGTGTCTTTTTCCTACAGTGGGAATTCTGCATATTCTAACCATATTCCAACTCTCCAACCCTGCTGCTTCATGCCATACAACTCAAGGCATTAAAAAGGGGTACTAGGATATCAACCATTAAAAGATGTCTATTTCCCTTTACAAAGATTCTCTGTTTTTCCTATGAGTAGGAGGGGATGGACTGGTTTTAAACATTCCCCAAAACAATCATATCCAAGAACTAATTAAGGCCTTGTTTACACTAGAAAATTGTACCAGTTTAATTATACTGGAGCAGCTAAAGCACTACAGCTTTATACCAAGTAATTGATCCACCCTATGGCTTGTGCTGGTACTATTTCAAATTAAAATCATACCCATAGTTACCCAAATAATTTTAATGGTATAACTTTCAAATACAGATCAGGCTGTCAGCTGTTAAGTGGCAAGAATGTACATACCTATCTTCTGGGAGAGGTTCCAGAAGACCGGAAAAGGGCAAATATAATGCACATCTATAAAAAGGGAAATAAGAACAACCCAGAAAACAGACCAGTCAGTTTAACTTCTGTGCCAGGAAAGTTAATGGAGCAGGTAATTAAAGAATTCATTTGCAAACATCTGGAAGAAAATAAGGTGATAAATAACAGCCAGTATGGATTTGTAAAGATCAAATCATGACAAACCAACCTGATAGCTTTCTTTGATAGGATAACAAGTCTTGTGGATAAGGGACAAGCAGTGGACGTGCTATACCTAGACTTTAGTAAGGCATTTGATACGGTCTCGCATGACCTTATCAATAAACAAGGCAAATACAACTTAGATGGGGCTATTATAAGGTGGGTACAAAACTGGCTGGATAACAGTTCTCAGAGAGAGTACTTATTAACGGTTCACAATCATGCTGGAAGAGCATAGCAAGTGGGGTTCCTCAGGGGTCTATTTTGGGATTGGCTCTGTTCAATATCTTCATCTACGATTTAGGTAATGGCAGAGAGAGTACGCTTATTAAGTCTGCAGATGATACGAAGCTGAGAGGAGTTGCAAGTGCTTTGGAGGATAGGGTCATAATTCAAAATGATCTGGACAAACTGGAGAAATGGTCTGAGGTAAACAGGATGAAGTTTAATAAGAACAAATGCAAAGTACTCCACTTAGGAAGGAACAATCCGTTTCACACATACAGACTGGGAAGTGACCGTCTAGGAAGGAGTACTGAAGAAAGGGATCTAGGTATCATAGTGGACCACAAGCTAAATACGAGTCAACAACGTGACACTGTTGCAGAAAAAGCAAACATGATTCTGGGATGCATTAACAGGAGTGTTGTGAGCAAGACACAAGAAATCATTCTTCTACTCTGCACTGAGCAGGCCTCAATTGGAGTAGTGTGTCCAGTTCTGGGCACCACATCTCAAGAAAGATGCGGAGAAAATGGAGAAGGTCCAGAGAAAAGCAACAAATATGATTAAAGATCTAGAAAACATGAGCTATGAGGGAAGGCTGAATGAATTGGGCTTGTTTAGTTTGAAAAGGAGAAGACAGAGGGGACATGATAGCGATTTTCAGGTATCTAAAAGGGTGTCACAGGGAGGAGGTGGGAAAATTGTTCTCCTTGGCCTCTGATGATAGGACAAGAAGCAATGAGCTTAAACTGCAGCAAGGGAGGTTTAGGTTTGACATTAGGAAAAACTTCCTAACTGTCAGGGTGGTTAAAAACTGGAATAAATTGCCTACAGAGATTGTGGAATCTCCATCACTGGAGATATTTAAGAGCAGGTTAGACAGATATCTATCAGGGATGATATAGACCGTGCTTGGTTATTCCATGAGGGCAGGGCAGTGGACTTGAAGATCTCTCAAGGTCCTTTCCAGTTCTAGTATTTAATGATCCTATCCCACCATTTATAAAACTCAAGTCTTATGAGCAAGGAAACTGTTAGAAAGGATTCAATATTTTCCACTGGGAACATCAACTGCACACTTCTTACCCAATATAAAGAACAGGCCTGGCCAAAGAGTTTGCGAGACCCAAGGCAGGATGCTGGGAGTGGGGCCCTGGGCCCAGCCAGTGGATGGTGAATACTCATCAGCACAGGGCCCCAAGGCATTTGCCTTGCTCACTTTGCCCTAGGGCTGGGCCCGATAAAGAAATGCATGTTTTATCAAAGTACAACCTTGAATGACCATTGATTAGCTGGAGTGAGTCTTTAGGAGCTTAAATGAGATCTTGTTAAATGAGAGAAGACCTTTACATCTGTAGCTGGGTGTTAACGAGAAATCTCAGTTTTCAGGGGAAGAGAAAAATGCAAGCCAATGGCTAGAGTCAAAATGATGAAACAACTGGATTCCAATTCTGCATTAAGATGCTATCACTGGTTGACAAAAACTGGTTGACAAAAAACTGTTTACTTTGTAATTAAGCCTAAATTAATTCAAATACAATGAGCATATGAATTTAAGGACATTTAACATTACAGAAAGTACAATGGAACCTCAACGTAATGAACACCTTGCCAACAGAGGTTGTTCATAACTCTAAAGTATTTGTAAATGAACAAACATTATGGTGGTGCTTTCAAAAGTTTACAACTGAATATTGACTTGATAGCTTTGGAATATCACTATGCAAAAGAATAATGTTGCTTTTAACCACCTTAATTTTAATGAAAAAAAAAAAAAAGCACAGGAAATTTCCTTACCTTGTCATTGTTTTTAAAACACTTCCCCTTTATTTTTTCAAGTTATTTAACACTACTGAACTGGAATGCTCTTTTTGGGAGTCTCTGGTTGCTGCCTGACTGCATACTTCTGTTCCATATGAGATGTGCAATTACTGGTGAGTTCATAACTGTGGTATTCATAATTCTGAAGTTCTACTGTATGAAATGAGTACAAACAAAATTATCTTTGTCATCCTAATGAATCTTTTCTAAAAGGGTCAAAATTTGAAGTTGGGGTAATTATATTTTTGAATTGTATTTCAAAATTACTAATGAATATTCTTTAAACCTTGCAGAAATTTTATATATTTGCCTTCAGTCCAAGACTGAAAGCTTGTTGGGTCTGAAAAGTACTCAAGTCACAATTATGCATACATTTTAAAAACCAAAAAGGGCACTTTATAATTCTCTAAGTTTGACCTCCTGTATAACCAAAGTCAAAGATTTTATCCAGTGATTCCTGCATCTAGCTCAATTATTTGTGGGATTAAAATAGGGCTTTATAAAAGAAGCTGTTTGTAACATTACTATGGAAAATAACATTACCATATCTTTCCATAGTCTGTTGATTTTATTAATCAAGAAAACATTGTACAATGGAACAATTTTATTTCACAGACTGACCTCTGTCTCTTGAGTGCTTCAACTCCTATAATTGTAATAATTTATATTGTCTATAATGGAATTCATGCTATGAAATCAAACTAAACGCAAAGCTTATCCAGATGGGCACTGTCATTTAGAGTTCCTGATTATTAAAAAGAGAGTTTAAAACATTCCGTTTTGAGGTTTCTATTCCCACTTTAGATTATTAAGAAGAGAAGACAAAAAATAGTAATAAGAAGTAAACATTTCCAATGGCATGAGGCTTTGTAAATACTTGCACCAAACACACACACTAAATTGTGGGCCAAATTTGACCAAAACACGTTCGCTTAAAGACATTAAAACCTAGTGAACAAAAATGTTCCAATTGAAATGTTGGAAGTTTAGAAATTTCATGCCAGCAGTTCTGGTCAGAGTTGAGGGGAGGATTTTACTATTTAATATTTCATTCCAATTTCAAACAACCCATCCCAAATTCTGGAATTCTCCAAAACAGGGAAAACTTCAAAAAGGGAAAGCCCATGACTCCAGGACAGTCCACCTGGCAGGCTGCCCTGAAGCCACAAGCCCTGAAAGCTATGGGGTCCCCAATTCAGGGGCCATCCACATGGCAGGCTGTACCCAGAGCTGCAGGATGCTGGAAACCTTAGGAAACCAGGCTGAAGAGTCACAAGCCTAAGAGTTTGGAAGCGCTACTCTATAGCAGCGGCTCTCAGCCAAGGATCAGGGTCCCCTGCGGGACCACAAAAAGGTTTCCAGGGCCTGCCAAGAAAGGCCAGCATTAGATTCCCGGGGGCACAGGGCAGAAAGCCAAAGCCCCACTGCCTGGGGTGAAGCCTGTTGTCCTGAACCCTCCCACCCAGGGCTGAAGCTGAAGCCTGAGCAGTGTAGCTTCATAAGACCTCCTTTGTGGTGAGGTCCCAGGCAACCGCCCTGCTTGCTATCCCTTAATGATGCCTCTGACTTTTATATGCAAAAACTAGTTACTGTGGCACAGGCAGCCCATGGTGTGTCTATAGCAGGGGTGGGTAATAATTTTTGAGGAGGGGCCGCTCCCAAGATTTTGGAAAGTGGTTGAGGGCTGCACTCTTCCATGGTATTAATGGAAGAGGTGCAGGGTCTGGGATGGAGGTTGGGCACCCAAGGGAGCTTGGGGTAAAGGACTGGGGTACAGGAGGGAGAATGGAGTATGGGAGGGAGTTTGGGCAAAGGAGGTAGTTGTGACCTAGGGCAGGGAACTGGGGTGCAGGGTTTTGGGATGTGACCTAGGGTAGGAGGAGCTTGTAATCTCTGGCAGGAGATTGGGGTGCCCGATCTGGGAGGGGGTATGGGTGCATATGGAGTAGCAGTGTACAGGGTTGGGGAAGTGAGGGGCTGAGGTGCCAGAGGCAAGTTCTTACCAGGAGACTTACCAGGCTGTCTGCAGAGCTAAATGCTTGCAGAGCTTAAAATGTTTCTGCATGCTCAGCCATGTGCTTGAGTGAATTAGCGGGAGGGTTGTGCTTTGTGGCTGCCTGTTATTCAAACAGGCAGCTCCCATTGCCAGTGTCCAGAAACTGGCCAATGGGATTGTGCTGGGAGAGGGAGCAGTGTCTGAATCTTCCCCCCTTCTCTCCGGACTCAAAGAGAAAGCACCCCGCTGCCACATTTCTGAGCAGCATGTGGGACTGTGGGGCAAGCAGGGAAGCCTGCCAGGGGCTCCCCACTGCCTCCATGGGCCGTATTTTGCCCAGGCCTGGTCTATAGCATGTTGGGCAGGGGGTCAAGGGGACTCCAAAAGAAAGATTGAGAAGCCCCACTCTACAGCATCCCATCAAGCAAGCTACAGAGGAACCTAGGAAACTGGGAGCCTGGGTTTCCAGGCTCTTGGCTCCCCAATGTGCCACCCAATAGCAGCTGGCAGGAAACAGCAGAGCATTTCAATGTAGATGAATTTGGATTTGTTGATGGAAGATTTTCAAGCACCTCTAGTCCTCGTGGCTTTCAAGGAAATTGTTAGGTCGAATCTTTCAAGCAGATGAGGCCTGAGTGTCCAACATGTGCTCCCTCCGAAGGATCTGGCAGTGGCTGCTGTCTAAAGACAGGATACTGAGCTAGTCACACCATTGGTAGGGCCATTCTTATGTCAAGTTCCTAGCAGTTCCTCTTGATTTTAGCGAGCCCATTTCCAAAATAAGCAACTCTTCTTTATTTAAAAATTTTATTTATTTTTGGTAACTAGCTTTAAATTGCTTAAATCTAAACATTTCAGCCACAGTTCATACATAAATCTCTGATCTCTTCAGATGCCTTTCCTTTGAATTAATCACTACAATTGTTTTCTTTTAGAATCTGTGAGTTCTATATTATTTCATGTGAAAGAGCAACCGCCTCAAGAAACGGTGCAAGTCCATGGTCAGTTCTGCCCAGAAGAATATTGCCAGGCCATCAATGTCAATCTGACATATTATTTGTAGATAGCTCTTACTGTTCTTCTCAAGCAGAGCTGACCTCAGCTACAGTGCATACATTTATTTTTAAATCAAGATACAAGCTATTATATAATAATGCTAAAGAACATCTACACATTATGGAGCTTATCAAGAAATTTAGGACCAAATCCACTGAAGCCAAGGAAAAGACTCCAAAGGATTTGATCTGGTCCTTAAAACATGCACCTCATTTTATATTGTGACTAATCAGTGACAAGCCTTGTTTGTCTGAATTAGTCAGGCAACTTCATAAACATACAGATACAGAAAACCTCCATTAGATACAGTTCTAGGAGTGGTTGCCCAGATAACTAGATAATACAGCCATGCATTAACATAGCTAGAATGTAATGGAATGAGACACAGTCCTTCTTCCTCTACACATTTTTTAAAGGAAAAAAAAAAAGGTGTCAGTGGGAGGTTGTAACTGTTCATCTCTGCAAAGGTAATATGTTTCCAAACATGGAGCTGATGCTACCAACCTGGCCTCTTCTGAGCAGTCTTTGCTCACACAAGTAGCCCCGTTAAAAATCAATGGGATTATCCGTGTGCACTAGTGTTGAAAAATTGAGTCTTGTGTTTCCATGCACCATCATACATTATGATGAGAAAATGCTGTACCACAAGCCAAGTGTAATTATTTTGTTCCAAAACTGGCCATTGTGGTTTAGGTTACTATGAAAAACAAAAGAGTTTGGCTACTCACTACTGAAGGAAAAAGAGTGAGCTCATGACTAATCTTTTCAGTTCTTGGTATTGGCAGGATTTATACAGCCATGCCAATTTCTATAAAAATAGTAAATCGTATTACCTCTCTGCTGCAAGACCAAAGATGCACAATGATACCTTAATACAGATTAAATAAAAATAGCACTACCTGAGTCAATCCAAGGATGATAATGCTTTGTAATCCCACACTATTAAAGGATGAACATTTGTATGGCAGTGGATCAACATGAGATACTTGCAGTAGGATACATTTTTCTCTCTGTGTCTTATGCTAGATGGACATTCACACAAAATTTGGAAGGAGGAAAGTGTGTAGTAGGTTCGTTACGTGGAGAAAAAAAGCACTACAAATTAGATAATGCCAACCTCAGTGTATCCTTTTAGTTCTTTAAATGTTAGCCCATTACTAAAGTTTCAAGCAAGGTGGTGCCTGATTTGGTGCATTTATCCTTAAAGCACTCCCTGAATAATCTGCAAAAATGTTAGAGTGTTTTCAGCACTGGAAACATCGAAAAGTATCCAAGAGTTGATACTGCAGTTCTCATTAAAGTGGAAAATATGAAGCATGCATAGGGTGGAAACATATGCAAAAATGTGGTAAAAATTAAGGACAATACAGAAGGACTTCAATAGTGAAAATATTAGCAAAAATGAATTATACAGTGGACATGAATAAAGACAAAAAAGCAAGAATGAAAGGAAAAGAAAGAAGCAGGAAGAGGAGCAGAAATATGAGTAAAAATGCATTCTTCATTTAGTAATACGAGACAAGAAGGGTCCCAAAATAAGATGAAATTAGTCTAAATTAATTTGTAATGTAACAGACCTGGCCATCTGTTAGAGTTAAGGCTTATCTATACACATTATTTTTACTTCTTCACTTACTCTTCACTTTAATAGCAGTGTGATCCACTTGCTTACACTACGCATTCAGTACTTCAATTTTTTTGCATCCACAGTATCTATACTTATCCATCCATGTCTTGTAGGCCCTACCAAAAGGTGCAAAGAGATAAATACCATATTGGGAAGCCAATGAATTTTCTTTTTAAAAAGTGTTGTGGTATATTCTTTACCTATCAGGGAAAGGCAAAATGTAATGCTAGCTGCATTACTACAAAGAGAATCAATTACAGCTTTCCCCTTCAGTCCCCCAGGCAGGAGGTTGTGGAAGCTTTATGGGATGTTGCATGGTTGTAGTGGGGCTGGTGAAAAAACTCTATGCTGATGGGAGAGAGGGAGCTCTCCCATCAATCAGCATAATAAAACCACTCCTGTGAGCAGCAGAAGCTGTTGCATGTGCAATGGCCAGTTTTTAATTCCACTGTGCGCTGGGGTGCAAAACTTCCCAAACTCAGGAGCACTGATTGAAATTCCAAAAAATTCAAATACAACTTACATTATCCACTTCCTGGACTGTAGATAAAAGGACTGACTTCTTATTCAGGACAAATCACAGCACTGACAATGATAGTGATGGAAATTAATCTAATACCTCTTCCCCCTCCCATTTTGTACAGTTCTCAAGATAGAGGCATCTTTCCCAGCCCTTTAAGATAAGGACAGGTCAAGTTTTCATTAAAGTGTTTAGAAAGGTCACTTTCTTGCCAGGATAAGTCTCTCTCGCTCTAGATTCTGCAAGCAGTTTTTTTGAGGAGTAACATTAGTTTGAACCAAGGGATTTGGTTCAAAATAATGCATCCCGGCGCGCACTTCCGGGTTCGAATCAGCTGTGATTGAAACTAGCGCGCCAGCGAGATCATGCTAATGAAGCGCAGGATATTTAAATTCCCGCTTCATTAGCAATTTCGAATGCCTGTATTTGCATCTTTAGTTCGAACTAGGGTGCAAGCGTAGACATACCCTTTGATAATATTCTCATTAACAGCAATTCATTAACAGCAACAGCAACTGTTGGTTCCCCACACAGGTATTTTACCGGTTCTCTATGCATCTTTTAGTCTATTAACACCTGCCCCTCACTCACTTCCCATCATATTTGGTGACCACGGCAATGTGTGTGCATTGAGAAACATTTGCATGAAGGACATGCAAACATTATTACATTAAATATTAGCCATCATACCACCACCCCCCTACACACACACACCCATGATTATTGGCAGAGCACATCAGAGTCCTACTGCATTCCTCTTTATACCAGATTTCATTAAAGACTATTCCAAATATCATGCCTTTGCGAAACCTCAAATCACACAGAGAAAGAGACTCTAAAAACACTTCCTAATTTAAACCAGAAGGGCCCAATTTTGAAACATTAAATGTGTTGTGTTTCAAGCATCGCAAATCCATTTCAGGAGCTGCATAATGTAACCATTAAGCTTTTGCAAAATACCATTAAATCTTCGAAAACCCTATAGGAGCACCTGCAGCATCACATAATGACAGAACATTCACCCCATAAATGCCAATTACATTACAGTTCCAAAACTATCAGTTTTATTCAGAAAGCTATTTGCCAACACAAAAATTGCAATTGGAAAGAGTATAAAGGAGGGATTAAAAAACTTCAAACCCTAGCAGGGTGACTCAATCCTTTGTTCTATGTAGAAAATTAGGGTGTCATGCACTATATGGGGTCAGTCTTTGTGAAACAACTTAATTGATATCCTGTCTGTTCTGCATAGTCAAATTTAATGGACCTTTAACAAGAATAAGAATTCTTGGCAGAAAAATCACCCCTTCAACATATTGTGCAACATGCTGTGGAAAAGAGGTGGTTGCATTTCTGTTGTGCTGTGTGTTGACACGCGTGACATACACTGGGATCTTCCATAATGAAAAACATACGAATTGAAGAGAAGGAGAGGTGGTCCAGTAATTAGCTGCAGTTGAATGCCCCAAGTCTTTTAATCTGAACACATGATCGCTTTAATAGCTTGTATCCTGCGCACAGGGGAAATGAAACTAAAGGATTAACACAATTATATCATTACATATTAATTACTCAGGAAGTTTATCTTGTTGGGAAAAAAATTTAGCATCAAAAGGGAAAATGCAGCAACAAAAATCGCTCACTTATCCTGAAACCAATAGAGAATACGACTGACAAGATCCGCGACTGGTAGCTGCACCGATTCACTCCAGTTGAAGAACTGGCTCAGAACAGAAGTCGACAACCCCTGGCACATGTGCCACAAGCGGCACGCAAGCCAGTTTTTACCAATCAGCCTTGCCTCTCCCCCCCTCCCCTCCCCTTCCCCGTGCAGCAGGGAGCCAGTGCTGTGGCTCCAGCCTCAGCCGTGCAGCTCCAGGCTGGAGCATCAGCTCTGGCTTCCTGCTGGGAAGTGGGAGGGCATAGGAGAGGCGCGCCTGAGTCCCTGGGGCTGCCTTCTGCTTCAGGAGGGGACGGGGCTGGGTCTGCTCTGCAGAGCTGGGGCTGGGCGGCCGGCACACGTGGTGTATCAGGGCCTGGGCTGTGCCGTGCTGCTCACTGTGAGCTGTGCACGGGGGCAGGGAGCCCCTTCCAACACCCTGGTGCACCCAGCCAGACTGGAGCCAGCCCTGGGCAGCCCCGGGCTCTGCCTGCCCCAGCCCCGAAGCCGCAGCCTGCAGACAAAGGGCTGGGCTGGGCTGGGCTAGCCGGGCAGGGAAGAGACTCTGCCCCCTCCCTCCACCTCTCCTTGCCCCAGTGCGGCTCGCGGGGTGCTGAGAAACCCAGCACTGCTGCCCTGCCAGTGAGTGCGCTGGGGGCACAGAAATGTGGAGGCAGGCGGGGGGGGGAGAGGCTCAAGGAGGCTGTGGGGGCAGGATAGGAGGGAGCAGGTGTTGCACTGAGAGGTCTGGGGTGATGTAGGGGATCAGGCTGTGGGGGCAAGATGGGAGGGGACAGGGGTTGCACGGAGGGGCATGGGTCAATGCAGGGGATCAGGCTGGGGATCATGGGGCTGGGGGGAGAGGGAAGATGTGAGGGGGGATACAATTTTACTTTGCATAGCTGCACTTTCCTTTATTCCCCACTTCTTTGCCTCCCTTCCCAACTAGCTATTTGGATGCATTCTCAACCTCTCACCTTTTCTGCATTACTCCCGCTCCCACCCCCAAACTCCCTCTTGTACCCCCACCCCACACCCTCTCCTGCCACCAAACTCCCTTCCAAATGCTACCCTCCTCACCCCATATCCCATTCAGATCCTGCATCCCCATCCCACTCGCTGGCGGCCCTGTCCCGCACATTGAACCCCTCATTTTTGTTCCCACCCCAGAGCATAAGGGGGTCCACAAAATCCACTAACTCTGGAACCCCAGAAAAGTACATCTGGCCTATGGGAAGCTCTGAACCTCAGTCCTCCCTGTCCCTTCCCCTCACCTGAGTTGGGGGCCACATCAGTGAGGGTTGGGGGGTTTTGGAGTTTTTGATTCTCACTTGTGTGGTCCCCAACTGAGTTTTCTGTAGGTCAGTGACCCCTGACCCACAGAAGGTTCCCCACCCCTGCCATAAATAAAGAAAACATTGAAACCTTGTCTGTTTGACATAATATTTTACTTTATTTAAAATGAAGTTTGATAAACTAACATGAGAAAGTTAAAACACTTAATATGTTTAATAATTTAAATTATTTAAACCGTTCTCCCCAGCTGCAACACTAGCAAAATGGCTCATTAGGGTTTTCATTAGCAACTGGTAGGTTTTCCATTGACCAGGGTGGCCCATGGGGCACGCAGTGGAGAGAGCCCTTCTCCTCTTTCTAGGAGAACAGCACAGCCCAGGGCAGAAAGGTTAAAACTTGGCACCCAACTTCGGAAAGGTTGCCACCCCTGGCTCAGAAAGTGCATAACGTGGTCACATTAACATTCCTGTAGCAACCTTATCTTTTCACATTTGCTAACTATTTTAGTGTGTCATTTACCTAGCTTTAACTACAGTCACTTATGCCATATGCCTCTATGCTATGAAGTCCCATTAATCAGAGGCAAGAGTGAGTATTCCAAACCTGAAAATTCCATTCTAGTCAATTAAAATAGATTAGTTATGTTCTCAAGGAAGTTGTCCTTTGAAATGGAACGGAGGATTTTGCCCTCATGGGGCAGCATAGACTATTAGCTCCAAATACACTCTAATTTGTACAAATGTTCCCCACTGTAGATAAGTATGTTTTATCTTTTTAAGCTAATTTAATTACTAAATTATCAGGAAATCCATTTTGGTGTGACGATAAAAGTTTATAACATTAATGTAAAAAGACCAGACTTGTCCTTCAGTTCAACAATGAAAGGCATCCTGCCCATAAGCATAGCTCCAAACTTGGCTCAATGCAGAGGACTAATACTTGTTGCAAGCTAAGTTTTAAATCTTATCTTTTCTGCTCTTTCAGATTTTTGAGTGCCCGGAATGGAGCAGAAGTTTGTGGGGGAGAGGAACCCTTACCTCTGATCTTTAATTTCTTCAGAGCAATATGGATTCATTCATTTGCCTGAAGGGAAAGGCGCAAGGTGTATATAACTTTCTACAGAGTTTTCCCCTAAGTCACAGTCTTTGGGACAAATCCTGTTTTGGGTCACCGCTGTGAAAATCTCTTGGTCAGAGTTCATCACATGTAACACAAGTCAAATCTGGCCCTTAGTGTGAAAATTCTGTATTATTCAGTAGTCACTCCCACTACATACAGCTATGACACTTTATAGACTAAACATACATTCCACTGTCCTGAAATACAGAAAATTGCTGGGGGATTGATCAGTATGTGCATGGAAAAAAAAAAAAAAAAATCAAATCTGCTGATCTTCATAGTATACATATACCATGCATCCTGCTTGATATTGTTATATGTTCTTCAGAAAGAACAAGTCAATTATAGCTCAGAGAAAAATCCCAAAATGCAAGCATTGGTCTTGAACCACCAAATATTATTGGTCTAGATCAGTGGTCTCCAACCTTTTTACACCCAAGATCACTTTTTAAATCTCAGAACAGGTGAAGATCTACCGCCCCGCCCCTTTCTTGAAGCCCTGCCCTCTCTATTCTCCTCCTGTCCATCACTTGCTATCCCCAGCCCTTACTTACACACTCTGATAAAGTTTATTTTTAAATTATGCGATATATAAAATTAAAATCACGTGTTTATAGTTATGAAATAAATGGTCTGTTTTTTATTCATGCTATTTAAATCTAAAATATTTATAATTATACATTTTGTGGGGACAGAGTTCTGCGGCTGGAGGCAGGGGAGAGGGGAGGCAGGGTTCTGCAGGAGGAGACAGAGTGCCAGTGGGGACAGGGTTCTGCAGCTGGGGACAGGGTTCGGGCAGCAGGGGTGCCAGTGGAGCCAGAGAGTCCCCTGCATCTGCCTCCTCCCAGGATTCCCCGCCCCCCCCCCCCCCCCCGCGGCACAGGGAAGCCCCGCACGCGCACGCGTGCCTGCCCAGGGGGCCGACCCCACACCCCCGCACAGGGAAGCCCCGCGCGTGTGCCTGTGCAGGGGGCCGCCCCGCACAGGGAACCTCCGTGTTTGCTTGCCCCGGCGCCGACCCCTCCACCCTGGCGCAGGGAAGCCCCCCGCGCACCTGCCCCGGGGCCGACCCCCCTGCACCAGGAAACCCCGTGCGTGCCTCCCCCGGGGCTGACTCACCCCTCCTGTGCGGTGCAGGGAGCCGATGCTCCCTCCCGCAGTACACCTGGCAGAGCAGCTAGCGCGCTTCCGGAATCGCCGGAAGTGGTGCTAAGCTGCGGGACTTCTATCCATCCCCAGGAAGCCGACACTACCTCCATTTTCACTTGAGGTAAGTAATGGGGCTTCTCGGGGGTGGGAGGGAAATGGGGGCGGGGTGGACAGGATGCCTCGTGATTGACTGGTCGAGGCCTTGCGATCGACCTGTTGGTGACCACGGCCCTAAGGTGCCACAGGACAACCCACTGAAGTAAGATAGTGGAGTGGAAGAGGAGTCATTTCTAACCTTTCATAATATTATTAACAGTTCCAGAAAGCTGAACTATGTGGACACTAGTTTATTTGCCCTTTTCCTACTCATAGATCTAGGCCCGTGGTCACCAACAGGTCGATTGCGATCGACCGATCGATCTTGAGGCCTCGACCAGTCGATCACAAGGTGTCCTGTCTGCCCCGCCCCCATTTCCCTCCCACCCCCGAGAAGCCCCATTACTTACCTCAAGTGAAAATGGAGGTAGTGTCGGCTTCCCGGGGATGGATAGAAGTCCCGCAGCTTAGCGCCACTTCCGGAAGCGCGCTAGCTGCTCTGCCAGGTGTACTGCGGGAGGGAGCATCGGCTCCCTGCACCGCACAGGAGGGGTGAGTCAGCCCCGGGGGAGGTGCGTGTGGGGGGGTTGGTGCCGGGGCAAGCAAGCGCGGAAGTTCCCGCGCAGGTTGGCCCCCTGGTCGGGAGGCGCGCGCGCGCACGCGGGGGATTCCTGCGTGGGGGTGTGGGGCACGCTGGGGGATTCCCTGCACCGCAGGGGCGGGGGTCGGCCCGGCCCTGGCCCCGGTGCAGGCACGCTGGTTTCCCTTGGGAATCCTGGGAGGAGGCAGATGCAGGGGACTCTCTGCCTCCACTGGCACCCCACTCCCCAGCCCCCACGCCCCAGCCACAGAACGCTGTCCCCACTCCCTTGTCCCCACTCCCCGAACTCTGTCCCCACTGGCACCCTGTCCCCAGCTGCAGAAACCTGTCCCCACTGGCACTCTGTCCCCTGCTGCAGAACCCTGTTCCCTCTGCCCTGCCCCCAGCCGCAGAACTCTGTCCCCACAAAATGTATAATTATAAATGCTTCATTTTAGATTTAAATAGCATGAATAAAAAACAGACCATTTATTTCATAACTATAAACACGTGATTTTGATTTTATATATCACATAATTTAAAAATAAACTGTTTATCAGAGTGTGTAAGTAAGGGCTGGGGATAGCAAGTGATGGAGAGGAGGAGAACAGAGAGGGCGGGGCTTCAAGGAAGGGGCGGGGCGGTAGATCTTCACCTGTTCTGAGATTTAAAAAGTGATCTTGGGTGTAAAAAGGTTGGAGACCACTGCCTTAGGGTATGTCTAGACTACATACCTCTGTCGCCAGAGGGATATAAATTAGACATACCAACATTGCAAATGAAGCGGAGATTTAAATCTTCCGCACTTCATTTGAATAAAAATGGCCGCCACGTTTTGCCGAGTCAGCAGTTTGTTGGCAAAAAGCTGCTGTCAAGACGGGGATCGGGCGACAAAGAAAGCCTTTGTCGGCTGAGCCTGTAAACCTCGTTTTACGAGGCATAAGGGATCGGCCGACAAAGGCTTTCTTTGTCGCCCAATCCCCGTCTTGACAGCCGCTTTTTGCCAACAAACTGCTGACTCAGCAAAATGCGGCAGCCATTTTTATTCAAATAAGCACGGGAGATTTAAATCCCCGCTTCATTTGATGTCGGTATGTCTAATTTACATCCCTCTGTCGCTAGAGGGATGTAAATTAGACATACCGACATTGCAAATGTAGTCTAGACATACCCTTAAAGACTAACAAAAATATATAGGCTCATGAGCTTTTGTGGGTAACACACTTCATCAGATGAATTAAATTACTTTGCCAAAGAGACACAGTCAATGGCAGAGGAAGAAACCGAAGCAGCTCATTTGACTCTGAAGGTAGGTCTTCATCACTGCAGTAACCTAAGGTACATCCACTCTTGCTACGACATTACTCACATAACTGGTGTCGACGTATATCTTATGTTGAGTTACTGCAGTGTCTACACGAGACACTCTCCCCTTTGACTTACCTTACTCTTCTCTTCCTCTTCTCGTTGTGGGTAGAGTATCCAGGTCAACTGGAAGGTAATTTGTGGTCAACCTTACTAGACTGACTAAAATTACCAGTGCATTGATCACTTAGTGGATCCCAGCTGTAAAGTAGATGTAGCCGCAGTCATGTGCTTTTGCCATAGAACTATCCTCCCTCCTCCCCTAACATGAGTTACAGAATACTGTATTTAATCACTTATTAATATCTTCAAATTAAAAGCTATTTCCTTCTTCTGGATTAGAATTAAAATATTTAATATATGGTTGGGGTGGGGAGGAGGTTAGTTGTTTTTTTTCCCCACTCTTCAGGAAAAGTACTAGGCATCGTTTCCTAAAATCATAAAGACTTTGCTCCAATCTTATAAAGCCTAGCATAACTGGGCTGAGAAGTTAGTTTGTGTATTAGCATGAATCTTTAAATCCATTGTCAATGAAAAGGCAGGTAAAACTGAATTAGCAGAAGTAGTTTATGGCAGAAATTTAACTCCAAAACAGAATTAAAAGGAAGATAAATATCAAGTTTTGGAGGCTGGACAAGAAAGGATTGTTGGACTAGTAATCTACCATTTCCCTTGTTACTAGCATCAATCTACCAATCTGAGGGTTCTACAGAATCATTTTTAGGATTATCACTAATAAGAAGTTGTATTGACAGATCGAAGGAAAGAATAGAGTAACATGACTAGGGCTCTACCAAATTCACAGCCTTAAAAAACATGCCACATATCATGAAATCTGAACTCCCCCCTTTCTCCCAGGAAATGCCACATGCAGCCCAGGGCCAGCTGGGAGTCCCCCACTGACCCCGGGCTCCATGAGGTGCTGCCACTTTGAAACACCACATGGAGCCTGACATTAGGCTCCCAGTGGCATTTCAAAGCAGCAGCAACACATGGAGCTGACCCCAGGCCTCAAGTCCCCCCCTGGTTTCATGCTCCCCACAGCACTTTTCCCTTTAAAGCAAAGGCGGAAGCGCCCTTATCAACTATTCAATAAGCCAAATAATCAAACTTTGACATCCTTAATTAAAAGCTCAAGTCCCTACTAAGGATGTAAATGGTTAACCAGTTACCCAGTAAGCATCAGTTTTTCTGGCATGCTTACTCAGTAACCAGTTAACCAGGGCCCAGCACAGCTGGAGCAGCCCTGTTCCTGCAGTACACCGTGGGCTGGGGGCTGCTCCAGAGTTAACCGGTTAACCATAGAGTTTAACTGGTTAATTTTTTAACTGGCAATTTACATCCCTAGTCCCTAGCACTTTAGCTGTAAGAGTAACTCCTTTAATCATAAACAAGAAGCAGGCTCTTATCCTCTGTGTCAACAAGCTAACAAAAGGAAATCAGAACACAAAACCTAGCATGCTGTTTGTAAGTTATAAAGACCATCAGGAAGTTGGGGAATGTGTCCCCTGAATATAGACCTAATTTGAACTTAGTTTCCATCTGTAACATCAACAATCCTGAATACCTCATAGCAGCCATGTGGGATTTTCAGCACTGACAGGGTTAAGCACAATGTATATTTGTGCTTTAATTCTGCTGTGTCTGAGCATAGGAGGTTAAGCATCCCTTGTAAAGTACAGTACTAGGATTTGTGATAGATTTTGCTCACTCACTGCTGTTACTTGCAGCATTTGTTGTGCACTCCTAAGCTGTTCCATCCAAGTTTCCTTCATTTCTAGTCATTAACTCTCTCAAAATGACAAAGCAGCTTGAAATGTACTCAGCTCTTTTTTCCGCATTAACAGCTACTGCTTCATCCTGCACTGCTTCAACATCCATTCATTTTCTCTTTGCTGATCATATGCTCAATCAACAGGAGTAGGAGGCAATAAGAAGACACTAACTCATGTCTGGAAAGTTCAGCTTGGACAGTCAAACAGCATTAGGGCAAATCAGTGTTGCTTTTAATGCTCCCTTCGCAATTAAGCTTCACAAGTGCCTTTAAAATTGTTACATCCACAACCCATCATGGGCCTATTGGGCAATATGGTCATGTGAGCATGCAGGTGTAAGGTGACATGCTAACCCTACAGTCCCAGAGGGGCTGAGAAGCCAAGTTCTCACTCAGGGTTTTCTCCCCCCTCTCAAGTTCTACCATGGGGTGGAGGAGAGGAAGAAGTGGTAAGGAGCAGCCAGTTTGCCCTCTCCTGCTCAAAGGATTTTACCCCAAGTTCATTTTCATTCAGAAACGTGTCCAAACATCATAAGAACCAGTTAATAGTCCCCAGCTCTCCTGACTCTCTCACACATGCAAGTGCACATAGCAGCAGAGCCAGTACTGCATGGAGGAGTTGAGCAACAGGAGCTGCTAATCCTTCCTTCCTCGGCTTTGGACAGTAACTTGGCACATTTTCTATCCACTCTGGTCTCCTTTACCATAGTCCCTTGGAAGACTCGTGCTCTGGTACTATCTGCTCAGCTGCCCCTGGAGATGCTATTATCCCACTTTACAGATATGAAGCTGAGGGGTAAGTCACTCAGGGTATGTCTAGACTACAGAGTTTTGTTGGAAAAACCGCCATTTTCCAATAAAACCTAGAGTTACATCCACACTGCAAGCGCATTCTTTCAACAGTAAATCTAAAGAACAGAGGGGTTTTTGCGCAATTGGCATTCCTCATTCTACGAGGAAGAAGCCTTTTTGCAAAAGAGCTCTTTCGCAAAAAGGCACGTGTGGACGGGGAAGAGGGAGTTTTTTCGGAAGAAGAGGGAAGAGGAAAAAAAGCACAGGTGCCCTGGTGGCCATTCTGTCCATAACAAACACTGCCTACATGTGAGATCGAAAATGCGCATCACTTTTTCAATGCACTTTTGCAGTGTGGACGATCTCTTGTGCAAGAAGTTTTTTTGGAAGATCGTTTCCAAAAAAAAGCTTCTTGCACAAGAAGGCTGTAGTCTACACGTAGCCTCAGTGTCTCTGCACAGGAAGTCTGTGATGAAGCAAGAAACGGAATCCTGGACTCATGAGTCTCATGCTAATGGTCTAACCATGGGTCATGAAAGATCTGAGTGATAGACTAAGCCTGAGCGAACACCAATTCAGTGAGTTGCAGAGCTCCAAAAATATTAGACAATAGCTATGACGATGTATTCAAGAAATTCCCTATAGATTTTGTTTGTTAATTTGAAGAAACACACCCACTGAACAAACAGACTTTAAGTAGATTCCCAAGCTATTTTGTTTTCTTACACTTTAGAGCAGGGCTACTCAACTTTGGAAGCACTGTGGCCCACAATGAAACTCTCAGCACATGCTGAGGGTCGCAACATAAATGTGGTTGCATATACATGAAAATATATATGCAAATAGCTTCTTTACTGATGGGCACGAACACAAAGATTAAGGCAAGACTACACAACACGCAGGGCCCATTTAAGTCAGTTCTGTGGATATTAATAAAAAGCAATATTTACCAGATTTCCACCCATATGACAGCACTTTTAATAAGCAATGACATTCCAGGAATTTAACTACTAAAACGCATATCAACAGAAGACCATTATATTGACTACTTTTTTGTTTTGGCTCCCATCCGCGAGCTGCATTTTGAGCCCCTCTTAAACCCAAACTGCACTGTGGGCCACATGTTGAGTAGCTCTGCTTTAGAGTAATCTGTGTTTTCAGTTACAACGTGTCTACTGATGGCCAACTTCTTATCTTCCTTTTTTCTTCTTCTTCTGTCTGTGTAGGAAGCATTCCATCCTTAATCTCTGCAACATGAAGTGTGCCTCAGCATTACAAGCACCTGTCAACTGCTTACTAAGCAAAACTGACATTGCTTGAGAAGTTTAATCTGCAGCAGTGAAGCTGAAAGCAGGCAGGCTAATCTCCCTGCACATGGAAAGCTAGAGAAAGAAAGAGTGATGCTAAATCATTAACAAAAGCAGGCTAAAAAAAGATTTTTGGCACCGTAAAGTCTCACTCCAGCAAGAGAAAAGTGAAACAAACCAGAGGCAGTAAACTACAAATTAGCAGATCCTGTAAATATGCTACTATATGTGCTAGTCACTGTGTTTTTGAGAGCTTGTGTAAGCACCATCTCCCTTTTCAAATCCTTCTCTACATAAGAGTTGGAATCCTACTCCTAAACCTACTCTGATTTTTAATTGACCACACCTGATGATTTAATGCCTAGTTGCATTTACACATTACTGCACAGGCAGAAACTTCTTCCCTCATCCATTCTATGGATGGATACAGGATTGTACTAGTCAGACAACACGTTAGATCAGCTAATATATCCCCTGCTCTTAAATTACAGTTTTGAAGAAATATTCCAAGATACGCTGACATGGTACATTGCACCCCTTTGGTGTTTTTATGTTAGTTTTGTGTAGAATACAGAAATATTTTTATAGTATATGTACACCTGACAAGCTTGAACCTAAACAGTGGATGATAACACTCAAAATGAATAATTACTGATCATCTTCAAACAGGCAGATTCACAGCATCACTAAAAAGTTTATTTATTGGACTTCGCCACCATGGGCTTAACAAACAGTCAGAAGTCTGCCTAGAGCCTTGACTGACAGCACCTTAATGCACTATAACAATATAAGCAAAACCAAAAATCAATTATCCTTGCCAAATTCACAAGAAAAGAGAGTAAGAGAACAGAGTTGATGATACAAAGAATAAAAAAAATACAGGACTTCTACAAAGGGCGCAATCAGAGATAGGTTTTATGACCTATCATTGGGCCAGATTCATCTTAGTGCATGCAGATGCACTTTTATTGATGAAGTTTTGCCCTCTTACACAAGAGGCTGAAATTGCACTTATGTGTTATGTTAGATACTTGACTTGAGTACTTTGTACTAATGGATGCTTTTTACAAATTGGTCAGTAACTGCCCACTGAAGACAAAAGCACCACAATGTCCCATTTTGCAGAAGCCTGCTGTCTAGACAACTTTGCTGACTGATTTTAGTTCATATTGTATATTTGTAATTTCCAGCCCATTTTATACAAGCAGGGATCTGTCCTGTTCAATTTGTGGAAAACATCCAGCATGATCTTGGGCTCTGAAGAAAACAACAAAAGACCATGTTAAGCAGCAAATTTAAGTACGTTCAAACAAACTATGGGTAAGAAGACTCTCTCAGTACATCATCAGCAAAAAAAAAAGTGCTAAGCCAATATTAATAGGCAAGGCCAGAAGGTACTATTGTGACTAGTCTGACCTCCTGTATAAAATAAGGGACAGAAGTCTTCCCTTAATGCATTTGATTGAACTAGATAATATCCTTTATTTAAAACTTCCAATTGTGATTTTAAAATAATTGCGAGTGGTGTAGAAACGACATAAACCCTCAGTAAATTGTTCTAATTGTTAATTACCATCCTGGTTACAAATTTGCAAAGCGAAGTTTCCTTATCTACTCCAAAAAGAATGGTAATTTCAGGTCATCATGTACTTAATCCCAACATTTAAGCATTAAGATCATATACTGTACTGGACCCACATATACCTTGTTTAGAAGACAGAGAGAGGCATGGAAAGTCTAATGCTCTACTATGACTAAGCATACTAAATCTAATTGGGCAGGCCTTCAAGTGTCACCAGGAGATAAATTACTTTCTCTTAACTATTTTTTTCCTTCCTGAATTGAAGAGGCAATTGACAAATGCCACATATCGTATGGCCTGACTGGGCACAAACTACTGGGTTACAGTAAAAAGAGATAAAGGCACTATGGGATGGAACATTGCCAGTTATATTTACTCTATTTCCTCTTTTAATGC
Source organism: Rafetus swinhoei (assembly GCA_019425775.1). Lineage (NCBI taxonomy): Eukaryota > Metazoa > Chordata > Testudines > Trionychidae > Rafetus > Rafetus swinhoei. The sequence continues at coordinate 28,753,029 of CM033440.1, forward strand.
TAAACTCTTTCCAATAAGATTAACACAATTATATCATTACACACTCATTGTTCAGGAAGTTTATCCTTTCCTTCCTTTTTTATCCTTTTTCTGTTGCATTGCCCTGTGGCACAGGATGCTAGCTATTAAAGCAATACGCTATATTTTTGGATGGATTATAAAGGCTTTTTTTGGGAGCGGGGAAGGAGGAAAAGTACAAAGGGTGGCATTAACTGCAGTAAAATTAATCAAATACATCCTCAGGGAAAAAACAAGCCCTTTGTTACAGTAGTATTAAGGTTGCAAATATGTATCAAACAACATCATATATATAGTAGCCCAATGTCTGAGAGTCTGTAATGCTGAAATGCTGGCTGTTCCCTCTGGGCGGCGCTGTTGCCTGAAATGCTGGCTGTTCCCTCTGGGCGGCGCTGTTGCCTGAAATGCTGGCTGTTCCCTCTGGGCGGCGCTGTTGCCTTAGTCATGTTCTTCGCCTCCCGCCGTGGTGCTCGGCTGACTTCTGCGTCGCTCAGCCGGGCCACCGCAGGGGAGCCCAAACGGCCGCTTGCTCTGCTTGCTCCCCTGGGGCGGCCTGGCTGACCGACGCAGAAGTCAGCCGAGCACCACGGCGGGAGGTGAAGGGGGTGGGTGGTGACGTACACGGCCAGGGGGCGGGGCCGGGATGAGCGTGCATCCCCGACGGAGACAGAGGAGAGCAGAGAGAGAGTGAGAGGCAGGAGGGGGAGAAGAGAAAGAGAGAGACGGAGAGAGAGGCAGAAGGCGGAGGAGAGCTGAGAGAGAGAGGGGGAGGCAGTAGGAGGAGGAGAGAGAGGGAAAGGGACACAGAGCGAGAAACCGGAGGCTCAGGAGAGAAGACCGACATGGAGGAGAGACCTGAAAATCCCGTCTTATGACGGGCTAATTGGCTAGTACTGGTAAGAAAGGCCATAAAATACACAGGTTAAAGATCTTAAACTTTTGAAAGACAGGAAATTAAAAATTAAAAAAAAAAAAAAAAAACCTGTAAAATATGGAGAGTTAAAGTACCTCAAAAATCTTAACTTTGCAGACATGATACATACTTGCCATGAAGAGGGCCTGATATATTCCACAATATACATCACATATGGAATTTGCCAGATAATTCATCATGTGACACAAAACTGCTTTAGAATTTCATCTTAAAATGTAAGAATTATGTTTCTAACATTTATGATGGCAGAGAAGTTCATGTAAACGAACAATGAGTATTTTACATATTGTTGGTGTCTGCCTCAGTCTGCAGAGAGCCTGTAACAGCAACTCCAAGAGGCAGACATTGTCCCATTCACCTCAATCAGGATGATTACTTGACTCTGCAATTTCATAATAATGGAACATGAAGTTTTGCCCCAAAATGCCATGGATCTCAGCTTCTTGACTGTGGAATTTTGCCATTTCATTGCAGCTCCGCCCCCGGGGGCTGGCCTATAGCTGTTCATTGGAATACTATGCACAATCTTTGCACTGTTCCATGGAATCAGGCAGCAGGGATTTGGGGAACCACAGCTGGAGTCCATTTTGAAGCCAGGGAGCAGGTGACGAAGCCAGGAGTGAAAACTGGTGAGCTGAACTGCCAAGGAAACAGCACAACAGGCCTGGGAAGCCAAGGATATGAAACACTGAAGTACCTACAAGCTCTTCCTTCCTCAGCACACATGGACCTAAAGAGATTTGACTTCAGTGACTTGATAACAATATCTGAGCCCTATCAATCCAGGCTACCCAGGGAACAGCACACTCACCCCCCTCCAAAAAAACAAAAGGGAAAAGCAGTGCTGTAAAAGTAAAATCACTGAGAAAAATAAAGATACATGAATTATTTGATCATTTGCAGAAGAGGGCCAGTTGGTGTGTGGAGGCTCAGAAGGAATGGGAATGTGTTATTCATAAAATATCCCAAAATATGGAATTTAGGGGCTTTGCTGCAGTGCAGGTGGAAGGGTGTCAGGCAGCGCAGACGGGTGCGAGGGCGCAGGCAGCAGCATGGAGCTGGTGCTTGTGGGAAGCCAGCTTTTAAGTCAGCGCCACCCTCCCCCCCCCCTTCCCCGAGCACTGGTCCCCGCCTGCCTGTCCCCCGCTTGTGTGGGAGGCACCAAAGGGGGGGAGGGAGGAGACAGGCAGTTTCACGGAGACAGCTTCTCACATGTATGGCTCCTGTGTGCCCCCCTCACCCTCAGTGCTGCTGCCTCGCAGAGGTGGGAGGCAGGCGGCTCCACAGGATCCAGCCTGCTCGTGGGGACCCTGCTTTTAAGCTGGCTCCCGTCCGTCCCCGCGCTGCTACGTCTGTAGGAGGCAGCGGTGGGGACGGAGAGGATAGGCAGCTTTGTGGGAACCAGCACATGTGGGGAGCCGGCTTCCCCCCCCACTTGTTGCCTCTGATATAAAAGCAGCAGGGGGGAGGTGCCTATAGTAGTTTGAATTAACTGATAAACCTAGGCCTATCGGTTAAACCATTTAAATGACTATACAGTAACATCCCTAGATCTAGAAGGACAAACCTAAGCAGTGTGTGCCACAATGGCCCAGCCTGGAGGCAACCAAGAGACAAAAGTCACCAAGCCCACCTGCGAGGAACAGTCACTGCTTCTGAGAGGGCAGGAAGAGCATGGATGCAATAAAACTCCAGAGGCAACAAACCACTTTGACCTCCCCCAACCCCAGCACTGGTGCAGGCAATTCTTCAGCCTACTTTAGAACATTCCCTAGGCTAACAATTCCTGCTTTGCCACACCGAAGTCCCAGCCAGCTTCCACATGGACTCCCTCTCTCAGCTCATCAGTGAGAAAGAGAAACCATGGAATCTGTTTTCAGTGACTGAGGCAGTGACTCTGCAATGAATTTCACTCTGAATAGCTGTGAGCTGATTCTGCAATATGATCTAGGAATGCAGACCTTTACCCCCATGAACAGTCCCACTGAGGTCAACTGCGCTCCTCAGGAGCACAGGGGTTCTGCCTGTACACATCAGACTGCAAAACTGGGGCCTTATGTAGGAGAATTTGCAGCACTAGGAAAGTAGAAAACTTAGATTATATCTTAATGGAAAGGCGTGTAAATTGTGTATTTTGTACAAAGAATGTTCTTATTATATTAAAAAGTCTCAGAGGAAATATATCCCTTAGTAATCGTGACTGATCTGTAAGCAAGTCTGAAATTTACAGTACTGTGACACCAACCAAAATTCTCAAGAATGATTAGTACTTTTTCTTGCTCACAATACATGCTTCAGAGATCAGGTCTGAGGGTTCTTGCATCACAATAAAGTCAACAGGTAGCTCTAAAAACTTGCTCCTATTCTCTTTCAGGACCATTAACTCCTAATGAAACAGGATTAGACTCTAAGGCCATGTCTACACTGCAACTTTAAGGCTCAGGGGTGTGAAAACACACACACACACACCCCTCAAGTGAAACAAATTGCAGCACTGCAAAATGCTAAACTGGCTCCCAGTGCTCAGAGTCACACTCCTCATTTAAATGGTTTATATCAGTAGTTCAAACCACCAGTCAGTGGACTGGTGCCAGGCCGTGAACAGCTGGCTGCCAGGCAATGGCACACTGCCTAAGACCAGGGGTGGAAGGGTCTCCAGGAGCAGGTGCTGCAGGATGGCAGGTTGCTTGCTAGGACCCAGCAGCAATCACTGGGTCAGGCCAGGCAGCAGAAAGAGTTTGCTGCTGGGCTCCCGCTGCAGTGTCGGGAGCGGGAACCTCCAGCAGAGCTAGTCCTGCTGTTCCCCAGGAGCCTCTCTCCTGGTGGCACCCCCAGCCTGGTCAGCCCCTGCCCAGCCCAGCCCTTTCCCAGGGTGGGCAGTGCTTGGGGGCAGGTAAGAGAGACCCTCTCCCCTTCACCCAGTAGCGGGACCCTCAGAGCCCCCAGGCTACAGGAGGAGGGTTTGGGCCTGGGCTGCTCCCAGCAGAGCTAGCTGTGATCCCTGCCCAGGGAAGCTTCCGCCAGCTCCCAGGGTATGCGGGGCAGAGTGGAGACAGCCCGGGGGGAGAGGGAGGTCAGGAGGGAGCTGAAGGGGTGGAGGCAGATAACGAGGGTGAGGGGGAAACAGGGATGTGTGGGGGTGGTGCAGGAGGCACTGAAGGAAGACTGGGGAGACTTATTGGGCAATGGGAGCAGGGGTGCAATGGAGGAAAACTCTGATGGGGGGCAGAGGGAGGGAAAGGGGGATGCGGGGAGGGGAGACTGGGGGAGCAAGAGCAACCTAGCTGGGGAAGGGAGAGACACAGAGCAGGGGTTCTACAGAAGGAGACAAGGGAGATATAATGGCAGCTCCCCCACCTCAGGGAGTGGGGGAGGAGGAGCGAGGGGATAGGTGACTGGTGGTAGCACTTGGGGGCACCAGGTCCTATGCTCCTGACAAAAATTTCAGGATAGGGTGCCCCTATGAGTAACCCTTCCTGTATCCCTCCCTCTGCAGGCACCAGTCACCCCTAGGGGAGGGGCTGCTCCATCCAGCTGCCAGAGGGGAACTCTTTTTATAAATTTTTTTAGTGTTGTAGATATCCGCAAACTCTGATCCATTATAACATGTATTGTGTGCGTGCAGATGCAATGCAAAACAACAGGTGACCTCTTAAAATTAATTACCATCATGAATATGCAAATAAGATGTTACTGGTCTGTCAAAAGTTTGCCAGTCCATGGTTTAAAAAAAGGTTGGGCTTATATGGAGTGCCATGGCCATACTTTCACTTTAAAGGTTTGCTGCGGCAGCACTTCTATGTTTTAAGTGTAGACTCAGCCTAAGACAGCAATGTTTTGCACACATTTGAAAAACACCAACCAGCCCAGGACTTGCTTTATGCAGAAGCTGTTGCTTCTAAAAGGTATTTCACATTTTCTAAATTCTACAATGGTTTAATAATTACATTTGTAAAAACCAAATGGTTATAAACCCACACATAAAAACGCACCGAACACTTGAGTTTCACAACCTATGCTCCACCTTCTTAAAAAAGTAGATCATTTTGCTGCCACCAGATGACCTTTGTTCTGAGGGGAAAAAAAAGCAGTAAGTTTTGGGAAATATTCTTTTTTCTGCTGAACAGCCAATCAAAACAGGAGAAAGCAACAGACGCCCTCCAAATGAGGTTGAGACTATCAGCAGTAAAACTACAATCTTTCTTCCCTCTACATAACTGGCACACAGCCAAGAATAGAGGAATTCCATTCACAATAAACTTTACAGAATCAAAACTACAGAGCAACAAAGGTATCTATTCTGTACCAATATGCTCTTCTGCTCAGCACTGAGGTGGATTAAAAACACGGAAAAAAAGACTCACATTACACCCACACTGACTTGGCTTTGGGCCCCCAGAAGGCATTCTTTTCCTCCCTGCCACCCCCACCACTGCCAGTTCTATAATGACTTAGCATAAGACAGTTGCCAACTTTCAGCCAACAGCAAGATACATTTCCTAAACTTAAGCCTGACCTACATCAATCTCTGTCAAAAGTAATGTTTGCATTTTCAATAAATTACAAACAGCCTCCAACTTAATCACTAGAACTAAACACACACCAGTATATTCACAATGACGTGTTCCTGGCTTGCTTTTTGAGTAGTAGACTGCATATACCCAAATGCCGGTGCCATGGAAAGAAGAAACACAACTTTACAAGATGATCAGTACACTAGTTCATTTGTTACAATACAAACACTGCCCAAAACAGCAACAAAATTGCAATCTGACTTCTCAATCAACGGCATGACCTTTAGCCCTTTAAGATAGCAAACTGGTCCAGGTCATCTCACACTTCTAATATTCAGCCTCAAAGCCTCCAAATGTCTATGCTGCACCACCTAAATGTTTTAAACAATATTATTGGATATTTACACTGTGAATTTTAGTCTTCTTTCTGAAGATGTTCATATTACTAGCACTGAAATATTAAACTGTTTTTCCTGGGGCATAAGCTTTCATGGGCAAAGACCCACTTAGCTCATGAAAGCTTATGCTCCAATAAATCTGTTAGTCTATGAGGTGCCACAGGACTTCTAGTTGTTTTTGCAGATTCAGACTAACACGGTTACCCTCTGATATTTTTCCTGGTTTGTTTGCTGTAGGTCTGTTCAGTTATGTGACTTCACCAAGACACTCAGTCTGCTCGATTGTCTGTACAAGTATGCTGCAACAGGGGCAAGAAACCTCTCTTTTAAAAATTACTATTATAAAACCTGAAGGGGGCCTCAAAGGCAAGTGTAGTAGCTGAGGCTGGCTGCATTTACTTCATGTTTTGGAGTTGACTAGTTTTCAAGTACCATATCACTCAAATATATACAAGAATACCAGGGGTAGGAGTAGGGAGCCTACCAGTTTTCAACTGGTATGTTTCCTGAAGAAAATGTCTGCGATGCAGAGTGAAGCGTACTTTGGCAAACGTGAACTAGCAATAAGAATTCATCGAACTACTTGGTTCCTGCTTGGTGATGAAAGGATCAGACACAAAAGGGACAAGAGCAATGTACATTAGGAAAAGACAGTCACAGGACAGAAACCATACATAAATATTTCCGTGTTGGTAATTCAGATGCCTAAAAATGCATAGGTCTAGTCATCTTATAAGTTACAAATAATGCTTTTTGATAGCCATTATATACCTCAGACAGTGCACTCCAGAGGAATTACAGTACATCTCAGATTGTTAAGAGCAATTCAGCCTCAAACTTGTGCCATATAATACCACTGAAGTACTCAAGTACAAAGGAATGCACTTTTATTGTATATTTGAATCTACAGATTTCCTGGTTAAAGAATACTGAATTTTTAGAGACTCAAGATATTCAGAAGCTTCATTTCGGCACTCATTCTTTCAGCTGCAAATTCGGGGACGGAGGGGAGGGAGTTATTGGAATGCAGTACAGTATTTTGTTTAAGAGTACACAAATACTTTGCTATCAAACTGAAGCAGAACATGACAATAAGCAGAAGACATACTGGTTGGGAGAATAAAGAGCATGCAGAAATCAACAAGTTGGTTTAGAGGGTTATCACACCATCACAAGCTTGTGAAAGCTTTTGTTCAGAATAGACTGGCAAAGTAAAGATAAAATAAGCTTCTACATTTGTTCAGCTTCAGAATACCAGCACGTTATTATTGTAGCAACTGGAATTTCAGATATTTAAAGCATTTCATGTTCATTAAGGTTAAAATTAACAGCTCCTCAAACTGAAATCCTACAACCACAGACAACCTAAAGGCACCTGATGCAGCATGTTGCTTCATTAATATAGTCAACATGATCTGGAGATAAATTACCTTTGCCAACAGAAATTAACACGAGTTGAGCTTTGTTTCTTCTCCATGCCACCTAACTTCTGTATATATTTTCTGATGTAAACTACAGAAAAGAACAGATCCTAAATAGTTTCAAAAATTGGTTTATCTTGCAGTCAGCAATGGAAGACAGACTGAATTACTGAATCTGACCTAAAGTCAGGTTTTAAGAAACAATCATACACTCAGAAAAGCAACATCCTCAGCATCAGCACAATCCATAGACACTCACATCAAAACAACAAATGCATTATTGGCTATTTGAAATATTACCATTTCTAGCCCTCCTCCTGCAAAAAAAAAAGTCCTATCCCAATTTTAATATAATTTGGGCCACAAAGCAATCTGTATTATTAATTCTGAAAAGTGGTACCCTGCAGTTTACCACAAAGAAAGAGCAGTTTGGATGATCAGACTTTTTCTTTATGTTTCACTAGATTAGAGTATATCTAACATTCACATGCACCAAGGAGCCTGCTATAAGAAAGAGCATTCAGAAGTCCCAGCAATATGCTTGTGGTTCATCTCAGCATCAGGTGGTCAAAGCTGTTCCCAAAGGAAAGTGGGCAGGGCACTTCAAAGTCATAGCAGATTAATTGTTCCCACAGATTTACTTGTCAATGCCAGCAGGAAGCATTGAAGCAGTGTTGGCATGACTATGCAAGACAGCTTTATCACAATAACGGTTTACTGCAACTCTCCACGGTCTCGCTATACCTGCATTTTAGGCAACGAGGGGATTCAAGGCAGAAATATGAGTGGCTCTCAGCCACTGGAGAACACCCTAAATAGTAAGAGGAGGAAGAGGAGAAAGTGCATTCTCAGTTTCCATCCCCATGTTACAGGAATTATAGTCAACCAAATTTCTGTTTGCAGCTAGGTACATTATACTATGATCTCATGACAAAGTTTAGTTGTCACACCCAGGAATGTTTACAAAGAACTGGCTTTAAAAAAAAAAAAAAAAAAAATCTAGTGGTGACTAAATGGCACAGATGAGCATATACAGTATCTGAAGACAAAAAGATTCCATTTCACACACTGCATTGCATAACCCTTTCCTGAGTGAAAGTTATTTGTATGGAAATTCTTTGGTAAAAAACACGTGTCACTTTTTTAAATATGAGATTTCTTGTAAATCTCAACATTTCACAATAACCTCAAAATACTCACTCTTTCTACAGATCATTAAGCAAATGCCAGCTCTAAGCAAATTTAAACTGCCTAAACCCTTTTAAAGCAAAGAACCAGCAAGTGTAAAAGTAACTGTTCAGATCTAGGGCATCTCAGCTACAGTCCTATAGCTCACTAGACAGCTTGGCTTTTGTCTTTTCTGATCACTTGAAAACACCACTAAAAGACAATGAAGACTTTCTGGAAAGGCATTTTATAGCGTTTGAAAGTACGAAGCTCTGTTTTTAAGCAGTTTGTTCAAACACAAAGGTAATGTTTATGCACTTGTAAGTCTGACTGGTAAAAGATTAACTACCATTAAGGTGAGCTGTGGGGTTTCTGCATAACTATAATCATATTTTTCTACTAAATTAGACAATTCCCACACACACATATCCAACACTTGCATACAAATATGTATGCACCTATGTGTGTACACATAGGCAGAGAAAAGAGCAGCGCTTCTCATTTCACATACCCCCAGTCAGAGTAGTGGTTTAACTTTGAAAACCAAAAGGGCTGGGGAGGAATTAAATAGTAAATCTGCATTGTACAACAATGTTGCAGAAGAGAAGACGACTATTGTAGATAACAAGGAAGTGTTCTGGCGAGAAAGAATGAAATATTTTGGTGAACTCACCATGAATTATGACCTACTAGACTTAACAAAAGACCACAAGTGTTGTTAGGAAGCTACGGGAGAGAAGGATCACCAGGATTGCTAGGGACACAGACCAAAGGAGGAGAAGAGACTGCAGCTTGGCACCCTGGAGGAAATGAGTTGGACAGTCTTTAAAGTCCCATCTTCCCCACTTTGTCTCAGCCTCCCCGGTGGGAGAGTACGATGCACGCACACACCCCACTGACAACTGGCACCGACCGCATCGGGTGGGGGTGGGGGTTGAACCCAAATGTATTTGAAAATCGCCGGCCGTATGAAAGGGCAGATCAGCCAACAGCCCGGGGAAGTTTCCCCTATTCAGGCGCTGAGCCGATTAACTCAGGCACCGCTGGGAAGGGAAACGGGGGGAAGGTGGCGTCTCCCCGGGGGAGAAGAGAAAACAAGCATCGAAGCTGCCGCAACAGCACCTCGAAGGGGCACAGCGATCGCTACCGCCCTTACCCGGTCCTGGCGCTGGGCTGGCCTCGCCGCCCTCCGGCTGCTGGGTGGGACGCTCCCCGCCGCACCCGCTCGCTGCTGCTCGGCCGCGGTGCCCGGAGCGGCGGCTGTGCTGGCGGAGGGCAGGCGACGGGAAGCCGGGCGAGCGAGGAGCGAAAGAGGAAACGAGCCGGCGGCTCTTGGGAGGGGAGGGCGCGGCAGCCGCGCTGGGACCCGGGCGAGCCCGAACTTGGCAGGGGCGGGCTGGCCGGAGCGGCGCTCTCCGCGCGGTCACTGCCCCATGCTGCGCCCCGCGCTGCAGCGGCGCAAGCTCCGCGCGGCTCTACCCCGAGCCCGGAGGCGCCGACGGTCTATTGGCTCCCGGAGCGGACCAACTGCGGGCAGGGGGGCGGGGACCGGGGGGGCAGGGCGTCGTGAGCCGTCGGGGCAGCCCCGGAGCCCGCCCCGCGCACCCGCCCCTGTGACAGGGAGCAGCGGAGGGGGCAGGGCCGGCGGCCCGGGAGGCAGGGAGCGGCCCGCCGGCGGGGGGTGCTGCGGAGCCGCTGGGGGCCACCTCTGGCGGGAACCTGTTGGTCTCTCCCGCCCGCCCCCCGCGCCTGGCAGCAGGGCAGGAAGCGCGGAGAAGTCCTGGAAAGTAGCTCGCTGCTGCGTGCGAGCGAGTGGGCGGGCGGCCGCCGCCTGCTGCCCCGCGGGCAGACCCCCTGCACTGAGCCGCGCTGGAGCCAGCCGCAGCGACCTGAACCGCACCTGCTCTGCCGCCCAGCAGGAGCAGGGCTCGGCCGCTCTGGCTCGGGGCTCCTGCTGTGACATGCGAGCAGCTGCCATAAAGTAACAGCGAATCGAGCCCTCAAACATTAGCAAAGGCCAGGATCGAGGTGGCCCCTCCGCTCGCTGCCTCTTCCCTTGTGTATTACCACACAAGAAGTTGGTGGCCTAGGCCAGAACACGGCTACATCTTTATTACAGCTCTTCTGGGGCTCAGTCCAGACTAGGGGCAGAGAACTTTTGTGGGGTCCGGAACCCCTGACCCACAGAAAAATCAGTTCTGGGCTGCACACAAGTGAGACACACAAAAGACCAACAACAAAACCCTCACTGAGTGTCCCCAGACTGAGAAGGAGAAAGACCATCCACATTCCCCTTGCACACTAGACCCTGGGGAGGGGAGGAGGGGTTGGAGATTTTGTGTGCTCCAGCTCCAAGGAGGGTAATAGGAGGGGGACTAGCATGCTAGCACAAGTCCCCCCGTTTTTTGGGAAGCTGAGCTTTGGGGGCCAGATCCAGACAAGCCAGGAGCTACATCCAGTCCCCAGGCCTGAAGTTCCCCACTCCTGATCCAGAGCCTGGAAAACAAAAGCCCATCCTTTTTATTCTTGCAATTAAGGCTCATTCACTGGCCCTTTCAGGAACTAGCAAGGATTTTGTACAAATACTTCCCCCTAGATGCACATAGAGCAGGGGTGGGCAATAATTTTGGAAGGGAGACACTTCATAAATTTCAGAAGTGGCCACAGGCTGACCCGGAAGGGGCTGGGTTGAGAACTACCCTGCTGCGTATGGGTGACCTTATTTTCTGAACTAGCTAGAGCTAGTAAAGAATGGTTTAATTTAAATTATGAAACAGATTAAGCATTTTAACTTTCTCATATTAGTTAATCAAACTTCATTTTAAATAAAGTAAAATATTATGTCCAACACAAACTATTTTAATATTTTCTTTATTTATGGCAAGGGTGGGGAACCCTTTTTGGGTCGGGAGTCACTGACCCACAAAATAATCAGTTAGGGACCACACAAGTGAGAATCAAAAAAACTCCTCCAAAACCTCCCAAAGCTCACTGATGTGCCCCATCTCAAACACCTCACTTCTCTGGTGCCCCAGCCTCATGGGATGAGGGGAAGGGAAGGGAAGGGAAGGGAAGGGGGAGACTAAGGTTCAGGGTTTCCCATAGACCAGATTTACTTTTCTGGGGTTCTGGACTTAGTGGATTTTATGGACCTTCTTAGGCTCTGGGGTAGGGACAAAAATTAGAAGTACAGTAGACTTCCGATAATCCGGAACCTATGGGACCTAGGTGGTGCCAGATTATCAGATATGCCGGACTATCAGGAGGTACTATAAAATGGTTATATATATACTGTATACATTATATACTGTATATAAAGTGTTCTTAACCCTTTTTATTGTACATACTGTATACAGTATACTGTAATGTTTTAGTTTTTAAGCCTTTTTACCCTTTTGCTCAGTTCAGCTGCTGCCGCTGTTACCTTGTGACTCATTTTTTGGCGAAGCTCACTCACTAGGCTCTTGCCATTTTGATGCCGGACTATCAGGAGTGCCGGACTATTGGATGCCGGACTATTGGAGTTTTACTGTACTTGCTTGCCTCCTAAGGGAGGGGCTGAAACTGTAATAAGGCCTGTGAAGTAACCAAATATATTAACACATGTTAGTGAAGGTCACTACTAGCATACCACACCTTCTCCAGCGTTGCAGTCAGGGTAGGGAGAAGAGACTGTTAGGCCCATGTGGAACGCTGTAGGGTAGGCACAGAACTGGGAGGCTAAATGAGGGCTAGAAGCATGCCAAGTGAAATTAGTATGTAGCAGTTCAAAAGGACTGAGTAAGCTCAGGACAATAGAATGTTTGGAGATTTTAGCAGCAAGTCTCTAAAAACCTCTACTGAGTATGTACAACTGGCAATTTTCTAAGGCAGTGGTCCCCAACGCAGTGCCTGCGGGCACCATGGCTCCCGCCAGGGCATTTACATGCGCCCGCCAAGTGCCCGGGGCCAGCGCATGCCCCGGGCGCATAGGTGGCCCCGGCCCCAGGCGCACGGCGAATGTGCGGCCCCACACACGGACGCACGGCTATGGGGGACGCCGGCCCTGGGCGTGAAGCTATGGAGGGGCGCCGGCCCCGGACGCGTGGCTATGGGGGGCGCTGTCCCCAGGCGCGCAGCGAATTGGCGGCCCCGGCCCCGGACGTGTGGCACATGGGGTCGTCGCCCCCGGGCACGCGGTGCATGTGCAGCCCCGCCCCCGGGCGCCCGGCAGCTCCAAAAGGTTGGGGACCACTGTTCTAAGATATTAACCCAGCTAAATCTGATGAGTTTTACTCAGATACCTCCCTGATCCCTGCCAATCTTCAAGTTCCAAAGCAGACATGCACTCGAGTTCTTCAAGGAAGAGCTGGAAACATGTGTTAGGCAGTTTTACAAATGTTATTTTAACTCCCAGCCTCTCTGCCTTTCATTTTGCTAAAAGTTTTAAAAAACTTTTAAAAAACCTCAGGAAGCAAGCAAGCATGAAGGCTATTAGTTTGAACTGTTAAATCTAGGGACAACTGAAACCAGAAAAGTGCAACAAAATTTGTTGGCAACTTTAATTATAGCTATCACAACCCACTCTACTTTTAATACTCCGAGCCACAAACACCAGCTTCCACTGGACACAATACTATGTCTATACTGCGCTCTCTTGCACAAGAAAATATGCAAATGAGGCAAAGCAGTGAATATCGCTGTCCCTCATTTGCATACTTAATGAGCCACCATTTTTGTGCAAGGGGCTTTTGCGCTAAAAGGAGACATCTACATAGCTCCTTTTTGCGCAAAAACCCCCTCTTGCGCAAGAGCCGTTGTTCCTGAAAAAAGCGGCAGAACGGCTCTTGCGCAAGAGGGGGGTTTTTGCGCAAAAAGGATCCATGTAGATGGCTCCTTTTTGCACAAAAGCCCCTTGGGCAAAAATGACAGCTCATTAAGTATGCAAATGAGGCATATTCACCGCTTTACCTCATTTGCATATTTTCTTGTGCAAGAGAGCACACAGCATAGATATAGCCCCAAGGTGCTCAAGCCTCTGCTCTGCCCCCACCAGCACCCTTTCTTCAAGTCCCCATCCCATGCCTCTTCCTGACCCGACCCATCCCATCCCACCCCTTCCTGTCTCTGCTCAGCCCTGCCCAGCCTCTTCCACCCTCTCCCAGGTGCAGCCTGTTCTCACTCCTCTCTTTCTCCTCAGCACTGCCTGAATGCTGTGGCACAGCTGATCATGGTGGGCAGGAGGTTTTGGGGGGAGCTGGCTTCTAGTGGATGCTAAACAGCCACTATTTTTTCCCCATGGTTATCCAGCACCTATGCTTGGAGCCTAATTCCTCATGTGAAAGATCACACATGAGTGGTCCCATTTGACTTCACTGGGCCCAGTCCTGCACTTACTTATGAGAGGATTAAATACATGTGTAAGGGGTTTCAGTTGATTCAATATTCAGCTTTTCTAACAGCTGAGCTAGGGAAGGAGCAGCAGTATGGACAGACATAATACCCTCTAACTCACAACGTATATAAACAATGCAAATGTGTGCTCCAGGCTACATAGATATTAATAGCTCTCAGGCCAGCCCAATCTACCCATGTCTGACAATGGAAACCCCACTGTCACTTGCAACCCAACATATTATGTCAGCTCTGCCCTAAATTAAGAACATGAGGTAAGAATGGCCATATTGGGTCAGAACAATGATCCTATTAACCTAGTATTTTGTCTTTTGTTGGTGGCCAGTGCCAGATGCTTCAGAAGGAACAAACAAAAGAGGCATCCCTTACCTGGTCATCCAGTCCCAGCTTCTGGCAGTCAGATGCTTAGGGACACCTGAAGCATGTGACTGCGTCCCTGAGCATCTTGGCTAAGAGACCTGATGGACCTAGCCTCCATTAATGTATCTAATTATTTTTTAACCTTATACTTTTGGCTTTCACATATCCCCTGACAATGAATTCCATGGACTATGCATTGTGGGAAGAAGTAGTTCTCTATGTTTGTTTTAAACCTGCTGCCTGTTAATTTCATTGTGTGACTTCTGTGTGTTATATAAAAGGATAAATAACACTTCTTTATTCACTTTCTCCACACCATTCACAATTTAATAGACTTATCTCATCCCCCCCGCCCCTTAGACATTTATCTTTTAAGATGAACAGTCCCAATCTTTTTAAATCTCAGATGAAAGTTGTTCCATACCCCCTAATCATTTTTGTTACCCTTCTCTGAGCTTTTTCCAATTCTAAGGTATCTTTTTGTGGTTTTGTGATCATAATATTTCGCAGTATTCAAGATACCATGGATTTATATAGGGGTATTATGATGTTTTCTGTCTTATTATGTACCTTTTCCTGCTGCTGCACATTGAACAGATGTTTTCACTGAACTAACCGTGATAATTTTGGCAATGATGGATAGTTTGACCAACTGACTCAAAATGGGAACGGCAGAAAGAAGTATATTTTCTTTGCCTATGGAATGCAGGCCCTGATCCTGGATTTGGATCCATGTAACATACTCTGCAAGGATCCAACCACACACATCTGATTGTAGGATCAGGATCTTAGACAGCAAGCACCCTGAGACAGGAATCAGCTGGTCTTCTATGTATTCCACTGCACCAAAAATGACAGCATTCAATAAACAGTTTTCCAAGGAGATAAAGTCCCTGCATGGACCTTAATCCCCTCTACAAGTAGGCAATTGCTTCAAAACAATACAAAACATGAGCATTAGTTCTAAATGAATATTTGAACATTTTGCTTATGTTTGTACCCTTTTGTGTTTGCTCTCTACAATTAACCCAGTGACTGAACATTCATAGCAGCAATGGATTAAATTAATATTAGGGAAAGCCAGTGTTGAGAACATAAACACAAGTATTTTACACCCAAACCGTTTTTCTAAAAGTTATGGCCTACCAGATAGGGAACAGAAACAAAGCCATGTAACCTATAAATCCAGTGAAAAATAACCACAAGTCTTAAATTACAGATCATTGTGAGTATGCACAAATTGCTCTTGAGAATTATTTACAGAAAATCATTTTGTGATCAAGTTTGAATAAAGGACAAACTGGAGAAAGCTATTAACTGCTAACAGACAATTTGCAACAGAAAAGGACACTACATTTCTGGACTAAGCCCTTGGTTATGAGTTATTCCCTCAGTTCTATCCCCTGTCTTCTCTGTGACATTTGAGCATGGGAGATTTGATTTCATTGTGCATATGTTATTAAGACACTCAAATTGTGCATCCGAATAATAAGATCAATAGGTAAGCATGGGCATTCACATTGTATGCGTGTAAGTGCCAGTTCGAGCACCCTATTACAAGATCTTATTGCCTATTAAATTGGACCCATTGGATGTATTTAGCTTACTTAAATATTTTTTAAATGACATACCTGCATTAACTGCATCCTTAATATTCACATATATTGGTGTGGTACAATACACAAACCAAAGTGCTTTAACTGCTTTTGTATCTCATCTTTATTTTGATTTTCTTCTTCTTCATTTTATTTCTATCATGGGAAGAAAAAGAAAAGTACAGGCTAAATTATCTATCTTCTACAAAGAATATATTGAATTTGATTAAGCATCTGGCAACAGAAGCAGGTTCATACAGTGTTCAAACCAAATGTTTATATGAAAATTAAAATATTTGTATGTGTATGAGAGAGATGCAATGTACAGTTATTACTACTCCTGAAACATCCACTGTAATTACCTGTACTTCAGTAACAGAATTAAGACTCCAGTTAATAAAAGTGATAGCATTACCTGTTCGCCTATGTTTAGGAATGACTAACTCAGGATATTAAAGGGATAGATACCTTTTAAATGACTCACTACACATTACAGCAATTTGCCTACCACCCGTGAGCTTTTCTAGTAGCACTGGGCTTGACTATAATTTAGCAGTGTGTGTTCATATAAACTCTGGTTTTGCCAAATGGGCTTAAACATTAGCCTTAAACAGTTGCTTTTAAAAATACAAAAAAAAAAAAAAAAGACAGTGAAACTGATCATAGACTCATAGGGTAGGAAGTGACTGCAGGAGGTCATTGAGTCCAACCCCCTGCTAAAAGTAGGACCAATTCCAACTAAATCATCCCAGCCAGGGCTTTGTCAATACAGGACTTAAAAACCTCTAGGGATGGAGATTCCATACCCCTTCTAGGTATCCCATTCCAGTGCATAGCCACCCTCCTAGTGAAATAGTTTGTCCTAATATCTAACCTACACCTCCCCCACTGCAACTTGAAATCCTGGCTCCTTGTTATATCATCTGTCACCACTGAGAACAGCCTCTTCATCTCTTTGGAATCCCCCTTCTGGAAGTTGAAGGCTGCTATCAAATCCCCCCTCACTCTTCTCTTCTGTAGACTAAATAAGCCAAAATCCCTCAGCTTCTCCTCATAAGTCATGTGCTCCAGCCCCTTAATCATTTTTGAGGCCTTCCACTGGACTTTCTCCAATGCGTTCACATCCTTTCTGTAACAGGGGGTGCAGAACTGGACACAATACTCCAGATGTGGCCTCACCACTGCCGAATAAAGAGGAATAATCACCTCCCTAGATCTGCTAGCAGTGCTCCTACTAACGTACCCCAAAATGTAATTAGCCTTCTTGGGCACAATGTTGACTCCTATCCAGATTCTCATCCATTGTAATCCTCAGGTCCTTTTGTTCAGAACTACTACTTAGTCAGTTGATCCCCAGCCTGTAACCGTGTTTGGGATTTTTCCATCTCAAGTGCAGGAATCTGCACTCGTCCTTGTTGAACCTCATCAGATTTCTTTTGGCCCAATCCTCTAATCTGTGTAGGTCACTCTGGACCCTATCCCTACTCTCCAGCGTATGTACCTCTCCCCCAGCTTAATGTCACCTGCAAACTTGCTGGGGGTGCAATCCATCCCCTCATCCAGGCCATTAATAAAGATGTTGAACAAAAACGTCCCCAAAATCAATCCTAGGGATACTCTGCTTGATACCAACCACCAACCAGACATTGAGCCATTGATCATTATTCATTGAGCCCAATAATCTAGCCAGCTTTCTATCCACCTTACAGTCCATTTATCCAATTCATATTTCTTTAATTTGCTGACAGGGGTGCTGTGGGAGACAGTATCAAAAGCTTTGCTAAAGTCAAGGTATATCACACCCACCACCTTTCCCCATATCTACCGAGCCAGAAGGCAATCAGGTTGGTCAAGCATGACTTGCTCTCGATGAATCCATGTTGACTATTCCTGATCATTTTCCTCTCTTCTGAGTACTTCAAAATTGATGGCCAGGATGACAGTGTTCAGATCATTTCCTATTTGCCAAACTGGCAACCTTCACAGTTCTCGCAACCTACAGAGCTGGCCATCCATGGTACTGATCTAGGGGGTTAGTCAGCTAGGGTCTTTTCGTAGATAACTCAATGCCCTGGAGTTTCAAGTCCCAATAACTTCAGTAGAAGTACTTCTCAGAGTCAGGAAAGCAGGATTTGGCCCTTAGTTGGTGTATTAGAAAAAAGTCCTAGGAATCTGATCCTGCTTCCACTGTAGTCAATGATAGTGAAAGCGACCCTTTTAACTTTAGGACAAAGACTAACCTAAGGTCCTTACTTTGAGGGTACAATTGAGCACCATGGCATCAATCCTTGAGTTATTCTGCCTAGGGAGGCCACTAGTAGCAGAGGGTCTGTGATTCTGAGAACATCCCAATGCAAGAAGGCCAGGGGCTGCCTGGTATATAGCAGAGAGTTTCTGTTAGTCTGACTGGCTCTGGGGACCCAATTCACTGTTGTTATATATGTCTCTAAAAGGTGTCATGTAAATATCATTGGAAGACTAATAACTCAGTGATCATTCATAATATTGCATGATGTGTGTATGGTCAATCACAAAGGTTTATATAGATACTCTAGAGTTATAACTAACATGCTTAAACCAGACACCTCAGGGAGAGTGGATAACATGGTTTTTCTTCCATACAAAAGAATGTGGTTTTATTGACCAAAGGCAATCAAAAGCACATTTGCATGCACTGGAATAAATTGCCTATGGAGGTTGTGGAATCTCCATCATTGGAGATATTTAATGATGGAGGGGACTGCATTTGGTGGCCTCTTGAGGTCCCTTCCAGTTCTAGTATTCTATGATTCTATTATCCTATGCCAGGTTAACAGAGCAAGTGGGAGGAAAGTGATCACTTAGGCTATGTCTACAGTACAGAGCTTTTCTGGGATACCAGAGGTAACCCGGAAAAGCTCTGCCACGTCCAAAAAATTTCGGAAAAGCAGATGCGTTTTGTTGGCATCCCTGTAAACCTCTTTCTATGAAGAAGAGGGGATATTCTGAAAGAGGTTTTTTTTCCAACATTTGGCCTTGGGTAGATGAGCCAAATGTTGAAAAGGCTCTTTTGGAAGAAAAGCGGAAAAAGATATGCAAATTGCAGTTCGCAATTTGTGTATCTTTTTCTGACTTTTCTTTGTAGTGTAGATATAGCTGTTACCCCAGAGTCTCAGTAACAAGTAATTTTAAATTAATTTAGAATTTAGAATAAAGGATGATGTTAAATGCTTTGGTTACCAGAAGGGGAGGCCCCTGACACCGTATCTGATCACCAGTGATTTCTCCCCAAAAGAAACACGCTTGGAGTCCAGATTAAAGTTCACTAATATATTGTAAGAATTTTAAATTGACAAATGCATGAAACATTATCATGAACAACAACCCATAAATCCAACCCCCCTCCCCCCCATCCCAAACAGAAGAGAAGAAAGACAGAAAGATCCCCAATACAGGTAAGGTGTATACGTTACAAAAAGTCTCTGTGTCGCTGATGGTGGTAGCAATGCTTGCGACCTTCTACCTTTGGGCTCAGGTTAGCCCTCAGGGGAGGAACCGCAAGTGATCCCTTGCAGATGGATCAACTGCCCTCGGTGGAATCCCAGGCTGTTGCCACAGGAGCCAAGGCTGATGCTGAATAGTGGTACAGTTCTGGTATGATGCTCGTTGGGCCTTCACCACAACGGAGTGTTTCAGGGACGATGATGATATTATGGTCCGAGGTGGGTAGAGATCAAACATCTCTGCTTGGTGTATCCCAAATCACCAGTGCTGGGCCTTCGCCACAGCATGGTGTGGGAACCCACCGCAGTTGTGAAGGATCCCTATGCCTTTTCCCTCTGTGGCGCTGTCAGGCTGGAACGCTACTCTTGAAGGGGAACCGTCACTGGATCCTGATCCTTCGATACAGGGGAGTGAGCCCTCAATGGCGTACACGCTCCCTCTCTGACCCACGCTGTTCTCACAGACACAGACGGAACACTGACCATACCCTTCCTTGGGGTGCAGTGCTTTTGTAAAACCTTTGGCAGGAAAACTTGTGTAGGGTGGTGTGCACAATTTTGGGCTGGGTGCAAAGGATCTGCGTGCCTGGTGCAAGCCTCTTTGTGCATTGCGCACAGCTTTTGTGTGCCATGTGCATAAGTTGGTAATGAGCGCAAAAACTTCTGGTGGGAAACAAGTCCAGATCTTTCCAGAGTTCTGATGGTAAACACCATTTTGGATTTATGAGCACCTTACCCACAATTCATGTAAACAATATAACTATTGACAAGCATCATAAACAATATAAACATAAGCTCCTAACGTAGCCTTAATCTCAATGGGGGAAGCCTTCCTGACTCTTGAAGCAGCATCAATGAATTTTGAGAAAAATATTTTTCATAGGTTTATTGGACTACAAAGAGAGGGCAGAGAATCCCTAAGTGATATTTCATATAAGGAGACAAGGAGAACCAGCGCCTTGGACTCTGTGGGGATCCTGTTGAAGAAGTAATCCAGCTACAGCTGGAAAACGAAGATTAGTGAAGAAACTACCTTGAACAAAGAGTGTAACATGCTGGAGCTAAGTTTTACCCTTAGAAGTATAATTTTACTTTTGTGTGTAACTAGGGTGACCATATTTCCCTCTGCTGAATACAAGGCACCCGGTAAAATTACTTGTATTCAAATGAGTTCAGTGGTAACCAATCAGAACTGTGCAGTACAAATGTTCAAATTAGCATCAAGTTGACTGAGCCCCTGTTAAAAAGAAATACTGCCTAGCTGGAGTCTTTTTATGTACTTTTTCAGTTTTAAGGTTTGCATGGGGAGAAGTGACACCCACACTCCCATACACCTCTCTCACATGGGGATGGGGTGACAGACAAACTGACCCAATCACTGACTTGTTGAGGTGGTGCAGATATTGGGATCATGCTGAGCAAGCTGCTCAACAGGCGCTCCAAGAGCAATGCTCTGATAAATATGGCTAAAACCATCATTAGACACATGAGCAGAGGAGTGAGCAGGGCAGGGAGGTGACACAGCATCCCTGAGACTGAGACTGAATACTGCACCTGCTTCAGGGACCACATTTTAAATAGATGTTGAAAAACTGGCGATGGGGCAGCAAAGAGTCCAATTTGAGGACTGAAGAAAAACACCTGCTTGTGAGGTACTGAAAAAAATCCCAATCTGTTTAGCATCTACAAAAGAAGGCTGAGAGGTGACTTCATTGAAGTGTCTTGGAAAGAAAATGTCAGGAATTACAGGGTTGTTTAATGTCGCACAAAAAGGCAGAATAAGGTGAAAACAGACAAATTTATATTAGAAATAAGGTACAAATACTTCGCAGTGAGGATGATTCACCATTGGAACAAACTACCAACGCAACTGATGGATTCTCCATTTCTAGATGTCTTCTAATGAAGACTAGATGCCTTTCTGGTGTGTGCTTGGATCAAAACTTAGCTACTGTGATATACAGGAGGGCTGGGATATGCAAGGTTAGATTCGATGTGCTAATGGTCCCTTCTGGCCTTCTCTTAATTAATGACAGTGTGGCATAGAGAGTAGCTTCTGGGGCTTTTCTGTGCAGCCAGCTTGATCCCCAGACTCAGCTGTCGGTAAATGGGATGATCCAGGAGAAGCAACTCAAACATCCAGAGAAGCTGGCCAGGGTCAGGACACCAGCCTTACAAGGGCGGGGGTGGGTGTGGCAGTGACATCACAAAGGCCTGTTGCAGGACCTCAGCCTCTGTTGGGAGACAGTGGTGGGGAGATGGTGACCTGACAGAGAGACCCTGACATCAGCCATGCAGGATAGAGGCACAAGGCAGGGGCAACCTCAGAGACTCCTGTGACTTTGCAGCAGCAAGGCTCCTTCTCAAGGTTTCTTCTTAGGGACTGAGAAAGAAATAGGATTAATGTACGTGAGCATGAGGAGGAACCTCGTTGGAGTTTTCCCCTTCCCATCTCCTGATTTTGTGGTCCCTGTTGAGAAGGTAAGAGCCTGAGAATGGGTTGGAACTTGTTCTGTCTGATACACCCGGTACTAGCTGAATTCTAGGCATAGAAATCATTAGGTTAAGGTGATTTTATTTCCTACCAAGGACTTTGTCCTGTAGAATCACTGGAGACATTGGGAGTTTGCCCTTTTAGGTTTCTCTTTTCTGCCTTCCCTCCCTCTTTTTCTTCTTTTCTTCCTTTTTTCCCCCTTTTCCATTCCTCCTTGTCTCCACCAAGGAGGAGCATGTGTGTGTGGAGGGAGGCTGCTCTCACTGTGAGAAACCCTCACAAAGAGATGAGGCTGGAATAGGGCTCAGAGACTGATCCCCTCTGGTGATGACTTGGGCCATCCTTTTGGACTTCTGTTGAGACTCCCCCGCCCCCCCCCCCCAATCTCCCAGCTCTCAGAGTCTCGATGCTGATTGGCCGAGCAGGTGGCTATTGACAGAGGACACTCAGGTCCTTTTATTCTCTTTAAGACCAGAAAATAAGTCACAAGCAATCATGTATTTGGTTGATCATGCTGCTTCTCTCCAGTTATTGTCTCTGCTCAGTTCCTGACTCTCTCTAATATGCCATTTCTTCTCAAATACATGCTGAATGATGACTATGAGAAATTGTTGGTCTGTAGCTCATTTGAAAGCACTTATTTGGATCAGTCAGTGTGTCCCAAGGGGCTGGCTAGGGACAGGTCACGAGCCATGAACGGGAGGGGTAGGAATGGCAGTGACATCACAAAGGCCTCTTGCAAGACCTCAGCCTATTGGGGAAAGGTGGTGGGAGGTGGTGACCTCCCTGAGAGACCCTGACATCATCCGGGCAGGACAGAGGTGTAAGGCAGGAGCAATCTCAGAAATACCCCCCTTAGGGCTTTGTTGGAGGCCGTCCCAAAGAGGTGGGGCTGGAATTGTTCTGAGACTGATCCCTCTGGTGGTGACCTGGGCCATCCTTTGGGATGAGTGGTGAGATCTCTCAGCCTCCCACTTCTCACAGTTTGGATGCTGATTGGCTGAGCCAGGGGCAATTGACAGGGAGGAGACGTTTTTCCAATTTCCTAAGTGTGACCCACGGCTGTCCCTTTCTTTGCAGGCTCTGCACAGGGCTTGACTGACCTCAGGCAGGCCATGCTGAGGAGCCTGCTGGCAGAGTCCCCAGACACAGACAGGCTCCAAGACATCTTGAAGGTGAGCATGGGCAGGAAGGGCAGGGGGCAGTTTTACCTTAGCCCTGGGAAGAACTGGAAATGAGAGATTGGAAATCCATTTTCCAGTCTGTCCTCCTAGCCTGCATCCCAGTGGGCCATCCTTGGTCAGGGCAGTTCCATGTTGGGCTCTTCCTCCTTCCGGGACAGGGGAAGGAGATGGAATTTCAAGTCAGGGCTCTGGCTGGCTCTGGCAGTGAAAGCCTCAAACTCCCAACCCCCACCCAACCTCCTCTGCTCCCACCATGAGACCCAGGAGATGGTGCTCACAGAAGAGTCTTGGACTCCTTCCTAGAGAACCAGGCGAGCCCGAAGGGCATCAGCTCTTCTCTCCTACTGGCAGTGAGATTCAAAGTGTGTGTGGGGAGTGTGTGTGTGTGTGGGGGGGTGGGGGGTGGGAATTGTCCTCACAGTCACTCCCTTCACCTGACCAAGAACTTTCCAGCCAGGGAAGGGCAAGGAGGCTGTCTCCATCCTGGTGAGCTATTCACGAATCAAGAGTTCAGAAATGACAAAGCCAGCCCAGACATTGTCTCTCTAGGCTGGGACAATGTTCAAAGACACATTGTGGCCATCCCCTTCTCAAGTGCCATGCCCAATGACTCAGATATTCACACTGGAGTACAATGTCTCAGCCCGAGGGATGGGGGTGGGCTTGTTTGCACAGCATGCCCACTGGTCTATTGATCCTGACTTGCCTTCTTACCCCCACAGCATGTCAACTTCTGCATCAGATCCAGGCATCTCAGGGGACAGCCAAGGTCATAAGGAGCAGCAGAGCCTTGTTCTGATCATCAGCCCAGTCCCTGGATTTGACATAAGTGACCTCTGACTCTGGCTCTCTGACTCCAGGCATAGGCAGGCTGGCTCTGATAGGCTGTAGGATCTGCAGCTGCAGGAGCTGTGGGTTGGGAGTGTTCCCTTTGGGAAGGCAGAGTCAGAGGAGAGAATGAGATAGACTAGAGTCAAGTTCATCTTCTGCTGGTTCAGTGGAGACCCAGGGCCTATAAGGGGACCGTGTTCCTAGCCCTGCTCCGGCCAGGTTCATGCCTGGCCTTGGGTCCCTTCTTGTCCTCCTGGAGCACCTGGGGTGCAAGTCTTCATGGAGGGCCCTGCCCACTTCCATTTGCTCCAGGATCCTTTGGGGGCAGAAAGACTCCTGGCCCAGGGGAAATTGGGAGCTGACAATAGAATGCTGATGGATCCCCCTCTCTTCCCTTCCATTAGAGCTCAGCACAGTTCTCCAAACTAGGAAACGTGGTGGCTCAGCTGTGACTTTCAATCAGTGATCCAGCTAAGGACATTGGCTGGCTGGCCAGGCAGGGGATTTACTGGTTCTACAAACTGCCGCTACACCAGAGGTAAGGAAACCCAGCTTGGTAATGGGACCCAGTAGAAAAGTGACACTGACAGAAGCCAGGCAATGGAGCCCCTGAAGAAACGCTCCACCTCCCCTCTGAGACTGTTCCCCATTGGGTAATGGGAGCCCTGCTGAAACTCACCAAATCCTCTGAGATTGACCCCTTGCTGGAGAATGAGTCCCTCTCTCTCTCCTTCTCCCCTTGCTCAATTAAGGATCAACGCCCCCCTCTCCAGGCACCAAGAATACTCCACCCACTGTAGGGAGCTCTGCTATTCTATGGGCCAGAGGTACACCCCAATGAGACCAAAGCCAGACAGAGAGATCTGCCAAAGAGAAGCTGCTAACGAACAGCTGTCATAGGGAGATGGACAGAAAGGAGGCAGGAAATCCTCCTGCAATGGGGTGGGGAATGTTTGGCACTGAAGGTCACTAGAGGGGAAGACGAGTCCATCCCAGGGGGTTCCCATTGATCCTCCCTGAATCCTGGGGCCAACCAAGTCTCTGACAGACCCTTGTTCTCTTGAGACCAGAGGGCATCACAGCCACAGTGATGAACCAGTCAGGGGCAGCCCGTGAGCCTAGGCAAACTAGGCAGTTGCCTAGGGCGCTGCCGGACCGGGCGCCCAATGATGACGTCACGGCCATTGACGGCCATGCAGGCGGGGGCACCGATCACGCCTTCCGCCTGGGGCGCCAGCTGCCACAGCTGGCCTCAGGCCACTCCTGGCACCAGTTCCACTCCATCTGATCCTGTCGCCAGGTGCCCGAGCTCTGCTGGGACTGCACCTTTTGAGGTGTCTGTGATGGGGGTAAGAAACCCCTCATGGGGCCAGGAGGGGTTAGAAAGCAGGCCTGAGCCACTGGGATCCTGCCCCATTGCCTCTGCAGAACCTGCTCCAGTTGGAGCAGGAGTTTCAAAGGGAGCTTGTCATGGGGTGTATGTTCCTGCACACTAGCTCAGAAACCAAGGGTTAATTCAGGCACTGCCAACCACTGCTGATTGGCAGGCTGGCAGCAGCTGGGAGGATCAAAGGGCTGGGAAGCAGACTGGCAGGGTGGCTAAAGAGGGGTGAGCAGGCTGGAGAAAGGAACTCTAGTCAGCAGACTGCTAGAGAGCCATTCAGGGATAGCCCCCAACCCTCCAGCAAGGGGTGAGGAGGTCAATAGAACAAACCCTCTGACAGTCCCAAGAACAGAATGGGGCAGTGCTGAATTCCAAACTGGGATGCCACAGAGCAGCAGGTACCTGCCTCAAAAGGCAGCACTGCTACCAGCAGCAGCGCAGTACAAAGGGTGGCATTTGGTAGCATTGCTGTCCTTCCTTCTGCACCGCTGCTGGTGGCAGTGCTATCTGCTAATCTGGGCAGCTGGAAAGTGCCACTACCAGTAGCAGTGGAGAAGGAAGGGTGGCAGGTGATGGTTTTGCCTCCTTTCCTTCTGTGCCACTGCTGGCAGTGGTACTGCCTTTTAAGGGGTGTGGCCAGGAAGTGGTGGCAATTAGTCAAGTGCCCAACCTAGATGGCAATCCAACTGCCAGCAGCAACGCAGAAGAAAGGGTGGTATGGCATTGTCACCTTTCCTTCTGCACTGCTGGTGGTGGAGGGGCTGCCTTCTGAGCTGGGTGGCCACAGAGCAATGGCCTCTGGTGAGGTGCCCAGCTTTGATGGCAACACTGCTGCCAGCATCAGAACAGAAGAAGGGTGGCATGGTATGGTATTACCTCCATTCTTTCTGTGCCATTCCTGGTGGCAGCTCTATCTTCTAATCTGGGCCGCTGAAAAGGCAGCACCAACACCAGCAGCAGTGGAGAAGGAAGGGTGGCATGGCATGGTATTGCCTCCTTCCTTCTATCCCACTGCTGGTGGTAACTCTGACTTCTGAGCTGGGCAGCAAGTGAGTGTAGGCACCAAGCGCAGAGGGTAGCCTGCCCCCAACAGCAGCAAGAAGGTATGTCAGTGACACCTTTCCTTCTGTATTGTTGCTGGTAATGGGGCTGCCTTTGCTCTCTGGCCACGCAGCTCAAATGGCCTCTGGTGAGGTGCCCAACTCAGATGGCAGTGCCACTGATAGCAGCAGCACAGATGGAAGAGTGGTGTGGTATTGTATTGCTGCCCTTCCTTCTCTACTGCTGCTGATGGCATCTCTACCTTCCAAGCAGGGCAGCTAGAGAGAGAAGGAGCCCAGATTTGAAGATTCCAGCTTCCACTGGACTAGCAAAAAGACTCTTCATGGAGTCTGCTTTAGGTCTGTCCTTAAAACCAGGGGGGAAAGGGGCAGGTTGAGCCAGTCTTACAGCTCACATCTGGCAGGCATGAAGCAGGCTGACTCAGCTCTCAAACCCCCCTTCCCCTTCCCCTTCCCCTTCCCCCCCCAACTCAGTTCACTCAGCTCTGGCAGGGGGGAGGCTTGCTCCTCTGAGACCTGTTACAATGATGGTGTCTCTCCTGTAAGCACTGGTATCATATTTTACAGTTCCCACATTTAGGGGTAGCATGATTTGTGACCCCCCACAACAGCCCCAAATTAGTTACAATACACCACTTTCCATTCCAACACTGATCCTCCATCAGCCCTGGCTGAATTGGATTTACATAACCGCACCTCGGATTCCTTCCCCCTCCTGGCATGAGCTGTATTTACATATCAACAGTTAACAGTTAATTATCTTGCAGAGCTAAAGAATTGGGCTGCATCTAGACTGGCATGATTTTCTGCAAATGCTTTTAACGGAAAAGTTTTCCGTTAAAAGCATTTGCAGAAAAGAGCGTCTAGATTAGCGACGCTTTTCCACAAAAGCACTTTTTGCGGAAAAGCGTCCGTGCCAATCTAGACGCTTTAAAAAAAGCCATTTTTGCGATCGGGCTTTTTTTTAAAAAAAATCTGAGCTGTCTACACTGGCCCTTTGCGCAAAAGCTTTGCGCAAAAGGACTTTTGCCCGAACGGGAGCAGCATAGTATTTCATAAGAACACTGACAATCTTACATGAGATCGTCAGTGTTCTTGCGAAATCAGCGCCAGTGTAGACAGCTGGCAAGTTTTTCCAGAAAAGCGGCTGATTTTGTGGAAAAACTTGCCAGTCTAGACACAGCCTTGGAGTGAGCACACCCACCCCCAGGGCAGCTCTCTCCTTCTAGCTGGCTGACAGCAAGCAGCAATTCAGCCCCTGCTTACACCATATTTCCCTCTGCTGAATATGTGATACCTGGTAAAATTACTCATACTCGAGTGAGTTCAATAGCAACCAATCAGAACTATGCAGTAAAAATGTTTACATTAACATCAAGGTGCCTGAGCCCCTGTCAAAAGAAATACTGCATAGCTGGAGTCTTATTTATCTCCTTATCTTTAAGGTTTGCATGTGGAGAAGTGACACACACACACACAGGCCCATACACCTCTCTCACATGGGATGGAGGTGACTGACTGACCTGACATAACCTTCCCTGCCCAGTGCTCCCCTGGCTGGGCCCCTGGGATGGACCTGCCTCTCTGGTACCTGGTGCTGCATCTTCTCAAGGCAACATGTGGGGGGCATGGAGGATTACAGGCCCCTCTCCCCAGATTTCTGTTGGGGTTCACACCAGACCATGGCCAGCAGCAGTCTTTTAGCACTGTGCAGTAGGGAAGGGATGGGAGCAGCTTCCAGCCACCAGGATGTGGGGAGTGGAGAGGGTAGGGATAACATGGCCTGTGTATTGGAGAGGTCATCTCTTCTGTCCTACCTCTCCCCCCATCTCCCATCTCACTCCCCTGTGGCTGGAAGCAGCTTGTCCCTTCCTGCCCACACAGTGTCAAAAGGCAGCTAAAAGCTCCAAGCTGCTGCTGGCCAGTCACATAACCCAGCCACCTCCTGTCCCTGGCTATAGCATGGGCAGGAAGAGGTTAAGCCCTATGAATGCATTGAGCACAAGGGCCCAAGGAACCTGACTGTAGGGGCTTCAGCAAACCCAGCAGAGAGGTGGCTCAGCTGGGGATGGTGCCTAGGGGACAAAGCAGCCCCACACACCTAGGGGCAGGACCTAGGGCAGGGGCAGTGTGTGAAGAGGGTCCTAAGGGCCTCTGACTGGGGGGCTGTTGCAGATCCTGAAGGGTCAGGGCACAAACAGGCTGGAAATTGCTTCCTCCCTGCCACTAGTGCTTAGCTAAGGGGAGGAGAAGCTTTCCCAGGCCAGTGCTGTGTGGGGCTTTGGAACATGCAGGGCTTGGCTCCTCCTGCCAGCACCCTGGGCTGTAGTGTCTTGAGCTTTCCCTGGGTGCAAGCCCAGCCAGAGGCAGTGTGTGTGTGGCAGGGAGAAGGGGGGAGAAGGAGCCTGCCAGTCAGGTTGCTGATGAGCTGAATGACTGACCACGGGCTGGTTCTCCACACAGTGCTGGAAGTGGGACACACTCCAAGGTGGAGCAGGGGAGCTGGGGGCTGAAGGGGCAGAGCAGGGAGAGGACAGTGAGAAGGGAGCACATAAAGGGCCGATGGGTGTACATTAGAGACAACACACAACCAGCCACCGCCTGCCCACACTCACTAGCCATTGCAGCAAACAGCCAGTACTGGCTGGAAACAGGGCAGGGGGCTAAGGAGGGAGTCTTCTGGCTGAAAGGAGGCACTACAGCAGGGACTGCACTGATGGGCCAGAAGAGGAAACATCTGGCCCTGCACCCTACAGCTGTGCCCAACCACCAGCCTTGCACTCACCCCCATCATCAGCCACTGGACCTTTTACTAACCACTGGTAGGTGGATGACTGGTGAGCAAGGATCTGGCCAGCAGCAGGACCCACCAGTACTGATGGGAGGGGAGAGGCAGGAAATATGGGACAATCGGCCCATTTTTTTAAAAAAATAGGGACACCTGCAGGAGGGCTTAAATATGGAACCATCCCTTTAAAAACAGGACAGCTGGTCACTCTGTGTGTAACCATTTCTATCCCACCTTTTAGACCACATAAATGTGCTTTATTTTTTTTTATCTAAACCAACCCATGCTGTGACTGAATTGAAGTGACTGTTGACTCCAGCCAAGATAACAAGCTGCTAATCCTATGTCTTTAAAGGAGCAGCACACTTAAGTGGAAGAGGGTGGGACCCTGCAAGGAGACAGTTTTGGGACTGGGAGATGCTGGTGTGAAGAGAAACAGGGCAGTGGAAGTCAGTAGGCAGCCTGCATGCATGTCTGCATGCTGGTGATATCCACGCTGGGAGGCACAGCAGCATAGCCTTTAAGGCACCGTGGCAGGGTCAGTCCCACTCCTGGGCCCCAGGCCCCTGTTCAGTTCATAACCTTACAGTCTAGGTACTGTGGCATGGGTCCTGCTTGCTCTTGCTGGGGGCCTGAGTCCCTTAGCTATAAAGGTCATTGGGGTAGATGCCTTCCCTGGTCAGCCTGGGCTGGGTAAACAGTTCTCCCCAGCTACCAGCTGGGCTCTCAGGCTACCTGGGGGAAGGGAGCCCAAACATTCCTTGTCAGAGTTCCTCCCCCGCCCTTGCCATCTCTAGCAACACTGTTTTGTTTCCCTTCTCTGTCTTGCTGACTCTCTCCTTTGCTGGAATAGTCTCTGCCTTACTCCAAGCTCCTTCCCCACTCTCCACCCCTTCCCTCCATCAGGGAAGGCTTTTTAAAAGGACCCATGGCAGCTAAAGTGAGATCTGCTGGCCCTAATTGATTTATAGCAGCCCCATCTCTGCTGCTCCCACTCAGCCCATGATAACTCCAGGTTAGCTGTGCCTGGCTATCCTGAAGTAACCCTTTCCTAATGAGTCAGGGCCATGTCTGCTGTTTAGAGCTGCCTATCTCCCCCTCTAATCTAGCTCTCTGGCCTGACCCTGTTACAGTACCCAGAGTTGCAGAATAGTTGGTGATGACAACTATGTGGAGAAATCCACCTGCACGAAATAGCGTGCAGGATGGAAGTCTAAGTCTTTCATGTGAGGTGTGTAGGGCAGTTAAAATAGCACCTACGTAAATCAGTATGCCATCACTTCTTAAACTGAACAAAGTGGTAACTGAAGAAACCTTGTAATTATTTTTTTCATCCTGCTTTAACTTTGTTTTCAAATCTCATTCCAAAAGTCACTAGAGGGGTTTTCAAATGAATTACAGTAGTAAAATCAGAAGCATTTGTCTTTGATGGCAATGTTTTGGGAAATCTAAGGCCAGCTGATGTAAACAGGACTATTTTCTTCCATGCCTGTTCTCAGATGCTAATGATTGAATCTTTGTCTGTGGCAGTTCAGCAGATCGGTGCTCTAATCCTCTGCTATGCACAGAAAGCAAACACACCTGAGAAATGCCAGCTGCGCAAGTTGTTGCCAGCTACAGTGTAAGCAATTTGTGGCACTTCAGTGGGAAGAATCATAGAATACTAGAACTGGAAGGGACTTTAAGAGTCATCAAATCCAGTCCCCAGCACTCACAGCAGGACCAAACACCATCTAGATCATCTCTGACAGATGTTATCTAACCTACTCCTAAATATCTCCAGTGATGAAGATTCTACAACCTCCCTAGGCAATTTATTCCAATGCTTAACCACCGTGACAGTTAGAAAGTTTTTCCTTATGTCTAACCTAAGCCTTCCTTGCTACAATTTAAACCCATTGGTTCTTGTCCTATCATAAGAGGTTAAGGAGAATAATTTTTCTCCCTCCTCCTTGTAACACCCTTTTAGATACTTGAAAACTGCTATCATGTCCCCTCTCAGTCTTCTCTTTTCCAAACTAAACAAACCCAATTCTTTCAGTCTTCCTTCATAGGTCATGTTTTCTAGATCTTTAATCATTTTTGTTGCTCTTCTCTGGACCTTCTCCAATTTCTCCACATGTTTTTTGCAATGTGGTGCCCAGAACTGGACACAGTATTCCAGCTGAGGCCTAATCATCGCAAAGTAAAGCTGAAACATTACTTCTCATGTCTTGCTTACAACACTCCTGTTAATGCATCCAAGAATAATGTTTGCTTTTTTTGAAACAGTGTCACATTATTGACTCATGGCTTATAGTAGCCCTGACTACGTTGTATTCCTCTTATTTATTTATAAAAAGGTTATTCAAGACCATATCAAATGTTTTACTAAAGTCTAGGTATACCACATCTACCATTTACCCCTTATCCATGAGGCTTGTTATCCTATCAAAGAAAGCTATCAGATTGGTTTGCTCTTTACAAATCCATACTGACTGTTACTTATCACTAGTATCTTGTTTACCATTGAAATAAATATGTGTTTATTTGGCCCATTGTCTGCATCATAGATCTACAATGTCACCTAAATCCATTCTCCTGCCAAAGCAAGACGGCTTCTTGCAGTATTTTCTAGTGTGTTGTCTGGTCCAGCTTTAAATGAGCTAGGAGAAAGGGATTTCTTCTATTTCCCTTCAGAATCTTTTTCTCTCATTCTCTGTCTCGCTCTCTCTCTAGTTTTGAATACATAGAAAGCAAGAAGTAAAATGTGCATGTGACAGATAATGTGAAGTACACATTTTCTTAAATGCAATTTTGTGTGCGCTCTTCTCCTCCCAGCACTCCCACTTCTTGCTATGCTTGTGTCTGTATTGATAACACAAGACTGATGTTTATTACAAAACTATAACAAGCAGTGGCAATACACTGTCCCTGCATGGTTGTTCTTCTTTCACTTAGCAGAAGACTGGGTGGTGCTGCTCTCCCCCTGCAAGGAAGAGCGAATTCTAAGAACCGTCACAGTATTGTGGTGATTGGCAACAAGCCTGAAAATGCCAGATGTGAGTTTGCACAGCTGGGCAGAGGAAAAAAATGTGCACTTCAGTTTCTATGATGGTATTAAGGTTGCCCCAGGAGTACCACAGTGTCTATGTGTCACTAAGCATATGAACAGCAAAAGCCATAATGTGTATTTACATATAAGAACACGTATTTTGTATCCTTTTTTAGATCAATGAAAGAAAAAATTAAAGCAGAAATAAGGAAACGTGACTGCATAAAATGATTTTTCTTGGAGAACAGAGGATCAAGTGCATACATACAAAAATGTAGGACTGAATAAAGCTGACAAAGGCAAAGAAATTATAGATTTAAAATGCATTTTTCATCTTTAACTTCTTCCTTCTCTACCTGTTTATTGCAGGGGTCTCCACACTGATTTTATAGCGTACATGTGTGTCAATAACTATAGCAGGCACAAAAGTTATTTAATGTTCTCAAATAAGTTTTGGCATGAAGTTTCTGGGCTTGAATATCGGAAAATCTTATAAAAACTGATCACACTCTATTTCCCACTGTAATTTTGTTGTGTATGAGTAGTTTTACAACATACTGTTATAACACATTATTTGCTAGAATTTTTCATAAAAAACCAAAAACACTAGATAACATTTTAGCTATACCCATAAAACATCCTTTTAAAATGAACGGGATTTGTCATATTATCCAGTCTACATAGGCTACCCTTAGTTACATATCTCATTGTTACTACTTCAGTTGAATATCACTACCCACACAGCTGTGAGGGGATCCAGTCACTGTATCCTGTGTGAGCTTTAAACTCTAGCATCTAAACAGAGTCCATGTGCTGTTCCTCACTGAGGGTCTGTAGGCACACACTAGGGGAGCACTTCCTCCTGAGAGCTGAAACCTCACAGACCAACTGCCTCGTCTCTTGAGCTATGTCTACACTACAAAGAAAAGTTTTTCCACTTTTCTTCTGAAAAAGGCTTTTCCGACATTTGGCCCATCTACACGGTGCCAAACGTCGGAAAAAACCTCTCTTTTGGAACATCCCTTCTTCCTTGTAAAACAAGGTTTGCAGGGATGCCGAAAAAACGCATCTGCTTTTCTGAAATTTTTTTTCGGAAAAGCAGACACGTTCCTTGGATGCAGCAGAGCTTTTTGAAAAGCTCTACAGTGGAGACATAGCCTTGGACTGCTACTGACCCCTTCAGCTCCCCGTAGTTTAAGTACATTCTGTCCTAGAATTCCTGCCACCTGGATGGTCTGGAACCAAGAGTTAACTGTCAAGAGACCAGGTCATAGGCGAGCAAGTGCAGTGGTCAGAATGGGAGTGAAGCCTAGTACTCAGAATCCGGATGTCAGAGTCAGGGGTTGAGACAGGATCAGAACCAGGACATAGGACCAAAGGTCAGAATCAGAGACAAATTCTGAGTGCCAGAGCCAAAGATCAAACAGAGTTAGAGTCAGGAGTCAGAGCAGAGCTGGGCTTGTTCTGAGGCAGAAGCAAGCCTGGGACAAGATGGGAACAAAGCTGGGTACAAACAAGATCTGGGTTGGAGCTGTGGAGGAGTGGGGCTTGGTGAGAGTCAATCACAGGGAGGCAGGGTGCAAAATATTTCTACTAGCTCTACTTGCTGTATCTGGCCTATGCAATGAGCTCATGTGGAGGCACTGGGCAAAGGTTCCTTTTCTGGGAGGAGAGATGTCCTTCAGGGATCTCTTCCCCTTCCTCAAGGCCATGTCACTGACTTTTTATTTACCCAACAGAAGCTGTCAGTACAACTTTGAGGGTTATCCACAGGAGGTTGCTTAAGAATAACTCGACACTGACCCTCTTCCCATGGAATGAGCCTTCCCCCACCCCCCTCCCCCCGAGACTGCTAGCTCAGGAGTTTGGGAAACAAACTAGATCAAGGAAGCAGTGTGAGCTAGTGGAGACGCTCTGAATGGGGAGGCAGTAGATTCCCAGCTGAGACTGAAAATAATTCCCAGAGTGCATTCTTAATGATGAGAGTAATTAATCACTGGAACAATTTACCAAGGGTTATGGTCACAGGCATCGACTCCATGGGTGCTCTGGGGCTGTAGCACCCACACAGCAAAATTAGTGGGTGCTCAGCACCCACCAGCAGCTGTGATGCACTTGGGGGAGGAGATGAGGAAGAGGCAGGGCAAGGGTGGGAACATGGGGAAAGGGGTGGAATGGGGACTGGAAAAGGGCAGAGAAGAGGTGAAGTGAGGTTTGGGCTTGGGTGAAGGGGTGGAATGAGCAGAGGGGTGGGGTCAAGCACCACCTCCATCCTAGCTAGAGGGAAAGTTGGTGCCTATGGTCATGGTGGCTCCTCCATCAATGACAAATTAAGATTGGCTGTTTTACTACAAGATAGTATCTAGGAATTATTTTGGGGGAGTTTATGACCTGTGTTATGCAGGAGGTCAGGCTAGATGATCACAATGATCCCTTCTGGCCAAGGAATGTATCAAATGTGGATTTTATTCCTAGCTCAGCCACTGATCTGGTGAGTGACCTTGGACAAGCAATTCTGTTGCTTCCCTCAGTGCCTCTTTCTGTTCCCATGACTTTTCCCTGCTCTTGTATCTTGTGACTTTAAGTGCTACTAACTCAAAATAATACATCCCCACATAGACTTTGTAAACTTTTTTTTTTAAATTAACCATTTAGAGCAATATAAGATTTCCAAACAGGTCAAAGGTACTTCCAAAACAGCAGGGTTGAAAAATACAAACTTGACTCCTGTTAGGGGTAGGTAGGTTGGTTGGTTGGTTTTAAAAAGGATTAAACATGATTTATATAACAGATTTCTGCCCAGGAAAAATTGCTTACACTCAGAAAAGAGGGTGTGCTGCTCTTATGAAAGGGCAATGAATTTTGCAAGAATAATGGTAGGGAATTTGGAACCTTTTCCACATGGTGATGTGGGCCCGATCTTGCAAGGTGCCCTTGCAGGTAGACTCCAGTGCTTGTCTGAAGCCCCATTGAAGTTAGTAACACTCTGTGTAGATGAAAAGGTCTGCTCATATGGAGATTCTTGGAGGATCAGGGTCAACAGCTCAATTCTGCAACTGGATACTCATCTGGATCATTACTGACTACAGCTGGGTTCTGCATGGAGCTGATTATTTATTGTAATGGATTGTGGGGTTAGAGCCTAAGGTAAGGGCTGCTTTATTATATCTAAACCAACTGATAATATTCGTAGATTGAATTCTGCCCAAGCAAGGCAGCTCCTGTTGGTCATTGAGGAAAGGAAAATCACTGTGCAGGATATTAAAAATACTAATGATAAATATTTTAAATAAAAACAAAAAAAATCAAAAGGAAAGTTTATTGCAGAAAAGAATATTTAAGGAGGATGTTAAAAATAACCCAGCACATTGTTGGCATTTAACAAATACCACAAGCTAATCATTAAATTAGGATTATGATTAAAATGTTTAAACACCATCTGATTTCTCTGCAGTGGGAGCAGAGAGTTGTAAGCAGGCCCTTTGTCACAGCAGCAAGGCCTCAGTCCTGCAAAGTGCCAAGCTTTCTGGCTCCAATCCAACAAAGCACAAAGAATGTGCTTAGCTCCAAATACATGAATAGTTTCATTTAAGTGTTTACTAGGAAGAAAGATGCATTCTCACCTGGTGTTAGCTAGCACAAGCTACCTAATGAGATACAATCCCAGGCTATGTCTACACTCCCCTAGTTTTGAAGACAAAAACTGCCCTTTGGTGACAAAACAGTGAGAGTGTACACAGTAATGAGACTTTTGCTAGGGAAAAAAAATGACAAAAGTGACATTAAACTTCCACCCATAAAAGAGATATTTTTTTCTTTTCCCCTCCCTTTCTTGTGTACAAAGAGCCAGTGTAAACAGAACTGGCTTCCGCCAGTATGCCACAATACCTTCCCCTGATGGCTCTGCTCAGTGTTTTGATCTCAGCTGCCCTGCAGGCATGCACTCCTCCCCTTTCAAAGCTCTGGGAAGTATCTGATAGCTGAGTGAGCTGCTCTGTTTGGGAAACAAACAAATCACTGGCGTGCTCTTGTTCTGCCATGAACTAGGAACACAGCAGGAGGCAGATTGCTGCTGCAGAGAGAAGGAGAAGGAGGGACAGACTGCTGTGCTGCTTTGACATTCCTTGGCATGAGCTACTCATGATGCTGCTCCCAGCAATGGAGGAGGCTATGGGAGAACTTGGAAGGAATCCCAAGATGCACAGGGATCAGACCCACAGAACATTGCTCACACTGTCAATGATAATGCCCCCAGCGTGGACATAATCTGTTGATAGAGGGAGCAAGTCTAAACTCCCTCTGGCAATATTTATTTTGTTGATTTTTGGATGTCAACGTAAGTTTTGTGGACAAAACTTGGTAGTGTAGATGTAGCCCCAGTGAAGACAAGACAGTTGTAGTTTTAACTAGGGCTGCTGACTAATTGCAGTTAACTCAGAGCAACACAGACACTAAACCAGCTCAGTTCTAGGAGGAGTCAGCTATTAGGCTTTAGCACCCAAGAACACCAGCCCCCAAAGACGACTAAAATCCCAAATAAATCTGTCTTACTCTGTGTAAAAGTTTTACACAGAGAAAGCTCATAAAGCTATTCACCCCTGTTTATCAATGAAAGAGAGATATGCACAATTGTTGCTCCCACAACCCCAAGGTAACAATTATTTACACTGGGCTTGATAATAAACAAAAGTGTTTTTATTAGGTATGAAAGGTAGGATTTAAGTGGTTATTTTAGTACTTAATTATGCATTTGTAAATTCAACTTTCCGGATAAAGAGATTGGACTACAGTATTTGTAATGGAGGAATTGAAAAATACAATTGTTTTTTACAGTGCAAAGATTTGTGATCAAACTAAATACAAATTGAACACTGTTCATGTTGTGTTCTGTGTTGTAATTGAAATCAATATATTTGACAATGTAGAAAACATGCAACAATATTTAAATACATTATATTCTATTATTAACAGCACATTTAATCACAATTTTTAATAACATCATTAATCACAATTAATTTTTTAAATCGCTTGACAGCCCTAGTTCTAGTCTGAGTTAGCAAATCAATGTAAGACCTAGTCTCTCCCATAGTCTATATTTTAATATACTTGCAGATCTGAACATTACAAACTGCTTTGTCTTCATTAGGATTGTGCCACAGAAAACTAGCATGAGTCAAGAAGAACACTCTTCTGACACACTGCGATTAGTGGGTGTGCTTAAAATTAAGTTAATGCTTAAGTGCTTTACTGGATTAGGGCCATAGTGATCAGCGGGTTGTCGGACTGAGCTCTAAATTTGGCACAGAAGCTACTTTATAGGCTAAGGCTGCCTGGTGCTGCCCAGGCTGTCTGTGTAGCTTGCCAGTTTTCCTACCGCCACCAGATTTCCAGAGAAAAAACTGGGCCTAATAGTAGCAGGAGAGAAAGGTACAGAGATTGTTTATTAGAGCTAGCAGAAACCAGATTGTCTGGTATGTGAGAAATTCCAGGATTTTAAAATAAAACAAAAACAAAACACTTCAGGAGTTCCCACCCAATGAAAGCCTGAAAACAAAGCCTTGTTTCAGGTTTAACAAAACAAAAAGTTTCAATAAAAAGCAAAACATTTTGTTCTAATTGCAAACTTGGTGGTTTTAAAAATATAAATAAAAACTATATAAAACCCCAGTAATTTAGTTTCAACAAGTTGTTTTGAAATAAAACAAAAGGAAAGTGTTCTCAAAATCCTGAAACAAGATGTTCTGACATTATCAAAATACTTTGTTTCAGTTTTTTTCTAAATGGAATTTAATCAAAACGCAACACTTCCTGAATGATCTGATTTCCCATCTAAGAATCTGAAGAGTTTCTGACTTGCTCTACTGACCAGTTGGGTGCAGTCACACCTAGTAGTGTGGGTGCAGTCTGAGCAGGTGGGTGCAGTCACACCTAGTAGTGTGGGTGCAGTCTGAGCAGGTGGGTGCAGTCACACCTAGTAGTCAGAACCAGA
The DNA here is from genome assembly GCA_019425775.1 of Rafetus swinhoei. Lineage (NCBI taxonomy): Eukaryota > Metazoa > Chordata > Testudines > Trionychidae > Rafetus > Rafetus swinhoei. Next base: position 28,791,077 of record CM033440.1, read on the forward strand.
GTGTACAGTCATGAGACAGACAGGAGTCAAGAATCAGCTGGAGCAGGATAGCTGGAGGATTTCAGGAGCAGGAGACTAACTGGCAATGAGAACTAGGAGTCAGGAACCAGAATCAGGCTAGGTCAGGATACTGAGAAGCCTATTTCTTACTGGTGGGGGTGAAGAAGGAACTTTGCCTGGGGCAGATTATCCCATAACTAACTACTGCAGGATTTCTTATGCCTTTCTCAAGCTTCTGGTACTGGCCATGGTCACAGACAGGCTACTGGAATAAATGGAACTGGAGGCTGATTTCTCAGGCCAATTCTTACGGTTGTGAAAGCAGGATAAAACATTAACTGACAAAGACAGAAGCAAAGACTTTGCAAACAGGCAAATTTCTAGTAATCAGGGGCACAATGTCACCCTCTTTCTTATCAGTTGTAGTTCCATCCAGGCAGAGAAGAGAGAATAAACAAAGAAACCAAAACCACAATAACATGAGAAAAAATCATCATATCAGAATCTCAGAAAAAATGCGACACTTCCTGCATTTCCCTCAGCTTCCCACCAGCACTTAAGCAAGACACCTAGATCAAGGAGGCACCAGAAAGTGGGTGTAGCTTCCACTGATATGCCCCACAGTGTGTGAGGCAAACATTACCAACCACCTCTTTTTTTTGTCAGCTGCATTTCAAATGCCCACACAGTCTTAAATGCAAATTCTGATAGATTGTTAACATTATCAGTGATACCAGGTTTCTTATTTTATACCAAAATAGCATCCAAACAAGTTAGAGAACTCCCTTAACCAAATACAGACACACAAAGCACTGGATATCTCTTATTTAGATCGTAAGCTCCTTTAAGCACTATCCATGGTTTCTTTTCTGTTTTATGAATGCTGGCAGAGAGAAATAAATAATGAAAAAGGGTGCCAGATGAGGTTCTGGATATTTAAAAGTGCTTGTCTGCATTGCTTTTGCTATATAAGCTGTTGAACGTCAATCTTTTTGTATCTGCTTAATGAAGTTTAAGTTTTAATATCAGCAGCATGTCTCAGATACAAAGGAAAACTTGTTATCCCTGCATAGCAGCATCCACAAGGACACTCTCAGGGAATAGAGCTGAGATTTGCATTCATTTGGAGAATCAGCACCGTTGCTCTGGAAGATAAGATTTATTTTCACATGAAAGAGGAGTCCGGTAAATAAGCTGCTGTACCAGGTACTAAAACCCGAGGTTCAAAGCAAGGGATCAATATTTTGTTAGGTGTCTTTTGGTTTTTATCCCATCCCCTTCTATTTTGTCTGTCACTTCCTCCTTTTGGGGTTGAGGTCTTTGAGGTTCCCCCTCTCACCCGAGCACCTAGCCCAATGCCTTTGTCACTACAGAGCAGCATTTCATTTGCACAATAGTTGCACAATATCTCTGCTCCGAGCTGCACTGTGGCCAAAGAGACCTCCCTAATAATGTGGATGATTTCTCTGTAAAGCAGAAATCGAGAGAACAGATCATTGATATTCTGAGGAGTAAAGAACTCAGAATGTACCATTTGTTGTAATAAATCACACAGGTCTCATAGGGGCCAGATTCTGGTGTTACTCTACTGAGTGACTCCTGATTCATAGCCTTGTATGACAAATCTGAATCAGGATGTTGGTGTGCCCCTGAGCTGAACTAAGCCAATGTGGGCTAACCAGTCAGCCCCTGGGATCATTCTTAGACTGCAGAGGCAATTATATCTAGCACCTGTATACTGGATATCCACACAAATAGATCAGAACAGATTGTGTATAATGGTTCTCTAAGAAACAGGTGCAAACCTGTATGAAATAAAATTTAGAGAGATATGCAGATATAAAACCTATATTATAGGTAGTTAAGATTGGAACGTACAGCACTTGTATTAGGAAATATCAAAGTTGCCTGCACAACCATAAATCAGACCCCTTATGCATATGCAGTATGATGCAGTCTTTAGTTACATGATTACATACTATTCCCTCCCCAGTCCCCACCCCAGAGTCCTTGCCTCAATTAGCACATAGAATGGATGGTGCTAAACCATGCAGTGTTATGTGTTCTATACAGATCCTGCACCTTCAGACTAGAGGCCCCAGTCCTACACAACACTGAATCACGTTTAACTTTAAGCAAGAGGCTGCTGATGAGCAGTTTAAAATCTAAAATTGACAGATAGTCCTACTGCCTTCCATGAAGTCCTCGTAAACCTTTGCTGAATCAGGGTTCTCGATGACTGTATAGTGTATATAATATTGTGTATATATAATGTATTGTGTGTATATAGATAATTTTCCAAGGCTTATGGGGGGATTCTCCATCACATAACATTTTAAAATCAAGATTGGATGTTTTTTAAAAATATATGCTCTAGTTCAAGCAGCAATTAATTCATGGAAGGCCTAGGGCATGTTTTATGCAGGAGGGCAAAGTAGATTTCCATAGTAGTCCCTTCTGGTTTTATAATCCATTAATCTATGGCTAATTATTTAGCATTCTGCATTTTGAATCTTAGCACACATCATTCCATCCCACATTTGTGCCCGAGCAAGCTGAGAGGAATGCTTAGCAGATAGGCATCCCCACTTACAGGTGAAGTACACAGAACAATTCTCGGTACCATGTACTGTTTTAATATTTATATAGAACTAGAAGACTTACCCAACATTGATCAGGTCCTTCTGGGAAGGGGGCTGGGAGTGTGGGAGTCAGGGCAAGGGCTTGGGGATGTGGGGGGCTCATGGCAGGAGGCTGGGAGTGTGGGGGATGCAAGAGTCAGGGTTAGAGAGTGATCTGGGATGGGGGATGCAGGAGTCAGAGTAGGTGTGTGGGGGGGCTCAGGACAGGAGAGGGGGTGCAGGAGTCAGGGCAGGGGGTTGGGAGGTGTGAGGGGGCTCAGGCCAGGGGTGGAGGTGGTTGATGAGTGCTTCCCATGCAGCCTAGCTGATTGGCTACTCCCTGGGGCTGGGACACTTGTCCCCCTATAGTCATTCTGGAGTGCAACTGTCTCCTATGCTTGCTGCCCCTAACTGTCCTAGCTATTACACCCCTTCCTTTCCATTTGATGAGAAACAATTGCATTCCACACACATCCCAATGTCCTGGCACAACCAAACCCTGACCTTGCTTTAAGTTATGGTAAGAGGAAGCCGCATAGCAATTTGGTGGGCCTAGCTCTTACAGTTTAGGCTAATGTGTTGTGGGACTCCTGGAAAAGGGTCTGCATCGTAGGCCTATGCCATCTAGTTTCCTAGATTGCACAAGCTTAAGCTTGCCACTGAAATATGTAATGGTCTAGTTGATCTGCTTACAGCAGTGATAAGAGTTTTCAGCAAAGGGTGGAGAGTAACTGTAAAGCATACTGACAACAGAAAAGGAATATTTATTTCACTTAGGCACTGAGGTTACAAATGGCTCCCAGAGGATTTTGAAAGAACATCAGAGCAGAAAATGCTGGGTATGAAGTGTGTAATATTAAAGAAAAATCATTTCCTTTTCACTCTGAAATATTGGAGGACACAGGCATTCCACTTTACATTCATTATATACATTAGTGTCCATAAAAGCCAGTGGGAAAAGCTGACGAGAGCATCCCCAGCTCTGAATAATTAATTGCCAGCACTATAAAAAACTGTAAAATGATGAAATTTAGAAAAATCCAATTTTAAGATAATTATAGTACAAGTTGGGAGAATACTTGGACCCAAGACAGATCTATTAGTAGGACAGTTAGGCACAATGGGATAAATTCATCCCAGGTACCACTCCACTGGTTTCAACCGAGTTGCTCCAGGGATGGGTTAAGCCTAGTTAGAGCAAGCAGACCCTTCAGTTAGATTGATGTAGTGAATAGAAATCTAAAATAGCACATCTTGTTATAGAAAATGTGAAAGAATTGAGTGAAGTTATTCCATGATGGCATTTATGCCCCAGGTGTAAATACCTAGTGATATTTTCTTTAATGTTTTATTCTAACAGCATTTTAATTCTCAACTCACCCTTTGTCATCCCCCTGTTTTACCAACTCCTAATTTAATTCCAAATCTCATAATATTTGGTGTTTTTCATAAAAATCCAACTGCTGGAACAAGGTTACTGCCTGAGAACTTCAGCATTCATCTCTCTCTCTCTCTCTCTGTGTGTATATATAGATATATGTAGATATATAGATATATATATGAGATTTGTGCCTCTGTCTGTCTGTGAGTCCATTTGCCTCCAAGTCTGTTTGTTCAAGAATTCCTCCTAAATGGCAAGAGCTAAGACACCAAATTTGGTATAGAGCTTTCTCTTACCTTAACTAAACGCACAGTCAGGGTTTGGTTGTGCCAGAAAAACAGGATGTGCCTGGAATTCGATAGTTTTCTATACCATGGAAAGGAAGGGCTGAGTGGTGGAGGGACACTATACTGACAGTCACCACTGAGGCAGTGAGCGCAGGGGACAGCTATACTGCAGAGTGACCACAAGGGGCAGCCGCATCACCAAGGGGGTGTGGATAGACTGCAGGGGGGAGAGGGTTTCAGGTTACCTATGGTATCCTGAAAAATCTCTGCTGCACCCAGGGAACGCATTTGCTCTTCCACTTTTTTCCCATGAGGAAGAAGGGGGCTTTCGAAAGGGGGTGTTCCGAAATTTGGCCCAGTCTATCCGGGTCAAATTTCGGAAAAGTCTCTTCCAACAAAAGTATCGGAAAAAGATAAATCTATCTTTTTCCAGTAGATCCTCGCAGTCTAGATGTACCCAGGGAGTGGCCAGCTGGGAACAGGGCTTGCCATCTTGTTTGCTACCAGTCCAGGTAAGTGGCCTCCCTACCTCAAACCACTACCCCTCAGCCCTTGCCCCAGAACCAGACTGGGGGGAGTGCGGGAAATCCACACTGGCCCCACTACCGCAGCTCCCCTGTGAGCACTGCTGGGGTTGGGTGAGCGCTCCTGCGAGCACCCCTGGGACCTCCAACCCTGGCCCCTCCTCCCTCTGGCCCCAGGCCAGACCTGGGAGCGCTGGCAGGAGGCCTACACAGTTCTCCTTACCCCAGGCCAGAGCTCAGCAATGCCTAGTAAGTTTCTAGCCCACAAATAAAATGTAAGTTTCTAGCCCACACTTTTGCAGACATAATCTTTCAGCTGTGAATCCTTAATGCTCCTCCATCAGAAGGCAAATACAAGAAATTCAAAATGATGTAAAAAAACTCATGGGCTGCGTCTAGACTGGCAAGTTTTTCCGCAAAAGGAAAAACTTGCCAGTTGTCTACACTGGCCGCTTGAATTTGCGCAAGAACACTGACGATCTAATGTAAGATTGTCAGTGTTCTTGCGCAAATACTATGATGCTCCCACTCAGGGATAAGCCCTCTTGCGCAAATGTATTTGCGCAAGAGGCCAGCGTAGACAGGGGAGGACTGCTTTGCGCAAAAAAGCCCCGATGGCGAAAATGGCGATCGGGGCTTTCTTGCAAAACCGCTTCTAGATTGGCACGGATGCTTTTCTGCAAAAAGTGCTTTTGCGCAAAAGCATCCGTGCCAATCTAGACGCTCTTTTCCGCAAATGCTTTTAACAGAAAAACTTTTCCGTTAAAAGCATTTGCGGAAAATCATGCCAGTCTAGACGCAGCCATGATGTTTAAGCCAACACCAGTATTTGCAGGAGGCTGATGTATTCAACAACATACTACATACCTAATTTAAACCATATGCTCACCAAGGGAGCGGCCTGTCATTTTATTCGAATACCAAGTACCATGAACACCTACGGTTTAATACGGATCACCAGATTAGTTGTGTATGTAACGTTTTCTGTGCACATACGTACCATATGCTTCAAAGATTATAACACCGGAAGGGAACACTGTGATCATGCAATCTGACCTGGATAACACAGGCCATAGAATTTCCTCAAAATAATGCCTAGCACAGATCATTTAGAAAAACACCCAGTCTTGGTTGAAAAATTGTCAGTGATGCAGAGACCACCATGACCCTTGGTAAATTAATCCAATGGTTAATTATCCTCACTATAAAATATTTATCCCTTATTTCCTATTTGATTTTGTCTAACTTATATTTTCAGCCTTTCAATCATGTTAGACCTTTCTCAGCCAGACTGAACAGCCCATTGTCTAATATTTGTTCTCCATATAGATACTTTAAGACTGTAATCAAGCCATCTCTTAAACTAAATAGACAGTTCTTTGGCTATGTCTGCACTGCAGTTAGACACCCACCGATGACCTATGCCAGCTGAGTCATGCTCATGGATCTTAGGCTAAGGGGCTTTTTAATTGCAGTGTAAACATCTGGGCTTGGGCTGCAGCCTGAACTCTGGGACTCTCCCACCTCGCAGAGCCCTAAAGCATAGGCTCTAGCATGAGCCCACTATCCACACTGCAATTAAACAGCCCCTTAGTTTGAGCCCTGCAAGCCTGAGCTAGCTAGCACAGGCCAGCCCCACACTTTTAATTGCAGTGTAGACATACCCTTTGAGTATAGGACATGATTTCTAGTACTTTAAGCATTTCCCAAGGCTCTTCTCTGAACCCTCTGCAATTCATCAATATTCTTTTTGAATTGTGGACACTTGAACTGGACAGCGCATGCCAGCAGCAGTTCCACCAGTGCCAAACACAGAGATAAAAAAAACCCTCAATTTCTTTTGGAAAGTCCCATTTATGCATTGTACCAGGAGCTCATGTTCAGCTGATTGTCCACTATGACTGCCAAATCTTTGCAAAATGACTGCTGGAGATTTGGGATGCTGGAAAGAGAAAGGCACACTGTACTAAAATTGCCATGGGATCCAGGGATGGGTAGAACCAATTGTGGAAATTGGCCCAAACCTGCTCTTATCGATTGGAATATAGGTGTTCTGGCCTACTAGTCAGAGCAGAAGTCATGTCTAGAGGGTGGAGCAGGCATCCAGGTTGGGGAATAAAGACCAGGCTCAGCTCCAAAGTCAACTGCCAGTTACCAGAGCTAGAGCCAGGAATCAATGCTCACGGTTAGAGCTCAGGTAAGACACCAAATTCCAGAGCCAACGGTTAAGCCAGACTCAGGGTCAGAAGTTGGAGGCCTGGGTCAGAGCCAGGACAGGTAATTGATGACTAGAGGAGAGGCAAGGATCAGGAGCATGGTGGGAACAGGAGTGAAGATGGGGTGAGGCAGGAACCAAGCAGGAATCAGGAACAGAGCTGGGTGCAGGACGCAGACACAGTTAGACTCCCTCCACAACAGGAAATCACCTTGTTGTTCAGGCAAATTTCCTATGCATCCACCTGGCTTAAACAGTCTAGATGAACCAATCAGTGAAGTCAGGTGATCCTCCATGGGTGTTGCTTTAGTTGATGCTATAACCCTACTAGCTTCTCAGCCCACCATATTTCAACAGACATTGGGTCGAGGCTAGGATGTGGCAGCTGTCGGGGGATTCCCAGGCCTGGACTCAAGTTGTGGATTTCACACCTATATGGACCTTAGCACCCCTACAGAATTGCAATGGCTTCCATACCGCTCTGTGCAGAGTCTTCCTGAGTAGATCCTATTATATAGGCTCTGGTCTTTAGTGTTTGATTCCAAGATTTTAAGATACACCAAATATTTCCCTAAGTAGTCAGTAGGTAGGCTGGCTTGTTTTACGATAATATAAAGGGAGGATATTGTTGAGAATACGGACAGGATTATGCGGGGCATATAGGAGGGCCCCCGTTATGCACTCATTCATGATGGGAAGATTATAACCAGTATGCACTGGACTGAAATAAGGCTCTTTAATGCCCCATTCACTCTCTGCTCTACGGCTCCCTTAATTTGGCCATCAGTGGTGTAATAAAATTATATCCCAAGCAAGGTAGGCTCAGGCTGTTAGCTGAATAAGATGGCCAAAGAATACTTAGATGCTGTGGGAAGTGGAGCTGCCCATTCACAAGGTGTTACTCTCCTGAGTCAGTACTGAACCAGTGCCCTCGTATGATGCAGGCAGCAGCACTGTGGTGGTGGAAGGAAGTCTTGTCTTTCAGATATGTTTTATTCAGACACAAGTTACTGGCCTCAATATAGGGCTACCAAGGTGAAATTTAATGGGCTGTGGTACCCTGGAGTTTAAAGAATATGGTGTAATGCTTCCTTCTGGCCTTGACCCCTTTGAACTGTACAGGAGAGGCACTGATTACCTGTGGTCATGAAAGATTCCTGGCACCAGTGTTCCCTGTAAGCTGCATGGCAGCACAGCTTCACAGATGATTAATGAGTCCCGCCCAATCAGAGGCTGGGGCCTCCCTGCACAGACTCAATGACTGGGCGGTGCTGATTAATCACCTGTGAAGCTGGGCTGCTGCACAGCTTAGAGGGAACACTGTCTGGCACAAGCATTTATTAATCCTGCATCCTAGTGGAAATCCAATTCAGCTAAAGTTTGCATGAACTCCCTCCCCCCAACCCCGCCAATGTCATTCACACCCAATCCTAAATTGTTATGCAGAACTGCAATGAAAGTAACTTAAAATTGCTTACAGGTACTGTTCTATTGCAACCTGGGTCCCTGCTAGCTCTTTAAATAGCTCCCTGCTGGCTTTGGCTGCAGTTCAGGCAGTTCTTGCTGGAGCCACGCACTCAGGCACACCCACTTACTTTCACCTCTGGTGAAGAGTCACTGTGTGCTATTAAAACATGTGCTGCCTTTCAGTGGTGAGCGAGAATTTTCCTTTATCTAATTTGTTAGTCACTTTGGGATCCTTCAGGATGAAAGATTCTTTATAAACCCAAATGTTATCATCTTACCTCTAGACAAAGGATCCCAATACGCTTTTCAAATTATATATTGTATGTAGGTACCATTTCACCCACCCCAACTTCAGCAGCTCTTTGACAGTGCACTGTACTATATTACAGTTTAGGACAGAAGTGAAGATTACTGTATTCAGCTGAAACATCATGAAAATCCAGTGTAGGACTCTTGCTATGGAAACAATTCTTTATTACACTTACAATGTGTCATTCCCAAGGGTGGCACAGAGGTGGTTGAATAGACTTTCACATTTCTCTGACTTGACAAACACATAGGTAAATTCAGGCAAAGAGAATATGTAATAAAGTTGATGGCTGGGTCTTCAAAAGGATTTATGTAAAAAGTTTTATACCATTTCCCTCAGTGGTGCAGCCCCATCAGACACCCCAACAGTGGAATTGCTAATGTGGACAAGGCCCTGGCATGTTAAGTCCCATGTCATCTCCTCCTGGATTTGGTGTGCGAACGCTGTGTGATGTTGGTCATAGGTGCCAACTTCTCCTCAACCCTCCCCTTGCATCCATCCCATGCCCTGCCCCATTTCACCCCTTCCCCAAGCCATGTTCCTGTTCCACACCCCACCCCATTCCCATTCCACCCCTTTGTCCAAGCCTCCACTTTCTGCTCCAAGTGCACTTTCTGCTCCAAGGTGAGAGGTATGGGACAGTGTGTGTGTGTGTGGGGGGGGGGGGGGGGAAGGGGGAATCTTGATTGCTGGTGGGTGCTCAGCAACCTCTAATTTTGGCCTGTGGGTGCTCCAGCCTCAGAGCACCCACAGAGTTGGCACCTTTGGTGTCATGGTCTGTGAAATATGGAAGGTCAGACTAGACAATCTGGTGGTTCCTTCTGGCCTTAAACTCTATGTCACTCAAAGCAGATCTATTTGATGTGGTGTTTAAAGAGGGTGATGACTGCTAGAGCTTGTCTATCTACACCAGGTTCCCAACTTTGCTCCCACTAGAGGAGCAGCACTGGCCTTAGTAAACGTGAGAAAATTTTCCCCCGAACTCCTAGTTTACACAGTAGCTCTAAGTGGGATTTCTTTTATCACAGCAAAAACTGAATGAACTATATGTTTTCCTTTGAAATCATCATCCAGCCTTGATCATATTCCCTCAGCAAAATGGGAGAAAGCAGTGCAGTCTAGACTCTTTAAGCTCTTCATAATTTTGGTTGGCTCTTGGTTGACTTTATAAATCAACCTAAAGCCACCTAGATAAAATGTTGATTCTCTAGTGATAGTGTCTTTAGTCAGAGGCTTTCAGAGTGCTCTACAAAGATGGGCAAGTATTATTATTCCCACCCATCATATGGGAAAACTGAAGCTCAGGAAGACCAAACTCACTTGCCCAAAGTTACAGCGAGTAAGTGTCAAATTCTGGAATGCTGCCCAAGTCTCCTGATCCAACCCCTTCACAAATATTTGCTCCATAACTGAAGGCAGAACTTGGGCTACAGAATTTTGGTTTTGGTCATAGCTCACATGCCAGAAAGAGCCCAGCTAGATTTCCAGATCCAGGAGGCAGAGCAGGACAGAAAGTTTAGAAAAAAACATCTTTTTACTCCTGTCATCTGAAGAAGTGGGCTGTGCCCACGAAAGCTCATGATACCATCTACATGTTTTGTTAGTCTATAAAGTGCTACCGGACCACTACTTGTTTTTTAAATTTATCCTGTACAGACTAACTCGGCTACCCCCTGAATCTTTTTTACTTGTAAATGGGTAGCAGGTTTAAAACTAATAAAAGAAAGTTCTTCTTCACACAGCGTGTAGTCAGCCTGTGGAACTCCTTGCCAGAGGAGGCTGTGAAGGCTAGGAATATAACAGAGTTTAAAGAGAAGCTAGATAATTTCATGGAGGTTAGGTCCATAAAAGGCTATTAGCCAGGGGATAGAAATGGTGTCCTTGGCCTCTGTTTGTCAGAGGCTGGAGAGGGGATGGCAGGAGACAAATCGCTTGATCATTGTCTTCGGTCCACCCCCTCTGGGGCACCTGGTGCTGGCCACTGTCGGCAGACAGGATACTGGGCTAGATGGACCTTTGGTCTGACCCCGGTACGGCCGTTCTTATGTTCTTATGTTCTTATGTAAATGAAGCAAATTTGAAATGCAGTCAGTGAGACACAATGAACACAAAATGCGACAATGGACCAAAACAAGGCTGTTCTGTCTCAACAGTTATGTCTCCATAGCCATACGTTCTGACTGGTTAGTACACTATGAGAATACAAGAACACCTTTTCTTTGAATAGATGAAAGATTTATAGAACCATGACTGCTTATATAAAAAGTGAAAGCTTCTTGCTTAAACACATTTTCTCAGTTATAAAACTTCACCAAGTAAATGCTCTCATTTGTCACCCTGAACAGATATAAAGAACTTGAAGGACACAAATCAAGCATTTCCCAAGGATAAACAAAACATGGAAATTTGTGAGGTTATGTCTACACTAAGGCGGTCGATTAATTACAGTAACACATGATGGACGTATGAGTTTACACTGTCCAAGAGGTCTTCAACAGTTCTTCTGGGGTGCAAAGCTGGAGGAGATTTGCAGTTGTCTCCCTGTATACAGTTCATGAGTGGCTGGAAGAGAATGCACATAACCCTCAGCATGTGAAAACACACCCAAAGTTATGTGAGAGGGATGCCTAGAGAAGACACTTTTTACTAGCACTGTTAAGCAATAGAATACCAACTGAAATGTATTAAATATTTGTGGATTATAAGATGGTAAATGGTAAGAGCTAGGACCACCAAATTTCACATACAGCTTCCTCTTACCATAACTTAAAGCAAGGCAAGGGTTTGTGTGTGTGTGTGTGTGTGAGAGAGAGAGAGAGAGTCGGGGGGAGGGAGGCTGAAGCTCCCTTCCCCATGTGTATGGGGATGCATAAAACCATACATAAAGGAAAAGGAATCACCAAGCAGGTGAAAGGAGCACCTCCATCATCCAGGACTGCCCCAGCCCTGAGCCTCCCACCTCCCCAATGCCCATTAGGGAGGGCAGGAGGGGCTGAAACTCCTCCCCCGCCCAGGCATACAGGAACATTGCTGGCTGTTCCTATTCATCAGGGGGCGAGGGGAAAGTTCACAGTTTGTTCCATTCCTCAATCTAGCCGGGGAACGCAAGGGGGCAGAAAAACCTGGACCTGTCCCAGATGGGGGATATACACTCCTCCCCCAGCTGTGCCCACTGTAGCTGCAGCAGCCATGGATAGGTGCATCTCACCTGGGCCCAAGCTGCTTTCATGAGAGAGGGCTGGGGTAGTCCTCTCTCCCAAGGGCAGCCAGTATACTGAACCCCTCATCCCGAGCCCCAGCCAAGAGCAATGATTTAAATGAAGAAAAACAAAAATTGAGTTAAGGACCCAAGCAATGCTGGGTAAATCTCCTGGTAATTATATGGTAAAAATAACAAAGTAAGCAATTTTTCAGTAATATTGTGTTATGATAGGGTATTTTTAAGTCTGATTTTGTGAGCAAGTCATTTTTAAGTGAGGTGAAACCTGGGGGTATGCAAGACAAATCAGACTCCAAAAAGGACTACAGTAGTCTGGAAAGGTTGAGAGTCACTGCTGTAGTTTAGTGATCCTTCTTTGCCTTTCAAATAATCTTGCTCCATGAGTAGAGGAGGGTAGGAGAGGTAAAATGATGATGTCCCGCTCTCTTATTTTATATCCCCCTTCCTTCTTTCCTTGGGGAATGCCCCCAGGGCGGTGCAATCAAAGCAGTCTCATATACATGAGTCTATATCAGGGCTACTCAACTTTGGAAGCCCTGGGGGGCCACAATGATACTCACAGCACATGCCGAGGGCCGCAACTTAAGTGTGGTTGCATATATATGCAAATATATATGCAAATATATGCAAATATCTCATTTCACACTAACGGGCATGAATACAAAGATTAAGACTTAAGCTGCGGTGCCAGACCCAAATGTGGCCCGTGTAAGGCAGTCAGCACTTCACAGGCTCTGCACACAAGGCTAAGCAACAAGTGCTTCCCACAATGCCCTGGTACTCCCAGCTCCTCCTCCCTGGGGACTAGAAACACCGACACCCTGTACCTGTCTGTTCCATCCAGCCTGTCTATTTGCGTCTTTCAGTGCTCACCCCACCTGGGAGATGTCTCGCCGTTGTGGAACATGTTCCCAGTGGAGGCCAGGTTCAAAAGATCCCACCCGCAGGCCATGTCTTGAGCCCTGCGTAAATCCAAACCACACTGTGGGCCACAGATGAACAGGCCATGGGCCGCATGTGGCCCGTGGGCCACGTGTTGAGTAGTCCTGGTCTATATAAAGAGCCTTTCAGGTGAATTGTACATTTCTTGTTTACACCTTTGGTGTCTATGAGGCTTGAGCCATCTCTGGGCATGGCATGCAAGACCTTTGTTTACCATTCCATTGTTATCTCGGAGGAACAAATTTGTGGGCATTCCCCAGACTCACAAGGTGTTTCAGTAACGAACATGTAGCAAAATTTCATAACTTCATATACAATGATACATACATTTTAACATGAGAATGATGTTTATCAAATTATGACTTTTCAAATGTTATCTCACAATGCATACTTTGTACAAAATATATCATAAACATATACAAGTGGTGAATATGGGGAGTGGGGAGGTTATTTTGAGGTATAGAGGTTCCCTCTAGCTCTTAACTTTAAAGACAAATAAGGTCTGAAGTAAGCTGAGGCAAGCTGAACCTGTATTCTATAAAAGCTGAGAAATTTGCAGTAGAACTCTGTGGCTTCAGACTCCAAATTCTATAGCAGCTTCATTAAGTTAACCCCTGCCCCAACATTTAATTAAATATTAAAATCAATAGCACCATTCATTCTCAGTGAGGAACATAATCATGTCAAGTCTTTAAACTTCAATTGTTTTTGTAGTAGGTCTGTCTAATAATGAGTAGAGTTTTTTTCACATGTTAAAACAACTCAGGGAGCGGGGGCTTCAAATCGAAAGCAGGGGCCTGAGTTCTCTGACCACAATCATTTGACTTGAGAGGGAATCCTGAGAACTGTGTAACGGGCATATCAACCCTGCACTGCCAATTTTTTCCAAGTTTCTTTGCTGAAAGTTTGTCCCATGACTAGCGTGTTTTGTAATAAGACACTTCCAGGTAGACAAGGAGCTGCTTTTACTCCTGGCATTATGTTGCAAGATCTTTTTAATGGCCAGTGTGACTAACCCAATCCTCAGATAGTAGGCTCAATTTAGCACTTGCAGATTCTGAAATCCTGCCCTTATCTCAAAAATAAGATAATGAAAGATATCACATTATATAGAGACAGGGAAAGGCCAGGTCACCAGGCCATCTCTCTGTACTGAAGAACTAATCCCTGAAGAATATTTTCTTGTATTTTGCTCAATCTTGTTTTAATTATGCAAAGTGAGGGGCTTCCCACAGCTTGCTTGAGCATCTATTCTCTAGTCTGTTCTATGATCAGCATATTGAATTATGTGGATTTTAATGGGATTATATGCATATATCAAGGGCACAAAGGACTCAGTCTAGGCTTTTTAGAAAGTTTTACAAATGAATGAGTTCTTCTGTTTAAATTTATTCTTGAAATTAATTATTTTCTAGCAAATCAAACATAATTTCATTTGACTACACAGAGATCATAAACACTGAAACATCAAGGTTATGGGTGAATTTCAAGACTTTATTGAAAATCCAAAGAAAATTGCCTTTCCAGTTATATGCGACAAACATCAACTCTAATTAGTTAATATATTCAGAATGCTAAAATTATATAAGTGATACCCAAAGAAGAATAACAAAAATTATTACAGGTCTAGAAACCATGACCTATGAGGGAAGATTGAAAGAATCAGGTTTGTTTAGACAGGAAAAGAAAAGACCGAATAGGGACATGATAACAACTTTCAAGTACCTAAAAGGTTGTTACAAGGAGGCGAGAGAAAAAATATTCTCCTTTTCCTCTGAGTAAAGGACAAGAAGCAATGGGCTTAAATTGTAGTAAAGGAGGTTTAGGTTGGACATTAGGAAAAACATCCTGTCAGGGTGGTTAAACAATGGAATAAATTGCCTAGGGAGGCTGTGGAATCTTTAATATTGGAGACTTTTAAGAGCTGCAGAGGGGTAGCTGAGTTAATCTGTAACAGGAAAAACGTAAAAAACAACAATAGACTAGTAGCATCTTAAAGACTAACAAAACATGTAGATGGTATCATGAGCTTTCGTGGGCACAGCCCACTTCTTCAGATGACAGGAGTGTTAGAAGTCCAGATCCAAGAATAAATAAGGGAAGCGGGAGGGGGTGGGGGGGGGAGAAGGAAAAAAAGAGAAAGAAAAGGAGGGGAGGGGAAGAAGATACAAGAGAGACAGGCTGTGTCTAGAGTACACCTCTCTGTCGACAGAGAAATGTAGATTAGGCACGTCGAAATTGCTAATAAAGCAGGGATTTAAATATCCCACGCTTCATTAGCATAAACATGGCCGTCGCTTTTTTTTGAAACGGAGCTTTTTCGGAAAAATGGCAGTCTAGACGCGGATCTGTCGAAAATAAACCCTTTTTTGACAGATCCTGTATTCCTCAAAAAATGAGGTTTACAGGATCTGTCAAAAAAGGGTTTATTTTCAACAGATCTGCATCTAGACTGCCTTTTTTTCCGAAAAAGCTCCATTTCGAAAAAAGCAGCGGCCATGTTTATGCTAATGAAGCGCAGGATATTTAAATCCCTGCTTCATTAGCAATTTCGATGTGCCTAATCTACATCTCTCAGTCGACAGAGAGGTGTACGCTAGACAGCCACAGTGAGTAGATAAACTTCAGAGGGGTAGCTGTGTTAGTCTGTAACAGGAAAAACTTTAAAAACAACAAATAGTCTATTGTTGTTTTTAAAGTTTTTCCTGTTACAGACTAACACGGCTACCCCTCTGAAGCTTATCTACTCACTGTCTCTCTTTTTTCTTCTTCCCCTCCTTTTCTTTCTCTTTTTTTCCTTCTCTCCCCACCCATCCCTCCTTCCCTTATTTATTCTTGGATCTGGACTTCAAACACTTCTGTCATCTGACAAAGTGGGCTGTGCCCACGAAAGCTCATGATACCATCTACATGTGTTGTTAGTCTTTAAGGTGCTACTAGTCTATTGTTGTTTTTTAAGCTTTTTAAGAGCCGGTTAGACCAACCTATGGTGCTTAATCCTGCCATGAGTGCAAGGGACTGGACTGATGATCTCTCAAGGTTCCTTCCAGCTCTAGTATTCTATGATTTTGTGATTTATGAAATCAAATGCTATTAAAGGCAAAGTAATGTGAGTTGAAAAACATAATTCCAATTATACATACAAAATGATGAGATCTAAGAGTACATCTAGACTACAGGCTTTTGTCGACAAAGCTTCTGTTGACAAAGAACGTCTAGACTACATCCAGTTCTGTCGACAAAGCAAGGTGCTTTGTCGACATGACAGTGTAGACGCAAAGGACAGTGTAGATGCAATAACGCCTTCTGTCGACGTTATTCCTCATAGAATGAAGTTTACAGCTGCCGAAAGAACTCGGCGATAGTGTAGACGCAGGTATAGTTTTGTTGACAAAGTCCACTTTTGTCAACAAAACCCTGTAGTCTAGACACACCCTAAATTAGCTGTTAACACTAAAGAAAGAGATCTGGCAGTCATTGTGGATAGTTCTCTGAAAACATTGGCTTAATATGCAGCAGCATCCAAAAAGCTAACAGAATGTTAGGAACCATTAGGAAAGGGCTAAATAATAAGACAGAAAATATCACAATGCCCCTGTATAAATCTATGGTATGCCCAGAATCTAGAATATTGTGTGTAGTTTTGGTTGCCCATCTACAATTATATATATTGGATATGGAAAAGGTTTAAAGAAGTGTAATAATAATTGTCAAGAATATTGAATAATTTCCATATGAGGAAACATTACAAAGACTGGGACTATTAAGGTTGGATAAGTTAAGGGAGGATACAATATAAGAGTATAAAATCATGAATGGTGCAGAGAAAAGGAATAAGGAAGTGTCATTTACCCCTTAACATAACACAAGAACCAGGGGTCACTCAATTAAATTAATAGGCAGCAGTTTTAAAAGAAACAAAGGAAGCATTTCTTCACACAACGCACAATCAACCTGTGGAACTTGTTTCCAGGGGCTGTTGTAAAGGCCAAAATTATAACTGGATTCAACAAAGAATTATATACTTTCATGTATACAAGGTGTATCAATGGCTATCAGCCAAGATGATCAGGGATAGGGGTTAGATGGCCATTCTTATGTTTATATGATCTTAGTAACAGTGGAAGTTACTATTTAAATTCACTTAGTGCTTCTCTGGGTTTGTGCTGGGCCTATCCTGGCCCTTTGGGCACTGCTGCAATATAAATAAATAGTAATATTCAGCATAGAGCTTCTCAACCATAGATCTCAAAAGGTGTGTCTACACTGTGGCACTAGCTTGAAATAAGCTACACAATTTGAGTTATGCAAATTGTGTACCTTATTTCGAAATAGATCACTATTCCGACAAGTCCCTTAATCCTCGTGGAATGAGGTTTACCAGGACATCGGAATAGTGCGCCTGTTATGTTGATTACATTTCAAAATAACGGGCACACTGTCAAGACGCGGAAAGTGCTATTTTGGGATACTTGAAGCATTCTGAAATAGTGTTGCTGTGTAGACATACCCAAAGTGTTTCAGAAAAGAAGGCAGCTTTATCTCTAGTCTAGTAACACTATTTACTGTTTCCCAGCCCAGCTTCTCTTTACCTCACTTCTCCTTTGCATTACTCAGCACCACTTTTTCTCTATTCTGTATCTAGAAAGGTCCCTGCACTCAACCCAGGACAGAGCCCTACATTTTATGAGTTATTGTAACTCCTCAGAGGTTGAAGTGTGTGAGTGCTGTATATACAGCTCAGAGTAATCTAGGTTTTTTGTTCCTTTTCTGCAGAGGACACTGGGGAGTGGGGCGGGGGAGGGCATAATGGTAACAGCACTCTAGTCCAGGGGATAGGCTTTAGGTCTCTAACTTCTTGATCTGTGTATATTTTCAGATCCAGTGCTACTCCACACTAGCATATTCAGAGCAGTTCAGAATCTATTCCACAATACATGGGGGCACTAGAGGGCCATCAAGCATGGCCACCTCACTTCCATCTCTCTCTCCTTTCCCAACAGTGGCACACAGCCCTAGAATATAGCTTAAATATTGCCAAGGACTATGCAGTGATCTGCCACATCCCAATTAATTTCACCCTTGCAGATCTTACTTTCATAAAAGTTATAGTGCTGCTCAGCACCACACAAACCTTGGCTAAATACTTGCCTTCCAAATATACAAGGATCTTAGCCTTGACTAAAATACTGCTTTCCATATCTGTTGTACTTTTATATCTAATTATAAAACTAGCGCATACAGTAATTGCAATAATTATCCCTCAGACCTAGATACCCTTTTATGTATGTGGAAGATCTAACACAAATCCAGTAATACATCATCATTAGCCATTTACCACAGAGAATGGAACAGTCTTGCAAGACAATAGAACTACTCTCCTCAGGGACATATATAGGAAGATATATTCTTTGAGACCTTCATGAATCTATCTCTTCCTATTATGTAAAATTAATTTCCATATCAGACTGTGAGCTAAAGTATTATTGGGGACATTAGAGCAAGATAAAAGGTTACTTTGAAAAGGTCCATGTTACCAATTTTATCCAATGCTGTTTACTGTTTAAAAACAAAAAGTCAGTGTTTTCTAATAGCGTCTATATTTTATACGTGGAGAAATCTAATAATCCCAGAGAAGAAGCAATATCATATCATATGGTCATTCATAGTTGAAAGAGAAAACACAATTTTGATAAATTTAATCTTGGGAAATAATAGAGGGAAATTGTGAACCCCAGTTGATATGTTGCATATTCACATCAGAAAGAGAGGAAATATAATTTAGTGTGATGAATAGGGATAACATTAAAAAATGCAGACTCCAGAATGAAACAATTTTTGACATATCAAAATACAGAAAGGAGAACTCTGAAATATCACACTAATATTATGAATACATTGTCTGTGCTTAACGTTTAAATTATGATAATAATCACAGTTATAGAGTAATGTGTGTATGGAGGGGTATTATCTTTTGAAATGCAAAAGATAATTTCATGGTAAATGTCTCACAATCATATTATTATGTCTTCCTTATCATTTATATTATCGTCATACCTGGAAGTTAAATCTGAGATATGGCCTCATTACCTAAGTGCCTTATTTACAGCCAGTACCTACTTCCAGTTTACTCAGACAAGATGGATGAGACACAGGTGAAAGGAAGTATCATTGATGCAATAAGCTGAATCCTGAAGAACAAGTAGGACATCTTTATTGATAGAAATGTAGCCGTGTTAGTCTGGTGTAGCTGAAACAAAATACAGGACTATGTAGCACTTTAAAGACTAACAAGATGGTTTATTAGATGATGAGCTTTCGTGGGCCAGACCCACTTCCTCAGATCAAATAGTGGAAGAAAATAGTCACAACCATATATACCAAAGGATACAATTAAAAAAATGAACACATATGAAAAGGACAAATCACATTTCAGAACAGAAGCGGGATGCGGGGAAGGAAGGTAAATGTCTGTGAGTTAATGATATTAGAGGTGGGGAAAGGTAGATGTCTGTGAGCTAATGGTATTAGAGGTGATAATTGGGAAGCTATCTTTGTAATGGGTAAGGTAGTTGGGGTCTTTGTTCAGCCCCCCGCGGAGAGTGTCGAATTTTAGCATGAATGCCAGTTCAGAGGATTCCCTTTCAAGTGCAGATTTGAAAGTCTTCTGGAGTAGGATGCATGTGATTAGGTCATTGAGACAGTGTCCTTTCTGGTTGAAATGGCAAGAAACTGTTTTTTCTTTGTGATCCTGTCTGATATCTGTTTTGTGGGCATTGATTCTTTGGCGAAGTGTCTGAGACGTTTGTCCAATGTACAAAGCAGACGGACACTTTCGGCACATGATAGCATAAATTATATTTCTGGATGCGCAGGAATATGTATTCTTGATCTTATAACTCACTTGGTTAGGCCCAATAATGGTGTCAGCAGAGTGAATATGTGGACAAAGCTGGCAACGGGTTTGTAGCAAGGAAAGTACCAGGGTTGGTATTAGTGTGGTATGTCCTGTGGTTGTTGGTAAGAATCATCTTGAGGTTAGGTGGTTGTCTATAGGAGACTATGGGTCTGTCTCCCAGAGCTTCTTGGAGTTTACTGTCCTGTTCCAGTATAGGCTGTAATTTATTGATAATGTGTTGGACAGGTTTAAGTTGGGAGCTGTAGGTGATGACAAGTGGTGTTCTATTGTTGGTTTTCTTGGGTCTCTCTTGTAGTAGTTGGTTTCTAGGTATTCGTTTGGCTCTTTCAATTTGCTTTTTTATTTCTCCGGGTGGGTAGTTGAGGTTTATAAATGCTTGGTAGAGATCCTGAAGTTTCTGGTCTCTGTCAGTGGGATTAGAGCAGATGCGGTTGTATCGAAGGGCTTGGCTATAGATGATGGATCGTATGGTGTGTGCTGGATGGGAGCTGGAAGCATGTAGGTAACTGTATGAGTCAGTGGGTTTTCTGTAGAGGGTGGTGTCTAATTTACCATTGTTGATTTGTACTGTGGTGTCCAGGAAATGGATCTCTCGTGTGGAATGGTCCAGGCTGAGGTTAATGGTGGGGTGTAGGTTTGTTGAAATCTCTGTGGAATGTCTCCAGTGTTTCTTGGCCATGCGTCCAGATCATAAAGATGTCATCGATGTAGCGTAAGTAGAGAAGAGGTAAAAGGGGACGGGAGTTGAGGAAACGTTGTTCTACAGCTCCCAACTTAAACCTGTCCAACACATTATCAATAAATTACAGCCTATACTGGAACAGGACAGTAAACTCCAAGAAGCTCTGGGAGACAGACCCATAGTCTCCTATAGACAACCACCTAACCTCAAGATGATTCTTACCAACAACCACAGGACATATCACACTAATACCAACCCTGGTACTTTCCCTTGCTACAAACCCGTTGCCAGCTTTGTCCACATATTCACTCTGCTGACACCATTATTGGGCCTAACCAAGTGAGTTATAAGATCAAGAATACATATTCCTGCGCATCCAGAAATATAATTTATGCTATCATGTGCCGAAAGTGTCCGTCTGCTTTGTACATTGGACAAACGTCTCAGACACTTCGCCAAAGAATCAATGCCCACAAAACAGATATCAGACAGGATCACAAAGAAAAACAGTTTCTTGCCATTTCAACCAGAAAGGACACTGTCTCAATGACCTAATCACATGCATCCTACTCCAGAAGACTTTCAAATCTGCACTTGAAAGGGAATCCTCTGAACTGGCATTCATGCTAAAATTCGACACTCTCCGCGGGGCTGAACAAAGACCCCAACTACCTTACCCATTACAAAGATAGCTTCCCAATTATCACCTCTAATACCATTAGCTCACAGACATCTACCTTTCCCCACCTCTAATATCATTAACTCACAGACATTTACCTTCCTTCCCCGCATCCCCTTCTGTTCTGAAATGTGATTTGTCCTTTTCATATGTGTTCATTTTTTTAATTGTATCCTTTGGTATATATGGTTGTGACTATTTTCTTCCACTATTTGATCTGAGGAAGTGGGTCTGGCCCACGAAAGCTCATCACCTAATAAACCATCTTGTTAGTCTTTAAAGTGCTACATAGTCCAACATCTTTATTGACTGTATCATAGCCTTTCAGCATTGCAGAAGTCTTTTTAGCTTAATTTAGTAGCAATGACAAACTCCCTCAAAGGAATAGCCTTACAGCTTGTTATATAATAATAGGGCCCAATCTTGCAAGCCATTATTCACTAGAGTAATCAAAATAAAACCAATGCACTTTTCAGTCATCAATTTCAAAAAGTGCATTAACACACAAATTAATCAGGTCTCTCAACAGCGTGTGATAAAGTGTGCAAAGTCTTACTCAGTCTCCATTTTAGGGCTGGAAAAACAAAAACACAAAGGCTGTTTGTGCACTCGAAATAGACATGTTGGATACTAGGTGTCAAGTACAGCAGTCACATTACTCTTACTAAGCTGTTGTTAGAAATAATTTCCTTGCTGGTGTGGACACAGACATCTGTATTCAATCTCCATTGTAGCAGAGCCCATTCACCTCATGAACACAGGCCTGGCCTACATTAGAAATTTAGATTGGTATAATTATCTTGCTCAGAGGTGTGAAAAATCCACACCCCCTGGTTGACGCTTTACCTTGCAGTGCAGATACTCCTAGTTGTGGAAGAATTCTCCTAGCAACCTAGCTACCACCTTTCAGGGAGGTGGACTATCTACGCCAGTGGGAGAACCCTTCCCATCATCATAGGTATTGTCTTTATTGATACACTACAACTGTACTGCTGCAGCATTTTAAGTGTAGACAGTCCCTCAGTGGCACAAAGGTTACAGAATTTAGCTGATCCTGGTCATACCTAGACAAAAACTCTTATTCAACATTAATTACAAGGGACTGGACAGCAGCCATATTTGAAACTCATGACTGGTCCTGACTGACCCTACTGAAATCAGTGGCAGAATTCCCATTGGATACCGTGGGAGCAGTGTTCATTCAGCCATGTGCATTTTCAAAAATCCCACTCCCAATTTCAAACATGCCCATTTTTCAAAAGCAGCTGAAAACACAATGACAGGTTAAGGACAGTTTGTGGCACACTACAGAATGGCATTCAAGAATCCTGCCTCCTCTTCCCATATCATATCACTAAACCGTCCTTGTCTGCAGCCATGAATTATGCTAAGATTTTTGGTTTTGCATATTTTTAAGAACACCCGACAATAATGTTCAGGTAGCACTCTTGACACTGCTATAGTAGCTATCAGAATTAACCATCTCCCAATAGTACAAAAGTTTTTTCTTCACAATGAAATTGGGTGCATGAGGATTCAGCAAATAAACTGTTTCCTCTCTCACCCACTCATGCTCAACATACAGAGAAGAAATGTTTCTCATCAGTGTTTTCTTCTGAAAAACTGAAAAGTGGCTTTTGAAAAATGAGCTCATCCTCCCTGTGCCAGTCCACCCACACAAAGCACAGTCAGGAAAGTTTTGCCGTACTGCATGAGATCACTGACCTGGCCTGGCATGCTGCCTCAGCAAGTGACCAATATCTTAGACACTCTCCTCCCAACCAATAATGCACCATCCGAGCCAGCAGCAAAATGTTCTCCTGTGGTAAAGATCCACAGGAAATCAGTCTACACCCTGAAACTTTGATTGTTATCTATGTCTATCTCTTAAGTTTACATATAGCATCTACCTCTGTTACCGGAAGATCTGAACCCAATTTTCTATTTCATTTTAAACCCTTCTATTGCTGATTTTTCCAATTCTGTTATTAAAGGTTGTGACCTGGCCTATGGATTTTTCAGGAAGGAGCTGCTTAAGGGTAGCTAGCATTCCCCTATGGATAGAGCTCTCCTACCAAGAATAGGCAACAAGTCTCAAAATCTTTGAAAAGAAAAATAATATTTATTTAGAAGTGAGGTTACAATGAAAGAGGAGAGAGAGAGACAAGATATGCTAAAATAAAATAAAATAGTAAATATTACAGTTACAGTTTAAAGAAGAGTGGCACAGTAAATAAGACTCAACACTTCATCAAAAATTCCACTTAATTTGATGGCTCAGAACAATTTAACACTATGATCACATAACATAATATCTATTACATCTATTGCTATAATAATTAAATGTGTATCAATATATCCATTAACATTCAATTACTTAAAAATTAGATATTTAGTACATGCTGGCCTAACGTACCAAATGAATAGGGAGATCTCACTGAAACCACAGGCATCTAGCTTTATTGAGAGGCAAAACATACCATATGCCTCCAGATGTTAAAAAAGATATTAATATACAGACGCTTCTTTAAAATTACCACTGAATTGTCTTAGGGTTAAATTGTTTTCAGAGCATTGTTTGGAGAGTGTTGTTCGAAGACGGGCTTCTGGCAGCTTTGTTGGCTTCTGAGGTAAAAAACGCTGCTCCGGAGGGAAATATGGAAGCCTACTGGGTCCTTCTGCTGGCAGGACATCAGGACCGGTCATTGCTAAGACAATCCTGGAGCCACTGCTGCTACAGACAGTAGCAAGTCTTCATGCAGCTCTGTCCGTGCAGTGTTTCCAGATGGCTTCTTAGGTGACTTCTCTTGCACAGGTATTTTCTCAGAAGTGTTCAGCAGCATTCCCTATGGTTTCTTCTGCTGTTTCCTACCTTTAGCTTGTCAGAAGTGGTCCTTATACACAATTTGGACATCTACCTCAGCCAATCAGCTTTCAGCTTGCTCTGACATCATACCTCCTAATAGCCAATCAGCTTGCAGCTGAACTCTGACATCATATAGTCACATGGATCACACATACCTTCCCATGTGACTGATGCCCCATTCACTTTGATGGGTTCAATGCATCCCTATGGAGTTTCTTAGTGGACCATCAGATGAACTGTAGGTACTTCCTGTATAAAAATCTGATTGATTTCTATAAGCTACAGTGTATCTCTATGGGGTTTTGCTGAATTATTCTCCACAGGAAGTGGAATTTACCATTACATTACAAAGAGAAGAATTACTACATTACATGCAGTGGACCCCTATGAGTTTTAGAGATGGAATCTCCCATTCTATTGCATCTTCCTAAAGCTGCCATTACGCTATTTTTATTTTAAAATAATATTACTTTTTATCCAATTAAAGCCTTATTTCTAAAACTAATCACTGCTCTCAGCATGTCATAGGGCCCTGATACTATCACTTCTCATTTTGTGTTTGATTAACAATTTTACAATTTGAGCAAAATTTAAACTCGTTCTACAGTTTTTCTGCAGATTTCCAATGTAGAGGTTAGTCAGGCACTTCAGGCAACGGAGGCAAAAATCTCTCATCACACCACTGTGGTATCTAAGTGAGTAGAGTACCTTGTCATACTAGTATAATAGCTAGTTAGAAATGCTATTCACCGTATGAAGCCCCTATCTTCATGAAAACCTCCATGGGCAGGACACGCAGAGCACTAAATAAGAGTTCCATGAGCTTGCAGGATTGAACCTTACATTATCAAAGTGGATATATACCAGACCAAAGTTGCACAACATTTTTTTCTATTCCCTATACCTGTTAATTCCTGGATTTGCAACTACAATTGTAGCCATCTTTTCTTTCTGAATGCTTAGTTTAATGTCCTCAGTAATAACAATGATTTCACTCACAGTGTTTTGTAAATTAAGTTCATAAAGAGACAGAGGTGTTAGCTATTTTTTTCCAGTCAGGTATTTGCATGTGAATTGAATCTGGGAGGGCCACCCTGTTTAGCTCATCAAAAGGAGAAGCATGAAAGCTAATTTTATAATT
The DNA here is from genome assembly GCA_019425775.1 of Rafetus swinhoei. NCBI lineage: Eukaryota > Metazoa > Chordata > Testudines > Trionychidae > Rafetus > Rafetus swinhoei. The sequence goes on from CM033440.1 coordinate 28,816,331, forward strand.
GGGGGAGGTGGTGCATCTATTACCCACCTGTACAATACTAATTTCCTTCACACTAGAACAAAGGCAGGGCCACATCTTGGGCTGCTGTTAATTAGCATTGCTCCTTTAGAGTCAATGAAGCTTGGCCCAATGTTGAAATAGTCAAGAAAGATGCTTATTTAAATAATTAAAGGTCAGTGAGGCTGTTGTAGTTTTGTCTCAAGCATCCAAACTTCGACAAAAGTAGACACTCCTCTGTATCAGTTAGGCTATGTCTACACGAGAGACCTTACAATGGCACAGCTGTACCAATGTAGCAGTTCTGCTGTAAGAGCTCCTGTGTGAGATCTCCCGCTCTCTGCCGAAGTGTTACAAGTGGAGAGGGGGTTTCTGAGTTCAGACTCCAGCCCATACCTGAATGTCTATACTGCAGTCCACAGCCTGAGCCCTACATGCCTGAGCCAGCAAACTTGGGCAATCTGTGGGTGTTTTACTGCACTGTAGGCATTTGAACATGACTGAGGGGACACAGGAAGTTTGGGACACAGTTGAGGAAGGAACCCATATCTAACCTTTCTTTTCATGATCAGAGATCTCCTGGTGGATGACAAAGTGGTACGTTATGTCTACACGTTTAACCAAATTTATTTTTATGCTCTCTCAGTGGTATATGCCCCCCTATTGTTCAATCTATGATCAGAAAAACAACAGTTATGACTGCTCCATTGTGATATCCACCTTAATGGTCCTGGGTTAGCTGGGGAATTGCCATAATCTACATTAGGATGAGACCAACAGAAACGGAGTGTATTGCAGCACAGCTGCCATGGCTGGCTGTAGAACTGCAGCACCTTAAGTTTCCCAAACCTTCCTGTGGAGCCAATGGGAGACGCGAGGCTCTGTGGCCGTGGCACCGGTAAATAAACAAACTGGGGCGGCCAGTTAATGGGTTTCTAAGAGTGATTCCGCGGAACACTTTCAGAAACACTGCTCTGGGATGCTCACCTTTACCCTTCCATGGACTCAAAGTGTAATCCTGTTAATTTAGGCACTGTTCCTAGCACCTAACTTCATTCTAAATTTGTTGCCCTCATATTCTATGGCAGTGTTTCTCAACCAGTGATACGAGTACCCTTAGTGGTACTTGAGAGAAGTCTGTGGGGTACGTCAACACAACTGAAATTTGGAGAAAACTGAATTTTTGTTTTAAGTTTTACAGTGCTTTATTATTTTTGTACTTTTTACACCCAAAAATTTCAGCACCCGCCCAGCTATGATTAAGTTGTTTAAACAAATGTGTTGCAATGGTAGAAAAAATTTTGTGTGTCTGATAACTAGGTACTGGGGGTACTTATAATTTTTTTAAAGGGGTACTTTATAAAAAAAAAGTTGAGAAACACTATTCTAGGGCATCCCACCTCTACCCAGTTCCTAGAGCACAGGGAATCCAACTCCACCTACTTCCTGGGTTCCTGGTTGATTTCGGCACCCCCACCATTTCCCAATTCCTAGGGCTCCAGACAAAAGGCACCTAACTTTACCTCTTTATGGGCTCCAGACTCTACTTCTCTGTGGGCTCCTGGTAAACACCCATTCCCTGTGCACTCAGGGCCTAATCTTTGAAGGTTTATGGGGTCTTTTAGCAGTGAAAGAGCCTCACACAGTAGTGTAGTCATGCTTTATTGGCAGTGGAGAGCAATCCCAGTTATTAAAAATCCCACCCAGAATGAGGGATGGTACCTTTATCATTGGGAAGCACATTTTCCCGCTATAAAGTGGCCTATAGTGGCATTTTTAGCGCTAAAGCCTTTATAGCTTGGGGGGGGGGGAGGATTTTTTTTCACATCCCTGAATGATTAATGTTTTAGCACAGAAAGTGGCTGTAGATACAGCCTAAGTTGAGCCACCAGATCTCATAAAAGGGCCAGCCAGCTTGTGCCCCTGGTCAGAGGACCATAAGGCAACAGTGCCCAGACTTATTACATGGAAGAGCCACATAAATCTAAGCACAACCTTATTTGGGCCAGACAGATTCTACAGATTTTAATAAAATTTAAAATAATTTATATTGATCTATATTTTATATGTATGTAGGTAGGTTGCATAAATTAAAATGATGCAAACATGGCAACAAAATACTAATGAATTGGTCATAGTATAATGAGTTGAAGCAGGCTGCAGGCCTTATGAAATGCTGTGGCCTCCTGCCATCAGGTAAACAGTGTCCTTTGCACTATATAAGCTGCTCTGTGGGCTGGCTTCTGAGAGGTGCTGAGACTTGAAGATTCCATTGACTGCAACAAACACTGCAATCACTCTGTACTCCATTCCATTTTATGTTCCTCTGTAGAATTTATGCCCATGCATTAGATAAAAATTGGACTGCCTTGTTTGAACGAGAATGGGGATGTAAGCGACTAGTCGACTACACAATAAGCGTATGTTTATCGGGTAGTCAAATAGTGACTTAACTGGTTACTTCCCCCCCTTGCTGCCTCTTGCTGCCGGCAGCTTTTGCACATTTCAAAGGGAGAGGCACAGGGGGGGACCTAAGCAGTCCTGCTTCCTTTGAAATGTACAAGAGCCACAGGCAGCTCTTGTACATTTCAAAGGGAGAGGCGCAGCAGTCAGGACCTCACGCGAGCAGGGACTGCTTCGATCCCTACTCGCTCAGGTTCCCCGCTGCCTCAGTGGGATAGCAGGTGCCCCCCCTTTATCAACTAATCAAGTAGTCGATGGAATGGACTACTTGATTAGTTGATTAATCAAAATTTAAAATCCCTAAATGAGAAACGTGGTACATTGTGAAACAAAGCCAGATCCTCTCCTGAGTACATCCACATCCACTTTTTTAGTGGAGAGTTGCTGAATCACACTAGCTGAGGCTGCTTAGGCCTATAAACTTTGCAGTCAAAGTCCATGTACACGGAGGAAAACAAATACCCAATAGTACTAAAAGATAGCTAACAAATACACATGTTCTACAATCAAAATTTTTTCATAAAGACATGAGCCATTTCATGCCTTGGTGCATCTGCTTTACTCTCTCAGATTATTAAAGGGATTTTCAAAGCTGATTTTTGAGGGGAAAAATAATGTAAAATTGCTTTTTTTTATGTGAGCACGTCTGTGACTCATTCAATTTTACACTCCAAGGAGTGTGAAGGATAAAAGGGATTTGTTGGGAATAAGTAGAATTTCCAAATCCCCAAGAGATTCATATCAAAACTCTTTGCTTCCTCCTATTTCCTCCTATGATTTATTTGCAATCTTCATGAGTCACAGCATTTCCAAAGAGGAATGCAGCACTTTCAGGTATGAGTGCATGTAGGGACAATTTCTTGTGTTTAAGATACAGGTTGTAATCCTAACAGACATCCTTTGTCATACTGACTTGACAGGTACATTTCTTAATAGATTTATTTGCCACCCAATCTCTGCACTGTTTTTTAGGGATGGTAATACAGCAGAGAATGTCACTCTGGCAGCATGAAAGCAGAAAAGAGATTTCCATTCATTCCTGTTTAACCCACTTAGTTCCTGAATACCAACTAATAACAAAACTTGTTCAGATGTTTAGACATTTGGATTACTAGAATTTTTTATATCAAGAATCAATCCAAGAATTCAAAGATTCATTGATTTTAGGGCCAGAAGGGACCATCATAATCATGTAATCTGTTCTCCTTTACATCTCAGGCCTCAACCTCACCCACCTACTCCTATAATAGATCTCTAATCTCTGGCTGATGTTCTTAAATCTCCTTTTAACGATATAGAGGATCCACCATTTACTTTAGTTCAAACCAGCAAGCATGCCCGATGCTGCAGAGGGAGGCGAAAAACCTCCAAGGTCTCTGCCAATCTGATTTAGGGGAAAATTCCTTCATGACTGCAAAGATGGCATTTAGCTAGATGCAAAGCATGAGAGTGAGACCCACCTAGCCAGTTACCCAGGAGAGAATGTTCTCTAGTAACTCAGATCCCTCCCCTTCTACTGTCCGATTTCTAGCCACTGGAGATATTTGCTAATCACAGTTGCAGATGAGCCATAGACCATTGCATCATACTGCAGATAATGGAGCAGATAATGCAGATAATGGAGCAAGTAATTAAGGAAATCATCTGTAAACACTTGGAAGGAGGCAAGGTGATAGGGAACAGCCAGCATTGATTTGTAAAGAACAAATCATGTCAAACCAATCTGATAGCTTTCTTTGATAGGATAACGAGTCTTGTGGATAAGGGAGAAGCGGTGGATGTGGTATACCTAGACTTTAGTAAGGCGTTTGATACGGTCTCGCATGATATTCTTATCAATAAACTAGGCAAATACAACTTAGATGGGGCTACTATAAGGTGGGTGCATAACTGGCTGGATAACCATACTCAGAGAGTAGTTATTAATGGTTCACAATCCTGCTGGAAAGGTATAACAAGTGGGGTTCCACAGGGGTCTGTTTTGGGACCGGCTCTGTTCAATATCTTCATCAACGATTTAGATATTGGCATAGAAAGTACGCTTATTAAGTTTGCAGATGATACCAAGCTGGGAGGGGTTGCGACTGCTCTGGAGGATAGGGTCATAATTCAAAGTGATCTGGACAAATTGGAGAAATGGTCTGAGGTAAACAGGATGAAGTTTAATAAAGACAAATGCAAAGTGCTCCACTTAGGAAGGAACAATCAGTTTCACACATACAGAATGGGAAGTGACTGTCTAGGAAGGAGTACGGCAGAAAGGGATCTAGGGGTTATAGTGGACCACAAGCTGAATATAAGTCAGCAGTGTGATGCTGTTGCAAAGAAAGCAAACATGATTCTGGGATGCATTAACAGGTGTGTTGTGAGCAAGACACGAGAAGTCATTCTTCCGCTCTACTCTGCGCTAGTTAGGCCTCAGTTGGAGTATTGTGTCCTGTTCTGGGCACCGCATTTCAAGAAAGATGTGGAGAAATTGGAGAGGGTCCAGAGAAGAGCAACGAGAATGATTAAAGGTCTAGAGAACATGACCTATGAAGGAAGGCTGAAAGAACTGGGTTTGTTTAGTTTGGAAAAGAGAAGATTGAGGGGGGACCTGATAGCCGTTTTCAGGTATCTAAAAGGCTGTCATAAGGAGGAGGGAGAAAACTTGTTCATCTTGGCCTCTGAGGATAGAACAAGAAGCAATGGGCTTAAACTGCATCAAGGGAGGTTTAGGTTGGACATTAGGAAAAAGTTCCTAACTGTCAGGGTAGTTAAACACTGGAATAAATTGCCCAGGGAGGTTGTGGAATCTCCATCTCTGGAGATATTTAAGAGTAGGTTAGATAAATGTCTATCAGGGATGGTTTAGACAGTATTTGGTCCTGCCATGGGGGCAGGGGACTGGACTCGATGACCTCTCGAGGTCCCATCCAGTCCTAGTATTCTATGATACCATAAACCTCTCCATAAACTTACCAAGCTCAGTCTTGAAACAAGTTAGGTTTATTGCCCCCACTGTTCCCTTTGGAAAGCTGTTCCAGAAAGTTAGAAATCTTTGTCTAATTTCAAACCTAAATTTGTTGATGGCCTATTTATAGTCATTTACACTTGTGTCAGCATTGGCCCTTAACTTAAATAACTCTCCCCTCTCTCTCCCTGGTGTACTTATAAAGCAGAATCATATTTTCAGCCTTCATTTTGTTAGTCTAAACAAGCCAAGCTCCTTAAATCTTCTCTTATGGAATAAATTCTCTATTCCTCTGATCATCCTTGTAGCCTTCCTCTGCACTTGTTCCAGTTTGAATTCATCTTAAACATGGGAGAACAGAAGTGCAGAGTATTCCATCTGAGTCTCACCAGTGCCTTGTCTAATGGTACTATCAGTTCACTATCTCTACTGGAAAGTGGAGACTCCTCATCTGATGCATTCTAAAACTGCATTAGCCCTTTTCATGCATTACATTGGCAGCTCAGAGTCATCCTATGATGAGCAGCTGAGAGAAAATACATTGCATGATGAGGAGTTACTGAAAGGAAGAATATCTTCTTTCTAAACTTATTTATTTTTCTAAATATCTTCTCTCTAAATTTACTGAGTTAAAAGCTCTTCTTTAATATAATAGTGAGCCTTAGCTCTCACACAGTACTTTTCATCCATAGATCTTAGAAAGGAGGTTAGTATCATTATCCCCACTTTACAGATGGCAAAACCAAGGCACACAAATTGTGACTTTCCCAAGGTCACCCAGCAGGCCAGTGTCAGACCAGGAATAGAACCCAGATCTCTCCGCTAGATCACAGAGAATTACAAGTATGTGTGTTCTAAAAAAGCATTCTTTCTAGAAAGCTCCTACCATAGTGGCTCTTCGTGCTTTTGCACGTTCCCCCAAATAATACAAGCTTACGACCATAGCAACAATGAATTGCTTCGTTCCAACCCAAAATCATGTCACCAATAATTCAGTAAAAATAAACTACCTTCCAACTATCCCTCCCAGAAGCCCCAGAAAACAGATGAGCTTTGCAATTTGTCCTGAAGGATAATTCCAGTGAGTCTATGTTGGTTAAAAGATACCCTGGCTATCCAGAGGTAACAGGGGATCTAAAAGGATCTCCAAATGTAAAACCTGTAAAATATTGCCTCAGATAGGGAGGCTGGTATAATCCCTACTATTTCTTTCCCACACAGTAACTGAATCTTAGTCTGTTCTGGATTAAGCTTCAGTCGTCCACTGCCACAGTTCAATAGAGACATCACATCATTTGTTTCTCTATGCCAGATGGGTCACATGTCACCAGTATTGTATGTACACACTGAACAGGAGGGTGACACCTTAGAACACTGTGTTACCCCCCCCCCCCCCCCCCCCCCCCCCACAGACTGCTAGGAACAGACCAGGAATTGCCCAGTACCACCTTCTGTGACCTGTCACAGAGAAAAGAATGGAGCCCCCTCACAAATGACATCATCAGTTTTGCTGGGGACAGGAGGTGTATCAATAGTATGTCTGGTCATGGAACTGAAAGTAGGTTGACAGATTAAAAAGAATCAGACACACAATTTTCATCCACTACTTGGAGGAGGTCACTGATCAACACGATCAGTTCAGTTTCTGACTCAGATCCCAAAGCCATGAGCTATGGCGAAGAAACTCTGACAACTGTACATCCTCCCAGGATTGCCTTGCCACAGCCTTCTCAGTGATTGCACTTTCCCCAAAACTGGGGATTTCATACTACTTGGTGAAACTGTCCATGTCAAACTATGGTTTTTAGAGCAGCAGTCTCATCAGTGCACCCTCACAGCGGCCTGACACTTTGCCTTCCTTAAGGAAGATATTGAAAATATGAGGAACAGACCCAGTATTTACCCTCTGGCTTTCACAAACCCAAGCATCATGATCATACCTCAGAAGTTATGATTCAAAACTCCCCCAGTGCTAAAGTCAGAGCAGAAAAGTTAGACCATGTGTCCCCACAAGACATGGGTTAGCTGCTATGGAGACAGATGGCTGAGTCTGAACAATCCAGTCTGCAGAACAGCATGAAAATTCCTTGAAGCAAGAAAATCTTCACTCAAATGGAGTGAAGGCAATTCAGATTCCCCAGGTTACCCACCACATGGAACAGCCCAACTATCAGTGACTTTTCTGGGAACAGTAATGAAGGAGAAAATGATTTTCTAACACCATCTCCAGTGTTATGACCTAAGACTTCACAAAACCATCATTTAGCAATCAAGCAGACTTAGCCACTAGTCCTCTGCCTGTTTTTGGTTTTACTTCAAACACATCTGCCACACCTTTAAGTTATTTCACTAGCTCCTCATTGTGCTCCACATCAAATGCAAACTTGTCCTATTTCAAGTCTTCTTCATTTAGCTCCTGCCCATATTTTTGACCTGATCTCCTTTGATCCCATCGATTTCACTCATCCCTTTCAATGTTGCTTTTAGAGTATTTCAGAAACTTCTCCATGCCTCCTTCCATGCTGCCCTTATGTAAAGAGACTTCCAAAATCTGTCAGCCCTCCACCCTCACCTATTTCAGCTCACTCCTTTGCATCAACTACAAAAAAAAAGTGTTTATACTAACTTACATGACACACTTGAGCTCCCAAGCTGTATGCATGCCTGAGTGACTGCATTATCATATCTATGTCATACTCAGGTCTTCCTTCCCTCTGCCCTTTCAGGCAGATTTTATCGTCATTTGCTGACTAATCCATTATTAAGATTGTAAACTCTTCACAGAAAATACCTAAAACCTAGGTACCTGTCCTGACATGCCAGGCAAACTTGTGAGTGTGGTAAAGTAACAAGTAGTCAAAATAGTTACCTCCAAAGGATTGCCACTCTGTGACTGTGAAGGCTCCAATAGAAATTAAAGGGGACCAACAAGGCGGGGATGAGGTACAAGCGTGTGGGTGGTTAGAAGAAGGCAGAGGACACAGCAGGAGGGGAATGCGTGTAGAGTGCTCAGATTTATAAATAAAATAGGAGCTATGGAACTAAGAGACCTTTTACAAGCTGTGAGTGCTGGGAGTGCTAGGGCACTCCAACTCAGAGCAGGCAGCAGAAAATGAGCAGCAGGAGCTGTGAGCAAACAGCATGAGGCAGTAGAAGGACAATAACACGCAGCTTTGATGGAAGCCTTTGGGTGCATCCAGATGCCCGTGATGCCATTCTGAAGGCAACTGGGTCAGCAGTTCACACAAATAGCCTAATGATCACAAACCTCTGCACTAAACTAGAACAGTGAGCTCATCAAATTGCAGCAAACCAAACCAAGGAGTTAGGCGTCCCAATTAGCTTTCATTTTATAAAAATGATCATAAAGGCAGGCAACTGACCGTCTGAACAGGGCTTTTCCCCTCTGAAAACCTTTCTGGATGCACTGCTGATGGCAGTGGCTGAACTTTAAATAATTGCAAAGGATCTCCGCACTAGTCTGAAGGAGTTAAAACAACCAACACCAAAGGTTAAGAAAAATCAAAGTTTTTAAGCAGGATGTGGTTTGGCTGAGAGACCATTAAAGTTGCTACCAGCTGCGGGGACAAGAACAGTGAGTTGATATCATGTCGCCAGGGGGAATGTTCCCATCTTTGAAAGTTTTTCAAGTAGTCACGACAATCCCAGCTACCAGCTGTTGTTTGCAAACGGACAGTCAGTACCCCAGCTTCAAGCCTGTCTCAATAAAACCGGATGGTATAAGACAGGTGAGCAGACCTGACTGTTCTTTGTATTTCAGAATCAGTTTGAGTGGGATTCCCACTGACAGCATATTTAATAAGTTGCCAACTATGAGCAATGCTCTCAAAACCTCAGTTAAAGTACAAAAAATGTGCTTGAACAATACTGGCAAGAACAGTAATTATCTTAAGTCAGAAAAGTATTGACCGCATATAGATAACATTCACATAGCACCTCTATTCCCCGAGATCCCAGTGCTCTTTACAAACACAAAAATAGGGGTACGTCTACACTAGCTCGTTAGTTCGAGCTAGGTAGGGTAATTAGGGCAAGCGGAGTTGCAAATGAAGCCCGGGATTTAAATATCCCGGGCTTCATTTACATGTTCAGTGCCGCCATTTTTAAATCCTTAGTCGAACTCCGTGCCACGCTACGCGCACGGAGGTAGTTCGAATTAAAGACCTAATTTGAACTACCGTTACTCCTCATGGAATGAGAGTAGCGGTAGTTCGATTAGGATCTTTAATTGAACTACTACTCCGTGCGCGTGTAGCACGGAGTTCGACTAAGATTTAAAAATGGCGACACCATGCAAATGAAGCCCGGGATATTTAAATCCCGGCTTCATTTGCAACTCGCTGCCCTAATTACCCTACCTAGCTCGAACTAACGAGCTAGTGTAGACGTACCCTAAGGGTGCTCTGATCTGATTGTGCCACTGCTACACTGAATTGTAGCCTACTTCTTGTATAATCCAAGCTAAGTCAACTAAACAAATATGCAAGTTGATTCTCCGCACCCTAACCACCTTCCAGTGTCTCTATAATTACAAATAATTTTTAGTAGTGTTGTGCTAAGCTCTTAGACATGCCAACCAAGATTGAGGGCCCACTGTTTCAGGTGTTGCACATACATGGAGAGAGGCCTTTCCCTGAAAGAACTGACTCATTAGATGGACAAGACAAAGAAATGGAGGGAGAAAGAAGGGTTTTTTTAAATTCTCATTTCATAAATGGGGATCTGAGGGCTCTGAGGGTTTAAGGGATTTGCATGAAAACTGTGGATGAGCTGAGAGTTAAATCAATGTCTCTCAACCTCCAACCAAATGCCTTAACCATAAAGCCATCCGTTCTTTTTCAGTGCAGTTAGACTTGCATGAAACCGGTTCAGTTGCAGTTTGACTAAGGAGCTTAAGATTTCAGGCTCTAATCAGTTCACTCACCCCTGGAGGAGGAGACCCTAGCAATTCTTTAGGACCGGAAGTTAAAAATTAATACCAAATTTAACAGAAACTGCATTGGACCAGACAGCCAGTTCTTTACTTCAAAGGCCATATTGGGCATCAAATGACAGCACCCTGACCTCTTAAATCTGGGTGAGAGTTCCATTTAACTGATAGGATTAGCTGCCTTCTGGACAGAACTGAGTATTGTGCCATTTAAAAAAAAAAGAGACCTAGACTTGATGGATCTGATATGCTGGTTATATCAGACAACATATGAGGAGGAGTCCTATGGCACCTTAAAGACTAACCAGATTTATTTGGGCATAAGCTTTCGTAGCTAAAACCCCAGGTCATCATATTTGATGACACGGATTTTACCCATGAAAGCTTATGCCCAAATACCCAAATAAATTTGTTTAGTCTTTAAGATGCCACAGGACTCTTTTTTTTTTTTTTTTTTTTTTTGGATACAGACTAACATGGCTACTCTTCTAATACTTGACAGCACATGGTATGTCCAAAGAGATAAAAACATAAAACAAGATCAAATTTCCAAGAGAAATTAGTGTCTCTGTTCCTAAAGTGCTTACATCCCCACCATGCACATTACTGATCCCTGCAGAATCTTTCATGTTAGTTAGAATTAACAACTTTAAGGAAACTCAACTGTATAGAGCCTTGTGAAGGGAAGTTCCCACTTTCCTTGAGGGCATTCTTCAGAGCTTAGTTAATATTCAGGGAGACTTCATTGTTCCCCACACCAGCCACCAATTCAGCAACAAAAATCAAATAATCTATTTTCTAAACTGGATAAATGAAACCTCCCACAAGTAAATTGGAAAATGTAATCAATATACTCTAAAACGGGTGCTTAAATTAGCACACATGACTAGTAATTGGATTGTAAATTAATCCATTAGAGCACTGCTCTGCTCTGAAAGCCAAAATGTTTGTTTGCATTATTAAATAATAAAAAAGTCCAAATTCCTGTCCTCAAGACCCATATAATCTCATGTAGAAGTACCCATCCTCTAGTCTAGTACAATCCCCCTTGCCTTTTTTTATCATTAGATTTCACATTGTGAATTCAGAATTTGTGAGAAGTGTGATATTCACAACAGATACTCGGTTATTTCTCCACGGAACACATACCACTCAGGAAGAAACAATGCTAGTTTCCTTAATGACTCTATTCATGTCTTTCAACACTACTCTAAAGCTCTCACTTTGCTCCAGAGAGTTAGCAGCACCCAGATAACCAAAGTACTTGGTGCTTTAAAAATCATACAATCATAAAATACTAGGACTGGAAGGGACCTCGAGAGGCCATTGAGTCCAGTCCCCTGCCCTCATGGCAGGACCCATTACTGTCTAGACCATCCCTGATAGACATTTATCTAACCTGGTCTTAAATATCTCCAGAGATGGAGATTCCACAACCTCCCTGGGCAATTTATTCCAGTGTTTAACCACCCTGACAGTTAGGAACTTTTTCCTAATGTCCAACCTAAACCTCCCTTGATGCAGTTTAAGCCCATTGCTTCTTGTTCTATCCTCAGAGGCCAGGAAGAACAATTTTTCTTCCCCCCTCCTTGTGACAGCCTTTTAGATACCTGAAAAATACCAGACACACATCCCATTGAGGAGGAAAGCTTAGAATCAGAAGCAAAGTCATTGCTAGGGATGTTCTAATGCACAGTGGAACTTCTGGAAAAGATGTCAAGAGGGTTCTAGCAAGAACGGAAGTCATGAAATGGGGGAATGCAGTGGGGGAGGTGGGGAGAAGATGGAGGGGGGGCCATTTCAAGAATTTAACAAGAGTTCTAGTGGAGAAGGGAGTGGAGACAGATGCCAACAAGAGAAATTGCTGAGGATGCACAATGGAAAGAGAGCCCAGGCAAGGAACAGGTCTATTGGGGAAAGATGTTGAGAGTCTCCAGAGAGAGGGAAACCTATCATTTAACATGGGAGTTCAAAAGTTTGCCAGGCCATACTGCCAGCTTGTGGAGACTCCGGTCATCTGAAGAAAATGGGTTGTGCCCACAAAAGCTCATGATACCATCTACATGTTTTATTAGTCTATAAAGTGCTGCCAGACCATTTGTTGTTTTTTAAGTTTATCCTGTATAGACTAACTCGGCTACCCCCCCTGAAGCTTGAAAAACCAGTGTCAATCACAGCAGCCCAATGGGATTGAATACTGTGTACTATAGCTAACCAGACAAGATGAAGACAAAACCAGTTCATATTCAGCTTTGGGGAGAAGACTGAAGTGTTTTCCACTTGGTAGGCTGGTAACAGTACATAACCATGTGTCTCCCTGCTTAAGTAAGACGATTTGCTGAATGGGTGCAGTCTGTGTGAAGAGAGGTGCCCAGCATTTAAGCATAGCTAGGAGAACTCTGGTAGAAACCAGGTCATTTCCAATAATTTAGGACTTTCCACACATCATTAGAAAAGAAGAACATGCTCTATTAAGCCATTCATTCCAAAATAAATTATCTTATCAAAAAAAGCTGAGAATTATCCACAGTTTTCTGAAGCTAGCAAAATAAAACCAGGATCATAAAATCAGCTTAGCGCTAAAATCAACAATTATGTTGATGTAAAAACCATAACCAGTGGAAACCTATCCCTGTCAGTGCTGGAAATCTTTGATACAGCATGCCTTACATTAAATATACTGTTATTATACCTCTCAACTTAATAAAAATCTCTTTTATGAGACAGGCTGTATTTGTTGCTAATCTCCCTCTAAAATGAACCATTTTTGCCTGGTACAGTAATTATAACATCATCAAATCTCCATTCACAACCTGTTTTTAAATAATTCTTATTTCTAAGTGAAATGTGAAGATAATATTAGACAAAAATTCTAATAAGGTACATTTTATGGTTATATACAGCTGAATACTTAATAAAGTCTGTGTGTTCCATATAGAGAAAACTACTTTAACTCACCATTGAAAGGAACATCCAAACTTTGCATTAGTGGCACATGGACCCAGATCCTGAAAAGGAATTGTAAACAGTGAATCAACATGGACTGTGTCTGTTTCCAGAAGGGTCCCACAAGGACCAGTTCTTGCCTCGAAGCTATTTAACATGTTTCATTAATGATCTGGAAGAAAATATAAAATAATCACTGATAAAGAGGAGAGGTCACAGATTCAGAGCAATCTGGATTGCTAAGTAAACTGGGTGCAAGCAAACAATATCCTTTTAATATGACTAAATGTAAATGTACACATCTATGAACAAAGAAAGTAGGCCATATTTACTGATGGGGGCCTGTATACTGGAAAGCAGTGACTCTGAAAAAGATTTGGGGATTCTTATAATCAGGTGAACATGAGCTCCTAGTGTGATGCTATGGCCAAAAGAGCTAATGGGATCTTTGTATATGAAACAGTGGAATCTTGAGTAAGAGCAGAAAGGTTATTTTAGCTCTATATTTGGCACTGGTGCAACCACTGTTGGAATTGTGTGTCCAGTTCTGATGCCCACAATTCAAGAAAGATGTTGCTAAATTGGAGGGAGTTCAAAGAACTACAAGAAAGATTAAAGGACTATAAAACATGCCTAATAGTGACAGACTCAAGAAGCTCGATCCATTTAGCTTAACAAAAAAGAAAGTGAAGGGGTGATTTCATTGTAATCTCTAAGGGTATGTCTACACTACAAAGTTAATTCAAACTAACAGCCGTTAGTTCGAATTAACTTTAATAGCGGCTATACATGCAAACTGCTATTTCGAATTTAATTCGAAATAGCGGAGCGCTTAATTCGAACTAGGTAAACCTCATTCTACGAGGAGTAACGCCTAGTTCGAATTAAGTAGCCACTTAATTCAAACTAGCTGGAGGCTAGCCCTTCCCAGGTTGCCCTGGTGTCACTCTGGGCCAAACCAGGGGAAACTCTTCTGCCCCTCTCCGAGCCCCGGAGCCCTTAAAGGGGCACGGTCTGGCTACAGTGCTTGTGCCAGTTGCAAGCCTGCCAGCATCCAGCCAGCAGACCCTGCACCTGGCACGAGATGAGCCAGCCACCCACTGCCACCCAGCCCTCCACCTCTTCCCAGGACCAGGCTGGCGGCTCCCAGGAGCCTGCCCGGGGGCTGCAAAAGGCGGGCGCCCACCTGGTCTAGTGCGGAGTTCATGGACCTCATTGAGCTTTGCGGGGAGGCCTCCAATGTCCACAATCTCCGCACTAGGCACAGGAATGCGGCCGTCTACAGCCGCATGGCTGCCAGCCTGGCCACCAGAGGCCACATGCGGACCCAGGAGCAGGTCCGCTACAAAATTAAGGACCTGCGGCAGGCCTACTCCAGGGCCTCCCAACCAGGGGCCGACCCAGAGGCCTGCCCTCACTTTGAGGCCCTGGACCGCATCCTGGGGGCTCACGCAGTCCATGCCCCCCGGGTAGTGGTCAGCCCGGGGGCAGAAACGGAAGAAGAGGAGGATGCCGAGAGCCAGGAGCCACAGGAGCCTGCAGGGAGCCTGCCCAGGACCCAGGACCCCCGAGTCATCCCACAGAGCACATCTGCTGTGTCGTCTGAGGCCAGGGAGGGCTCCACATGTGAGTGCCATCATGCTCCCCTTATGTGTATGGGAGGGGGGGTGGAGAGGGGAGCCCAGGGACCGTGTGCCTGGGCCTTGCCCACCATGGAGCAGCAGCTGGGTGTCATGCAGGGGTCCTGGCCCGTTCCCCACAAGCCAACCTCGCCTTACAGAGGGGGGCTGGGTTTTACCCACTGTGTCCCCAGGGAGAACTGATCACTGCTCTTGTTTCACCACAGCCGCAGCACCTGGGCCTGCAGGGCGTACCACCCCACCTGGAACAGCCACCCGCACCCGGGCCAGCAGGTGCACCAGGAACCTGGAGGACTACCAGCGGCGGCACCTGCGGCTACTGGGGCAGCAGCTCCGCACCCAGGAGCACTGGGTCTGGGAGGACCTGCGGCTGCGGCTGCGGAGCTTGGAGGCGCTGGAGGATCAGGGCCGTGCCCTCAGAGGTCACCTCCAGACCCTGGTGGACAGGTTTCTGCCTCCTCCTGCTCCAGCCCCTGTGGCTGCCCCAGCTCTCTCGCTCCTCCTCCCACCCCTGCTCCCCCTCTGCACCCCTCGTCCCTCCTGCCTCACCCTCCACACCCACTCCCGCCCAACGCCCCCGCACCCGCAGTGTTGTGAGACGGGAGAGCCAGCAAGACCCCGAACCCTGAGCTTTCCCTTCCCTTCCTCCCCCTTATAGCTCCCCACTCTAGGTTTTCCCCTCCCCTCTCCCACCCTCATTCCTCCCTCCCCCCACCCCAGTTATGTAAAATAAAAAGAGATTTTTTTTTGCCAAAACAGGTGTCTTTATTTGACATTAGGAAGGGGGGTTAGGGAGGGGAAAGGGGAAGGATGTGAGGGTGGAATAAGGCCCCAGTGGGGCATGCAGGGAGAGTTCAGTCCTCCTCCCCCAGGAAGCTCTCCCGCAGGGCTTCCCGGATCTGGACGGCCCCCCCGCTGGGCTTCCCGGATGGCGGCGGTGTGGGGCTGCGCATACTGGCCAGCCATGCGGTCAGCCTCAGCCATCCAGGCTGGCAGGAAAGCCTCCCCCTTCCACTCACATAAATTGTGCAGCACACAACATAATGTCACCACGGGAGGGATATTATGCTCGGTGAGGTCAAGGCGGGTGAGGAGGCACCTAAACTGTGTTTTCAGGCATCCGAAGGCCCCCTCCACCACGATGAGGGCCTTGGTGAGCCTGGCATTGAAGGCCTGCCGGGAGGGGTTGAGGTGTCCCGTGTAGGGCTTCATTAGCCAGGGCTGTAGGGGTTAGGCTGCATCCCCCACCAGGCAGACGGGCATGTCCACGTCCCCGACCCTGATGTGGCAGTCGGGGAAGAAGGTCCCGGCATGCAGCCTCCGGCACACAGAGGAGTTCCGGAAGACCCTGGCGTCATGTGCCTTGCCGGACCAGCCCACGTTAATGTCCGTGAACTGGCCCTGGTGGTCAGACATGGCCTGCAGGAGGACAGAGAAGTACCCCTTGCGGTTGATATACTGGCCTGGTGTTCCGGGGCACGGATGGGGATGTGCGTCCCGTCAATGGCCCCCCTGCAGTTGGGGAAGCCAAGGGCACTGAACCCCTGGATGACCGTGTCCGGGTGGGCAAGGCAGACCACCCTGCGGAGCAGCACCCTGTTGATGGCCTTGACCACCTGCAGAGAGACACACCAAACCACGAATCACTGGGGCGCCCGGGTGGCTGGGAGTGTTCGTTCCCTGGCACTGCCCTGCGCCCCACTCCCAGAAGCAACCCCCGCTGCAATCCTGGCCACCACGGGCTGTGTGTAGTATGGCCGGGACAGACCGAACCCTCCCGTGCGGGGCACTTTTGCCTCCTCCCCCCCCGTTTTCCCTGGGGCAGCCCAGCCCCTCCTTGCAGCCTCCCTCCCCCCCGGCCCAGTGGCCGGTGAGTGCCGTATCTGCATAAGCGCTGCTCCGACGGTGGATTTCCGCACGCCGAACTGGTTCCCGACGGATCGGTAGCCATCCGGCGTGGAGAGCTTCCACAGGGCGATGGCCACACGCTTCTGGAGGGGGATGGTGGGCCTCATGCGAGTGTCCCGTCGCCGCAGAGCAGGGGCAAGCCACTCGCAGAGCTCCAGGAAGGTGTCCCTCTTCATCCTGAAGTTCTGGGTCCACTGTTGGTCTCCCCAGCGCTCCAGGACGATGCGGTCCCACCAGTCGCTGCTTGTGTCCAGACGCCAGATGCGGCGGGGCACGCTGGCATCCGGGCACTGCTGCGGCTCCTCTATGGCCCCCAGGGGAGGCCAGGGGGAGGGGCAGGGGGCTTACATGCACCAGATGGTGCCAGGCAGCCTCCGCCCATTGCTGGCAGGCTTGCAGCAGCAAATCCAAAAACTGGACCAGAATGCCCAGGGCGAGCTCTGGCTCCATAGTGCCAACTGCGGCGGCGTCACCAATGGGAACCACCGACACAGGCAGGCAGAGAGGAAAACGCTTTGATGTCCCTCGGCAAGGTAGGCAAGCAAGCGAAAAAGCTGAGAACCGGCTGTCCAGGGGGGATCCCTTTAAGCACAAGCCTCAGATAGCCTCAGACAGCAGCCACACAAAGCAACTACTGACCTGATGCCCTGCCGGAACCAGTTTCAGCTGCCCTTAAATGCGACCCAGCGTCCAATCAGTGTGGACGCGCTATTTTGAATGGGCAAAATGCTAATTCGAATTAGTTTTTGGGTCTAGATGCGTTATTTCCAATTAGCTTATTTTGAATTAACTAATTCGAAATAAGTTAGTTCGAATTAGTGCTGTAGTGTAGACATACCCTAAGTACCTACTTGGGGATCAAATTTTTAGTAATGGGCTCTTCAATCTAGCAGAGAAAAGTGTAACATGATCCAGTGGCTGGATGTTGAAAGTAAACAAATTCAGACTGGAAATAAGGCATACATTTTTAATGGGGAGAATAATTAACCACTGGCACAATTTACTAAGGTTCATGGTGAATTCTCCATCAGTGGCATTTTTTTAAATCAAGGTTGGTGGGTTTTTTTAAAAGATCTGCACTAGGGAATGTTTCCCAAAGAATGTCTTGCTACTAAATGATGAACTAGCATTTGGTTGAGCCCTCACTGGTTAATGTATTGTTGTTAATGTAGCCTCACACTCTGTAAGGAAGCATGGACTGAGGCAGAAGGAAGGAAACACAATCGAGCTGCTTTGTGGAGATAGGGTATGGAGTGGGGGCGGGGCTCAGTCCAGGGTACAGGGGACTTCCTGACATCAGCACCCCTCTCTCCCTTCCCTCCTCCACAGCACAGCAAGCAGGGGGCGCCAGGGAACAGTTCCAAAGTCAGGGGGCAAAGATCAGCACAGTGGTGGGGTAGAGGGGCAGCAGAACTCCTGCTGACAGCTGCCCAGCAGCATACAGTACTTCACAGGGATCTTAGGGGAGCTGATGCCCCTTAAGTCCGAGCCCCCATGACCAGGCTGCTTTTCCAGAATATCCTGCAAGTAGTGAACAAAGCAGGAGGCAAAACAACATTACAAGGGAGCATTGCACAACTTTAAACGAACATGTGCTGCAATAGATAAGCAAAGTAACAACGTTAACCAAGACAACATTAAGTGAGGAGTTACTGTACAGGAGGTCAAACTAGATAATCACAATAATCCCTTTTGTTCTTGTGATCTATGAGTCTATTTAGATGTCTAAAATCCCTCTGAGTTCAATGGGAGTTAGGTACCTAAATACTTTTGAGAATCTGGGCCATGGTACTCAGCTCTGTGCTCAAGCAATCACTATCTCAAGAAGCCTATTTGAGTGTAGTCCCACTCCCAGCCTCTACTTCCTATCTCTGATCTTTGTCTCTCTGGAGACACAAAGGAAGTCTTAATCCAAACAGCAAATTTCTGAGATGAGAATAAATGTCTGTCATGGTCTGGTTGACAGGGTCTCTGGTGGACAGAGACCCTGAAGAACTGAGTGCTATCCTCAGCTCTGCCCTGACCAGTTGTGTGAGCTTGGGCCAGGCACCTTGCTGCTCTTTGCCCCTCCAGTCATTGGTTTTGTCTACTTATACTGAAACATTCAGGAGAAGGAACGTGTTCTACTATGATCTGTGCAGTGCCAAGCACAACAGAGCGCTTCTCATGAGGTGATAATGACCAGAGACCTCAAAGAGGAAAAAATGAACAACCTCCATAGCGGTAACTTGTTTAGCTATGTTAACAGCAAAATTTCTTCATTCATTTCAAATGCCACACCTCAAATGCTCAGCATAGTTCTCCCCCTGCAAAACTCGACTTGCCATTCTATGACTGTACATCCTGCTTCTCCACACACTCTAGTAGCCAATACTTGGTTTTCATTGTGTACCACGTGACAGTCCTCTGCTTCAAATCACTCCTTAAAACTCATTTATTTCAGTCACCTTCCCATCCTTGACCTCCATTCCAGTACCACCAATTTCCAATTACAGGCATGACCATTAATCATGGTGCTGATGTCTAATTTAGGCTTTTTCCCCCAGTAGTACAGTACAGAACTGTGGCCTGACAATATATATTCACTCACTTTTTACTTCAGTTCACTCCCAATCATTTTTTATGAAGCCAACAATTCCTTTTTTTTTAATAAAGAAATCTTTGTTCAAGTTAAAAACAAAGTCCAAGACTGCCCACTGAAATTGCACAAAATTATGCAGGATTCATCCATGTGACGGGGCACCATGGCCCCGCACTTCAGAGACCCATGCTCCGGCGTGGCGGGGAGGAAGGCAGGCAGAGGTGCACAAATGCATGGCATGCTCTGCCACCGCGCAACAGCTGGGGCAGGGGGAAGAGAGAGAGATGGCCCATTCGAGAGGCGAGGGGAGGCGGGACGCTGGTGCGGAGAGTGACGCAGGGGCGGAGAGTCGCCAGGCGGCCCTGCCGCTGAGGAGGGCAGCGCCCCGGTGTGACGTAACGCCAGGGCACCGAGATTTAAAAGAGGGAGGCTGGCCCGGAAGGGGGGGAGAGATAGCTGGGTTGCAGCCCCAGCGGGGACCTGGGAGACCTCCAGGGCAAGAGACTGAAGGGTAAGGGAAACCAGGTCAGGGGAGAGGAAGCAGCCCAGGGCAGGGCAATTGGCCCGCTGGCTGGCGCATTTTGGCGGGAAGCCCCATCAGCCAGACAAGACCTGGGCAGGTCTACGTCCTTAGGGCCCTGGGCTGGGGTCCGTGAGTGAGGGCAGGCCCGGACCCCCACCGCCAGGTAAAGGCTGTGTCGTCAGAGTCCCTGTGGAGGGATTCCTTCGACATATTAAATAAGACAGCACCAAAAGCTGATAAACTGTAAAATTTTGGTCAGTGGGCCAATAAAACATAGGGTGGCGACACGAAACTCTTACAATCCACTTGATGCTCATAAATGAATCAAACTTTGAGAGGAAGGATAGCAAGACTCAAGATCCTTGCCAATATGCCATAAAGGGAGATTTATTCCTTAATCCATGTTTGGTGATCTATTTTATTTATTGTCACAACAATTAAATATCCCATCCTCATTTACAGACCTAATGAGACCAGTGTTGCTTTAGAATATGATGATTTAATTTATTTCAACATATTTTTATTCTCTTTCCCCCTTTACACCTTAATTCTGTGTGAACTATACAATTTCTTTCTGTTTTACTGCTGCTGTCTTTATGTGAATTATTTACATGGAAAGAAATGGAGAGATTCCAAATACTGAGTCTTGGGGGATCATGTTTAGAAAAAAGCAAAAACATCTTTTCTTTGATTTGGCATAGTTCCATTATTACCTGGAGTCCTCCAGCTTTTCATGGTCCCAGTCACTTGATATTGCCATTTTTATCTTGTACTTTGAAATAACCAGATAAAATGTTATGCTCTCCTTGCACATTAGGCGCACATTGCTATGTAGTCTGTGGTTGATAATGACCTGATCTCTTGGGCATATGTCTATTTTTGGAAGGATTTTCTTTTTTTTGAAAGAATACATACAACCCCATTCATTCTGGAAATGGAGCAAAACCATGACTGTAAATCAGAGCCTGATCTGATTTTGGGTAGAGAGGACCTTTTAGAATTGAATTCCTGGATCCAAATCCTTCCCTACGGTTTTGGTTCCAGGTCAGATCCAGAAAAATGTATAAGGTCGGTTTGCCTGATTTCCATCTCCATTTGAGATACAGGCAAAAATCTGATAAAAACTACTCATCTCTTCACTGCCAAATCTGAACCCAGATCCTAGTTTCATTGAGGTGTTGAGTTCATACCCAAGTCTAAGCAAAATCTATCTAATCCATAGGGACCTGTGACAGGGTGTGCCTGGTAGGGATGTAGAATCCCATTTAATTAGTTAACTGGTTAAATGTTATGTTTAACCAGTTAACTGATTAAACAGGAGTGGGCAAGGGGCTGTTCCAGCTCTACTGGGCTGGAGAAGCCCCCAGCTTGCCACAGGCAGTTTGGAGCACCCCCTCTTTCCCACCGTGAGCAGGGACTGGCTCCAGCCCAGCTGCTTCTGGCACCACGAGGGCAGGGGGCTGCTCCCCGGATACTGGTTAACCTTAACAGGCAATGCTTAACGGGTAATGGTTAACTGGTTACCTGTTAACAACCCTGTTAGAAGCCCTGTGGTCCAACTACATCCCATTCACAGGAAAGGGGCAGTGAAGGTGGGTCCTCAAAGCCTGCCTAGAAAGGCAGCAGCACAGAAGCAGCCCAGCAGTCTCAGATAAAAGGACTTGAATACCTCAAAAAGGGTGCATCCATCCATTGTTGACAGTGACTTGGCCAGAGGGCTGAGCCTCTGAAGACCTACTGAGCAAAGGTAACAACTTACAGGGGGCAATAGGAATAAGAAAGTTTGCAGTATCACAACCAGCCAACAGGAGGCGCTCACGTAGGGTGAGTGTCCCCTATTACAGGAGACAGAATTACACGTCTGAATTCCTGCCAGCTACTTATAAAAATATCCTCACAACACTTCTAAGCAACTTTGTGGTTAGGAATAAGGAACAGAGACCTTGACTGACTCACTCAAGGTTACACAGGAAAACTGTGGCAGGGCTTTGCAACTGAACAGTACTTCAAGCACAAGACCATTCTTCCTTCCTAACATGGGCTTGTTTCTAGGTAAGCTGTATTTATCTCTAAAGGTGCCTTCAAAGCTTTTACCTCTGGAAGGAAACAAATATCTCTGGACCTCAGAAGTTTAATCTGTTTGAATTTGTTATTAGAGAGTAAAAAACCAAAATGTTGGATGAGTTTGAGAAACTATCATATTTCTTTCTACCATCTAGCTTTCCTGAAGTTTTGTATTGTTTTTCTCTTCAGTAGTTATTCATTGTGGCAGCAGTGAAGGAATGAGTCTCTTCCTTTTATTCCACTGTATATAATAAAACAGAAAACTACACAGTGACTATGACATGAACAGACCCTGAGATGTACATGAAACTACCTACAAATACAGGGGTCAGTTAAATCAGATCAGTTGTGTAAAACTTCACTGCTTCCCAAGATACTTTTTATTAGATATTTGATATTGTATGAAACAAAAGGAATCCCTACAGCAAACTAAGATTTTCTCTAAACTTAATAACTAGAAGGAATACTGTTTCATACCTGACACATATTATTTCACCTTAGAGAATAACAATTTCAGTGAAAACATTTAAAGCTTCTGAAAAGGTAATTTGAACCTTTCCAATGGCTATACAACAGAGAAATGGTGCTTCTGCTCTATCTAGCAAGTCTCACTGTAACAACTTGTGAAGGAAGCCTACTTCCCCACAGAGCCTTAGTAGTTACAGAACTATTTAGAAATTCTAAGCGGTGGCCTGGCGTCTCAGTCTGTTAGATTAAATGTATTTCTTCAGCATAAATAGCAATATAATCGTGATTTCCAGGCTCTATTTTTTTAAAAGTCCAATATTTTAAATCTAAAATCTGACATAGTGGGGCAAAGTATAACGTTCAGAGTCAACGTGGCTTTCCTTCAACATATTTGCATTTCGTGGTTGAGAACATTTTTATTTTAACCCCTTCTCTGGTTTCAATACGTGATTTCACAAATGTTCATTATGTGGGCTGTGTGAATGCACAAGTAGTTATGCATCCAATTTTTGTGCATCATCACTTGCACGTGACCCTTTATACATGCAAAATCCCATTTACACATGCATGTTGAGTGCAAATGAATTCTGTGGATGTAGTTTGAATTTGTCACTAGCAGTTGGGCTTAAAATAAAAAGTGTGCAAATATATGTCCACATGAAAGGAGGAAGGGTTGGGAAGGTAGGAAACTCTCTGTACATCAAAACAGTATCCTAGAACATCCCTGTTCACCACTGTCATAGATGTGTTTTGTACAAAGTATAGCTTTTGAGAAATTGTGACTGTTTCATCCCTTCCCTCCCCCCCCCCACCCACTCCACATTATGAAATTGATTTTATGGACACCGATATCATAGAATTATAGAATCCTAGGGCTGGAAGAGACCTCAGTAGGTCATCGAGTCCAGCCCCCCGTTAGCATAACTCGAAGATGCTTTGGACAAAATACTTCATGTAACCTATCAATTGTAATGTCTCACTCTGCTGGATCTGTATGTCTTATTTTTGTGTATGTATCATTCTTGTATGTAAAGTTAGAGATATGAAGTATGGAATGATTTATGGTTTTAAATGTGCAAATAAAAAGGGTGTTTCCCTCAATGTCTGGGTGATCACCTGTAAACAGCCCTTTTGTTCTTTACATTAAGCAGTGGTTAGTCTTAGGAAGTCATGTGACCTCCGTAATTGGTAGGAGCTGACCAGGTAATTTTCCATGGAAGGAGAAAACGTAAAACAGATTTCCCACCTGAAAGGGAGGCTATTTAAGAAGTAAAGTTTTTCAGTTTTTGGTCTTTGGCTGGCATGCCACTCCCATGAGAATGAACCAGAGACCCCAGGGGAAAAAAGATCTTCCCGGGTCTGGAGATTTGGCTGAAATAAGAACAGTTTTAAGGTGAGTTTGTAATAAGCTTGAGTGTGCATTAGAACTAGCCATTCTAGTTTTTGTTATCTTAAATTTGTAATTCACGTTGCTCTGTCTGTTTTCACTTACAGCCACTTAAATCCTACTGCCCATACTTAATGTGGCAGACTAAAGGCAGTGGGTTGCAGGAGTTTGGTGGAGGGCATGTACATGGGTAGCTGGGTGTGTGGGTTTATGTTCCCTGAATAGGCTGCCAGAGACTGCTACTCAGCCATCAGATCAGGCTTGCACTTGAAACTCATTAGGAGCCAGCCCCGCGTGCAGCCTAATGGAACACGTGCCATCAGTTAAGGCCTGCAGACCCACTATAAAAGCCTTCCCCTCAGACAAGGCAGGGGAAGGAGAAGAGGGATGGACTGGAGAAGAGGAAACATCGAGTGGAGACAGAAGCCACAGGCCGCAAGCAGGAGGGTTTTTTCTCCAAGATACCAGGGAGGAGGTACAGAGGGAAGAGTTGGGCAAGTGGCCCAGTGAGGGGCCACTATTCAGTGGGGATAGGGGCAATTGTCCCACTAGTGCCTGCCACACAGCCAGGCCAGAACCAGGAGCAAGTGGGTTTGACCAGGTTCCCCCCAACCCTCCCCTGGGCTAGTGGGCTGCCAACAGGGGAAAAGGACCTTTGGACTTGGAGGGATTTGTCCTCCAAACTAGTGACTGGCCAATAATGAAAGTGGCTCATGAAGCGGGGTACCCTCACCTCTGAGAAAAGCAAGAGGCAGTGTTGGATAACTGCGAGCCTCTGAGGTACATAAAAACCCACCAGGACACAGGGGGGCACAGTCTGAACTCCACCACATTAATAAAATCACTTTTATTTACTATCGAGCCCAGTGTAAATAATTGTTACCTGGGGGAGCAATCAGTGTGTATATCCTCCTTTCATTGTTAAAGGGGGCTTCCCGGAATAATTTATTTGGGGATCTGATCTCATTTGGGGAGTGGTTTTCCTGGAAGATGGGCCAAAAACTGCATTTTCCTTGGACCTGAAGAGTTTTAATGTCTATATTGCTTCTTGGGGGGGGGGGAGGGGGGGGAGAGATGGAGAGGAGGATGGCTCTGTACCTTGGCTGGGGGGAGACCAGGTGATCTGGCCCAGCAGGACAGGGTGGTGAGACGCCCCAGAGAGCAAAGAGGTGAGTGTCAATGGCTTTGTCAGCACTCTGGGAAGCACCCCAAAGAGGTCTTCTGTGACCATCACAGATATCAAAAAGTGGCTCAGTCCCAACCCAGAGACTCTTCAGAGGTCATGTATCTGATGGAGGCAGCCTAATTAGTGTGTCAGAGCAAGGCTCTTTCTAGCAGCTAGAAGAAAGTACAAAAGAGGGACAGCAACATCATCATTTGGCCTCTCTCTTCACCCATATCAACACTTGGAAGATCATCTGAAAGACAAGATTCTGAACTGGGGAGATTGAGCCCAGGCTGAAAGGGAACACAGCCTGTGCCTTAAGGACTGTGAGCTGCTGGTAACATCTATTAGGATAAGAAAAGCTGTTTGATTCCAATTTTGCTCAAGCTATGTCTCCACTACCACTTATGCATCTGACAAAGTGGGCTCAAGCCCACAAAAGCTTATGCCCAAGTATAGGTGTTAGTTTTAAGGTGCCACAGGACTCCTGATTGTTTTTACTACCATTTATGTCAGCAAAACTTACGTTGTTCATGGGATGTGACTATTTCATCCCCCCGGTCAACAAAAGTGACACTGGCATAAACACTCATGTGCCTAGAGCTCTGTCAGCAGGACAGCTTCTCCTACCAACACAGCTTCTGACACTCATGGCAGTGACTTTATTATGCCGAGAGAAGAGCTTTCTCTCATCGGCATAGAGCATCTTCACCACACACACTGCAGCACTGCTGCTGTGTCCGTACAGCTTTGCCGCTGTGGCACTCTATGGGTATGTCTAGATTACATGCCTCTGCCGACAGATGCATGTAAAATAGGCTACCCGACATAGTCAATGAAGCGGGGATTTAAATATCCCCGGCTTCATTAAAATAAAAATGGCCGCCGCGCTGTGCCGGCTCAGCTGATCGTTGGCACAGCGCGTGAGTCAAGATGCGGATCAGTTGACAAGGGAAGCCTTTGTCAACCACTCCTTTATGCCTCGTGAAATGAGGTTTACAGGAGCGGTCGACAAAAGCTTCCCTTGTCGACCGATCCGCGTCTTGACTCGCGCACTGTGCCGACGATCAGCTGAGCCGGCACAGCGCGGCGGCCATTTTTATTTCAATGAAGCCGGGGATATTTAAGTCCCCGCTTCATTGACTATGTCGGGTAGCCTATTTTACATGCCTCTGTCGGCAGAGGCATGTAGTCTAGACATACCCCAAGTGTAGAAATGGCTTTACTCCACTGCAGTTGGAATTTCAACTGTGTTTCTATTTGTATTTCTAATATAATCAATTTTGCTTTCTATACCTGCTACTTATAATCACTTAATATATTTTTCCATAGTTAATAATTCTGGTTTATAAATATTATGATTTTGGCTGACATGCTTGGGGAATCTCAGCTCAGGTTAATAAGGGCTGTTGCACATCCACTACCCTTTGCTGTAGTGGCAAACTCATAAATGAGCCTGCACAGTCCAAGGGAGTCTTGAGCAGTGAAAGATGGTGTATTTCTGGGCTGCAAGGTGGGGGTGATTGGCTGGTGTCCCTCTCTGTATGATTTGCAAATGGCTCAGAAAGCGTTCATGCAATTTAGCTGGTTGTGAGTCTCTGCATGCTGAGTGATCACAGCACCTGGAGGAGTTGGCTGTTTGTTATTGGCGAGCCATTGTCAGGGACAGCCCAGGTATAACTGTGCCTTCTCAGTTATGATCCATGAATGCTGCTGAGGAATATGACAAATCTGTTCCAAAATGCTGGTGGTTATTACCCATGAGATATACCAAACCAGCAACAAAAATAACTTCTGTCTCACCACACAGGCTAACAAGAAGTCATAAAAGCAGTTCCTAAGGCATTCCAGTCTTATCACACCATCAAAAACACTGGTTTCAGAGAGTAAAGGTTCCTTACAATCAGTCTCATCAAATAATAGGTTCTTCTGATCCCAAAGGATCAGCCACACACCCAGATCAATGTACAGCTCAGATCCTACCCCAAAATTACACTGTTACTCCATCCTAAACAGAAGTATTTTAACATTTCAAACTGATAACGTCATACTAGGCTGGAGAATTAATGGACCCCAGTTGTCTCCCAGTTCCAGCTTGTACCATAGGGATCCCATCACATGGTTAAGACACTGAATTGTGACTCTAGGAATTTAGTTCGAGTTCCACCATATACCTCCTGTGTGATTTTGCCCATGTCATTCAGGGCAGTGTTTTTAAAGCACCTGTTAGAACCAGCAAGGCTGGAACCTGGGAGTTCTGGGTCACTGACACCTCCACATTGCCACAGGAGACTGAGGCTAGGCTCCTCCAACAGGACCATGTGAGGTAGGGCTCAGTCAGAAGGATTGCCCGGAAGGATCACATGGAAGGACCTGAGTGTTGGCTTCTTCAGTTCCTGGACTGGCTGATACCAGTGTAACCCCCTTTTTCCTCCCTGGGTTACTCGGGAGCAGGTCACACTCACATGTGTGCCTGGGCACCTGATGTTTTTAACATAAAAGGAGATCCTGAGTACCTCAGTGGTGATGTTGTTTAGTTGGGGATTCCCTGTCCACCCGCTTCCTGCAGTCCCTTGCTCCCTAAGAATACACAATGGTGGTGCCCCCACCTGGCTGGCCCTGTATACACTTAATGGTGTGCCTTGGGAGCCTCCAGGAATAAAATTATTCCAGCAGTAATCTGGATCTAACCCCAGGACAACTCTTATAAATAATATACATCTAATTGATTACATAGAATTAACACACCTTTACTTAACAACTTAAAGAAACAGGGTTTAACAGCTTAACAGTGAATAAAATCAATTAACAAAGTACACAGAAATAATAGGAACTTATCTATCTGGCATTTGCTCTGCCACCATTTATCCCACCCCAGAGTGTGCACTCCTCTGGAGTCAGAGTCCCGGACACTTGCTTGTGTGGGCGCGCTTGAAGGTCTGTAGCTATATGTGGAGACAGCACTGTGAAGGTCCTGTGTGTGTTAGTCCAAACTGAGCAGCCAGCTGCAAAATCTCTCTGCCACTGGAGCAGGCTCCACCAAATGCCAGCAGCTTTGGTTCACTGGGCTGGCTCTGAGGTTTGTCCCAGGCAGCTCTTTCCCAAAGAAACCCAGTGAGTTACTTACAGTTTCCACCTGTGTGCCGGTTTTTAGTCCTTCTCAGCCACAGACACAGCCAGAGTCTCTCCCCTCTAGGGCAATCAGCAGCCTCTAAAGCAGCCTGCTAGATCCAAGCCCCGCAGGCTCTCAGTCCCAGGCTGTAGCTGCAACACCACAGCTCCTGGACTGGATAAGGCTCCTACACAGCAGTTTGGCTCCTCTGTCCCAAAATAGAGAGCCCTCTCTACCAACATGCCTAGACAAGCCCCACTTCCCCTTTTTTCCTCAAGGGCTCATGGGAGTTGTAGTTTCTAGGGCTAGATTGCAGCACACAGGATCCTCCCAGAAAAAGTCAGAGACCCCTTTAATAAGGGGACTACACCAGTATTTAAACCAAGAAGCTATGAAGGGGAGATGTCTGAGCAATAAAAGACTACCTGCCAGTCTCTGCTCCAGACCCTGCTGGATCCTAGAAACTCCAACTTCCAGCCCTGATTTGTCCTCAACTTCAGTGTTCAATTGCTAGCTGTAATCTGGTTCCTGATCCCAATTTCCTGGTAACCTGACCCTGCCTGTCTCCTGATGCCTGACTCTCAGTTCACCGTATGGCCTGTCTTGGACTCTGACCTCCTGGTGCCTGACTCAACTTGACACCTTCTCCAGCCATTAGGTTGAACTGACCTTGTCCTGGATGTGAGAGCATCTAAGTGACATAATCACCTGAGTCATGTTGAAAATCAAGTGACTGGTGCTCTTGAAAATCTTACCCTTAATCTTTCACTGTCTCAAAATTCCATCTGTGTGTGTGATTTTGGTTTATTTGTTAAGCTCTGTGCCTTAGAGGTATCGCAGGATAAACGTCAGTGTTTGTGCAGTCTTCAGCTACTAAAGTGATTTGGCCCACTGCATGTTTTAGAGTCACCCCTTTTGTGATGTGCTGTTACAGACGCAGCCAGCCACTGAATCATGGTGGCTCTTCAAACAGGACTATATGAATGCAAGCTAAATATTGTTTAGTTCACATCAGCAGCATCAACACAGAGCAATTAGAGCACAATGATTTGGTGTACTCTGCAATTCACACCCCCATGTCTGCACTGTAGGACAATATAGACAAGCCCTGAAACACTGTGGTAAACCCGCAATGCTTATAGACATCAGCATTACAGCATGGGCAAGTGCTCCATAGGAAACATAAACAAGAGGTGAGGAAAATTTTTTAACAACTGAAAAAGGACCATATTTTGTCTCTTTCACCAAGAGAAGTTGGTCCAATAAAAGTTACTACCTCACCCACCTTGTCTCTCTAATATCATGGGACCAAATAGTTACAAGAAGCTGCTAACAACATTTATAAGGAATGTTCAATTTGGCCCTGATTTTGAGAAGTGGCTGCACTCAGCAAACAAACCCAATGTATAATGTTAAGATTGTGGATACAGGTAGATAGCTATTCAACGGTTTACATGTACATACAAACCAGTAGGATACCTGTAGTGCCTTAAAGCCTAACAATTGCAGGGGGGAAGGGGAGCTGCATAAGCTTTCATGGTCTGGAGATGCATTGTGGGTTCCAGCCTATGACAGTGTAAGCTGAAACAAAATAGTTAGTCTTTAAGGTGCCACAGGTCTTCTCATTGTTTTTGCTGAAGCAGGGTAACATGGCTATCTCTGAAACACAAATCACTGCAGATTTTAAAAAGTACATATGCATGTACAAAATCAGAGTCTGCTTTTGAAAGTCAAAGCTTTCCATTCCATGCTTTTTAAGAGGACAAAGACTGGAATGGAAAATAAGTTTAAAAAAAACCGAAATGAAAAGTTGTAGGGAGAAGCCCTTTTGACTGTACACTCCTGGTAGGCACATTTAAATCAGCTTCCTTCAATAATGCTTCAGCTTTAGGCTGGTTGCAAAGAACTCATGATTTCCAGGATACTGAAAGAAAAATAAATTACAGCTTCAAGAAATAATTGGCCTCTGCTATCTCCTCCAATCCAAGTACATCCACAATTACTATGTTCATGTGATGTGCAGAAAAATGAACAGTCAAAGCTTGAAGGACGAAGGTTTTTTTTTTTTAAAGAGTGACTATACATCATTTAGGTGCTCACTGTATTTATTTTTCGTAGAGTTTCTTCTATGTCTGCAGTTACTGAATAGAATCTTGCAGACCATACAGCATCAGTAATTGGTTCACCTATCATACCAGCACACTTACCCATTAGTTCACAGCTGCATCTCTACCTCTGTATATCAAATTTTTTTGCCCTCTTCACCTAGGTAGTGAGGATCAGGAAACAGCTCTCTAAACCAGATGTCTTGTGTTCACTTTACTTTTATGAAGATGAGAAGGAAAAACAAGTCCAAGAGAAGGCAGCGGAGGAGTAAGAAAGGCAAGATATAGCAAAGCTGGTGTGATGTTTATGTCAGACTGTTACTATCAGACTTTCATTGTGCTATAATTCAGAGTCATGCTGAGAAGAAATTTCACAAAAGTCCTTTTTTGAATTTTTCTAATAGGACAGAGTTGCTCTGTCAAAAATCAGAACAGGTGGCCACTCTGAGGCCTGGTTTACATTAGGAAATTAGATCAATATAACTACTTCACTCCACGATGTGAAAATCCATACCCGAGTGACACAGATAAACCAACTTAACGCCTCTGTAGCCAGCACTAGATTGATAAGAAAATTCTCTCAGGCCTGGTCAACACTGCTACTTAAGTCACCCACAGGTGTGACACCCTTCCCCTCGCTGAGTGATATAGCTTATATCAACCTAACACAGATTGTGCTGTGTCTTTCCTTCCACCTCTCGGGGAGGTGGAGTATTGAAGTTGATAGCCGAATTCTCTGCAAAGCAAATGAGGAAGGCAGGACCTCATGGGGGCCACCCAAAGGCCAGGACCCAGAGCTGGAAGAGCCAGCATTGGGACTGGCCCCCACGCATGAGGAAGTCAGGTGCAAAACCCGGGGGTTCTGCAGCATCCCCTGCACCCCTACTTCTTGTGTCTGTCATTTCCAGTTTTTGTCATAGGAAAGTTAATATGCTTTTTTCCGAAGAGGTAGCCATATTAGTCTGTTTCAGAAAACACAATGAGGAGTCCTGCGGGTTGGCACCTTAAAGACTAACAAATTGATTTAGCAATAAGGTTTTATGAGCTAAAACTCATTTAATCAGATGCATACTTTTTTCCTCTTCTCTTCTTGATACATAGAAAATATACATATCACATGATGCCAGAAACCTTGTAGGATGGAAAAACAGAATGACTATCATCCCAATTACTAGCAGACAAGCATTTCTCCTTTAAAGAAAAAAAGCTTTTGTTCCCAGGATGAAATCCTGCCCCCACTGAAGTAAAGTAGATTTTTGCCACTAGAGACTGACCACCCTTCCCTCCCCAGGTGAACGCCCTATCCACTAGTCAACAGGAGAACCCACCTCACCACCTTACCTTCAGGGTGTCCCTTATCCCGCCTTCCACAGGGACAGCCCGGGTGTTGGCTGTCCCACTGCTTCCAAGGGGGGGGGGGTTGGTGAGGCGGGATAAGGGACGCCCTGAAGGCGTCTAGACTGCCGAGAAAAGTCGGCAAAAGATACCCAATTTGCATATCTTTTTTTGCTTTGTTTTCCGAAAGAGGCTTTTCTGAAATTTGGCCAAATTTCACGGGGGCCAAATTTCAGAAAAACAGTCCTCTTTTGGAACATCCTTTATTCCTGTCACCAAGAGGAATACAGGAATACTGAAAGAACATGTATGCTTTTTCTGAAACTGTTCCGAAAAATCGGACACATTCCTTGGACGCGGCAGAGCTTTTCCGGGATACCTCTGGTATCCCGGAAAAGCTCTGCAGTCTAGACATAGCCTCTGTCAGCAAACAAGAATCAATAAGGTTGTACTGCCACCTGGACTGAGCTGTGTCTAACCTTCTAGCCAAAAAAAAAAAAAAAAAAAAAGGAATTAACACAGATACTCAGGTGGTAGTACAGCATCAGAAAATCATTGGCAAAAATGAGTCCAAGTGTGAAGCGCAACACACAGAATCAAAAAGTCTTGTTTAAATGACACCAAGAGTACAGTACCCAAGGCCCCGATAAAAGATAGTGAAAGCAGCAGCCAGAATAAAAAGGAGCAATTAAGAGCTTCTGTCATAACAAACAGTTTATATTCTATTCTAGAATTACTCAAAAGGGATGTATTTTATAGTTCATTTAAATTAAGGAGAGCTGCAATTAGCCCCATTTTATTAGACTAAGAACTAGTCTAACTTCCGTTCACACACACAAATCTCTATCTTGAGTTAGGTAGTGCTTTAAACTTGAGCTAGCTGACCTAAATGGAGGATTAAAAATGTAGGTGACTTTATATGTGTGGGGTGGAATCCTGACCCTATTCAGGGCCAGCCCACAACATTTTGGCACATGAGGCAGGGAGCTCAAATGATGCCCTCATGACCCCTCGCTTGGGCCAAAACTTTGAAAGGTCTCAATTTTGCCTTCTTTCTGTTCTACTCCTCTCATGGTACTGCAGAGAGAATACATATGCACCAGCAGCGGACACAATTTTCTACACTCTGGGTCCTAGTGGCGCCCCCCAACAGTCTGGCACCTGAGGCGGCCGCCTCAGTTCGCCTCATGGTAAGGCCAGCCCTGACCCTGTTGAAGACCTGGACTTCAAGATTCAAACACAAGGGGGACTAAAAATCAAACCCCAAATCCCATAAAACTCTCTCTCCTCTCTCTCTATATTTCCCCCTATGAAAAGTTACCTCAGGTTATTCTTGATAGCTTTGAAAATATAGTCAGATTGCACAGTTAATGTCAAACACTTGCCAGTGTCTCTTAGCTTCTTCCACATGGATTGAGATAAAGGATTCACTGAGAAGTTATAGGAAGAAGCACAAAACACCAAAAAGTACACATTTGGTCCAAATTCATTTTTTTTCCTTGAAGTTTACTCATTGAAAAATGTTCTACAATAGTCCCGCATCTGTTTCCCTTTCAAAACTAATTTAAATTCTCTCTTGGGTGTCTGAACCTACTTTCGGAGACTTTAAACTTGGGGCATGCTCTCTCTTCCTTTACGAAAAGGTTGTGCAGTTGCTTTGCATTGTCTGAGATTTTGCTAGCTCTCTAAACATGCTGCTCATAAAAATACAATCTGAATCTTGTTAATGTGTGACAAGAAGAGCAAAAGAAAAATACAGAGGCACAAGTGTGTTATTAGAGAGTAAAACTGCTACCTGTCTCAAGCTCTGAATTCTCGCCCAGCAATGTAATAATGCTTTCAACCTTATAGCTGTTTAGGATGAGTTACTTCATTGTGGAAAAAGAAATAGCAGAATATTTTGACATAATATTATGAAGGGGCTTTACATTATTTATCATTCTGAGAATGTACAAACAACTGTGAACACAGCTGACTTCCACAGTATATCCTCCTTAGGGGTTCTGCTTGATTGCTTAGATTCATCATCTCCTTCAGTCTTTCAGATCTCTTCCTATCCATAGCATTTAATCCATACACTGTATTGGAATGCATGTCTCCTAGGTTAGTTCATTATAATCTCATCTATTTCTCCAATGCTCTTTCTCATGAATCTCTAGACATTGGCATATTCATTAGACATTGTAGCAGGTGATTCTGCTCAGCCAAGCAATTTCATATAAATATTAAAAGGGGTCAGGGAGAATTTTTCCCCTTCCAAGTCCTTCTGCATGTAAATTACATCCCTTCTAAGATAGGTTTCAGAATGGATCATTAACTTTGGGTGTATAAGATAAATAGAAATCTCCTTTGCTTATAGGGTTATGTTGAATAATGTTCACATTGCTTAATTGATTAATCTAATTACACCAGACCCACTATAGCAAGCATAGCGTGAGACTGTTACACAGTTGATTGCATCTGAAATAACTAGATAACTTTTTCAATTGTACTTTAGTGACTAATAAATTATATACAAGCAATAGCATGTACACAATCCTTTCTGCCTTAAAAAACAGTGCAAATATTAACTCATTAAGTATTAGTAGCTACTGGGAGTTAGGTGCCTAAATACTTTTGAAATTCTGGCCCTACATGATCCAAGTAAACTCAGGGGAAGAACGAAGCAGTGGAGTGTAGATGAACTGCTGCCTACTCTGTAGGGGAAAACCAGCTGCACAATGCCAACTTTAATGCCATTAGTATGTCAGTACTCCTACCACAGGCCTGGTTTGCCTGTTATAGGTGTGCACCCCTTATGAGACGGTGAAGGTATGTGATTTTGAAAAGAACAACAATAGTTCAGTAGGATACTTGTGCAGCTGTTGTACATCAGGATATCTGAACTGAATGACGCCTTTAAGAGGTATTCAAGGAAGAAAGGGTTTGTAAGCCCTTTGGTGCAGGAATCATCATTTGTACAGTGCCTGGCACAATGAGGTCCTGGTCTATACTATAGCTCCTAGGTGCTACTGTAATACAAATAAATGGTAATACCTCTGAATGTTTATTATTGTTCGGCCAAATGCTGTTACTCAGGCAAACATATCAAAGAATTCAAGGAGAGTTTTGCCTGGCTCAGAATGCAGTCAGAATGGAATAATGACCCCAAGATTTGGCTTATTAATTATTGAGTGCAGATAATGGGAATCTCGTCAGGGCTGGGAAGTTCCTTTCGTACTTCACCAATATTAGCTCTGACTTTCAAGTTAATGGGGCTGTGGTGGTGATGATGGAGAATTCTGCATTGCAGTAGGGAAAACTTTATTTATTTTTAAATTACACTGACTTTGCTAGCTCCTCCAGATTTTGTGTGAAGTAACTTCCCCACGGTGGGATCCTCCTCAGCATTCAGATGTCTGTTTCACAATGAAGATGTGTGTTTTGGCGCATATGCTGAACACTTGCACCCGCTGGCAATTCTTTACTGTAATGCACAATTTTAAATTCATCCCCGGGGTTACTCCAAAGCTTTGTCTGAAAAGATTAGGAAATCTGCACTGACGGAACATTGCTGCATACAATTTATGTGGACCGTACAGCCCCGATTCCAGAGTCTGCTCACAAAGATGGGCAACAAACAAAGTCCTGCTCATTTGTGTGACTCAGAATCTTCTTTCCCCTACTTGCCATTGTTTTCTTTAGCAGAATTATGCTGGCCTGACCTCTCTGATGCAGCTGGGTAATCACCTTCCCACAGTCTTCAAAGGCCAGGGTATGCTGCCACCTCAGTGGATTCTCTTAAGCACTGTACTAAGCCTTGGTAAGTGCTGTTCATCACTGCCACTTTGCACAGCAGCAACACTGACAGTAGAAGGGTCTCCCCTTTCCTGTTACTCTGTGAAGGGATGTTACTCCTGGTCCTGCACCCTAATGCTCCCTGGAGGGTATTGACTCCTCAGAAATGCCCAGGATAGAGCTAGCTACTGGAGTTGGAGGAAATCAGTAGCTCTCTCTGATGCTCCCTCCCACCAATAGAAAGGACAGGGGAATGGCAATCCAGCTTGTCTGAAAGCCCCACTGTGAGGACACCTGATCCCAAGATGGAGGGCAGAGGGATCCCAGAGTCAGCAGTGATAAGCTTGCAGATGAGTCGAATGGCAGCAGCACTGCACAAGCTTGGTTGGTCAGTCAATGTGCATGCATGTGGACTCACAGCTTTGGATAGAACTCATACCTGGGTGCACAATTCTGCCTGGGACACTTCCTCAGCCCTGGCAGATACAACTAAAAACAATTTTGTGTGAATATACCCCTATTTTTTTTATTATCAGCACAGAGAGAGAAGAGGGAGAACTAACTCTTAGTACATGGAGTCGATACATGGGACCTCAAACTTCCCACACACTAGAAACAACAAGGTTAATCCCAAACACGTTACTGGCCCTTTGCAGAAATAGCATTGATTACATAAGCCAGTTGGTAGAGCTGGGTTCCACTTCTCTGAAGTAGAGGGGAGTTGTGGTTGGCAGCCCACAGATTTTTCCTCTTTGTAGGAGATGTCAGATTTATCCAATCTAATGTTTGGACTGGAGGCTATCATTGCATTTAAGAAACTTAAAATGACGTGAAACTCTTTGAAATAACCCAGCCCATTATTATCATGAAGCAAGGAGTTAAAAAAACAGAAGTTCTCCTGTTTTCCAGCCAAGCACCTCTCAAAGCTCTCCCCCTTGACTTGCGGAAACATAAGCAGTGAGCTAATTGAGGTGTGGCCTGTGAAAAACCCAATGGCTTACTACAATGTTTAAAGACTTTTAAAATTATTAAAGACACTTGTGAAAAATACTAAATTGTGAGCCCTGGCAACCAAAGGCATTCTTTATCCATGGAGCATGTATAGTTTGTTTCCCTCTGCCAGTGGTTTTCAACTCTTTTTCATTTGCAGACTCCTAAAAAATTTCAAATGGACATGTGGAACTCTTGGCAAATCTTAGACATAGTCTGAGGACCTCCAGGTGTCCATGGATCAGTTTGAAACAACCTATGGTGACAATATCCTTTTGGAGACCCTTAGACATAGTCTGCAGACCCTGCATGTCACTGCCATATACCATTAAGGCAGCATGCCTCTGACTAGTTAAACTGCGGTCAAGAGGTCAAGTGTCCATCCCATTCAGGCGCTGAGTCATAAAAGCACTTAAGCACGTGCTTATCTCTAATTTTCATTGAGTTCAGTTGGAGTTAGTCCTTTTATGTGGAGTTAAGTGTGCTCTGCGCACCTACTATGTTGGGGCCCCTAGGAAGGATAGGCACGGGAACACTTATCCTCATGTGGTTTAAGGATGGCTCTGGGCATGAAGATGGCCATGGGACTCACCACCACAGAGTGAAACTCAGGCACCAATGGAGGTCATACAGTGGAAATGTAGGCAAGGTGTGCGTTTTGGCATGAGATGAGTAAAAGTTTTGTGAATTACATTAATGCCAAAATCTAGGGTTTAGGCATGTAAATCCCTTTGTGGATCTGGCCTTTGTTACTACTGATTCTAGTTAGTGATCTAAGTGTGAAAAGATCCTGTACAATTACCAGCCTATTAATCTGTCTTCATGATTACTCATATATATAAGAAAAGTAACAAAAAATTGCTGAATATTTTTCCCCATAAAAATATTATTCTCATTTTATCACCTGTTCTTTTGTTTAACTTCAGTGAAACACCTTATGGGGCTGCCTGTGTCTTGGTGTCTCTAGGTATCTTCCTGAGTTCTTCTGCATAGACCCTCTTAATGCTTTCTGCCATCCATCTCGTTCTATCATCACCTTCTTACAATTCTCCCTGAGCCTGAATCTCCTGCAGATTTCCTCAATCTTCCTTCTCCCAGCAGGTCTCTCTTCCCTACTAAGCAGAGCAGGCCTCATCTTTCTGCCTCAAAGTATATTGCCAAGGGTGGTAGCTAAGGGCACTGACCCCAAATCTTGTAAAGGGCAGTCCACCCTGTGAAAAGCATAAATGGGAATTAAGTGCTTAACTTCCACTGACCTTTAGTGGGAAGTGGGAACCTAAGTGCACCTTGAAAAACCTCCAGTGCTTGGTAAGCACTTAAGTACATGTGATGTTCTTCTCTCCTGTATCGCATATAGTGTTCTATTGTATATTATATGCAACACTGAGTACCGAGAGAACAACCACAGCAGCAGAGAAAGATCAAAAGCAGAGCTTGAGTCTCTCCATACTACAATTTATTGGCCTAGAAACATAAGCTAAATATAAAGCTTTGGATTAATTCAGCTGCATGAGTAAATCTGAATTGCATTGAATTATTTATTTTATCTGCTACATCTCACTTAGTTATTCACTGAAAGTACAGTTTATGAACAATGAACTCGGCACTGTGTTACATAGCATACACAAACCTTTTATATCCTGATCTCAAAGGTCAAGAAGGAAACCTTCACCTAATCAAAAGGTGCTGTTAAGCACATCAGTCAAGTGCATGCTGAGAACGAAGTCACTGCATTAATTGTTTCAACAAATTCTGGAATTATTTATTTAAAACCCAATTCTATAGCAGCTTGGAAAATTCTAGAAAAACAAATTTTTAGTTTTCATCTGAGTTTTCTTTAAATTGAAAAGCTACAAAATTGTAGTGAAAAGTGAAAAATTTTATCAACATTTCCATTAAGCATTTAGAACCCACCCAGGAACCCCAAAATCCAGCCAGACAGTAACCGCATCAAAAGAGCTGAACAAGGCATGTGTCAGGGCTGAATTCACACCTTTTGCACTTTGCCATCATGGCTCATCCTCACTCTCTCCAGCATAGCAACTAATTCATAGCTGCCCACTGTGTGGTTTCATTGAAGGGAAGGAATTCTTTGTGCCCAACCTCCCCGCTAGTGCACCCAAGATGGAGCATGGCCCTCTGACTGTATGTATTATAAGACAAGTCCATGCCCTAAGTACAGCTCACAGGTGCCTCTAAGGCCAGCTTGTGATGGCCGTTTTTAAAAGACCCAGGTTTTCCCTGCAGTAGCCAACTTGCAGGATCAGTTTAATTATTTGTTATTTTGACTGAAGTGCCAAAGTCATTAAGAGTATGAATTTGTAATTAATTCCAGATGGATCCACACTCTGATAATAAAGAAAAATGTTTTGTTAAGAATAAAGTCAAAATGGGGGAGGTCTAGGTTGGTTGGATATTAGGAAAACTATTTTACTAGGAGGCTGGTGAAGAACTGGAATGGGTTACCTAGGGAGGTGGTGGAATCTCCATCTCTAGAGGTCTTTAAGTTCCAGCTTGACAAAACCCTGGCTGGGTTGATTTAGTTGGGGTTGGTGTTTTGGGCAGGGGGTTGGACTCGATGACCTCCTGAAGTCTCTTCCAACCCTAAGATTCTAGGACTCTAAAAAGTAAGATTTCAGTGACTGCAAGTGAAAACAGACAGATCAAAGTAAATTACTAAGCCAAAATAAACAAAACACACCAATTAGTCCTAATACAGTAAGAGAAATTATTTCAAAGTATATTCCTCATTCTTGTCCTTATTTCAGATAAAATGTTTCAACACAGAATTGATTTTTCTCTGGCTTGGATCTACAGCTCCTTGTGTCCTTAGAGTTCTTTGTTTTTGGGTTTCTTCATGTGTATCCTCTTAGAGTGGGGAGGCCATGTCAGCCGACGGTCAGGGCAGTGTGTGTGTGTGTGTGTGTGTTTCCGAGAAAAGGTTTAACGTCCGTGTCTTTACTGCTAGGACCAGGGTCCCGTCGCAGAGGGTAGCCAGCAGGCCAACAGACGCCCCTGTTTATAGGAAGAGCTTATTACACCTCAGATTTTAGCTGCTAGGATGCAAAAATCCCTTCGCAGCGGGCAGCCTAGGACAGACTGAGAGGTGCCCCAACGGACCTGTCACCTGGGAGTGACACGGATCCAAACGCCCAAGCTCTTCCTATACCTGTCCCTTATGACCGGCTGAAGTTCTTTTAAATTGTGCTTGGTTCTGTTACAGCCACTGAAGGAGTCAGGTTAAAACTTAAACAGTTACAGGTTTATTAAACAAGCTTATAAATCATATGGTT
Organism: Rafetus swinhoei; assembly: GCA_019425775.1. Classification (NCBI taxonomy): domain Eukaryota; kingdom Metazoa; phylum Chordata; order Testudines; family Trionychidae; genus Rafetus; species Rafetus swinhoei. The sequence goes on from CM033440.1 coordinate 28,855,989, forward strand.
ACAATGGCTATTGCTCTATTTCTTAACTGCTAGCAAATATAGATCTTAAAAATGGTTACAAAGAAAATAAAGATAGAAAATAGAAATAATGGTACCAACTGACAGCTTAATCTTTAAAGAGCTCTAAATTTATGTGTACACTTAAGACAAAGGACCACATTCAGGTACAATTTTTACCCCCTTCTGTGCCTTTCAACTCCAGCTGGTCAAGCCAGGGCCGGTCCTCAATTCCTAGGAAAGACACGAGGTGGGCGCTGGAACCTCGGGAGGTCAAACACCTAACCCGACCAGCAGATAGATGGTAGATTGACACTCAGAGTAAATGTGCTGCTGGACCCATCTTTATACCCATAGGGGCCCGTATCCTCTTTCTTATCTAAGATGCCAGATTGTGTTGGTTCGTCTTTGTGACGCTAGTTCTTACAAGCAAGTTTCAACTTAATTTACACTTGCAAGAGAGATAACTAAATTGTGAGTACTAGACATTTTTTACTGGGCGAGATTCCTCCCCGCTGGACGGCTGTGTGTTCGTATCAATATGGGTTCAGTCAAGGACACTCCTCTGTAGCCTCTTGGTCAGCAATTGGCATATCTCTGTTTACAGCCATTCAGGGCCACAGCAGCCTGCCATATCCAGGCAAGCAAAGATGGATGTTACGGGGGGTTCCTGTCTGGCTACAGGCCATTTCTAAGGCTAACTGAAAACAAAAGTCTGATTAGTTTAAATTCCTTAAATAGATTATTCTCCAGGGTGGGAATCTTTTAACACTCCCATCCCGTTGGAAAAATATCAGATTCAAAATGTATTCCAGCACCAGGTGGCATAGTCACATGTCTTTGTAGGACCAAACACAGTTTAGGCTTACCGGAAAAGCAAACCCATGTACAGATCATTGTCTTGAGCACCAGGCCATTAAGTGTCCTTAAGTACCACTAATGGCTTTCAGTAGAAGACTTAGATTGATAAAACAGGTTTACACTTCATATTTCTAACTTCACATACAAGAATGATACATGAACAGAAATAGAATAAACACATTCAACAGATCATAACTTTAATAATGGTGTTACATGATGCACTTTGCTTAAAGCCTCTTCAAGTTATGCATATTCATATTCATAAGTCAATTTTCATAAAGCATGGGAAGGCTGTGACAGCATCACTAGAGTCCATCCTTTTTGATTTGGGAATCTTCACACCCTGATACATTTACCACACCACACTTGGTCTGTTTTGAGGAGCCTTCCCACACATACACTGTTCTGAGGGCTAGATCTCCCCCTCCATTTGGGGGCACTGCCTCCAGCCAGGCTTCTGCTTCACAATCTCCTATCTACCCCCCTGAGTCTGTGTTGGGTTATCACCTGCCTCGTTGCTATATAAATTGGGTAGCACCACCTATGAGACACAGAGCCAACAGCAAGAGATGGGGAAGGACTATGTCAGTGGCCTGAAACTCCCTGGGACTGGGCAGAGGTGGGTATTCTATGAGTGAGTCCCCCCAGGATGAGAAATCCTCGAAACAGGAGAATATTTTTGTGGGAGCGCCTTGATAAAGTCTTTGCAGGAAATCATTGCAGTAAAATGCAATTTGGATTTATTTTGGTCAATAAGCTGAATGGATATACATAACAAAGAGACAGGTGCCATCTGAGCATAGTACCTACCCTTTACAGCAGCACTGCATTCAAAGTCCATTACTTTTAGATCTGTCCTCATTGATTAATGACAATAATTGATTCTTGCCCTCATTACAACATCCTGTTATGTTTCTGCAGTCACCGTGTCTCCTCTCAGCCTTTTTTTGTTTTGTTTTAAATCTCAGTTATTGAGACTGAGCATTTTAGTCCTCTTAACATTTCCTCACAGTTCTTATTTTCAAAACCTTTTATGGATTTTAATGCTCTCTGAACTCCGTCCAATTTGTCTAGTCTTTTTGACAACTTAGTGCACAACAGAGAGCTCTATACATGAGTAGAGCAAAGCAATTACCGTTCTTGTGTGACAGGTGACAGTCCTAATACATGTCATAGTAGTTCAGTAAATAATTAATAAGAATGGTGTAACTGGCCCTACTCTAATGGGGTTACTGGAGTACACCCAAACATATGGCTCAACTGCAAGGATTATTTGCAAGGGCAGGAAGAAAGAAATAGTGGGAATGCTCAAGGTACAATGGATTAGTGCAGTGGCTCTCAGCCTTTCCAGACTACTGTATCCCTTCCGGGAGTCTTGCATACACCCAAGTTTCACCTCACTTAAAAACTACATGGGTACAAAATTGGACATGAAAATACAAAAGTGTCACAGCATACTATTACCGAAAAGTTGCTTACTTTCTCCTTTTTACCATACAATTATGAAATAAATACATTGGAATATAAATATTGTACTTACATTTCAGTGTAGAGTATGTAAAGCAGTATAAGCAAGTCATTGTTTGTATGAAATTTCAGTTTCTACTAACTTTGCTAGCGCTTTTGATATAGCCTGTTGTAAAACTAGGCAAATATCTAGATGTGTTTGATATACCCCCCTGGAAGATCTTTGGTCCCTTCAAGGGTACACTTATCACTGGTTGAGAACTACTGGCTTTGTTACAAAGATAAACACAACCGTTTGTATCTTGGGCCCTTGGGGCAGTCCAATGTAGGCAACCTTGTTACATGGGTCTCCTTCAACCTAGTATCTGGGGTGCTCCTTCTAGTCCATTCCATTATCAGAGGGCAATTTACTATTAGGGCTGAAGGGCTTATGGACCAAGTTTCAGACCCATGATCTGTTGTCTTTCTGAGGTCCCCTCTGCACTGTCCTCCTGTCAGAGGTAACCATTCCCTTATATCACCAACTTGCATGCTCTGAGCAACTACTAGGCCACAAACTCCACCCTACAGAGCAGCCTTTTATGCCCTATGCTTGCCCCTTTACAAGTGTGGTAGCTCCTTCTTTAAGTGCATGGTCAGGTCAAACTGGCACTTTAGGCAAGTCCTTCGTGTGGGGGCTTATTTCATATTGTGATCCCTTTATGGTCCTTGGCAGGCTCCTGAGGGTGCTCTCAGTCCCCTCTCCATTTGGCTTTCTGGCTGCGGGGGCAGGCCTGAGTCTCTGGTGCTTCCCCACAGCCCTGTAAACATGTATGTCTCCTTGTCCTGCTGTTTATTGGATTCCAAGAGAGGCCCGTCCTACAGGAGATCTTTTTTTAAAAGGCTTCTTGAACCTGGTCCCATTGGCCAACGTGCTTAGAGCTGAGGGTCTCCCCTCCAGCTTACTCCTGAGGGAAGAACAGTTGTGAATCTTTTGCCAGATTCATCTCATCATCAGCCCACATGACACTATGTTCTATGACAAGTCAAAGTCTCAGTTCTATTGGACTCAGATGCTTGTACCATTACTATCACTGAAGTATCCAAGTCCCTAATTTTCAAGGCCCTTCATGCAACTAATTTAAGTTACCTCAGAGACTTTCTGACACAACGAACTTCCTTGATAGACATGCCAGTAAAATCATCAATCTCAAGGCTAAAACTGCTTTCTTTAGTTTTTCCCCTTCAAAGTCTTTTTCCCCAAAATAATAATGTTTTTCAAAATATTTCTCAAGTTTTCATTTTTTCTCTAGAGCTTTTCATTTACTAGATTTGATTCCTTTATTGGAGTGGGGAGTAGGGACTTAAGAGTTTAAATGGTTAACTGCTGCATATTGGTTCCTATTACTATTTATATTATGCTAGGGAGCATGGGTGGGCAGCTGGCAGTCAAGAGCCTGGGGGCCGATGATGGCTGGCAGCCCATAGCCCACAGTCTAGAGGGCTGGTGGGGCTGGAGCCCACAGGGCCAGCAGCCCAGAACCCACGGGGTTGACAGCAGTCCAGAACTTACAGGGCTGGCAGCGGTGGAAACTGGGAGCCTGCAGCACCAACCAGCACCTCGCAGAGCCTATTTAACCATGCAATTGATGGACTTTCCATTGGTTACATGGTTAATATTTTTAAACATTTTTTACATTCCTAGTGGGGGGAGGGTAAGGGCATTTGTTTTCCTATTATCAGTTCTCATTTCTTGGTGTAACATTATATTTGGGATTTTCAAAGTCAAAATGTTTCTACTTTGAAAGATTGAAAAAAAAAAAACCATTTTAAATTTACTGATACTTAACACGAGGGGGAAATACTGATAAACTGCCATGAAAAATAAAATTAGTTCATTTAGAAAACTAGCAAAATGAAACTATCTTAGAAATTTCTCTAAAATGTGTTTTGACCTATTCCGGTAAAACTTGTAAAGGAGATATTTCCTCTTGATCTTACCACAGGTCCAAAGGTTTGGAAATCAATATCTAAACAGGGCAGAACGAGCATACATCTCACCACCTCCAGACCACTGTGTAAATATCACTTCTCTTTACTTTTCCTGCATCCATAATAAAAAAAACCCAGCAAAGGAAGGAAGATGTGTCACAATAGTTCTGGGGATAATAATCAAAGGAAGGAAAAATAAACCACTGGCCCATTACATATATGATCTCTTTGCAAAGATACTATGGTGATGAGGATGGTAAACTTACTGTTTTCTGGCATTAGAGGATTTAGGTTGTTTCCCTTTCAACTATATTCCCCTCCCGCCCTTCACAGATCTGAAGTATTATTGATCATTACTAATTCCTACAGGGAGGTTGAGGGAGGCTTTTAAAAGTGAAGTTTCTTAAATCATAGAATCATAAAATACTAGGACTGGAAGGGACCTCGAGAGGTCATCGAGTCCAGTCCCCTGCCCCCATGGCAGGACCAAATACTGTCTAAACCATCCCTGGTAGACATTTATCTAACCTACTCTTAAATATCTCCAGAGATGGGGATTCCACAACCTCCCTGGGCAATTTATTCCAGTGTTTAACTACCCTGACAGTTAGGAACTTTTTCCTAATGTCCAACCTAAACCTCCCTTGATGCAGTTTAAACCCATTGCTTCTTGTTCTATCCTCAGAGGCCAAGATGAACAAGTTTTCTCCCTCCTCCTTATGACAGCCTTTTAGATACCTGAAAACGGCTATCATGTCCCCCCTCAATCTTCTCTTTTCCAAACTACACAAACCCAATTCTTTCAGCCTTCCTTCATAGGTCATGTTCTCTAGACCTTTAATCATTCTTGTTGCTCTTCTCTGGACCCTCTCCAATTTCTCCATATCTTTCTTGAAATGCGGTGCCCAGAATTGGACACAATACTCCAACAGAGCGGAAGAATGACTTCTCGTGTCTTGCTCACAACACACCTGTTAATGCATCCCAGAATCATGTTTGCTTTTTTTGCAACAGCATCACACTGCTGACTCATATTCAGCTTGTGATCCACTATAACCCATAGATCCCTTTCTGCTGTACTCCTTTCTAAACAGTCGTTTCCCATTCTGTATGTGTAAAACTGATTGTTCCTTCCTAAGTGGAGCACTTTGCATTTGTCTTTATTAAACTTCATCCTGTTTACCTCAGACCATTTCTCCAATCTGTCCAGATCATTTTGAATTAGGACCCTATCCTCCAGATTAGTCGAAACCCCTCCCAGCTTGGTATCATCTGCAAACTTAATAAGCGTACTTTCTATATCAATATCTAAATCGTTGATGAAGATATTGAACAGAACCGGTCCCAAAACAGACCCCTTCGGAACCCCACTTGTTATACCTTTCCAGCAGGATTGTGAACCATTAATAACTACTCTCTGAGTACGGTTATCCAGCCAGTTATGCACCCACCTTATAGTAGCCCCATCTAAGTTGTATTTGCCTAGTTTATTGATAAGAATATCATGCGAGACTGTATCAAACACCTTACTAAAGTCTAGGTATACCACATCCACCGCTTCTCCCTTATCCACAAGACTCGTTATCCTATCAATGAAAGCTATCAGATTGGTTTGACATGATTTGTTCTTTACAAATCCATGCTGGCTGTTCCCGATCACCTTACCACCTTCCAAGTGTTTACAGATGATTTCCTTAATTACTTGCTCCATTATCTTCCCTGGCACAGAAGTTAAACTAACTGGTCTGTAGTTTCCTGGGTTGTTCTTAATTTCCCTTTTTATAAATGGGCACTATATTTGCCCTTTTCCAGTCTTCTGGAATCTCTCCTGTCTCCCATGATTTTCCAAAGATGATAGCTAGAGGCTCAGATACCTCCTCTATCAGCTCCTTGAGTATTCTAGGATGCATTTCATCAGGCCCTGGTGACTTGCAGGCATCCAACTTTTCTAGGTGATTTTTAACTTGTTCTTTTTTTATTTTATCTTCTAAACCTACCCCCTTCCCACTAGCATTCGCTATGTTAGGCATTCCTTCAGACTTCTCGGTAAAGACCGAAACAAAGAAGTCATTAAGCATCTCTGCCATTTCCAAGTTTCCTGTTACTGTTTCTCCCTCCTCACTGACCAGCAGGCCTACCCTGTCCTGGGTCTTCCTCTTGCTTCTAATGTATTTATAAAATGTCTTCTTGTTTCCCTTTATTCCCGTAGGCAGTTTGAGCTCATTTTGTGCCTTTGCCTTTCTAATCTTGCCCCTGCATTCCTGTGTTGTTTGCCTATATTCATCCTTTGTAATTTATCCTACTTTCCATTTTTGATATGACTCCTTTTTTATTTTTAGATCATGCAAGATCTCGTGGTTAAGCCAAGGCGGTCTTTTGCCATATTTTCTATCTTTCCGACAGAGCGGAATAGCTTGCTTTTGGGCACCTAATAATGTCCCTTTGAAAAACTGCCAACTCTCCTCAGCTGTTTTTCCCCTCAGTCTTGATTCCCATGGGACATTACCTATCAGCTCTCTGAGCTTACCAAAATCTGCTTCCTGAAATCCATTGTCTCTATTTTGCTGTTCTCCCTTCTACCCTTCCTTAGAATTGTGAACTCTATGATTTCATGATCACTTTCACCCAAGCTGCCTTCCACTTTCAAATTCTCAACCAGTTCCTCCCTATTTGTTAGGATCAAATCTAGAACAGCTTCCCCCCGGTAGCTTTTTCAACCTTCTGAAATAAAAAGTTGTCTCCAATGCAGTCCAAGAACTTATTGGATAGTCTGTGCCCCGCTGTGTTATTTTCCCAACATATATCTGGATAGTTGAAGTCCCCCATCACCACCAAATCTTTGGATGATATTGTTAGTTGTTTAAAAAAAGCCTCATCCACTTCTTCCACCTGGGTAGGTGGCCTGTAGTAGACTCCTAGCATGACATCACCCTTGTTTTTAATCCCTTTTAGCCTAACCCAGAGACTCTCAACACTTCCGTCTCCTATGTTCATCTCCACCTCACTCCAAGTGTGTTCATTTTTAATATATAAGGCAACACCTCCTCCCTTTTTTCCCTGTCTATCCTTCCTGAGCAAGCTGTACCCTTCTATACAAACATTCCAATCATGTGTATTATCCCACCAAGTTTCTGTGATGCCAACAATGTCATAATTGTACTTATTTATTAGCACTTCCAGTTCTTCCTGCTTATTACCCATACTTCTCGCATTTGTATATAGGCATCTAAGATACTGATTTGACCTTGCCTCCCAGTTTTGCCCTGAGCCTCCTTTCTCTCTGCCATTATAGCCCACGCTCCCTCCCATTTCTGACCCATCTCCCAGGTCTCCATGTTCTCCACTTACCTGTGGGCTTTGCTCACCTGTCCCCGTTGAACCTAGTTTAAAGCCCTCCTCACTAGGTTAGCCAGTCTGTGTCCAAATAGGGTCTTCCCCCTTCTCGAAAGGTGAACGCCATCTCTGCCTAGCAGTCCTTCCTGGAATAGCATCCCGTGGTCGAGGAAGCCAAAGCCCTCCTGGCGACACCATCCTCGCAGCCAGGCGTTCACCTCCAGGATGCACCTGTCTCTGCCTGGCCGCTACCTTCGACAGGAAGGATCGAAGAGAATACCACCTGCGCTCCAAACTCCTTCACCCATACTCCCAGAGCCCTCTAGTCACTCTTGATCCGCTCAGTGTCACACCTCGCAGTATCATTTGTGCCCACATGGATGAGTAGCATGGGGTAGTAGTCAGAGGGCCAGATAATCCTCGACAATGCCTCCGTAACATCTCGGATATGGGCCCCTGGCAGACAGCATACCTCCCGAGATGAAATGTCAGGGCGACAGATGGGCGCCTCTGTCCCCCTCAGAAGAGAGTCTCCGACCACCACTACCCTACGTTTCCTATTCGCAGTGGTGGCAGCAGACCTCCCAGCCTTGGGAGTACGAGGCTTCTCCTCCTCCATTGTAGGGGGTGATTCCTTATCTCCTGTATAAAGAAGAGCATAACGGTTTCCTAGTACCACGGCGAGAGGGTTCGGAGCAGGGGTGGAGCAGTGCCTGCTGCCAGAAGTAACCAGCTGCCAGTGTCCACCCTGAGCCGTCTCCTCCTCCACCAGTGGTGTGCCTGCAGTCCTGTGTATTGGGACAGCTACCTCAGCTGTCTCCTCATGAACATGGTCCAGGAATTGCTCGTGGATTCGGGTGCTCCTCAACCTAGCCACCTCCTCCTGTAGCTCTCCCACCTGCTGCCTGAGAGATTCCACCAGCAGGCACCTTTCGCATTGGATGAGCTCCCCAGCCTGGATATCAGTAAGTGAGATTTGCAAGCCACAGTCCCTGCAAAACCACACCAGGATCTGGGTAGAGACATCCATGCTCAGGCGCTCTGTCTGGCTACAGATGCAGGTGGAGGAGACAGAAGCAGTGCTGGCACAGGTGTTGCGGGTCTTCCCGACCATCGTAGGCTTCCCTCTGTCAAACTCCCTCTCAAACTCCCCTGTCTGCAGCCCCCTGTCCGCTTTTGCTCCCTGGTCGCTCTGCCTCTGGCTTTTAAAGCCTGCTTGCCTAGGCCAGGCCTGCCCCCTCGTGAGTCACACAGGAGAAGGCTGACCAGATGCAATCAAGAGAGCAATTGAGGGAACAAAAGGTCAGGCACTCAGTCCCAACTGCCACAGCAGCTGAAACTGAAACTGCAGTCACCTGAAATCAGAATCAGAATTCAAAAAACAAAATTCAAACAGTCAAGCAAACTCACTCACACCAAAAGCGAGTACTCTCACTCTCACCAGGTAGCCTGTTCAGCGGCGGGATCTCTTGCGGTCCCTCTCAGACTCCCCTGTCTGCAGCCCCCTGTCCCTCTCAAACTCCCCTGTCTTGAGAATATCTTGTTAAACTAAGGGAAAGTTTACACTACAAAATTAAGTCAAGCTAAGTTACCTCAACTTAGTCACTGCAGTAATTAAGCTGCACATACACACTATTCTACTCATAAAACAACAAATAGTTTAGTAGCACTTTAAAGACTAACAAAACATGTAGATGGTATCATGAGCTTTCGTGGGCACAGCCCACCCTTAACTGTAGCAACAGTCAAGGTAAGCAACATAGTATCTACATTGACTCTGCATTTACTTAACTGCTTTGACTTAAGTGCTACACCTCTCACAGAAGTAGATTTATGTTTACATAGTAAGTGAGTCTACATCTACACTGCAACGCTATTTTGGAGTACCAGGGAGCATCCTGAAGTAACTACCCAGCGTCTTACCAGCAAACCCATTATTTTGGACTCGATATTCTGACGTCCCTCATTCCACGAGGAGTAAGGGATGTTTCGGCATAGCGGGTTATTTCGAAATTAGATCAAAATAAGATACGCAATTTGCGTAGCTCAAATTGCGTATCTTATTTCAAGCTATGGTACAGTGTAGATGCACCCTGAGTTACTACACTATGCAGCTTTCACCTATGTGCTTACAGAGTTAAGACAGCTTACATTAACATAACTCTAGCATAGAAAAGGGCTAAGTGATTTAAGCCAGCAGAAGTAAGGAAAATCAGAACAAAGGGCACTCAGGGTACGTCTACACTGCAACACTATTTCAAAATAACTAGTGCTATTCTGAAATAACTTAGTCTGCATATACACCGCAGGCAGTTATTTTGAAATACAGGAAACCCCTGAGTTGTGACCACCAGAGTTGTGACCCCCGCACTTACAACTATTTTTTAAAGTGTGGAAAGAGGTGAAAACCCCTGACTTATGTCCTCAGCCTGCATTTACAATGGCGCACGGCACCTATTGTAAATGCGGGTTAGAGTTATGATGCCCCCGACTTGCGACGCTTCCCCAGGAACCAATCGTGTCGCAAGTCAGGGGTCGCCTGTAGTGTCAAAATACTGTCAAGCTGGAGGACTTCTTACTCCGACTCCTGTAACCCTCATTGTACGAGAAGTAAGGGAAGTTAGAGGAAGAGTGCTCTATTTCGAAATAAGTGCTGTGTAGACGCTCCCTATATCGAAATAAGCTATTTTGAAATAAGCTACGCAATTGACGTAGCTCAATTTGCATAGCTTATTTTGAGTTAAGCCCTCTGTGTAGACACGTCCTCAGCTGCTAACTCCTGTAGTACTTAAGCCCAGCAATATGTATGGGGTCACATTCTGACAGCATGTTTTTTGTAGGCACTAGTCATATACTTTGTTTTAAATGTGGAGTAAAATGACCCATTTCAATACTGACTGGAGTGCAATGGCCCATTTTAATACTGGCTCTCCACCCAGTTTGTAGAACATTGTTTTCAATTGCCATGAGAAAGTACAAAGCAATATTCCAGGACAGAGCCTAGGGTATGCAGGCCCCGTTCAGTCCATACAAAATTCTGCCACTAAACTCATTGTCCTTGCCTGTCAGTTTGAGACCGTAACTCCTCTTTTTAAATGCCCTCTCTGGTCTTCCTAGCTGATAACACATTCATGTTAATCTTCTTGTCACCACTTGAAACTCTCCATGACTCTGTCCCTCTCTCGTCGGACTTGATGGTGCCCCCTGCCTCTTCCACTCCACCAGTGCTCCAATCTTGTCAACCCATTTGTCAGATTTTCACAACCACCTCCAAGCCTTTCTCTTTGCAACCCCCCTCTGCATGGTACGGCCTCCTCAAGCTCATATGCAAAGCCCCTATTCCATCCACATTTAAGTCTCACTTAAAGACTCACTTCTGCCTACCTGCCTTGTGGTTTTGTTTATAAACAATGGCTTAATATCCCCCTTCCCTTGACTTCTGATCTTGGAGAAGGGACTGTTCTCTTTGTTGCATTTGTAAATTGCCTAGTACCCACATATATATTCATCATGACTACTACAGTCTTTGTGTTTATACAAATGTGCCTCTGGCCTGGCACTGGTCCCTTGAAACTACTGATAGCTGTTGCAACAAACACATATGTATCAGGCCTGTTGACAACCAAAATAGTTTCATGTGCTGGCATAGCTTTGGCAATCGTGCACTTGTTTGGGGGTGGAGGCAGGTCCTCTGCATGTTAAAGCTTGAATTTTTCCCCATAATAAGTAAAATTATCCAGTTTAACTCCTGCAGCAAGGTCACAGCAAGGCCAGTTAAAAAACAGAGCAATAATCTGAAGGTTTCAAAGTGTCTCAGTTTAGCTCAGACCCTGTATACAATACTCACTAGTGTGCCTGTGTTCTGAGGTCTCACCATTTGAATCAAAAAGAGCATTCTATTGACTCGCCGTTGTGGAGCATGTTCCCAGTGGAAGCCAAGTTCAAAGGATCCCATCTGCAGGCCGTGTAAACCCAAACTGCACCACAGGCCTCAAACAAATGGGCCGTGGGGTGGGCCACGTGTTGAGTAGCCCTGCTGTAATGCAACCTTTAGCTAATTGCAGGTAATCTTGAAAGAGCTTTATCCTTTTGAGATGGAGAATTTGACATAGCACTTTTTAAAAGGAAAAGGCTTTCTAGGGCATGTCTGCACAGCATGGCAAAAGTTGAATTAAGATACGCTACTTCAGCTACGTCAATTGCGTAGCTGAAGTCGAAATAGCTTAACTCAGCCTTCGGCATTGTCTACACAGCTGGAAGTCAAAGGAAGAGCACTCTTTCTCCGACTTCCCTTATTCCTTGTGAAATGAGGATTACAGGATTCGGAGTAAGAAGTCCTCCATCACGACATTATTTCAAAATAATGGCTTGCTGTGTAGACGCGCACTCGTGTTATTTTGAAATAACGTCAGTTATTCCAAAATAACACTGCTGTGTAAATATACTCCTAGTGTTTTCATTGATCGCTTCAAGATGCTTTGACTCACTATTAAACTGGCAGCCCAGCAAGATTTTTCCATTTTTCACCCCTTCCCTTCAGAAAAATAACATTTGCTAAAGCCGTTTCAAGTCCCAGAATTTAAAATCACACGTTTCAATGGAAGGGATGTTTTCTTATATAGTCAAAAGGGAAACTCCCAGAAGATGTAGAATTCCTATTGTAGTGTGATGACCTTGCATGTGTAATGCACCCTTCATTGAAATCAATCCCATAGCACTTTACAAACATGCAAACCAGAGAGACTAGGTGGGTGGGGTAATACAATATCTTTTATTGGACCCTCTTCTGTAGCTGAAAGGCACAAGCTATCAAGTGTCCTCAGAGCAGGTACCCATTAAAGCTATTCTCAGTTTTGTCTGAGTAAAGGAATACACTGGATCCTAAAGAGTTTGATTAGTCCATGGGCAGCTGTCAGGAGGATATTATGGCAACTGCCAATGGCACAAACCTTTCTAACTGGAATTTCAAAGGGACCCTCCTGCTAAGCCCTTCTTTACAATACTGTCATTTGACTCACTGTGGTGGTGCATTATACTGACCCCCAACTATATTGTTGGAGAAAGCCTTCGGAGGACATTTCTGAAAAATTGAATTGACTCTTACTTCTAAATTGTGCTTTTTTCTATCATGCATATTTGATATGAATACAGATAATGAAGGGCTTAAACAAATTATTAATCATGACATTTATCTTCACAGTTCTTCCAAATCCCCTTTATTGAATTGATTTGCCCAATGTGTAACTTATGTCTCTACAAATGTGAAAAAAGACTGGGCATGCTCATAAGAAGCAGGGTTTGAAAATCTAGCTCAATGTTTGCAACAGAAAGGTATCTTTCATCATCAAAGGCAGCACGGAGGGCTGGATAGAGCATTTGGACTCCTTCCAACTGGAACCATACTAGTGAACTATCCGCCAGGGAGATGTTTCAGGGTAATAATCTTTATATAATCCATCAGATTAGGGATATTCATCTCATGTTATTTAAAACAGTAGCAGATGGCAAAGTCAGTGTGATAAAAGATGGGATCATATCACTGTATATTTTGTATCTGTTCCTAGTGATTTAGTGGCATATTAAAAACAAATATACAAACAAATACATAAATAAATAAGAAAGACAGGCTTAAACTGATTCATTATATAGATGAGAGAACACACCTGTGAAAAAAATGAAGGCTTGTTCTTCTCTAGCTTGCACTCCTAGAATGATTTCCCTTAAAAGGAAATTGTTGAAGAGGTGAATAAATGAAAAGTTTAAGAGAGGTTTGAATTGTATATTCTCTGACTAGCTAAGCCTGTGTTTGATTGAAACACATGAAGAAATTGCTAATTTCAGCTCACAGTGAAATTAAGAAACTTGTGCCTCAAAAGAGGAGGGTGGTCAATGTTTCCTCTAATCTTTTCCATCCATGTGTGGATTTTTTCCATCTATGTATGGAATACACTTTTTTGTATGCACCAAGGCATGTGCAAAGGTGCACCATCAGTAGAAACACAAAACCTAGCTGTAGGCGCTCTGCTAATCAGTGGGGCAGCATTGGAATCTCTTCTGAGTAGCCATTCAAGTGCATAGTTTATAGGGAACACTGGGGGGCAATCCTACATTCTAAACTTTTCAAGATTAAGACCCATGTTTGTTCTCTTTGATATTGTAATGGGGCAGGAGGAAACCCCTTTACAACGAATAGCCATAGGGCTAGGAGGCATCCACATTATGACCAAACCAAAATATTCCCCCAACTTTGGAAAACTTCAGATCCAGAGCAGAATTCCAGCTCAACCCAAACTGCAATGTAGCTTCTTTGTAACACCATCATAGAACTACTTCATGCTGTTTTAAGGTAGAAGGGATTGTCTTTAAACTCTGTGCTTTTTCCATTTGCATATCCATATTGGTTTATTACCCATGATGCCATGATTCCAGTAGCTTCATGTAGTGTCCATTTATGTTTCTATAATGTATATTTCAAAACGGAACAAAATGCAGAGGAGAAAATGGAGGAAGTGATTATTAACAAGCATCCTTTCAAGAGAGAATTCCAGTTCCAGCCAAATAAGGGTTTTTTATATTTGCCGTTTGAAAATGTCTTCCAGCAGTTTTGCTTGCTGTGCCAAGAATTACACTACTACACAGTGTTATCTGACAGACTTTTCCTCATATGCTTAGAACACGAGATAACTTTAGTATTGCAAATACCACTGTGTGGCAACAGTTGATGAGGGCTGGCTTTTTAAGTGTTTACTCTAGCTCGTAGTAAGATGCCATTAATCATACAGTTAATAATATTTCTTTGGAACAATGGATCTGGGTCACTAATCACTCAGGCTGAGGTCTCAGTCATTATTTTCAAGGTGCTTCATGACCTCAGCCTATGCTATCTAAAAAACCATCTAAAACTCTGGAATGAAGACCATGACTAAACTTCACTCCTCTGGCACAATGGAATTCTGTCGTAAGGCACATCTGAGGTCAGAATGGTTTCTCAGGGGCCAGGCCAAGACTGTACAATGAACTGCAGCAGAAAAAAAAGGACCATCACAAAAGTTCACCTCCTTTAGCTCCAAGTGCTTTGTTCTTCCTTCTCAAACATAAATATATAGCAAGGGGTATAATACACACACGTCATCTGGGGAGAAGATGACAGAATAAGCAGCACAGACAGAAGTTACACATATTGCTTAATGCCAGGGCTGCTGATGGGTGGAGTGAAGATGGCAGTTGCTCCAGGGCCTTACAATTTAAAAGGGCCCAGAGATCTGGGCTGCCGGTGCCACTACAGCAGCAGCAGAGGCAGATGGAACACCAAGTGTCATGGTCCAGACAACACTGAGGGCTGGATGTGCCCAACCTCGCCCTTCCACCTAAGGGTAAGGTGTGGGGGTAGCCAGCTCCAAGCCCCAAGAAGGGGTGGGGCCAAGGACAGTCAGCCCTTAGCATCACACTGGGCCCTCCCTCCCAGTCCTCAGGGCCCCGCAGAGTGGTGGAGTGCTGTTCCTGCAGTGTTTCAAAGGGGCCTTTGAAATGACTGGCCCCTGTGCAATTGCCTCCTTTGCCCCCCACCTCCGTCGATGGGCCTTCACATTTCTAAAACATACAGATAGATATACAGCATAGAATAGTCATGATAGTCTCTGCAGTGATGCGTGCAGTATAAGCCCATAGTTAGAAAGACTTATTATTATTTCCCTGATGTTTTTGCTCCTGAAACTGGTTGAAATTTGACTTCAAAATTTGACCGAATTAATTTTTCCAATAGAAAATTCATCTCAGCCAGCAGAATAGTTGCAATTTTTCAGAAACAGAATTTGAATGAAAAATTCTCTTTTAAAAATGTTGCTCTCTTTTTCAACCACTGCTACATGCTTTTAATTGCAGCTCTGGGGTAGAAAAACCTTGGACTTGTTAAGGAGAAGAAATAAAAGTGTCTTCCTCCTTTCTTTTCTAGTTCTTTGTGGGGTGTGCTACCATCCTTGAACCTGACTGCAGTGCTAACCGAAAACCGCAAAGAACAATGGGATCTGGAGTGAAAAAAAAATGCAAACCTGTTTCATTTTCACTAATGTCATGGGAAAGGGACAAATCCCATAGTTGTGACAACTTTAGTTATGAAAGTGAAGTGAGGGTGGAGCAGGAAAAAAAAGTCATGACTTGGCACTGCCAGAGTCTAAGGCAGAAGGAACAATTGTGGTCATTCAGTCTGACCTCCTGTAGAACACAGGCCAGAGAACTTCCCCCAAATAATTCCAGTTTGAACTAGAGCATATCTTTCAGAAAAACAGTTTTGATTTTTAAAATTGCCAGTGATGGAGAATGCACCACAACCCTTGGTAAAATTTAACATAGTGTGAGCATAGGAGAGTTCCAGGGTAGTTCTCAATATAGGAACAGCGCCTATATAACTAACTAGCATACCAGATTTTAAAGTCAAAGGATAGAAAATTAGTGAAAACAGCAGGGTGAGTGTTCGGCAACTAAGATAGGAAAAGTTAAATGAAAATACAGTTGGAGTGAGTGGTGGTGGTGGGAAGGGTAGATCTGGAGAATGGCCAGCTAGATTTTGCCTTTATTTTCCAAGCTTTGAACCTAACGGCAATTAACAAATAAAGAGATGAATTGTGATGGAAACAAATGATATACAGTAACTGTGCCCACACAGTTCCAACATGTATCAGTTCATATCACATTTCACTGAGCCGTAAATAACTGCTAAAGTCAGTGCTAAGTGAACATTCAGAGATGTGAGCCAAAGAGAATATTATTGCTTAATATACTTTGATCTTTCCATACAAACTTTAATTTCATCTCCTTTCATTTGAGAGCTACACAGAGAATTATCCTCACAAAGACCCATCATGAGCACAGCCCTGCGAGGTACTGAGTGCATGTAACTCCCTACTGACTAAAATGTGAACACTCAGCACACTAGCAGGATCAGGACCTAGCAGGACCCTTTAGTGAAGCAGTACCAGAATTACTATTTTGGAGGAGGGGCATACCATGGTACATTGCCTTATTTTCTCCATCAGCCTACAATAATTATCTAGGTGTTTGGTTCAATATAATGGATTAATCGAATCCCCCTAGGAAATAATATTTTGATCTCTGTTTCAATGTATAGATTAGCAAGCAACACTACTGATTTTTGACAGCGTGCAGTTCAGCATTCAAATCTCTAGTAAATGAGTTCATAGCAATAGAAATGGCAACATTCTGTAGGTAGGTACCTAGGCTTAGCCAGTGTGGTAGCTAGGTATTTGTAATGCATCCCTTTTTAGTACATTAGCTCTCTGCTTTTCAGGGCTTAAGGATTTGAGTCCCACATGGACATTCATACTCATACAATAAGACTGGTAACTTGCTGCTGCATAATTGCAATGGCATGAGGGCTAGTCTGCTTTGTGACTGGGAGACTGTTTCCCTCCAGTGGAATATGAGGTACAGTTTAAGCTGTCCTACTGCTGAGTCTACCATATACTTACACTACTAATCAGCCACCAACTTGGCCCAGGCACCGCTAAAAGGAAGCTGTCTCTCCCTTTTCTAATATGCTGTATTTCTCTGCAAGTCCCCGAACGGAGGGTGGGTTTCAAACACAGAAAACATGGAGGCCAAAATAAATACCCTGATTTAACTAAGCAGTTGTCATGGAAATGTTTTGACAACACAGGGCAGGAGCTTTGTAAGGCGTTTTCTTGCTTATTTTCTTTTCCTTTTTTCCATATCCTGGGAAGGAACCTCTCAGGAAACTTTGCTGGCAAGGAATGTGAATTTCTTGCCATCTCCTTGTGTTTGTTCAGGGGCCCCCTAAAGCAGAATCCTCCATTTCTTACCTTCTGCAGTGTCAAGGGCTATTCGTCTTTACTCTACACTTTCTTCATTACCTGGGGGAATCCTCATCCATGTGAGGTGCTGTCTATATCTGTGTGATACAGAGGGCATATGCATGATTTAACTACTCCATTCCTCCTCTAGTGTTCTAAATAGTTTCAGAATTCCCCAGCTGTAAGAGGAAGCCATCTCTTTCTGCCTCCACTTACTAAGTTATTTGCATTATCCAGTTTTGTTCAACAACTTCATTAATGGCCTGGATGATGGGATGGATTGCACCCTCAGCAAGTTTGAGGAGGACACTAAGTTGGGGGGAGAGGCAGATACACTGAAGGGTAGGGATAGGCTCCAGAGAGACCTATACAAATGGTAAGATTGGGCCAAAAGAAACGTGAAGACGTTCAACAAGGACAAATGCAGAGTCCTGCACTTAGGATAGAAGAATCCCATTCACTGCTACAGGCTGGGGATGCTAAACTATAGTTCTGCAGAAAAGGACAGTGGATGAGAAGCTAGATATGAGTCAACAGTGTGCCCTTGTTGGCAAGAAGGCTAATGGCATATTGGGTTGCATTAATAGGAGCATAGCCAGCAGATCGAGGGCAGTGGTTATTCCCCTCACTGGTGAGTCTACATCTGGAATATTGTATCCAGTTTGGACCCCCACTCCCCACTACAGAAACAATGTGGACACACTGGAGAGAGTCCACTGGAGGACTATGAAAACAATTAGGAGGCTGGGGCACATGACCTATGAGGAAAGGCTGAGGGAACCGGCCTTACTGTTCAGAAAAGAGGAGTGAGGGGGAATTTGATAGCAGCCTTTTCCTACCTGAATGGGGGGTTCCAAAGAGAACAGAACTAGGCTGTTCTCAGTGGCGCCAGAAGACAGAACAAGGAGCAATGGTCTCAAGTTACCGTGGGAGAGGTCTAGGTTGAATATTAGTGTAACCCCCAAGGAGATTACTTAGTTTCCTGGGGCTCTGTCTGCTGGCAGCTCAGGGAGAGGCACACTGAGTTTGCCTTGGCTCCCCCTCCCTACCAGGGACAGAGTCTGCCGGCAACCCATAGGGAGTGAGATGCCCCTCCCAGGGAGTTCAGGAGGGGAAGGAGGAGCCATTGTTGGAGGAGTCTGGAGCCAGCCAGGGCAAGGGGAGGCTGGCTGTGTAGGAGCTAGTAAGCCCTAGGCCTGCATGCAGGGTTTCCCCCTGAGAACTAGCCGCTAGGGACCTGAAGGCAGGATCCCTCAGCTGGGTTTTATGTCTCCACTGTTGATTCCCAGTTTGTGGAG
Source organism: Rafetus swinhoei (assembly GCA_019425775.1). Lineage (NCBI taxonomy): Eukaryota > Metazoa > Chordata > Testudines > Trionychidae > Rafetus > Rafetus swinhoei. Next base: position 28,874,743 of record CM033440.1, read on the forward strand.
TTTGCTGGGAGGCTTCCCCAGCCAGGCTGAGTTGGCTCTCAGGCTCCCTGGGTGAGATCAGTCACCGCATGGTCAGCTCTGCTCTGTCTGCTAGTTCAGGGCTGCTGCCTGCTGTGTGTGTGTGTCTGAATGCTGGGGTAGGAAATTATAGTTTGAATTTTAGTGCAGTTGTGTAACCTGCACCTTGAGCCTTGCACCCCTTTGTGGTGAGGGGAAATTCTAGGACCGTAGCAGCCTGATTCCTGCATGAAGAGGATCCCTTCCAGAAGAGACCAGCCCCTCTGCAGTGACTGAGTCAACTCTCAACCTGAGGCTCATTCATGGAGAGTGTGAGTGCACCATCTTTTAGTTAGTCAGTCAGGGAATTTGTTTGAGGATTTTATAACCTGCTGCATATTAAACCTGTGGAGGGATTTACCACCTTCTCCCACTTGTGAGTCCTTTGGGCTGTACTAGACCCAGTCAGCCCCACTGCTAAACCACTGCAGAGAAGAAATTTGTGGTCATAAGTTATCAAGGGCCCCAACAAAGTACGTGTACCAACGGGACACTAATCTTACAGGTGCTGGGCACCGGTGACCCTAAAAATAGCATTTTACCCTGTTATGTTATATTTGTCTGCTGTTTAATATAATTGTGTTTAATATAGTGTATGTGTTTGTGTTATTTTCTGGGAGTCTCCAACTATCTGGCAAGTACGTGGGGATTACCCTGGGTTAGAATTTTCCTCCCAAGCTGCCCTGGTGACCCTGCCAGGAAGGAGCGAGGGGGGTAGAGGCACCACCAAATAAATCCATTGGAAAAATTAAAGTTGAGTGGGTGGCAGGATCCAGAAGAACCCAGACCTATCCATCAAAACCTGTAAGGAGATTGGCATTAAAGAAGGTAACCAGGTGGAGAGGGGGCGCTACATTAGGAAAAACTATTTCACTTAGGAAAGTGGTGAAGCACAGGATGGGATTACCTAGGGAGGTGGTTGAATCTCCATCCTTAGAGATTTTAAAGGCCCAGCTTGACAAAGCCCTGGCTGGGATGATTTTGTTGGGGTTGATCCTGCTTTAGTCAGGGGTTGGACTCGATGGCCTCCTGAGGTCTCTTCCAACTCTAATTTTCTATGATTCTATGAGAACTGCGGATATTCAGAACCTCTCGGAAGCAGGCAGTTAAGAGGATAATTGAGAGGTACAGTGTGACTGCAGCTTAGCAAAAGTTGAGAGAGACTAGTTTTTCCCCATGAAACTGGAAAGCTTTAGTTTAGTTTGGATTGTTTTCCCCTTTCTTTTTCAGTCAAATTCTATTTACTGGATGTAAAAATGACATTTCTTCTTTCTTCCCAGCTTGATCCAGAGACAGTGGATCTGGCAGACATTCCCTCCCACAGAATATTGGTATTAGGGCCCAGCCCAACTGAGCTTAGCTAACTCAAAGGGCCTCTGGTAAAGGAGACAACAGGGACAGAGGCAGTGTGGTTAACTGCAGTCTGAGACCTGCAGGAGACATCTAGCATTCCTTCCAGGTCAGAGCAACAGTAAAATAAAGTTGTTTACAGAAACAGATCTTGTAATGCCTCCAGAGAAGAAATGATAGAAAATAAACATGTTCTATCAATCAGTGTTTTGTTTTATGCCTCTCCTCTTGTGTCCCTTTGAATCCTCTTTGCGAGCCTACCACAGTCAGTAGGCTGGAAACATGCAATGAAATATACATGACTTGAGTCCTTGGAATAGCTGATTATCACCTCTGTAAACCCACTTCTGCAGCTGCAGAATTTTGGGGAAAAGTCAATTTCTGCTGTGGAACTTTCAGGCTTAAAATCATTTGCATGTTTTTGCTCTGAGGACTCAGTGCAGGAGACTCTAGATGCCATTTTTATCTGCCTGGTATTTGCTCTTCCCTACAGTGGTGTAAAACATCTCTAGAGAGAAGTGCTTCCTATTTATTTCAAAGCCTGTATAACATTCAATCATCTAAACTTTGTGTACATTCTATTTTGCTGATGTTCCTTATCCATCTCCTTCCATCTTTGATCCAGGATATCCACTTTTATGCCATTTTCTTGTTTCTCTGCTGGTTTCTCCTCCATACTGTCATTATTTATTGTCTCTTTTTGAAAAGCAGTAGCTCTTCCCCCTCCCCTTGTTCTGTCATTCACGCCCACTCTCTCATCCACCCCCTGGCTGTTTCCCATGTTAAGTGTGTCTTCCTCATCATTTTGTTAGCTCTGTTCTTTTTGCTACCCACAGGCTAATTTCTGTCACCCTCAGTGGTTAAATTCAATTGAAACAGAAGGGGGAAGATCCCCTCACCCCAGCTGGTGGGGGAGGAAGAGGAGGAATGCTGCTTGCCCAAGCCAGGAAGAGGAGAGGAAGCTGCTTGTCTGCTTTTAGCAGTTTTGCTGTTTAACTCCCATTTGAGCATGCTGCCCTTCATTTTACATTATCTTTTCAAGGACAGCCTTCTCTCGAATACAGCAGTTCTCAAACTGTGGGCCTCTTTCTCTCTCTCAGAGTCAGGGTGCTCACCCTTCATGCCTTAGCCCTCTAGTTCTGCACTATCCCAGACCTTTCTACTGTTTCTTTAGGGGGTTGCTCTGACCTCATCTCTCTCAGACTTTATGCCTCTTTCAAGCTTTCTCCAGCCTTCTCTGGGTAGGCCCTTCTCTTAAGGCCATGACCCCCAAGGCATCAGTTCTTCCCCCTGGTTTCCTTTTCTCCCTCTCTGCAGGGACATGGTGATTGGAGCCATCTGCTGCAGTCAACATTCTGTCTTTATCATGGCTCTGCCTGTACCTTCTCAGCTGGGCCCTGTTCCCAAACAGGTTATTCATCCAACCTAATTCCCCCAGGTGTAGTCTAGCATGTTAATTGCCCCATGTCCCCTCAGCCTCATTAATGATCCCCAGGGTGGTTTGGGGGTAAACACACTGCCACATTCCTCTGCCCTTCTCCCTCACTCTGTTCCCTTCCCCTTTCACTGATCACCTCCTAAAATTGTGAAACTAATATCAGATTTGCCACCATCACATTGTTCACTCTGCTTGTATGTTCTATCCCTTCCTGTGCTCTGCATCTGTCTTGGTTGGTGAGATAATATTGCCCCATTGTTTCCTTGTATTCCTCCGTCTATGCCCATCTGATAGCTCTTAGCCTAAATACAACATGGCAACACTACAGCTGGAGCTGTAAATTCCTAGTGTTGTGGATACACCCATGCTAGCTCTAATCAAGCTAGTGTGCTAAAATTAGCAACATACTCATGGCAGTGCAAGACTCGGGATGGGCCAACTGCTCAAGTATATTCCTAGGGTTTCAATTGGGATTGTGCTCAGCTGACTAACCTGCTCTGTCACTCACACTGCCAATCCAACACTCCTATTTTCAGTACCTTAGCTCAGTCAAAACTAGTGCAGGTATGTCTACCTGAGCTGGAAATTAACACCTCCAGCTCCACTGTAGACAGGTTCTGAGATTGTAAGCTCTTTGGGGAAAGAACCATCTCTTTGTTCAGTATCTGTACAGCACCTAGCACAGTAGAGGCATGGGTTCCTAGCGACTATGATAATACATACAAAGAACAACAAGAAGACAGAATAACTTGAGGGATCAGGCCTTAGAAATAGTAACAAACATCCGGCCTCAAGAAAAACTGCATCTTATTTAAACAAAATTATTCCTTGTGCTTGGATAACTGAATACCTCACTGCACTGTCAGGCATGAGATGAGGCCAAGTACCTTCAGTGATCCATGAAATGCCATTATTCCAGCAACACACACTCACACACACATAGAAGTATCTGATATAAGTAACAAATAGCTCCTCCGTTAGTCACTTTCTGTAAAAAATATTTATAGAAAAATTGTTGCTCCTTTAACTAAATTTTCTTAATGAATTCTGATTCTCTGTAGCCAATGACATTTTTACTGTAGCACTTCCTTCTCCAGAAGCATCTCCAAAAATTATTTTTGGGAACCTTTTGCTCTATGGTGCTCTACAGTAGAAGTTTTCAAACTGTTCTCTGTTGATTTGCCTTCCTCCACTGGCTGATCACATGAAACTGGCTATCTCTCCTTATTCCAGCTGCTACATGTCATCAAAAAGCCACTAAATGTATATTAAATGCTTCCCTAATATAACTTTTTTCATATAAACAATTACGATATTGCCAACAGGGGCCTCCACTGCTCTTGCATGGGTTAAATCATGGTGTATCCTATTTCTTATATGATTTTCAATGTGAGGACAGATGGCCCAAGAGATAGGTCTCTGTACTAGAATATGTGCACATTATGCAAAGAAGTTGTGGAAGTCCTGTTCTATGCTAAGGAAGTATTGCATAGGAAAAGCTCTTCGATAAGGCTGTTTCTAGGATACAATGATTGTGGTTGTTTTGATCAGAGCGAATAAAAACTTCACAGAAAACAATTTTTTTTTGCAAAGAATTAAAACAGCAGGCACCATGGAAGTCTGTGGTGTTCAGTTTTAGTACAGATTGATTAAGGCCTTAGCCAAGTTACAAAGTGTGCTTCAGTTTCCATCGACATTACACCTGGAACCCCACTGTCACCAGGCCAGAGGAATGGTGTGATATAAACAAGTCCCTTGATAGAGTTGGCTCTGGACTGTTGATCATCTCATAAATAAAGCCAAAAGGACGGAGGAAAACAAAACTTTGATATTAAGAAGCATGAAAGAAGAGAGATGGGATTTAAAAACAAGGGGCAAATTGATGGTGTTGCTAATTATGGCAAGGGAGAAAAATGGGAAGGTTCAGCAATGGATGACTAGAAAGGTGAATAATATTTAGTGTCATTCTCCAGCTAAAATGAATAATGTAAGTGGCTGAAGAGTGGAAAGGAGAAAGTTCTAGACAGAGCTGTCTCATCCAGAGGATGGGCCCCCATACTGAGATTAGCTTGCAGGGCTCAGGGTGACTTGGGGGATTATTTGGGGGATCTGGGGCCTGTGGCAGGGGTTGCCCTCCCCCTGCTCTCACCATGGCAGGGGGAGCTGCAGAAAGTGGGGTGATGCAGCAGCCTGCTCTGCTTCACCATCTTCCAGTGGGGTCACTCCACTTCATCACAGCAGCAGCAAGCAGACCAGGCTTCTGGGATGCTCTGCTTCCCATGACTCCTGCCACTGCAGTGAGTGCAAGGGGGGACTGATCCCTGTTGCCACCCCGTGCCAGACCCACCAGTAATCCCCCAGGTCGTGTCACTCTGAGGAGGGGATTTTAGGGAAGTGGTGCAAGGGGGCAGGAGAGGGCAGAGCAGGGGACAAGAAGAGGTAGAGTGAGGGCTGGGCTTCAGGTGGAGGGTGGGTGTTTGCCTGGTACCCGCTCTGCCCCAGGGACAGCCCTGGTTCTCGACAGCAACACAACACGAGTGAAAAGAATAAGCAATTCGGGTGCTCAGAGGAGGCAGAGAGGTGGCCAAGATTAGAGAAGCAAAGAGCATAAGTAGGAGAGTGATTACTATTAGGTCAGAGGTTGTTGCTCAAGGAAGTCTTATGGTGAGTTTAGAAAACTAGAGGACACTGGGACTGTATTCTAAGGTAGCTAGAAAATGCAGCTGATGTGCTTCTGTGTCTGCTTCTTGCAAACAAAGAGCCTGATTCTGATCTGACATTGAATTTACACTCATATGACTGCAGTGACTTCAGGGGAGGGGTTACTCCTGATTTACACTGACACCTGTAAAATCTGAATTGTGTCCCAAAAGGAGCCAGGCCACAGTATTCTAAATCCCCTGATGTGTAAAGAACTGGAATTTAAGAATATCATTAAAAAGGGAAGCACAGCAACAAAGATGCCATTAGGATCAAAGCACATTTAAAGATGTCAGCGGAGGTGTGGTCAGCAAATGTTGGCAATGCTCTGAAGATGGTGATAAGCAGATTTACTCACCACGAAAGAACAAGTGCAGAGTCCATAGTGATTAAGATTTCTGACCTTGGGAGAGAAGAAAGGACCTGAGTCTCTCCTCAGTTACAATTTTACATCAGAGTGAAAGAGGAGAAGAATCAGGTAGATTCAGAGACAGGGATAGAGGGGAATTTTTTTAACTAAGAAGGAAGATGACAGGCTTTGAAGCTGTCAATAGTAGGAAGTTCTGTAGTACACAGACATAACAAACAATATATCATGGTGTAGAACAAAAGGAATTTAAATCAATTCAGATTAAATAAATTGCTTGGAATCTGATCATGCCAGCACATAATAGAGTCTCCCTTAGACAATAGCAGATAAGAAGAAAAGGATATAAAAGTAGCAGTTATTACTTGAAACTAGCAGCAAAAACTAGGAACCAGGTAACTAGGTAATAGGGGGAAATATTTCTACACTATCTTAATTATAAAATTGGGATATTGATTCCATAGAGAGGGGAATTTATAGAGTTGTAGCCAGAATAAGAGTGTTTCTTTAAGCTAAAATTTAGCTTCATTTGCAGCCTACATATGCTCTGGTAATGGCAGAAGAGGGATAATCATATAATATATGTACAGTAACCTAGGATTAAAACAATACTTATACCTAGTTATTACATTTTCTTATTATAGATAAGTAGTTTTAGTTTGTGCTGAAGATCTTTCATCAGACATCTAGGAAGAGAATTAAAATTAGAATTAATTTAGAGCACACACTGAAAGAGTAAAAACTTAAAAAACAATTAATAGTCCTACAGCACCTAAGGGTGTGTCTAGACTACAAGGCTCCTTTGATGGAGCCATGTAGATGAGCTTACTCAGAAAAGGGAAATGAAGCGGCGATTTAAATAATCGCTGCTTCATTTACATCAAAATGGCCACCGCGCTGTGCCGATCAGCTGATTGCCGGCACAGCGTGGTACCGACTATCAGCTGATCGGCACAACGCAGCAGCCATTTTGATGTAAATGAAGCGACGATTATTTAAATCGCCACTTCATTTCCCTTTGCTGAGTAAACTCATCTACATGGCTCCATCGACGGAGCCATGTAGTCTAGACACACCCTAAGAGACTAACAAAAAATGTAGACCATCTACATTTTTTGTTAGTCTCTTAGGTGCTGCCGGACCATTCATTGTTTTTTAAGTTTTTCAGTCACGGTATGTCTACACTGCAGAGGAAGATTGAAGCTGCCGCTGTCAATCTTCCAGGGTTCGAATTAGCAGTCGAATTAAGACAGGTAATTCAAAGTGAGAGAGGTGCCCCTGTCAATGCTGGTAACCCTCATTTCACAATGAGTAAGGGAAGTCAAAGGGAGAGTGTTCTTCCTTCAACTTCCTGCAGTGTAGACAGTGCCAAAAGCCGAGTTAAGCTACTTTGACTTCAGCTACGCAAATAACATAGCTGAAGTTGCATATTTTAATTTGACTTTGTCCTGTAGTGTAGACATGGCTACCTCTCTGAAACTGGAAGAGTAGTTCTTAGGCTCAATTCAGCAAAGCACTTAAGCACATGTTTAAGTCTATTCCTACTCAGCAATGTTTAAAGCAGGGATTTAACGTTAAGCATGTGTGTTTAAGTCACATTTCTCTGCAAGTTCCCTGAGGCAGGATTCATGTCTGCCATACTATGTACAGAAATGAACATGCTGTCCACAACGTAATAATTCTGGACACCAAACAGAGCATCTATTTTATAACTGTAAACGGGTCTAGGGGGTGTCCCGGTTGCCACCGTGGTCTCTCCCCTAGTCTCATGCTCCCGCCACCTTTCAATTGCTCTCCGGCGTCCAAGTTCATCCCACCACCGGCCCATAGGGCCTTTTCTCGGTCGAGCCTCTACTAGCCTCCCGAGGCGGGGAGAGGGGGGTCCGGGCCCGCCCCCTCTCACGGACCCCAGCCCAGGGCCCTAAGGACTCGAACGTCTGTGGCGTCCGGTCCAGCTGGCGGGGCGTCCGCCGTAACTCGCCAACCCGCAGGCTCCCTTTGCCCGCCCTGGGCTACTTCCTCCCCCCCGCCGTCACTACTGCGTCCTAGCCGGCGGGCTTACCCGTCCCTCTCCGGCGACTCCCGGGGTTTAAATCCCCGCGCTGTCTCCCGGCCAGGGAGCCCCCGCCCCTCCTTGCGTGGCCCCGCTTCCGGCCGGGCGGCGGGACCGCATGGTGATGTCACCACCGTCGTGACGTCAGACGGAATCCCCGTCGTGCCCGGGCGCCCTGCCGTGACAGCCACCTGGGAGCATCCGGCGCACCACTGGTATACCACCGCCGGGGCCGCTCGGCCTCCGGGCTGCGGCGCGCACAGCTCTGCGGCGCCCGTCTCCGCCCCGAGAGCCGACAGACACGCGGCCACCAGTGGGACCGGGGTGCGGGGCACCTCTGCCCCGTCACAATAACACTGATGCTTGATTCTGAAATTAAAAATACTGTGTCTGGTAGGACAATTCTGAGCAGACTTGAAAGGCTTGCAGTGCTTAATATATGTTTGTTTAAGCTCTGCTTCCTTTTCCCTTGTTCCTCTTAAAGCTTGTTATTCTTTAGAGAGGGGAAGAGGGTGTACACTCAGATAGCCTTTCTGACACCATACTTAATGGTTCACAGAAGGTATCTTTCCAGTTAGATTTTTACTGATAGTTTCCTTTGCCTACCCAAACAGATCCCAGAGGCTAGTTCAATTTTCTCCTTGATGGGAGACACTTTTCAAGAAAACTTTAGGGGTGGATTTCATATATTTTTTGTCAAAGAAAAAAGAAAGAAAAGCAAGCAGGGTTGTTAAATCTTGCAGAGAATCATAAGGGATTAGATAAGAAGCATGCTAATAATGGAAAGTAAGAATTATTACAACAGTTCATATGAATGGAGTATGAACAGAATCCGATTATGAATCTCTAAAATGAGATTCAATTGAGGTTTTCATCTCTGCTCGCTTTTGCTAGGCACAGCAGGGTAGCAAAAGTTAACTTGCAAAGCTATTCTGCTTTTTAACTTCCCATCTTGCTTCTCCTCTATTGTCACATTACTGGATTTTAAAGGGAGAAGCCAGATCACTGCAGCACCCATGGGGAAAGAGGTGTTTGCCCCAAAGTATGTATAAGGGGGGCCATGTGACGTGTCAAACGAAAGCTTATGTTCTACTGATTCTGTATATGCTATTCATGTACTTGTATGATATCTGTACGTGGAGTTATAAATATGTAATTTGTGCTTATGCTGGAAGATTCTCTGCCTGAGACAGAGCAACGGGAAGGAATGTCCAGTCAGTGACTATGCTAATTAGCAAGGCTCCAGGGACGAGGCTCTCAGAGAGCCCAATACACACCTGAGGAATGCATCTGGAAATCTGGATACCTGCAAACCAGCCAGGGCATAATGGCTTCCAGCATGTGAAACAGAGGTAGGTCACTCGACCATGTGACCTGCTCTGGCCAGGAGGACATCAGGAGGGATATAAAATGCCATGAGGGGAACTCCACCTGGCTTTCAATTCTGCTGCTGATTCCAGAATCAGCCTTGCGAGGAACAGCGAGTCAGGAAGAATCGTTGGCCCATCCTGACATAGGATGTACACCAGAGACTTTTAAGATAGCAGTTGTAACATCTCTGCTAAGAGCCTGCATTGAGAACTTGGTGATTCGATGCATGTAATGTATTCTCCTTAACAACCCTACTCTCATGCTTTTCTTTCTTTTATTAATAAACCTTTAGATTTTAGATTTTAAAGGATTGGCCCAGCATGATCTTGTGGGTAAGATCCAAAGTATAAATTGACTGGGAACTGTGGCTGGTTCTTTGGGACCGGAAAGACCGGGTTGGGGTAGGTGAGATTGGGTTCTATAACCCCTCGCCTGCGTGTTAGGCCCGGGGCTGATTGTGGCACAGGGAGAGCTGGGATGTCAGGGGTTTTGCTCGGTGTGACTGGTTTGTGACCTGTTTGGGAAGGTCACCAGTCAGGGGCTGTAAGGAGCCCTGAGTTTGAGCAATTCGCCGTGAGCGGATGCCCTCAGCTGTGCCCAGACCCGGCCCGATCTGACACATCTATCCACCCAGTTCCTGAAAGTAACATGGCAAAAATGCAAACTTCTCCTGTTTTTCCCTAGTCTCTCTTCTGCCACTGTCCTTTCTCCAATATGGTGGACTCCACTGTCTCCCCCATCACTCAGCCTCATGTCCCTGGGGTTACCTGAATCCTCCCTTCTTTCCTTCTCTCCTCTGCCTGAAGAATAATTGCTAAAATTCAGGCCCCATGGAAGTCAATGGAATTTTTGCCATTGATTTCACTGGGGCCAGGATATCATCTCTTATCACTTCTCCTTTCATAAAATTAAAATCTACCCCAGCCCCTCTCCCTCTAATGGCAAGCCTTAGAATCATACTGGGGTTGCCTCTCATTTGTCCTGTTTTATAGACAGACATCTATCAGGGATGGTCTAGATGGTACTGGGTCCTACCGTGAGGGCAGGGGACTGGTCTCGATGACCTCTCGAGGTCCCTTCCAGTTCTAGTGTTCTATGATTCTATTAGACTAGTTCCTCTCCATCACCCTTAATTCTTCCCTCTCCCAGGGGCGGCCCTAGACAAGCTGCCAGCAACTGGCACCCTTGGTGAACCATGCAATCGGCGTCCCCACCTCCAAACCCCTCAATGATATTGCGCCACCATTTGGCGCCCCATTTAACTTGGCGCCCTAGGTGACCGCCTAGTTCGCCTATATGGATGGGCCACCCCTGCCCTCTCCCCTCTTCAGTTAATACAACATTTAAAAGCTAAAATAATATTCCTCTCCTGCCATTCTGACCATATCATCCCCATCCTCAAGTCATTTTGTCAGCTTCCTCTCTCTTTCCATGCAAAGTTCAAACTCCACGTCTGCCTATCTGAATTATTGACTTTTTCTTATTGCTCTCCACCTCTGCTGATGCTCTGAGAAAATTCATCTCCATCACAAAAGCATTATCATAATACAGCTAAACAGCTTGGGATATATTTTCTGTGTATTGATGACTTATCCATAGGCATAAAGAAGAACATATGTTCCTTGGCTGCCATCCAGAATAAATTATTTATGGCAATATTGTTGCAATGATTTTTCCTCCCTCTGAATTTAGCTCAGAGAGATCTAGATGTTGAGTGAAAAGGAACATAATAAGCAATAATACAATTATTTATTTGTGATAGGACTAGGGGTGATGGCTAGGTATGGGGAGGTACAGATCTGTGTCTATCTTTTAATTATTTTGATTGACAAATAACTGAATTTAAAAAGTCCAAGGGGCTTGCATCTTTCAAACTAGCTATCAATGGCATTTAAACTACACCCAACAAAGCAACTTTAATCATATCCACCCAGATGGAGTACCTGGGATGCAACTAGATGGTGAGACCATTGAGCCCTGTGTCCCACCAACTAGGGGTATCCTTCTTACACCGTGATGCTAACATGCTACAAACCTCTGGCAGGTACTACATTTACAAAGACGTCCATAGGCAAGGACACACAGCCACTCATGAGCCAACAACAGAGAAGTGCCAGTCAATTTCCCCCAGCTTCAATCCCCAGCCTGGTACTTCAGAACTATACTGTCTTGCACAACACAGAAGCCTAGTGTAAGTTTATTTTCCAGTTTGCTACTCCCTCAATGTGGAATGGGCACAAACTAGCCTTTGTAAACTAAGCTGAGATTTTCCAAGCACTTCAACCAATGTTTTAGATAAAATATAAAACTGATTTATTAACTATAGAAAATAGATTTTTTTGTGTGATTATAAGTAGCAGGCATAGAGACCAGAGTTGGTTAATTAAGAAACAAAAATTTATAGTCTAAGGTCTACAAACGAAACAGGATTTGAATGGAGTGGCATCTCACCCTGACAGATGGTACAAACCAGTCACAGGTCCTCAAGACACTGGCTGAGACTGCTTTCTAACTTGGGACTACCCTGGCCTGTTCAAAGCTTTTGTCCTTCAGATGTTCCTCCAGGTGTTAAATGGAAGGAGAGAAACCAAGTGATGATATCACCACTTGCCCTCTTATAATTTTTTTCAGTCGGCTGCAAAGTTCTTTTGTTATGACATAGGGAACAGGCAGTCCCCATTGGTCAAGCATTCTCCATTACATACAGGCTTCCTCTGAGAAGTCTCCTTCGTACGCAGTTTCTGGGATAATGGATTCTTTTCTTGATGAGTGATAATGAGCCATTAACCACTGTCTGGCTACTCCATTGTTGTACCTAAAAGGCTGGTTGTAGGTGTTTTCAACCTGACAACATATTTAGTAACACACACAGCAAAACTTCATAACTTCACATACGATAGCATATACAAGTCCACAGAATATTAATGTTCAACAGATCAAGACTTTTAGAATGATACCTCACAACATGGGCGGCTAGTATGCTAGGCGGGGGAAGGCATTGCCTTCCCAACTAGGGACGTAATAGTGTAGTCGATTAACCGATTAACTGATAAGCAAAAGCCTATTGGTTAATGCTATAGTCTACACGCAGTACATTTTTTAGCAGGCTGGCCAGCAGCCCAGCTCAGTCCCAGCTTGCACCGGGTCTGGGACCTACTCCTGCTGCAGCCCTGAATTTAAAGTGTATTAGGAGCTGAGTGGACAGGCAGCCCGGCTCAGTTCTGGCTTTTGCCGGGTCCGGGAGCTCCGACCGCCCCTCCAGACAGCAGCTGCTGCCACCCTGCACTGCTGCCTCTGTATCAGAGGGCATTTTAAAACCAGCTCCCCTCATGGACTGGGTGCCTGTCACCCCACACTGCTGCCTCTGATACAGAGGCAGAAGCACGGAGTGTCAGGGGGCTCCTAGGGAGTGGGGTCGGAGCACACTGGCTGCTGGCCCCAAACCTGGGCACTATAGAATAGTCGAATAACCAATAAGAATTCATGAGGTTAATCAACTATTCAATGAACCAATTTTTAACATCCCTACTCCCAACCTGGCCTGACCCAGACTCCAACCCCAGAATGCCTACTGTAGGAATTGTCACCTGCTCTCCCCATGATGGCGGGGGGCGTGGCCTGGGCAGAAGGGGTGGAAATGGGGGTGGGTTTGGGGGGCTTGCCTCTCCAAGCCCAATCTTCACCAGCTGCCCATGCCTTACAAGGCATACTTTATATAAAGCATATCATAATTATAGGACAGTGGTGATTATGAGCATTCCAGCATGTTCCACATTCTGGAGCAAGTATCTCTTAATTGAATCACACAGCTAACAGTGTAAACAATTCAATGCTCTGGATATAACCACTGTATCTGATTGCTAGGACAATGGGGGGGGGGGCACTTTATTTTTAGTCCATGTGTTAGAATCTATCATGAAGGAACCCCATTTAAAACAAGTAAAAGCCAAAGTGAATGGGCCAAAAATCATGCTAGAAATGTCTTAAAAAATCAAACCCCAAATTTTTTTCATTTGAGATGACTCAACCAGTTTAGGAATGGGTTTTAATATGATCTGTACACAGCTAGGCTGCTCCCTTAAACCATGTTTAAACCCATCTTTCAATAATTTGATTTTTAAAGAATGCTTAAATTGTATAAGATTCTCCTACAACTATACTGGAGCTAGGATATATCTCCAGAAGGGCAGAAGCCCATAATAATTCAGACTGAGAAGTCAAAGTGAGTAAATAATTACACTAGGTACTCAATACCATGATGATAGACAGGCACAATATTAGAACCTGAATGGAAGACGAATTGCAAGAGCAACCCATATATTTGTTCATTTAATTACTTGGCTGTAAAAAATAATGGGGTGCTGATAGGTCAGGTGCCAACTCATGCCAAAGTCTCAGGACAATTCACTTGAATGTGAATATCAAAGATGTGTTAAGTTTTAGTATGCATTCAAACTAATTCCCTTCTGTGCTAATAGAGATCAAAGGAGATGTTGATTGTATTGCTTTTGTCTGACTATATCCTGTAGTTTGCTATTACATTACTTTTACATTATGTATATACTATAATGAAATATAGATCAAAGGTGGGTTAATACAGAATTATTCAAGTTTTAGAACTTCATGAAAAGTAATGGAATGTTACTTGTATTTTTCTCATGTATCTTTTTCTATGTAATGGCAGGCATTTGCATTGTGTACAGCTCTGTAACTCAATTACTCATCAAAGAAAAATGCTAACTTCAAAGCAAGGGCCATTGCATCCAACAATGGAAATTCACAGACTGTCTGCATTTCTTACAGTCAACAAAGCAAGGCCCACATGGGTACAGAAACTGTCAGCTAGTTTTCTGTATAAAGCAGATATTAAAGATGGATCCTTCACCTCTGGACTGTTTAGATTCTAATGGTGGAAGTACTGAATGAGTGGACAGAGATCCCCAGTGTTATATTGAATAATCCGGAGAACTTTTGGAGCCTGGCAGATTATTACCTCTCTGCATTCATTTGGACTTACAACTTTGACTCACTTGTTAATACATTTTACTTGCTTTAACCTCTTAACTCTCATTTCTCTCCATGTCTACACTGGTGGAGAAAATCAATGCAAGATACATAACTCCGGGTATATAGATAGTGTAGTTGAAGTCGATGCACCTTAAGTCGAATTTCTGCTGTGTCCCCACTGCAGGAGGTCAACGGGAGAGACGCTCCCACCGACTTCCGGTACTCCTCGTGACTGTGAGGAGTTCCAGGGTCGACAGGGATGCCTTAGAGTTTGATTTAGCAGGTCCTTACCAGACCCGCTAAACCGAACACCAGAAGATCGACCTCTGAGGGTTGATCTTCCCAGAAGTGTAGATGTGGCCTTTAATTAGTTTACCAAAGAATTGGCTGCCAGCATTTTTTTTTTAGTATAAAATCCAGAATACCAATTGATTTGGGGTAAGTGACTGATCCATTGGGATCGAGTAACCTAATGTGATGTGATTGTTGCAAATTATAACCTCTTATCACAAAGTCCAGCTTGTCTAGGTGGCGAGATAGGCTGAAGAGCCTAATGGTATGGGTGTGTGACTAGTAATACTGGTAGAGTGGTCCATTTGTCACTGGCCTGGTGAAATCTAATTCTAGAGCATACCACCAGTTTGGAGGAGTTGCCTTGGTTTCTGAGGGCACGCCTACTGCATGCTTATTTCAGAATAAGCTCTGTCAGAGGAAATATTCTGAAATAGTGCATCTACACAGCAAATGCCCATTGAAATAGCACTGAGCTATTTCAAAATAGAGCAGCCATGCTCATTGGACGCTGAATTGCATTTAAGGCCACGCGGAAGCACTCCAGGCAGGGCATCAGGATAGCACTCTCTTCCTGGAGCAGCTGAGGCTATCTGAGGCTCGAGCTTAAAGGGACCCCCCTGTACAGCCATTTCTCAGGCTCTTCTCCGTTGCCTGCCTCATTGAGGGACAGCAAAGCCTTTCCTTTGCCTGCTCTGGTTGCCTTTGCGGACACCTCAGCTTTCTAGACATGGAGCCAGACCTGCCTCCCAGCAGTGGATAGCTCTTATATGTCTTGGTGCACCTCCTGCTGCAGTTTCTGCAGGCTGTCTTCCAGGCCCTGCAGGAACAGGACCCCCAGCTCATTATGGGGCAATTCCTCACCACTCTCCAGGTGCTGCTCATGCAGCTTGGTCCCACCTGCCCTCCCCTGCACATTGTGCACTGCCACTTCTAGCAACTGGACACCAACTCTGACTAGTGGGACCGGAGTGGTGGGACACCCACATGAGACCCACCACCCCCTCCAGAAGCAGGTAGCCATTGCCATCTGGAAGCTCGCCATGCTGGACAGCTACTGATCCATCAAGAACCAGTTCAGCCTGGGGAGACTGATCATCTGGGCCATGGTCATGCAGGTATGGTGCTCTCATGCTATTGTCCCAGGATGGTGGTGAACTGAACTGCTGGAGTGGGGTTCCCTAGGGAAGGGGCAGTGGTGGTGGGGGTGGTGGAAGCCCTCTCCCTGGGAGGTTGTTCAGTCTCACCTTCACAAAGCCCTGATGGGGGATGAGGCAAGTCGGGGTTGTTCCTGCTGTGTGTAGAGGAGAGGAGTGGGGCTTGGGGGCCTCCTGAGGGCTCTGGCAACTCTGTGATTCTCTGTTTGCCTCCATCTACAGGTGGTGAGGGCCATCAGCACTGTCCTGCTGCACAGAGTCATCCGCCTGGGCAATGCAGACCGCATAATCACCAGCTTCGCTGCTATGGGCTTCCCCAACTGTGGAGGGTGGGGCCACTGACAGCACCTACATCCCCATATGAGCCCCCGACCACTGGGCATCTTGAGTACATAACTGGAAAGGGGTACTTTTTGATGGGCCTGCAGGCCCTCGTGGACCACTGCATCCAGTTCACCTAGCTATATTGCACACTCCTAAGCAACACAGGTAAGGTGTGTCCCAGGGTAGACACTATGAATGTTTCCTCTACTACTTTCCATCCATGTGTACATTTTTCCATCCATAGGTGGAATAAACTTTGTATGTGTGCTGAGACATGTGCAAATGTGCACCACCAGTAAAAACACAAACCTTTACCATTTTGGTAAAGGCTTTTGTTATTCAAAAACCAACACTCAAAAAATGTTACCACAAATTATGCTTTTCAGTTTCCATTTTGGTTGGCAGGTGGTTTTGTTTAGTAGGTTTGGTTTTTAAACTAAAAAATTCAACCCAAGATGAAAAATTCCACAACATTTTAGATTTCCGTATTTTGTCCAAAAAGTTTTGGTGAAAAAATTTCAGCTGGTTCTGTTTAGAAAACACAGATAGCATTTTAATAGGTAAATTCATTCCAAAATTCTTGACAAAATTAATGTCCTTTTGTGGCTAAAGCTAGAAGAGTTTATTTAGTCTGTTGTCAACTCAGCCACTGACTTGCCATGTAACCTTGAATAGTTCACTTAACCTCCTTTCAGGGCTCTGGAACTGTTTTTAGAGTGGGGGTGCTGAAAGCCAATGAACCAAACTGTAGACCCTGAAGGATGGAAGCCATTATTCAGTGACTATGGTTACTTAAGTGAGGGAGTGCAGTGGTGCCCCTATTGCCCTTAGTTCCAGTGCCTATGTCTCTTTATTTCAAGTTACCTGTCTGCTAAAATGAAGCCATCCTGCTTCCCTATTGTATCTCACACAGGTATAGCGAAGCTTAATAATTTATGATTGCTATGGGCTTTGAGGTATTTAGATGAAAAGTGCATAGAATGCAAAGTACTAACTTGACTAACATGCTATATGGAAAGTAAGCCACATGATAGGTAAATCAACCCTTTAAAATCTAATTTCATAACCCAGTATTGTCTTTGGAAAGAGAGGTAAGGAAAAGATTTATTAAACAGCAGGTTAGCACTGAGAATGTCTTCAAATTACATTTTTCAGACAAGGGACTATTCTGGAATTTGATACATAGTGCTTGAGAATCCGGGGTTTGATGAAGAGGTAGGGCCCTCAGCAGGGATGGAACTTAACATGGGTAAAACAATACGATCATTATTATTTTATTACAATATTTTAACAGCTCTTTCCACGTGACTGAAACAGAATCTACAAGAGCCTACAAATTCAGTGGTGCCTTTCCTCCATCCTCCAGTTTTGTTGTTTGGCTTCTACCATTTTAGCAGAATCAGGTATATTTTTATACAAGATTCAATTTGTTTTGAATTTTAGGTGTGATGATATCTACCTTTGCTGTCCCAGAGGTCATGCAGACACAAACTCAGTTTTTCCCTCACAAGTATAAGTACATTGCCTCATTTAGGGTGCGTCTGCATAGCACCCTAACCTCGAAATAAGATATGGAATTTGCGCAGCGCAAATTGAGTATCTTATTTCAACTGAATTTCAAAATAGCATATTTGTGTACACAGCACCAAATTTTGAAATAATGTGCTATTTTGAGACATCCCTTAACCCTTGTGGAACGAGGATTACAGGGATGCCGAAATAGCACACCTGCTATTTCAAGACCCATCTCAAAATAGCTGGTGCATTCAAAAGATGTGGGGTAGCTATTTTGGGATACTTCCACTGTGTAGATATACCCTTAGTGTCTAACATGGATGGAAAAGCTGCCCAGCAATCTTGCAGCCAGCATTTGTTTTGCATTTAGGTATGTCTGTACCACCTGAAGTCATGCTATGTGATTGCGTAGTGCTGAGAGGTGGAACCTAACATAGGACCTCTGGAGCTTAGTGCAGCAGCCTCTGCAGCTTGAGCTAAAAGCTAGCCACCTCTTACCAAAGGTTATACAGGAAACTCATTCTCTCTTTCAGTGGTGTAAGTGCTACTACATAGGACAGTGAACCACACCCAGTAGGCTTGGGGGTTACAATTGCACTGTGGACATACTCTAAGTCTCAACACACGTCACAAGCCTCTGAAAATTTAGTTTTTACACTACTCATCCAATGGCACGCAAAGCCCCTATGACAAAGCCAGAAACCAAAGCTAGGCTTCCTAGAACCAAAGGCCTGTGACCTGTCCTCAAGACCATCCTCCCTCTCTAATTATCATTTACATAGCACTTCAGAACACTTTGCAAACATTAATGGGCTTAGCCTTACAATGGTATTATGAGGCAAGTTAATTATTATCTCCATTTTACTTATGGGGAAATTGAGGCAGAAATATTAAGTGATTTACCCAGGGCCACAGAGGGAATCAGTGTCAGAGCCAGGTCAAGACTTGCCTCTTTTAGCTGGACATTTACAGTGTGCTCATCAGTTCCTTGCTTCCAGACTTGCATACAGATCTTTGTATTATTTCAAGTATCATCAAGTGTTGTTTTGTCTGCATCAGGCATATTAGAACAGTTTAAGGAAGATTTAGGATCTTTAATGGGACCACTCAAGATGGAGCCCAATGTCAGTAAGCTGAAAAGCTATCTTTTCCTTAATTGACTTTTTGTAAGGAGTGCTGTCAATTATAGGTTTTGAAAAACAAGCCTAAAGATAGCCAGACCCACATGACTTTGCAATGGTTTGATAATACTCTCCAGAATATTAAAATATTCTCATCTTGAAAGCTACACCTGAAGTAAATGATTATTGCTGCAGGCTCGTATCTCAGCAGGAGTATTAAGACATACTTGTCCATGCAGGGGTTTATTTCAATTCCTTCATTTTGTCTCAAGCTAACTGTTAATATAGTTTCTGTATGAAAGTCAAACGTGCTTTAAAAGAAGCATCCTGCCCATGAACTGTGAAACACAAGGTCAGTCATCAGCCCCATTATTTTCACAGTAAGACGAGCTGGCACAATAGCTGACTAGCTGATACTCTACTCCTTAGGAAGTACAAGCTCATTTTCCTTCTGGAAAGTACACCTGATATATTGGAAACAATATCTAGAACTTTTGCACAATAATTAAAGTGACCCTTGATCAAAGTTTTTTAAATGAAAGTAATGTCAGTACATTATGGGATGAATGGCAACAGAGATCATTTAGGCCCTTTATACTGCTAATGACATGTGAACAAATAGTGGCCTCATTATCTACACTTAAATGTATGCCTTAGACTGCTCATTATCTAGCATGCTATGAATTGGTACTTCAGCATGCATGAGATCCTAATGGTATTATATAAAGAGCTTCAAGCTTTGTTTAATAGATGGTGTTTTAATCATTAGAGTTTGCTTAGCGCTATAGTACCTGGCTGTGTTCCATTGACATACAGTGCCTAATGGTCTGAAGCATCAGAAAAGATGACTTTCCAAAAGCTGGACTTTGATAATCACATCATTAAGATGAATGCTTTTTTTAATCATGCGATAATTAGCATTTTCAAAACTATTCACAACACAGCATTAGGAAAATGAGAGGTTCCAAAACTCTGAGTATCTTGCATCCATAATGTTTGTCTCTTACAAAGAGCAGGAGACATCTTCTCTTGACCACTTATTGCTGTGGGGAAAGCATAATAATATATATGAAAATGACACCTCAACCACACATATTTAAGATTTAATCTTCCCCAGAATTCAGCAGCTAAGTTTCTTACCAGGACTCTCACAAGCCAATATATATCACCCTTGTCCTGAAAAACTAGCTCTGGCTTTGGGTAGCAACACATCCTGATTTCATGTAACCTGCTTCCAGTCAAGCCATACACGTGGGCTGTGTCTACACTGGCATGATTTTCTGGAAATGCTTTTAACGGAAAAGTTTTCCGTTAAAAGCATTTTCAGAAAAGAGCGTCTAGATTGTCACGGACACTTTTCCGCAAAAGCACTTTTTGCGGAAAAGCGTCGTGCCAATCTAGACGTTAAGATTAAGAAAAAGCCCGATCACCATTTTCGCGATCGGGCTTTTTTATGCGGAAAACAAATCTCAGCTGTCTACACTGGCCCTTTTGCACAAAAGTTTTGCGCAAAAGGGACTTTTGCCCGAATGGGAGCAGCATAGTATTTCCGCAAAAGCACTGATTTCTTACAGTAGGAAGTCAGTGCTTTTGCGGAAATTCAAGCGGCCAGTGTAGACAGCTGGCAAGTTTTTCTGCAAAAGCGGCTGATTTTGCGGAAAAACTTGCCAGTCTAGACACAGCCAAGGAGAGGTAATGCATATATTTTGGAGTGGCTTACCACATCAATTACACCATGCTCCTTATAGTGAGAGAAAGGAAAACTGCTTCAGATAAAAGACTAATTGATCTGGACCTTCATCAAAAATTAAAACCAAACCTGACCAGGACTTTTTTTATTGTCAGAACAGGTCCAGTTAAAAATTTTCCCCCTATAATTGCGCACCTCTGACCCTCCAGATCAAAATATGAAAATATTTTTATAAGTCAGGCTGTTGGAAACAGTACCAGAACCCCATTCAGGTACTAATCCACTTACTGTTTACTAGAAGACACAAACCCACCCACTTAAAATGGACTGAAATTGGAGCTCTTTGGGTGAAATCCTGGCCCCATTAAAGTCAATGCACATTTTGCCATTTTTCAATGGAGACAGGAGCTTCTGACATTCACGCATTTAAAAAAAAGATCTGCATGGCAAGCAAAATTTCCTAGAAGACAGGAGAGACTAAAGAGCTGAATCTGTTATGATGTCTTCTGTGATTAAATCTGTGCCAGTCTAAACTAGATGCTAGATGTGGTGGAAGTGGTTGCTCTATTGACTAGACAGCCCTTCTCCCTGATATGCCTTCCAAGATATTTCATACTTCTCAACTGTAGAAACATTAGCTAATGATCACTCAAACACCTGGGACCCGATCACTGAACTGCTCCTGGGTGAGATTCTGAGACAATACTTTTTGGATCAATGACAGATTTTGGAAATTCAACCCCGGATTAAAAACGTCTCTGCAGGCTTCCCTGTTGCCAGTTGTATATGGAGGAAATGCTCTAATTTCTTGGGTCTGTTGCCAAGCACTTAACTCACTAAACATCTTGTTTTTCCTTCTAGTTCTTATAAAGATTGCATTTGATGCTAAGGGTTATTGGTTTTATTTTCTTTTTTAATTATTTCATTATCACTGTTGAATGTTTTTTTACACCATTTTCATAATTTTCCTATGACAAAATACTGTATTGACCATCAATTTGATCTTGTTTCATCCTCTAAGACACTGTTGCTTTTGAAAGCATTGCAAGTTGTACTGTGATACTTTCTTGGCATGATTAAAACAAAAAGAGAAATGAAGGAAGAAAGAATTTATTTGCATGCACCTTCCAGTTCATTTTTGTAGATTCAGGAGGTTTGGAGAAGCATTCAGACTCCTGGAGGTTTAACTGAATCAAAACGCTAAACTTGGGATTTTCAGAAATGCTCATCATTGACTTAACTTTTTTTCAATTGAAATCAGTCTGAGTTTACCACTGACTTCAATGGAAGAAGAGTTAAGCTAACGCTGAACAGAGTGGGCCAGATTTTTTTTAAGATATTTAAATACCTAAAGGTACTTTTGTAGGGATAACATATTAAAGTATTAAAAATGATTCCCCCAAGTGGAAGTGACTCCCCATAATTTGTTCCCCACAACTGAAAGTCTAAGTAGTATAAGTTTGTTAAGTAGAAGAAGCATATAAGTGTTTAGATTTATTCTTGTTAAAGTGTTTAGATTTAGTGTTATCAAGCTTGATAAGTGTTTAGATTTATTATTAATTATTATTATTATTATTTGTTAAGATTGTTAAATGTTTAGATTTATAATTATTGTCCCTCTAAAATATAATTTGTTAGGAATGTAATATTAGGTCATGTAACTTAAAACTGTTAAGAATATAATACTATGTAGCCAGAAACAGCTCCCCTCTCTGTGTCCCAGGGAGCCAAGCCCTGTAATTGACTAAGGGCATTGTTACACAATTGACGCCCGTTCTCTTCAAAGCATTGTGAGCCAATTAACCCTAATCGCAAAGTGAAACATTGTAACTATAACAGTAACTAACTCAGCACTCAGAGAGAGAATGTTTTAAGAAATGCCACCCAGAAACTTTTGTAACTTTTTGTAACTACAACTCTTGTATATGTAAAATTATTATTATACAAAATGCTGTATGTGAAACATTAATTAGGGAATGTATGTAAGAGAGAGTGCTTGGACAATGAATGAATGGTTTGAGAGGTGCCAGCCTGAGAATGCAGCATCAAAGGGCTGAAGAAGGCGTCAGGTGCCAGTGCAACCAAAAGGTGTCAAGTGGAGAAAACTGGAGACTGGAGGTCCACCCTATGAGATCACTGACAAGCACCTAGCAGCCACCCTGAAGACATCAGCATGATGCAGCAATTCCCATAGACTGGCATAGGAAGAAATTCCTATAAAGACTGGACCAAAAGACTATGGAGTCAGAGTCCAAGGTTCTGCTGCCAGCCCACCAGGAGCTTCAGATGCGCATCTGATCAGGACTTTGCTCCCCACTACCATCACCTGTGTACAGAATACCTGGCCAGTATTCTGTCACAAGCAACTTCCAGGCTGGTAACTATAACAACTACACAGAACCTGAATGAATGGATGAATGATTGAATGAATGTTTATATATATATATATATTTACAATAAATGTGGCTTTTTGCCTTATCCCCCTCGTAAGATCCTGCTTGCTTTTATTGGTACCACACCTTTTGGAACATCACCTATTACTACTGGCAATCCTCACAGAAGAGGATTTCTCTTCCATTGTTTTGTGTGTGAATCCTAAGGATCCTGTGTTTATAGAAGGAACCACCACTTGCATAAGAAACTGATTACCACTCACCCTTTGAAGTCCAAATTAGTGGCTTATCTTTCCAATCAGCTGTTTGGTTAGTGTACATTTACTTTGTTGATGTATTCTTATTGCATACAACTCAAGTTGATGTCTGTATATATTTTATGGCATGACCTGTTATAAACTTCTATTGTATTCTGTTATCATACTGTATTAATCTTTATAGATGACAGAGTCTTGGCAACAGCAAACAAACTGGAAGGGAAAATATATATCAAGTTCCCTAAAATCTAGATTTACAGACCCTGATGAAGTCCTTGCAATATGTAATAAAAGGAAACTTCATAATTCGTAGATATTGCAATTCTGTTTTAGATCAAAAAAATATCCCATTGTGATGATTTAGATGTCTTGGAAAATGAGTTAACATTTTATTTTGATTACAATGTGACTAAATACATCCTTTGATAAAAGTTTACTTCTACTATATTATTGTTAACAATAATCATAAACATTTGTCTTATGCTACCACCCAAAGGTTCCAATGAGATTTTGAATCTCATGCTATTGGGACCACTACAGCTTATTAACTCATCTTTATTGTTGTTTTTGTTGGCTGAACATTTTCCACTGAAACGGTTTCTTGAAAGTTGGGTTTTCAACTAAATAAATGTTGCAAAAAATGTTTCCTTTTCATGGAATGTTTGAAGTTTTCAATAAAAAAAACTAAACCTGGAAGCCAACATTTTTCACATTTCAGCCAAAACCATGCTGTTCAATGTTAATGAAAAGTTTAAATTAATTGCAGAAAAACACCCCATTTTCTGACGAGTGTTAGTTAAAACTGTTAACAAAAGGAGTTAATATAGTAGCAATGCTTAGTACTTCTCTCAGGAGTATTTTACAGATATTAACTAATGAATCCTGGGAGGCAGGTAGACGAGTATTTACAGATGGGAAAAAATGCAGCAAAGAACATTTAACCAGAGAAAGAAGGCACTTCCATCACCAGCTT
This sequence comes from Rafetus swinhoei, assembly GCA_019425775.1. Lineage (NCBI taxonomy): Eukaryota > Metazoa > Chordata > Testudines > Trionychidae > Rafetus > Rafetus swinhoei. Next base: position 28,898,807 of record CM033440.1, read on the forward strand.
TCCTCCCAGTTGCACTCCATTGCCTAAGAGCAAGGTGAAAGAAATGTGACTTGGCAGCACTTTAATGAGGAATGGATGGCAGCCACATGGCACAGATATTACACTCAATCTTTTCTTTACATGTGTTAATTGCCATGATGGATCAGACTAATGATTCATCTAGTCTAGTAGGTTGTCTCCAACAGTAACCAGATGCTATGGAGAAAGGTGCAAACAGCACTGTAGTAGGCAGATAAATAATATCCAGCATATAGGATCTTTTTTTGCATCCATTACTTAGTGCAGTAACCTTTCCAGACTAACGTACCCCTGTTAGGAGTCTGATTTGTCTTCAAGTGTCACCTCTCTTTAAAAAATTACTTGCTTATATAATCAGACATAAAAATACAAAATTGTCACAGCACACTACTATTGAAAAATTGTGTAAGTTCTCATTTTAATTATAAAATACATCAATTGGAATATAAACATCGAACTTAAATTTTGGTATATAGAGCAGTATAAACAAGTCATTGTATGAAATATAGTTTGTACTGACTTTGCTAGTACTTTTTACATAGCCTGTTGTAAAAGTAGGTAAATATCTAGATGAGTTGATGTACCCTCTGGAAGACCTCTGTGTGCCAACAGAGGTACATATATTCTTGATTGAGAACCACTGGCTTATGCACTGATGCTGAAAGGATCTCTCTCCCTTCCAAAACACTATGGGAGTTTTTATTTTGTTTTTTAAGACTGCTGTAATTATGGATGTTCACAATACATAAAAGACCAAAGGTTTTGTGAATCCTGCTAAACTCTTAGCTTCATGATACCTTATAGCAATGAGCTGCATGGGATAACTGTGCAGTTTAACACAGTAGCAGGTTTAAAACAAATGGAAGTATTTCTTCACACAAGACACAGTTAACCTGTGGAACTCCTTGCCAGAGGATACTGTGAAGGCCAAGACTATAAAAGGTTTCAAAAAAGAGCTAGATAGATTCATGGAGGTTAGGTCCATCAATGGCTATTAGTCAGGACGGGCAGGGATGGTGTCCCTAGCCTCTGTTCTGCCAGAAGCTGGGAATGGGTCCTAAGGTTGATTACCTGTTCTGTTCATTCCCTCTGAGGTACCTGCCATTGGCCACTGTCAGAAGACAGACTACTGGTTTAGATGGACCATTGGTCTGACCCAGTATAGCCGTCTTGTGTTCTTATGTACTGTGTGAAAAAGTATTTCTGTTTGTACATTCTCCACAGCCAGGGACTCCCATAATGCTTCACTCCCCTCACCAAGAAGGGAGATCATGGTGCATCATGAGAAATGTAATAAAAAATCCTCACTAGGGAGCCCAACCTATAGGGGAGAAGAATGAGAGCATGAGGCACCTATACTACAGTTCCAATGAGGTACTCCACTGCCTCCCTGCAACCAGTCTCAGAGCCCTGTCGCAGGGTCAGGGCAGGGCGAACAAACAAGCAGTAGCAGTTTATGAGCCAAGCCCTGGGATCAGGGCAGCGCAACAAACAAACAGGTAAAGAGGTAAGTAATCCAAAGGGTTCCAGGGAGCAGGCCTGTCTGCAGGCTGAGCCAGGGGTCGGGTCTCCTTGCTGGCAGAGAGCCGACAAGCGCAGGTGGTTTCTCCTTTCAGGTGGAACCTGCCACCAAGGGAAAGGGCCCTAACAGCCCAGGGCTCTAATAGCAGCAGCGCCAGCTTCCACTGGGCCGGCAGGGATCCTGGCAGCAACACACTGATCCGGTCAGTGTGCTAGTGGGGATCTGGATTGCAACACGCAGCCCAGCTGATCTCCATGTCCTCAGCCCGCACTAGGTCAGCTCTCCCTGGGCTACTTTCCAGTTCCCCCAGGGGCCCTACCTGGCTCCATGGCTGGTCGGCAGGATCTGCGGGGGTTGAAGGAGCTGGCAGGGTGTCCATAGGTTTCAGGGGTGGCTCAGGCAGAGGTCCAGGGGGTCCAGCCCATTCTTCTGAGCCTGGTCTGGTTCCTGGCAGTCCAGGATAGCCCTCAGGCCTTAGCAGGGGTCTCTGCAGCCTCCTGTTGTCATCGGGCTTTAGCAGTGGTCACAGCAGCCTGGAGCAGTCCTCGGGGCTCAGCCATGGCCCCGGTGGCTCAACCCAGTTGTCCCGCTGAGGGTAGTGGGGCGAGGTTCTCCTTTGCCTCTGGAGCGTCGGCCGAGCCTCCTCTCTGCTCTGCTGCCGGGCTCCAACTGAGCTGGGAGCTCCCTCTCTTATACTTCTGGCCCTGCCCTTCTGCTTCTTGTGGGTGGGGCTGGGGCACTCTGGCACTGCCCACCAAGGGGTTTTTACGGGAACTTCCTCTTGTGGGTCATCAGGAGGTCATGCTGCCTCACTACATACCTCAATGGCATTTTAGAAGAAATATGTTTTGTTTTTTCAGGCTGATTTTTACCAAAAACTTAAAATGTTCCTATCAGCTCAAGATACGATCCACAATTAGAACCAGTGGCCAAGATGATGTGGAGATGTCTTGAAGTAGAGACTGAACCTGACAGATTGCTTTGTCATACACAAAGCATACACAATACACAATTCAATCCCCTTTTTATTCATTACAGGCCCTGGATCATCCTATGACTTAATTACCAAAACCCCTGAAAACAAAACACATCCATCATGGCCTAGAATGGATTTATTTGGAAAGGCAGAGAATTAATAATAGAGAATGTAAATCCTGGTTCTCCCTGAAGCCACTGAAGAAATAAACAGCTGCGTATTAAACATTCTGAGCCTGCATTTCTTCATAAAGGTGCACACTGAGATATCAGACCATGTAGTGAGTGGGTTGCTATGGTACTTTTTATTGGCCACTAAAGTAAATAATGCTATTAAGTCCTATATAACTAGCTAATGACTGACAGCTCTAAATTAGATGCAGGTCCTTTCAGTAAACAGGCTTTTAATTCTTTTAATTAAATACAGGCTAGTTTATTATTTATTTATTTAAAATATTTTTACCCCACCTCTCTATTTAAAATATTCAAGGCAGCTTACAAAAATTTTTAAAACACAATATAAAAGCATGGGTAAAAAGGATGGCTTTGGCCTGGCACTGAAATAATGCCAACACTGGTGCCAGGCGAATGCCCCAGGGGAGGGAACTCCATAGCCTAGGCACAAAGGCTGAGAAGGCCCTGCTCCATGTAGATATCAACCTTATCTCCATAAGGGGAGGAAGATGGAGGAAAGCCTCCCTAGCTGACCTCAATCTCTGGGCAGAGTCATATGGGAGAAGACAGTCCTTCAAATGCCCCAGTCCCAACCCATTTAGGGCTTTTTAAGTCATAACTAGTATCTTGAATTGTGCCCAGAAACATACCGGAAACCAGTGCACCAGCATAATGTGCTCCATATAACAAGTGTTAGTTAAAACTCAAGCAACTGCATTATGGACCAGTTGAAGTTTCTGAAGACTCTTCAAAACTAGCTCCACATAGAGTACATTACAATAATTGAATCGGGATGTGACAAGAACATGAATCACTATAGCCAACTCGTTCTTATTCAGGATGGGTCACAGCTGGCAGATAAGCTGAAGCTGCCCCAAAGCACTCCTAGCCACCGAGGAAATCTGATTTTCAAATGTTAAAAAAGAGTCCAGGAGGACTCCCAAGCTGCGTACCTGATCCTTCAGGGGGAGAGTGACTCCATCCAAAACAGGTAACACACCACATTTCCTGGACAGATGGCTTCCTGATTCACAGAACCTCGGTCTTCTCTGGATTCAGCTTCCGCCTATTTGACCTCATCCAGTTCATCACTGCCTTCAGACACTGGTTCAGATTGATCGCTGCCATACCTCGAGCCGATGTCACAGCAAAATAGAGTTGGGTGTCATCTGCATATTGATGGCACCGTCCTCCAAATCTCTTTACGACCTCTCCCAGTGGTTTCATGTAGATGTTAAACAGCACTGGGGACAAAATGGAACCTTGTGGGACCTTGTAGCACAGTCACCACAGGGTCAAGCAGCAACCCCCTGACTCCACTTTCTGAAGGGGTCCCAATAGGCAAGACCAGAACCACTGCAAAACAGAGCCTATGATACCCAACTCTGCCAGGCGCTCCAGAAGAATATCACAGCTGATGGTATCAAAAGCCGCGAGAGGTCCAAGAGAAGCAAGAGGGACACAACTCCCCCTGTCTATATCCTGGCATAGGTAGTCTACCAGGATGACCAAGGCGGTTTCTGTTCCAAAACCAGTCCTGAAGTCAGACTGAAATGGATCCAGATAATCTGTTTCTTCCAAGAAAGCTTGAAGTTGCAACACTACCACCCACTCGAGCTCCTTGCCTAAGAAGGGAATATTAGTGACTGGGCGATAGTTATTCGCATTGCATGAGTCCAGGGAAGACCTCTTAAGGAACAGCTTTATCACCACCTCTTTCAAGGTGGTGGGAACTGTCCCAGTTCTAAAAGCATTAATAATCCCCTGGACCCAACCAGTCATTCCTTCTCAGCTCAATTTAATAAGCCACGAAGGGCAGGGGGTAAAGCGAGCATGTGGTCGGTTGCACTCCTCCAAGCACCTTATCCACATCCTCGGTCTGCAAAAGCTGAAATTGATCCAAAGAAAAATGACAAGGCGGTGTACTCCACACATTCTGTACCCCATGACAGCCAGAGTCCAAATCAGATCGGATGTGAGTAATCTTATCTGCAAAGTGCTTCACAAACCAGTCACGGCGGATCGCCAAGGACTCCTCCATTTCATCACAAGGGCCGGGCTGTAAGAGGCCCTGCACCACTCAAAACAATTCCGCCAGAAGGCACTGTGCAGACACGATGCTTGCGGAGAGGTAGCTTTTCTTCACTGTCAGCACCGCCACAGCAAAGGCTCACAATTAGGCTTTAACCCAAAAATCGATCAGACTCGGCTTGGGTTCTCGTCCAGCGACTTTCTAGCCATCACACAGATCATTTCGCCACCTGCAACTCCCCAGAAAACCAGGGAGCAAACTTGGTTCAACTAGCTCGAAAAGGGCACTTACAAGCAATCATGTCCACTGCCCAGGCTACCTCGATGTTGCATATATCAACCAGGGCATTGACAGGACCACTAGCCATAATGGCCAAACAATCCCTCAGAGACTTCAGGAAACCCTCTGGATCCATCAGCCTCTGAGGGCGGATCATCTTTATCGGTCCCTCATCTCTGTGGAGGGGAAGGTCAGCAAATAGTTTGAACTTGTCCAGAACTTGTCCATGACAACCACATCCCTTAACCCGAGATCTCTATCACCCTTAGTCTGAAAGACCAGATCGAGCATATGACCTACCACATGCGTGAGGGCAGTTATTTCATGGGATAGTCCTAAGGTAGTTATAGTGGCCATAAAGTCTCGAGCTGGACCAGACAGGACAGCCTCAGCATGAACATTAAAGTCCCCGAAGACCAAAAGCCTCGGGGTCCTCAATGTCATATCCAAGACCACTTTAGCCAGCTCGAGCAGAGCATCTGTCATGCAGCGAGGCAGGAGGTACACAAGTAGAACACCCAGCCTATCCCAGCCACCCAGTACCAGGTACAGACACTCATATCTAGCATTTTGTTGGACCAGGGCCCTGGCCAGTGAGATGGTATCGCGATAGACAATCACCACCACCCTCCCCGCCCGTCAAGTCAAGGCTGGTGCTGTACTGAGAACACAGCCAGGCACAATTGGGAGAGGTCAACACCTCCTTCCACTCCCAACCAGGTCTTACTGATACAGGCCAGGTCGGCCCCTTCATCCAGGGTTGATTCCTGGATGATAGCTGTCTTGTGAGATACCAACCCAGCATTCAGCAACTGCACCATGAGGCCTGACAGCCAGTTGTTAAGATTCCCAGGGTCAGTGAGGCTGGGAACAGGACTGGAATGAGGAATAGCCTGTAACTGTCTAAATCTCATTCTCTTCAACTGGCCCATCTTGATCTCCCCCTGCTCGTCACAACTCCCACTATGCCATCTGAACCCTCCGTCTTAGCTACCCCACACATGCCACAACACATAACGGGGGGAAGGGGGTGAGTCCACAACACACACATCCCTTCCTTGACCTTCAGTACAGGCAGGTAGAGGGAACCTTCTCTCCAAGAACCCTCTCCTGCCCTCCATGCTCTCACCAAGCACTGAATAGGCCACGACACAAATGTGCTGCTCTCACCAGCACAAAATAATAATAATAAGCTATACCACATACACACAAAAACCGTCACCACAGTACAACCCACATCCTCAGTCTGCTCCGAAGGGCCCTTTGGATTGCCCCTTTGGCGCAACCCACCAGTGGGGGCCTCCTGGGTTTAAGCCCATCCAGTAATGGTTGCAGGCAACACCTGCAGCAAATGATCTTGGTCCAAAGGGGCAGGCCTCTCACCCAGGCAATGGTGCAGTAGCAACAGTGGCAGCGATAGCAACAGAAGGGCAAAGGCCTTTCTTCAGAAATGCTGGTCCTCACTCCCAACCCGTACCCTTCCCTCCTCCTTCTGAGGTCTCACATGTGAACTCCAATTTAATTTTTCCTCGCTGCTTTATTTCTGCTTATTTATATTTTTTGTATAAATATAGATGATGGCTGTGTGGGGCCAAGAATGTCAAAGCATAAACAGAAACTGCAAATGGCCCAGATGTAACCTGCCAGAAGGCAAAGAAAGCGGTGACAATTTCAGATGAAGAGCGGATAACAAGATGCAAAAATAGTCACCGATCTATTGAATCACACTGAAAAGTCCAAGAGCTAAAAATGTTACTGTGGAGAATACAAAGGGATGGCATTGCACAGAGGAACTCCTTGGTGCCAGCTCAGTGATAATCATAATATTTTTCACTTTTATACATCATCCATTAGGGGCTCTAAAGGTGCTTTTCAACTATTCACTGAGCGTCACATCCTGTTGGGGTAGGGAAGTGCTATGCTTATGTTACAGATGGGGAAGCTCAGATTACAAGTGATTTACTGTTGGCCACATAGCAAATCTGTGGGAGAGTGAAGAACAGAATACTTAACTCCCTGCCATGTGCTTTAACCCCTAGATGGCATTTCATTGCACCCAGTATGGCTTCCCCCTCTGGAAGGGAGCTGGGAATAGGAGGGATGTGTGCAGTTCTGAGGTGCAATCGCCAGAGTTCTATCACCATTTAAACTTCTAACCCGAAGTTCCTTGCACTACCTTGCCTCTGTGGCTTTCTGCCTGGAATCCCCACAGGCAGCAACAAGCATGTATTTAATATCTATGCCCTGGACAGCGTTAGTCCAATGCTTTAGATTCAGTAGCCTGCCTGCAATACCACAGGCATCCGCTTAGTCTCCACCAGCCTTGGCTAACCACTGATAAGGTGACGCCAAACCCTCTTCCCTTAAATGGATGGACATCATATCAAATGGACTGAAGGTGAAAAATCCATTGCAATCAACATACTGCACAGACTACAGTGAGAGATTATGCCATACACTATCAAAGAAACTGAGGAACCACCTGATCAGCATCCTGTACAGCAAACAGGAAAACATCAAAAAAAGAGCTCTCCAATCTGGAGACTTTCATAAAAAACCAACCTTCCACACAAACTTCCACACAGCTGGACTTTACTAAAATAAGACAGGAGATCTATATTACACACTTCACTTCTCTACAGAGGAAGAAGGACTGTAAGCTGTCTAAAATCCTACCTGCCACATGGGGCCACAACAGTGGTACCCCTAACTCACCCAGCAATATCATCAATCTATCCAGCTACACACTCAGCCCGGCAGAAGAGTCTGTCCTATCTCGGGGACTCTCTTTTTGCTCCACCACCCCCACAAACATGATACAGTTCTGCAGTGATCTGGAAGCCTACTTTCACCATCTCCAACACAAAGAATACTTTCAACACAACACTGAACAGCGCACTGACACATAGATACCCTCCCAACAACAGCACAAGAAGAAGAACTCCACATGGACTCCTCCTGAGGGTCGAAATGACAGTCTGGACCTATACATAGAATGCTTCCGCTGACGTGCACAGGCAGAAATTGTGGAAAAACAGCATTGCTTGCCTCATAACCTCAGCCGTGCAGAACGCGATGCCATCCACAGCCTCAGAAACAACTCTGACATTATAATCAAAGAGGCTGATAAAGGAGGTGCTGCTGTCATCATGAACAGGTCTGACTACCAAAAGGAGGCTGCCAGACAACTCTTCAATACCACATTCTACAGGCCACTTTCCTCAGATCCCACTGAGGAATACACTAAGAAACTGCACCATCTGCTCAGGACATTCCCTACACAAGCACAGGAACAAATCAACACACCCTTAGAGCCCTGACCAGGGTTATTCTATCTACACCCAAGATCCACAAACCTGGAAATCCTGGACGCCCCATCATCTTGGGCATTGGCACTCTCACTGAAGGACTGTCTGGATATGTGGACTCTCTACTCAGACCCTACGCCACCAGCACTCCCAGCTATCTCCATGACACCACTGATTTCCTGAGAAAACTACAACGCATTGGTGATCTTCCAGAAAACACCATCCTAGCCACCATAGATGTAGAGGCTCTCTACACAAACATCCCACACGTAGATGGAATACAAGCTATCAGGAACAGTATTCCTGATGATGCCACAGCACAACTGGTGGCTGAGCTCTGTGATTTTATCCTCACACACAACTATTTCAGATTTGGTGACAATATATACCTCCAAACCAGTGGCACCTCTATGGGCATCCGCATGGCCCCACAATATGCCAACATTTTTATGGCTGACCTGGAACAATGCTTCCTCAGCTCTCGTCCACTAACGCCCCTTCTCTACCTACGCTACATTGATGACATCTTCATCATCTGGACCCATAGAAAGGAGACTCTGGAAGAATTCCACCACAATTTCAACAGCTTCCACCCCACCATCAACCTCAGCCTGGACCAGTCTATGCAAGAGATCCACTTCCTGGGCACCATGGTGCAAATAAGTGACGGTCACATAAACACCACCCTATACCGAAAACTTACCTACTGCTATGCCTACTTTCATGCCTCCAGCTTCCATCCTGGACACGCCACACGATCCATTTTCTACAGCCAAGCACTAAGGTACAACTGCATTTGCTCCAACCCCTCTAACAGAGACCAACACCTACAAGATCTTCACCAAGCATTCTTGAAACTACGATATCCGCACGAGGAAGTGAGGAAACAAGATTGACAGAGCCAGACATGTACCCAGAAGCCTCCTACTACAAGACAAGCCCAAGAAAGAAACCAACAGAACACCACTGGCCATCACCTACAGTCTTCAGCTAAAACCTCTCCAATGCATCATCAGTGATCTACAACCCATCCTGGACAATGATCCCTCACTTTCACAGGCCTTGGGAGGCAGGACAGTCCTCGCCCACAGACAACCCATGAACCTGAAGCAAATTCTCACCAGCAACTATACACCGCACCACAGTAACTAACTCAGGAACCAATCCCTGCAACAAACCTCGGTGCCAACTCTGCTCACATATCTACACCAGCGACACCATTACAGGACCTAACCAGATCAGCCACACCATCACTGGTTCATTCATCTGCACATCTACCAATGTAATATACGCCATCATGTACCAGCAATGCCCCTCTGCTATATACATCTGCCAAACTGGACAGTCCCTATGTAAAAGAATAAATGGACACAAATCAGATATTAGGAATGGCAATATACAAAAACCTGTAGGAGAACACTTCAATCTCCCTGGACACACAGTAGCAGATTTAAAGGTAGCCATCCTGCAGCAAAAAAACTTCAAGACCAGACTTGAAAGAGAAACTGCTGAGCTCCAGTTCATCAGCAAATTTGACACCATCGGTTTAGGATTAAACAAAGACTGTGAATGGCTAGCCAACTACAAAAGCAGTTTCTCCTCTCCTGGTGTTCACACCTCCAGATCAGCTGCTAGAAGTGGGCCTCACCCTCCCTGACTGAATTAACCTCGTTATCTCTAGCCTTATTCTGGCCTGCATATTTATACCTGCCTCTGGAGATTTCTACTACATGCATCTGATGAAGTGGGTCTTTGCCCACGAAAGCTTATGCTCCAATACATCTGTTAGTCTATAAGGTGCCACAGGACTCCTTGTCACCTCTTCCCTTTGAATTTCTACAGAAATGTTTTCTTCACTGTTGAGACCTCTCCTGGACAGTTCAGATATTAAAGGCACATTGCGCTTGTAAAATGTCAATATTCAACAGCTTGCTTACTTAACTGGAGTTACTAAACAGGTCAGTTTAAACACGACACTGCATTAGTTTTGATTAAAAATTTTGAAAGTGTATTTAACTACAAAGCGATATATTTTAAGTGAGTAAAAGTATTAGGTATTAAAGTGAAAAATGGTTATAAGAGAAATAAAGATAAAATGCTTGCCAGCAAGTAAATCTTAAACTAGACTTGGTTCAGAGTAAAATTCTTACCACATGTATCCAGCAACCTGGCTGACCAAATTATCGGGTCATGATCACCACCCTTCCCTCCCTGAGTCAAGGGGCTGGTTCTGTCCCCCCCCCCCCCCCATTCTTTAAGGTAAAAGAGAGATGAATGGGGGGTGGTTTGTCCCTCACTTTCATAGTTTAATCACAGAGTTCATTCCAGTTGGGAGGAAAAAGGCCTGGGAGTCGGCAGTGAAAGAGGTTCTCTGCTGTTGTTTGCTAAAATAGTGATCGATCTGGTCCCACACTCCATCCTTGCCAAGCAATGGCCATTTCACAGGTGATTGCCCATCAGCTTTGATGACACCTGGCTAGAGATGTTGACTTGTCCTTTGTCTTTGAGAAACCAATTTACACACTCTCCAGATTTGTCTGGTAAACAAAGTCATGATTTCAAATTTGTGGTCATAACTCACTACTCATTTTACATATGCATTGCACAAGAACATTAGAATCACAGGGTTAGAAGTGGCCACAAAGGTCATCTAGTCTAACATCCTGCCAACATGCAAGGTTTGTTGTGTCTAAACCATCGACCGACAGCCATCCCATCCCCAGAGGAAGGTTTGGGGTGGCCACCCCAGGCTCCCAGACCCCATAAGTGGCTACCTCAACCATCCTATGGACGGAACCCACAGGGCCTAGGGTGGCCCAGGAGATTACTTGTAGGAGCTTGATGCAGGGCAGCAGCAGCAGTTGGGCCCCCTCCACTCACTGCAGAGATAGGAGCCAGAGTGACCTGGCAGCCTGCTCCACTGCCCATCTCCCAGCCCGCGGTGCTCTGTTTCACCATGGCAGCCCAAAGGACAGCCCTGAAGACAGACATTGTTTCTGAAAAGAAACTGTCACAACCTCCTAAGGCAGTCTGTTCCATTGTCCTCCTGTGCTTACAGTGAGGAATTTTTTCCTGACATTTAATCTTAATCTACTAGGGTGTAATTTGAACCCATTGCCTTTTGTCCTACTCTCTGTTGCAAGAAAGAACAACTTTTCTCCATTTTTTTTATGACAACATGAAGGCCACTATCATATTCATCCTTAATCTCCTCTTTTCCAAACTACATATAGCCAGTTCCTTCAACCTTTGCTCATAAGCTTTGCATTCCATCCCTGTGATTGTTGTCGCTCACCTCTGGACCTTTCCAGTTTCTTTATATACTGGTGACCAAAATTGGACCCAGCACTCAATCTGAGAGCTAACCAGCACTTAGTAGAACAATGCATTTGCTTTTTCTGTTTTCTCCCATTCTGTTTTTGTGGATTTGGTTTTTCTTTCCAGAGTGTAGCACCTTACATTTGTCTTTGTTGAATTTCATTGTGTTGTTTATAGCCCAGTTCTCCAATCTATCATGATCCCTCTGGATTAACTCTCCCTGTTGGCAACTCCCTCCTAGATTTGTGTGATCTGCAAACCTGAACAGTATGCTCTATATTTCTACATCCTGATCATCAATAAAAATGAGAAACAATATCGGACCTAGAACCAATCCCTGTGGATCCCCGCATTAATAATCAGTGTGTATTCAAATGATACTTCACAAGTATCAAATATTATTACAATCATGTGTAAGGTGTGAAAATGGGGTGCTTTTGGTCACAGAATGCAATGGGTATCAAAGGTAGGGAATTATGAATCTTCTGAATTTCAATTTGGCCATGTTCCATGTAAAGCAGTATAGATTACAAACATTTGAACCCCCTGGACCACAGCTAGGGATACGTCCACAGCAATAAGGGTGGTATTTGTATGTATGTGACCATAATTCATTATAAAATGGAACCCCAGAGGGAACATTAATTCCTGTGGACATCAGATGTTCCACAAGCTTGTCTAATAATGGGAATATGCAGCAAACTGGCTTAGTGCATGAGAACATATCTCAGCAGCCTTCTGTCTCCTCACAGGTATCAAACAACCATCTCAGGCAGCATGGGCTTTTGGAGCTACTGTCTGTGCTGTGAATGTGGCTAAAGATCATTATGTTTTTTGCTTTCTATAAGAATTTTTGCAACTGGGATTTTGTTGCCATGAAAGCTGGGGAACAGATGTTCTTTCTGCCAGTACCCACATTCACAGGTGTAGAGCCCTGTGTATCCCCATTGTCGATGTATATCCACATGAGGTTGTAAAGTGGATACCCACAGGTTTTCAGGGCTCTACACATGTGAACAAGGGTGTCAGGCAGTGTTCCCTGTAAGATTTTCCATCCATGAGCTGTGTGAGTTTTGTCTTGTGCACCAATATTGACATAGTGTGCGCTTGTTCTGATGTGTGCCACTGTGGCACCCAGAAGTTATTAACTATATATATATATATATATACATATATATATATATATTGTTAGTTAAGAAAAAAATACTAAAACAAGGGATAATTAATAAGGTGCATAACTCTGCACCCACCCACCCTGAAAACCACCCAGCTTGGTATATTATTCTGCTATTAGATGTCTCGGTTTACTGGGCAAACTTCCTGGCAGGGTGTACTCCCTGGCAAACAAAGGCAACAGAGTTGAAGCTAAAGCTGTATACAGGCTGTTTTGTGTCTATAACTGTGGCTATTTTCTTTAGTAAATGGCTTCTGCTCAAGGAGGATACACATGAAACTATGCTGGTCTAAACCTACTATTTTAGTATCAAACAAAGTTGGAATTAGAACTATGTATTACATGATTACTCATTTCAGTGTTAGATCCATTCATTCAAAGTTAATTTAAATTAACTTGCATCTCATCTAATTTTCTTTTTTCATAAAATCAAATTTAAATTATTTTAGTAACAATAAAATATGAGGAAAAACATTCTCGTGGTAAGATCTATTAGACTAGATTGTCACACACACAATTTGCAGGCCACATCTGGCCCATTTGATATATCTATTTGGCCTGCATGGTATATCCAGATTTTGCAGAATCTAAGCTTTCCTTTAAAACATTTATCACTTGTGTTTTGCAAATAAAATTGTCCAAATATGAGCCAATTGCAAACTGATAAAGTGTTTTCTTTTTGAGACTGCTGAGGACCCTGTAACAAAGACCCTGAGAAGTATGAACTCCCCTTTAATTGCATTGAGATCTTAACTTCAAAGGCAAAAGGGAATTTAAATGTTGTAATTAACTCTTTGCAGTGCTGTTGTGGCCATGTTTGTCCCAGGATATTAGAGACACAAAGTGTGTGAGGTAATATGTATTAAATCAACTTCTGTTTGTGAAACAGACAAGCTTTTGAGTTTACATAATCCACTAACCATCCTATGGACTATGATTGCAGAGTCTTGAATAGTCTCTTGCAACATGTGCAAACTCCTTATGCTAAACTGTATGCTCCATCTTGTATTTAGTGGTGACACCCGAGTACCTTTCCCAGGCTAGGTCTACACTGCTGGGAAGGGAGGGGTGGTGGAAAAAGATATGCAAATTGCAATTTACGTATTTTTTTCTGCTTGTTTTTTTGGAAGACACTTTTCTGACATTTGTCCCGTCTACACAGGAATGAATAAAATGGAATACAGGGATGCTGAAAAAACGCATCCGCTTTTTTGGAAACTGTTCTGAAAAAGTGGACGCGACCCCTGGACACAGCAGAGTTTTTCCAGGATACCTCTGGTATCCTGGGAAAACCATGCAGTCTAGACATAGCCTCAGACATAAAGAATTCTCTGTAAGCTCAAAACTTTGTCTGCTTTATGACTTTATGAATGGCGTTAGCTCCAGTTGGAGTCTGCAGATGTTACTGCTTGAGAACCACCAGTGTTCATGGTTCAGTATGAATGCAGGACAGTTTGTCTTGGCTATCAGTGAGCTCACAATATAATTCAAACTAATAGTCTCCTAAAAACTGAACTGAGCTCTCCATTACTAGGAGCGTCCAAACTTAAGGGAGATAAAGCATTATATTTGTCCTGTGTGCATGTGATATTTGCCAGGGTACAGTCTGGATGGTTGAAAAGCTGTGTCCCCTCAATTCTCCAAATTAGGGGAAGGGGACCTTTTACACTGCTTTGTTGTGAGAACAACCACTTCTGGATGGTTCATACTGTTACCTGGAAGGCTGAGGTAAACAATTGCTGTGGGCAATTAATTAAAGCCTAATGCGCCTCCCCCACAGAAGCCAGATTCGACCTGGTACCCGTATCTATCACCGGTGAACAGCTAGTCACAAATCAGGTCTGAGACGGAATTTAGGGCCAAACCATATATTTTAAAAGATTTTGAACACGTATCAATCAACAAGAAAACAGTAAATGTCCCACCCTAGCCCGGAAGAAAAGGAGATAGGAAAGATCCCGTATACAAAAGGGGTTATACTTAAAACACAGAAGGCGGCGATGGATGCCTGCGACCTTCTACCTCACGGCTAATTGGAAGCCTTAAGGGAGGACTGCAGGGGGATCCCTCGGGGTCCCGATCAGGTCCGGTTCCTGAGTAAGCCCTCGAAGTAGATCCTCGCCTTTCCATGTGGTGGACACCCTCCGGATTCCTTATCACCAATCCTTTGGTTGGGTGAGGTCCGTAGGTGTAGAAATGATGGTACAGTCCCAGAGTCCAGGATCACTAGTCCCCAAAAATCCTTACAGAGAGAAGACTTCTCTCACCCTCAGGTGGGCGCAACTAATGCTGGATCTGAGCAGCCTTGGCCGGGCCACGTGTGGATGGCACTCCTCAGGGTTGACAGACGAAGACGAACAACAACACAGCTACAAGCGGATCGATGAAGACCAATGGACGGGTAGAGGAGAACCAACCCGAACCATTCTTAGGGGAGGGTTTATAAAGACAGTAAGGCGGGAAACTGGTTAGTGAGTGGGGTGCAACAGAATAGGGCGGTGTGCACAGGTCTGGTGCCGTGTGCAAAGGCCAGAGAGTGGAGTGCAAAGCCTTCTTCAGGGTGGCTTTGGCGGGAAGAGACACTGCTGAGGTGAAAAAGGGATCAGCAGACTCCATTTTAAATCATAAACTCCATTTTAAAAACCCCAGCCTGGGTAACAATACACAGCATGCAAAAATCACACCCAGGTGAATGATGAATACTCTAGCCAGGCACTGCTGACTTTTATTGACATCAGCAAATTCCCAGTCCCAGACCTTTCCCCAGAAATGTGTGGCCCGTGCTGCCCAGTTCCCTCTAGGACAATACAAGCTCAAAGACAGTTTGTCATTTCATGAATTAAAAAAATGATATGCACAACCCCTGTTACCTCAAATGGAGGGTCCTAAACATTTCAATCCAAAGATACTGGCTTAGTTGTAACAATAAAACAAGTGTATTAACTGCAGAAAGATAGATTTTAAGTGCTTACAAGTAACAAGGCAAAAAAATCATAATCGGTTACAAAGAAATAAAAAGTAAAACACAAACTAAGACCTATTTAACAAAGCTAAATACACTTAAAGCAACAGGATTTCTCTTGCCATATGTTCACAGCAGTCTAGCTGGATCTTTCACACAGGACCTTTCCCCCAGTTCAATTCCCTCCTTTTGTCTTTCAAACCTTGTTGATGCTGTGAGTAGACATGAAGGGAGTGAGGTGAATTGTGCCCTTTGTTGTCCCTTCTTATAGCATTTCTTTTCTATGAGACTCATTTCCAGCTGGGTTCAAGCTGTCTCTGAAGAACTGGTCTAGGCTGCTTCCTCAGATTTGGAATGTCTTAGAAACATCATACAGAAGAATTGAGTAACTACATACAATATCAACAGATATATTTTACCAGGAAAATAATAGAGCAAATTATGAATTTTCAAAGGATACCTACTTCACAAGGTCACAAAATCCACTGTAGTATTGTAAAAAGTATGAATATGATGGTACAGTACATAAGCAATGCATTTTGTTTTCCCTGGGGGTGCTCTGCCCTGGGGTCCCATCTCTACTCCACCTGAAGTTATGCCCTTGCTCTGCCTCTTCCTGCCCCCTTCCCAGGGCCCCTACTTACCAGCTGCTTGCCGCTCTCCACCTTCCCCAAACTACCAAGTAACTGGTGCCACCACTTCCCATGCAGAGGCTCAGGCCCTGGCCACCAGAGCAGCTGCCACCGCCTGCCAAGCAGTAGCTTGGGCCCCGACCACCGAGCTCCCGCCACCATCCACCACGTGGTGGCTCTGGCCCTGGCCACTGGAGCTCCTGCCACTCCCACCACACAGCAGCTTGGGTCCCGGCCCCAGCCACCAGAGCAGCCACCGCTGTCTGCCATGCAGCGGCTCTGGCCCTGGCTGCTGGAACTCCTGCTGCCCCCCCAACATGCTTTGGCTTGGGACCCAGCCACTGGAGGAGCCGCTGCCATCTGCCACACAGCCCACCCTGGGGAAGGGCTGAAGCTGGGGCCAAGACTGCGTGGTGGCTGCCCAGCTACTCCTAGGATGGGGCTGCAACCACTGTGCAGCCCTGCTGAGGATGTGGGCAGGCCTCAAATTCTTGGTGTGCACCCACACAGGCGCACACCTTAGAGGGAACCCTAGTGTCAGGCTGTCTGGAATGGCTCACAAACAGGTCTCAGGCAGACGGCTATAAACCAGGGCACAACCCCCAAACTGATTGGGTGTTCTGTATGTAGATTTGATCAACCAAATATCAAGCGTGATCCCCTCCAGCTCTGTAACAGCCTTCACATGGCATCACAGACATTTTGCTTGCTATCTAGGTAAGCCTGAGTTTGTAACAGATGGTCCCTGACACCAAAAATCCCTAATTACCCCTATCCTAAAGGATCAGTCACTCATCCCAGATCAAATGCACCCTAGATCTCTCGCCAAAGACAATACTTGTAGCCAATTCTATAATAAATTACTTAAAAAAATGTATTAACTAGAGAAAAGACATGAGAGTAATTTACAAGGTTCATAGCATCCTAGGACTGAAAGGGACCTCAAGAGATCATCTAGTTCAGTTCCCTGCCTCATGCATGATTAACTGGCATCCCTGACAGATCTTCATCAACCTCATTCTTTAACATCTCCAATGGTGGAGATTCCACAAGCTCCCTAGGCAATTATTTCCAGTGCTTAACCACCCCAACAAGAAGTTTTTTTCCTAATGTCCATGTTAACCCACTCTTGCTGCAATTTAAGCCCATTGCTTCTTGAACTGTCCAGAAAGATTAAAAAGAACAATTTACCTCCTCCTTGTAACAACCTTTTATGTCTCTGGGAACTGTTGTTGTGCCCTCATCCTCAGTCTTCTCTTCTCCATACTAAACAAATCTAATTTTTCCAGTCTTCTTTCATAAGCCATGTTTTCTAGACTATTAATGAAGAACTGTGAAAAGACTGGGGGAGGGGAGGAAAGGGGTATGTGACATTAGTAAGGGTATGTCTACACCGCAGCAGATGGTATTCTGAAATAACATATTGCGTGTCAACACAGCAAGCCCATTATTTTGAAATAAATTTGAAACAACGAGATTTCGAAATAAATTCTAAATAATGGGCTTCTTACTCTGACTTCTGTAAACCTCATTGTAGGAGGAGTAAGGGAAATCGGAGAAAGTGCTCTGTTTTGAAATGTGCTGTGTAGATGTGCCCAAATTCAAAATAAGCTATGCAATTAGCATCGCTCAAGTTGTGTAGCTTATTTAGAGTTTAGCCCTGCTGTGTAGACGTGCCCTAAGTGGCCAGAACATAGGAAAACATCTTGGACAATTGTATGGACTTTCACCATACTATGAGTCATTGGGAATCTTCAGACATCAACCAGAAAGACCTCTAACTGGATTGCACAACGTTCTTTACATTTTGGAACATGAAAAGCACTCTGCACTCCAAGTTCTCCAACTCATTCATGGGATACAGCTGAAGGACACTTTTCCTAATGTGTGGCTAGCTTTGAGGATTCGGCTCATGCTGGTGGTCATAGTCATGAGTGGTGAATGCAGCTTTATGAAGATTAGGCTGATGTAAAGATATCTTCAATTGATGATGGCTGATGAGAGACTGATGTTGAAGATGTTTTCTATCACTTGAAAATGCCATTGGCTAGTCTTTGGATCTGTCTAATCCTGTGCATCACATTCTAAGGCTGATACCTTCTGTAACACTATTTAATTCAGGTCCACCCAAGGCAGATGTGTAACATCAACAGACCCCAGTCATCTGCAGGCAGAATTGAACCTGGAATCTCTGGAGCTCAGTGCATGAGCCTCTACCTCATGAGCTAAAAGCCAACGGGCTGTTAGCTAAGGCTGTGGAACAGGCTCATTATTCTCTCTGTAAATGATCTCAGTGCCACTAGATGGGACAGTACACTTACACCCAGAAGGTGAGTGGGTTACAGGTACCCCATTCAATATCTTGATGTTAATCCATTTCCGTTATTCTTAAAATTAAAATGTTTATATAAACTTAGAAATGAATTTTTAATTTGCTTAAATATAGCATGAATAAATACAGGTTTATGGATCCTAGCATGCAAATTGATCATCTTATATGACAAGGACAAATAATACATGCAAATTGTGCAAAAAAAAAATCATGAAATAAGATACACATGCAATAAAAAATTAGGTATTCAAAGTTTAACAAATGCAAGGGGGATGCTAAAGATGCTCCTCACCTAGGGCACCATTTAATCTAGGGCTGGCCCTGACAGGGCTCTAGTAGAAATAAGAATCTAGTGACTGGCATATGGATAGATGTGGGGAAAATTATGGCAGCATGGATTAATATATTCTGGTTTCTTACTGACACACAAATACTTGTAGTAAGTATATGGAAATAAACACCACTATGTTCTTCAACATTCAGCTCTGGTCATCTCAATGAAATCCAAAGGCTAAAGGGGTTTTATTCAACAACAAAACCCTTCTCCCAAACAGTGCAATACACCACTGAAACACTGAAAGAATTATACTTCTCACCTACTGTGCATGACAGTATAAAATGACCGTACCAGATGGATGTCATTGCTAAGCAATGCATTAAACTCTGCCCTGTAGCCTAGAACAGAACGCAAAATGAAACATTATTCATTTGATTCTTAATTTGAGAGCTGAAAGAGAGAAGATCTGGTTAATTTATTATACAAGCCCTTTGAAACACCAGCATGTTACAGCCCAAAGTCCTACTGATACTATGCCACCAACATTGGTATGGCTAGCATCTTCCTAGCTCTTACTGAATTAAAAAGCATAACTCATTAGGAATTCTCATTTCTCATCCAGCTCCTACAAGAGCATATAATTTCATACTAATGAATTCACTGCAGATCATACAATGATGTGTTTATGAATACGAATTTAGCTTCTGATTACTGTAGCAGGTTAAGAAAGAGACTTTTAAAGATGCCAGGGTGCATTTTTATGCCTTTGCTGCTGTTCAATTCTCATTCTTCATTCATCACTTTCAAGTCATATATTTATTCACATTCTACTGTGAGCTGTAAATGTTCCCCCCTCAAATATTTCTAAACATACTGATCTATTAATGCCTACATCGTGAGAGAGACACAAATTCACCATGCAATGAATCATTTCCATGTCAGTGAATCAGGAAAGTAAAGAGTGAAGGTGGGGAAGAATGAACAGTATGCGTTTGCCAAGTAGGTAAGGGGATGGGTAAATGGGAAAATAAGGTATGCTTCCTTTCATAGTAGTGTTTGCCTCCCATGCTCATTGGTGAGAAAAATCTCACACACACTTATATTCCATGTGTGTGCATGACAGAGAACACCAAGAAGAGCCTGTGCCTGTGTTCAGCAGTTGTGGCTGGCTACTGCATGGGTCGTTTGAATGGGTAAGGAAGGAAGTCTCTGTGTGTGAACAAGAACCAAGAGCCAGCTGCCATCTGGCCCATGATATTTAAAGCTGTCCTTCATGCAAGCAGGGTGCAAAGCTGAAATTTTCAGCTTCTGAATAATAATAGTATAAAAGCCTGCACTATAAAATCAATGTATGGTACTTTCATAAGTCCATAATCTTGCATAGGCCTCCTTATTCAGAATATCAAATTGTTGTTCCTCCTCCTATTTGCAGTAGGCAGATGTTTACAGTATGTCAGCAATTCTTTTATGTTGGCACAATAACACCTTCAACACAATGGAACTGGTTATACACAAGAATAATGCAAGTGATTACTTTGCTAAGAAAAGCTAACCCCTAAGACTTGTATTCTTCTAATGACTCACTTTAGGAGAGGTAGATCTGCAGGAAGGGTGAGTCATCATGGGACAGTTACTATACACTATCTTGGAGGATATTTCTCCACAGCTCTCTCCCACCTCACCCATCAGACAAAGAAAAGCAAAAATCTAAGGATTTTTGTATCTGGAAGAGAGGGGAAAACTGATTATAAGTCAAAGCTGTGCAGTGCAATCACGTTGAATGATATATACTGATGCTAAAAGGCTTACATGGACTGTACACAGTTATCATCACAGGTCGCATGTTCAGAAGCGCTGGTAGTCCGTATGGCCTTACCTGAGCAGTTATGCACTAGAGTGTCAAATTTTCAGTTATATTCTGTCTTCATCTCCAAGTTTTCATCTTGGCAAAGTGGAGCTTCTGTTTACAATTCCATCCCCCAAAGTGCTGAGAGTAAAACATGAAGGAAAACCAGAGTGAAGGATAAAAGAGATGCAATTCAGTAATAGGACAGATGTGACAAAAGGAGAGGAAAATGAAATGGACACACTGAAGCACTTTTTAACGCAAGGTCATAAATATAAACTAGTTGACACAAGATCATCCCAAAAAAGATTTGCTAGCAATTTCTCATTCTGGAGGGCAAATTCCATTTCTGGCCTCACAGATAAATGAGGGTTTCACCTATTTGTGCAGATTATAGACAAGTGAGTTGCTCTAATTAGGGGCTAGAAAAGTGGAGATGTTGCAGGACAATGGGATTGATACAAGGGAAGGCTTGCATAGTGCTTATAATGCCAAAATGTATTTAGGCTCCTAACTTCCACTGAACTCACGGAACCTTTGAGGCTCTGGTCTAACATAAGTATTCTTGGCTGGAACCAGGACCAGCAGTTCACTGCTGAATAAGATCTATCAGCTCTACTCAACAATTTAGAGCAATGAGTGAATGATAACTGTATTCACTTGAAACTGCAGGGAGAATTTAGGCAGGCAGAATGTAATACCATGCTAGACTTTGGCCAGGATGCTGCATTTAAAATTCATATACTCGTGAAGAGTGCCAGGAAATCTGTAATGAGCACAGTTGGTTTTATGTATTCAAAAGACAGAAACTCTAGCAGGACAGGGCTGCCTAACACAAATTGAGATCTATAGAAGCTCTGTCACCACTTCCTATAGCACTTCTGGTTTACCTAGACTTTTCCCCTACAAGTATTGAACCTACCCAACCCTGTAAGTACGTGAGAATTGACCAGCTCACAGCTGATGGTGGTACAACAACACAGAAGGGTGCCTCTATACATCCACTGGGCTGAAAAGTGCATCATCAGTACGGGGAACACTATGCAGACAAAGGCAGAAGAAACTGTAGTCATATCCCAGCCGTGCTGGCAGGTTTGCATGCACTCAGTTAAATGTATCAACACACAACTTAACGGATATTGATTCTCAGCTGTCTAAGGCAGGCTGGAGTCAACGACAGAATAAGAATGAATTGCCTCAAGAATATTGATCCATTGCTCTACTTGCAGAGGCTTATCTTAAAGACAAGATAATGATTCTGAGAAAGGAATGGATGTGCTTCACCTGAAAGGAAATCATTTGGCATTCAAGTCCTAATTAGATAGGTAACTAGCCTGTTCTGGGCTTTTCAAAATGAAAATTGAAAGTAATAAAAAAAGAGAAAATTCTTCATAAAAATTCTCACAACATTCATTGACTCTTTGCATGTGTTTAGACATCTAAGATATTGAGCAGATTTCCTTCTTGTTGCTCTTTTGATCCTATTGTAATTGTTCATGCTCCAGCCTCATCAAAATCTCTAGTCCTTTGTTGTTTTTAATTAGAATAAGGGAGAGCAATTTTTGGAGGCTCCATGGCACCATATTAATGGATAGTTTTTCCAACAATGTTAATTGCATCCAAACTCTGCCTTTGCATGCTCACTGGAGGACACAACAAAAACATACATGCATGCTACATATTCAGTGGTGATTCAGAACAGCCAGATGTAGCTTCAGCGGGAAGTGGGTGTTGGTTCTTGGTTCGGTAAAATGGCGGGAGTCCCAGAGGCTTAAGGCCAAATACCCAGTGAAAAGTACCGAATGATGGCAAGACAACAAGTTTTATCAAAGATGGAATGATTTATTAAACTGAACAACTCAAAATGAGCAATTACCCAATATCTGCTACAAAACAATTGAACCACAACAATTTTTAAAACTTTACCTAAGTTACAGCTAAGTCAAATATATACACATTTCAAAAACTGTTTCTTTAAACACACTGAACACTGACAAATGGTAAAGGTAAAAGTTAAACTGAGCGATATATTTTCTAACCTGTCTCTTTTAAACCACTTAACAAACAGTGAGGGTAAATTAAATACTTACAAATCCAGCAACAACAACAGCACAAAGACATACAAGGAATCGGAGCATGCTCGAGATTCGTACACCCCTTTTTGGATTCGGTGGGTGGGAGGTGGCCTTCGGGTGATCAGTCCTAAGCCAGACTCAGATTCTGTCTTCCAATATTCGGGAGTCCTCCCCGAGCTTAGGGCTCAGGGTTTTTTATTATTGATGCTTTCCTATTACCATATATGGTATTGTTTGTGCTCTGGGGGTGGCATGGGTGTGGTCTGGGTGCGGTGTGATGCCCATATATGGTGTTGAGTGCTGGACTCTGGCAAGCTCCATTTTATTGGTAGATAAGCCTTGTTGCTATCCATGTGACGTGGTGAGGTTGCTGCGGTAGATCTCGGCTATGCGCGCGAGGCCTGGCCAAGAGAACCCATACTTGACAGTGGGTACTACCAGATAGCAAGAAGCACCCTCACGGTACGTCTACACAGCAGTGTTATTTTGGAATAACTAACGTTATTCCTAAATATCATAGTCCGCGTCTACACTACAAGCAGTTATTTCGACATAATGCTAAAATAATGGTGAGCTGGAGGACTTCTCACTCCGACTCCTGTAACCCTCATTTTACAAGGGGTAAGGGAAGTCGGAGGAAGAGTGCCCTTTCTTGGACTTCCTGCTGCGTAGATAGCACCAAAAGCTTAGCATATCTTAGTTCTGCTTTAGCCCTGCTGTGTAGATGTGCCCTCAGTGAGGGGAAACACTGAGCAGATAATGAAAGCACCCATCCCTAGGAGCCTATATACCTCATTGGGGTCACCTGGTTACACTCCTGCTTGTGGATTGGCTGGACCCTTAGGATTCCTAGGTAATTATCTGAAATGACTCATCAGGCTCAGTGCACTCAGGCTCAAGGATGACTCATCTGGACGCAACACACAGCACAAATAGCTGACTCATAGCAGGTTTTGTGCCCCTTGAAGGCATGTCAAAATAACAGTATATTCAACACAGCACAGTTGTATGGAATTGCTCCATTAGGCACTCAGACATGAGGTTTGTCCATAGCCAAAATTTATCTCAGTCAGAAAGGAATTTTTAGAGCTAAAATACACAGTTACTGAGTTAGAGGTGTGAAAAAAATCAGTTGTTATTTCCATTTGCATTTTAGTGCCCCTTCCCCCGGCCCGAAAATAAATCTGGCTTTAGAAACTCACTTTTGCATACCTAGCTCCTCATGTGTGTGCTTCACAGTCCCTAGGGATACAACTGTTCAGATTCAGACAGGTAGCCATGTTAGTCTGAATCTGCAAAAGTGACGAGGAGTCCTGTGACACCTTATAGACTAGCAGATTTATTGGAGCATAAGCTTTTGTGGGCAAAGACCCACTTCATCAGACAGAGGCATAGCGAGGGTGTTATGCAAAGGAAAAATTTGCGCCCCCCGCCCCCGCCGCCATGTGGCACGGCCCCGAACCTGGTGCACAGCTGAGGGGAACTTGTACTGCATGTTCCCCCAACCCCTACAGTTTGGGGCCGGGCTCCCGCATGCACTAACCTGCCAGTGGAGATGGAGGAGGGTCGGGCTTGGAGCAGAGAGGCAGGGAAGAGGCTCCAGCTGCCGGTGGCAGGTGGAGTAGGAGCACGTGAGCTGAGGGATGACGGGGGGAGCAGAATGGGATTAAATTGGCGCCTCCCTAGCATGGTGCCCAGGGGCAACTAACCCCTCCAGCCCCCTCACTACGCCACTGCCCCCCCTCCTGCAGATCTATCATCCTATGCATGTGCAAGATCTGTGAGAGCCGTCCCATGAATCTGCAGTTAGTGTCTGTGGCGCCTGCTTCTGGGTGGTGTCTCAGTGCTGCCACATTCACCTCCAAAGAGGGGGCTTCCCAAAGCAGGCCCTTGCTGCTGACCCCCCAAGGCATCCACAGGTCCAGTCTCCTTTCAATGCGCCCACTTCCCAGGGCTCATTGATCTTGGATCTGGCTTCCATCCCCACTCCAATCTTTGCAACTGCCCAGAGGTGCTCACCTTCTGCCTTATACATTCCCACCTCATTCACCCCACAGGGACAGTCTCTGCCTCACTTGTCCTAGGGACTATTCTACCAAGATGTAATACAAAGTTTCCATGTAAAACGACTCAATACAAAGCTAAAAACTTCAATGAGAGAATGATTAATACAGAGATGTGTCTACATCTGCTGCAGGGAGACACCTCTGCCTGCCTCCACCCCTCTCCCCCAGAGCCTACAGCCCCACTGCAAAGCGGGGGAGTGGAAGGAAAGAGTCCCATGAACGGGACTGAAGCAGTCATGAGCAAGCCATGCCCATGAGCCATTATCCTGTCCATTGCTGGTGCTATGTTGCTTCAGGCATGCTGAAATGCAGTCACCTCTAGGGTGGGCTGGACAGCTGTTTAACACCTGCACAAGGTTTCAGGCAGGGGACAGTGCGGAGAGTCCCCATCAGAACTACCATGCCCTCCTGGCTTAGGAAAAGAATAAACGGGAGGATTGGAATTGGACAGTCCAAGAATTTAACTACTAAAACACATATCAACAGAAGATCATTACACTGACTACTTTTTTGTTTTGGCTCCCACTCGCCGGCCACGTGTTGATCCCCACATAAACCTAAACTGCATCGCGTGGCGCAGACAAACTGGCCATGGGCAGCATACCAAGTTATTAATAAATATTTTATAAACCTTTACCTTTTCTCTCTGCTGCCATGTCTCCTCTCCATGCTCCATCATCTCCCCTGGTGCCTGCTGCCCCCCAACTCCTCACCCTCCTCTGCTGTCCTGACTCCTGCCCTTCTCACTGCCCTCAGCCCTCCTGCGACATGCCCCCCTCCACCAGCCCTTTTTCCCCCCCTCTGCCCACTCCTCCAGTAGCCCTACTCTGATCATGTGAGCTACCCCTCCTCATCCCCTCTTCCAACACCTCCCTCTACACACCTGCCCTGCCTCTCTCCTCTGGTGCTAGTCCCTCCCCTGCAGGTGTCTACCCTTCTGCTTCACCCCCGGAATCCCCTGGCACCTGCACCTTCCCTTAGCCCTGCACCCTCCTGGTGCCTCCCCCTTCCCTCACTGCCCCTGCCCCCTTTGCCCTCTTTTTCCCTGATGCCCATTCCCTCACCACTCTCTGCCCCCGTTCCTCTCACGCCCCTGTGCCCTCACACATGCCTTGCTCCATCCCCATGTTTCTCATGCCCACCCCTTTTTTCAAGCCTTTTCCCAGTACCTCCCCTCCCCTCTAACCCCAAATGCCTTTTCCTCTCCTCTCCTCTTCCAGCATCACCCTGTCCCCTCCCACTGACACCTCCCCTCCTGCCCTTTTCCTCATTGTCTGCACTTGGCCCCTGGCATTTGTCTCTCCTCCACCCTGTCTCTTGGTACCTTCCCTTTCTTCCCCCTCCCCCTCCGCAGCCCCTTCCTCTCCCACCCCTTCCCCCTAGTTTTCCCCCTCCCTTACCTTCTGCCTTCTACTTTGCGGGGCCAGAGTCTGCGCTCGGGCCCCAGAAGTCCCCGAACTCCGAACCCGGAGCTAGGCTGCATGGCGGAACGCAGCGCCTAGCAGTTTTAAAGTCCCGGGCCGTGACATCACGTCACGCCCTGGCATCCTCCCCACTCACCTGCAAATGCTGAGCATGGCAGCAGCTGCAGCCAGCAGCGTGCGCGGGCAAGGGGGAGCCGACTGAATGCTGTGCAGGCAGGGATGGTCTGGAGCCGGAGGGGACGCCCATATTACTCGCCGCCCATGCCAGGTGAGCCTGTGCAGCGTGCGCTCGCTCTCACCCTGGCTCGGTGCCCCCCTAGTGTGGCGCCTGGGGGCAATTTCCCACCCCGCCCTCCCTTCACTACGCCTCTGTCATCAGATGCATGTAGTGGAAATTCCAGAGGCAGATATAAATATACAGGCATGAGAAAAGAATACCAATCAAGAGTAAGTACCAACCAATCGAGATAACGAGCTACAGTTCATCTGCAAATTCGACACCATCAGTTTAGAATTAAACAAAGACTGTGAATGGCTAGCCAACTACAAAAGCAATTTCTCCTCTCTTGGGCTATGTCTACACTCGCGGCTTCTTGAGGAAGAAATATGCAAATGAGGCTAAGCGTGGAATATCGCCGAGCCTCATTTGCTTACCTAATGAGCTGCCATTTTTGCAGAAGAGGCTCTTGCACCAGAAGGAGCTGTCTACACTGCCCTCTCTTGCGCAATGCCGCTATGCTGATTATTTTCAGGAATAACGGCATTGCGCAAGAGGGTTTTTCTTGCGCAAGAAAGGACAGTGTAGACAGCTCCTTCTGTCACAAGAGCCTCTTCTGCAAAAATGGCAGCTCATTAGGTATGCAAACGAGGCTCGGCGATATTCCATGCTTAGCCTCATTTGCATATTTCTCGCTCAAGAAATGCGAGTATAGACATAGCTCAGGTGTTCACACCTCCACATCAGCTGCTAGAAGTGGGCCTCATCCTCCCTGTCTGAATTGACCTCGTTATCTCTAGCCTTACTCTTGATTGGTAGTCTTTTCTCATGCCTGTATATTTATACCTGCCTCTGGAATTTCCACTACGTGCATCTGATGAAGTGAGTCTTTGCCCACGAAAGCTTACGCTCCAATAAATCTGTTAGTCTATAAAGTGCCACAGGACTCCTCGTAACTGTTCAGATTGTCTCTGTGATTTTGGAGTCTAAGTCTTATTGAAGTGAATTTAGGCTCTTAAGTCAAACAAGCATGTTTGACAATTTTACCCAAAGCTTAATTGTCAAGTGCAAGAGTTAAGGCCATCACCAAGATGCCTGAATGCCTGGAAGAAATCAGAAGAAGAATAGAGCATTAGCTTAAGTTCAAATAAGTTATGACAGTAGCAGTGACAGTGGGAGGGGGAAAAACAGAACTTACTGCCCTCACCAGTGACTGAGAGCAACAGATGACAAGACTGTCAGGAGTTCAAAGCCTTGGTGTCAGGCAGGACTCCTGACTATTCTGGGACATGCAAATTGCTTCAGTAACAAGGAATGCTTTTTCCCATCTCTGACTGACCAGGAGACTATGCTGCCTCATCCCAGACAAGGATCTAGCTCAGGAAGGGGGTGGGGGTAGGGGCAAAGATCAGGCCTGGGGGCTGGATGTGGCCCCTGGCTTGCCTGGATCTGGCCCCTGAGGCTCAGGGGCCCCCCAGCATTAGGGACCCCATGCGGCTCTCCAGCCTGCCTTCTCCCTCTATCAGGGTAACTACAGCCCTGCAGGCCTAGTCCACAGTACAGTTCCCTCTATCAGGGTAAATACTAGTTCCAAGCACACTCCCCTCTCTCAGGGTCACTACGGCCTAGAGGGCCTAGCCCACAGGGAAGCCTCCCGTAATGCTAGGGAGTGGGGTTGCCGTGGGGTACGGGGACCTGGGCCCTCCCCGCTCCACCGGGTCCTGACCCCAGGGCCCTATTGGCGTGGGGGATTTCACTGCCTGCTCAGCAGGGATGCCGGCTGAAGCGCACTGAGCTCCTGGAGGACAATCCTCCACCCTGGGACCTTTCCTACCATCCCCCGGCACTGCTCAGCTCTCGGGGCATCGCTCAGCGAGACGGGCTGTCCTGGATGGTCTCCCTGACCGGGCCTGTTGCTGGGGCTGCTGCTGCTGGGACGGCTGTTGCTGTTACTACTGATCAGGCGCTCCAGCCTGAGCTCTTTCCCCTCTGGCGGTCAGCACTGACTGAGTGGCTCCCTGGGTTTTTATACCCAGCCTCTGTCTTGAGCATGCCCAGCAGGGCTGGGGGGGGAGGGGGGAGCTCCTCGGCCAGGGCAACCCCCCTGCTCCTCAGTGTGGGGCAGATACACCCCGTCACTCCCACCCCGATCTAGATCATCCCTGACAGGTGCCTATCAAATCTTCTCTTAAATATCTCTAATGATGGAGATTCCACAACTTCCCTAGACAAAATTTATTCCGGTGTTTAACCATCCTAAGAGTTAGGAAGTTTTTCCTAATATCACTATTCAAACTCAGTGAGAGGGTTTGTTGTTGCTGCCATCCTTGAAATCAAATCTCCTGGCCCAATGGCAAGTATCATTTCAGGTTACGAATAGGGCAAGGGTAGCAGATGATGTAATCTGCCATGCAGGAACAAGAAACAAAACCGAGGCTGTACCATGTGGACCTACTAAAGACTTGAAAAGACCAAGAGGGCCTCCACATCATGCTTTTTTCACCAGAATCTGATCCATTATGGTGGGTTCTCACACAGGCACTGAGGTGTGGGACTGAATTATTTGGCAGGATGGAGAGGAAGGTTGAACAGTCCTGCCATACACCACAAAGCCTTTGCAGATTGTCCTAATCTGATGTGCAATGTTGCTGTTTGCCATTAAGCAGCTACTCTCCAGCTCTGGGAGAGCCGTATTGCAATGGTCGGTGAACAATAGGGTACATTCATCCCTAAGGTCACTCTAGCAATGTATGTATTGGACGTATTTGGCCCCTAGGCACATTTTCTCTCTGGCTGAGTTTGTAAAGGTCTTTGGGATCTATCAGGATGAAACATTTTAAAGAAATAAAAGATAACTATAACTAATAAACAGTGCGGCAGGAACTACTGTGTCATTATGTTAATCTCTGAAAGGTTAATTTGATACCAATTATATGAGGTTTGAACATAGAACTTTGCATTTGTGACATTTCTAGAAATCTCTTTTTAATAAGGTAGCTTTTGTTCTGGGACTGAGTCAGGCTGCTTTGTTTTTAATTTTTGAAATGTTAATGATTAATCCAGTAAAAAACAAACAAACTGATTCTCAGTGTCTGGGTCCCTGAAAACAATGGAGGGAAACCAGAGATTTGCTAATTACTGTATCCTAAAACAAAATTGAAATAATTAAGTAAGTTAAATCCTTAAAGAGCAATCTGAAATAGCTGAAAAGTGGCAGAAATAGAATGTGTAAGTGTGCTGAGGAATTGATTAACTGCAGGACTTAAGGTTACTTATAAACCCGCAGTGAATCAGAACAAAGAGACTCTGAGAAGGTCCCTCTTCAGGGCCAGCACCATGTTGTCTATGTTTGTGCTATATTCTACAGTAAAATAACAGGGCCCTAATTCTGATCAGGGCCTTGGGGCTCTGCTGTAAGAAAAATATTAAACAACTCATGCAACATATAGCACTTAGTGTTTTTCAGGTTTGGATTGAGCTCATCTCTTGCTTGAATCCCTCCAGGGAATGAAACGAAAGCCTATCTCAGGCAATCACCGAAGCACCAGCATAATGACTAAAATGATATCCTCAGGTGAATTGATTCAAGCTATGAATTCAATTCAGCTCAGTATTTTCATACAGCGCCTTTTATATAAAGGATCTCAAACTGCTTCCCGGAGAGAGAGAGAGAGAGAGAATAATGAAAATGCCTTACAGGACTGCGTATGGCAATTCTCACACAGATGGCAAGGCAGACTGAGGGTCAGAAATGTACTGGGGTAAAAAGAAAAAAAGAGACCTCCCTTCGACTGCCAGCTCTTCAGGGAAGGAACGATCCTTTTGCTACGCTGGTACAGGGCTTAGCACAGTAGGGCCCTGACTTCTGACTGAAGTCTGTAGGCACTAAGACAATATCAATAACAAACAACAAAGTGTAACACATGTAGGGAGAATGGCCCAGCTCTTGGTATTTAGGTGCTTAACTTTCCATTGATTTCAAAGGGATTTAGGGGCCTCAATTCCTTTGTGGTTCTGGGTCATTGAAAATAACCAACTAGACCTCCATTTGGAGTTTGCCTGTTCCAGGAATTCTAGACTGAACCTCGAGGTGGTCCAACCCTATGGACTGCAATACTGGCTACCAAGATCTCAAACAATTTCCCAGCATGCCTGGAGTCACGGGTGATGACAGAATGAACTAGAAACTCCTGCTGAGGCCAGTGAGGAACCTTCCCCACCCATTGGAAAACCATAGGGAGGAACTCCTGGCACCACTGAAGTTCATGGCCAAACTCACATTGATTCCACACACAAAATTTCTTACTTCCTCAAATGTTAAAAGTATGTCTTCACCTGACACTTTAACAAGACCTCGGATCCACTGACATCAGTGGAAATACACAAGTGCTTAAAATTAAGCATGAAACTAAGTGCTTTGCCTAATCATGGCCCAAAATTGTGAATGAAAACATTTGAGAAAGGAGGAAGATCAGAGGATGAGAGGGATATTTTACCCCATGTGTGGAGCACTTCAAAGACTACAGTTACATTCAAACTCTGCACAGCAACTGCAGTGGTGAATGGCAACAAAAGGGTTAAATTGCTATCTTGAGATGCAGTGACTGGAAAAAAACCATAGCTGTGCAACAGTTGAGTATTTAAAATGTCTGATTTAAACTGTATTAGTCTTTAGATCATTTTTATCTCTATAAGCATTTCATAATCTACTTTTTCTTACAGCCTTGAGCTCTATAGGAATATTAAGACATCGCCTGATAGCTCTATTCTCCTTAGCTTGGTCTCTTTCATGGCAGCTAATCAGTGAGGGACAAATTCTGCTATTAATATAATTCCAGATTAACTCCCTTGGTTCACATGCCGTTCTTTCCCCAGTTTATACGTGTTACAATGCAGATCGGAATTATGCAGCCATAGCAGACAAAGAATTTAAAGAGGCTAAAAGGGACTTTATAAATACATCAAGGTGTGGTGACATGGGAAATAGGGGCTAGAGAGAAATCTGTCCATTAATAAATGGGGCAGATGGTAAATTTCCAATGATTCAAGAAGCACTGAGATTATGAGATTTTAAAATCTCTCTCCCACCAGAAAAATAAAAAAGCAGTTTGAATAATTAGGAAACTAAGAGGATCACAAAAATATCTATTCAAAAGGGTCCAGTAAGAAATTCTGGCAAAACGTGCACATCAGAGGCAAATAGTTTCTGTGCTGCTGCTAACTTGTTAAGAATGCAAAGATCCCAGAAAAAGTTCGTAAACATGGGCAATAAATAGCAAAATGTAGGGAAATGCAAAATAGGAGGAAAATAATCCAAAACAGATATTAACTGAGAGGGAGATACCTGAAAATTGGAAATGCTGGAAGATGCAATCTTTTGGGGTGAGAAAGGAGAGCAAGTTAGGCATGAGTTTGCAATGCAGTGTGGCAGCAAAATAAAATAAAGTCAGTGCAATTCTGTGCTGCTTAGTCAGAATCATTACGCAGTCAAGCGGCAGAAGGCCTTCTGTATATGGCTGCAGTACATCCACATCAAAAATACTGAGTTTACTGGTTAGCATCTTATTACCAAGAAGATACTGAAAGGAGTTCAGAGAAGTACATCAGAAAGTATCTGGAAAATGCGTGAAGAAAGTTTACCTGTTTACACTTTTCACCTAAGTAAATATCTATAGACAAAAAAAAAAAAAAAAAAAAGGTCGTCTACAAACCTGCATTGGTCTGAGGGCAGCACTAGAGGATCTAATAGGTCTTTCCCATCTCTACTTGTTTATGATACTCTTACATTTTACATAGCAAAATTTTGACCCAACCCCGTAAAGACAGCACTGAAATTAAAAGGAAGGGTTAAATTGGCCGAGAGACCTGCTGCAGCAACAACTATAACCAGGCTCTGTATTAAAGGCTGCAAGCCAAAAAGCCTGTCTCAGTAGGTTCCTTTCAAATATCTCATGATGACTCTCTCTTGAATTATTTATTCCAGCATCCACAGCTACATTAAGCTAATCTTCTATTCCCTCCCATACCTTAGTATCCTCAATCTTTGTCCCTGAAAAATGATTTCTTGTTCAGTTAACTCCTTGCTCAAGCGACACTGAAGCTATTCACAAAGCATCACTAGTGCCATGATGTGTGATTTGCCAAGAGCTGTCAGCTCATAATTGCACACTGAAGAATCACAAGCAAATGTTGGATGCTATTGAGACAGAAGAGAGATTCCAAAGTGCAAGTGATCAAATCAGGGGCATTTCTTACTGTTTCTAACCACAGTCCTCTCTGAGAGTCTTTTGCTCACATGAAAAAGCCACTGAACACTGACAGGTGTCTTGCCTCTAGTAATGGCTGCAGGATCCAGTTGTCTATGGCTACGTCTACACTGGCATGATTTTGCGCAAATACTTTTAACGGAAGAGTTTTTCCGTTAAAAGTATTTGCACAAGAGAGCGTCTATACTGGCATGTGCCTTTGCGCAAAAGATTTGCTTTTGTGCAAAAGCATCCTTTTGTGGCAAAATCTTGCCAATGTAGACACAGCCTAAATGTTTCTAAACACCTCTCTGACTCCAGACTAACTACATACACCTCAGAATTGGAACATTAGTTCCAACGTGTATCACTCTTGATCTGATCCCAGGAATTCTTGCTAAAAGGAACACAGTGGATTCTGTTTAACCTATTGCCCCACACTAATATGCTATGCAGAGAATGTCTAGCAATTCTCATGTGTTTAGTTGAGCTTTTGCTACTATTGTTCAGTTACTGGTGTACATTTCTCACACTATCAGGACATTTCATGCTACTTTATAAAGGAAGACAGTTGGATTAGTGAAGATACATGCAGCAAAGCTGGATTGGTTCATAGGCTTCTGGGAAGGAACTGTAGATTGAAGGCTGGTATTGATGTGCTGTTTGCTTTCCTTCCTACTTTTGGGGAGGGTGAGTTTATTTTTGTTTATATGGTATGTATGGTTTGTTTGTTTTAACTTATGACAAGACACCTAGAAGCTAGGATAGGCTTCTCCCTTCCCCCACAAAAAAAAACCTCCTTTCCATGCTCATCCATTCCCCTTTTTAGCTAAATGCTATATTTCCATCACACAAAATCCTAGCACCGAATGTGATAGGTCCTGATCCCAAACCCACTGAAGTCAATGGAAGTTGTTGGATGAAGCCACAAGTATATGTAGCTATTGAATGCATGACTAATGCTACAATATTGTGCATGGTGCTAGAAAAAGAAATGGAAGTTGAACAAGAGGGTAGAGCTGGCAGAATCACGATTGCCTTTAAACTTAGATTTAGCAAACAATGAGCTTTCTTAAGACCAGAGCCCCACAATAAGACTGAGGGGCTGTGTCTAGACTGGCCAGTTTTTCCAGAAAATCAGCCGCTTTTCTGGAAAAACTGGCCAGCTGTCTACACTGGCCGCTTGAATTTCCGCAAAAGCACTGACTTCCTACTGTAAGAAATCAGTGCTTTTGCGAAATACTATGCTGCTCCCTTTCGGCAAAAGTCCCTTTGCGCAAAGTTTTGCACAAAAGTTTTGCCAGTGTAGACAGCTGAGATTTGTTTTCCGCAAAAAAAAAGCCCGATCGCGAAAATGGCGATATGAAAGCGCATCTAGATTACGGACGCTTTTCCGCAAAAAGTGCTTTTGCGGAAAAGCGTCCGTGCCAATCTAGACGCTCTGTTCCGAAAATGCTTTTAACGGACAACTTTTCCGTTAAAAGCATTTCTGGAAAATCATGCCAGTCTAGACGTAGCCAGGGAGTTTTAGGCAACCTTGGCCACATTAATAACCATTAAATTTGGAGCTTTTTTGCGGAAAACAAATCTCAGCTGTCTACAGTGGCAAAACTTTTGCGCAAAAGGGACTTTTGCCCGAACGGGAGCAGCATAGTATTTCCGCAGAAAGCACTGATTTCTTACAGTAGGAAGTCAGTGCTTTTGCGGAAATTCAAGTGGCCAGTGTAGACAGCTGGCCAGTTTTTCCAGAAAAGTGGCTGATTTTCCGGAAAAACTGGCCAGTCTAGACACAGCCCCACTGTGTTATCTCTAACAATGTTGCTGTTACCTTTCTTAGTCTGCTCAGATCTCCTCTCACTCCATTATAAATATTTTTTTTTCTCTATCTCTTTCCCCACCCCCAGCAGGTGGGGAGGACTTCCTTTTAAAAGGCTCCATGGCAGCCTCAGGTGAAATCCGCTGGCCCCAATTAATTAACAGCAGCCCTATCTCCTTTGCCCCTGATTGACCAAGGCTTTTGCTGCCTTAGAGCTGCCTTTCTCTCTCTTAGTTGTAGTCCTCCAGCCTGACCCTGTCACAGCTGTCATGACCTGTGCTTTTAACTCTGAAGGGCCCAAGTTCAGCTCCAGGTGGCTGCCAAGGTAGAGGCTATTGTACACCTATCTCCCCAGCCTTTTGCCTTCCCATTGAATGTGCAATCATTTATCCTGTGTTAGAAAAGGGTTTAGAAAACAAATGTATAATACTAGTTAGGGAGGCCCATTCAAACAGGGCGTTAGGCAAATGTATTGCAGCAAAAATTGGGAAATAGATATTTCAGAATTTTTCCCTGGGCTTCCTTTTTCTTCTCACAGGCTGTATTTCAAAGGGTTCTCATTTGGTATTCAATTTCTTTTTTTAAACCTCATACACTTATATTTGTCCCTTGTCTTATCCATCTCTAAGTCTTAATAAACTACCTTGCACGACCAGTCTTTCTTCTCTACGGGTTTGCAGTGATTAATTTATAAAGGAAAAGCCAAGAAAATTCCACACACACTGTGTGCTCCCTTTCTGTAAATGTTTAATAGCTTTCCAGCCAGGGAATGCAATTTTCCCCTCCCCCTGTTCTCTATTTTTCATCCTTTGCATTATCATTTGCTAAATATATTATGACATACTGTTAACTTCAGTCCCTTGGCCTTTCAGTGGCTTCCCTCCTTTTCTGGAAACTGCACAAATAAATCACTGTGGCTGCTAAACTAAAAAAAAACACCTCACACAAATGGGGTGTAGATTTATTACCAACTTTGCTCTTCAGTGTACTGTCACAGTGGCAGCATGGAGATTAGTTCCCGGTGCTAGTCTCTCCCGCAGCACAATGCAATATGCCAAGAAAATCCCTATTCCATACTTGAAAAAAAAAACCTGGATAAGCTCTGCTATTGTACAATCACAAGATCCTGAAAAAAGAAGAATTATTAAAGTGGAACACAATGTATATAGTATGCCACACACTCTCTACAACCTAAAATGCCACTAACATGTAAAGGGATAAAAGCTACTGGATACATAAAATACAACATGGAAGTCAATGAATGAATCTTGTCCAGGTATTGCAGAATGCTTAGATACTGGGTGGCCACTGATAACATTTTGTCTGGCATGCAGAACTTACTGCTCTTGGGAGAACTTTTTCTGCTCCAGCTGCTCAGTGTTACAAAACTCTCTCAGAACTTGTAGTAGCAGTCTTACATGTGCCAATTGGTTAAGTTACCAGACACTGACAGCATAAATGCATGGGTGCATCATTATTTGTATAGTAGTAGAGTTCATAGCTCTCTAAGCCAAGGGGCCAGACATATCCTCTGCTGTCTCTCTCAGAAGGTGCACTTCAAAAGGCCCAGCCCAGTAGAAGGGGAGCAAAGGCGAACTTAAGTTAGATTCTGGACTGTTCTGAGGGACAATATGGCTCCTGGGGCTGTTCTAATTCAGCAGTTTCCCCATCCTGAAGGCTAAAATTTCCAGTGTGCTCTAGCCACTCCCCATCTTGACAGGCTGACGTTTCTCCTGGCACCTATGCAGGGCTCTGCAGAGAAGTAGAGCACCAGGGCATGTGTATCATCCCTACACTGCCTGTGTGCTAAGGGAATTCCCCCAGATGTTGCTGTGTCCTCTTTACCAGCCCTAGATATCAGCATAAAGGGGCCATTCAGGAGGCTCCAGCCTCACCCAGGGGAATTACAGTCAGTTAAATTTCTACAGATCAGTGAAAGACATCAAAACCGAGGCCAGGTCTACTTACATCAATATAACTGTGTTGTTGCTCAGGGATGTGAAAAATCCACAAACCCTTGAGTGACAGTTGTACCAATCTAATCCCTGGTTTAGACAGCACTGTGTCTTTGGGGGGGGCTTCCCTGTCGCCATAGCTACCGCCTTTCATGGAAGCAAATTAACTGCAGTAGCTCTCACCCTGGTGTAGTAGCATCTTCACTAAAGCTCTTCAATGGTGCAATTGCAAATTACTGTTATAATTTAATCACAATACCCCTGTGTTATGTTGTAGCTTTTGTAAGGGTAGACCTGCCCCTAGTTTACTCTTCTATTTCCAGACTTGCATATTTTTGTGAGCTCTACAACATTCTCCTAAATTATTCACAGACCTAACTGACCCGCCAAGTTTTAGCCTGCAAATTAACAATAGCTAGCAATTTTCAGCTTGCAAGTGCTTTAATCATCTCCCAAGCAATTGAATCACAACACTCCTTTGAGCTAGGTAAGTCTACCCCTTTTAGACACAAGAAAATGGAGGCTGGGAAGTTTTAAGCACAGAGTGTCAAAAGTGGCCTTTGAGCTGTCTCTATTTTTAACTGCTGGCCTGACAGCTGGGTGCAAAGCACCTGGCTGCAAATTCTACGGACTCCAGGTAAAGTGATAAGTGAAAAGAAGGCCCTAACCACCCAATGTTGGTCATCCAGAAACTGTGGCCTTACAAAATTAGAGGCCTCTTCTAAAGCCCCTACACTTAAATTATTTGCTTAAGGTCAGATGGGGAAAGTATGCCAGCCCAAGGCTGAGAACCCAGGCATTTTTAGTTCCCTGTGTTACGCTCAGCCTAACAGGCTAAGTCACACTGCAGTGCTAGCTGACTGGGCATGGCCTTGTAACTACAGGTGGATTAAATATTTGTGGTCAATAGTAAATTTGCTGAAGAAGGCATTTTTGAACAAACCATGGGACGGAGGGGGTGGAGATGTTATTCCAGATTTTTTTAGTTCAGCCACTAAACTGAAAAATCAATTAATTGTTCACTCAGCTGTAACTAAAATGGATATTGTGTTTCTGTATAGAGACCAGAGCCTGACTTGGCTCTTTTGCTTACCAGGTATTGCTGAACTGAGTAAGGTACGCTACCTTGGATGCTGTCTTTTCTGGAAGGACTGATTCAGCCAGTGTACATGCTGTACCCACGAAAGCCATCATGCAGCACAAAGTGGCTGATAAGATTCCTTTTCCATGGAGGAGTTATGGGATCAAATTCAGCCCAGGTATAAATCCAGCTTAAGTCAATGACAATTCAACACACATATACCAGGGCTGAATTTGGCCTGATATAAGTAAGGTGCACTTCCTCCCTTAAACAATTTAGCACATCAATGTGAAAGTTATTATGGAATGTCTGGACATCAGGGTCTCTGGTTTGGACAACCACCATGCTACTTCACCCTGCCTCCCCATGCACACACGGACACACACACAGAGAAAGCTATTGAATATTTATATAATCTGATGTGTCAACAAAGCAACTTCCCTGCCAGCTTTCCTTGGTCTAGGGACTTGAAATAGTTTCAGTTAAGCCCAGAATGTTTCTGAGCTGAGTGCTTCAAAGATGTGAAAATCATTTATTTATTTTATAGCCAACACCATGTGATTTTTACCTGGCAAGTGAGACAGTTTTTGTTATAGTAATGCTTAAGAAGGTCAGGTCGGATAGCACTGTCTTATGCTAGGCCTTGACCTTCATTTCTCTTTATAGCTGTAAATCTTCATATGCATTTATGTAAAGATGTAACACCTATCAGTTGGGCATCTGAGTACTGTGCATGTATTTTAAACATTAAAACACAACTAAGGCGGCCCCAAAGTCTGTCATTCTGGCAGCTCGTGGGTGGACTTACCAGTTTCTGTGGAACTTTTGCCAGTGACTTCGATAAGCCAGGAATTCACCCTTTACATCTTCAAGCAATCAATTCTTAGCCACAGGATTTGGCACCTTCTGCACACAGACTACAAAGTGTTGCATCATCTTAAATGTCTGCCCAAAAGAACTTTGCCACACAAGTATTCTGTATAAGTCACAGATGCTGACTTTTGGTTTTGCTAGTGGGTGTTCCTCTCTGCCCCTCTCCCATATGCAAATGGGTGGGAGGAGCTTTGGGGGGAATGAGGTTGAGCAGGAGTGGGGTGTCAAGGCAGAGCAGCAGGTGGGTCCTTGGGGGAAGTAGCCAAGCAGGATGGGGCCACAGTGCTGTGGCTCCCAAAAGGGCAATCTGGCACATCACGTGCGGAGCACCCCCTTTTTTTTCCAGGAAGTGCCTGAGCCCTGGAGAACCCATGGAGTAGGTATCTATGCCATAAGCCACACATTTTAGAAAAGAACTGATATAGAAATGTTTTAGGGAGATTTGGTGAAACCATGCCAAGGATAAGCAATGCTAGCAGCCCCTGGGCAGACTCAAGGCTTACAACAGGAGTCATGGAAAGCTAATGGTATGTGATCAGTAGCAGTGTGCACCAATTGGTTGTCTTATACTGCAAACATGCAAGGGGACAGAGTTAAATACAGGCAATTGCAGCCTTGGAATTTCCAGACCTTTAAGTGCTTCACAATGACACTTAAAGTTTGTTAATGTAATTTTAAAAAAAAGTATAAAACGTATTCCAATTGCACACTATGACCAGCCACACAGACCAGTGATTCACCAAAGCACCGGCTTCAGTGCAACTATTGATGTGCTCAAGTTCTTTGCTGAATTGGAGCTCTAGGCACCCAAATCCCATTGCATTTCAGTGGGTGTTGACTGCCTATGTCCTTGAAGCCCTTTTAAAAATCCAAGACTTCCTGAGCAAAGCATCCTCCGCTGCTGATCCTTTGCTCTCAGCCTTAGTCATGAGGATATTTCAAACTGTCCACACATTTTAGCACACAACTACAGGCGGGGGGATAAGAGGCAAGGCCCCAAACAGGATGGTGCATCTCCCTCTGGAGGCATGCTGCTGGCCTGCTGCCTTTGGAGCACTACTGAAAGGGTGCCCTCACAGTGGCCTCACCCACACTCTGCCCCAAGGCCTCACTCCTATGTCCCACTCTTCTCCCATAGTCCCACCCACACTGCTCCTCTTCCTGCCCCACTCCACCTCTTCCCTCAGGCCCTTCACCAACTGCTTGCGCTTCTCTGCCCCTTTTCCTCTTCACCCCCTTCACCATAGCCCTCCCCCCACCACCATCTCTCATGCCTCTTTCTGTCCCCTGAAAGGTAGAAAGGAGTGGACAGCGGGACCCCTCGGGGAAGCAGGGAGAGCAGTGTGTGTGGTGAGGGACCTCTCAGGGGCGGGGGAAGAGAAGCACGGGTGGCATGGCCCCTCGGGGGAGG
Organism: Rafetus swinhoei; assembly: GCA_019425775.1. Lineage (NCBI taxonomy): Eukaryota > Metazoa > Chordata > Testudines > Trionychidae > Rafetus > Rafetus swinhoei. The sequence continues at coordinate 28,938,819 of CM033440.1, forward strand.
GGACAGAGAGGTATGGGCAGTGGGAGGCGGACAAGCAGGAGCAGTGTCTTGGACAGAGCAAGGATGGAGTGTGGATGGGGCTTCAGGGAGGAGGAGGCTTAGCGGAGGTGGACCTCGGGGGGACATGAGCAGAGTCATGGGCTGGGCACCAATGGCCTCTCCCATGTCTAGGGAACTTCCAGTGCTAAGGCCCAGCCTCCTCAAATGTAGGAGTCACATGCCACCTATGCACACAGCACTGCATTAGCCCAACTGTAACTGACTGGAGCACCATACTTTTATGGCAGACTGGACAGGATTCTCCAGCTGTTCCTTCCTCACTGGCCATTGGTCTGTTTAAGTGGCATGATATTCTGCCTTCCACCATAGCTTGGACTGCCCACCTCCACAGCCCTTTTGGTCTTTAGCTGCCAAAGAAGTGAAAGGCAGATAGACTGCTTACAGACCAATTAGTGAGAGAGGCTTACAGTGTACAAGTTGCTGCAAAAAACAGTTATTTGAACCTAATTTTACACTAGAGAAAGCTCTTGTGCCAACTTGAATCAGCTATTAATGAATCAAAACACTGTGCTGAAGGAGATACTTCATATGTGGAAATGATTCATATATTTCTAGGATCTACAAAGTGGATTTTCAATAGGATAAGCAAGGTTTCTGTGCTTGGCAACTACTGTTGCTAACCAAATTTTAAGAAACCATTTCATGTTCCTGTTGGATTAGCAAATGCTTGCATAGAAGACAACATGTAGTAATTATGATTTATGGAGAGCTGCTATGTCATATGCCACAGACCAGGGAGAAAAAAACCCACTGGCCATAAAAAGTTGTTCCAGAAATGAAGGGTTACAGCTATATTTTGCAAAGGCAAAATATAATGTACTGTGATTTTATCAATTGCTAATGCAGCAAATTATGGTGCAAGAATGTGATACTTTACATTGTGAAAATGAAGAAATACTGTCAGTTTTGCTCTTCTCTTCCTCCCAACATGTGTTTGCAATTAAACGTGAACATTTAATTTCTCTATTTCCATGTGCACAATTGCTCTTTGGGAAAAAACAACTTTAAGTTTGAAATTATTTTTTCATTCATGTGTAGAACAATTTTTGAATGAAAACAAGACTGTTTTAAATGTTTAAAACTGTCTTATTTCCAGGTAAAAACTTGCAAATGTTCACAACTTCTGCATAAAATTCAGCCTATTTTCAAGAATTTGAAAGGAAGCTTCCCTGTAAGTACTTCAGACCGTTCTGTAATCAGATACAGTGGCCTAAATTTTCAAAATGGATTATGATTCTGGGTGCTTTTTTATTGGTACCCAACCCGGTATAGCTTACAGGGGCCTGATTTTAGAAACAATGAACATTTTTTTCTCTGCATATCAGGCTCCTTTAAGGTGTTTCAAGTTTCTAAGCTTCAAAACCTGAGGCTCTCAAAGTCACTAGTCACTTTTGAAAATGTAGGCTTCAGAATCTTGATTGTCAGTATCTTTACCAACAAAATATTAATTACTTTCCCTTGACTTTATCTTAGCTATGCCTGTTAGAGCAAAGTCTAGTTGGAGGATTTAATACTTAGCACTCAATGCTCTCCAACTTCAAAACACCACACAGACATCAACAAATTAAGATTTTTCTCTACTAGGAATATCCTGTTGCTTGTGCTACACAAAATGGAATATGTTCTGTAGCCCAGCTTTCTTTTCAAATTGGTATGGTACGGATCTAGTATTAACTATTCCAGCCGACTTCAGATTTTAGCAACCGAAGGACCTTCTGGCCCATCTCTTCACTGCCCCACCCCTTCTCCAAGTTCCTCCACTTGTTCCATCCCACTCTCCCTCTGTTGCTCACTCTCCCCCACACTCACTCACTTTCACTGGGCTGAGGAAGAGCTTCAGTCAGGGATGAGGGGCTTGGGGTACAGGAGAGGGCTCTGGGATGGGGAAGGGATTTCAGGGAAGGAGGGACTGTGGGGTGCAAACTCCAGGAGGGAGCCTGGGTACAGGATAGGGTTCTGTGCAGCAGCAGGGAGCTGGAGTGCAGGGCGGGTATGAGGGATCCAGCTGAGGGGGAAGGGGGCTCTGGAGTGGAGCTGGAGATGAAGGGTTTGTGGTGCAGGTGATGTGCAGGATCCCATCAGCACTTTCTGTGACTCCCAGAAAGTGGCTGCCAGGTTTTTGTAGTCCTTTGGTACATGGGCAGGCCAGTGAGGTGCCACACCCTGCTCTTATGGCCATAGGCTTCGTCCCCACAGCTCTCATTGGTCATGGTTCCCTGCCAATGGGAGCTGCAGACCTGGCACTTGGACAGGGGCATTGTGCAGAGCCTCCCTGGCTACCCATGTGGCCACTTGGTCATACGGAACCAAGCTAGGTAAATCTGTGTTAGCCTTGAGCTGCAGGTGCCAGAAGGCACTGGGAAGGTTGATCAACCGGGCTGTGGATCCCAGTTTGAGAAACACTGAACTATTCAATGAGGCTACGTCTGCACTACGAATTTTGTCGGCAAAAAATATGCTAATGAGCAGGGCTCGACAAACTATAGAATCTACTCGCCCATGGCGAGTAGATTTCGGGCCAAGTGCCCCATTTACCGACGGCGCACACATGCGCAATGCAGCTCTTGCGCATGCTCAGTGCAGGGCTGGCGAGCGGCTTTCGCCGCCGTTTGTCAATCCCTGCTAATGAGGGACTCATTTGCATGTCATTATATCATTTGCATATTTTCTGCTGACCCGTTTTTACGCTAGGGTTTTTGTGCAAAAACAAGCACTGTGGACTTTTTCTTTTTGTGCAAAACCCCCTTTTCCCACCACATCCTTATGCCCCCCAAAAAGAGGTTTACCGATCTTGCGGAAAAAGGGGGTTTTGCGCAAAAAGAAAACATCCACACTGCTTGTTTTTGCACAAAAACCCCAGCGCAAAAACGGATCGGCAGAAAATATGCAAATGATATTGCAACTCATGCAAATTAGTCCCTCATTAGCATATTTTATGGCAAGAAAACTCGTCGTGTGTGGACGTAGCCTTAGAAGATACATGCAGCTATGTATTTGATGACTCAGTAATCAGTTATTACAGAAGCATTCAAAGTAGCTCTCTCACTGTTGGCATCAGCTCTGTACTGTACATAAAATAAAGAAATTGAGAGAAAAGAATCCCTGTAGCTTAGAAGTGATGCCACTTACCATTGGCCATTTGAAGTCCTATTTGTTAAATTAGTGAAAAGCAAGAAGGAAGGAAAATGTAAACACTAAAATTTGTGGATGCACTGAACACTAGGACAGTGGTTCTCAATCAGAGGCACGTGTATCCGTAGAGTTACATTAAAGTCTTTCGAAGATACAATTCATCTAGATATTTGCCTAGTTTTACAACAGACTACATAAAAAGCACTTGCAAAGTCAGTACAAACTAAATTTGCCTACAGAAAATGACTTGTTTATACTGCTCTCTATATATACGACACACTGAAATGTAAATGCAATATTTATATTCCAATTGATGTATTTTATAATTAAAAATGAGAACATACGCAATATTTCATTAATAGTGTGCTGTGACACTTTTGTATTTTATGTCTGATTTTGTAAGTGAGTAGCTTTTAAGTGAGGATACTTAAGAGTATACTTTTAAACTTGGAGATACTTAAGACAAATCAGACACCTGAAAGGGGTACAGTAGTCTGCAAGGGTTGAGAGTTACTGCACTAGAAGAACTTGGAATACTTTACATTTCATAGTGCACCTTAAACTAGCTATGGAGAATTGATAACTGGGAAACTTGCTCATAGAGCCAGACTGCAATAAACAAATGGTATAGCCTGTATGGCAACAGAACTTGGTGGGACTATGGCCCTATCTCTTCTATCTACAAAATCTTCCCCAGAATCCATCGCTTGGAATGCAAGAGAACTCATGGAAAGCAAACACAAGAGGTCTGAACACAGCCAAATCAAGGTTCTTTAAAAACTCAAGTGACTATTTCTGGAATTATTGACTCTACAATGGAACTGAGTTCCGTTAGTGATGGCTTCTTCTTCAGGGTAGGGAAGGTAGCTGTAGCAAAGAAAAAAGGTATTGAGACTCAATTGCCCTATGTGTAATAATTTGCTTATATAGTGGTAGCATCTAGAGATCTCAGGGATCAGGGCCCTATTGCACTCGGTACCTTAGACATGTATAACAAAAAGGTAGTCACTGCCCTGTAGAGTTTACAATCTTAACAGGGAGCACACCCTCCATGATGTCAGTGCATATTATCCACAAGAAGCCAATGTGTGTATTAAAGAACTCTGGATAAAATCTTAGTCCTACTGAGTTTTGCCGTTAACTTCAACAGAGCCTGGATTCCATTTGGGCTCTGGGAACCCTTGTTTGCTTTGGTTCATTTGAGTTCTGGCTGCAGGAGGTGTTTACTTTATATTTAACATTGGCCACCAGAGACCTTGTTTTCACTTGCAGCAGCTGCTCAGTGAGCATGTGCTAGCCATTTCTGCGACTGCACTGTTGCACGATCACATTAAAAATGGAAGAAAACCCCACGGGCAGGTTGAACAAAGCTGCAGTTTTCAGCAGCAGTTTAGCTATAGACACAGTTTGTTTGATTAATTTTCTCGTACTCAAAACACTGTGAAAAAATCAATTGTGAAAATGCCACAGCTCTGGGTGATGTACCGCTGAAAGCTGTGACTCCACTGATATAGGTGTTTCTCAGCATGACAACAAACCATTTTTCCATTTTCTTCATTTGTCATGTATTGCAACAAGATTTATGAAATGTATATATCATATCAAGAATAGGTCTATGATATCTCCCCCCCACCACCACCTTTTACTAGGGATTTATGCATGGATGGGACTTGTTATGATATTCCAAAATTTACAATGGAGGGAGGTATGGCTTTTTTTTTAACCTATCAGAATTCTCTGTCAGAAAAAAAGATTAGAACCCAGGTTTCCTGTCTTCAAGACCTAGTTTACTAGAACAGATTACCACCCAGGCACATCATTTAACTTGTCAGTGCTTCATTTTTCACTTCTGTTAAACATCAGTAAAAAATTACCTAAGAAATGTGCATTTTTGAACTTCACAGCTGAGATTCTGTTCTAGACTACATACTAGGTTAGTTGATTCTGCAGAACTGCGCTAACATGATGCCATGCAAAAGCCACATGGGAAAATTTCTTGCACTTTCTGAGTATACCATTGTGGCTGGGACCCACGAGTAAAGTAAAAGGTTCAGGACAACCTGGCTTTTGCCAGCAGCTCCAAATGCCACAACATCTGTTCAGACATGCATATTTCAAGCAATTTAACTTACTTAATAGAAAAAATAGACTCCTACCCAGCCTTTTTAGAAGGATGATTTTGCAGGAGAGTCAAAAAATGATGCTGTTTATTCTTGACTGTCAACAACTTCCTTGGTGATTTTGGGCAAATCACTGAATGCCCCTGCCTGAGTTTTCCCATGTGCAAATAATGACAACACTTTTATAATAAAGGGAAATGTCAGGGTAAATGCTTCAGTGTTTTGGAGGAATTTAAATACTATGGTGATGGGGATGATAAAGGAAGATAGCAAGGCCCATATGCCAGATTTATCTGTGGCATCTGCTACTCCTGCTCTGACAATCTGCCTAAAAATAATATTTAGACACTGGGCATTTTTTCCTGACATTAAGTAAGATTTGTGACTCCAAGACCACGTCATTCTGACTGAAGACACAACAGCAAGTTAGTTCTGAAGTATTTCACAGACCACTGCAAAGCTACTGTGTTTCCAGACCTTTTCCTTCATACTTCAGTTCTTTCATCAGTGCCTTTGCAGTTGTTTCCTTCTGCTTGTCACTTGTGATCACTGTCCCTGATGTAGTGGTGTAGAAAGATCCTCATTTTGTATTGTCAGCTATTTTGCCACCATCCTTTGAGACAGATAAATGGAGTGCATTGCTCACAATTCCTAGTGAGACTCTGTGGAGAGAGGAGCATAGGCATTACAGGAAACATTTGCTAATTACAGCAGAACAAAGAATCTAGAAAATGAAGCTATGAGAGGAAAGTGTGTGTGTGGGGGGGGGGGGGGCGGAACTTACATATAAACTGTAGACAGCTAAGGCATTTGAGAAGTTTTACACACCCTAGAAAATACAGTCCATACTCCCTCGTGCATTTCTATCCCTATGTCCTGTGTGCCATAAATACCTTCTAATACCTGCTGCAGATGGTGATGCAGCTGAAAGGAGCTTTGCAAAACACACAGGACTAAATCCATAGGGCTGCAGTCTGCTTTCAGTTATGAAATGCACATCATTGAAGCAAATGGGATCGCAGCCAGTATTACAACCAGATCCTCAGCTGGTGTAAATCACCCTAATTACATTTAAGCCTGTGGAGGTGCACGGATTTACAGCACCTGAGGATCTGCCCCAATTTAACATGGAACTTCACATCTACTGACCGTTGCCTTGCCTGATGGATGACTTTTCATCTGCACTCTTCGTCCCGTTGGCCTCCCCCTGGTCGCCGCCAGATAACTTTATCCCCCTCGCCGGCAAATGGGGGATGGAATCTAGATGCACCATCACTGGCTGGCTTGCTCGGGCAGTGAAGACTTTACTTCCATTTAATAATCTCTACCAGGCTTCCTTAACTTAGCTTTGTCTCTATCCTTAGAGGCTAGATGAGCTAAGGAAAGGGAGGTAGCTAAAGAAGCGGCACCAGAAGAAGCTGGCAAGGGACAAATGCCAAGATACAGAATGGTGGGGTGCAGCAGGGAAACATCCATAAAGCTGAGAAGAAGCTGGTGTTTCTACTGAAGAGCAGCAGTCCGCAAAGCGGCAAGAAGACAAGTATCTTTAGAAAGGAAATATGCCAGGGACCTGATCCACAGCCCATCAAAGGGTGAGTTCATGCTGCAGTGCAAGTCCAGGCTCAGACTCAGGTTCAAGCCCAAGCCCCCTTTCCATCTGCATTCAATTCTGTCTCTGGCCAGGGACAAAGGGCTCAAGCCCAGGTCCATGGGGACTTAGACTCCCATTGTTTTGCAGTGTAGATGCAGCTCAGGCCTGATCCCCCTAAGAGTCTGTCGATGCTATCCCACAATCCCATGTGCCAGTGCTCTTTGTCCACTCCAGCCCAAGAGTATCCAATCAGCTACCAGGAAATGGAAGCAACCCTCCTTGGTCAAATACAGCAGCTTGATGTTTAACCATTCCTGAGCTGCAAAACACATTGACTCTCCTGTGTCTGCAATGGCCACCAACCAGAAGTCAGCCTGGGCCAAGTGCAATGCATCCTGATCAGGGAGCACAGCCAGATTTGGGTGAGAGGGAAGCAAAAAGTTCAATTTTAGCAAGGGCTTCAGATATGACTACGCATGCCAAGGAACAGCGAAGAAGCGGGCAGCACTAGGGATTCACTGGTTTGGCAACTAGTGCAGGGAGAGGATTAGGCGGCTCCAGACAGATTATTGGAAAGCAGGAGGTGCGACCCACACCTCTGGGAACTCGCAATCATCCTGCCTCTTATGTGCAGTTTGACTGGATGCTGGGTACTGTGCCAAGCACAGCACCACCAGCACTTCACAACAGCCAGGAGGGCAACTGTCTCACCCTTGAATCCTGCGTAGGACTGGAGGGGATCCAGCAGGCACCAGATGAGGCTACTTGCATGATTTTGGTGCAGAAACTAGTCCCTGGGGGGTCTTTGCCATCAGAGCAGCTGCACCCCACCCTGGGTCTCTGCTTGGAGGAGTTTTTGTATGCCCCCCATTAGAGCAGCCCACCATGGAACCAACATCAGAACCGGGGAACATGCAAAAGGTGCCCCAGAGCTTGGTAAGTTTCTGGCTCCATATTTGTGTTTATGTGTATAGTAAAGGCAGGGATCGCCAGTTTATGAACCAATGCAAAAGTCATGACCAGCTGCAGGCAGTGGCACATACCTGTTAATGGTGGATTTTGCACACCAGCAGCTTTAGGGAGGGGTGCTTTGGGCTTCTCCAGACTGAGGGAGGCTTGTGGCCCTGACCAAAGGATAGGGTCAGGAGGGGAGGCACCGAGTTCTGCCCCAGGCCCAGAATTGCTGTCGGTGGGCCTGTGTGCTTGTCTGTCACCATAAATTTGAAAACTTCCGCAGCATACACAGCTAGCTTGCCTTGCCTCTTGAAATAAGATATCTCTTTGCCATTCTGGAATCATACAAATTGTTACATCCTCCAACATGAGGAATGCCTGAAACGATAGAAAAGTGAGACAGCATGCGAGCAGTCTAAAGCTGAATCACTACTCTGTGGACTTGGGAAGTATCCCCACATGAACCAAAGAGATAATTGATTAAATACCAGGTGATTAACCAATTAATGAGGAGATTCAGCTCATCAGCTGAAGAACATTAAAAGAGGCTTTGGAAGAGATGCCCAGGGGAAGGCTGGAAGGATGAGCAAAGGAGCCCAAGATCTCAAAGGTGAGATCTATCCCTCCCTTTCCTGACCTCTGTGTGAGTATTAGAAAAAGACTTGTGGAGAAGCCTCATGCAGGAGTTGGAAATCACATTGTAACTAAAGCACATGGTGTTGTACCAATGCAATAGTTTGTAAGGACTATTTGCAATGAGGAATCCAGGGGGAAGGAACCTTGCCTGCGGGGAAAAGGGTTTATGTAATAAATCATGGTCTGCCCATTCCCCCAAAGGGAAAGGTATTGCCAGCAATTTCTACATGAAGCCAATTGTGTCTTTTAACTCACCATTCTCTGTGCACTCCTTTCACTGCAATTAACCTGGCCGTGTGCAGGGAAGTTCCGGGATCTGACACACTTCGCCCTCAACATATGGAAGTTCAATTTTACAAAGAATCATTTTTGGCTTTGAGAGCCCCCAAGGATTTTTCGTCTGTTCATGCATTGAGCCATCTGTGAATTACTGGTACGACAGCATACTGGTCTACTTGCCTCTTCAAAGGTAACAGCACAGGCAGGCATAAGAGTCTGAAGATAGTTGTAGCTCCTGGACCAGGAACATTGGCTTAATGAGGATTTACCAGGGCTGTTGCCAGCACTGGTTAAAAAAGCCCTTGGAGAGGGCTGTGACAGGAGCCAATCAGGAGAAGGCTTGAAGCAGCCGTTGGAGCCTGGCTGAGTGGTATAAAAAGGCTGAAGGGCAGAGGGAGGTTAGTCTGTCTTCATCTCTGAGGGAGATGGACTAAGCTGCCTAACAGACCGATACCATGGAGAGAGCTGTGCTGGGACAAACCAGGGCTCCAGCCAGATTAACTCGTGAGTTCAGGTCCTAACTATGGGACACAAGGGGGTACTAGGGCTGTAGAGGATCAGCAAGGGGAGAAAGAGGCAGCAGGCTCACCTCTCTTGCTGATGATGAGAGTGGCCAAGTCAGACTGCAGTTTGCTCCTGCGGGAAGGAGTTAGACCAGGAGTTAGACTCAACTTTGGAAGCCTCTGGGGCCACAATGATACTCACAGCACATGTTGAGGGCCACAACTTAAGTGTGGTTGCATATACATACAAATATATACAAATAGCTTCTTTCACACTGATGGGCATGAATACAAAGATTAAGGCAAGACTACACAACACACAGGCCCCATTTAAGTCAGTTCTGCTGATGTCAATAAAATGCAACATTTACCCAATTTCCACCCATATGACACCACTTTTAATGAGCAATGACAGTCCAGGAATTTAACTACTAAAATGCATATCAACAGAAGATCATTATACTGACTACTTTTCTGTTTTGGCGCCCACCCATGGGCTGCATATTGAGCCCCATAAACCCAAACTGCATAAATCCAAACCGCACTACAGGCCAAACAAACAAACGGGCCGCGGGCCACATAGAATCATAGAATACTAGGACTGGAAGGGACCTCGAAAGGTCATCGAGTCCAGTCCCCTGCCCTCATGGCAGGACCAAATACTGTCTAGACCATCCCTGATAGACATTTATCTAACCTACTCTTAAATATCTCCAGAGATGGAGATTCCACAGCCGCCCTGGGCAATTTATTCCAGTGTCTGACTACCCTGACAGTTAGGAACTTTTTCCTAATGTCCAACCTGAACCTCCCTTGCTGCAGTTTAAGCCCATTGCTTCTTGTTCTATCCCCAGAGGCCAAGATGAACAAGTTTTCTCCCTCACAGGCTGCATGTTGAGTAGCCCTGGGTTAGACTAAGGACTGGGTTGGGTCACTGAGGCAAGTGGTGTGATTAGGCATAAGCAGTTCCCCTGGAGGGGAGGAAACCAGAGAGTGGGCATCACCAGAGGGCGGTACCCAAGGGGAGGGGCACTGGGAGGGATGCAAGTTCTTGCATGCAGGAGATGGAAAGGGCGGGTAAGTGTGGGCAAGGCACTGCTGGAGGAGGAAGCCCCCTGAGCTGGCAAGAGCTAGTTCCTTGGGAGATCAGCAGGCGGTTCCATCTCAGTGAGTCCAATGTGATACAGCCGATCTGAAAGCCCTGTTTGAGCAACTGCTTTTGTTAATGGCCAGTAGAATTCAGGTTCATGCTGCACCTGCTCCATAGCCTGTGCCCCCTCCATGGCACCATACCAGCAGACCGGGAGCATTTTGAACAATTACCTGGTTGGGTGACCCACACAACTGGGCTTAGCAGCTGCTGGACAGGAAAAAATCTACCCTCCTCCTTGGTTTAGGCATGTCCAATGCATACTTCCACCCCCGTGATGACTCTCTCCCTCACAGCCAGGCAGCACCACCAGGTGCATGCTAAACACACAAGACACAGAAGGTGCTAGGGGATTGTTTTGATGGCACTGGTTTTACTGTTTGTACTGTTCAGTGTTTGGCTTATGCACTTTGCTTTGCTAGTGTTTGTGTTGGTTTACGATTGTTGTTTTAGTGTTCTGATGGCAGCTGGCCTGCCTGGCAGTGCTTTCATATTTTATTTATATATTATATTTGTAACACATCCATGATCACAGATAAAGGCATTATTTAATTTGGAAAATTTATTGCCATCACTACATCACATCCTACAATGTATATTTTGAAGAATAAAAATAAACAGGGTAAGGCACAGCGAGGAAATTGTGTCCAAATGCAATCTGTCAATATAGCAATGTACAACAATCCATGATGTAAATGCCCACAACCTCACTGCTTCATAAATTATCTCATCCATGAGATAAATTCATAACAATGAATGCCCCCTCTATTTCCTCCATACTGTCAGTATCCTCCCTTCCCATGCATGATGTGACAGTACCTTTCTTGTACTGTAAGCACTGCTATACAAAAATATTAATATACATACTAGTCTTTCTCTCCCATAGGCCTGTGCAAATCCCTAATGGGAGAACACAGAGCATCCCTGATTTCTGCTGCCCAGGTGCATCCTGCTCCTGGGGTGAAAGGTCACTGAATATACTAGTCCATTAGCCACAGGTCTATTCAGGAGCAAGTGGCTCAACTTTGGCTTCATGAAGATTGTGAACAGCACAGCAAGCCACAATAATATGGACATTGATGACACTAGATTCCAAATATGTCCATAGGCAGCACGAACGGGATTTCAGTTTGCCCAATGCACACCAGTCTACACCTGCTGAGAGTGTAATTAAACTTTTTTTTTTTTTTTTTTTTTGCCAGGGTCTGGTTTCATAAGCCAGCACAAAACTGGGACAGGCAGGGTACCCCCAGAATAACTAGGGGGACAGTAACTCAATTTATGACAATGCCATTTGGTGGAAATAAGGTCAAATGTTGGGTGGGAATCGCAGACTCAAATCTGGTTCCCAGGGCAGTGCTCAGACAAGAGTCACCACCCAGCATCTCATTTGAACAACTGGACAAGGGAGCCAGTGATGCACTAGTGTGCAAAAGGGCCCCACCCACAAAGCTCCTGATTGGGGAAAACATACTGCACCAGAGTAGGAAGCTCTATTTAAACCAGAAAGAACATGTGAAGTTGTCTGAGTAACTAGAGGAATCTCTGACTGGCTGTTGCCTAATTACCTACCTCCTGAGCTCTGCCTTCCAATTCCTGCCTCCCTGCCTGTTCTCTGCCTGCCCTCCTGTTCCTGTCCTCCATTGCTTAGGTCCCAGTCTTTCCCCCTACACTCTGTCCCTGAAGCTGACTCTGGCTTTGACCTTGGTGTGGCACCTGATTGTCCCCAGCTCTGACCTTTGGCTTGGCACCTCACTCTGACAATTAGCCATGACTGCCCATGCACCAGTGCCTAGAACTCTGAGCATGAGAGGCCCATCAATGGCTCTGGTGCAGTCTGGAAACTACATTCTCTCAAAACCCAGCAATTACTGCAGGATTATAGTTTACCCAACCACCTTTTGGTAAATCACACACCTGATTGCCTCAGAAACCTCCACCACCACATTACCCTCAGTTGACTTTCCAACGCTTTTTTAAAGTCATTAGCAACAGACCTCTAAGTGTCTGCGGTGGCCAAACAATTATAACAACTGCTTGTGGAGTGATATGGCCATCATCAGGAGTGTGCCACGTCATTGGAGGGTTGGGGCAAGGCGCACACAAAGCTTCAGAAACATAGCTTTCCTCATGAAAAAGCTCTGGGCCCACAGTGGGGCATCCCAGATGTGTTGGACAATGTGAGTCCAGCAGTCTGTGCTTGTAGTCCTGCTTCAGCGGCACTGGTCTGCACACGGGGCATCAGCAGCTGTATTGAGAAACATGAGCAGCATCAGCTATGTCTATATCTTTAGCATTTTCCTCCTGCTCCAGCAGGTGCTTTTGGTGGGTTGGAAAATGCTGCTGAAATGCCTCCCCTCAGCCAAGCATTTCAAGCAAGCTCTGCCTGACTCCTGAAACAGGGGTGCCAGCACACAAGCAAGAGATAGTCTTGAAATGACGACCCTTCCAGATGTTCCTGTCTCTGGTTGCCAGCAGCATGCAGATCAAAATGATGTTACAGCAGAATTCATTGGCAGGTTGTAACCACTTCTTGTTACACCCGGCACGAACAGTTTACCCCATGAAGAAAAAGCTAGAAGACCAACATTTGGGGAGGGTGGCAGGAAGTCAGGGATATGGCTGGTTGGATTCAGTTCTGTGTACTCCAGTGTGAACACGGGAACCCTGATGTGTCCCCTGTAAGCTGCAATCTGTACATATATGGAAAAAATTAGGAGGAATACGAGGCCGAGGCTCAAAAATTCTTAACCTAAGGTCACCAGTAAGTATAGCTGTTCAATCCTTGGACTTTTAAACCCAGGGCCAAAGTCAACTGAAAAAATTCTCACTTACTTCAATGGATTTTGGACCATGCCCTGAGTATATTAAACAGATGGTAAAACAGAGACTCAAGTTATCATTATTTACATCGGTTCTCATTCTTGACTATGCAAACAATTCTGCTGTGGGAAAGGGGGAACACCACCCACGCTGGCCATAAGCACTGTAAACATGTGGTTTCAAGCACTGAAAATTTAATAAGGGAAAACCTGCCCTGCTATAATCTTCCCCCGAGGCTGATCAATAGATTAGCAAATCAGCCACACTCATCTCACGTCAGACAAACACTCCAGAGGTAAGGGTAAGCTACTAATCCAGCAGTCACTCCAAAGGTAGGAGGAATGCACTTTATTTCTTTAAGATATTTTCTTTCTCTCCCAGTCATGTAGGAGGAACCCCCTTCAAGAAATATGTATTAATGTGATTTCTGAACTAACTGCACCTTTTAACCTTGTGCATATTGTTTATTGTTTTTTATTTATTAATCAAATTTGTGTAGTATAATCTTCAAAAGAATCATTATTGTATATTTTAGCTGCACACATTACAAAGAACTTTTAACCTCAAAACTCTGCATTTTCTGAGTGAACCATGTCCAAGTTGGTACTTAACAATTGCCCTACAGTATCATAATTCAGTAATCATTGCCCAGCATTTGAAAACTTTTGATTTAGACCCTTTTGTTTTTTTTAATGTATCCAGGAAGTTGAACAAACAACTACTTAGAGGCCACCAGACTGACCTATGTAGATGAGGAATTTAGAGGTGATAAAGCAGTCACAGAACACCACTTCAGAGTTGCTCTCTCCCTGCAGCTATCTGCATGACTGGCTCAAATGCATAAAACCAGCCATTCGATAGGAAATGCTCACACCTACAAACTGTTGTCAAAGCAAAAATAGGATAAAGCCACTGGCGCGGGTTTTAGCATTTCAGCCAGCTGGGATTTATTATAGAAATTGGGTTATCTAAGGGTATAACTACACTGTAGTTTTATATCCCTGCAGCCCTAGTCTGCAAACCTGAGTCAGCTGACACAGGCCAGCCATGAGTGTTTTACTGCACAAGAATCAGTGACCTCAAATGGGAAGAGCAATGCTGAGCTAAGCTCTTCATTGCCCACTCATATTTCGACCACCTCTAAGCAGTGTCACAGTTCCAGTGCTCAAATGCTGTGCAATAGACTGAGCCCAGGCCAGGAGTTTTCTGAAATGCTGGCATCCTGGGGCAGTCTGTCCTGTATAACTCGGCATCAGTTTTGATCCCGCAGTTGAGGCTAAGAAATGGAATTGTTTTTTCTTCTCTCCCTGAATGTCACCCATTTGGTAGCTGCTTGCAAGGAAGGCCAGAGTCACAGCCCTGAAAATGACAGCTCTTTATCTATATATATGAACATTAGAACAGCCATACTGGCTCAGACCTAGGCTATGTCTACACTGGCAGGTTCTTGAGCAAGAACGTCTTGCTCAAGAGTTCCTGTGCAAGATCTCTTGCACAAGAACACGTCCACACTGCCATGTGCCTTTGCGCAAGAGCATCCATGGCAGTGTGGACGCTCTCTTGTGCAAGAAAGCTCTGATGGCCAATTTAGCCATTGGGCTTTCTTGTGCAAGAAACCCTTGCTGTGTGTCCACACTGCCTTCTTGCGCAAGAGCTCCTGCGCAAGAGGGCTTACGCCTGTTAGAAAAGAGCGTAGCTCTTGCGCAAGATGCCCTCTCTTCCCACGCCGTACTGTAAATCTTCTTGTGCAAGAGCGGGCGGGCTGTGTGGACACTCTGCGTAAGAACAGCCATTCTTGCACAAGAACCCACCAGTGTAGACATAGCCCTAGGGTCCATCTTGTCCAGCATCCTGTCCGCCGACAGTGGTCAATGCCAGGTGCCTCAGAGTAAATGATCTAGTGATCCATACCCTGGACATCAACCATACACATTTCCCTGCATCCTCCTTTGTCCATCAAGTCCTTTACATCTTCGAGTAATGTCAGTTGTGGAGGAGAAAGGGATTTGAGAGCCAATTCAAATTTCAGAGACTGAATTTAGACTCTCATTAAGTTTGACAGTTTCAGGTTGCGAGGAGTGTCAGGGAATGACATTCAGATGAGAGAAAATGTGGCTTCAGTTTTCAGAAGTGTGTGGATGCTCCTGAGCCTTACAGATTTGTACACCCAACACCTTGTACTCACATGCAAGTCAGGGTTGCAGGTACACAGCTATGTGTGTGAACAAATTTTCCCACTTGCACGGATGCGTCAGGTGCTGTGCACAGGCATGCTTGTATGATAATGGGAGGTGGCCCAATTTTACCAGTTTCCTGAGCCATTCAGGCTTAGTGCATTTGGAACAGTGGGGTGTAGCTGTATCGGAGTACCATTCCCCAGTATGACGGCTGCCTTTTGAAAATGCCTGAGGCTGAACATTGAGATAGTTTCAAAGGGACTATGAAGCTAGAGCAACAGATCCTGGATCACCTCTCCTCCTACTGCTTTGAACAGCCCCTCCAATTTTCAGTGCCCAAAGCAAGCACTCCCAATCCCTGCTGCATGACCAATAGCCACCTTTGAATTATGTTGCTCATATCTCTTTTCCATACCTACCTTGGTAAAAGCTGAAATTTACAAAGGCTGCAAAAGCTGCCTTTTTTCCTGAATAAACTTGGGGGGAAATCTACAGTTGCCATTGTCAGTTGAAGTTCTCATGCAAGGCTGAATACATGCATGGCTTTCTATCCCCCTTTACTAGCTCACTACATAAATAATTCAGATTTCTGTTAGAGGATTTGCATGGCTTCCTCCCCCCCCCCCCCCATTATTCTACAAAACACTGTGTAGTCACTGGTGGTCAAACTAAACTCTACTCTTTCACATTTGGCTCTTAACTAAAGAAACTGTTCCATTATAATCAACAGAAGTCCCTTAAAACTGAGTTGCCCAGAACAGAAAGCAGAACCAGTGAGATAAAAATGAATCTTTAAGTGTCTTTCTGCACACTAAAGATAATTTACTGCCACTGGTCCCTGGCAAAACTTGTATTCATGCAGCAATGGCAATATATAGCCAGACATACACACACACTCTTTCCAGGCCTGGAAGCTAAAGTGGACACATTTCTTTCTGATCACTATCCTGATCAGCGTGAAACCCACAAAGCCAAAACTCCAGTTGACTTCAGTTGGGCCAAATATTTAATGCCTTTGGAATTATCTGACTCCCAAGCGCTCTATTATTGTGATGGGGAATCTACCCCCATACTAGGTCAGAGCACAGGCCAATTAACCTTATAGGCTGTACCTGGAGGAAATCCATGGGCTGATAACACTTAACTGTTAATCAGACTATTTGGGCAGGGGTGATATGAGTTTGTATGAAGCCAGAAAAGTGAAAGTAGGACTAGGCTGCTGTTATCTTCTGGATCTAGTGTGGAACAGTGGAGGAAAGTGAGGTAGGAAGGCAGAAGCCCTGGGATCCTAAGCCTTGGAGAATGAGTTTACTCAGATAGGTGGTGGTGTAGGAAGTAGAGGCTGAAGTAGGAAGAAGCCCATGGAAATGGTTGCAAAGGTTGAGATGATGCAGACCTTAGCTACTGAGTGTTGGTTCTTTGGGCTGGAGCCCAGAGCAGGGGCAGGCCCGGGTTCTCCTACCAGCCACTGAGAAAGTGGCAAAGTCTTGAATCAGAAGACAACCTACAATGGCACCTGGAAGGGGAAGGCCAACTTGCCACTACCATTCCTAGAGATCAAGAGCAGCCATAGTGCAAAGGAAGGGGCATCAGACTGGGTAGAGCTAATCCGCAGGTGCAGACTTGAGGAGACACCTCTTATGCTGGAGTATATCCAGAGTGCATCCAGGGTCCACTGAGATTAGGACAAATCTTGGGAGGCCATGAACGTACTCTTCTGCAAAGCTCCTGAGCTGAGCGACTGGCAAATGCTGCCATCATTCGATCCTCTGGGCACAGTGGAATGTCAGTTCTGGTGCCATGATGCAAGCACAGACTGGTGGGACTATCCTGTGATGCAACTATGGGACCAGGAGCAGTGGTTGCAAAACTTTTGCATGTGAAAGGCCACTTTCATGGAAGTTTGTGAATTGCTTTCTCCCACCCCAAAGCACAAGAACATGATAAATAGTTGTCCATTGGTGATATAATTAACTAAAGAGA
Source organism: Rafetus swinhoei (assembly GCA_019425775.1). NCBI lineage: Eukaryota > Metazoa > Chordata > Testudines > Trionychidae > Rafetus > Rafetus swinhoei. Next base: position 28,956,227 of record CM033440.1, read on the forward strand.
ATTCTTTTGCAAAAAATACAGACTTTCTGCCCTTCATAACTGCATCACATAATGTACCAATTGTATCGATTGGTGCAGTATAAAGATATGTATGCTGTTTATAAAATATGAATCCATGTTTAGAATGCTTATACCCAAGGCTACTTATAGTCAACTGCAGATCTAAACCCAGAGTATCTACTCTCTGGTTTAAAAAATAATGGGCAGCAGCCTCAGCTATTATAAATCAGCACAGCTCCTTTGACTAGGCCAACATATCTTTCAGCAGCCATGGTCCTATATTACTAGCAGTAACAATTAAAGATAATAAAATGAAACAAGTAGTACAACTGACTTTTCCAGTCCCTCCCTGAAACAGCATTGCTAAAATTGTCTACTTGGGACAATGGAATATCACTTCCAGAATTTACTGGTGAGATTTTTACAATATAAACTTTTAAATATTTTGTGGTAAGATGTGCAGAAACACACCACCTTAACAATACTTCTTCCAGTACTCTGTTGAAAGGGACGGCAAGGCATTGTTTTTCCCCATCTTCAGTTACAAGTGCAGCAGTGTTGTCTGATTAGTTTAGATCCCATTTCTTTCTAAGTTCTTATTGAAGTCTGCACTTCATAGCATTTGCAGGCACTGCTTTGAATCTAAACAGGCTAGAAAAATCTCTTTCTAAAAAACATGGCAATGCTTTAATTTTACTCGTTTTCCTCCTAGAGCCTTTGAAGAGAAGGAGAAAGAGAATGAAGAAACATTTCTCTACTATCAGTAAGCAATCCAAGAGTCAGTAACAAGGCAAGCTTCTGGCACGGTGTCTAATTCCCTAGATCTCAAACTTGCATATGATTATATCCACAGTTGCACATCCGTTTTTAAAATTTTAATCCAGTGCACCTTTCCCACAGAAAGAGCAAAACATGAGGCTTTTACATTTAAACTGAAATGCATAAAATTATCAACAGCCTGTGGTAGCTCTAAGTTTTAATAGCACATGTAACCCATTTAATAAAGGTGAGCCTTCAGAGTCTGTGGTGTGGGGAGACTCCAAATACACAAGATACAAAACTATCTTTTGCTTTGATAGCTCACGGAATGTTTGCTATAGTGTTGACTGGGTTGCTACTGTTTCGAGGTGGGCTGCCAAAATTTGGCTCTGATAGCCCATTGGATTACTCAACATCTATTTTTTCATGCTTCCATTATGCTATATTTTAAAAGAAGTTAATAGCTATAGCTGGCTGCTTTTTTGATCTCTGTTTACACAATCCTTTCCACCCAACTCCCCTCCTACCCCCACAATTCCTCCTCTGTCTTCTACTCAGCTAAATAGACAATTTGGCTAGCAATTTATTGGAGGCACAACAGAGCTAGGTCCCCATCTCCCGCAGAAAAAGTCAATGGCATTTTGATTCTAAGTCTGTTAGGATACATCTACACTACAAAAGAAGATGGAAGCTGCTGCTGTCGATCTTCCAGGATTCAAATTCGTGGTCTAGTTAAGACAGCTAATTCGAAGTGAGAGGGGCGCTCTGGTCGATGCCAGTAATGCTGCTTTCTTCCTTTGACTTCCTGCAGTGTAGACAGCACCAAAAGCTGAGTTAAGCTTCTTCAAGTTCAGCTATGCAATCAATGTAGCTGAAGTTGCGTATCTTAATTCATTTGAAGCTGTTTTTTTGTTTTAGTTTTCAACCAAAAATAATTGGGTTTTCAGCTATTGAAAGCCAGAAAAAAAATCTCTTCAGTTTTCAAATTTTTTATGCAATCCCAAATATTTCCCATGACAACAATTTTCCTCTGAGATGAAAATATAAATACCCTTTTTTCAATGGGGGAATAAAAAGAAAAAAAATGTTTTCTTTAAAATCTCTGACCTGCTCTATTAAATAGGTCTTCCCATAACAGTGAATCCTCTAGTCGGGAAGTAAAGACTGATGGATTGACTATTTAATAAAACCAGTTTAACAAAGAAGCATAAAAAGATGACAGCAGAAAATTCAGTGCCAGAACCTTTTACTCTCTTCTCTCTTCTTCAGAATTCATAGACAGAACTATTAGATGTTTTTCCTATAATGTTCATTGTCAGTGACAGCTCCCTGTATTTCTTAGCCCTCAGTAATGTGTTATTAGTATTTATTGCTGTAATTATTTGTTGGGCTGAAGCCCCAAAGAACCAAGCGGGTTGTGCTTGGTTACTGTGTTATGTCAAGTATGCCAGTGGCCTTTAAATAACACAATTACCAGGGGAAAAAAACTTAAACAACAACAATGGTCCTGTAGCACCTTAAGCTACACCTACACTGCATGATTATTTTGAAATAAGCTACTCCAGAAGAAATATTCTGAAATAGTGCATCCACACTACAGGAAAACCTAGAAATTAGTCCAAGGCAGGCTCCCCTAATGTGGACCTGCTACCTTAATTTAGAGCCCCAGCAAGCACTGGGGAGTAATTACTTTGAATGGCCTTCGGGAGGAGCAATTTTGAAATAGCAGCAGTGGAGCATACACACTACTGCTATTCCAAAATAGCTATTTTGGAAGAGGAGTTATTCCTCGTGGAATGAGGTTTACAAACACTGAAATAAGCCACCCATTATTTCAAAATTATTTCAAAATAACGGGCTAGCTGTGTAGATGCTTGCATTGTTATTTCGAAATAATGGACGTTATTTTGAAATAACGCTGCTGTGTAGATGTACCCTCAGAGACTAACAAAAATATATAAATAGTATCATGAGCTTTTGTGGGCACAACCCATTTCTTCAGATGACAAATATAGAGCAAGGGGCCCAGAGTTTGAAATATAAAGCAGAAAAAGAGAGAAGAGGAGGGTGGGAAAAAGGGGAAAAAACTGTCAATTCAAGTGTCCCTGCTAAATGAGGCTAATAGAGTAAGCTGCAAGTGTCTGATACTTAGCTTTTGATGTCATTTGGGTGTTGAATATAATGGCCCATCCAGTTCGTGTCTTTGTTCAGGCCAAGCAAGATAGTATCAAATTTGCATATGAAGGCTAGTTCCATAGAGTCTCTTTCTAGCTGCTTCCTGAAATTGTTGTGTAAGAGAATAGCCACCTTTAGATCCATTAATGAGAGCCAGGGCAAGTTAAAATGTTCTCCAACAGGTTTCTGTGGGTTACCATTTTGAATATCTGATTTGTGTTTATTAATCCTTTGTTGTAGAGACTGTCCAGTTTGGCCAATATACATGGCAGAGGGGCATTGCTGGCAATTGATGGCATAGATCACATTAGTGGATGTGCAGTTGTATGAGCCTCTGATGTGATGGCTTATGTGATTAGGTGGGTATTTAAGTTTTAAGAATGCCTGATAGAGACAAACACCTACAGGATCTCAATCTGTGGGATTAGAGCAAATCTGGTTATTTCAAACTCTGGGCCCCTTGCTCCATATTTGTCATCTGAAGAAGTGGGTTGTGCCCATGAAAGCTCATGATACTATTTATATATTTGTATTAGTCTCTAAGGAGCTACAGGACCATTGTTGTTTAAGTGTTTTTAGTTATAGACTAACACCACTACCCCTCTGAAACAATAACCAGGGATCACCCAGTGAAATTAATAGGCAGCAGATTTAAAACAATTATATGGAAGTACTTCTTTATACACCACAAGATCAACCTGTAGTACTCATTGCCAAGGGATGTTGTGAAAGCTAAAATTATAACTAGCTTCAAAAAGGAATTAGATCATGCATGAAGAACAGGTCCATCAATGGCTATAAGCCAAGGTTATCAGGGATTCAACCCATGCTCTGAGTGTCCCAAGACCTCTGACTAGCAGCAGCTGGAACTGTACAACAAAGGGTGGATCATTCAATTATACACTGATCTGTTATTCTCTCTGAACTTGCCACTGCCAGAGAAGGACACTGGGCTGGGGAACCATTGGCCATAGTGGATCAGACCATTCTTACGTTTCCCCAGGCTGGTCACAGGGGAACCAAGAGCATAACTGACCTGCATCCAGTGGGTTATTGGAAAGAACACAGCTTGGTTCTCATAGCTGAAGCTAAGACTCTAGGACTGCTTTTACTTGAGCATGTTTCACTTGGAAGCCACTGAAGCTCAGACATAGACCTTCTCCCTCTGACTCACATGCCATTTTTATAGTCACTTGTCTGTTAAGAACTGCACCTGAATGCAGCTTCACAAATAGTTCATTGACAATGATTGTTAATAAATAATATTTTAAGTATGTATAAGAGATCATCATTGAATCTTTCAGTAATATTTTGCCATGTATAATTTATTAAATATATTATTTATCATTGCTATTAAAAATTATTCCAGTTCTTTCACCACAAATCAATTTTCAGATGCATTCAAATATTCAATAAACTAACAGTTGTTTTGTTGCATCTTTCAGTTTTATACTTCCTCTTCATTCCTCCTCTTCGAAGAATATGCCTCTACCCACACATTGTCTGTTCCTATCTTCTGCACAGGCTGTATCCCCTTTTTATACCCACATTCTTGTCAAAGCCCCCGCCTCCCAAATCCTGAGATCAGCTACAAAATCATGGGATCTTTAAAAATAGTATGTTTGAGGGTTCTTCTAATTTTGAGTCATTAGGGTTCATATCTTCAAGCTTTCCTCCACAACCATGAGGGCAAGACACTATTTTTTAACGAAAACTGATTCTCATGAAATAACATGATTCCAGGAGGTCGGGCTTTAATAAAAACACCAAATATATCATGACTCATAAGAAAACCACAATTGTGCCTGGTCCCTCTGCACAATCACAACATTCCTTATGCACTTCTCTACTGCAAACACTGTGGGCATTTGTGATTCTAGGAGTCCGTTCTGATTGCAGTGAGAGAGGAGGGTGCTTAGCAACTCATACTGAATATCTTGTTTGGGGGCCAGGACCATGTATTTTGATACCTATCACAATCCTCTGGGTGCAACTACAATTCAAATAACACTTTTTTTCTCATTTGTTTCCCATTTTTACTGACAATCCTTTTTTTTTTCTAGACCATCCTCCCTGCTATCTAATTGCATCCCTTTCTCTCTCAGCTGTTGCACATTTACCTCCCTCCTACTATGCTGTTGTTTCCCAAACCCTTTACTCAACAATTATTCCATGCCCCTATTTTCCCACTCATCAGTTCTGGACTTTCCCCATAAAAAGCTCCAAACAAAGAAGCAATGTGAAATTCCTAAGATCTCTGACACTACCACTATTGTGGCACACAGCTTGTTTATTTCAGTTTGCTGTTTGCAATGCCAGGGAGCAGAGTGGAGGACTTTGCTGGTACAATTGTGAACAAGTATTCGCTCAGTCCTAACCTTCATCACAGAACAGAGAGACGATTGTTCCTGTTTCTTCTCTGACACTAGTAAGAAAATCTATGCAATATAGTAGCTTTGATCATGGGCTGCATCTGAACTGCCCTTAGTTCAACTCAGATCATGTGGGGGCAAAAAGCAGATAACTGTATGTTGTTCGTCCTCCCAATCCCGAGGCCAGCTGGGGAACAGGCAAGTCCCTAGCATGTTTATAGATTTTAAGGCTAGAAGGGATCATTCTAGTGACCTAATCTGACCTCCTTCATGGCTGCTTGAATTTTTCTCCAACTTCCCCTGATGATCAGCTCAGCACCCACAGAATATTGGGACTTAGGGGCGCTGCAGCTTGTCCTCTAGAGCTAGAGGAGTTGGCTCAGAAGCCCTATACCCATGACATCAACTTTCAGCTTTCCCCAGGGGGTGCTCCATCCTTGCTCTGCCCTGAGGCCATGACCCCTCTCCTCTCCTTTGCCCCTCAAGGTCCCACCTTCACTCTACCTTTCCCCACCCAGCTCTGCCCCTTCCCCAAGACTCTGCCCCCACCCTGAATTTTCCCAACACAGCTCTTCCCCCTCCTCTGAGCACAACCCACTCTCACTTTACCTCATCCCTCCCATCTTCCTCCCTCCCACTGCAGATCAGCTGTTTGGTAGTGGGTGGGAGACACTGGGAGGAGAGGGAGCAGCTGATTGGCAGGTGGCTGGTGGTTGCTGAGCACCCACTATATTTTTCCATGTGTGCTCCAGTCCCAGAGCACTCATGGAGTAGGCACCTGTGCCTATGCCACTCAGGCTACGTCTACACTGCAGCGCTATTTCGGGATACCTCTGGTATCCCGAAATAACTATTCTGCATCTTTTGAGCACACCAATTATTTCAAAATATAACAGGCTCACTATCCTGACATCCCTTTAAACCTTATTCCACGAGGAGTAAGGGACGTTTCTGAATAGTGATTTATTTTGAAATAAGTGCTGTGTAGACAGTGCCAAATTTCAAAATAAGCTATTTTGAAATAACATTGAAATAAGATACACAATTTGCATAGCTCAAACTGCGTATCTTGTTTCAACCTACAGTGCAGTGTAGATGCACCCTCAGAGATTGCCCCAGGAAGATACAATCCTCCTTAGACCAGTTAAATCGGCCAGAGTGGGTAAGGTAGTCCATACACTCCGGCCCAATGTATGTAGGTCTGGGCATCTCAGGATCTGCTCTAGCTCAACCAGAAGGGTTTGGGTTTGATGCTGGAATAATTTAGTGATATTCCATGGCCTGTGTTGTACTGCAGGTGAGACTAGCTGACAAGAAGCAATGGGCTTTAATTGCAGCAAGTGAGGTTTAGGTTGGATATTAGGAAAAGCTTACTAACTGTCAGGGTGGTTAAGCACTGGAATAAATTGCCTAGGAAGATTGTGGAATCTCCATAATTGGAGATATATAAGAGCAGGTTAGATAAACACCTATCAGGGATGGTCTAGATAATAAGTCCTGCTTAGTGTAGGTGACTGGACTAGATGACTTACCAAGGTCCGGTCCTGCATGTCTATGGTTCTATAATAATGATCCTTTCTGATCTTTAAAAAACAATCTATAAATACTCAAGAAAATTGTCATCAAATTGGAAGCAATTTAATAAAGCAACAAAAATTATTTGAGGGGCTGGAGGGAATTGAGAAAAGATGAAGCCAATTAATATGTAGAGCTTAGCTAAAGGATAATGGCAGGGGATATGCATGCCTCCAGGAATTTGGATGGGTTAGTAAGCAAGGGAGGAGGAACTGTCTCAGGTAGTGTGAATAACTAGGAGTACAGGGATGGCACTGAGTAAAGAAAACAGGAAGAAACTGCAAGCAGTGAGGCCTATTAGACTGTGCAATGTTCTCCCAAAAGAAGCAGTGAAAGCCCCAAACACCCAAGTCATTTAATTTGGACTGGATAATGTATTTGAAAACATGTGGGCAGGGGGAAATGGACTAGACAACTTTCCATCTCTAATTTCTATGAGAAATGGAAAAAATAGCAAGTTATAGCTGAGAAAATTGAGCACCGCAGAAAAGGGAGTATGGTAACCAGGGAAAATGGATGCTTGTGCCAATATTTAATTGGTTAGCATCACCACATCTCCCTTTTGCTGCTTCAGCCCCCAGAGAGATTGGGGTTTAAACAGACAGCAGAATTTTTTTTTTTAAGACATGGAAATTGGGTAAGATGTGTTGAGATCTGGGAACGTAAATGTGATAGCTGGATAAAATCTATCAGTGACAAATTCAATGAGTATTGAACATGCTGGATGCAGGGGCCAATACACATCTCTCTGCGTCTGTGAGCAGCTATGAGCTTGTCTATATATGGTTTCTGTATCCATTTCATTATATCAGTTTGGCAATGGGTGTAGTTAAACAGCAGAACCAACCCCTTAGAATGGATGCAGTGATATCAGTATAGAAGTGTTTAGCTGTACTAAGCATCCTTCAGTCTCAGACTGTGCATATGCACCCATGAGCGAGAGAGAATTTGCTCAGTTGGTATTATGGAAGCTGTGGTTGTGGGTGAAGAAAGAGATGTACACGAGAGAGAGAATCTCTGCCATGTCTGTCAGTTTTAAAGGTTGTGTTTTTACTCATTGGGCTCTGCCTTCTATAAGCTCTTTTCTCCTCTACTAAACTGGCCTGCTTCCTCTCTCAACTCTGGAGACCTTTGTTAAGCTCCTGTTCCAAAGGCTGCCACTGTGAGTGTGATCTTCCCAAATATCCACATCCATATCTATTTCTTTGCAGTCTCAGTTGCATACATCCTTCTGCAATTTTGAACCACAACCAGCCTACTTGTAGATGGTACATCTACACAACAGGGCTAAAAGTTGAATTAAGCTATACAACTTCAGCTACGTCAATTGCATAGCTTAAATCAAAATAGCGTCATTCGACTTTTGTTGCTGTCTACATAGCAGGAAGTCGAAGGAAGAATACTCTTCTTTCGACTTCCCTTACTCCTCATGAAATGAAGGTTACCATGAGTGGGAGTAAGAAGTTCTCCAGCTCAAAATAAAGGCTTATAGTGCAAATGCGTCAGTTAATCCGAAATAGTGCTCTTGTGTAGACTTACCCTTAAAGAACATGATTTACCCTCTCTCTACTGGCTGTAAACTCCTACTTAAATATCATATTAGCTAACATGCTTTAAGAACATCACTCTTTTCCATTGTCCAGCCAAACTCTGGATGTAATTTCCCATGACCCGATTTCATCAGGCTTTTCTAATCCTCCTCTAGCGTTGCTGACTCATGCAATCTGGAGTTTTGCTTAAAGTCCATGCTCCAGGAATCATGAGAATTTCAGATTTCATTAAAAAAAAAACTTCCTGCCTTCATTGTTGCAGAATAAAAGCCAGAAAACATGACCTAAGGTTCATAAACAAAAAGGCAAAGAAAAACAGACCAAACTTAAAAAAAAAAAAATCTGATGATTTTTTAAGGCAATCTTTTGAGGATTTGGGTTGGTGATATTGCTTCTCCATTATCATCTCTGCTGAGTTGTATAATATAATTTTGAAACTTGAACTTCAGTGGCAGTTTTGCTTAGGAAAGAGCAACAAAATTTAGCAAGCCCCTGCTCTTCCCTCCCCTCTCACCACCACATATAAAATACCTGTTGTGCTCTGAGGGCAGGGGGCTGGGCTTGAGGACCTCTTGAGGTCCCTTCCAGTTCTAGTGTTCTATTAATCTATTTGATCCACAACTAAGGAGGATGCAATGTGGCATCTGTGCAACAGCTTAAATTTGCAGCTAAAATGTGTTGAAAACTTGCCAGGCCTGCAGTAAGATAGCCATGCAGGAAGTTGCCAAATGCGGATAATTTTGTAAATCCATGTTTAGCAGGTCAGTAGAGGCAAGGTGCTTGATTTCTAGAGTAAGCGGATTTAAGCCTACATTGCTGTATAAGGACTGGAAGAAGCCACATTTCACCTCCCCAGCTAAAGGATTGCAAAACGGAGCTGATATCATTTTTTTTCTAGTGGAAATTTTGACAAAATGAAAAGTTTGAGGGATTTGCATTATTGCTGTGGCAGTGGGGTTGGATGCTGTTGGTTTGTTTTGTTTTTTGTCAACATTTTCATGGAAATTTAAGTTTTCAGCCAAAAAGTCAAAATCCAAAAGATAGCAGCTGAAATATTTTGACAGAAAAACAAAGTATTCCCCACAGGAAGAAGATACTGCATGAAAAGTTTGAGTCAAAACCCCCATTCTTCACAGAAAAGTTTTGACCAGCCCCAATTAAAATATCACTGAAAGATGAGGAGATTGGTAGCAGTATATCAATGGTGAAGTGAAGGAAGTTAGCAGCTCCTAGCATTTGTGCCGCAGCTGCAAGCAGCAGCACTGTATTGTGGTTCAACGGAAATGGCACTGGCTCAACATACCTGGAACTTTAGAGTAGTTTAAAAACACTGTGAAAGTCAGACTCCAACCTGATTTATTTGCCCTGTTCCTTACTTTGTCAAATAGATGAATAATCACTAAACCAAAAGGAGGCCAAACCCTCTCCAGGTACTCATCTGCCTACCACAAAGAGACACAAAATGACCTCTCTGCAGCAGTAATGATTTTGCACTTTTGTAGTTTCTCAGTAAGTTTTTTCCCTCAATGCTTTGATATTGCCATATATTTTCATAGCTTTGACCCAAGAGTGACCTCTTGAGTCACACACTTCACATCTGTGCTGTGTGTGAACTGAACTGCAAAATCAGAATTTCTGGAGGTAACAGAAATTCAGATGTCACCATGCCCCGAGGATTGTGAAAACTGAATTATTTACTTTGCATCAAAAGAAAGTAATTTCTGTAAGAAAACATGGTATAAATGGGGCTGTAAATAATTAGACAAATTAGTCAAGTTAAACCTTCTAAAAATGCAACACAAGGGAGTCAAACTGGTGATTAATGTTGTACGTTAGCATCTTGTAGCACATAGCTGCAAGTGTGGGTTCCAATGCCAGATACAGACTGGTTCGCAGATGGTGTGTATGTGTGTTTTGGAGAATTGTACAGGATGGGTGTTTGGGGGGGGAGGCATGATGTGAAGGAAAGCAAATATAATAAAACTTGTCACAAAATTAAATATTTGAAGAAACACTGTGGCTCAGCAACTCACATTAATATATTAATACTGTTTGGGGCATAAATCTCTTGTGTTTCCAACTGGGCTGCAAAATGAATCTGAAATACTGGCTCAATAGCCATCAGCTTCTAAGGGTATGTCTACACTATAGAGTTTTGTTGGGAAAACGGCAGTTTTTCTGACAAAACTTCAGTTATGTCCAAACTGCAATCGTGTTCTTTTGAAAGTAAATCGGAAGAACAGAGGGGTTTTTCTGACAGCGGTAAACCTCTTTCTATGAGGAAGATAGCCTTTTTCGAAAGAGATCTTTTGGAAAAAGGTGTGTGGACGGGGAGGAGAGTTTTCTTTCGAAAGAAGAGGCCTCCAGGTAATAACACAGGTGCCCTGGTGAACACTCCATCCATGCTAATCACAACTCTATAGTTCCTGTCTCCTGCCAGCTCTTAAAGCTACAAGCACCCTGGACAAGCTTTGTGGCAGGAAGCCAACGGTGGAGCAGCACCCTGACCACACGGCTCTCCCTACCACACAACTCGGAGGTATGGCCGAGCAACAAGCCCCCCAACACTCCTGGCCCTCACAGGGAGCAGCCCCAGCGCTCCCAGGAGCCATCCGGGGCAGCAAATGCTGGGCACCTTCCTGGTCCAGAGCAGAGATCCTGTTCTTCCTGGAGCTGCGGGGGAGGAGGCCACATTGCAGGATCCCCGCTCCGGGAGGCGCAATGCTGACATTTATGGCTGGATAGCCGAGGCACCTTGGACCAAGTCAGGAGCAAGGTCAAGGAGCTGCGCCAAGGATATGCCAGGGCCAGGGAGTGCAGCTCTTGCTCCGGGGCAGGACCACTCTCGTGCCCATATTACGGGGAGCTGCACAGAATCCTGGGGGTGGTGAAGCCCTTTCCCCACCTGTAACGCCCAGGGTTGCCTGGCCAGAGCTCCTTGATGAGAAGGAGGAGGACGACGACGAACAGCAGCTGCAGGAGGAGGAGGTCACAGCCAGTATGGTCACCCTCACCCTGGAGCCAGTACCCCAGACCCTGGACATCTTCCAAGCATCCTCTGATACTGGGGAGGGATCATCAGGTGAGTGCTGTCAGTTTTCCACACACACACAGGGTGGGGGAGGCGGGTGCAGAGGGGATGGGGAGTGATCGTCGCTCTGCCTGCTCGGCCTGGGCAGCGTGCTGCACTCTGTGGACATACAAGCATGTGCAGCAGCAGTGTGCACCACATGGCCTCAGGAGCCAGCCCTGGAGCACCCACGGGCTCGTGCTCACAGGCTGTGTGGAGGCCCCACACACGTGTGACCCCTGAGGAGACACCCTCCCACCACCAGACACCATTGGAAGCAGGCTGGGCACAAGGGTGCACTCACGACCCCAAGCACTCCAAGGAGTGCCGCACACAGCACAGGGTCATGCTGCCAGGTGCAGGTGTGTGCGCAGCCCCCATGGAAGGCCAGGCTGCTCCAGGCCCCTCTCCCACCCATGGCATCTCAGTGTGACCGGACACTTCCCTTGCCTGCTTGTCCGTGGGACGGGGGTAGGGAGTGGCGGGAAGCTTGGTCCCCTGGGCACCTTGGGGCCTCTGTGAGGCAGGTCCTGCAGTGCAGGCCTCACATGGCCAGGCTCACGAGATATCATTGTCCTCTGGGCCAAGGGCTGTTGGTCGCTGCTTACACAGCAGGGCACAGCCTCATGCACAGTGTCTGCATGGATGACTGACCGCCTGTACTGGATTGAGCCCTGCCCTTTAGGGGTTCTGTCTCCCCCACACACACGGGGCTCGACCTCGCTCTCCGGCCTGCTACTTCGCCTTGGGTGTTTTTATCCCCTAAGCCGCATTCCACATGCCCACCAACTCTGCCGAGGGGAGTGAGGGGGACCTGGGCCTGCCCTCTCTCCAGGTCCCAACCCAGGGCCCTAAGGTGGGGAATTCCTTCCCCCCAACCTGGCTGACGGGGCTGTCCACCACAACTTGTCAGCCTGCAGGTTCCACTTGCCCGCCCTGGATTGCTTCCTCACCACCCTATGGTCTCACCCTGGTGCAGACCCATCCCTGGGCTGATCACTGGGTCCAAATGGCCCCACCTTGCTGCCTCCAGCTGTCCGCCCCTCCTCCGGGCTTGCTGCACCCTTCTTATGGGGCTGCCCATCTTCCACCAGCCCAGTCCCTGCTCATCCCTGTCCCGCGGGACTGCCCCGTACTTCCGGGACTGGCCCCTTGCGTCCTGACATCAGCCCCCAGCCGTGCATGTGCCTGCGTCTTCTGGGCCCGCAGATGTGCATGCGCTGGCATTCTCACAGCTTGCGCCAGCCGCCGCTTTTTCTCCTGCCGTGCCGGTGGGAGCCCGGCCTTCGCCTGGGTCCGTCCTCTCAAGAGTCTTCCAGCTAGTGCCTGGTTTCCTCACCCCATCACACTGCCTCTCCCTCTTTTCCTCCACAGCCGGACCAGCCATCACTGAGGGACCATCCACGCCATCACAGGCAGCTGCCCGACCCTGTGGGAGTCGCAAGCACAGGAGAGTCCACGAGGACCTCATGAGGGAGCACAGTACCATCCTGCAAGACATGCAATAAACCCTGGCCAAAAAGGTCTGGGATGACACCGAGTGGTGCAACTGAATGTGGGACCAGCTTGTGCAGCAGGGTGAAAAATTGCGTGCCACCATCCGGGAAGTGATGGCATATCCGGCTCCTGTTCCCATTCTAGCCCTCCCCACTCCAGCCCCTGTCCCCACTCTAGCCGCTTCCCCCACTCCAGCCCCTGTCCTCACTCCAGCTCCCCCTGCCATGCCTATGCCCCCTCATCCCTTCAGCCATCCCTAACCCCACTCCAGCCCCCCATCCTGCCCACCCCTTGTGGTCCCAGGCCCCAGCCACCCTCACGTTCACCGAGGTTCCCGGACCCGAGGTGGCTCCATCAGCCACCCCACACACCACTCCCAGCCCTGAAACCCCCCTTCTCCCTCCCCCCTCCAGGTTCTCTGCCCCCCTCCTCCCCAGTTACTTTTCTTTGGGAAAAATCCAAAGTTGTTGTAGTTCTACTCAAAACTGCTGTGTTTATTGGGAGTAGAGGGAAGGGGAGTAGGGAGGAGTTGTGGTTGGAAAGGCATAGGGGGGCAAGGCAGAGGCCCCTATTGGGGAGGCCCTGGGGAGAGTTACTGGGGTCCTTCAGGGAGCCTCTCCCTCAGGGCCTCCTGGATGTGCATCCCAGCCTGATATGCCTGGCAGATGGCCACTGTCTGCAGCTGCTCGAAGGTCCTCCCTTCTTCCCCTGGGAGGAAGGCCTCTCCATTGCTTTCCACAATGTTGTGGAGAACACAACACACCATGACCACCTCGGGATGTTGTGGTCCCCCATGTCGAGGTGGGTCAGGAGGTACCTGAACCACGCCTGGAGGCACCCAAAAGCGCATTCCACCTGCATGCAGGTCAGGTTGAATTGTTCCCTGCTGGGGTCCACGTGGCCAGTGTAGGGCTTCACGAGCCATGGCATGAGTGGGTAGGACATGTCCTCGACGATGCACAGTGGCATCTGGATGTCCCCCACGTGAAACTCCCACTGGGGGAAGAATGTGCCAGCCTCCAGCTTGTAGTAGAGGCTCAAGTTCCTGAATATGTGGGCATCGTGTACCCTGCCCGACGACCTGATGAAAATGTCCAAAAACTGTCCACAGTGGTTGACCAGGGCCTGCAGCACCATGGAGAAATAGCCCTTCCTATTGATGTATTGGGCTGCTCAATGATGTGGTGCACAGATTTCAATGTGGGTTCCATCTATGGCTCCCCCGCAGTTGGGGAACCCCAGGGTGCCGAATCCTGCAATGATGGGGTCCAGGTCTCCAAGGCGGATGACCCTACGCAGCAGGATGGAGTTGATGGCCCTCATCACCTGCAGAAGGAGACAAAGAAACAAATAAAACAGAGAATGAGAGGGAGTGCCTGAGCCCTTGGGAGGTGCCTGCTCCCTTTCCCTCCCCCCCCAAAAAACCCCAGGAGCCATCCCCATGAGGCCTCCCCCAACCCCCCGCCAGCAGCAGGGCTGTGTGAGGGTGGGACAGCACAACACCCCGGAGATGGGGCTTCCCTCCTACCCCCAGGCCATTCCCGCACCCCTCACCCTCCCTTTTTCCTAGGGTGCCCCCTTTCCAGTATTCCCCCCACCCCTTCAGGGACTGCAGCCTGAGCGTGCCTTACCTCCATGAGGAGGGTCCTGATGGTGGACTTCCCCACGCCGAACTGGTTGGCTGCCAACTGGTAGCTGTCCGGGGTGGTGAGCTTCCAGATGGCAATGGTGACCCGCTTCTCCAGGGGGGTGGCAGGCCATAGGTTGGTGTTGGGTTGTCGGAGGACAGGGGCGAGCCAGGCACACAGCTTCATAAAGGTGGCCTTCTGCATGCGGAAGTTGTTGAGCCACTGCTGGTCATCCCACTGCTCCATGACGGGGCAGTCCCACCAGTCAGAACTGGTGTCCAGCCTCCAGAATCATCTTTGTACCGTGGGGTGCAGGTGCCAGGGCATTGCTCCCATATCCTGGCAGAGGGACTCACAGATGAGCTCGGAGTTGAGCTGGGACAGGAGCACCAAGACTGTCTGTACAAACAGCTGCAGAACCTGCAGCATGACAGTGTGGGGCCATTGCAGGCCCAGGGCAGCTCTGGCTCCATAGCAAAAAGAATGCTGTGGTGTCCAAAAGCTGGGCAACCAAAGCATACATCGCACAAGCTTTGCTGTCCCTCAGAGAGGTAGGCAAACACACAGCAGAACCTTAGAAACAGCTGTCCAGGGGCGGGGGAGGTCCCTTTAAGCACACGTCTCAGATAGCCTTAGGCAACAGCACCCGGAAGCAACTGCTGACCCACTGCCCTGGCTGAAGCAGTTCCGGGCGGCCTTTTATGCGAGAAAGCATCCAATCAGTCTGGACGCTCTCTTTCGAAAAAGCAGATTGCTTATTTCATGCGCTTTTGTGTGTGGACATTCTCTTTCGAAAGAAGTTTTTTTTGGAAGAGCTCTTCCGAAAAAAGCTTCTTCCAAAAGAAGCCCGTAGTCTAGACATAGCCTCACTCTCAAATCATTGTAGAAGATGGGAATATTTAATATCTAGTCTTTCCTCGTGTGTCTTATGTTGGTAAATTTTTGAAAGATCAGACCCCAATTATTCTCAGGGAGGAAAGAGGAAGCAGAACTTTAGAGTTTGCTTGTATACTGTCCAACATACCATTATTGATTTATCCCAGGATGGTAATTACAAACCACCAATGCTCCAAGGTTTTCCTTTTGACTTCCAAAACTCAGTACTAGCACTGGGTAGGGAGGAATTGTGCAATAGAGATTACAAGGGAAAAAACAGAAGAAACACATAATGAACACCTGCCTGTTAATGACAAAAATACTGCACCAGTTCCTAACATTACAAATGGAAAAGCCATTTAATCTAGGAGGAAGATATTTGATTCTACATTGCTCTGCTTTTGTGTCATCAGGTCTTTTTCCACTAGCCCAAATTCAACTCAAGCAAAATATAATGGGCTAGAGCTCTGTTTCTATGCTTGAAACTTCATTTCAATAAGTTCACATCTATTTCATTGCACTGAGAACCAGAAATAATATGTGGCTGGGGGAAAAAAGAAAAGAATGATTCTGTGGGAGAATTGAAATTCAATTCCTTTCTTTCATTTCAATCTATTGAGGTTGACTTTTGAATTGGCAGCTCTGTCAAAGAAGAATTTTGCTCAAAATTAGAGACACAGACATGTGTTGGTCTTATCAAATAGATAAAATAAAAATACTTCAAATCTCTGTAGCACTGTCAGTCAGAGAAATCGGAGTTAGGGGAATACCACAAAAATATTTTCACAAATATTCACTTTGATTTTAAAATTAATTAATTCAAGCAATATTTGCTTCCCACAAATATGCAGATGATTGAGTTTAATACACACAAATGTCCATGGAAACTAAAGTTGAAAATCACACATAAGTACTCATGGAAAGTCAATTTCACATAGACCAGAAAATCAGCCAGAGACAAATTTGGCTGTACCCTTCAGAACCAGGATTTTGGACATATGCAATTATTTTATGGGACTATGAAGGAAAATGAAATTGATGCTTTATATCCAGCTAATAGATGTGGCAGTAGGGTATTGTTTGAAGCAATGATGCCTTAGACAAATGATGGGGCCCAGAAAGGAGAAAGTGTACCATTTTTTAAAAAAAATTAAATTTCTTTACTCTATTTTTTTGCTACTTCAAAGCCCAAAGAGGTTTTTTCAAGCCCCTCCTCCTGATAATAATTGCTACATTCATTCAATCAAGGAACAAAAATATCATCTGGTAACTTAAGGGACCAATCCCCTGTAGGTACCACAGCTAGAAAGATTGTTTACTAATACAGCCAACCCACTGAGGAAGAAAATCTTTCAGAAAAAAAAAAATTTAAATAAATGTAATGAATAAAAGAGAGGATGCGACTGCAATGCTGTTGTGTCCATGAAGACTAACACAATGGGAAAAATAGATCCAGAACTGAGAAGAAACCTTGAGAATCCATTCGCTTTTCTGAGAGGAATTGCAGGAAAGTGCAAACAAAGCAGTTCAGGTGTATGTAACGAGCTTATTTTCACAAACATAATTTTTCCTCAATCAATAACCATTTTCTCAGTGCAAGAATTTCAGAACTATACAGTTTGCCAATTCTTATGTAATCAGAGGCATGTGTGACAGTAGGAGCTTAATAAACAATTAAGTGAAGGTCTTTTATCTGGCTCTCCCTTCCTTCTTACTGGCTGTCAAATTCCTTATATGCTAGGTCTGTTTCAAAGTAGGTTTAAGTCTGCATGGCAAGGACTATCTCTTCCCCCATTTTCTACACAATCCACAACAATGTTGTGCCAGTACAGTGGTTAAATGGAGACTCCAAGCTGTAGATTCTTTCAATCCAGCATTTTTGATAGGACTAAAATCACTTAGGCTATGTCTACACTGACGGGTTCTTGCGCAAGAACCCGCAGCGCATCCACACTGCCCACCCGCTCTTGCGCAAGAAGATTTACAGTACGGCGTCGGAAGACAGGGCTTCTTGTGCAAGAGCTACGCTCTTTTCTAACAAGTGTAAGCCCTCTTGCACAAGAGGGCAGTGTGGAAGCACGGCAGGGGCTTCTTGCGCAAGAAGTGGCCTCCAGGAAAAAACACAGGTGGCCTCTCCAACACTCTGTACGCGCAATCACAATTCGCTGGTTTTCCCTAGCCGGCCTCCTCTTAAAGGCACAGGCACCCTGTGGAGCCACGTGGCACACACAGCCTGGGTAGCAGCCAGGGGGAGCGATGACAGCCACCCAGCCACCACGCTGTCCTCCAGGCCTCACTCAGGAACCACCCCAGAGCACCAAGCGGCGGGCCCCATGCTGGGGCACTGCTGAGGTCAAGGACCTCCTGGACCTCTGGGGCCAGGAGGAGGCCCTCCAGAACCCCAAGTCCAGGAGGCGCAATGCAGATATCTTCGTCCGGATGGCCCAGGCGCTGGCTGCAGAAGGACACCTGGCCAGGACCCTGGAACAGGTCCACACCAAGGTGAAAGACCTGCGGCTCAGCTATGTGCAGGCCTGTGGCGGAGCCACTGCCTGACCCCACTACCAACGCCTGCACAGCATCCTGCGGGACACGGGGGCCGAGGCCCTGCAGGCACTGGTGGACTCATCGGTGGCCACCCCAGTGGTCCGGCCGCCGGAACCACAGGAGGAGGAGGGCAACCGGTCCACCGAGGAGGAGGGGGAGGAGGAGGCGGAGGACAGCAGCCAGACTCCATCGGCCCGGCCCAGCGGCCAGGACGTGTCCCGGGCCTCCTCGGAGGCTGGCGAGGGATCCTCCGGTGAGTGTCACGGCTGCCACTCGCAAGGGTGCAGGGGGGCTACGGGGTGGGGGAAGAGGGAGCAGCACACGGCTCCTCCTGGCCATGTGCTGCGCAGCAGCATGCAGCATGTGCAACCTCATGCAGCCAGACCAAGTGGCACACAGATGCGGCAGCCAGCCCCAGCACACCCCTGGGACCTTGCGGGTCATGCACGCCCAGCCCAGGGAGGGGGGGCGGCCAGGAGCAGCCCAGCCCCAAGGGTGCTGACCCCACACAGCCCAAAGGGTGTCACCCATAGCACGCAACCATGGCCACCCATGGGACACAGTTGCTGCCCCAGAGAAAGGCACAACAGGCCTCCCACAGCACCCGCGGCCCCCTAGGGGCCTCCGGGCCACCTCGGGCCCCCTGCTACTCCCAGGGAAATCCCCCCATACCAGCTTCACCCGTCCCCAGGTGTCATGGCACGTGAGACACTGGGAGGAGGGCATGGGGTGCCCGGAAAACCATGGGGCAGGGCTTACTGACCGCCTCACTGTCGTCTGCTTCCCCCGCAGCGGGACCCCCTGCCAGCGAGGGACCCTCCAGCCCCGTCCTGCTGGCACTGAGGAGCCAGGGCCTGTTGCAGCGCTCCCGGGACCGCCACCACCTGCTCCACCACCACGTCTGTGCGATTAAGTGCATTAAGCGCTTACTCGCTCCTAAGATCCACGCAGAGGAGTGGCAGGAGCAGGTGTGGGGCCAGTACCTGGAGCGCTGCGACTGCGTTTGCATCCTCCTGAGCACAGTCGCGGAGCGCATGGGCCCTGTGCCATAGCATAGTGTGGCCAGGTGCCCCCTGCTGTTCCCCCTCCTGTGCCCAGCCCTCCCCCTGCTTCCCCCCCTGCTGTGCCCTGCCGTGCCCATGCCCCCTCCCATGGCCCCCCGATCTCGGCACCTCTTGGTGCAGCCCACCCCGACCCAGCACGAGGGACACCAGAGCCCCCGCAACCATGGGGGTGGGAAAAGCTACCCTACCCACCCATGAGGCCCTCCCTGTTAGGAGCCCCCTTCTTCCCCCCTCCCAGTTAAGAGCCCTCCTCCTCCCCTTGTAAATAAACCTGTGTTACCTGTTAACTGAGTGCATGATATTTATTGGGAGGTGAGGGAAGGATGGTGGGAAGGCGTGGTGATGGGAGTGGGAAGTGGGAAGTGGGAGCATGGGGGGAGCCCCACGGTTGGAGACGTAGGTGCAGCCTACTGTGGGGCCTGGTCGAGCAGTACCCGGAGGGCTTCCTGGATCCGCACCCCGTCGTGGTTCGCCTGCCGGGTGGCGGCCGTCTGAGGCTGCTGGTAGGCCTGGTTCTCACCTGCCATCCACCCCCACAATGGCCTCCCACTTCCCCACAATGATATTGTGCAGCACGCAGCACACCATGATGACCTCCAGGACGTGCTGCACCCCCATGTCCAGGCGGATCAGGAGGCACCTGAAGCGTCCCTTCAGATGCCCGAAGGTGCACTCCACAGGGTTGCGGGCCCAGTCCAGGTGGGCATTGAAGGCGGCCTGGCTGCGCTCCATCGTCCCGTGTATGGCTGCATGAGCCAGGCCATCAGGGGGTAGGCTACGTCCCCGACAATGCAGAGGTCCTGCTGGGGGAAGTAGGTCCCCGCCTCTAGCTTGTGACATAGGCCTGAGTGCCAAAAGATGTGGGCATCGTGGGCTCGGCTGGAACACCCCACATAAATGTCTTGGAACCGGCCCCGGTGGTCCACGAGGCCCTGGACCACCACTGAGCAGTAGCCCTTCCGGTTGATGAACCGGGCCACCTGGTGCTCCAGTGCCCGGGTGGGGATGTGGGTCCCATCCACGGCTCCCCTGCATTTCGGGAACCCCAGGGTGGTGAAGCCGGCAAGGGTGGCATCCAGGTCACGGGGGCAGAAGACCCTCTAGAGTAGCATGTCACTGATGGCGCAGACGACCTGCAGAGGGGCACATGGGAGCACAGGGGATGCATGGAATGAAATGCGGTGGGTACATGGGCCCTGAGGGCGTGCCCGCCGCCCTTCGATGCCCCCTCCCCCCATGCATGCCAGGGCTCCCTCCCCCAAGAGTTCCCCCCTGCCGGCAGGGCTACATGAGGAAGGGACGGTGTGACCCCCTCCCCCCACAGCCCTTCCCCGGCCTGGCCTCTTCCCTTCCCCAGGGCGGGCCCCCGGGCCCCCGGGTGCCTTACCTGCCGGACGACCATGCCGACGGTGGACCTGCCCACCCCGAACTGGTTTCCCATAGAGCGGTAGCTGTCCAGGGTGGCCAGTTTCCACAGGGCGATCACGACCCTCTTGTCCACGGGGATGGTGGGGCACAGGTGGGTGTCCTGCCTCCAGAGCGCAGGGGCGAGCCAGGTGCAGAGCTCATGGAATGTCCCCCTGCACATCCGGAAGTTCTGCACCCATTGCTGGTCGCCCCATTGTCCCAGCACCAGGTGCTCCCACCAGTCCCCGCTGGTGTCGTGTGTCCACAGACGTCTGTCGGTGGTGGGGTGGGGGTGCCCGGCAACAGCTGCGGCACCGGTGATGAAGGCCTGCAGGTGCTGCCCGGTCTCCAGCTCCCGCTGGAGCAACGTGGCTTCCTGGTGCAGCTGCTCCACGGCCTCAATGATAGCTGTGAGGGGACACTGCTGGCCGGGGTCCTCCTCCGGCTCCATGGCTGTAATGGGGGGGAGGAGGAGGGGGCAAGGGTGCCCAGGGGCACTTGCCAGGGGCTGTGGTGCCCTAGGCATCTAGAGGTGAGATTTCACGGGCGTGGCTGTGGCTCTCAGTCCCTCAAGGAGGTGCCTAAGCACACAGCCCCAGGGAAACGGCCTTCCAGGGGTTCCTTTAAGTGTGTTTCCCAGTGGGGGTCTGGCGCACGTCCACGGATCCCACTAGTGACCTCTTGCCATGGCCGAAGTGGTTCCGGGACCACGTTCTTGTGCAAGGGTGTCCCGCCAATGTGGACGCTTTCTTTCGCAAGAACTCAGCATTCTTGCGCTGTGCTTCTGGCTGTGTGGACGCTCTCTTGCGCAAGAACCCATCAGTGTAGACATAGCAATGTTTAAAAAATATTATTTCAAATGAGATAGCATTTTATGCCTATGTAAATAGTTAAAGCCAGTAGCCAATATCATAGTGTATAAAAAGCCTAATGACAATAACCTCCAAGTTGCTGTAAAAAAAACCCCCAATAATAAGAAAATAGCTGCCTACCCAAGAACCTGAGGAACAAGTTTCAGAGGGAAGCAAATATAAATCTCAAAATTATAAAACCCATAATAAGTAACAATGAAAATAATTGACACAATGTATAGCACCCAATGCTACCTTTTCACCCAATGCTACTAATGAAAACTCTGAGAGGCCCTTAATGCTAAAGAGTTCTGTTGAAACTGCTTTTAATTGGACTCTATTGCCAAACAGGTATGACGGAGAAGCTGGCCAATCCCCATCCTTGCTTTGCAGAGACCACCTTCCTTGTCCTTTCAAGCAGTCAATAGATCTGTTCAGCTACAAGTGCATTGTCTAATCAGGCATCAGAAAGTCATGCCTAGCAAAACCTGGTACATTGTGGCATGTCACAAGTTGACCTAACAATGTGAAATAGGAGGTATTGGGTTTTGGAAGTAACCTCTGAAAACATGCTTAGTCCAGAGCTTCAACAACTGTAGCACTCTCATGTGGCTAAGCAAATCTCTTTTGCTCACTTTTTTTTAAAAGATGTATTTTTCTAATGTTCTGTCTTGAGGCAGAAGAAATTCCCAGAGTGAACATGAATTTTTCAAGAAGCTCAGATTTATCTATTGCCATTCTCCAAATATAAAAGAGTCAAAGGAGGCAATTTCTGATTTGCCTTCTTCTTTGAAGAGCAGCCTCTCCATCACAGGCATTTTTAATATAGCTTCCCTTCAACATATATACCATTTGTTCACCTTGGTTTCTGCCACCTCCCACTGTTAGTTACCACAGAAACCTCTCCTGGGTAAGCCATCTTTTTGTTCCTCTGCGTGTTAATCATTAACATCAGCCACTCAGGCTGAAAATAAAACACACTTTTTTATCAAATCAACAGGAATGTATTAACTGATGACGGGGAGAGAATAAAGCTATAGCCAACTCGCTGCACTCTTTAGCTGAAAGCTCCATTTACACACTGGGTTTGCTACCTTTTTACAGATACAGCCTGGAAAGAATGCAGAGTTATTAATAGTTGGAAGGGCAAGTCCGAGGAGTGGAAAGTGATGTATGAGGATCCTAAATGCCATTTATGTGTCTCACCATTCCAACAGTTATGAAAGCTGTGAACTTGCATTGCATCTAAAGTGCCAGATTTATCCTTGAACAGACACTAATGATTAAGGTCAGAAGTCAAAAAACATAGATAGGAAAAGCATTTAGGCTCTAATCAAAAACCTATTCAAGTCCTATTGACTTGAATGGCCTTTGGATCAGGCCTAACTGATTACACTGAGTCTTGTCGTGATTCTTTTTTGTTGCTTGCAGGTTGCCTGCTGTTCTAGCCCACTGTCCAGGAGCAGTGCAGGGACAGATTCAGATCAGCGTAGGGGAGAGCTGCCCTGACCTGGAAGAACTCAGACTGAGAGTGAGAGTGAGGGTCAGAGGAACAGACCCTTGCAGGAGGGAGTGATGCAGGATGGTTAAGAGCATAGTTTATTGTGATTTCATTTTTTGTCTTAGGGTCTCAGGACTTCTCCAAACTCATGAGAATTCTACCACTGTAATTTTTCTTCCACATGCTATTGGTAGCACAAGGGCTGGGGTCAAATAACTTGGGAGCCTAACTTCAAACTAGCAAACACCACCAGCTCAAGCTCCCACCCAGAATTTCATGGACCATTGGCACTTTTACTAGGCCATACGTCCCCACCCAAACATTGGGTCTGTATAGGAAACAAGGAAAGCATTTATAAGAGGAAAAGGAGACTACTTCATCAACTTGGGAAATCCAGCAACAAAATGTTTATATGACTGATAATTAAAGTGATCCCACAGAATAGCTCTGGCAGTATTCTATTAACTCTGTTCCCCACCCACCAGTGTGAATGTCCAATAGGCAAATATCCTTTTACCACATCATTTCTCCATCCCTCATTTTGCTAAACCCCACTTACAGCTGGGGGTCAGCAGGTAACATAGTCCCAGAGCACTAAGGCTTTTCTCGAGTTCCTTAGGAAATACTGCATGGTCCTCTCCTGATGCTCAGTAACCTGACTCAGCAGTAATGATTTCAGCTTTATGTAACAGGCTGGATAGGAGTGATTTCAGCAGCATTCAATCTGCTCTGCTGCTGTTTTCTCTGGCTTCAGCTGAGTCTTCCCAGCATGCTAAGATCCTCAGAAGAGGGGAACCAGCAGCATTTAGGACCTTTGAGAAATGTCCATAGTATTAAGTAGAAAATCTTGCCTCTCTCTTTTGAGTTCTAACTAATCAATTCTGTGTTTATATTCAGTTCATAGACTCATAGAAGATTAGGGTTGGAAGAAAAAGCAGGAGGCCATCTAGTCGAACCCCCTCATTCAAAGCAGGACCAACCCCAACTATCATCCCAGCCAGAGCTTTGTCAAGCTGGGATTCACAAACCTCTAGGGATGGAGATTCTACCACCTCCCTAGGTAACCCATTCCAGTGCTTCACCACCCTCCTAGTGAAATAGTTTTTTCTAATATCCAACCTAGACCTTCCACTCTACAACTTAAGACCATTGTGCCTTGTTCTGTCATGTGCCACCACTGAGAATAGTTCCAGTCTCTTTGGAGCCCTCCTTCACGTAGGTGAAGGCTGCTATCAAATGCCCCCTCATTCTCCTTTTCTGCAAGTTAAATAGGACCTGTTCCCTCTCCTCATAAGTTATGTGCCCCAGACCCCTAATCGTATTTGTTGCCCTCCACTGGACTCTCTCCAATTTTTCCACATTCTTTCTATAGTGGGGGACTCTAAACTGGACACAATACTCCAGATGTGGCTTCATCAGTGCGAAATAGAGGGGAATAATCACTTTCCTCAGTCTGCTGGTAATGTTCCTAGTAATGCAGCCCAACAAGGGCACAGTGTTGACTCATATTCAGCTTCTCATCTACTGTAATCTGCAGGTCCTTTTCTGCAGAACTGCCACTTAGCCAGTAATTCTCCAGCCTACAGCAGTACACGTGCTCCTTATGTCCCAAGTTCAGGGCTCTGCACTTGTCCTTGTTGAAGCTCCTCAGATTTCTTTTGGCCCAATCCTCCAGTTTGTCTAGGCCACTCTGGACCCTGCCTCTACTCTCCAGCATATCTAACTCTACCTACCCTCCCCCCCTCTCCTCCCAGCAGCTGCAAACTTGCTGAAGGTGCAATCCATCACATCATCCAACTCATTAATGAAGACACTGAACAAAACTGGCATCAGAACCAACCGCTAGAGCACTCCACTGGATACTTCCTGCCAATTAGACATCAATTTGTTGATCACTACCCATTAAGCCTCATGATCTAGCCAGCTTTCTATCAACCTTACAGTCTATTCATCCAAGCCATACTTCTTTACATTGTTGGCAAGAATACTGTGGAAGACCATAACAAAAGCTTTGCTGGCATATCATGTCCAGGTATATCACGTCTACTGCCTTTCCCATATCCACAGAGCCTGTTATCTCATCATAGAAGGCAATTAGACAAAGTGACTCCTGAAATGTCACTTGTGGGATTATGGGTAAAAAGCTTATACAAATGAAGTTCTACTTATAGCCACACTTCCTCATGTTTACCAGTAAATGGAGACAGAGAATTTGTTTCCCTTTGGAGGTTCTATCCATCTGGAATCTGGGTAAACAGTATGGCTGCGTCTAGACTGGCATGATTTTGCGGAAATACTTTTAACGGAAAAGTTTTTCTGTTCAAAGTATTTCCGCAAAAGAGCGTCTAGATTGGCACGGATGCTTTGCGCAAAAAGTGCTTTTGCACAAAAGCATCCGTGGCCAGTATAGACGCTGATTTTGCAAGCAAGAAAACTCCGATGGCCATTTTAGCCATCGGGCTTTCTTGCACAAAAAATTAAGGTGCCTGTCTACACTGGCCCTCTTGCGCAAGTATTCTAGCGCAAGAGGGCTTATCCCTGAGTGGGAGCGTGAAAGTATTTGCGCAAGAAGCACTGATTTTGTACATTACAAGGTCAGTGCTCTTGTGCAAATTCAAGCGGCCAGTGTAGACAGCTGGCAAGTTTTTGCGCAAAAGTGGCCACTTTTGCGCAAAATCTTGCCAGTCTAGACGCACCCTATAAGTTCTATTTCCTGCTTCTCTTAGTTTGATACTTCCAAAGACTGATAGACCCAGGGGATTTCCATACATCTTAGGTAGGGTGCATTATTCAGCTACTTCTGCTGATGATATAATGGAGATCACATGGCTTAGAAACCCATGGAAATAGGGACTAGTCTTTCTTTGACAAAATTACACTATGTTGTTTCATAAATTGGATTAGGAAATGAGATTACTGCATCTGACCACCAGTGAAATAGACATTTGCCCCTAACAGGCAGCATTATTGACATGGAATTATTAATACTTCCCTTTGAAAAGGTAGGATACCGGCTTCCCTTAAACAGATGCTGCTCAGAAAGCCATCTCTTGGTATTAGCAGTTACAAATTATATAAATTCAGGACTTCCCAACCTCCGTATAGTTAAAGGAAATGTGATGAGGGAAGCTATTATATGCAGCATCCATAAATGTCTTTGATCCTGATCAGTCAGGTTTCTGACCTGTGTAGGACTCAGAAACAGCACTGATATGACCAATGTGGAACATAACTTGCCAGTCAATGAAGACAAAAACAAATCTCATTTAGCACCATGTTGTTGTTGTTGTTGTTGTTGTTCGTCCATCGAGGTCGATGAGGACCACCAAGTGTCATCAGTTTAATTGGGGGTGGGTTCGGAGATGGCTGATTAGTCCAATCCGAGCCCGGAATTGACAGTTACAGTGGGGACATGGAAGATCGGACTGCCGACCAGAGGAAGAGGGGATACCAGCCCTGGACTTGCGAAGAAGACGTTTCTCTGCAGCATAACGCAGTCTCTTTTGTTCGTGGGCTATTGCACCATCATGTATTCGTCTACGCCAGGCGGAACGATCATCAGCAACACTCTCCCAGTTTCCAGGATCTATGTTACAGTTCTTAAGGGAGGCCTTAAGGGTGTCTTTGAATCTCTTCTTTGACCTCCAAGAGATCGCGCGGTTGTAATTTGCCATAGAGCATCTTCTTGGGCAATCGATCATTGGACATGCGCACAACATGGCCAGCCCATCTGAGTTGTGCCTTGCAAAGCATGGTGTGGAAGCTTGTCATATTAGCCTGTAGAAGAACATCAGTATCTGGAACTTTATACTGCCATCTTATCTTCAGCAGTTTCAGAGACAGTTCAGGTGGAAGTGATTCAGCTTTTTCGCATGACTATATACAGTCCAGGTCTCACAAGCATAGAGGAGGGTGGACAAGATGACCGAATAGCCTTTTAGCTTGGTCTCAGTCTTAATGCCTCTTCGATTCCAAACATTAAGTTGAAGCCTTCCAAAGGCTGCACTGGCTCTGGCGATTCTAGTATTTACCTCCTCGTCGATGTTGGCTGCCTTTGATAGAGTGCTGCCAAGATATGTAAACCTGTCCACGTTGTCGAGCTTCTGGCCATTGACGGTGATGGATGGCTCAGTGTAGTCACAGCCAGGGGTGGGCTGATGCAGAACCTTTGTTTTTTTGGTGGAGATCGTGAGGCCGAAGTTCATGCATGCTGCGGAGAATAGATTCATGCAGTGTTGCATGCCTGCTTGCGTACCTGAGTTGAGGGCGCAGTCATCCGCAAATAGAAAGTCACTAATGGTCTCAACCTGAACCTTGGTTCTGGTCTGAAGCCTTCTCAAGTTAAATAGCCTTCCATCAAAACGGTAGCGCAAGTCGATCACGACATTATTTTCTCTAAAGGCATCAATCAGCACAGCAGAGAACATAAGGCTGAAGAGACTAGGGGCCAGGACGCATCCCTGTTTTACACCGTTTGTATCTGCGAATGGCTCTGAATAATTGCCACGATCTTGGACTCTGGCAAGCATGCCGTCATGGAACTGCTTCACCATTTCAATGAAGGTATCTGGGCATCCAAATTTGGCCATAATCTTCCAGAGGCCCTCACGACTGACAGAGTCAAATGCTTTAGTTAGATCCACAAAGACAGTGTAGAGCTGGACATTCTGTTCTTGACACTTTTCTTGTAGTTGTCTGGCGGCAAATATCATGTCAATAGTACTGTCCCTTCCTGAAGCCACACTGACTTTCCGGCAAGAGACCTTGGTCAAGGTGCTGTGTGAGTCTGCTTAAAAGTATTCTGGCGAGGACCTTTCCTGCAACACAGAGCAGAGTGATTCCTCTGTAGTTGTCACAAGAGTGGCGATTTCTGCGCTTGTATAGATGAATAATGGACGCATCTTTGAAATCTTATGAACGCGCTTTCTGTTTCCACATCTCACAGAACATCTCAGTAAGCCTCTTAATTAACTTGGGTCCACCAGATTTGTAAATTTCAGCTGGAATGGAATCAGCTCCAGGAACTTTACTGTTGGAGAGCAATTCAGTGGCCTTTTGAGTCTCCAGTACTGTTGGAGGATCAGCCAAGCTTTCGTTGATCTCCACCTGAGGTAGGCGGTTTATTGCCTCATCGTTGATAGAAGAGGGCCTGTTAAGGACATCAGCAAAGTGCTCTGCCCAGCGATTAAGGATCTTCTCCTTATCAGTGAGCAAAGTACTACCATCTGCACTCAAGAGAGGGGCTGAACCAGATGTGACTGGGCCATACACAGCCTGAAGAGCATTGTAGAAGTTCCTCATATCGTGTCTGTCGGCAAAGGCCTGGATCTCATCGGCTTTCTGGCTCAGCCATGTGTCCTGCATCTCACGTAGCTTCATCTGTACAGTCTGACGTATCTTGGTGAAGGCAACTTTTTTTGCTACAGACTTAGGGTCACTGCTGTAGGCACGATGGAGACGATGTTTTTCATCCAGCAATGCCTTGATTTCTCCACAGTTTTGGTCGAACCAGTCCTGGTGCTTTCTTGTGGTGACGCCAATTAACTCGGAGGCAGTGGAGTACACCAGCTGTTTGAAAGCTGCCCAGCTGGGCTCTATATCAGCGTCAGTTCCAGTGGCTTCCAGCTTAAATGCCAGGGCGTCAGCAAGCAATTGTTGGACGCCGCTGTCTTTCAGTCTGGAGACGTTTAGGCGCTTTGGGACCATGATGCCTTGTGGACGTCTGGGGGGCCGAATCCTAAGGTTCATCTTTGAGATGAGCAGTCTGTGGTCCGTCCAGCAGTCGGTGCCACACATAGCCTTGGTCACACGAACATCCTGTCGGTCTTTCCTACGGACTATTATATAGTCGATTAGATGCCAGTGCTTTGAGCGGGGGTGCATCCAAGTTGTTCTGTTACGTTTCGACAGGTGGAACACGGTATTAGTTATCAGGAGATCATTTGTTGCACATGTCCTCAGGAGCAGATGTCCATTGCTATTACAGCTACCAATGCCATATCTACCGATGACTCCCTTCCAGGCATCATAATCAGTACCAACTCTGGTGCTGAAGTCGCCTAAGACAATCAGCTTGTCTGACTTTGGTATTGTAGCAATCAGCTCTTCCAGGTCTTGGTAGAATTTGTCCTTGATGTCTTCTGGGTTAGTCATTGTTGGTGCGTAGGCACTAATGAATGTGACTTGCTTTTTCCCAGACAGAGGTAACTTCAGCACCATCAGCCGGTCATTGATTCCTCTTGGTAGGTTGGATAGCTTATTCACCAGATTTGTCTGCACAGCAAATCCAACTCCCGACTCGCGGCATTCGTCTATTCTTTGCCCACTCCAGAAGAAGGTGTAGCCTGCTCCAATTTCAGTCAGCTGTCCTTCCTCTGCCAGCTGGGTCTCACTCAAAGCTGCTATATCGATCTTGTAGCGAGCAAGCTCCTTGGCAATCAGGGCAGTTCTCCTTTAGGGTCTGTCAGCATCCGTATGATCCATGAGGGTACGTATGTTCCACGCTCCAAGAATGAGTGGAGTGTTACTGGTTTTCTTTGTATTTCGACCGCATAAGTGGGATTCCCACCAGCCACGGTAAGCTGGTCAGGATTGGTGAAGCAGGCATTTTTTAGGGCACCTTTTCTAGCCCCTTCCTCAGACTGCGGAGGTAAGCAGTGCTATCCTAAAAAGGACTGCTCAGTAGCCCAGGTGGCTGCCGAAAACCACTGCTGCTTCAGATCAGTGGAAGACAACCCTATGGCCTGAGCCACCTACGTGCAGGTTCGCCACTGCGGCTGCTAGTGTATCCACACCTGCCGTTCCGCAGCTAGCCCATCGCCGCAGGACTTAGGGTAAAGGAATGGATGATAACATGGGTGACTTGTGAATAAATTTGATTAAAGTGAGGAAGAGTTGTGCATCGTCAACCTCACTCTCTCATCCAGGCTCCATTGCTCCAGTGGCAAGACGTAGTCAAGACGGCTGGAATGGAAGCTGGATGCAGTGGATGACCAGGGCGTTCTACGTGTCTTGCCGTGCTCTATGCTGTCCGCAAAGCATTGCTGGAAATCGTCTTTCTGCCCGTTGACCACATGGTGATTCCTCCGCGCAGTCTGCCGAATCCAGTCTTCACGTGCATTGGGTGACAAGCCCAAAGCTCACTGATGGTTCAGAGCCCATCGGTTACCCTCACCTGGTTTAGCCGACCAGTCGAAGCCGTTGCCCGTGGTGTGGCCGCTGTGCACGCTACAGCTACTTGGAGCCACAGGTGAGAGCTGAGTGTCAAGTGGGGACCAAAGGTGGACGAACTACTCCCGAGGGAGTACGGCGTGTCCTCCGACCAGAGGTGTTACCCCTCCATGAACACCCCATACACCACAGCACCATGTTAGATAGGTTGTATTCAGCATTGTGTATTTGACACAGCCATTCACAACCACAGACACAAAAACATGTGATTTAATCAAGTCCGTTGTCCATTAGAACCCAATTACACTGCAAAGCTTTTGTGTTCAGTCAGGCTTTTCTGAGTGAACATTGTTTTCACATCTCCAGAACTGCATAAACAATAAAAGACAATCCTTTTTTTGTTTGATTGGATGTTGTTGGCTAAAATCAGTTGCCATAGGTACAGGATAATAGTCCTTATTAAGAAAAGCACTTAAACACATGGTTTAAGTCCTATTAACTAAACTTCAAGTGGCTATGTGCTTTCTTGAATCAGTGCCATGAAGGATGGGACCATTGTGAGTCATTCTGATTTTTAATAGTTGGACTACTCCCTTGCTACTGGTACTATATCAAACAAACAAACAAAGTTACTTTACAAGCAGAACAGAAATGAATTAAGATTTATAGCACTGGGATTTAGAAATGCTTATTTGTTTGTTTTCCTTCCTGAATCTTCTCCTTAGGTGGTTAACAGGCAAAGACTGTAGGTACCGAGGAAGCAACAAGAGGTATTTAAATCATCATATTTTATCAGATTATTTCAACAATTTTTTAAAATCTGAGGTGATGAACCAGCTGCTAGAGCTCATGCCATTGTTTAGTGCTGATCTGTAATTATTGTCAGATTAAAGTAAAAAACACAAAGGGGGTGTGATGGACCGGGTTGGGTCTGGGGACCGCTGAGGGCGTCCGCTCAGGGTGAATTGCTCAAACTCAGGGCTCCTTACAGCCCCTGACTGGAGACCGTTCCGAAATAGGCCACACACCAGCCACACCGAGTGCTTCAGCTGCCAATCCGGCCAGCAGGAAGCCTCACGAGCAAAACCCCTCCAGCACCCCAGCTCTCACTGTACCACAATCAGCCCTGGGCATGCACACAGGTGAGGGGTTATGGAACAGGTTCTCCCAGTTCCAAAAGACCAGTCACCGTTCCCAGTCAATTTACACTTTGGATCTTACCTACAAGATCACGCTGGGCCAATCCTTTAGAATCTAAAATCTAAAGGTTTATTAATAAAAGAAAGAAAAGGTGGAGAGTAAGGTTGTTAAAGAAAATACATTACATGCATCGAATCACCAAGTTCTCAATGCAGGCTCTCAGCAGAGATGTTATAAACTGCTATCTTAAAAGTCTCTGGTGTACATCCTATGTCAGGATGGGCCAATGATTCTTCCCGGCTCACTGTTCCTCGCATGGCTGCATCTGGAATCAGTAGTAGAATTGAAGGCAAGATGGAGTCTGCCTCATGGCCTAATATATCTCTCCTGGCATCCTCCTGGCCAGAGCAGGTCACATGGTCGAGTGACCTATCTCTGTTTCACATGCTAGCAGTCATTGTGCCCTGGATGATTTGCAGGTTTTCAGACACATTTCTCAGGTGTGTATTGGGCACCTTGAGAGCCATTGTTCCTGGAGCCTTCCTAATTAGCATAGTCATTGACTGGACATTCATTCCTTTTAGCAGGCAGTTCAGGCCCACTGTTCTGTCTCAAGCAGAGAACACTCACAGTATAAGCACAGAGTCCACATTCATAACTCCATATACAGATATCACACAGGTACATGAATAGCATATATAGAATCAGTAGAACACAAGCTTTCGTTTGACACTTCACATGGCCCGCTTTGTATAGACTTTGGGGCAAACTCCCCCCCATGAGCGCAGCAGTGATCTGGCTGCTCCCCTTAAAATCCAGTAATGTGATGGGGGGAGGAGGAACAGGATAGACTGAATGAATAAAACATTAATGGGGAAGGAAGAAAGGAAGGAAGGAAGGGTGTGGCTTGGTCCAATGTGTCTGGCACACTGTGTGTAATGGTATTGTGGCACCCTCACTCGTCCCCACATCTGAATACAAGCTGACTTATGGCACCTCAGAGTGGCTCAGTCTGCCCGGGGCACACTTTGTTGTAGCTCCACTTGGAAGCTAGACCTTTTGTTGCTTCCTGTGCTGCTATTGGATGGGTTGCTGGTGGCCAGTTCTTTTACTACACTTGACCACAGAGCACACTGAGGACAGCGAGTTAAATCTATGTCCCTCAGAGGCAAAGGTGAAAGTAAGCCAGTGTGCCCCAGTCCAGTGCAGTGCACCAGTAAGAAAGTGGCCAGCTGGGGGTGGAGCTCTGATCCAGTTCCCTATCCCTGTCCTTTTCCCCAACACACACCCAGAGCTGAGAAAAGGAGTAAAGCCCAGGAATGTGGGGCCAGCAGATGGGACCCCAGGAACACAGGGCAGCACGAGAGGCCCAGGGGCTCAAGGCCAGCAGCAGAGCCCCGGCACATCTTCATCTGGCAAACAGCCATTGTCAGGGGAACACAGCCTCTTAGTGCACCTTCCCTTTGGCACCACAGATGCTTTTTGGTGACCACGGTTGTGCCCAGCACCTCTAAGACATGCTGTTTGTAGTGGAACAAGAAGTTGGCTGGCTGGCTGAACAGCCCTCAGCAATATCAGTCAGCTATTGAAAACATATGCTCTCACTCGTGGGGGGATATTTAACCTACCAACACAATGGATTGATTTTTTATGTATTGAATGTGCTGTCAGAAATCTTTTCTGTCCCCCTTTAGATGAGTGAAGTTAAGCAACAAAAAGTTCAAAAACGTGAGCACAACTTTGAAAATAAATGATTAGGCCTCACCTGGTCATCTGTTTTAGGACATCTAATTTTAAATTTTCATCTATTCAGGGACAGAATTAAAAGCTAAAAACCTTATGAAATAATGGAGACTTGTGTGTGTTACTTAGTGACTTATACAACACATAACAAGCAGCAAATTGCATAAAATGTCAAAATACTCTTATAAATTTGACCAATAGCTACTAGAGAAAAAGGAGTAATGATGTCGATTACAAATCAAAAGTCATCTTAAAGTGTGCCAGTTTTTAAGGACATATAACAAGAAAAGTCTACCAAAAGCATATACTTGCTGTACTGTAGTCTAAAACAAATACAGGGAATTATTAATAAGAAGTTATCATTCAACCATATCTGAAATTTTATTAACTCTGACAGCAACTTCTGAGTCAGTATGACTACCAAGAAAACCTGAAACACCAGTTGAATTTTCAAGACTTTTATAACACATCTTCATCCTTCTGACAGAGTCTGGATTAAGGATTTGTATTGTGAAGTAAGATAAATACTCAAAAAACAACTAGTCTATTTGGATGCCTCATGCAAAACACAAATCTGTTGAAGCAAATACAGTATCCAGAGGAGTTTAAAATATTCAGTGGCTGACCCCATGTATTGCAGAATGCTACATTTTTTATTTTAAGACACACCTTTAGGAACGAGAGAGACATAACAGGCATGTCTACACAGCAAAGTTATTTTGAAATAACAGCCATTATTTCAAAATACCTTTCCTAGCGTCTATACAGCCAAACCGCTATTTTAAAATTAATTCGAAATAGCGGAGTGCTTATTTCAAATTTGGTAAACCTCATTCCACGAGGAATAACGCCAAATTCGAAATAGCTATTTCGAAATAAGTGCTGTGTAGACACTTATATTGAAATAGGGGGTCTCCAGCCTTCCCAGGGTGCCCTGGTGGCCACTCCAGCCTCAACCAAGAACACTCCTCTCCCTCCCCCTTCCCCAGAGCCCTTAAAGGGATTGACTCTGGCCACAGTGCCTGTGCCAGCTCCAAGTCTGCCAGCCCAGAGCCAGCAGTCACTGCCCCTGACCCAGTGGCCCCAAAACATGAGCCAGCAAGCCACTGGCAGCCAGCCCTCCACCGCTCCCCAGGAGCAGTCTGCCAGCTCCCACGAGCCTGACGGGCTGAAGAAGGTGGGCTCCTTCCTGGTTCAGGATGGAGATCATGGATCTTATTCAGGTTTGGGGGGGATGCCCCCAACGTCCATGATCTCCGCACTAGATGGAGGAACACAGCCATCTATGGCAGGATAGCTGCCAGCCTGGCCACCAAAGGCCAAATGCGAACTCAGGAGCATGTTTGCATGAAAATCAAGTTGGTCCGGCAAGACCCCCAACCCTGAGCCCTGAGCTTCCCCTTCCCCTTCTTCTCCTTGTTTCCCCCTTCCAGCTCCCTCCTCCCAGGTTTCCCCCTCCCCTCTCCCACCCTCTGTCCTCCCCTCTCCTGCCTCCTTTCCCCAGTCTAACCAGAGTTTCATTTCTCCCCCCCCCCCCCCAGTTTTGTTAAATAAAGAGAATTTGTGTTCATGAAAATACATGTATTTTATTTGACATCAGGAAGGGGGGTTAGGGAGGGGTAAGTGGAAGGACGTGAGGAGGGAATGAGGCACAAGCCCCCAGTGGGGCAGACCAGGGAAGCTCTTAGTGCTCCTCAGGGTGGAAGCTCTCCCGCAGGGCCTCCTGGATACTGACAGCCCCCCGATGGACTTCCTGGATGGCAGCCTACAGAAAGTGCAGCCAGGCTTGCAGCAACGCTTCCACAAGAAGCACCAGAGTGCCCAGGGGTGGCTCTGACTCCATGTTGCAGAGTGCTGTGGTGTCCCGAGTGAGGGCAATCAGAGCACGCAGAGACAAAATGCTTTGCTGTCCCTCATCGAGGTAGGCAAGCAAGCAGGGAAACCTGAGAACCAGCTGTCCAGGGGAGGTCCCTTTAAGCACAGGCCTCAGATAGCCTCAGGTGGCAGCCACACAAAATAACTCCTGACCTGATGCCCTGCCAGACCTGGTTCCGGCTGGCCTTAAATGCAATTCAGCGTCCATTCAGTGTGGACGCGCTATTTCGAAATAGCAAAACACTATTTCGAAATGCATTTTGTGTGTAGACGCCTTATTTCGAATTAACTTATTTCGAATTAACTATTTCGAAATAAGATATTTTGAAATAACGCTGTAGTGTAGACATACCCAACGTGTGCTATGAAGCCCAGTGAGAAGCTGCAAATACTAGATCCAGAAATAACAGGCATGATAACAGATGGACACTGGCTAACATGCGTGACTGCAAACTTAGGGTCTATCTAACCTATGGAGACTATACCAGCATAATTACATAAGTGTAATTATGCTAACATGGCAGAAACAGCCTACATCAACAGAAGGGGGGGTTTCATTAGTGTAGGAACATCAGCTCCCTGAATGATGGCAGTTACATCAACAGAAGCATTCTTCCGTTGACATAACTGCATCAACACTGGGGATTAGGTACATTGGTATGCTGGTCATAAACATGGATTTTTCACACTCCCTGACCCATGTAGCTACATTGACCTAATTTTTAAAATTTAGACCAAGCCTTAGGTACTGTACATGAAAACTGAGGGGCCCACAGAAAAAGAATCACAAACTGATCTCTGCTGTAGAGGGACAGTTTTCTAAACACTTTTGAGGAACATGGTGCTTGTCACGGTTTCAGCAATGCTGGTCTAGTCTCAGGGAGTGCTGCCATTTTATTGGTTCTACACAAGAGGAGGTTGTCTCCAAGGGATGTCCCCTGAGCAGAGAGTAAATGCATCTTGCTCATAGAGGTGGCATTCCAGTGCTGAATTAGGCATCTGTACCAAACCTACTCACTGGTCATTCTACACCACCGTAGTGATTTGCAAGGGTAGTAGCAATCAAGGCAGACTTGACGAGGACCACAGGGCTGTCCCAGCCTGTTCTCCAGGCCTTTGCAGCTGCTGACCAGGAAAGACACCAAGCTGACTCCACTTAGTCTCTGCAGTGGATGGGGCCTAGGAACTAGAACTGAACTTTTGATTATATGACAAAAGTAGGATCCTTTCAGGGTCCAATTCACTGCTGTGCTGCACCTCAGGTGCCCATTCACAGTGCAGCAGAGTGCCAAACACTGCCAGTCTGATTTGGTGGCATTCCACACTTCCTCACCATCACTGTTAGTGGCTGCATAAGGGTCAGAACAACAGTGAATTGAGCTCTCAATATTATAGTCAAAGTAAAATAAGCCCCTTCCCTTGTCTTCCTCCCACAGCCACCTAGTGTTGCTTTGGTTTTCTCCTGGATTTCAAATCCTGTTTACTGACCTACACGTTGCTCCACCTAACAAAGCCCCAACACCTGCATTTGCAATCAGTCCTAGGGAAACGCCTCTTATTTTTACCTGAGTTAATAGCTCTTTGGGTCTTCTCACGTGGTCCTGAATCTTGGGCAGTAATGTAGATTTGCCTCTGTTTGCCAGAAGCTGAATAAGGGTGATAGGGTAGGGGTCACTTGCTGGTTACCTGTTCTGTTCATTCCCTCTGGAGTACCTGGCTTTGGTCACAGTCAGAAGACAGGATACCAGGCTAGAAGGACCTTTGTTGTCAGCCAGTATGGCCATTCTTATATTCTTATTTTTTCAGCCAGCGCCAAGCAATGGAGAATTTAATTTGTTCCTCATTTAACCTGAATGAAAGGTGTCTAACATGCCCATCTGCTTCAGGAAGGTCTGATTGCCAGTAGGCCAGTCTTTCATCTGTGGACAGCAACCATCACCCTCCAACCAATATATGTAGAAGTGGTTAATGTAATGGCACTTGTCTTATAACAAGTAGGAAAGTGTCCTGTTTTTGTCAGATATTAATTCAAAAGGGAGCAACATTCTCTGTGCCTCAATCCACATAATCAGGCTGCCAAAGTGGCATATACTTAATCCTGTTTTAATTACATTTAAGACATTTAATTAAAGTTGTTGTGATTTAACCTTTTGTGTCACTAATAATAATTCTTATCACATATCTTCAAAGCACTTTGCAAACATCTTTCCAACACCCCTATGTATAGGTAGGTATTGTAACTGTTTGCCATTTTTACAGCTGGGGAACCGGACAAGATTTCAAAAGCAAATGCCTAAAGGGTGAAATTTTAAAAGTGCCTAAATGACTTCAGAGCCCAACTCCCATTTTCAGAAATGACTTAGGTCAGGTCTAAACTAGATCTGGAAGGTCTTACGGTACACAACTCCAGCTACGTAAAATTCATAATTGGAGTCGGCTTACCTTAAGCTGAACTTGGTGCCGTCTTCACAGAGGGAGGCCAAGAGGAGCAAATGCTCTGGTCGACTTCCCTTACTCCTTGTGACTGTGAGCAGTACAGGGGCTGGCTGGAGCTGGCCTCAGTGGTTGATTTATCAGTCTTAACTAGACCCATAAAATCAAATGCCAGAAGAGCATCTCCAGTGCCGTAAGTAAAGATGTGCCCCCAGGCACTTAATTGCCTAAGGTTATGTCTACACTAGCACTTACGTTGGCAAAACTTTGGTCACTCAAAAAACACACTGTATACAAGTTTTGTTGGCAATTTGATCTGAGGAAGTGGGTCTGGCCCACGAAAGCTCATCACCTAATAAACCATCTTATTAGTCTTTAAAGTGCTGCATAGTCCTGTCTTTTGTTGGCATAAGTGATAGCGTGCACAGTGCTGTGTTGAGCCGGTTCTATTAGGTCAATGGGAGAGCTCTCTCCTGTCAGCATGATGTGGCTCCACAAGCACTTTCCGAGTGGCACACCTGTACCGGAACAGCAGTGCCACTGTAAGTTTGTAAGTGTAGAGGCATAAACCTCATTGACCTGGGATCTATTCCTGGCTCTGCCACTGACCTGTTGTATTATTACTTTAGGCAAGTTACATCATCTTTCTGTGCCTCTGGCTCCCTCCTCCTTCGTGTCTGTCTCGTCTCATCTACAGTAGAGTCTGGATTATCCGACCTTCCTTTATCCGACATTCCGTGTTATCAGACCTGCCTGTGGCCGCCCAAGGCAATTGTGGGGGCAGTGGAGCCAGCAGAGCGGAACGCGGAAGGGAAGGCGCTGGACAGTGCAGAGACAAAGGCAGTGAAAGAAGAGGGAGGAGGGAGCAGGGCCATGCGGCAGGATGCCGGAGAGCATCTGCCCCCACCCCCTGAAGGTCGCAGGGTGTCCTGATCTCCCCCATCCCCTCCAGCCAGCCGTGCTGCCCCCAACCTCCCCTATCCATCCCAGCCAGTCGGGCTGCCCCCGACCTCCCTTAACTCTCCCGGCCAGTCGCGCTGCCCCCGACCTCCTTGATCTCCCCTGCCAAGTCACACTGCCCCCGACCTCCCCTATCTCCCCTGGCCAGGGCAGGGAGTTCGGGAGCAGCGTGGCTGGCCGGGGGAGATCAAGGAGGTCGGGGGCAGCACGACTGGCCAGGAGAGATAAGGAAGGTTGGGGGCAGTGCGACTGGCCGGGAGAGATAGGAGAGGTCAGGGGCAGCGTGACTGGCCGGGAGAGATAAGGGAGGTCAGGAGCAGCACGACTGGCCTGGGGAGATAGGAGAGGTCGGGGGCAGCGTAACTGGCCAGGAGAGATAAGGGAGGTCGGGGGCAGCGCGACTGGCCAGGAGAGATAAAGGAGGTCAGGGGCAGCGCGACTGGCCAGGAGAGATAAGGGAGGTCGGGGGCAGCGCGACTGGCCAGGAGAGATAAGGGAAGTCGGGGGCAGCCTGACTGGCCGGGGGAGATCAAGGAGGTCGGCGGCAGCGCGGCTCCCCATGAAGCAGCCCAGCATCTGCAGAGCGGCAGCTGATGGAGAAAATACCTTGGACCCTGCAAGGTATTTTCCGTATTATCCGACATTTTGATTATCCGACCATCCTTCGGTCCCGTTTAGGTCAGATAATCGAGACGCTACTGTATTTAGATTGGAAGCTCTTTGGAGCAGAAATTATGGTATGTATGCACAGGGCCTAGCACATTGAGACTCCCTAGGGGCCAGGGCTTCTTGTTGCTATGGTAATAGTAATAAATAATATTAATAATCTCATATGGAGTCTTCTAGTGGCACTGCAACATAAAGAAGAAATAGCAATAAGGAGGAAGAGCTAGCTAGACACTGCTGGGGACGTTGGGAAAATGTAGAATCCAGCCTGATTGCTTCTTTTAAAAGGAAACTGCAAAACCTACCCCTCAACAAAATATCTGTGGAACTACTAGTGTGCAGCAAATCATCTTTCTGTGCATTCTGCCTGTACCCTACCTCCATTTCTCCCACTCTCTGGCTACGTCTAGACTGCAAGCCTCTTTCGAAAGAGGCTTTTTCGAAAGATACTTTCAAAAAAGCCTCTTTCAAAAAAGAGCATCTAGATTACAATCAGTACTTTTGAAAAAGCAAACCACTTTTTCGAAAGAGAGCACCCAGACAGTCTGGATGCTCTCTTTTGAAAAAGCACAGTTTGCATTACATAGTGCCTTTTTTCGAAAAAAGGCGTTATTCCTCGTAAAACGAGGTTTTCCGCTTTGAAAAAACTGTTGCATTCTTTTGATTTACTTTCATAAAAACGCAGCAGCAGTCTAGACGCAGGGGAAGTTTTTTTGGAAAAAGGCCACTTTTTTCGGAACAACCCTGTAGTCTAGACACACCCTCTCTGTCCTGCCTCACTAGGGTTGTTGTAGCCATATTGGACCCACGATATTAGAAAGACAAAGTGGGTGTGGTCAGAGAGGCAACTAGTCAGGAGGAATCTGGGGGGAGGATCTGCCACGTGACCCCTGCCCGCAGCTGGAGGAAGAGCTGGAACAACTTCCACCCTCCCAGGTCTTGCCTCTCCCTGCCCTTGCTCCACTCTCTCCCCGTTTCTTCCCCACCCTTGCTCCACACCCCCTCCCTTTCTCCCAACTTAGGCAGCCTGGAGGACTCCAGCTTCATTTCCCACACCACTACCAGTGAGTCCAGGTGAGTCCTCCTGTCTGTTGCCCAGTCCCTCCTGCCCATCGCATTTGGGGGGACATATGACCCCCTCCTACCCCCCCAGGTGTTGCCTCTGGACCAACTTTGGGTGGTGAGACAAGCTTTCAAGCTTACACAGAGCTCGCCTTCATCACAGCTCAATACAGGATGGAACGGGTTGTGTAGCCTAAGTAATTAGCGCATATTTCAAGGGCCCATTGAAGGTGAAGTGGCACATTAATACCGCTCCTGTTACAAGGAGGAAAGAAGAAGGAGGAAGCAGCTGGGAAGATGAGGAGATTAGTAGTGGGCCATAGGCTGTTTTTAATAGCCATAAATCCAGCATCTATATTCAGTTATGATTTTTAGTGTCTAGCAATGTTATCAGGGCTGGCTCTAGGCACCAGCAAATCAAGCTGGTGCTTGGGGCAGCATATTGCCAGGGGCGGCATTTCCAGGTAAGCAGCCATCCCCGGCAATGCCCGGCCCTGCCCGCCGATTTTAAAGGGCTGCGGGAGCTGGGCTCCGGCTGCGTGTCCCCGGGA
The DNA here is from genome assembly GCA_019425775.1 of Rafetus swinhoei. Classification (NCBI taxonomy): domain Eukaryota; kingdom Metazoa; phylum Chordata; order Testudines; family Trionychidae; genus Rafetus; species Rafetus swinhoei. Next base: position 28,996,699 of record CM033440.1, read on the forward strand.
GCTGGCTGCAGAGCGCGGTGCAGCCAGGCTCCACCCTGTCCCACCGGCTCCAGTCCTGCCGCGGCCCCAGACCCTTTCGCTGGCAAGAGACCGCTCCCTGCCGGCCGCCCGACTCACTGCACCCGCCCCGCTCCGTCCCGCCCTGCGCCCCTCTGGCTCCACGCCGCCCGTTCCCTGCGCTGCCCCTGTGCCCTGCACCGTGCTCCCCTGCACCCCAGACCCCCTGCTCTCCCTGTTCCCTGCGACTCTCTGGCTCTGCGCTGCCCTTGCACCCCGCACCCTGCTCCCCCCGATCCCTGCCCCCCTCTGGCTCTGCGCTGCCCGTTCCCTGCGCCACCCCTGCACCCCGGTCCCTGCACCCCTCTGGCTCTGTGCCCCCTCTGCACCCCGCAGCCCCTTTTCCCTGCACCCCTCTGGGTCTGTGCCCCCCATTCCCTGTACTACCCCTGGACCCCGATCCCTCTGCCCCTCCCGTTCCCCGGGTCCCATTCCCCGTGCCTCCCCTGCACCCCGCACCCTGCTCCCCCCAATCCCTGTGTCCATCTGACTCTGTGCCTCCTGTTCCCCGTGCCACCCCTGTACCCCCCACACTGTTTCCTGACCCCTCTGGCTCTGCACACCCCAGCACCCCAGTCCCCCTGCTTCCTCTGGTCCCTGCGCCCCTCTGGCTCTGCGCCTCCCATTCCCCATGGTGAACCCTGCTCCCCCTGTTCCCCATGTCCCTCTGGCTCTGCGCTGTCCCTGCTCCCTGCTCCCCCTGTGGGTCGGGAGTGAGAGCTGCTTGTCCATAGGGAGGGGCTGGATAGGGCAGGGAAAGGCTGTTGTGACCCAGCAGTGAGTGAAAGGGGAGGGGGAGTTTACTTGAAGCACCTTTGCCTTTATGGAAAAAAATAATTAAAATTATATTTGCTATTTATAGGGCTAAAATGCCGGGACAAAAACGAAAACGAAAACAAACAAACAAAAACATTGCAAAGTGCAGATGTGTAAAAGCCAACAAAAAAAAGGGGGGGGCGGCCAAAAAATTTTTTGCTTGGGGCAGCAAAAAAAACCTAGAGCCAGCCCTGAATGTTATAAGTTTGTTTTCTCTCTCACTGATCTATCAGTTTTCATCCTCAAAGGCAACTTGCACAACATCTTCAGAAGACAAGCCTGGGAGCTTAAATTCATAACTTTGCCAGATACAAGACATGATGGGCTGAATAGAGAGACTAGATTTATGGCTTATTACACCAAACCCACTAACACCCCTCTCCCACTCCCTCAGCTAATTTCCCGGTCTGCCTTTCCTCCCTGTGATTGGAGGGGTGTTAACAGGCCACTTCGCCTTGTCTGGTCCCTCGAAATGTGTGTTAACTACTTATGCTGAACACCTTGGATCCATCTGTGCTGCTCTGGGCCCTCGTCTACACTATGGCTACGTCTACACTGGCAGCTTCTTGCGCAAGAACTCTTTTGTGGAAGAGTTCTTGTGCAAAAACTCTTCCAGAAGAGAGCGTCTACACTGGCATGTGCTTTTGCACAAGAGATGTGCTTTTGCGCAAGAGCATCCATGCCAGTGTAGAAGGTCTCTTGCGCAAGAAAGCTCTGATGGCCATTTTAACCATAGGGCTTTCTTGCGCAAGAAATTCATGTTGCCTGTCTACACTGGCCTCTTGCGCAAGAACAGTTGCACAAAAGGGTTTATTTCTGAGCGGGAGCATCAGAGTTCTGGTGCAAGAAGCCCTGATTTCATACATTAGAACGTCAGTTTACTTGCGCAAGAACTCGCGGCCAGTGTAGACAGGCAGCAAGTTTTTGCGCAAGATCGTGCCAGTGTAGACACAGCCTATGAGTTTCTGTTGGTATAAATTATATCACTCTGGGAATGGAAAATATGGCGCAGTTATACCAACTGAACTTCCAGGGCCAACCATGCTATGTTGATTGGAAGGCTTCTTCCATCAATATAGCTACCGCCTCTCAGGGAGCGGAGTACTTATGCTGACAGGAGAAGCTTTCCTGCCTGTGAAGGCAGCATTTTCACTAAGTGCCACACTAGCACTTTAAATGTAAACAAGCCCTGGTGAAGTTTTACAGGCCTGAAGAAAAACTCTGTATAAGCTTGAAAGCTTGTCTCCATCATCAATAGGAGTTAGTCCAATAAAAGACATGGCCTTATCCACCTTGTTTGTCCATTTAGAGTCAGATTGTGGGGCCCTGACTCATTCTGATGAGCATTTCCTCAGTGAAGTCAAAGGAACTGCTCACTCGAGAAAGTGCCCTCAAGCATGGGCTCCACAAGGATTGTCTGCAAGAGCAAGGAATTGAACCTGATGAGGCAGGAGGCTCCTGTCCTGGGTTCCTAATCAGCCCTTTACATTGGAAGACCTTTGGAGCAGGGACCATTTGTTACTATGTGTTTGTGACTAGCACATCCAGCTGAGACCTCTAGACAGTATGGTCATACTTTAATAAAAATAACAATAATAGAGAGGAGAAAGATGCATTAAGTCACCTAGGGTATGTCTACACTAGCTCGTTAGCTCGAGCTAGGTAGGCAAATGAGGGCAACCGGAGTTGTGAATGAAGCCCGGGATTTAAATATCCCGGTCTTCATGTGCATGTTCCCGGGCGCCGCCATTTTTAAATCCCCCTTAGTCCGAACTCTATGCCTGCAGCTACACGCAGCATGGAGTAGGTAGTTCGAATTAGAGATCCTAATTGAACCACCTACCCGCGTCCGCATGCAGCCGCGGGCACGGAGTTCGACTAAGATTTAAAATGGCGGCGCCGAACATGCACATGAAGCCCGGGATATTTAAATCCCGGGCTTCATTCGCAACTCCGGTTGCCCTCATTTGCCTACCTAGCTTGAACTAACGAGCTAGTGTAGACATACCCCAGTCTATTTCTCTGCCATGACAAGACACTTCCTTGTAGTATGTAATAAACAAGTCAACTTTAAATGCCTCAAGCCATGGAGTTTTGAGCTGGTCTCTGGAGACTTGAAAATCTGTCCCCATGCATCTCTGCCTGACATAGACCATACACTCTGGAGGCCCTGTACATAGATTGGCAGGCGATGTTCTGCCTCCCAGCTTAGTAGCTATTCCCATCTACCAGTGCTTCCCTTGAATTCTAGACAAAACATTGCACCCTCAACCTGCACAGCAGAGGAGAGCATTTTGCTAATATCCCATAATAGAAGTAATCTACAGATTTCCTAGTCACAAAGTGCCATTCAAGGCTGGTTATAGACCAAATGATGCCCCAGGCAAGAAGCACCCATTTGTTAATCTTTTGAATACCTTAATTTTTATTGCATTTATAGCCCATTTCTTGACTTTGATGCATGATTTGCCCCTGTGATATAAGGAAATATATTTGCACAGTAGACTGGAACCCGCAAGGAAAACGCAAAAGAGAAAGACCTCGGACAACATAGAGAAGATCTACTGAGATTGAAAGACACCAGCTGGGGTACTCCTGGAGTCAGCTACAAGTTTTGTCTCGAGACAGAGTGAAGTGGAGGAGACTTGTAGATGACCTATGCTCCACTTGGAGTACAAGGGTTTAGTAGTAGACTCTATACAACACAAACAGCATCTAGTATCTAGCATTGCAGGCAGGCCTCTGGGTCACTTGCCACTAAATCCAGCAATGGCGCCATTATAGGTGCAAACAGTAACACTGAAGGTTAAGCTCCTCTTGAGTCATTCATCATCTCAGATGCTAGACAAGAGCTGTTGGAAGGTTTTAACAAAAAGTCACCACACAGAGTGTATCTTCTGAATTGATTTTCTGGTTAGAGCACAAGAGATGTGGGAGGTCTCCTCTTTCATTTAGTAAACCTCTAAATATCTAAAATAGTTTTAGATGTTAAATTACGTATTTAATCAGTCTGCTCACATTTTTCTAAAAGCCTTTGCCTCCAGTTCAGTCTCAGTATTTGTCAATTAAAAACAATGAATCACTCACCTGGAAGATACCCACTCAGGCCATGTCTACACAGAGAGATAAGGTTGAATTTATTAAGGTCAACTTTTTAGCACCTGATTTTGTAAAGTAGAAGGTCCATGTCCCCATTGGGTGCAAGAATCCAACTTAGTTTGAAGGAGCACATCCCAAGTAGGGTGGCTACCACAGACAGAGAGTGATACACTGTGGGTAGCTATTTCACAATGCCTGCACCCCTTTGTATTCTGGGTTATGCTCCCAGTGCACGCTGGGACCAAAACCGTGTAGCAGGTGGTTCTGGGTACATGTCAACAGCAGCCCATAATGCACTAGTTTCCGTCCCTCTGCCTGCTTGAAAGCAATGGAAAACAGTCTTTTCACGCCCTTTTTTCCCTTGGTTATCCATGCAGATGCCATAGTAGCATAAGCATGGAATCCATCCTGGATCCCGTTGAGCAAAGCATTATGATAATGATATTAAACTTGGTGTGCTTAATGCTGGAGTATGTTCAGAGCATATCCTAGGGTCTGCCAGAATGAGGACAAATCTTGGGAGGCCGTGAACATATTCTTCTGTGAAGAATTTGAGTTGAGCTACTGGAAAATGCCGCCAGCATTAGATCCGCTGGACTCAGTGGAATGCAGGATCTGGTACCATCAGACAAGCACAGCCTGGTAGGACTGCATCATGATGCGCCTATAGAATGACCAGCAGTGGCTGCAAAAATTCCATATGTGTAAGGCCACTTTCATGGAAGTTTGCAAATTGCCTTCCCTCACCCTGACGTGCAAGAATGCCAGAATAAGCCCACTCTTATAGTGGAGAAGCATGTAACAATTGCTCTGTGGAAGCATGCAATGTCAGACAGCTACCAGTCAGTTGGGAATCAACTTGGAGTGGGCAAATCTACAGTGGGGGTTCTTGTGATCCCAGTAGCCAAGGCAATTAAAACCCTTCTGCTATAGAGGGTAGTGACTCTGGGAAATGTGGAGGGTTTGCCATGCTGGGGTTCCCTAACTGTGGTGGGTCTATAGATGGAATGCATATCCCTATCTTGGCACCTAACCATCTTGCCAAGGAGTACATAACCTGCAAGGGGTACATCTCAATGCTGCTTCAGGGGCTGGCGAAGAAGGACCATTTCACTGACATCACTGTGGGATGCTCAGGAAAGGTGCATGATGCACACACATCTTTAGGAACTCCTGCCTCTTCAGAAGCTGCAAGCTGGAACTTTTATCCCAAGCCAGAAAATTACCATTGGAGATGCTGAAATGCCAATCGTGATCCTTGGCAACCCAGCCTACTCCTTGCTCCCATGGTTGTACATGGACAACCTGGACTGCAGTAAGGAACAGTTCAACTACAGGCTGAGCAAGTGCAGAATGGTGGTAGAATGTACTTTTAGGCATTTAAAAGGAAGGTTCTGTAGCCTACTGACTCAGTTAGGCCTCATCAAAAGCAACATTCTAATTGTAGTAGCAGTCTGCTGTGTGCTCCATAATATTTGTGAGAGTAAGGGGGAAGTAATATGACAGGGTAGGATTTCAAGGCACTGCTCCTAGCCAGGGATTTTGAGCAACCAGACATCAGGTCAATAAGAAAAGCACAGTGAGGAGTAGTGCAAATCACAGAGGCTTTGAAAGACAATTATATGAATGGCCAGTTTTGAGAATCACGCATGTTGCTCTCAACGAGATGCCCGTGCATTCAGTGTGCTTGCCTGTAAAACTACACACACACCTTCAACACAAGTGATAAAGAAATTGTTGTTCAGAAATCATGCATGTTTATTTAGGGAACCAGCAGAAACAGAAAAGGAGGAGTCAAGAGCAGGAGCTTCAGAGGGGTGGGGTGATCACAATTGCGAGGAGGGTGGAAGGGATGTCAAGATCAGCTTCACACAACCCCCAGGTATACATCACAGAGCAAAAGGCTGTCCTCCTCTCAATTGTGATCACCCCAACCCTCTGAAGCTCCTGCTCTTGACTCCTCCTTTTCTGTTTCTGCTGGTTCCCTAAATGCACAGCAGGCTGTTTTTGCTGTTCACCTGGAGAGCAGCAGAGTTGAAAGTCCTGGCCAGAGTGGACACAGTAGGGCACTGTGGGACACCTCCTGGAGGTCAAGAACATTGACTTTCACAGGGCTGCATCTGCAGTATCGTAAAGTTGACCATGCAATGTCAAATTCAGTGTTTTGCCTCATGAAAGCAGGAGTACAGAAATTGACTTTAATGGCCCTTAAAGTCAATGTAACGGGCTTGGTGGTGTGAACTGATTGTTTAGAAAATCGACCTAATGCAGCTAAGTCCAATATAAACTTCCTGTGTAGACCAGACCTCAGATGTTGCTTCTGTTTCCAGCTCAGCCCTTACCTAAATCCAGGCTTCTTACCAGATCTTTGATTTTCTAATGTGTCAGAGATCTACAACATGTCTATATGGGGACTGAAAGAAATACTGTCTTCTTGATTTTTTATATATTAACTACAGTAAAACTCCAATAGTCTGGCATCCAATTGTACGGCACTCCTGATAGTCCGGCATCAAAACGGCAAGAGCCTAGTGAGTGAGCTTCAACAAAAAACAAGAAACAAGGCAGCAATGGCAGCAACTGAACCGAGCGAAAATGGTAAAAAAGGGTTAAAAAAAATAAAACATTACAGTATACTGTATACAGTATGTACAATAAAAAGGGTTAAAAACACTTTATATACAGTATATACTGTATACAGTATATATATATATATATATAACCACCTTATAGTACCTCCTGATAGTCCGGCATATCCAATAATCCGGCACCACCTAGGTCCCAAAGGTCCGGATTATCAGAAGTCTACTGTAATTTAATAGCCAAACAATTAGATAGAACATTGTCACTGGGGCTTTTGAGAGGGCTCTAATCCCAGCTGTCTCTTGTGTCTGGTTTCCTAGATACTGGCAGAGATGCCCTGGTCAGGGGGATCCAGGGAAAGGGTGCAGGAGGAACTTAGCATTCCTGAGGAACAACAGGGGAGAAGACCTAAAAGGAAGCATGCAAATAAAGGAAGGCTGGTTTTGAGTTGAATGGTTAACTCCGTGGATGAAGTCGGTGAAAAAGAGAGGGTCTAGGCACTCCATGACACCACATGAAATGTCAACAGATTTGAAAACCTCTGCAACCAAGAGAGAGGACTTAGAGAAGATGCTAACTGCTCTAGATAGGGTTTAGGATTTGTCTCTTTGAAGCCATCCATTTTATTTAGATTTTTATTTACTGTAGAAAGGAAGGGTGTTGTGGTTAGGCCAAAGGGTCAAATTACCCATCCAGTGCTCAGGAAGCCAGGTTTAATAAATCCATGGAGGGAGTGGCCTTGATCTGACAGCATGGGAAAAGCAACCCTCTAACTGGTGTCCCCTATTGTTATTTAGAATAATCTTCTGCTCATATTCGATAGCAACATCACCAAACGTGAACTGGCTCAACCCTCTCCTATCTCTGCATGCACACACTGCTCTCCTTTCTCTGTTCGCTGTCTTCTTTAGAGTCAGCTTTGCTCGGGCAGCCACTCTTAAGAATCCTCTTTCGGGGGCTGGGGAAGCTTTCAACAAAGCTCTAAGCGTGATTATGTGCAAGGTGTATCAAATGCACCAAGCAAACGTACTGAAAGTGAGAGAAATATACTTGTTCCTTTAATCTCTTTCAGGTATAGTTTATCAGAGGGGGTACTTGCAGGCTCATCAATGGGGGGATAAAGGGAGCAGTTGCCTCACGGCTCTGTGATTCAAAGAAGCAGGAGCAGCAGTGGCCAGAACCTGGGGCCATTTAAATTGTCACTGGAGCACTGCATGGAATGCTTTGGGCAGCTCTGAGGGTTGTTGGGGGCGGAGGTTGCCTGGCACAGCGTGCTCCAGGCAGCACTGAGAGCTGGCTGCCCCAACCCCACCCCTTCCACCTGGGACCCCACTCCTTCCAGGAGCACAGAGCCAGGACACCCCACCACCACCTTTCCCCAGAGGCCCGGCAAGTTTGTCAACTCCCCTGGTTACTTGTAACAATAGCAGGTACACAATTTTCAGACAGAAATGTGGTTTTCATGTTGAAATTAGAAAATACCCTTCATATCTCTTCCAGTTCCAAGTATCCGTATAGGTTTCCTGAATCTTTCCTAATGACCTCCTTATCCTTCAAGGTATAACAGACACCCTAAAGAAAAACTTACTTCCTGCATATTCGGACTGGAACTCTAGCCACTCTATACATCTATTGCTATAGAGACATACTACACATTGGTTCTAGCTTATCGTGTAACATCCAGGCTGATTCATTTTCTTTTTATGATTTTAACATTTTAGTGCAAAATTACATTCTTCTCTCTCAGGATATATCTACTCTATGGGGCTTTATTGGAAAAAAGGTACTCAAATTGCACTCCGCAATTTGCATACCTTTTTCCGATATTTTTTTCGGAAGAGGCTTTTCAGAAATTTGGCCTGTCTACACTGGGCCAAATTTCAGAAAAGCCTCCTCTTTCAGAAGAGCCCTTCTCCCTTATGGAAGGAAGAAGACAGGGCTTCCAAAAGAGTGCATCTGCACTTCCACAAAAAAAAGTGGAAGCAATGGACGCTACGAAGCTTTTCTGGGATACCTCCCTGAAAACCCCCGTAGTCTAGACATAGCCCCATAGTAAGAAAGAAAAACTACAGCACAATAAAGGTGGGACAACTAAAAGCAATTTTCTGCAATAGATAACAACGTTCTATATTTAACTGTTTTCTACGTGAAGTTAAAAATTTAAGAAGGCTCTAACCACAAAGCCCCTGGAAGAGCTGAAGAGCCACTTCATCAATAAAGAGTGTTGCAAAGAGTGACAAGACGATCTTGTGGTTAGGCAGTAGCCTGAGTAGTTTTAGATCATATACACGGTTCTAACCCAGATTTTTTGCCAGACACTTACTGCCTTTGTGTCTTGGCTTCCCCTGCTCTTAAATGGACCTAATACCTAACCCTCTTCACAGGAGTGTTACAAGGTTAAGTTGATTAATGTTTGTGATGAGCACAACTGAAAAGCTTATTTTCCCACTGTGTAAACACATGGGAAGATGTGGTTCCAAACCTACATAGTAGCATTCTACATCCACTTTGCAGAGATGAAACATTACTAAATAAGATGCAAGGTAATACAAAAAAATCAGGCCCAGGATGCCCATGTTAGTCAGACATAGATCTCCTGTATCCCAGGCCTGAGATTTAGCCACAAGATCATCCTAAGCACCCCCAAAGCCTTTTTAATCAGAGACTTCATGAATAGCCAGCATATAGGCCCAAAATGGACTTACAGTGAGATGGCTAGGGTACCACCCCCCTAAGCATGCAAGTTGCTGCATTCTTCATTAGCTAGAAGAGGTGAAGAAGTACAAACTAAGGGCACAATTCTGCCGTCTTTACTCATGTTGATTAGTGCTCTAATCCACAAATAGTCCCTTTGCAATCAACAGAGCTCTATGCTCAGTTAGGTACAGCTCATCCTGAGTTAATGACATCTGGTCCAATAACAGAAGTACAGCATGGGACTATGATGTAGTGCCTGCCCCACACTGCGCTCTCAGGGGTTAATAGAGCCATAAAGATGTTGTGCAGGAGGCAGCCATTCACAGAAGCACTAATTGGGACCAGGCTAGCTAAAATAAGAAGGGCTGCAGAGCAGAGCAGCCTGAGTCACTCCCTAGAGCTTGAGGAGGGAGGAAGACTGATGACTGGCAAGCAGTGGGCAACAAGCACCCTGGACAGAGCAGTGCTGCAGGCAGAGACTCGGGAATCTAAAGGCAGCCCTTGGTGGGCTATAAGAATCTGTAGGCTGAGCCCTTTGCAGCAAGCACAAAGAGTGCTGAAGCTGTGGAGAAATGGCCCAGTGAGACTTACAAAGAAGTTGGAGGGGATACAGCAAGTGGCAGCCATCTACAGGGTCCCAGAGTAGTAAGCAAGCCTAGGTGCCCCTGCCCCTCACTTGCCACTGAGGAAGAGGCCAGACTATGGGACTGTGACACTGCCCCCTGGAAGGGGAGAACACAGAGTGAGGCATGGCCAGAGGTCTGTGTCATGAAGAGGGTGCTGCAGTCCTGGAAGTGACATGAGTCTCTGGAGCAGAAGTGATGGCAGTAAGACAGCACCAGAAAGGGGTGCACTGATGTACAAAGCAAATCCCCATGACAGCCAGTAGGAGGCACTGTAGTGGCAAGCAGCACCATGTCATAGGGTCAAATTCTGCTTTCCTTGCACAGTTCTCTCTCTTGTAAAACTCTCATTGAAGAAATTTCTTTGTGCTTAACTGAAGAGCTTTGATAGAGCAAGGATTTGACTCTAGTAAAGATAATCATTTAATTAAAAGTAAGCTGTAGTACTAAATAAAATATAGTATCATAGAACTAAGATCCTATCTTCCACACCAGCCACACACACTGTTAATCATTTTGCTTATGCCCAGAACCATGTTACAGCTTAAATAGGGACTTATGGCCAAATTCTACTCACTTACACCAATATAGCTATAGAGTTGCACTATTATATGGATTTACACCTGTGTAGTTGACAGCAGACTGTGAAAATAGCACAATGGAGACAAATGGACAGTTGGAATCCAGGAGAGTTGTACTCAGATATTTTGGTGCAGCAATAGCAAATTATGGTAGAGTGGAAGCCTATTTGCTTTTGTGAGTGAAAACAGAATCCTAATGTTATGTAATTATGTTTATAAAATTACATCATCATTTATTTTGCAAATCTGCTTTACAAGCGGTATGAATAATAGATTTTTGATTAACTGGCAATATTGAAAAACCAGGGGAAATGGCTGTTTTGAACTGAACCAAAACCATAATATTTCAAAGGAAAAGTCTAAGCAAACTCATTAGAGGTTTAACAAAACTTTCCATTTATATGTTGACCTTTTAAATTTGTTTAATGAAATAAAAAGGAAATTTCAAGTTAATCATTTTGAACCAAAAAAACCCATTTTGTTTCAAACATAGAAATTAAATATTTTGATTTTGTTAGACTTTTTCAAAGACCAAACAATACAGCAGTACTGGCTCAAAATCAGTGTTGCCAGATCTGCATTTTTGAAAGAAAAAAAAATTTTGCCTAGCTCTGTAGAGGTAGAATGATAAGAATACCTGATAGTAATGTGATGAGATACTGGCTCACTGAGTCCTAAGCTCAGTATACTTCAACATAGTTTTTATCTGCAAATCACCATGGAAAGGCCAATGAAAAGGCCAATGAAAACATGGCATTAATATATCAGCCTTCCAAAATTATTCACCCTCAGGCAGAAACAAGGTCTTGGAAATTTTAAGTCAGAAAAAGCCTGAAAGCTATTAGTAGCTGAAGAAAGAGTTTAGAATGGAAATGCTCTGCCAACGTTAACTGTGGCTTCCACGAGTGCTCTATGTATAATATTTTGTACTGAATCTAAAGCAGAAATTAAGTTTGATTATAAATGCACCTGCATGTATAGCCGCACAGGATAAAGTGCAAAAAACCAGCATAGCTAGGAACAGTCCTGCATGGGAACTTGATGATCCAATACATGGGTGAGCAATGAATGTGGTCTGCCAGGGTTAGCCCCTGATAGGATGTTAGTGCTTTATTGAACTGCTCATCCACAGCCCCCGGTGGATACGGATCACTGTTCCCAGCCAATGGGAGCTGCGGGAAGCAGAGCTGCAAGTGGCTGTGCCTGTGGACATGCAGGTAAATCAAGTGCCAGCAGCCCGCCAGGGGCTAGCTCTGGTGAAGCACATCTGGCCCGTGGGCCACTTATTTCCCACCCTGATCCAACATCTATTCCAGCTCTAATATCCGTGATGCTGTATTTTAGTTTTCAAGGATCAACTCACAAGTGACTGTTTGTAAAGTCATTAGAAAACTGAGCGCTTACAGATTTTGTTTGAGATTTATAGAGAAACTGGGATAGATAGAGTCTCCTCTTCTGGTTTTACACCATTTAAACTTCATCAGCATAAGAGTTATTCCTGATTTGCACTGGTATAAACAAAAAGAATAATTGGGTCCCATACGAGATTTTTCAATCAGATATCCACAGCTGAAACTTGTAGAAATGGCAGTTTTGTGTTTCCATAGCAACCCAAGCTGCAGTTGCCAGTAATTAAAATTAGCTCTGTAATTTATTGTAACTCCACAAGTTCTCCTATCAGATGGTGATGCAGCAGCTACAATATCGACAACTGCAACTAGAAAATATTTGATTTCCATTGTAGTTCAGTCCCGACTTCATTGGATCAACAATACAACACTATTCAGCCATTACTACATTTAAATCCCTGAAGTTTACATCATTGTTGCCTCATTGATCTGAACAGTTACTGTAGAATATTATATGCAGTTCATTTTAACAAGCTCTTGCTACAATTACAGATCCCTGCTAGCAGCAGGAAGAACTGCTGCTACACAAATTCACCTGTGCTTGACATCCCAGGTGTGTCTTTTCAACCCCCACTTCTACCTCCATCTGGGCAATGAGACCCCCTTCTTTGTGTAACTAGTGTAGAGGGTGGGGAAATGACACCCCACCTTTCCCAAAAGTAATCAAAATTAACCAATCAAAGCAGTAGCTAAATCTTCAACTCAGACGCCTCTGCAACTCATCCACCACATGAGATTCTGAACCTCCAGCACCATAGGATTTTTAATAGATTAAAAGACTAAAAGGGACCATTGTCTGGTTTAGACTGATCTCCTGTATAACACAAGCCACAGGACCTCCTTGAATTAATTTATGTTGGAAGTAAAGCTTATCAGCCCTTCTTGGTTTACAAATGTCCAGTGATGGAGAAACCACCACAAGCCTTGTTAGTTTTCTTCTGGCAATACAACTCCTCCTGCAAGTCCTCAATGGAAAGACAGAGAATAGAGGCAGAAGTATTCAGGATGGCCCTGCTAGCATCCACAGTGCTGTTTTCACAGGCAGCTTCACTTTATTATGGGGTAGATCCACACTGCAGTAACAGACCAGTGGCATGTCTGCATTTGGGCTGGGTTAGCTAACTTGGGCTTCCAGGCTCAAGCTGCAGGGCTATAAAATTGCAGTTAATGTTTTGGCCCAGGCTGGGACTAGGCTCTGAGGCCCTGAAAGAGGGGATGGTCTCAAAGCCTGAAAGTCTGCACTGCCATTTTTTATCCCCATAGCCTGAGCCCCATGAGCCTGAGTCAGCTGATGCAACTCAGTGCTGTGGGGTTTTTATCTGTGTGGGCATACTTACAAAGATTCTGTTTTAGCAGCAAGGTCAGCTGCTAGCACAGAGCTACTGTGATTAGAGTTATTTTCTCTGTTACAATGATGTCAACACATATCAAAGTTGCGTATTTATTAGTCCTTTAAGTTAATTCTTCACTACAACAGGGTATGTCTAGACTACATGGCTCCGTCGACAGAGCCATGTAAACTAGTTTACCCAGCAAAGTCAATGAAGTGGGGATTTAAATAATCCCCTCTTCATTAAGATAAACATGGCCGCCGCGCTGTGCCGACGATCAGCTGATCCGGCACAGCCTGGCAGTCTAAACGCGGATCTGTTGGCTGGGGAAGCCTTTGCTGACCGATCTTTTATGCCTTGTGAAACGAGGTTTACAGGATCGGTCGGCAAAGGCTTCCCTAGCCGACAGGTCCGCGTTTAGACTGCTGCGCTGTGCCAGATCAGCTGATCGTTGGCACAGCGTGGCGGTCATGTTTATTTTAATGAAGCGGGGATTATTTAAATCCCTGCTTCATTGACTATGCCAGGTAAACTAGTTTACATGGCTCCGTCGACGGAGCCATGTAGTCGACATACCCACAGACTCCTAGTGCTGTGCTAACAATAAAAGCAGCAAAAATGAGGTCCCAGTTTACTATCAATATTACTTGTATTGAAGAAGCATTAGGAGCCTTAGTCATGGACCAGGAATCCATTGTGTGGGACACTTGTATGAACATAGGACAAAGGCTCCTCCAGTCTAAGTAGTAGAATACCTTACTTCTGAGCAAGGCATTTGCCTCTCAGGAACAGAGTATACCAGCAGCTAAAATGCTCAGCACTATGTATTCTGATTAGGTGCCCGAGGGTAATCATGATAAGGTAAGGGAAGGGATGGGGCTAGAGTTCTACGTATTTTTTCACAGCTCCTCTGAAGGGTTTGTACCACTAGCAAAAGAAGAAGCAACAGTGCTTTGATTTAGTAAATCAAACAGGACCATGAGATTATAAAATTGATGAGCTACAAAACTAAGAGTATTAAGACAGTTGAGACCACGCATGCAGTACAATCAAAGTAACAGAATCAATGCTCACAGATTACAAAAAGTATTGTTCTGTCAAAATTGAAATTTTCTATGGGGAAAATATTGATTTTGGAAAAAAAATCTTACTCGTGGAAAATTCTATGATATATAGTTTAAAACTAACACTGGAATACAATGAAATTTTGTTTTGACAAAATATTGTTTCAATTTAGCTCATGGAAACTCTCTCTTTTGGGGATTTGTTTGTTCATCTGCGTAGACTTTGCTATTCAAAGTTGTTCAAATGTTTTCTTCGAACAATGTTTAGTGCCTGGATCACTCACAAAATGTTCAGGTAGTAATCTGTGTTTATGAGTCAATACTTGAACTATTTGATTGGTCAACTAAGTCACATGGTATTATTTGAGTTCACTATTAGATACCCAGAGCTAATTCCATTTCAGCCTAAAGTAATTATGTTTCATGATTTAATAAAATTCTGATATGAGCTCCAAAATTTGTTTTTCTGGAAAATTTGTACAAGCAAATCAGACTCAATGTTCAGGAACAACAAATACAAAGGCTACAGATGCATTGGAAGTGATTTTCTCTATAGTAGTATCCAAAATGCCCCAAAAGAATAATTCCCTACTTTTCACCTTATCCTGGTGCAGATATATTCAAAATCCTACTGAGAATCATGATATATCACAGCTTTTTCAGAATTAGATTATTTTGTTCAAGTGCCACTATTATGTTGCCTCCAGCTGTCTCCTTTCCCCTAATGCATGTGACTTGATAAGATTATTGTGAAAAATTGGGTATATTATATATAGACAATTGTTTTAGTCAGTGAGAAATGCAAAAACTGGTAGAGAAATATCTGTGTATCCTTATAGAAATATTTTCAAATAATAATTGATGTGCAAGAAGGGCACAGTTGCCAGTATGCCCATTTTCAACACATATGTGCTAATGTAGGCATCTAAATAAGGATTTAGGTGTCTAAACGTGAATGTGGATTCCAGCCTTTAGGAATCCATGTTTTTAAAAGTGCTTGATCTTGCAAGGTGCTAAGACCTCTGGCTGCCATCTAGCAAAGTATCTAAGCATGTGCTTACCTTTAAGCATAAGAATAAGTCCACTGAAGTCACTGGATGTTCATGAGCTGAAAGTTAAGCACATGCTTAAGTGAACTGGTTGGGGCCAGTGTGGTTAGTTTGAAATAAGGGCCAGTGTTCTCTCTTACACTGTGCAATGCAGAGCAGAACACAGGAAGAAAGTCAGAGGTCACCAGCTGGAAATGACATAGTAGCAGTTGCCCCATATGCTTCCACAGCAGGTTTCTGTGTGTGGCCTGAATTCCATAGAGTAGATTAAACAAGGCATGTAGAACTGTGTGACGAGGCAGGAAGCTCCATATGCAGAATGTTCTGTCTGGGTCTGGCCAACATTCCCCTTGGAAAGCCACCCAGAAATTGCTGGTTCCCCATCCACACCAGTTAATACAGTCTGGGGGAAGGGCAGTTAAACATGCCACGTGGCTCCTAACACTTTGGAAACTACAGCCCTTCTGTCATCAAGGAGGAATAGACCTGGCATTTCTCAGTGTCCACTTTCCACTCACATGCCAGATGTAC
The DNA here is from genome assembly GCA_019425775.1 of Rafetus swinhoei. Taxonomy (NCBI): domain Eukaryota; kingdom Metazoa; phylum Chordata; order Testudines; family Trionychidae; genus Rafetus; species Rafetus swinhoei. Next base: position 29,012,539 of record CM033440.1, read on the forward strand.
AGTGACGGTCCTGTAAAAGCATTATGGCACCCAGAGGGAGCTTGTCTTTTTGCAGAAAGTTAATGAGCTCCACCCTCCAGCTCTGACAGTGGGGAAATACCACTCTGAACTGAATTTTCTTACTGAAGTCCCAGCATTTGCTATGCAAGAGTTATAAACATGACTGGTTTGCCTCTATATGCCATTGGCAGGATAAAATTCTTTTCCTTTCTCCTGTGTTTTCAGTACACTCAGGCATGGTGACATTTCTGTCAGCAGACACTGCTCCCCTTGGGTTTTATGTATTTTGTCACAGTTGGCTGAGTTTTTTGAGCTCATCTTTTTTTATCTTCATTACATTTTAATGAAAAGGACATTTTAAAAATTGATTGTAGCCGTCAATTTTTCAGGGTTGAAGCACAGTTCTTGTCACATGGTTTAGTTCCATCCATAAAGAAAAAGAACAAACCATGTTATAAAATGACTGAGTGCACAAATATGTTGTAAGCAAACATGATTGCCCAACATAACTGAACTCAGTGTGTTGCAGATGAATCCAGAAGGGATCAGGTCTTTTAAGGGCTGCACAATCAGATTTTCAAGTGCTCAGCACTTAGAAATGGGGCCAGATTTTCCCAATAAGTCCCTTGTCGGCACATATTTTAAAGTTTCAATAGTGTCAGAGGCTACGTCTACGTTGGCATGATTTTGCGCAAATACTTTTAACGCAAGAGTTTTTGCGTTAGAGTATTTGCGCAAGAGAGCGTCTATATTGGTCTGGGACTCATCGTAAGAACAATGCGCTTTTGCGCAAAAGCACGTCTACATTGGCGGGACGCTTTTGCGCAAAAGCAGAAGCCCAGAACCATTTTGAAGAGGGCAAAAGGGCACCAGCCCTTTCCGGGGGCGGGGGCTGGAGCTCCTTTGAGACACGTGCTTAAAGGGATCTCCCCGGACAGCCGTTTCTCTCCTGCTGCGTGCTTTAGTACCTCTTGCAGGGACTGACAGCCATAGCAGTTCTATTTGTGGTTGCCCTCTGCCTTATTGGACACCACTGCCTTGTGCCTTTAATGCCTTTGGCTGATTTTTCTATCTCAGCTTGTTTCTTGTGCCATGGAGCCAGGGGTGGCCTTGTGCCTGCTCTGGCCCCTTCCGGCCATTTTGGAGTGCCTGCAGCTGCTGCTCCAGGCTGCTGCACTCCTCCTCCAGGACCTCGAGGCTCAGGTCGCTCTGGACTCCCTCACCAGGAAGGCCATGGCGTCCCTGTGCCATCCCCACCCCACCGTGGAGAGGTCCTTGTGGAGACTGGACACCAGTACCGACTGGTGGGACCGGCTGGTCCTGGGGCAATGGGAGGACCAGCAATGGCTCTGGAACTTTCGCATGCGAAAGCGGACGTTCCTGGAGCTGTGTGCCTGGCTCGCCCCTGCGCTCCAGAGAACCTCCACCCGGCTGCGGGCACCCATCCCAGTCGAGAAGAGGGTCGCCATTGCACTATGGAAGCTGGCCACACTGGACAGCTACCGATCGGTGGCACACCAGTTCGGGGTGGGCAGATCGACCATTGGTGCCGTCGTCATGTAGGTAAGTCCCAGGGGAGTGGGGGGGGGGGGGAGGGTGCTGCACTCCATGCCCAGGGGAAGGCAAGCCTCCAGGCTGGGTCACCCAGGGGTTTGGGCCATCCCTCCCTTGCATAGGCCTGCTGGTGGGGGGGGGGGGCCGTGGGGTGAGGAGGCCCTGGTGCGTGTGTGTGTGTGTGTGTGTGTGTGAGAGAGAGGACAGAGGGCATCACGGGGGGCCCCCCCCAAGGGAGCACGCACTCACCCTGCCTTATGTGATGTCTTCCCCTGTGTTTCTCTGCACCCTTCTGCAGGTCGTCCGTGCCATCAATGATGACCTGCTCCAGAGAGTCATCTGCCTGCGGGACGTGGAGGCTATGGTGGCCAGCTTCGCTGCCCTGGGGTTCCCCAACTGCAGGGGAGCCCTGGATGCAACCCACATCACCGTCCATGCCCCGGAGCATCAAGCGGCCCATTTCATAAGCAGAAAGGGGTACTTTTCCATCGTACTCCAGGCCCTCGTGGACCACCGTGGCCGCTTCCTGGACATTTATGCGGGCTGGTCCGGCTGGGCACATGACGCCCGCATCCTACGCAACTCCGGCCTGTTTGGCAGGCTGGAGGTGGGCACTTACTTCCCCCGGCGGGAATTTACTGTCGGGGACGTGCCCATGCCCACCTGCGTTGTGGGGGACGCGGCCTACCCCCGCTGCCCTGGCTAATGTGGCCCTACAACCGGGCCCGGTTCAACGACTGCCTCAACCGGGCCCGCAACCAAGTGGAGTGCGCCTTCGGGCGGCTGAAAGCCCGGTTCCGTTGTTTGCTCACCCATCTGGAGATGGGTGAGCGGAATGTCCCAGAGGTAGCGGCCGCGTGCTGCATGCTCCACAATCTTGTGGAGCAGAGGGGGGAGGCCTTCCTCCCGGCATGGATGGCAGGCAAGGGCCAGGCCTTCGAACAGCCCCGCACAGCTGCCATGCCACCACGATGGGGTGCGCATCCGGGAGGCCCTGACGGAGATGTTCTCCGAGGCCCCATACTAGCGCGTCGCCTCTGTCTCCCTTGACATCTCCCTCCCATCCCCAACCCTTCCCTCCTGCCCTCCCCTTACCTCCCAATAAACAACCAACAAAGGTTTTTTTGGAACACAACGTTTGAACTTTTTATTTACAATGTGGAGGGGGGAGATGTAGGGTGGGAGGGGGAGGAGGCTCTTAACTGGGAGGGGGAGGAGGCTCTTAACTGGGAGGGGGGAGCTACTGCTGGGAGGGGTGGCCCCTGCGACTGCTTCTGCGGGGGCGGACCTGCACATGGGGGTCAGGCCGCGCGTCGGGGCAGGCAGCACGGAGAGGTGGGCAGGAGGGGCTGGAGCAGGAGGGGGCATTGCAGGAGGAGGAGGGGCAGGAGCAGGAGGGGGCACGGGCATTACTATGGGATGGATGGCGGGTGCATGGGGCAATGCCATGCCATAATGAATGGCATGGCCAATGTGCGCGGTGAGGGTGGAGATGGCATCTGCCATGCGCACACACTGGGCCTGGAAGGGGCCCCAGGCCTGCTGACGCCACTGCAGGTCTGCCTCCACCCGGCGCATGATGGCTGCCTCCACCCGTTCGACAGCCTGCACGTGCCGCCGAAGCAGCTGGTCCCACTGCCGGACCCGCCGGCTTGGTGCTTGGGCAGCTGGGGGTGCTGCCGCTGCCGCAGGGCTGGAGGGTCCCCGGCTCCTGCTTGGTCCTGCTGCAGGGAACAGAAGAAAGGATGAGTAAGTCAGGCAGCCCGGTCACTGTCCCCACACCTCATGCCCTCCACCCCTGAGCCCAGGTGACACCACAGTAGTGTGGCTTGGGCCCACTCGGTTACCCCCTCTCCCCGTGTTGTATGTTTGCATACAGGACCGCCCCTGGAGTAGGGTCCTCCTCCATGTATTGTAACCACCAGTCTGTGTCCTGGCCCCTTGTGGGGTGGGAGGGCGCGTGTGTTGTGTTAACCTGTGGAACTCCCTGCTGGTGGAGGCTGTGAGGCTTTGGGCTAATCAATGGTGTTTGACAGGGAGCAAGATGAATCCCCAAACAGTGCCTGGGAGCACATATGGCAGACGTGGGCTGGGCTCTCAAATCCCCCAATACATGGCTGTCTCCTGGATGGAACCAGGGGTGACTGGGGAGTGTACCATCCTTGCAACGAAACTCAGGTGGCCCTAGGGCCGGCCTGAGCGCTTCCTCTCTCCCCCTCCCGCTAGCCCTCACAATACGGTAGCCCAGGGACGTGTGTGGCCGCAGTGGGGACTTCCCTCGGGGGGCCAGCCAAGGCACCGGGAGCAGGCGAGGGACTCAGTGGGGGCCACGGTCACAGGGCTGTGACACTGCGGTTTTCCCAGCAGCAGTTGGCTGTGCCTCACGGTGAGGCATGGAACAGTGTGCCGTTTTGTGTGCTGCACCCTTGCGGAGCTGTGGGCTATGGCCTGAGCCCCTGGGGCCCTGGCTAGTTCCAGCCAGCATCCAGCCTTCCCCCCTGGTCCAGACGTGAGTGAGCAGCACGGTCCCAGGCATGCCCTGGAGCTGCCTGCCGTGGCCACGTGCCGCTCAGTCACCAGGCTGCACATGGCTGCACGTGCTGCATACTGCTAATGCTACACAGCGTGCAGCTCACGCGGCCTGAGTGACGCTCTCTCCCCCTCCCCCTTCCGGGCGCCTGGCTCCCCCCTGCCCTTATGAGTGCAAAGTGCAACACTCACCAGTGGATCCTTCCCCGGCCTCCAAGGACGCACGGGAGACGTTGGGGCTGCGGAGACGACCTCCAGTTGCAGTGCTGCCTCGTCCTCCGACCCGCTGGCTGGCTCGTCTTCCTCCCCCGCCTCACTGGGACTGGTGACGGGGGGGTGCCTGCAGGTATCCACGGGCACGGACGGTCCGTGAGGTGCTGCCTGGCCCAGGATGCGGTGGAGCCGTTGGTAGTGGGGGCAGCTGTCGGCTCCTGCCCCCTGGCCCTAGCTGGCCCGGACGTAGCCCAGGCGCAGCTCTTTCATCTTAGCCCGGACCTGCTCGAGGGTCCGGGCTGGATGTCCCTGGTGCGAGGGCGCCTGGGCCATGCGGCGGAAGTTCTCCGCATTGCGGCGACGGGTGCCCCGGGTGTCGTGGAGGGCCTCCTCCTTCTCCCACAGGTCCAGGAGGGCCTTGAGCTCCCCCGGGCTCTTTGCTTTCTGCCCCTTGGGGCCTCCTGCACTGGGGGTGCGGGTGGCTGTTCCCCCCCTGGAGCGGCCATCCTGGTCTGGTGGCTGTTGGGGACGGCAGCAGAGCTGCGTGGCAGAGCTCTGGGCAGAGGCAGCAGAAGGGCTTCTGCCTCGTGACCTCTGCAGGCTGCGTCTGCCTTGAAGGGGGCTCGGGTTACCAGGAAGTCCGGAGCTGCCTGCAGGTATGGAGCGTCCAAGCGGCCACTAGGGCTTTTTTCCATTTAGACTGCTTTTGCGCAAAATGTCTTGGCTGCCTGTCTACACTGGCCTCTTGCGCAAGAATACTTGTGCAAGAGGGCTTATTCCTGAGCGGGAGCGTCAGAGTATTTGTGCAAGAAGCCCTGATTTCTTACATTAGAACGTCAGTGTTCTTGCGCAAGAACTCGCGGCCAGTGTAGACACAGCCTAAGTGTCTTAGGAGCCCAATTAGATTTACTCATCTAAGTTGCTTAGGCTTTTGAAAACTTTTACCCATCAATAAGGGCCAGATTCTCAGATGCTGTAAATTGCTACAGCTCTGTTAATGTCAACGAAGCTATCACAAGTTACAGCTGCTGATGCACAGACACTTGCACCCAACATGTACTCACATGCTGAGTTTCTTGAACGTCTGGCTCCTTATTTAGATGCCTAAGAGTGAGAACATTTGAAAATCTGGCCCATGAAGTCCAGATGCGCACCTAAGCTACAACACAGAAAGGAAAAGACCTTGCAGGGAGATAGCAATACTTATAAGCACAAAAGTAATAGAGATGTAGCCATGTTAGTCTGATCTTGCTGAAACAAGAGAGAGGACTATGCAGCACTTTAAAGACTAACAAGATGCTGCATAGTCCTCTCTTTTGTTATAAGCACAAAAGCACCTTTGGCACCTAAAGTTAACTGGCGCGTTTGAATGTGCATGATATTTTCAAAAGTTCTGCTGCAGTATGCTTAAGTCCTTATGCTTGAAAAGACTGCATGAAATGTATCAAAGGGGGGAACATATGACAGTTGTACTGGTCAACACAAGGGTCTTAATTACAGTGGCTCTATTACATCACTATTGCTACACCCCTTTTGGTAGCTGGAGAAACTGAGGCAGAGAGATGAAGTGACTGCCCATAGCTGACAGAGCCAGAATTTGAAACTCAAAGGTTTGTAATGCCCAGCAGTCCTACAGTTTTACAAAAAAAGAGCAAACATCAATTGGGATGGCCATGAAAATTGAACACATCAGTCAGACCCTGGCCTTTCAAGTTTTGCTTCTTTTCTGTGCTTATAAGTCAGGTTTTGATACTGAATTATTACATTCAAAGGGTTTTTTTTTATAAAAGTCTGTAAATTTCACAGAAGCGATAACACTCTGCAGATCTGAATGTGTCCAAGTTCAGACAGCTCATGCCTTTTGCCCCCATACACCAATTTATTCTTTACATCTGTAGACTTGCAATCCCTACCATCAATGAGGCCAAAACCTTTTTTGCAGTGAATATTTTCCTGTGAATATTTTGTCCGTTAACTTTGATACCAATGCTGAGTAGTCTTATTTGTAAAGTATGTTGTTTTACACCCTGGGAAGGGTGCTATATAAAATCAAATTGTACTATCAAAGAGCTATCAAAGTTCACTTTCCATGTGAACTAAATTGAGCCATCACTTTGTATAATTTGTTCATGGCCATCACCAATATCCCTAAAAATAAAAAAGCAGGTTTCATTATTTATGTGCAGTGGGAAATATAAAATCTTATTTTTATTGGCAGTTGGGAGATTTAAACGATAATTTTCTTTGAGCCAGGCTATTTCTAATGAAGACATAGTCAATCATCGCTATAAACAAAGCAAATTCCAAAATGATTCAGCAAAATTAACAAAATCATCCATAACAGACACGATGACTCAAGAAGACAGAAAACAAGAGGAGCTATAGGTTTGAATATTAATCATACTATAAATATTGTACATTATTATTAAATACAAATAATAAAATCCTTGAGCTATGTGAGATATCCAGAAGGAAAATGATGCAGAAGTAGATTCAGAAACTCAAGCCCTATATCTGGCATGTAATTATACAGGCAATACTCAGACTGTTTATAGCAGTCAGATAAATGCGAATACCGTTATATGCACCTACCTTTTCTACAGGTTCAGTTTAGGGATTGAATTTTTAAAATCTGACTGATATCAGATTCTGCTTTGTGACTAGCATGACAAGTCCATTGAGAATTGCAGCACAGTACGATCATTATGCATATAATGAAATATACTGAATAGTAGCCATATCATTTCTTAAAATGTCTATTTGCTAACATGCAGTTCCACTCCGTAAACATGGTGTCTTGTTACTGCACAGATTTCCTTCCTGCACATGTACAGACAAAGCTGCTGACTTCATGACAACACTAAATGGTATCTGTTTTTCACTCCTATTAATTCTGCAGGATCCACTCGCAGAGTGAAGTAGAGTTTAAGGGCTTGACCCAAAGCCCACTGAAGTCAAAGGAAACTCTTACAGCTAGACCCAGAAATAACACTTAGACTCAGTTTTTCAGTGCCTAATGTTTAGGCACCCTGCCACCTTGTGGAATCCACAGCCCTGAGTTAGATGCCCAGGTTTCCTGGACAATGCATGTTGAGAGCTAAGAACGGTATTCACAAGAGCCAGAAGCTGCTCAAGGAGCTACCTAAGCTAGCTAATAGAAATGCTGGGGAGAACGGCTTCTAAGTCCAAGCCAGAGAGAGAAGCCTGTCACCACTTGGGGTTCATAGCTGTGAACTTAGATGGCTTTGCCCTTTGTTACAAAAAGTAGAGGAAGAGGAGGGTGGTTGCTACCCCATTATACATTTTATCAGTCATTAGGTTCTTATACCCAGGATGCAGGAGACCTCATTCTGCCTGATTTGGAGCAGTGATTTAAACCATACAGCTTCCCCTATTAGGTGAGAGTCCTAACCACTGGCTCTGGGATATTCTGGGGCTGGGTGCTTTCAGTCTCATCCATTGAAATTGCTCTGCTCTGTACAAATAATTAAATATTCATTAGAACCAAGCTTTGAACTTGGGTTTCCAACTAGCCACAGGAGTGTCCTAGCCCGCAGGTTATAGAGACACTGTCACTTGCTCTTTGGCCCAACAAGGTGAAACACAACGGTTCAGCTCTCTGCTTTATATCAGGCGCAGGGAAGGGAAATGGAGCACAGGTCGCCCCCATCCTAGATAAATGCTCTGTCCTCTAGACAAGAAGTTATAAGGGAAGTGGAGTGCACAGCCTTCTTCAGCTGTATTTATGTTGGGGCCAGTCTGTTAGGCAGGCTCTGAGAACACCTGCCAGATCAGGCCCTGCAGGAACCGGGAGCAGAGCCACTGCTGAGGCCAAGGTCAGGAGCAGAGCAATGGGTCAGGAGCCAGGACCCAGATCATATTCCTGACTGGGGCCACGAATGGAGCTGCGACTGGGAGTGAGTCTGGAGCCAGGAGTTGTGGAGATCCAAGGCCAGCGCTGGAGTGGAGCAGAGCATGGCTGGATGGTGCTCCTTCCTTGCTCCTCATGGGGGCTGGCCTGGGCCCCACCATGTGTCCACCAAAGTGTTCCTCTGTGCCTCCCAGGTTGGCAAACTTTGATTTTTGTCCATTTTTTTTCCATACAGCACAGAAGCCGTGATGGCTCAGATTTGCTTGCTTCCTGTTCTCTATCTTGCCTCACAGCCAATTACACACAAGGGGATCAGATTCAGCAATTAACATGTGCTCTACCTACTGCCCTTCTTCCTGAGAGGCAGCAACACAGCAACCCTCACCATCCTGCTTGAATGGGTTCCATAGGGTTTTCTAAGGAAAAAACCCTAGATATTACAGAAAAGCACAGATGTTGTAGAATAGCATGTACCTGTCTTAGGCAAATCAAATTAATGTAACAATGTAAAGCTAAAACTCAACAGAACCTTTTGGTTCTGATGTCATTTCCTAAGATGCAACATGCCCATTGCCTGCAAATAGCAGCCAGATGAAATTTGTTAGAAGATTAGGATTCAATTACAGTTGGCATTTTGAAAACACTGTGTCGTATCCCAAAACCCAGAGAGTCACTGCATGCCTCCTGATTCTGTCCATCAGCTAATCAGAGTGCCATTGCTGGCAAAAGCTATGAACGAGATCAGTACTCTACTGACCATGGGACACATCAGTGACACCGGAGTCAACTGTGGACATTGTTCCCAACAGCAATCAGACATTGTTCCCAACAGCTTTCTGACACCTGGAATGCTTTCCTGCTGACAGTGTGTGTGAGTTCTCAGTTATAGGGGAGAGTGATATTTATGTGTATGCATCTAATATGGTCTCTCCAGCTAAATTCTCTCTTTTAGAATTAATAATTTAGTTATTTTTCCTGTCACTTCAAATACTTGAAGGAAAAAAATCATCTCCACTTTCTCATGGACTGAGATGTGAGGCAGCATGCAGCCATTATGTCAGGCCCTGATCCTGAGCACTGACGGGCTAGACCCCATACTCCTATGACACGCCCTTGAAGTTAATAGGGCTCCATACAGGTGCAGGGGTGCAGCGGTATGGTGTTCACAGAAGGGCTGAAGCCATACAATTTCTAAAAGAATTCATCATTTTGAAAACTGAGCTCTTTTGAATATGTGGCCTTAGGCCCGCTGACAGTGGGGGCAAAGGGAGCAATTGCCCCAGGGTTTGATGATTCAAAGGGGCCTGGGACTCCAAGACATGGCTGCTCTGGCTGCTACAATGGGTCCAGGCCCTATAAATTGCCATGGAAGCTCCATGCTCCATGTGGCTCTGAGGGCAGGGGAGGGGAGATGCCAGCACCACTCTCTGGTTGGCCTTGAGGACTAGATGCTCCAGCCCCGCCTCTTCTGCCTGAGGCCCGCTGTATTGCCAAGAGGAAATGGTTCTTCCTTTAAGGGATTAAGGCAATAAGCACAGAAATTGGGTGAAGGTTTAAAGATTTTACTAAGCAAATCTCAGAATAAAGTACAATACTTATTAAGAAAGTACAATGTATATTAATTATAAGCCTATCTCAGAGTAAAATGCAATGCTTATGCCCCTTCTGGAAAATGCAATGCTTACACCCCTTCTGCTGCCCGGGAACCCCTGGAGAAGGACAGCGGGCGGACCCCAGCGGCTAGTGCGTAGCACTTTCCATGGCTTCAGTCTATGCCGAGGTTCCAATGTTAGGAATATCCCTGGCACTTATATACTATTGGATCTACATTACTCACACCGATTGTTTTGAGAACCTGGCAAAATTGCTAATACGTCTAATATTTTCCCAGGCCAAATAATTAGCTTTAGCAGGTGGTAAACATTCAACATAGATAGCTATGTGATCTTCCCAAGCACTCCTATACTCCTGTACCAGGTGTATGGCCTTGGGACCCGTCCCAGAACTTGTTGAAAGTAAACAGTCAGGGCGGCCCGCAAGCCTAGGCGAGCTAGGCAGCTGCCTAGGGTGCCGCTGGCCTGGGCGCCTGATGATGACGTCACAGGGCGCTGGGGCACCCCATGATGACATCATGGCCATTGACAGCCGTTCAGGCAGGGGCGCTGATTGCGCCGCCCCGCCTAGGGCGCCAGCTGCTGCAGCCGGCCTCGGGCCGCTACTGTAAAAAGTGCATTCCTACACTGACATCTTAAGCAAACAGCTAACTCTTTGAGAATAATAAGAGAATAATAAGAAGCAAAAAGCCCAAATGGCTGCCCAGGGCAACCAGGCCTGTAAGAAAATGCAGGCACAAAAGGAACGATTGTTGTACAACACCCAATTTCCTCGATCTCACAATCATCTTCTGCATTTCCACTACACCTGCTTCTTCTGAGAGTTCAGAGCCCTTGCCCAGGAGCCCAAGGAGGTGTCGGCTCCTCTACGTGGGTGTACATGGAAGCTGCATGGTGCAGGTGTTTTCTGGGAGGAGGTTCAGTTTTTTTGAGTCCTTCACATTCCTTAAAACCTTCCTTAGCCCTGAAGGCTACAAAAACTTGACAACAGTAAAGTCACTAGCATATTGATACCACTCTCTGGTGTGCAGACTAATATTTTCTCATTATTTCCTTTTACTCCTGTGTCAGTCTGTCTGTAGCCATCTGTTGTCTCATGTTCTGTATTTTGATTATAAGATCTTCGAGACAGGGACTGGCCTTTTTATTCTATGACTAGCTGTAAGTAGGGTCTGAATCACTGCTTCCAATGCAGCCAGCTGGAAGGGGAAAGGAATCCTAGGTGTGGTTATGCTCACTCAGCCGTTTAGCTCTGTAAGGTATTCAACTGTTATGTCAGTACAGTTCATGCTGCAATGGGAAAAAAATCCTGGGTGTGCTTATGTAAATACAGTCCAGCCAGTGCTATAGGCCTGATAGATAGTCAATTGTTAGAATGATATTTTGCCTATTGGAACTAATTGGGCTGTTGTGGGGTCACAAATCATGTTAATCCTAAATGTAGGAATTGTGAAATATGACACCAGTGCTTGCAGGAGAGACACGGTCATTGTAAAGAATCTCAGATGGACAGGCCTTTTCCTTACAGACTCAAGTGAATTGAACTGGGGGGGGGGGGGGAGCAGAGTTCTGACCCAGCAGACTACATGCCCTCCAGGCATGAGCTGTAAGACTGGTTCAACTTGTTTCTTCCCCCTCCCCATCCCCACCCCCCCAGCCCCGTTCTAATGATAGAACTAAAACAGACTCCATAAGGAGTCTCTTTATTTTCTGCTGCCCTGTGCTGTGGGTCAAGAGCTGAAATCAATGAGCAGCTGGAATCACAGAGAGCTGAAATCACTACGTTTGGCCCAGATCCAAACTCAGCAGCAGCAGGTGGCCAGCAGGGCAGCTGGCAGGAGCAAGCAGCTGGCAGGTGAGTGGTGGGAGCGGCAGCAGGTGGCCACCAGGGCAGCTGGTAGGAGTAAATGGCCAGCTGGCAGGAGCAACTGGCAGGCAGCCGGAGGGAGTGGCTGGCGGGAGCAAGCGGCCAGCAGGTGGCTGGCAGGAGCAGCGTCAAGTGGCCAATGGAGTGGGTGAGACGCCTCCTACCCCCACCCGCCCAGGATGGAAGGTAATCTCTGCAAATTGCCTCTGAGCTCTGGTCTGCCCTGACCATGGACAAAAGCTGTGAGTGGGGTACAAACAGTGCTTTTTTTGTGATGGTATGCCCTGGAATGGTGTACCAGCACCTATTTTCCTTGCATAACTTAAATGAATTGCATTCCTCACCTCTTTTCATGGGGCAGCTGGGCTCCCGATGGAAGCCCTTTCGGAACATGCAGCTCTTAAAAGGGCCACAATGGCATTTTGGCCCCCAGCACGGCTTTTTTTTTTTTTTTTCTCAACAACATTCCTCAAGGAGTACCAGCACCTTTTTTCTTACAAAAAAAGCACTGGGTACAGAGAAAGGTTGGGCATGTGAATGGGACACTTACATTGCTGGACTTGTGAGCCTGAGAGGCAAAGGACATTGCCCAACCTGCCTGACCTGGGACCCTTACTCGTGGTTTGGTTATGAACTCTGTCTGTGGTGTTTTCCCAAGTTAATGCCATGTTACTTCTCTCCCTCTTTCATTAAAAGTTTCTTTTCTATGCTCAGACTCTGTGCTTGCGAGTGGGGAAGCATTTTCTCCCAGAGGTGGCCAGGGGTGTGTGTGGATTTCCCAGGTTACTGGGTGGGGGCTTGAGCCAGTTCTGTGTGGGATGGATGAAAAGGAAACCCTAGATATTGAACCCGGCCCTGGCTGCTGCTGGCACTACCTGGCACAAGGAGCTGGCAGCCCAGGCAAGCCAGCAGAAGGGGAGTTGGGGCTAGCAGTCCAGAAAATCCCACTGATTTACATGGCTTTGTAAAGCAAGATCTAAGATTAGGCAAAGGGCTGATCTTATTTGGACTTGTTTAAGGATTCAAAACATATTCCTGTCTTGGAGCTTGTCTTCACATACAGTACTTCAGCCAAGCTAAGCTTCAGGGCTTATGGAAAGACAGTCCTAGATCTGTGGGAGAGTGGTACACAGTCTACATTACACAGGGATTTTTCAGACCCCTGATTGACAGTGATACTGATACAGGTCTATAGCAGAGACTGGGACTTGGAGTTGCAACTGAGCATCTACCTAGATCTTAGTGATGGGGAATTACAGGACGAATGGACAGAAATGCTTTGTGAAGCACACTGTGTCCCTGACATTGAACTCAATACCAATACTCACACTGATTTCAAAGGACTTCAGGTCCCATATGCCAATAGCAGCTTTGAAATGCAGCCAGCCACCAACACAGCAAACTGTACAACAGTAATAAGGAAGAGGAAACATTCTGGCTAATGATAGAAGGGCTGACTCCTTCTCTTACCAAAAACAATGTGTGATGCCCAGGCAGACTCAGATGAAGGATCAGTTCTGAGTTCCATGAACTTATAGATTCCAAGCCAAAAGGGACCATTATAATCATCTAGTCTGTCCTCCTGTATCTCACAGGCCACAGAACTTCCCTGATCCCATTCCTTTTGAACCAGACAAAAATGTAAACCCTCAGGAAGATGAAAGACTGAACTGATCCTGCTGTTAGCTGAGACTAAAGACTCAAAGGGCAGTAAGTCTCAGAGCTTGGGCCAAGTAGCTCAGGATTCTGTAATTCCTGCTACAGGACTAAAAATAGCAGCCTAGACGTTCCCACTCAGTTTGGTGCCGAGGCTCTGAGATTTTCTCCCTTCATTGGGTTTTAGAGACTGGTCTCTAGTCCAAGGGGGAATGGCTAGACTGCTATTTTTAGCTCTTTAGCTGTGGGGGTTTTGTGAAGTGTAGAGATGACTTATGATTCCTGGGACTTCTATGTTTTTCAACCTGAGGCTTAACATTTTAACTTCTTTGGCAACCCCTCTAAGGGTATGTCTAAACTGCATTCCTCTTTTGAGAGAGGAATGCAAATGCAGAGGAACAAAATTGCAAATGAAGCGTGGATTTGAATTTCCCATGCTTCATTTGCATAATCGCGTCCGGGCGCTATTTCGAAAAAAGAAACGCTGTCTAGACTCGGTTATTTCGGGAAAAAAAACCCTTCTTTTGAAATTACCCTTACTTCTTATCAAATGAGTAAGCTGGCTGGAGCATGGGGGAGGGAGGCTGAGGTACTCTTACTTGGAGGATCATGGTGGGGGTGCGTTCACACCCTTCAAACCCCTTGGTACGGGCCTGCCTGGGGCCAAGTGACTCCCTGCCAGAGACTTGACTTGACAGAGAAAGTGCTCATCTTTTCCCCAATTAGAAAGAAAGGCCCATGTATGTATAATTAGAATATCCAGCAAAGGGTGATGTCAAAAGGTAGGAGTTTTAGTACCAGCTAAATGAACAACATGAAAAGAATTACTGGTAAATAGCACTTTTGTGCAGTACCGACATCAGCCATTTATTTAAACAGCCAGGTCTCCTGTATAACACAGTACACAGATAATGCCATATTTACACTTTAAACTATTTTCTAACACATTTACCTTCCTCCCTTCAACCAAAGATTCTAAAAGTGCAAAGGTCTTGCATGGTCGTATGTAGGAAACATTGAATGTTTTCCTTTAGTACTAAAGCCAGCCATATCCCAGACTTCCAAAAACTGAGCCTTCCCTTTCATCCCCTCATGTGATCATAGAATATAGAATACTAGGACTGGAAGGGTCCTCGAGAGATCGTAAATCATGGCAGGACCAAACACTGTCAACATCATCCCTGATAGATGTCTATCTAACCTGCTCTTAAATATCTCCAGAGATGGAGATTCCACAACCTCCCTATGCAATTTATTCCAGTGTTTAACCAGCCTGACCTAAACCTCCCTTGCTGCAGCTGAAGCCCATTGCTTCCTGTCCTATCATCAAAGGCCAAGGAGAACAATTTTTCTCCCTCCTTGTGACACCCTTTAGATACCTTAAAACCACTATCATGTCCCCTCTCAGTCTTTTCTAAACTAAAAGAGTCCAATTCCTTCAGCCTTGCCTCATAGCTCATGTTCTCTAGACCTTTAATCATTTTTGATGCTCTTCTGTGGACCTTCTCCGATTTCTTCACATCTTTCTTGAAATATAGTGCCCAGAACGGGACACAGTTCTCCAGTTGGGACCTAATCAGCACAGAGTAGAGTGGAAGAATGACTTCTCATGTCTTGCTCACAAACACTCCTGTTAATGCATCCCAGTATCATGTTTGCTTTTTTTTTTTTTTTTGCAACAGTATCGACTCATATTTAGCTTGTGGTCCACAATGACCTGTAGATCCCTTTCTGCAGTACTCCTTCCTAGAGTGTCACTTCCCATTCTGTATGTGTGAAACAAATTGTTCCTTCCTAAGTGGAGCACTTTGCATTTGTCCTTGTTAAACGTCATCCTATTTACCTCAGACCATTTCTCCAGTTTGTCCAGGTCATTTTGAATTTTGACCCTATCCTCCAAAGCACTTGCAACCCCTCTCAGCTTACCAACTTAATAATCATACTCGCTATGCCATCATCTAAATCATTGATGAAGATATTGAACAGAAGCGGTCCCAAAACAGACCCCTGCGGAACCCCACTTGTTATGCCCTTCCAGCATGACTATGAACGTTTAATGTTAAAGGCCTATTCCCCACCCCTTCACACATCCTCCATCCCCACAAACACTTTGCCTTAAATCAAGAATGGGCATGTTATTTCTACTTGAAGAAATTGGGCAAGTTAGTAGCTGCATAAATGTACATGCTTTCCTTGGGTTTTTATGTTAAAATGCACAGCCATCTTTCCAGAGACGCCTGAATACATACCAACCCAATGATGTCAGCTAAAAATATCTTATCAGCATTATCAAATTTATTAGTCTAGCCTGTAAGCCGCTGCAACCCCAGTTATAGATTAAATGTCAGAACAAAGTTCATCCTGATTGTTTCCCTCCCAAATGAGGAAAGTGAACATTGCAGGCTTATAAATTTGTCACTACCCACATTTAGACAAGGGCAGACATGTCAGTTTGTCACACAACACTGCCTGCCTATGTACCTAACAGATGAACAGAGGGATTGTTTATGGTGTGCAGTTCTAAAGCAAATGACCTTTTCTTAGCTAAACTACGCCAGGCAGCACAGAACTATACAAATATCATTATTTCAGACATCCTGCTTTCCTGCCCCTGGATACATAGCAACAACCATGTACAATTATTATTATTATTACTTGCATTACTATAGCATCTAGATGTCCTTGTCACTAAGTGTAGCATCATCCTCAGTACTGATTTCTTCATCTTTGGATCAACTCAGTAATATTTCTGAGGTAACTATTGTTTTAACCTTAGTTCCCAATTCTTCACACTTGGTCCTGGCCCCCCTCACATCTTGCAGCTCTACTGTAAGTTCCACTAGAGACCAGGGACAGGTCACTGGATCATTTTCCACTCTTACATATCCACACATGATCTGACCTTGGGTTTAGGGACTAAGGAGAAAACTAATGGAGTCATCAACCTGCTCCATGATTCAAGTCAGGGCTTTGACAGACCTTGTGCAGAAACACTGTGCAGTACAAGCAGTGTACTTAGTCTGCAAGGGTGCATTTACACTGCACCCAGAGCTCAAAATAAGCTACGCAATTTGAGCTAGGCAAAATTGCATAGCTTATTTCGAGTTAATTTCTAAATAGCTTATTTCGAAATATGGCGCTGCCTACACAGCACTTATTTCAAAATAAATTGCTATTCTGAAATGTCCCTTACTCCTCGTGGAATGAGGTTTACAGGGATGTTAATACCGAGCCCATTATATTTTGAAATAACAGGCACGCTCAAAATACGTGGAATAGCTATTTCAGGATGCCATCGGTGGGCAGGGGGAATTGGTGAGGCCACCAGTATCAAGGGAGGGAGACATTTGACAAGGGACCAAAGGTAGCTCTTCCCTCAGAGTTTTTGGCATCCACTGGCCAGCTAGAGGAAAGGAGTGCTGATTGGCTAGCATTCCCCAGCTCCCAGGATTTAGCCCAGTGCAGGGGCCACGTGAATCTTTTTTTGTCTCCATTCCAGCATCCCACCCAATCCACCCAAACTAGGAATGGAAATCCTGCCTGACAGATGCAAGTCTAGACAGGGCAGGAACAATTCTGTCTCTCCTGGGCTAATTGGCAGAGGATTTTTACCTTCCTTGCAACCCTTCGAACCCACAGGGTGTTAAATAGGAATGTGGGTATGTCATGAACAGGAGGAGTGCTGATCAGCACCCAATGACTAAGGGGTTAACTCAGGTACCTAGCAAAGATGTCGGCCAGGGGAGTTGGAGCAGTCAACCAATAAAAATGCAGATGGGAATTTTAAACTGGAAAAGAGGGGTTTTTCTCTCTCTCCTTTCTTTGAGATCAGAGCAGTTTCTCCCAGGTATTGAGGGAGATTGGAGATGCTTTCTCTCTCCAAGAATGGACTTCTTGAATTGTGTAAGCAGGGAAAAGTTTAGATAGTCTGTCAGGCTTTATTGTTTTCCTTGTTTGGGAGTTTGGAAATCATGTCCGAACTGACTAACTGTTTTTCTCTTTTGTAACTAAGGATTACAGCCCAGGCACTTTCCCTGAGTCTATGTCATTTCATGACAATTTACCTCCTAGTCAATTTACTATGCTTGCAACAGTAGTTTTGTTTTGATAATAAAAGAATTTTCCTTTTGTTTTGTTTAACCAGTATTGGTTGATTGTTGTGTCCTTAGGGTTACGTGCCTAGTTACCCAGGCAGAGTCCATTGTTCCCTATGGATTCCCTCTGTTTATTTTCCCAACTCCAAGCAACATGGAGGTTGGGGCGAGGGGGATGAGCTTTGCCTTAGGGAGGGAATTCCCAAGTGATCTCTTCCCTGGAAAAGGGTTCATTTTGTATCTTTTTAAGTGGTAGCAGCAAATTTTTATTTGTTATCTTTTTTTCCTTGGATCTCAGGGAGACTGAGACCGGATAAGCTCAGGGAGACTGAGACCGGGAGTGCCAGAGACAGGTTTTACAGTGTTTATTCTGCTAGCCAGTCCCCCCATATCTGCATGCAGAGTGTCAGGTTGGGGGATTGAGCCGTGACAGGGTATTACCTAAATGAGGTTTGGGGATGGCAATGTTTATTCATCACCACTCATGGCTGTTTTTCAGTGTGATTAATACTCAGGGTGTGTCTACACAGCACCCTAAACTCGAAATAAGATACTAAGCAAATTGCATATCTTATTTCAATTGTATTTTGAAATAGATCATTTTGAAATTTGGCACGTCTACACAGCACCAAATTTCAAAATAATGTGCTATTTCAAGACATCCCTTAACCCTTGTGGAATGAGGGTTACAGAGATGCCAAAATAGCATGCCCATTATTTTGAAATATTTTTCGAAATAATGGGCGTGTTTAAAAGACACAGGGTAGCTATTTCAGGATCTCTCTGGTATCCCGAAGTAGCCCCGCTGTCTAGACATACCCTTAGGGTATGTCTACACTACACTGTTATTTTGAAATAAGCTATTTTGAAATAGTTAATTTAAAATAGCTTATTTCAAAATAACGCGTCTACACACAAAAAGCATTTCGAAATAACGCATCCACACTGAGTGGATGCTGAATCGCATTTAAGGCCAGCTGGAACCAGGTCCAGCAGGGCATCAGGTCAGGATTTACTTTGTGTGGCTGCTGCCTGAGGCTATCTGAGGCCTGTGCTTAAAGGGACCCCCCTGGACAGCCGGTTCTCAAGTTTCCCTACTAGCTTGCCTACCTCGATGAGGGACAGCAAAGCATTTTGTCTCTGTGTGCTCTGGTTGCCCTCACTCGGGACACCACAGCACTTTGCAACATGGAGCCAGAGCCGCCCCTGGGCACTCTGGTGCTTCTCATGGATGCATTGTTGCGAGCCTGGCTGCACTTTCTGCAGGCTGCCATCCGGGAGGTCCATCAGGGGACTGTCATTATCCAGGAAGCCCTGCCGGAGAGCTTCTACCCTGAGAAGCACTAACAGTCTCCCTGGTCTGCCCCACTGGGGGCTTGTGCCTCATTCCTCCCTCACGTCCTTCCACTTAGCCCCCCCAATCCTCCTTCCTGATGTAAAATAAAATACACATTTTTTCATAAACACAATCTGTCTTTATTTAACAAAACTGGGGGGGGGAATGAAACTCTGGTGAGACTGGGGAAAGGAGGCAGGAGAGGGGAGGACAGAGGGTGGGAGAGGGGAGGGGGAAACCTGGGAGGAGGGAGCTGGAAGGGGGAAGCAAGGGGAAGAAGGGGGAGGGGAAGCTCAAGGGTGGGGGTCTCGCCGGACCAACTTGATTGTCATGCAAACCTGCTCCTGGGTTTGCACGTGGCCTTTGGTGGCCAGGCTGGCAGCTATCCTGCCATAGACAGCCGCGTTCCTCCATCTAGTGTGGAGATCATGGACATTGGGGGCATCCCCCCCAAACCCGAATAAGGTCCATGATCTCCACCCTGGACCAGGAAAGCGCCCGCTTTCTCTGGGCCCTGGCAGGCTCGTGGGAGCTGGCAGACTGCTCCTGGGGAGCGGTGGAGGGCTGGCTGCCAGTGGCTTGCTGGCTCACATTTTGGGGCCACTGGGTCAGGGGCAGTGACTGCTGGCTCTGGGCTGGCAGGCTTGGACCTGGCACAGGCACTGTGGCCTGAGTCTACCCCTTTAAGGGCTCTGGGGAGAGGGGGAGGGAGAGAAGTGTTCTTGGTTGAGGCTGGAGTGGCCACCAGGGCACCCTGGAAAGGCTGGAGGCCCCCTATTTTGAAATAAGTGTCTACACAGCACTTATTTCGAAATAGCTATTTCGAATTTGGCGTTATTCCTTGTAGAATGAGGTTTACCAAATTCGAAATAAGCGCTCCGCTATTTTGAATTTTTTTCAAAATAGCGGTTTGACTGTGTAGACGCTAGGAAAGTTATTTCGAAATAAGGGCTGTTATTTCGAAATAACTTTGCTGTGTAGACATACCCTAAGAGAATAAAATGAAAGGGATAGAAGACCTGGGATTTGGTGGTGGGCCTTGGAATTATGTGGTAGGGTGAGACACTGTGATCTTTGTGCACTCAGATCAGACCTTGTGGCCTTGCAGATCAAGGTCCCCAACTTGCTGCACCTGTCAATGGGCAGGCTGCTAGATATCTGCTGAATTGCAGTGGTGTCCTTGCCTGTGGACACCACTCCTGCAGCTCCCACTGAACAGCAATGGAGAACTGTGGCCAGTGGAAGCTGTGGGGTTGGTGCCTGCAGATGAGGGGCAGCACATGGAGCCATTGCTTTACATGCCAGCTGCTTTCAGGAGGGCCAGGGTCAGGGCCCAAGCCAGCAATTTGCCTAGTATCTTATCTCGAGTTTAGGGTGCTGTGTAGACACACCCTGAGTATTAACCACACTGAAAAACAGCCATGAGTGGTGATGAAAAAACATTGCCACCCCCAAACCTCATTTAGGTAATACCTTGTCATGGCTCAATCCCCCAACCTGACATATACAAAGATGTGGCTAGCCACAGCTCATTTTTGCATATAGATGTGGATGCAGATAGAAAATTTTGTATCCCTTCAGGGCTCTAATCACTGAGTCCCATAACGCCAACATTATGGGTTATATAGTACAGAGCCCTGTAACCCCCACTCTGGAACCAATTAAATGCCTGGTATATGAGATTATGAGTATAGGGGGGAGAGCCCCTCTGCCTTGTGTTAAAGTATAATAAAAGCTGGAGCCTGCTACTTAATTCCATGCATGCATCTGTCCTCATTTTGCTGCAGTGTCCACATCAATGTCAACAACATTTCAGTCCCCTTTAAAAATAAATCTATTTTTCATTCATTCCTTTTAACAGGGCCAAAACTACACATAGACATTAAAAGGGAAAAAGAAAACACAGCTTTTATCCTCCTTTGGCTTTACCAAGGACTGTATTTACTTTGGGGCTATACATTGCTCTGAATGCAGTCAGCATTTTATAGTATATAAAATGCTTCCCACACATGCACACAGATGTTTGTAGTTGTTGTAATACTATGCCATTCCTGACAAACACATGGTTTACTGCTGTCATTGTTTGTTTATTACTAGAGTTAATTGAAAATTTTTCATCCCCTTTTTGTTTTTGGACAAAAAATACTTTATTAAATGGAAATTTTTACTGCAAAAATATCCATTTTTGTAAAAAAAATTCACAGGGAAAATAATAATTGCCCAACCACCTTTAATATTTACTACACCACAGACAAAGTAGCTCTCCCTGGTGCATTACAAAGAATGTCATCATTCACCAACTTCTCAGCTCTGAAAATGAAAAGCAAACCTTGCAGTGGAATGCCCTTTGTGAATGCTAAACATTGCTTTTCCATAAAATACAGCTAAGACAAGATAGCTGTGGAATGCCTGACAGAGTGGTTCTGCCCAATTAAATTATTACACAATGAAGGTAGAACAGTTTAAATTAAAAACATATGGAAAATATGACAGAAAATCAATTTTATTAATGATGTACTTATTAAAATATTGAAGTACAACATTGCTTGATCCTTTCAAATTACCTCCTTTTCCTAAATACTCTAGTGCACACATCTTCTGAGAGATAATGTGTGCATCAGATAATACCATTCAGTAAAATATGCCAGAAATGTATCATGGTCCAAAGTCCTGAAATATGGCAACATGAAATGGCCAAATCCGTCAAGTTTTAAAAGAAATGAGTAGCAGTTAAATTACAGGAGGTACAAGCATTGCAGAGTTTCATGCACCAAATGCTATCTTAGCTTTCTAGACTATCTTTCACTCCAGAGTGCTTTACAAGTTTTGAGCCAAGTTCTTCAGTTTTCTCTCAGGCAAAATTAGTACACTGTGGTGCATGGCTTTCCCTCACCACTAAAGCCCAGTCGGGTGTGGGGTTGTGTTGGGAACAGGGATTTCCCGGCTGTATACTCCCCCTGAATTTCCCCAACACCCCCCCCCCCCCAGTTTTGTGAACTAGTTACATGCCAATTTAGTGATTGCTTGGAAATTTGAATTGAAATTGAAACATTAATACACACTTTAAAAGCATATACAGTGTATGATAAGATATGTGTATCTGAAAAAGTATAATAGATTTGAAAAGTATGAACATAGACTAGCTTCCTTATACAGCTGTTTTTTTATGACAATGTCAGTGCATTCATTTTGGTGATGTTGGCCAACCTAATAATTTCAAATTATGATTTGTATGCAAAGTCAAAATGAGCTCTCCCTGGCAGCTAGTGATGAGCTGGGGGGAAAGGCTTCAGGACCAGATTGTATTTACATTCACACCTAATCTACCTAGGTATCCAGAAAACAGAGCTGTGTTGCCCAAATGATAGATTTTGGCTGGGGTTGGGTTACAAATCACTTGAATGCGGGGTGGGGGGGAATGAAATTTTGTTGTTCTTATTGTATGAGTAAAGGGCAGTAGAACTGTACTTAACCTGTACTGATTGAGGGCATCAAGAGAGAGGGTGGGGACAGGTGTTTTGCTTGATGGTCTGTCTGAGTCACAAGTACTATTTGACCTGCCCCTCTCCACTGTTTAAAGTGTTCCTGTGGGTACAGTGTTTTTGTGTAAGAGACAGCCCAGACTGCACTAGCAGCGAGGCTCCCCCACTGACAGCTTGGCTGAAATCACTGAGAGCTGGGTGGAACCTCAAGAGACCAACTCACAGAGGTCACAGTGGCAGGTGGCAGCAGAAGGTGATGGCACAGGGCCATTGGCAACAGAGCGATGGAGTGAACGGTAGCACAATGAACAACAGTGGCCAGAGCAAACAGTGAGCAGCTGGAGGAACAAGCAAAGTGCCTTCTTGCCCCCCACCTGGGAGGTGTACTCACGTGAAAGCACCTCTGAACTCTGAGTCTCCACTGACCAAGGACAACACCGGTGAGTTGGGTGAGGTAGAGGGAAAAATGAGGGGCACGTTAAATAAACATTTGTTTGTTGGACTAGATTTTAGTGACTTTGCTCCAGAATGCTAGATTTGTGACTGGGAATGGAAACTTATATAAATTTGTTTCCTAGTAGGCCAAGATTTTTAAAATGCATTATTTGCCAAGGTTGTCATCTCACATCGCTGCTATCTTGAGAGGTCATTATGTTGGGGAGTTTCTGTACTAAACATTTTTATTATTATAATTAGTTTTTACATAAAGGACCAAGTGGTCCATATAGCCCGGTATCCTGTCTTCCAACAGTGGTCACAGCCAGGTGCTTCAGAGAGAATGAACAGAACAGGTAATCAAGTGATCCACCCCCTGTTGCCCATTCCCAGCTTCTGGCAACAGGCTAGGGACACTCAGAGCATGGTATTGCATCCCTCCCCATCCTGGCTGACTAGTAGCTCGACCAGATCTTTGTGCTATGTTTCCTGGGATGAAAGAAGTAGGAATTCATCTCTTGCTGCTCCCAGTCACAACAGCTACAGTTGAGAGTTCTTTTTCATCATTGAATAGAATTTTGTGTTCTGAAAGAAGTCGCCTTCTGCCTGATTATGTGAATGAACTAATGAGCATATCAATTGAAGGAATGGAAGTACTGGACACACGAGAAGCCACCGAAGATGAACGCATTGCATTCAAGAAGTTCATTAACAGAATTGTGCAAAATTATAACAAGAAACCAAGAAGGATGTAGACTTAGTGCTTCATAGAAGGCTTGAGTAGCCATCTTTAATTTGTGTGATTTTAAAACATGAGTTAAATCTAATAAAATGGTCGTGAAACATTTTTCAGTTTTTACTGTGGTGCCGTACACAGCCCACCTTCACCCTCACAGTCTCACCCCTCATCGGCCCTGACACCCCCCCCCCCCCGTAAATTCAAACACCCCCCCCCAATTTCAATTCCTGTGGAAAACACTGGTAGGGAATGAGAGAAAACAGACAGCCGCACATTGGGGGACCTATGTATTCTCTCACCCCTAGAAAGGCACTTCAGGAATACATGATAATGCAGATTCACTGACTCAAAGCCCCTCAGAAAAGAATGGAGAAAGGCAGATAGAATCCAGCCCAGAGGCTGGAGAAGCAGTCGGAGGTGCTGCCCTGGTGTCTGCTGAGGATTCATGTTTTCTTGAATTCCATTTCTCCCATCCCCATCCTGATTCCTTGCACAAATCTGGCTGATTTAGACTTTGTGCAAGAAGGGCTGGATTTCATCCCATGGAGTGACTTGGGGCTGAACTATACAGACTAATGATAGTTCTGAAAAGGGGAAAATCAATGCAGATTTGTATGGTTTGGCCTACAGCCCAGAAGCACTTTATACTATGGAAGAACAAAGATAAGCATCAAATAAACAAAGTACCCCTTCTATCTCACGATACCTCATGAAGTAATATAAAGGAAGAGCAAAATAAATAATATATTATCTGATTTGATTTTTCACAAGGGTTCAACCCTCAGTTTGGCACCAGATCCTGCTATAAAAGTGCATCAACCAGGTCATTATTTCCCCAACCTTTCTGGGCAACTGTACAAGTTTACTAAACTGAGGCCATGGCCATATCAACCAGTGCTTGCCAACCTCCCTTTAAAAGTGTCTGTGTTAGCTAGTCATGGAACCTAGACTGTTCCAGACAATCCCAGTTTGTTGGAGCAGACAAGCTGTATTGTTGGTTAACATGGAAGAGGGCACCGGTAGCTGATGAAGGCCCAGCTCAGTGGGTCATTATGAAGGTAGCAAGGGGGGCATAGTATCTGTAGCAGAAGGCTGAAGTACAAGTATCGGGGGTGTATCAGAATTTGGTAGCATCCCATTAAATAATGTGGAACCCTTTGAGTGGACCTCCTTATTTTGTCTCACAGAAGCCAGCTGATTAGCAGCATATACATATACCTAGCATTGTATGTTTGTGTACAGTTAGCAAACGTGGCTATGTGGCGCTCAAGTGCCTTTGTGTGTGGTTCACCGTTATTCTTCATGTACACAGAGCAAAGACAACAGGCAAATAAATCAGTGATTGGGGAAGTTTTGATATAAGTTACTAAGATACAGGTTTTCGAGACTCACAATCAACATTTTATTCTCAATAGCTTTGAGGCGGATTGAGCATTGGGACTGAACTCCAGGAGAACTGTCCCTATCTCTGAGCAGCTGTGGCTCATGCAAGTCACCTAGACCTCAGTGTGGTTTCTCCACTAGGATTATGGGGATAATAGCAGTAATAGCCTGCTTTGCCAAGCAATTTGAAGTCTTTGGATTAGAAACACTAAATGCAAAGGATTAATAGCTATGAGTTTTCTGGTTCTTGTATGGCATGATCAAGATGGAACTGTGGAATACTTAATAGCAAAATAAAAGGTTGGATTAAGCTTTTAGAATATCTTGATATTAATTAGAAAGACACCAAGTACCTTCTCATTTTCTCCTTCCTATTACTGATGAGGAAATGCCACTTCCCGCAAATACACAAAAAACAACAACTTCCCCCTTATATGTTCTCCCTTTCTCTGGAGACTGTCAAAGCATGGTCACAATTAGACACACCCAACACTGAGTTACTTGTTATTCTGAGTCAGGCCTCTACTTCTACTGCTTTTCTCTTTGTCACACTAGGCACAGAAATGAAAAGAAGGCAGGTTCTGCCTGCTATGCACCTGTTACTTGTACCCTCACTGGCATTCTTGGGATCATTTGAGGAGTAATATGCAACTCAGCATGAATAGGGGGTTGGGGGTTCAGAACTTGCTTCTGAAATTTGTACTGACATGGAAGGGAACAGCCTTCATGCAGACGCTCACTCTCACGAATAGTCCAGTGGAGCAATGCACATAAGTAAGGTGAATTAATAGGATTATGGTTTTGCATGATAGGGCTGCATCTGGAGAAACAAAATAGTGGTACAAATTTTCAATGGCACAAAGGGGTGGTAGATCCCCTCTGCTTGATTTTCCTGGTCCTTTGAGTTTTTTACATCCTCGCCTGTAATGCGCTTTACAACCTTTCAGTTAGTTCTTTCTGCTGAACTGTTCGGTACTGCTTATGTCTTACTGTTAATAACTAAAAGAGTAAGATATGTCCGTTTTTATGGATCTACAAGTACAAAAATAACATCAAAGAGATGTAGGTGTGTAGACATGCTCTTACCAAACAATGCTGTTCGTGAAGCATCCCAGCTGGCTCTGCTATTACACAGCATGCACCACTGTCTACAAGTTATTTTAAGGGATGTTTATATAGCAGCTTGAAAACAAAACTGTGATGTTTAAACCTGAAAACAGGCATTAGGTAGTGCTGTGTGACTTGAGATGCCATCTGGCTTTGTCTCCTTAGACACAAGGCAGAAGGGTTAATTGGTTAAAAAGATACTGTAATTGAATGAAAATATTGAGAGACATTTCATATTATTTATCCCAATGGCATTAAAGGCCAAATTGAAAAAAAAAGACAGATGCCCATATTTTTCCTTCAAACATGCAACAGAGAGGCAGGTAGGCAACTTCACCTACAAATAGTGTATATATGGTTATTTATTTTTGCATCCCACTGTAGGTGCTTTGCATGTACATTGGCTTGTGTCTGTTGTAGGCAAATATGGGGTCTGATTTTAAAATATTTAGCGTAAAATATTCAGAGGTGCCAAAGTCCCATTTCAAAAGTGACACAAAGGCTTAGGAGCCTGAATCCCAATAGGTTCCTAATTTCTTCAGTCATTTTGAAAACAGGCTTTAGGCAGGTTTGAAAATTCTTCCTTTAGTCTTCATTCACCAGGGATATATATATTTGTTAGTCTCTAAGGTGTCATAGGACAACTCATTGTTTTTAAAGTTACAGACTAACACGGCTACCCCTCTGAGACACTGTCATGGCTCCTTCCCCCTCTGGCACGATAAATGCAGGAGTGGGGGCCAGCAAAAGTACCCCAAAAACCTTATCTACCAGGCTTTGGTATAAAACTTCCCCCCAAAATCTTAACAGCCTAGATTTGGGGATAAAATCCGCTGCCACCACCCAAATAATGCTAAAAAAACCAGGGAGAGACTACTTGGGAAATCTCACCCCTAAAGTACAAACCAGGACACAAAAATTAACCAATACCAGGTGAATAAAAAGAAAAGAGAAAGAACTTTTATTACCACCACAATATTCCTGTTGCAAGCATAATGACTAGATGGAAAAGTAACAAAGTAATATACTCATGGAGGGAAACCCACCATGGGCCAGGAGCTTAGTTACAAAGGAGAGCAAAACCCATTTTTAAATGCACAGACCCCATTTCCCAAACCATAAAACAATAAAACCTAACGGATTTATCTAAACTTTACCCTACTTACAGATAGTGAATTCTTTTCTTGGAGGGAGACATAGTGCCTGTCCCCCTCAGTAGCTGGAGAGAGCTGCCCAGGACAAGGGAGGGAAAAACCCAAAAATTCCTTTGTCCCAGTTTGAAATTCCTACCTGCATTCCTATTGGCCAACTCCACCTGACTTAGGTATAGTGAACCCCTTAGTCCCCAGGCTGCTGGCCATCTCTCAAGATCATGACAGACACATAATTTAAAAATTCTTCAGGTCAGCGTATAAGGACCTGTCCTACAAGCACATTGGTATGGGAGGCCTTTTATGCCAGCACAAACATCTCTGCCTTCAATGGGGCTCTGCATGGGAACTTGAGCTCACCAGCCTGTATCCAATTGCAGAGCCAGGGCTCAGGAAATGGCGCCTTTGTAGTGACTTTTGCCATAGTGTAGCTACTTTTCCAGAGTCTTCTCAGTTGACATTTTAAGCCACAGAGCATGAGAAGCAGTTTCAGAATGAGACAATTCCCAAGCAACACAGTTGGAACTTCCTACCGTGTAGGAAGAGCAACTTCCTGGCCATGACAAAAAGACTGATGCTTCCTGCTCCCACAATGAGACTAGTTTGTTTTGAACAGCTACTATATATGGTGCATCACTACTAGATCCTTTTTTAGCAGCAAAAACAATGCAAATTACACAGAAAAAATAGTTTCTCACCATCCTTTTTTATAATAGTTGCTGATGTTGAGAGAAAAAATATTGTCTGGGAATCCAAGGCTGGTTTAAAAATGTAGATTACAATGTACAGATGCAGAGAGGAAAGATAACTGGTAAAGATGGGCCCTATATGCCCCTTCCATAAGCTAGTCACATGTGTCCAATATACATCCCATACATAAAACAAGCACAAGTGACAAGTGACTACTGACATCCAATGGTCAGCTCACTGTTGCTGAAACTTACGTTGAGAAGGAATTCAAGTACTGCTCCCTGGCACTGAATAGGGAAACTTTAACAAGGGGGTCAGGACTATGAAGCTGACATTGCCAGTGATAAGTTTCCAGGAATTCCCAGCAATTCATTTCAACTGTGAGGCAAGATGGCACATTTATGAGGTGTTAGGAACAAGGGGTATAAGGGACATGAGATGTAAGCACAGAAATCCCATTATCTGTTAAACTTTTATATACAGGTTGTTGTAGCTGTGTCAGTCCCAGGATATTAGAGAGGAAAGGTAGGTACGGCAATATCTTTTATTGGACCAACTTCTGTCTGTGAGAAAGATAAGCTTTTGAGTGACACTGAGCTCTGCTTAAGGTCTGGGAAAGGTCCTCAGGGTGTCACAGATAAACATAAGATCAAAACAGATAATTTAGCATAAGTAATTAGCAACACCGTCAAGTTTGACACTCTAAATAACCCATTAGACAACTTGATTCTCACCCATTACCTCTACCGCCATCATCTGTTTTGCACTGGTGGCCAGAGTCCTTATATCTAGTGGTAGAATAGAGGAGCTGATGAAGGGCTACCACTAGTCAGGTATTTTCTGGTTGTTGGATGATCAGCAGATGCTGGTTCAAATTCTTGTTTTTTCCTTTCATGTTTGAAATGCATACCATCCAACACATAGAAAAAGCACTTTCAGCATATGCATTATAAATGGAAAAAAGCAAAATAATAATAGCATGTTCTATTACAATGTTCGGTCTACAAGTGTCTGGAGGAACTGGGAAAGCTATCAGCAGAGCACTGGTTATCAATAGGATATCAGAGATTATCTAATTTAATGCACAAATCTCAGATCCCTTCTGCCTATGAAACAAATAAAAAACCAAGCTAATTTTGAAACAAACTGCCACACGTCCCTCTCCAATAACACACTTTGAACATGATTTTTAAGTAAGCTTGAATATTTTAAAGTCAGCTGCTTTTCCCTCTGAATTCCAAAATTGGAATGTGTATTCCTACTCCCAGCTAATCCAACCCTTGTAACTATGCAAAGCCAGCTTTGAAACATCAGAAGAAGCCTCTTTCCTGTGTTTTAGTGTTTACAGATGGGGATTAGTCTTGCAAGACACAAGGATAGTAAAAGATAGTCTCTTATGTTGCATGTGGAAAACCATGTAGCATACACAGGACTTGGTTCACCAAGGTGCAATTTACGCCTCCCAGAATTGCTCCTGTTTCCAACACCTGTTCTCTTTCAGGATTTCCTCTAGGAGAGAGCAGCTTTAATTTATGCTTGACACAGGAGTCCCAGTGGCAGAGGTGCTAACATACTTCATGGCCAGCCAGTGCCACTCATCTGAAGCTGTGTTAGCCCAATAAGGGTCTTGACAAAGGAGGGGACATTTATTTGTGAAGAGGCTGTGCCAAGGGAAAGCAAACTTTCTGTTCCTAGGATCCTTCACTCTTACCCAGCATAGGCCTGAGAATGACATAGGGCCTTTGTGGAGTCAATGGCCAAACTCACACTGGTAGTGAAAAATGGAGCCCAAAGTCTGTAGAATTTCCATCACAAATTCCATTCAGTCTCACCTGTACAGCTGTCTTTTCTGTCTGTAATTTGCTCATAACAACATATTTGAATCAAGCCTCTTTCTGCCATTTTAATGACTAATTTTATTCTCACGAAACAGTGGGTTTGGGGTGGTGAACATGACAGTCAGCCATTGCAAGAAGGAAAAACCATAAATAACCTCATTACTATTTCCCCGCAACTCTGATCACCGCCCCTGGCAAAGCAGTTCCACTTGCCTCCTAATTACATACCCCTGGCGTCCTGGGGTTTGTCTCAAAGAACCACCACTATTCATCTCTCAACCTTCATTTTCCAGCTGTATGTCGGTCTCGTTCTTAGGCTGAGCAGCGTGATTAGCTAGCAGCTATTTTGATCTAAAGTTGTAGGTCAGAATGTACCATGACTTGATCAACCGCTCACAAGTGCTGAATTTTTTATAGTGGTATTTTCAAGAGAATGGTCATTAAGTTGCAAAGTGTTTATTCAGGCAGACACAGCTGTTTCCATGGCACGCTCACTAGAGAAGAAGCTTACCAGAAGGTAGGGGTTTTTTTAAGTAGTAATGCAGATAAGCCTATTGTAAGAAAAAAGTCTCCTGCTTCTCCTGTGGATTTATTTCTGATTCTCTGAAGGGATGGTTTTGTTGAGCAATCTTTTATTTTTATTAATGCATCTATCCAAAACCGCAGGCACATACACAACTCTTTAGCATAATTGCAAATTCCAGGAGTTAAGAGAAATGCCAAATTTTACACAGATAAGAATGCATTTAGCCTCTAATGACTGCAATGGGAGAGACCCATGAGCATCTAATAGCAAAATCTGATCCTCCACGAGTTCATTGTTTTGTGAAGAGGGAAAACATTTTGGCAACACACAGGCCATTCAAAAAAAAGGAAGAAGAAAGATCAACCAGGAGCACCCAACAGTCTAGTTTGAGCATCTGTCAGGATGCACATGCTGTGACAATGTGCTTGGTTTGGTTTGGTTTTAATTTTCTTTCAAGCAGTCAGTCTCAATTAACAACTGTTCAGGCTTAAATCTGTTTTGCAAATTGTTGTGAAGTGAACAGCAGTGCCAGATTTTCCTCATCTGCTTTTTAAACATGTGTGAATGCAAAACAGAGGGTTTCAGATAGTAGAAAATAAAATGGGAGGACCTTTTTTAAGCCCTGAGTGCCTCAATAGGACAGCCACATTATGTACTTGTTTGCTCAAATAACCATAGCCATGTAAAGGACCATGTTAGGGTCATCATAGCCAACTTTCCTGGGTGTGTAATGTACTGTGAGGGTTGCTCAGGTGCATTTTATATCAAGATAGCCATTGAAATTCAAGGAAGCCTCCACCTAAGATGTCATTAATATCCACACCATCTTTTAACTTCCCTCCTTCCCACCCCATGCCACACACACAGGGCCAAACTCTTAGTTCATGTAATTGACACCTGTGGCACAGCATCCCCTAAGTAGCCAGCCCACCAAATGCACAGCCATGTAAACCTCAGTCTAAGATCCAATACAGAAATTTCTGTGACTGCACATATCTAGCTCCGCACAGGCATGCTCAAATGTAAACCCTTGTCAAGTGGTCTGTTTCCCCTCTCTGTAAGGGGAACTGCTTCCCCAAGGCTCCCTGCCTGTAATAAATAAGGCTTTAAAAGCATTGTGCCCCTCTTAATTGTGGTAAAAGTTACCTTCTTAGGATAATAACGCATTGCAATGATGTAACCCTATGCAGTTTGATTATTTGCCCATGAGTCCTGCCAGTCTTTGAGGTGCTAATGGAAAGATGGGGGACACAGGAAAATATAGTTTCTTTGGCAACAATGAATCCAATGCAAAAAATAAATACATTTGTTCTCCAAAAAGTCTTCTGTATGAAACTCTGATTTTGACTCCAATTGCCATAGCAACAAGAGCCCATCTCTTCAGAAAGCAGCCAACAGACTGAGAAAGGTCACCCAAGCCCTCTAGAAGAAATCAGAAGTCGCTTGATAAGTAGGATGTCTCATAGGGAGAGAGGGAGAAAAAGAGAGAGAGTTGTGTTGACTTGGATCCAGGACAAGGGAAGAGAAGAGCTACTCCTCCTTAGTTTGTATTTTTTTAAAAATATTTTGTAGTTTCTCGCTTGTTTTGACTAAATTATTTCAGACAGAAACTGTCTCTTACTAGGTGTTAGTACAGTGTCCAGCACAGTGGGAACCCAATCCTAGTGGGAGCCTAGGTCCTCCTTCTTCGATTCATTTCCATCAGCTCAGCAGTACTGATGGGACCAAATGAAGGCTTTCCACTACTGTGCCTTGTACAGTTTCATTAATCTGTGAACCCTTTTGTTCTATGTCGTTCTTCACTGTTTCTATCCAATGCATCCTCAGTCTTCCTCAACTGCTAGCTCCATGCATGCCCACATCACCATGTGTGGTATCCTTCCCAGGTCCATTTTTGACATGTGTCCAAACCTTCAGAGTTGTCTTTCTTGACTCTTCTGTAACATCTTTTTTTCTTGCCAAGCCATTTTCATTTCACTTCTCTTTTCATTTTCTGCAATCTTGAAACTCTCAGCATTCTCCTGAGCAGGTCCATTTCTGTTTTATTAAAATGGCATTAGCCTTTCAGGGCCTACTGAGTGTTTTTAACACAGTAGCAACTAATCCAAATCTTTTTTTTTTTTTAATACCATCTTCACAATTCCCATTCTTCAGCACTAGTCCAAGGTACACTAGTCCTCCAAAAGTTATAAATATTTCCCCTTGTTCTAGTTTTTTGTCTCTGACTTTGATCTTTACCCCTTCATCTGGTTTTCCAATTACCACACTTCCTGTCTGCTCCATGCTGATCTTCAGTCTGAATTTTCTGCTCTCTGGTTTACCCAGCCAGTTATTCTCTATAAATCTTCATTAGACGAAACTATGAAATCAATATCTTCAGTGCAGCTAAGGCTAGTCACAGTCCTCCCGCTTGACATGACTCTTCCTATCAGAGCCATCACGTGCATTGGATGGCTTGGGGCAGCTGCCTCAGGCCCTGTGCTTTGCGGGGCCCTACAGGGCCCAGGATGGCCTTATGGATTACTGAGAGGCCTGGGGCTGGCAGTGGGAGTTGGGCTGGCTTCTACACTCAGCAGCAGAGGTGGGAGCCACAGGAAGTGAAGCACCCTGGTCCCAGCCCACTTTGCTCCCCTGAGCAACACAGCTGGGAGCTGGTAGAGTTCCATGGGCTGGAGCTGGCTTGTTCCGCTTCCAGCTGCTGCGGTAAGTGCAGGAAGGGGTGCTGACCACTAGTACCAGGTTGCCAGTAATCCCCTGGGTCATATCGCTCAGGGGAGTGGGCAGAGCAGGGCTTGGAAGAGGTGAGGCAGGTGCAGGGCCTGGGATGGAGGGGGGCTTCCCTAGGCCCCCCTGCATCTCTCTAGGGATAGCCATGGCTGCCATTTCTTCTCTTGGTGCTACAGGCATTGCTGCTTCCAGTACCAAATTGAACAAATCTGGTGATGGCCATAGCATGCATCCTTGTCTGAACCATTCTGTCATCTCCTTGTCTATTCTCACCACACACATCAACTAGTTGCAAATATTTTCTATTAGCTTCATCAATTTCTCTGGGGTACCATAGATTCTCAAACCTTAAACCTTTCTGCCAAATCCTATGGTCTCAAAAGCCTGTTTGAAGTCTATAAAATTGTTATAACAGGTTTGGGTTGTGTTCCATGTACTTCTCTGATTTCTGTCTGATCTCAGATAACTGATCAGTATTGTACTTCATCCTAGTCTAAATTGGTCCTGTTTCTGTGCATTTGTCACTTCCATGAACTTCTGCACTCCTCTCTCGAAGTCTTTGGTGAATTATTTTCCTGGTGAATTATTTTCCTGGAACAGTCAATAAGCAGATTCCTCTGTAATTCTTGCACCCACTTTTATTTTCTCTCTCATAGATAGAAACATTATTGTTGCTTTTCTCCATTCGCTTGGCACTTGCTCTTGTTTGTAAATCTTGATGCAAGCCTTTGGCAGTGCCTTTACTGTGTGTTCCTGACCTGCTCGCAATAGCTCTGCAGTTATCACTTCCCAGGACTTTTCTCTTTTTCAAATTTTCTGTTGAGATCCTCGCTCCTTCTGGCATCTGACCTCCCTTGTTTATAGCAGAAAGCATCTCCACAAGCATTTCATCTACTGTGTTCTGCACGCTATACAACTCTTCAAAAATCTTCTTTCCAACATTCATTCTTTGCTTGATCATTCTCAATTGTTTGTCTGCACTTGTCTTTCACTGCTGAAAAATCGTATATTCCTCAGTGCTCTCGTCTTGCAATGCAACCCTTGCCACATCTCTCAGGCATTCTTCTGCTTCTCTACAGCGCTCGCTTATATGCTTGTTTCTATCTGTCTCTATTGTTTTCTGTCTGTGTTTGGCCTATTGTACTCAGTTCTGAGACTTCTGTCTTCCTTTTTATTCCTTTCACATCCATGCTTGTCACTCAGTGATAACCCTTTCTGTTCTCCACCTTGGTTTCTTGGCTTTGGCCTTGCAGCCCAAAGTTTTTCAGCTGCTCTCATTATCCCAGTTTTAACACTGTTCCATGAGTCTTCAAATGTTTGTTTCTCATTTCATCCGAGACTTGCTATTTTTCTGCATGGCTTCTTTGTATTCTTTCTTAATATCAGGCTCTTCCAATCTGTCCAAGTCATAGTTCTTACTTCTTGGCACTCTTTTGGTTGTACTCAGCCTCAGCTTCATTGATACCCGCACTAATTTTTGATCCTACCTGATATTGGTTTCAAATGGTCTGCACAACAGCACACTTGATTTCCATCTGTAATTCACCAGTACAAAGTCTATCATGTTCTTCACTTACTCATCAGGAGCTATCCAAGTTCACATCCTCTGAGGCTTTCTTTGTTGAAATAGCAGCTATGTCATCACCAGTTTCTTGTTTAGGTAGACATTCAGTAACCAGTCTCCCCTTTCATTTTCTTTACCTAGTCCAGATCTGCCTGTTGCTCCAGTCCAGGATCTCCAGTTCCATCCCAATTTCACATTAAAATCTCTCATCACCAATAATACGTCTTGCCTTGAAACTTCTTGTATTACTTCCTGTAAATCCCTAGCACCTACAGTAATACAAGCACTTAAATAGTAGTAAAGGGTTGAATGAGATGTATAGGGGTACATGTGTTCAGGAAGAGTACTATAACTGGGCATTTTCTTGGTTTTAAAAGGGTTTTGTGGTCATGTATTGCCTTTGAGCCACCTTGACTGATTTTTAACAATTTTTTTTTTTCTTGGTAGAATTTAAAGCAGAATTATTGTCTTTGTAACCCCCTCCCTCCCCTCCCCCAGCCCATACTTCTGCCACCTTCTATAAACCACATCAGCAATTCCACATATAGCCTTTCCACCACTTGTAATACTAGGGCATTGTATGTCCCCTCCCCCCCAAGACAGCCCCTGTATAGATGTTAAGTTGTACATACAAACAGGATTTCCCTAGGGGAGTTTCATCCAGATGACATGGAAGAGATGCACAAAGACTCTTTGCCCCCTCCATTATGATTGTATAATATCCCATGTATAAATAACAATATTGTTAATATTTTCCAGAAAGAGTTGAAAATTGTCTGTATGAGAAAATAAACCAACCACAGTATTATCTCCAGAGAAGCATAAAGGTCTCATCTGAGGCAAAATCTTGCTACACACTTAATCACAGAGCCACTATTTATGTCTCCATGATACACCATGGAAAGGTTTAACTTTGAAACAGTGCAGCCCTCTACATATATGAGCAATAATGGTGGCACTAAAATATGGGATTTGTATATCTTATTGATGCCCCGATGTCATTTGAAGATTAGGCCTATAGTAGAAGAGATAGGACATACATAACCTTTCCAAAGAAGCCAGTCTTAGAGTTCCATTACAGCCAAGTCATAGGAGAGCATTAGCAATAATTTTCACTTGGATTTTATTCATTCCCAGCAAGTGCTGCCATGGTTGAAAATGGAGTCTTAGCATCAGTGAAAGAAGTATGGCACAAATGTTTTCAAATTCCACCTGACACAGGCACATTTAACCACTGTAGAAATGAAAGACAACCAAGGCATTACCTTGCCTTTTCATCAAGCGGTTTCCTCTCCATAGGGGGAACACATATTTACATGATAAATGAGGCTTCTGCTAAAGCATAATATATTTATGCTATATCTCAGGCCATCTGCACATTATCATTTGGACAAACTCTGCAGCAGAGAATAAATGCCAAATCTTGTCCGTAAAGAAGTGTAAAAACTAATTGATAAACTGAATATGGACCCCTGAGTATCTGAATGTGAGAAGATTCATACAGCTGAAATTACTTCCTGTATTTCTAAAACTTACAGAAGGACTCTCTCGGGGCATTTAAAATGTGGGTTGATTTTTGTTAATAATAGTTTCTGAAGCCAAGAAACCACAAGGAAAATCACCTTTGTTATATTATAAAGTTACCCATATATAATATGGATATAAAATAGGTGTGTGTGTGTATATACATACACACATTTTATATCCATATTATCTTTACATTATGGCAGAACTGTATGAGAATGAAATGTTATGTAGATATTATTCCCCTTTGTCTCAAACAGGCCACGCAGGGAATTAATGTATTACTAATGCAGTTAACATACCAGCAGACTCACCTATTGACTCATCACTCCAGAGTTCAAATCTCAAATGACAAGGGCTATAATGAGCTTTATGTTCTCAGGCTGATTCCTTCCAGACAATATTCAGCCCTGTGAGCATTTCACAAGCCCACCCATGTATAAAACAAGTGCCTCTCCTGGTACAGGTGTTATTCCATGTGTGTCCAAGGTAAGCCATATACAATAGCTCTGCTGCATGAAGGTGTGAGCACTGTCCTGGCTTAAGACAGCTGAAGTAGTTGTTGAAATTACCCCCATCTGTCTGCCTGCCAACATAGCACCTGTTTAGTGGCTTAATAAAGTGAACAGAGTAGAGAGTGAGCTAGTTCACTGCACGATGACAAGAACTGAGTTTTCAAATCATCTACATTTGGAGCCCAGGATCTGACTGCACAGCAAAGCCACTCTGAAGGGAAAATAACCATAGTCAGTGCACGACACCTTGCGAAAGTAAAGTAATTCCCCTGCTGCCTTGTGGCAGCTTCAGTCTAACTGACATCCCAGACTCTCTAATTGGATTGCCTCCTATTTTTTAAGTTTTGCATTTGCAACCAACACTGTACAGCTAAAATCTGACATCTGCAGTGGCTGGAAGTCCTAATGCAAAATTCAGGACCAGCACTTGGCCTGTCAGGTAGATTGCTAGCCAATACCTACTGATTAAATAAAAAACAAAAGCAAAAAAAAAAAAAAATCTAAAAGACCATCCAGCAAAATTAAAAGGTATCAGTCAGGAGAACTGGATAATTTAGAAAAGTAACTTCCTTGCTCTAGAGACATTTCTGGGCTGTATGAAACACATTCAATAGATAATCTGGAAACAGCGACTTTTCATTTTTGATGGCTGCAGCAGTGGGGTTAAATAAATGATAGCCGATCATGTATCAGGAATGTGAGAATCCGCTGTGAAATGATCATTCTCCAGACTCTTAGAAAGGTCATCTGGATTGACTGGTTGAGCCAAGATGACAGCCACAGCCCCCTCCACTTTGCAGACACTTTGCATTGTTGTTGCCTCACCATGGACAGGCTGAAATGTCAACGGGATGGTTAGTGCTGCGTGATACAGCATGCAGGCTCCTGCATGCCGATTCGAAGCTCTGCTCTCTTTATATCTTGAGTTTCCTGATGATGCTGCATCTCACTCCTGGATTGGCTGCACGTTCACATACTACAGTGCTAGAGATCAAGTGAACACATCTATAGAGAAGCATCCCTTCTTCTCTTGAAGAGGAAACTTCCACCCACTACTCTCTTAGCTCTCCCCAAACCCCATGCCATTTCTAGAATAATTCCATTGCCTTTCCTATACCAGCAGTTATGACAGTATTAGACTGAGGCAAAAGGTGGTGAGATAGTTGAATGGCTGAACAATGGGCTTTGTGCATGTTGACAAGTGCAGTCAAACAAAGCAGCCCTTTTTATTGGGCTGATGTTTGCAGTGTCATCAGTAAAGTGGTGTCATCAAATGCAAGTAAGGCCTAGACAGTTTATAATAATTCCATGAACACAGAGATTTCATTTATCAAGTATTCCCAGGGTGAGAAAAAAACCATGGATCCTCAGCTGTTTAAAAAAAAAAAAAAGTCTCAACTCCTTGACCTAAAGGAGAACCTCTACTGGCTCCGTTACTAGGGGCCTCTATTCTCTGTAGGCCAGCTACTAGGGGGGCACAGTCCTGCAGCTCATTGTGTGCGGGAAAGTGGCTGCACCCACACAGAGCCCCACAGATGCCATCAGGGCTCCACACGGGCTCAGTGATCTTCTCACATGCCTCAAATTGCAGGATTTGGGATTGCAGAGATTGGCAACATTTCACGGTCCAAAACTGGGCACCTGGAACTCATAAAGTATAATTATTTGTTCAGTTTAAGCAACAACTGAAGAGATACCCATTCAGAGGTCTAAGTACCTCAATGTACCATTAACAATACAATTACATTGCAGCAGCACTGAAGTGATCCATTCAACAAACAGTTTTGTTCAATATCATCATTAATGGATCTGGATGAGGACATGGATTGCACCCTCAGCAAGTTCATGCCTGACACTGAGCTCTGGCGAGAGGTACATAAGCTGGAAGGCAGAGATAACATCTAGAGTAACACAAATTGGAGGACTGGGCCAAAAGAAATCTGATGAGGTTCAGGAAGGACAAGTGTAGAGTCCTGCACTTGGGACGGAAGAATCCCCAGCATTG
This sequence comes from Rafetus swinhoei, assembly GCA_019425775.1. Taxonomy (NCBI): domain Eukaryota; kingdom Metazoa; phylum Chordata; order Testudines; family Trionychidae; genus Rafetus; species Rafetus swinhoei. The sequence continues at coordinate 29,050,958 of CM033440.1, forward strand.
TTACACACCTGGGTCTCAGCTTCTGACTCTAGACCTGGGTTCCCAGCTACTAGTTCTGCACTCCAGGGGACTCTGCTTTGGCCCACCATGTTAGGCACTTTGCTGCCAGCTCCATGCCCCAGGTCCTGGCTGCTAGCCCCACACACCAAGGCTTTGCTCCCAGCCTCAGATGGCGGTGGGGTGTCAGCACTCTCACTCTTAAATTGTGCCTGCACCACTGGCCACATCTGGAGTATTGTGTCTAGTTTTGGGCCTCCCACTACGCAAAAGATGTGGACAAATTGGAGAGAGAGTCCAGTGGAGACCAACAAAAATGATTAGGAGTCTGGGGCACATGACTTACCAGGAGAAGCTGAGGGAACTGGGCTTATTTAGTCTGAAAAAGAGAAGAGTGAGGGGGCATTTCATAGCAACTGTCAACTACCTGAAGGCAGCATCCCAAAAAGGATGGAGAGAGGCTGTTCTCAGTGGTGGCAGATAACAGAACAAGGAGCAATGGTTTTAAAATGCAGTGAAGAAGGTCTAGGTTGGATATTGGGGGAAAGCGATTTCACTAGGTTCAGAGGGGTATATTTGGATGAATTAAAGGGTATCACTGTTGTGGCCCCTTGTGGTATGTAGGAATTCAGATAGTTTAGCATTCTTTTTCTCTGTAGAAAAGCAAAATATGTGTTAATAATGGTTTGTCTTGTTTTTGTAAAGTCCAGCCATGTGGAAGGTTGTTTTTTATCATCTCCTGTTTGCTGTCCAGGATGCTGATCAACTGGTTCCCAAGTGAATTCCGGACCATGAAAGCTTATGTCCCAATAAGTTTGTTAGTCTTTAAGGTGCCACAGGACCACTCATTATTTTTATTTCACTAGGAGGGTGGTGAAGCACTGGAATGGGTTACCAAGGCAGGTGGTGGAAACTCCATCCCTAGAGGTTTTTAAGGCCAGGCTTGACAAAGCCCAGGCTGTGTTGATTGAGTTGGGGTTGGTCCTGCTTTGAGCAGGGTGTTGGACAAGATGGACTCCTGGGATCTCTTCCAAACCTAATCTTTTATGATTCTATAACTCAGCCAGCCAGTAAAAACTCTGATTTCCCCCACCCCCAAAAGCACTGCCAAGCAGATTGCACACCAGAATATTCTTCAGATAGGATAAAGCCTTAATTTCTAGTGTCTTTCCCTCTATGTCTTTTAGACTGCAAACCCTTTATTGCAGAGACGTGTGCTGTCTAGCCCCAAACACATTGTCGGTGCTTAATAAATGATGATTACCTAAATATGTAGAAAGATACAACAATTAAAATGGGGTATTTTCTACCACTGAGGAATGATTAACATCTTTGACAGATGTGAATGTTGTGGTATGCTAGTAAAACATTTCATAGCAGATACACACACACATAAATAGTACCCAGTCAGACTACTAATTATTTTTGTGAATGAAATTTATTAAGGAAGACAATGTTCCAACTTCCATATGGTTAATGCTGCAATTAAAAACACCAGAATAGCTCTCTCTTGAGAAACTGCCTGTAGGCTTTAAAATTCCATAGACAAATGCTATTGTCTAAATGCACAGTAGGATTAAAAAAAAGAAAAAGAAAATGAGATTATATATTTTTGTCACACTAAAAGGACTGAAATAAAGTAGAAGCCCTAACTCAATCTCTCCACATACTACAGAGGAACTTGTATCTGAGTGGAAAACCACATCTGTTGCAAGCACTGAGTAAATGTGTGATCTCCGAAAGCTACTTGTACATTAGAACTAGGTCATGGTTTTGTTTTTTTCCCATTTAGAAACAACCCAGAGTGACTTTTTCATAATCCAATAGCACCTAAAGGCCTTATCATGCTGAGGGTAGGAGATCCTCCCTTTCCTGAGCAGCTATATACACAAAAGAGAGAAAAACAGCAAGGATGGAAAAACAAAGGGAGGGGTGGGAGATGAAGCAACAGCAAATCAGTAAGATCCAGGAACAGAAGCAAGTCCTAGGCCAGCACACTGTCATTTGGAACTCATGGCCTCACATAATAAAGCTTTAAGCACATGGAGTAAGGGGTGAATAGTAGTTCAGAGTGTTGAACCATTACTCCCCGCTGTGGACATAAAGGTCTCTAGAGTCCAAACAGGACTACCTAGTGTGAACTGGGAATCTTGAAGTTCATGCCTGCGGCATCCACATGGAGGAATTACAACATAGCATTTTGGCGCATTCTTCTATTCACACCCCCACGCTCCCAACTGCAGGGGAGTGTAGGAAGCCTCAGGCTACATGTCAGCAAGATACATTAGCCAGGCGTTAACACAGAGTCTCTGGTTTTACTTAGATTTAAAGCTCTTTAAGACAAGAATCCTCTTTTTATTAGATGTTGCCTACCACAATGAGGCCCTGATCCCTGCTCGAGGCCTCTAGATACTGTTACAATAAGAAGAAGAAATAATACAGCACAATGAGTCTAGAGGTCTTAATCCCTGGTTGTGGCAAGGGAACTAACAGACCTCAATCATAGAAAAGACTAATTGTTACAGGAAGTTAGGTGGAAGAGTGGTAAAGTGCTGGCACTAGGGGAAGACTTGGAAGGTGTGTAATTAGCTCAGTAATTATTAATGTTTTAAGTTATTTGCTGTACTTCATGGTTGGTAGCACTTTAAAGAATGGATGAAAATTTATGATTAGATGTAAGGATATCTGGAATCAAATTCAGCTCTGGTCTGACTCCCATGGAATTAAACCAAACATGAATTTGTAGCATAATGTACACAGAAAAATTACAACTAATCATAATGAAGAGCTGACTGTCAACAGTATTACTGATTTCTTGTAATGCATGTAACCAGAAAGTGTACAGCCAGTTGTGCTCAGACTCCTTGTTTATTTGTCTGGCCATTGACAGGCATCAGACTCTGGGAAATCATTTTTAATAATGTGACATATGTTCAAAAATAGCCTTCAAGCAGATCACAGTTTCTCATTTATTCATTATTTGAATAGCCCTTTTCTTGCAGATCATTTGTGAATGGGTTGTTGCAGATGTTCACAATTTGCTTGTCCCTGCTGATTAGTTACACAAGTCACATGGTACTGCGTACTCACCAAGTAGATGATTTTTGTAACTAAATATAGAATTTAATATTTTACAATTTAATACACAATTTTACATTGGCTTTTGGCAGACTTGAGTTTGGAATTCAGTTTTAAAAGCTGCATGCTTTTTTGCAGAAATCAAAAACACATTTTAAGTGAAATTTAAAATTAAAAAACCCACTATTCATGGAAATGGTTAAGCAGTATTCACCAACCTGTAGTCATAACAGACCTTTCCCAAACCCAATAGTTGCTTGCCTCTTTTAAATCTGTTTAAAGTTAGACTGTGTCAATGTTAGTTGTACATAAAATGGATATTAATGGTTCTACTCGACTTTCAAATTCACCCAAGAGTGTCATTGACTTGACAGGTCACTTGAAGTGTGCTGTTAAATCTATTTACATTGGTAATGCTTTTAAATCATACACTGTACCTGTCAGCTGAGGTTTTCAATTTGGTGCTAGCAAAAAAGAATTGCTATTGACTTGCCATCTGAAACACTGTATTGCTTCAGGATAAAGAATGTCAAAGGTTATCAGCTAAACTCCTTAGCTGGGATACCCGAGAGTGAGAAACTATACATTACAAAAAAAAGTTGCCATGGTACCCACAGGTGCTTCCAAGAGGAAAGACATGCGCACATGCACACACACACATACACATACACCCTACTGAACTTTGCTGGTGCTCACACCGAATATTCAAGAATCATGCTTTTGTTAGTTAAGCACTTTAAAAAACTGACTAACAAGTAGGCTTTGTTTGTACTCCACATGTTTTCCATTAGTTGTTGTAGATTTAATTTTGGACCTTAATTTTGTGCGACTTAAAAGCACATTACATTTTACATCTGCTAAGCCTGTTTTTAGAGACATAAGAAGGGTGTCAACTGACATTTAATTAAAGTCAAGTCTTAAGATCCAGAATAACTATTTACCCATTAAACCAATCAGAAAAAACACACACACAGTTTACTGTGATTACTGTCTTTAAAAAAAATCCTCCTGATGAGTCCTGAGAAAGTAGATGAAATTGTTCCCCGGTTTTTCTTAACCTATAAAAATATTTTTATCACAAGACACCAACACACTTTTATGTTTAGCTGTGTATTAATTTTGTGAACAGATGCATTTGTTAAACACAGATGGAATCCCAGGTAGGCATCCTTAAAAATAATGGCCTGTAGGCAGGATAATAATCATCCTGAACAGGATACTGAATTTTTAAGCCTGTAAAGAACAGGACATCTTTATAATTTTCTCAACCCTTCTCTGTTGCAAGTCAGCATAAACCCACTGCAATAATCATGGAAGGCTGACAATAGAGCTCAAGGATGTCATGGGGAAAGCGCTTTGATGACACAGTACTGACATGGATGCAGTAACCAGTGACTGTCCAAGTGAGGATTTTCAGGATCAGCAGTTATTTTCATTATTGTCATGTTGGTTTAAGATTTTGTCCTACCAACATTTTTTTAAATGAGCTCTATGTTTTGGCAAATATTTAGGTAGCTCCACATCTGCCAGCAGACCAGCTGCCAGTTCTTGCCAAGAGTGTGGGTGTCAGTGGAGCACTAACTAATTCACAGCTGGAAACCAGTCCAGATCATTTGTACGTTAGTATCTCTATTTTACAGAAAGGCAACTGAGGTTAAGAGATTAGGGGTAGATTTCCAAAGACACAGATGGCCCTTGGGCATCTAATTCTCACTGTAATTTAATGAACCTAAATACTATTTGTGCCTTTGAAAATCTACTTCTAAGTGACTTGCCCAACATAGCACAGGAAATGTGTCATAGCCAGGAGCTGCACCCCCCTTTAACCACAAGACCATTATTCCTGTCTGACGCCAGGCAGGGGGGAAGCAGGCATACTGAATCCAAGGACAGCAAGCTTTAAAACTGGGGAGGGGGGGGGAACAACCCTGGAGCATTTTAGACACAAAAGGCAAAACTCAGCTTTCATGGAAGCAGAGTAACCTGAATTTTCCCTGAATATCAATAAAAATTTCCTGGGCAACAAGGCTGTGAAATAATTTCCCCAAGGAAAGTGGGATGGTCCCATTACTTTCCAGAAAGTAATAACTAGTAGACACAGCACTAGAAAACACATTGTAGGGAACAATCCTGCACTGTCAAGAAGATGGACTGGATGTTCTAATAAATCTTCTTCATCTTTAACTTCCATGATTATTAGATTCCCGCCACCCTCTAAATGGAAGTTCTCTCTTAAGTAAAAGAGCTCCATATGTGTGCATATATCCATTGCTCCCACTCTGCTACTGCAAATCTGTTCTGTCGCAAACAGAATATATTTCTCTTCTACCTATATGTCTCATTCTCCAATTCACTCTCCTCTGACATTATGACAATGCTACAAAAAAGAAAAAAGTCATCTCAGGAAATTAGCAAAACTTTACTTTGGATTAAAATAAAATCTACAGTAACTATTTTGTGTGAAAAGATTTGTTTTTCCCCTGATAGTAAAGCCTTTTATTTAGTACAATTGCCATTAGCAGCCAAAAGAATTCTAGGGGGGGCTAAATACAAGAATCAGTTCAGGATGGAGTTTAAGCAAATGTGGAAAACAGATTGTTTTCTTTGGTTTATTTATTTAAAGGAAGCACCCAATGGATTTAATTTAGCATCTCTTGATGACTAAAGTACAGTCAAACCTTGATTTTAAAGCTTCAAAAATGCAAATGTTAAAGGGAAGGAAGAAATCAGAATTCCCTCTGCATGTGTGTGGCCTATTACACATGCCCACACACAGAGACTGTGAGAGGGGACACTGATTAATATCTGTATATGTGGCAGATAATCAGTAATGACAAATTATGGTGTTGGGTATGCAGTGGTCTCAGTGGGAAAAGTGTCACACTAGACACTGTAGGCCCATTTTTGGATGGTAGCTATGTTAAGTAGCATGGAATCACTCAGATTTTCAGAAGAGCTCTGACTTCTACCTGCTGAGTGCTGTTAACAAGCTGGTCAATATTTCAGTGCCTATATAGGAGCTGAGCTCTTTGGGGAATATATGACCCCTAGAGTCAAATTCATCGTGGTACAGCATCTAGTTACCACAACACATCCCATCTCACCCCTTGCAGGACTGAAGCAGGGCTCAGGTTTTATACCAATTGCCTGCACAGCAGGGCTGAATGTCACCCTTAATTTGGGTGTGAATTATATTGCTCATAAAAAGTGAGTGACAAAGAGCAGTACACAGCCTTCCCCAAACAGTTCTTCCAACACACCTCAGTCCTAATCTGCAAAAGCTCACTTAATCTCAGCCAACAACTCTATAAAATTTGAATGTGATGTAATGTTGCAGATACCCATCTGAGGCCACCATCCTCATGTAACTTGCTTTAGAGACCTCTTGAAACAAAACCTGTCTCCAGTCTCTCTCTCTAACACACACACAGGCCCCCGACAAGGAGGAGCAAAAAATTACCAGGTGTCCAGATAATTTAAAATGGCCTGGGACCCTACCAGCAAGCACAGCAGATCTTAGGCAAGCTTCTAGCCCACCCTACGCTAGCCCCAGAAGCAGCCAGCATGTCCCTGAGGCCCCGGGGGGCGGTGTGGAGGCAGTCTCGCACAGCTCCCATTGGCCGTGAACTGCAGCCCGTAGGAGCTGCGGGGACAGTCCCTAAGATCAGTGGCACACAATGGAGAACCCCTGGACTCCCCACCTAGGAGCTGCTGCCAGAGGGGTGTACTGGTTACTTTTGGGAGCCACCTGATGTAAGTGCTGACCCCTGATCCTTTTCTGCCCCAACCACTTTCCCCAAGCCACAGTCTGCACTCCACACCCAAATGCCCTCCCAGAGCCCACAGCCCTTCTGCAACGAAACGCCTTGCCCCAACCTAGTAAAAGAGAGTGAGGGCGGGGGTTAGCGAGCAGCCCAGGGAGGGGGATGCAAGCAGGGGCAGGGCCTCGGAGAAAGGACAGGGCAGGGTGTGGCCTCAGGGAAGAAGCAGGGCCAGGTTCTTTGGGTCTGCATGATTAGACAGTTGGAAACCCTATCAGGCAGGCATGTGGAGCCTTGGCCATGCTGGAAAAGCACACCCAGAATTGCAGCCGGCAGCTCGCTGGGCACTAACCAGTGCAGGTACAGCAGTGCCCAAATGAAAGATGGGCTGCATCCACATGGGCATGGGGGCTCATTGACTATCAGCAGGCCTGCACACGCTGTATGTGAATGACAGCAATGACCCACACCATTTCTTTGAATATGCTCGACATCTATGTCACTGCTGTGGATCGGAGATACACATATCTGTATCGAGTAGCCCAACAACAGACAGTACAAGTAGGGAAACACATAGGAAGCAATGACAACAATCGAAAAGTAAATGAGGGGGAAACGCATACATAGTTGTGTAACATTTTGATGAGAGGATTAATTGGGATAGGCTGAGGAGGATAATGTGAATGTGTGAGAGCTACAGTTGTTTTAATTGAGAAGCCTTTCTCCAGGGAAGGGAACTAAGCTAAAACCATCTGTCCAGTTTCAGTGTTCGTTTGCCAAGGAAATGATGAAAACATTTGGGGATTACAATAAAAAACTAGAATCAAGGAGGAAGCCTCGTCAAAAATTATATTTTGGTTTTGATTTCAATGCAGTAATTTAAAGCTGGAGTGGAAGGGGAGAAGTTTAGAAACATGTTTTCCCTTCCACACTCTCACCTCCAACAGAGGCCATGACCAGCCACTGCAATAAAACACTTGCAGCTGGCCCCTGTCCACTGACTCAGGTTCACAGAGCTTGTGTAGCAGAGATCTAAAAAGTTCAGAGCCCAGATTCTGGGACCCCACAAGGAGAGAGAGCCCCACAGCCTGGATTCCAGCCTGAGCCCGGATGCCTACACCGCAGTATTATAGCTGGGAGCCCAAGTCATCTGCAGCTGGCCCTTGTCAGCTGTTTTATTGCAGTGTAGAGAGACTCTGAGAAGCTGGATGACAACATTAGAGGGGCAGTGATAAGCAAAACATCTGGGCCAGAGGCCAAAATGAAACAAGGCACAAGATGAAACACTAACATGAGAGGCTGGTGAGACCAACAACAACTTCATACACCTGGGACTTTGAAAGCCTGAATGTCAGGCACTGGAGTGAGGGGGAAGCTATAACCACTGCCATGGTGGTGGGAAAAAAAAAAATCACATTGGCCTTTTTAGGTCATTTAATAAGATGCCACGTGAATTTTCAATGCTTCACAAAACTGTATACTACACAACGACTTATAATAGCTCTGTGTTAATCATAGAATCCTAGAGCAGTAAGGATACGAGGGGACCAAGCAACCATCTAGTCCAACCCCCTGCACTGAGGAAAGATGAAATGCTCCCCATGAAGTATACCTAATGGCAGTATTAATTAAAAGCCTTCATTCAGGAAATAATGAATATTGGGAGGGGAGGGAGGGGGGGATTTACACATAATCCTCATGCTTAATTTACTCCCCACATAGTATTTATTCTACAATATCTATATACTCTACATGACGGGTTGCAAGACATTTGTCTCATCCATTGTGGCATAAGAGGAGGGAAGGGACATGGCAGAGCATTCCTGGGATATGGCAAAGCAGGACTCCACCATCTGTCTCACTCCGCAGCAACACAGCACTTAAGGTTAGAGCAACCCCTCTGAGGCTCTAACTTGCCCCAGACTTTCTGGAATAAGCCTCAAGTGAGGTAGAAGATCTGCCCCTGTGGCTTTGGGGATGGATTTCTTACAGCTAAAAGCCACTGGCCACTTATGCAGGCATTAGGCTGTTTGCCAAGGAGCTGTGTAGGTTAACCTCTCACAAGAGAATGAATGTAGATTTGCATAAAAGGTAGCTACACGACATTTATAAGACACTTGAGAGCATCTTCATAATAACCTCTGCAATCATACCGCACAGCATTCATGTCACACTCCCTGTTAGTACCTGGCCTGGGCTGGAGAAACTAATGATCCAATCAGCGGAACAAGTCTGGTGCTGAATCCTGGTCATGTGCCAGTGGAGGCATGTTGCACATATGATATGAAGCTGATTAACCATGAGAACAGCTGATAATTCCCAGGCTCTAGAAGATTCTTTGCTTTGTAGTCAGGGGAATATTTTCTTATTTGTGCAGAATGGTTTGGAAAGAATTTCAGTCCCTCTGGTCTTAGAGGTACCTATGTAACCATGGCTACAATGGAAAGTGTCCTGCCTACCTACATTTCTATATTGAAATTCTGGCCTTTTTACATGGGAGGAGGGCACAGAAAACCCCTTGCCTAGTACACCAATGTAGGAGACAGGCAAGATACAGACCTCAGGGCCCTGAGTGCTAGACAGCACCCTTGAGTGCTAGATAGGGAGGCTGCTGATCTTTCACAGCCTAAAGCAGCCCTGGTCAAACAGGTTTCTGGTGTAGCCATGGTCTCAGCCTCCCAGCACTGCTGCTGGAAGAGGGAAGTACAGGGGATTCCTTTGTGAAACAGTGAAAAGGAGAGCTCTACGAAGTGCTTTGCCCATGCCTGAGATGTTCTGTCTTGAATAGGCAGGACAGTCTTTCTGGCCTGGGTGTGACCATTATTTCCCTGCGTCAACATACCTTGCACTAGTAAAGACAAACCCTTATCCTAACTTTAACCCATGGAGAAGCAACCCGTCTCTCGCATCAGTCAGGTGAAGCAAAGGCCAGGTCACTACATTTTGTGATTTTTTTTTTAAATCATGAATCTCAAAATATTTTCTTAGAGCCCAAAGGCTGGAGTCAGGTGACCATACGAGCATCTCAGCTTTCATTTTTAAAAGTTACTAACCCTCTGTGACAGGGCGGCGGGGACCGCCGAGGCTAGCCCCGCACCCCGCACTCGGGCGCCGGACGGCCCGGGCGCCGCGAGACCCAAGTGGTTTTGCCAAGCCTGTTTGGCAGCGGCCGCCGGCACAGGCGCAGGAGGCTCCCCGGCGGGCGCGCCGGGGGAGGGGCGGAGGGACCGGAGAGCGCATGCGTCGGCATCCCTGAGAAGGGGCGCCGGCTTCAAAAGGGAGCTCCCAGCCAGGAGAACAGGAGGGACCAGGACCGGGACTGCGAGGCTGTGGGAGGTAGCCGCCCCGGACGAGCCGGGATGGGAAGCGGGGCCGTGGGACGCAGCCGCCCCAGACCAGCCAGGAACAGACCGGACCCAACAGAGCGACGGATATGGCGGTGGGGGATCGGCTCACCAGGACTGGGTGAAGATAACCAGAGGACCTGGCGGGGAGGACCGGTGGCCGGCCCGAAAGGAGGAAGCAGCCCAGGACGGGATCAAGGAGGACCCGGGGACCGGTGAGTTGCGGCAGTAGTCCCCCCGGTCGAGCAGGACGTCTGAGACGCCTGTTCTTAGGGTCCTGGGCTGGGACCTGGAGAGAGGGAGGGCCCAGGTCCCCCTCCACTCGCGGCCGGTGCCCGAGCAGCGATGCAGGCTTCAACAGTGGGAAAGACTCGGTGGCTCCCGGAAGGGGGGACCTAGACGGGAGGTCCAACCCCCGAGCGGGGAAGGACACGTGACACCCTCATGATTGTAGGTACAAAGCTTGAAAATGTGAACTGGAGGAATGGTTAGGATCCAGTCCAGGCTGTCTCCACCTGGACATTGAACTGAAGAAAGCCTCAATCTGGCATGTGCAACCAGATGCCACCATGTGGACAAGGAGGCTCAGGCAGCTCCTGGCCATGGCCATGGGAAAACGCTGGAGGGATGGGATGAGCCAGTACATGACTTGGAACCTTGAGTCCAGCAGGGAGGCTCTCGCTATTGTGGAGTCTAGAATTGCTCCAATTAACTCTATCCTTTGGGCAGGGAGGAGCATACACTTCTCCAGGTTGACAAGATGGCTCAACCTCTAGAACAGGTTCCTGATGAGGCAAACATGTGCCTCTGCCTGCTTCTTGGAACAGCCTCTCATCGGACAACCATCGAGGTAAGGGTACTCCCTGCCCTGCTCTTGTGGAGCACCACTGCCATGCACTTTGTGAACACAGAATCATAGAACACGAGAATTGGAAGGGACCTCGAGAGGTCATTGAGTCCAGTCCCCTGCCCTCATGGCAGGACCAAGCACCGTCTAGATCAGGGGTAGGCAACCCCCGGCATGCAAGCCACAAGCACCATGCGAGCCAATTTTTACTGGCATGCAGGGCAGGAACTCAGCCTCGCCCCTCCCACACACACAGCACATGCTGGGGCTGCCTCCTGCTTCAGGAGGGGGCGGGGTTGGGCCTGCTCCACAGAGCTGGGGCTGGGCAGCCAGCACACATGGCATGCCAGGGCCCAGGCTGCACTGCTCCCTGCAGGCTGTGTGCGGGGGCAGGGAGCCCCTTCCCAAGCACCCTGCTGTGCTTGGCCAGGCTGGAGACAGCCCTGGGCAACCCCATGCTCTGCCTGCCTGAGCCCCAAAGCCTCAGCCTGCAGGCAGAGGGCTGGGCTGGGAAGAGACTCTGCCCCCCTGGCCCCTCCTTGCCCCAGCACTGCTCCTGGAGGGGCTGCAAGTCCCAGCACTGCTGCCCTGCCAGTGAGTGTGCTGGGGGTACAGGGATGTGGGGGCAGGAAGGGGGGTGAGGGAGCTCCCACCCAGATCCTACACCCCCATCCCTATCTCACTCACTGGCTGCCCTGTCCCAACACTGAACCCCTCATTTTTGTTCCCACCCTAAAGCCTAAGGGGGTCCACAAAATCCACTAACTCTGGAACCCCAGAAAAGTAAATCTGGCTTATGGGAATCCCTGAACATGAGTCCTCCCTGTTCCTTCCCCTCACCCCGTGGGGGCTGGAGTGCCAGAAGAGTGAGGTATCTCAGTTGGGGACCACATCGGTGAGGGTTGGGGGTTTTGGGAGGAGTCTTTTTGCTTCTCACTTGTGTGGTCCCCAACTGAGTTTTCTGTGGGTCAGTGATGCCCGACCCAAAAAAAGGTTCCCCGCCCCACCATAAATAAATAAAAACATTGAAACCTTTTGTGTTGGACATAATATTTTACTTTATTTAAAATGATGTTTGATAAACGTACATGAGAAAGTTAAAATGCTTAATCTGTTTAATCATTTACATTAAACCATTCTCCCCAGCAGCAGCACTACCAAAATGGCTTGGGCGTCATTATATAATTAATGGTGAGTTTTCATTAGCAACTGATAGTCCGCAGAAAGGTTTGCATTGACACAGGTGGTCCATGGGGTGCGCAATGGAAAGAGCTCCTCCCCTCCAGGAGAGCGGTACAGCCCAGGCAGGAGGAATAAATCTTGGCACACCACTTTGGAAGGTTGCTGACCCCGATCTAGATTGTCCATGACAGATGTCTATCCAACATGCTCTTAAATATCTCCAGTATGGAGACTCCACAATCTCCCTAGACAATTTATTCTAGTGTTTAACCAGCCTGACAGTTAGAAAGTTTTTCGTAATGTCCAAACTAAACCTCCCATTCTGCAGTTTAAGCCCATTGCTTCTTGTCCTATCATCAGAGGCCAAGGATAATTTTTTTCCCCCTCCATCATGTAACACCCTTTTAGATACTTGAAAACTGCTATCAAGTCCCCCTTCGGTCTTCTCTTTTGTAAACTAAACAAGCCAGATTCTTTGTCTTTCCTCATAGGTCATGTTTTCCAGACCTTTAATCATTTTTGTTGGTCTTCTCTGGACCTTCTCCAATTTCTCCACATCTTTCTCGAAATGTTGTGCCCAGAACTGGACATAATACTCCAGTTGGGACCTAATCAGCACAGAGTAGAGTGGAAGAATGACTTCTTATGTCTTGCTCATAAACACTCCTGTTAATGCATCCCAGATTCATGTTTGCTTTCCCGCCCCGGCCCCGCCCAACAGTGTCACACTGTTGACTCATGTTTAACTTGTGATCCACTATGACCCCTAGATCCCTTTCTGCAGTACTCCTTCCTAAACAATCACTTCCCATTCTGTATGTGTGAAATGGATTGTTCCTTCCTAAGTGGAGCACTTTGCATTTGTCCTTATTAAACTTCATCTTGTTTATCTCACACCATTTCTCTAGTTTGTCCAGATCTTTTTGAATGTTGACCCTATCCTCCAAAGCACTTGCAACCCCGCCCAGCTTGGTATCATCTGCAAACTTAATAAGCGTAGTCTGTATGCTATCATCTAAATCATTGATGAAGATAGTGAACAAAACCAGTCCCAAAACAGACCCCTGTGGAACCCCACTTGTTATGCCCTTCCAGCATGACTGTGAACCGTTAATAACTACTCTAAGAATGGTTATCCAACCAGTTAGGCACCCACTTTATAGTATCCCCATCTAGGTTATATTTCCCTAGTTTATTGATAAGAAGGTCATGTGAGACCGTGTCAAATGCCTTACTAAAGTCTAGGTATACCACATCCACCGCTTCTCCCTTATCAACAAGGCTTGATATCCTATTAAAGAAAGTTATCAGATTAGTTTGACAAGATTTGTTCTTTACAAATCCATGCTGGCTGTTACCTATCACCTTATTATCTTCCAGATGTTTGCAAATGGATTCTTTAATTACTTGCAGCATTATCTTCCCTGGCACAGAAGTTAAACTAACTGGTCTGTTGTTTCCTGTGTTGTTCTTATTTCCCTTTCCCATGCAAGGGACTGTGGAGAGGACAAAGGGAAACACTGTGAACTGATAGCGTACCTGACTTACCACAAAGCAAAGGAAGTGCCTGTGCAGCCGATTAACGGTGATTTGGAAATAGGCATCTTTCATTTTGAGGGCTGCATACCAGTCCCCTGGATTCAGGGAGGAGATAATCGAATTTAGTGAAAGCATGTGGAACTTTGGCTTCAACAGAAACTTGTTGATACTGCAAAGATCCAAGACAGGCCTGAGTCCCCCTTTTGCCTTTGGAATAAAGAATAGTGGCAATAGAACTTATTCCCCCTGAACTCCTGAGGAAACTCCTCTATCGCCCCCATGGCCAGCAGCACTTCCTGCTGGAGGAGTTGCTCATGAGAGGGGTTCCTGAAGAAGGACAGGGAAGGGGGAGTAGGAGAGTGGAGGAAGAAGTGGAACTGGAGCATGTAGCCCATGTCTACTGTTTGTAGGATCCAACGGTCCAAAGTAATAAGGATCCATTCCCGGTAGAAGCAAGATAAGTGACTGCCAAAATGTAGGGAAGAATCCGGGATAGTGATTAGTCTGCAGTCCTCAAACACTCCATCAAAATCCGGGTTTAGAGCCAGACTGGGCCTTGGGAGAAAGGGCCCTGATTCTGCCCAGATGACCAGGATGGGGTTCTGTGCCTGTTGTTTCAGCCACTATGTCAGTAGGAGTATTGGTGAGGGCGAGAATAGAACTGGCACTGGCAATGTTTGCTGCTGGTGGTGCAGCCTGAACAGCCTGCATTGCATAGCTGGACTGTACATCCCAAGGAGCATATTGTGGCTCTAGTGTCTTTCAGGCTATGCAGCTGAGAGTTGGTTTGTTTGGAGAACAACCCCAAACCATCAAATGGATGGTCCTGCAAATTATGCTGCACCTCCCGAGGGAGACCTGAAGACTGCAGCCACACTTACCTGTGCATGACAATGCCTGTCGATAAGGAGTGGGCTGCCGAATCAGCTGTATCCAAGGAAACTTGGAGGGCCATTCTTGCCACAGCCTTCCCTTCTTCCACCAATGCCGCAAAGTCTGCCCAACAGCCCTCCGGTAAGAGCACCTTGAATTTTTGCATGCGCCCCAAGTGCTGAAGTTGTCCATGCTTAGGCCAGCCTGCTGGTTTGCTATTCTCAGTTGTAGTCCCTCTGCCTCATACACCTTTAGCCAGAGGTGTCGAGGCGCTTGGCCTCTTTAGCTTTGGACATCAGCTGGCCCAGTCGCTCCCACTCATTGATCACTGAGCCCACCAAAGAGCAAGGAGGGGTCTTAGAGTAGAGATACTCATAGCCCTTAGATGGTACACAGAATAGTCTTTCCATCCCCTTGGCTGTTGGGAGAACAGAGGCTGGGGTCTGCCATATGGAGAGATCATTCTTTTCCACAGTCTTTTTAAAGAGGAGGACCACCCTTGGAGACCCCTCAGGGGCTAGAATGTCCACCATGGGATCCTCAACCTCAGCCACCTCCTCTGCTTAAATGCAGGCCATTCTGCAGAGTAGGTGTGGGTGGGCCCTATGATCAATAGGAGGAAGTCCTGTTGTGGATGCCCCTGTCACCTCCTCATCTGTAGATGACGAGAAGGAAACCACCGAAGGGAGAGGATTGTCCTGGCCATATCGCACATCAACACCAGGATTCTACATACCAAAGAACTCAGGTCCAGCTATTCCAGTGCTGCTGGCCTGAGAGCTGCCTCCAACAACAATTGCTGCGAGTGAAAATCCCTTTCCTTCTTTGTACATGGCTTGAAAGATTTTCAGATTTTACAGCGATCTGCCTGATGAGTTTCCCCAAGATAACGAAGGCAAGAGTCTTGGGAGTCACTGTTGGGCATAGGCTTAAGGCAGGAACCACAAGCCTTGAAACTTTGGGTTTATGGCCTAGAACACTGCCTGAGGCAGGAGGTAGTAGCTACCTACCACCTTAACCACTCTAATTGCCAAACAATTAACACTTAACTAACACTAATAAAAATGAAACAAAAAACAGGACTATGTAGCACTTTAAAGACTAACAAGATGGTTTATTAGGTGATGAGCTTTCGTGGGCCAGACCCACTTCCTCAGATCAAATAGTGGAAGAAAATTGGCATGACCATATATACCAAAGGTTACAAAAAAAAAAAGAACACATATGAAAAGGACAAATCAAATTTCAGAACAGAGGGGGGATGAGGGGAGGAGGTAAATGTCTGTGAGCTAATGATATTAGAGGTGATAAATGGGGAAGCTATCTTTGTAATGGGTAAGATAATTAGTGTCTTTGTTGAGACCTAGGTGTAAAGTGTCAAATTTAAGCATGAATGACAGTTCAGAGGATTCTCTTTCAAGTCTGGTGTTAAAATGTCTTTGAAGCAGGATACAGGTAGTTAAGTCCTTGAGACAATGCCCTTTTTGGTTGAAATGGCAAGAAACTGTTTTTTCTTTGTGATCCTGTCTAATATCTGTTTTGTGTGCATTGATTCTTTGGCGAAGTGTCTGAGACGTTTGTCCAATGTACATAGCAGACGGACACTGTCAGCACATGATAGAATAAATTATATTTCTGGATGAGCAGGAATATGTGTTCTTGATCTTATAACTGAATTGATTAGGTCCAATAATGGTATCAGCAGAGTGAATATGTGGACAAAGCTGGCAGTGGGGTTTGTTGCAAGGGAAAGTTCCAGGGTTGGTATTAGTGTGGTATGTCCTGTGGTTGTTGGTAAGAATCATCCTGAGGTTAGGTGGTTGTCTATAGGAGACTATGGGTCTGTCTCCCAGAGCCTCTCGGAGTTTAGTATCCTGTTCCAGTATAGGTTGTAGTTTATTGATAATGTGTTGGACAGGTTTAAGTTGGGGGCTGTAGGTGATGACAAGTGATGTTCTATTGTTGGTTTTCTTGGGTCTGTCTTAAGATGGTTTCTGGGTATTCGTCTGGCTCTTTCAATTTGTTTTTTTATGTCTCCGGGTGGGTAGTTGAGGTTTGTAAATGCTTGGTAGAGATCCTGAAGTTTCTGGTCTCTGTCAGTGGGATTAGAGCAGATGCGGTTGTATCGAAGGGCTTGGCTATAGACGATGGATCGTATGGTGTGTTCTGGATGGGAGCTGGAGGCATGTAGGTAACTGTATGAGTTGGTGAGTTTTCTGTAGAGAGTGGTGTCTAATTTACCATTGGTGATTTGTACTGTGGTATCCAGGAAATGGATCTCTCGTGTAGAATGGTCCAGGCTGAGATTGATGGTGGGGTGTAGGCTGTAAAAATTTCTGTGGAATGTCTCCAGTGTTTCTTGGCCATGGGTCCAGATCATAAAGATGTCATCGATGTAGCGTAAGTAGAGAAGGGGTAAGAGGGGACGGGATCTGAGGAAACGTTGTTCTAAGTCAGCCATAAAGATGTTAGCATCAAGCCAGCATATGGTGCACTTGCAGAGCAAGCAAGTGATGTTCCAACGCCACCATGGATGGTAAGAAAAAAACTGAGGGAGGGGCAAGTCAGCAGGGTTATATATAGCGCCATATACCAGTGCCATTTCAGGGAGCTCCCTGGCAGCTGCTAGAGAAGAGTTTCCTGACATCCGTGCACATGACATGTGGACACCTGAATCAGAATGGACATGAAAAAGCACTCCAAGAAGAACTGCAAAGCTTGCTTATAGCATTTCTGCAGAGACTCAATCAAAATAATATTAAAGATAGGCCCAAATGGACACCCTCAGTTCTGAATCCCCAACCCCTCCTCTAGCCAGATGTTCAGGTCTGAGTATTGGGATTGGTCCATGCATAGTCCTGTCTTTTGTTCTAATTAATAGAACCCTTTATTGCAGCCCTCTCAAGTATCTGCATGCAACATGCTACTGTACATAGTTTCATCTAGCTTGTTATGAGCTCTGCAACCCACAGGTTGCAGGTTTAGTGTTGTGAACTGGTTTGACATGAATTAAAGGATTACTGTAAATGGAATAAGAATGCAGTATTTATAGATTCCCCCGGAGGTGTAAGGGAATATATGATTGGGAGATAGTCAAATACAGCAGTATCCAGCCAAGTACATATCTATTTTTAAATGAGTGAGTATCATGTTATTCATGTATGCCTGCAATGGTGACCCTTACCTTGAAAAATTTAATAAAAAGGAGAAATCAAAGACCATAGACACAAAATGGTTCATTTACTTCACACAAGCCAGATTCTGGGAGGTACCAAGCTCCTTTGACTCCACCTGAAATCCATAACAGCTCTCACGATGGGGCTTTTTATGACTATCTGATTGAAGGAGTTGTTGTAAATGGGTGGGAAGAAGTCACTACATCGTCATGGCCCTGAAGCCTCAGGGTAAAGGAGTATTACATCCATTTTTCAAATGGGAAATGGAGGCACAAGGTAGATTGAATGACTCCAATCATAAATCTGGTTGAACCCAGACTTCAAATCCCAGGCCAATGAGCCACCATAGGCAATCCTGCAGAGGCTGTTGCCAGCATTTGTCCTAATAGAGCTAGTGACAAATGGCAGATAAAACCTGTAACCAATGAATCATCCAACCCATGCTCCAAAAAGAGCCCCAAATTCTGCACGTTATTATTTGGCTTCTGCAGTCTCCCCAAAATTTACACACCTGAGTTGGGAGCTGTGCTTAACCCCAATCCATATTGTTAAAATGGCATGGAAAAGAGAAGGGCCAAGAGAGAAAGATGTTTGTGCCTTTTGTTTAGAATAATTTTAAAAAAAGATGGACAATCTGACCTAGTATCCCCGTCTCTCAATGCTCAGGATGAGAAGCTTCTGGGAAAGGGGCAAGAAACCTTGCAACGGGAAGGATTATAAAATAATCTGCTCAAATTTAGTGATTGCTTTATGGCCAGGAGAATGAAAAGTTAAACTCTGCCCTTCCCCTCCCCCCCTGCCAAAAAAAATCACACCAAGTGAGGCTTTATCTAAAGAAGCATTCAGAAGGTGGGTTTTGTGGGTGGAGTTTTAATTCTTCCTGTTTTATTACTAGAAGTCTCATGTCCTGCCTAACCTGATTCTGCTGGAGGACTCTAGCGAGTACAGGGGTATGCCAACATAAATGTCTAGCGTATGGTAATCTGAGGTGGGAATCTGCCCCAAGTCTGCCAAGCCCTACCTGTCTGAGTGGACCCTGCTGATGTGCACTAATTGTTCATTAGTGCCCTTCAGCACATGCTTGTTTCAAAGTGGGATAGATCAAAGTGCTTAGCATTCACCAACAGGGTCCATATAGACAGTTAACATGCAGCGTTGTCTACTCTCACTGAGTTGACCTCAAGAGGTCAACCATGGCTCACCACCATTCAGAGAGGCAGTTTACGGGGTTGCTGGGATGGGGTGTTTGTGTGCCGGAGACAATCTAGCACATAGATGTGCACAAATAGGTTGACATGAGGTGATTTATGTGGACCTAACTTTGTAACATAAGCCAGGTCTAAATATTCATGTAGAGAAGACCATGATGTTTTATAACATCAAAGGAATTGTAAGCGGGAGGAATTTTTTGCTGGAGTAGTGGATGTTCCACACAGCACAGGTGGAGAGGACCATCAGAGACCAGCTAGTGCTTCCCTGCTTTTGCAACACACTGCACTGCCATCTGTTGAGCAGGGAAGTTAGAGCGGCTTATGCAGGAATTCTTCGTTACCTGTCTACAGCATGGTTTATTATTGTCTTTGGTTCCAGAGGTACAACCTTGCATTTAGCTGTTTCAAAAAACATATTACCCAACTGCGCCACCCTTACTAATGGATACAGATTGTTCTGCCTAGTGGTCTGTCTTCGTTTACCACTCCACTGATCTGAGACACCTACAAAATGTATCAGATTTTTTTTTTAAATTACTGACTTGTACGGGACTGGTTCTCAACCCAGTGGGACCCCATTAAATACGCTTGTTGATGATTTCACATTGACAGGTATGTTTTAAAGTCTGTCAGAGTTGGTAGCTCAAATAATTCAGTTCATTCGCTCTCACTGTCTGTAAAAGGCACAGCATATCAATTTAGAACCACTTCTTTAAAACATTATGTAGTTTGGTGCAATAACTTTCTGAATTGCCCAAAACATATTTAAAATCATTTCAATATCATTTCATTAAACATAAAAGGGATTAATTTCATTCTGAGAGCATGAAATGTATTAATAGGAATAAGAAGTGACCTGCAAGGAGGCTTTTCATTCATAGATGCCAAGGCCAGAAGGGACCAGGATGATCAGCAGTGTGATGGAAGGTTCAACATGCAGGATGCACTGAATTCTCACCAAGAACAGATAAACTGGGATACCCCCCCAGTCAAATACTGGGCTTGTAGCAAACCTAGGAAGGTAAAATGTTGTCATCAAAAGAGATGGGCTGTTTCCTGTCAAGTGATCGGCTATCAATAGAAATGCTGTGTACCCTTGCAACCTAATACAGCCCTCAATTCACACCCTAAACACCACTGTAACTGTCTTGGTACAAAATATGCCTTTTAGGGTATCATTTGAAAACTAATACCACCTTGGGTCAAAAATACCACGGTAAAATGTATATAACATATGTAAAGTAATGAATATAAACCAAAATTATGACTGAAATGGGTTTACCAAATAAGTTTGGAAGGTGGGCAAAGCATTTGCTCAAAGAGAAAAGACAAGCTGACATCCCAGCCAGGTGTCATCAAACCAGATGGGCAATCACCTATCAAAGAAGTGACCATTCTTTGGCAAAGAAGGGGAAGGGAGGGAGCAGGAACAAACAGGTCTGCATTTTAGCAAACAACTTAGCCGTCTTCTCCCAACCCTCCTCTTCCCCCAGACTCCAGGGACTCAGCTAGAAAAAGGTTTATCATGGGATCACTCAGGCAGATACATCTCAAATGGTGACTGACCTATAAAAAAAGTGAGGGGCAAACACATTGCAAGGGATCTTCCCTGTCATTTCACTTTTCTACCTAAGATGACAAAAGAAAAAGCCTCTGGACGTTAAGTACAGATCCTGATCTGAAACAATGATGCTGGAAACCTGTGGTAAGAATTTCACCTTAATCCAAGTCCAGTGTGTTAAGTTTACAAAGCATTTTCTTTAATTTTCTTGTAACCATTTCTGGCAGGCAGAATCATTGGAAGTATTGGGAGCAGATATAGGGGTTGTGAGTAGTGAATGAGCCAGGACATTCCAAGGATGACTAGAGAGAGTTGTAGGGGAAGAAAATCAACCCCAACTGAAGAGGTACCTGGTGCCCTGAAGTAACAGCCCCTGAGGGGATGGTCTGGTGGATGACCAGCCCAGAGGCCTGTGTGGCAGTCAGATGTCACCAATGTGGTATCCTGACAGGTCTCCTGTTCCATCAGTGATAACAACCATTCAGCTGCATGCATGTGCTCTTCCTGTGTGTTATAATGACTTTGCACAAGCAGTCAACACAGCAGATTCTGACAGAGTCCCCCAAAGAAAACAAAATCAGGTAAGGGTTGAAGGCACCAGGCCAGGTTTACTGACAAATGAAATACAACGATAGTTGTCAGTAGACTCTACTGAACCACTATGCAATATTCACCCATTGACAATGGACCAGCTCAGTCAATAGCAGGATTCTCCATTGCCCCCTAGGCCAGACAAAGACAATTCCCTTGGAATACATTTTTATACACAGGTACAAACAAGTAATACATCAAGTTGCCACCCTCTGATGTTACCTAATTACCACCCATTACCTTGTACATAGGTGTTCAATTACTATCATACTGTCAGTTAATACCCCTCTTCCGTGATAGCTGTGTATAAGAATTCCCCTGATTTGGTGGAAATAATTGGTGGGTTGTTCTAGGCTGTAGTAAGATGAGGGCCTGAAGCATAAGCCCATGTATCACAGGCCTGGTGTAAGGCCTGAGGCCTACACACAATGGCCAAGGCTTTGCTAATATAAAACTGTATGTTCTGTTACCTGAGGGAGGGGAGGATTTGGTACGGAGATATTTCTTCATGAGATGTGTTGTTACAACCCATCTGGTTGTATGGCCTCTGCTTACGGCCTGTGCTTAGTACCTCTTAGGTATGAGTGTTTCTGTAATAACAGCCCTGTTCTTCCAACTTCTGAACAGGGCTAGCAAAGTTTTCACCATTGTATCTAGGCCTCAGGCCTTACACCAGGCCTGTGATACATGGACTTATACTTCAGGCCCTCATCTTACTACAGCCTGAGCAACCCTTCAATTATTTCCACCAAATCAGGGGAATTCTTATGCACAGCAGGTATCCCGGGGGCCTTAGCCACATCCTGGCCCATAAAGTCTCCCGAGGGCTCTGGGTTGACCAGAGTCTCCAGGTGCACTGGCTGGGCTCATTGGAAGTAGGAGAGATAATGGCATTCAGAGATGCCTCAAGGGTAGATTTTCAGTTGCTGCCATCCCAACAGAGATGTATGATGGTGAAAAGGCTCCGATAAGGAAAGCTTCTCTCATCAATTACCTATATTTCTTAACTTATAATCAAGGATTGTCACTAACTTCTTTCCTTCCTCCCTCTTACATATATATATATTTATTGATACTATATCACTCCCTATTAACCAGTATACTTGCTATTCATGGGTGAATTGTTGTTTTGGGGGCATCTAGTAAAGTGTTCTTGAATAGGTCCCAGTTTTTATTCACACTTCTCTGAATTTTTTCCATTCAATTTTTTTTCTAATTATTATTTAACTTCAGGTAATTGGCCCTTTTTAAAAGAGGCAAAGATATAAATTATTAACAGGACTATTTTCTGTTTGCACAAAAATGAATATATTGGAATGAAGTCTAATACTGATTTTTCCCCATGTTAGGTAAAATATTGTGAGTTAAGAAATCATCATAACTAATTTGTAGGGACTCCAAGGATTTTTTTTTTTTTTTTTTTTTTTTAACCTCTGGAAGTATGAGACCTTTAACATACTCTCCCATTTGAATAACGTATTGAATCAGGAGACTCATATATTGTTGGGAACCACATCTAAGCTAATCACAACTCTTAGCTTGTCTTGTCTGGCAAAGAAAACTTATTTCCAAATAGGACAATTTTCTAGGAGACATTTCAGATTTTGTCTTCAAAAATTTTGTTTAAAAATTTCAATTGCAGTTTAGGAAATATTCATTGCTTTCCTTATCAACAGCCACTCAGTCACTTCATTTTTCCCTCCCTTCTTTTTAGTTTTAAAATTCTTTCCCTATTCTTTGATTTAAAGTTATTGAATGGAAAGTAAGTCTGTGCCTCTCACCTCAAGTGAAGAAAGGTCAGATAAACTCTTCATGAAAATACAGATTGCAGAAGATGATCATTGAATAAGGATCTCCATGTGACCTAAACAAGATTAGGGATATTGCTTCTGTTTGCTAGGTTATAAATTCTACTCAAGACTAGAGCTAGTATAGCCTAAGATTACATTTTGCTAGAATTACTGAGGGGGAAAATAGTAGAAGAGAGAATAAAGATAAAACAGCTCTTGCTTTAATATGTTTTTACCAGTTTCTATTGCTTTTGTCAGAGCACTTCGTTTTCTGAAGATAATAAAGAATTTCAGCCTCTGAACAACCCCCTAGCCAGATTGTAAGGTCTGATTGCAGAGAGCACATAAGAAAAGAAAAATCAAAACTCTGGTGTACTGAAAGTGAGAAGAGAACAGATGTCTATAAAGACTTTATGTCAGGACTCAGAATAAGACTGAGTCTTTGATCCTGAGGCACAAGGACTAAGCAAAACATTCCTTCCATCTCCCTGACACTTCTTTAGGAGCCAGATGTTTCACTTTGGTACCCATTATGTTTGCTTTAGAAGAACCTATTCGCACATAGAGAACAATTTAAATTGAACCGGATTAAGAGTGTGCGTGTGGGGAGCAGGGGGGAGTTGGTAAACTGCAAACCAAAAGGAACCCAACACCTTCACCAACAGCAGATGAAAGTTAGAGAGAGAACAGGGGTCAGATCATCACATGACTGTCCCGACAGCCAAAGTCAACCATTAACTTGGATGATTTTAATTTACTAACTCCAGCTTCTGAATATAACTCCTGGAAAACCGAGATATTCAGCCAGGCCTCAATAGGGGAGTGCTGTTCCTCTGCGGTAGCAGCCCGGACTATGTCACCACATCATCCGTGTGTTACTGGTTTGAACTGTCAGGAGGCTTCTTCTCCCTTACTTTCCTCCCGGTCTTGTCACATAAACAAAGCACAAAACTAGAAGTCCAAAGTGCAGGCGGTGCAATGTTTATTGGGGTTAGCTCCAAGCAAGCACATCTATAGCGCTACATGCTGGCCAAGTCTGTTTCCCCATGTTCTGTTCCCAGCTGCAACACCCCAGAGGCTTCACCCTGTGTCCCCCTTTCCAGCTTTGACACCACAGAGCTTTTACTTTGAGTCTCTGCTCCCCCTCTTCCATTCCCACCTCTTCCCCTCAGCAGGGCCAAATATATCCACCCAGTCCCACACCTTACAACTTATGGTCGTGTTCTGTTTTGTGGGGTTGCGAGTCTGTTACTCCTACTCCTTTTGTATACCATGGGAGGGATAGAGGCAAAGCTGCATTCTGGCTAAGGCCACACTTTTCTTTGGCTTTTAGTGTTTCTTTTACCTTCCCTCTTCCCCCTCCTAACTGGTTGCTTGCCCTTGCCTTGAGAGAGGTACCCGGCAGCCTTCCGGTGTATGTTCATCTATTATATTCCCACCATACCCTGTACCACTTTTAGTTCCCTCTTATTCCTTATCTTTTTTCATAATACTAAAATCCCTCCATCATTATGGGAAAATGGAACACACAGTATCTTTGTTCATTGTAATAAGGATTCTAAGAGTATCAAACCCAAAATTCTATCCCAGCCCAACAACAAGCTTACATACTAACACAAGCCATGCAAGAAAATCCACTCAAGAAAATGAAGGTAGCTCTCACTTGTCCAAGACTAAAGGAATCAACCAGTCAATGGAAACAAGACTTTATTTGCTGCAGCAGCAGGGTTAAAGCTCTCCATTATGATGCACTGGTTCTCCTGTAGGTGCTACAGCTTATATTTCATGTAAGCGGCCCCATTGGATAAGTTAAAAAACCCAACCAACTGCACTAGGGAAAGCATAACTCAGGCTCCTAGTGGGACACTTCACTTTCTCTTGCTTGTTATGGCTGTACCTTGGGGGACCTATTTTGAGTCTTTGCTGAAAACATTGATGTATAAATAGTGCATTCAGTGTATGGGAGCTGCTGAATGCAGGTGCAAGGGAAGGATCTGGCTTGCAGAGTCCAGCCACAGATGGTCTTACTCCACTAGGGGTGCATCTACACTGTACCATAGGTCAAAATAAGATACACAATTTTCAAAGCTCAAATTGCATATTTTATTTCGATGTTATTTCAAAATAGCTTATTTCAAAATGTGGTGTTGTCTACACTGCTCTTATTTCTAAATAACTCACTATTCTGAAACATCCCTTACTCCTCATGGAATGAGGTTTACAGGGAAGTTGGAATAGTGAGCCCGTTATATTTTGAAATAATAGATGCACTGAAAAGATGCGGAATAGCTATTTCAGGATACCTCTGGTATCCCAGAATAGCGCTGAAGTGTAGACATAGCTTAGGTGACTAAGTTCCCTTAGAATAACCTCCATGGAAAAGTGCATCCATTGTCTAGAAAGAGTACTAATATATGATTGTGCAGCTTATTGCTAGTCAGGTCATATCAGAGAAAGTTGAAGGCTTGAATCAGCCATGGCACACAAGGTAATACAAACAATCCGACCTGATGTCAGACCATCTAAATAGGAGTTGACATACGGACCACTTTCAAATGCTATAGTAGACCAATTAGATCTCCTCTTTGGGCAAGAGAGACTTCGTGACTCTGAAATCGGTTACTTTGTTATCCTCACTTGTTGCATGTGTTTGAGCCAGAGACACAAAATAGAACACATCTTATTTCTCTGTAATGCACATTTGAGGGTTTTAGAATTTGTGCAGACATTTGTAGCTGTAAAGATTAAACAATTGGTGAGAACAGAAATAGAAAACCTCTGAATTTTTCCCACAGAACAACAGCATTATGAGACAAATTTAAATGGTCTCAACAAGATAATACCTCCTTTAAGAGAGGCACTTAGAAGAAAGATACATTACACATCACCAAAACAGCTACATAGGCAGGCTACAGTTTCCTTTCCATCTAAAAATGTTTCTGCGTTGCAAAGGGTTATGAATACTTTAGTTTTGGGGTTGAAAATGTCAAATGTTCTGCCATGAACTTCTGTCCAACACTCTTTGATTCAACAGCCTTCAGACAGGACACACAAATTCCCTTCTCACAAGCGGTGGTTGCAAATCAAGAGATTACTAACCTGCAAAGCGGTGGGGAAACACATTAAGAGAAGATGAATGAATTTCAGCATATTGGAGAGCCTCATTAAGGCAAAAAGTGTCAGATGCAAAAGTAAAGATTAAGAACAAAGGCATTGCAACAATCGAGTAAGGAAACAAAAAGATGGACAAAAGCCTATCGCAAGGTGATATCCATGTCTGTCTGAGTACTGGCAACCCTAAGTGGACCCTAGATAGCCCAAACATCTTGTTCTTCCTGCTGCGATGGCTCAACGATCACTTCCTGCCCCACTAGCCTCTCCCTTCCCCCTACGTTATTTAATGACAAGTAATACCACCCTCTAGCTCTTCATTGTGTTTTTCATCAGTCTCTCTCAAACCACTTAGGCAATTATGATTCCCATTGAGGAAACTGAGGCACAGAAAAAGAAGTGACTTGCCCAAGGTCATCCAGCAGACCAATGGCAGAGTCAGGAACAGAACCCAGGTGTACTGAGTTCCATGCCAGTGCTACTTAAGAGGAAGGCGCTGGGGATGATGCTTTAAACACCAAAAGTAAAATCTTACACCCTTGAAATCAATGGGAGTTTTGCCATTCACTTCAGTGGAGCCTGAATTTCACCCCTAAATCCAGTTCTGATGATAGGAAAGCAGGAGTTTCTCTCTGGATGTGGAGCACATAGCCACAGACGGCATCTGGTGTGCCCCAGCAGCCCGTGTTTTACAAACTTGGTTTCTCTCAACATTTCAGGTCTCATAAGAACTATTGTCAGAAGCAGGTGGGATGTGGTCTGCACCTGACATCTCCCGGAAGTGGTTACAATTATAATCATATTTTTGAACATTTCAATGAGTTACAGCTCTGTGGTAAAATGCCTGCATGGTGCCTGTTGTTCAGGAGTTCACTACAACTTTTTCATTTAACTCCTAGTAACATTTTAAAGAATGTGTAGCCGGTCTGGGCGGGAAGCCCTAGTCTTTGAATTCACACACCTGATTTTCAAACGGTCAGCTCTATTCTTTGTGGGTTGTTTTGTGGGTGAGATTGTTATATTCTTCCTTGAACCTTCATACCAACTGCACAAAACCGCTTAAGTACTGCATAAGTGCAGCCTAGCGCTCTCCTTCACTTCTTCCAAATACCTGAGCAAGAAACTGGAAGTAATTTCCCCCAACCATTAGAGTCCCCTGCTAGAAATATCCTTTATCAAACAGTATTATGAATAAGAGGCGGAGGGGAAGAGGAATTCATTATAAATTCAGCACTTGGTGTTCCATTTTATACAAATGTCTGTTTATTACTAAGCTTACGTGACTGATTTAAAAACAGAAAGTGATTACCTCTCACATCTTGCTGTCAAGCAAACTATAAAGATAGTGGGACACTTGAAAGTCAAAAATGTAGGTGATCCTCAGTAACAAAGATGTAATATCATCATACGGTGCAATAATAGCATTCAGTCAATCAAGGTCTTTTATTTTTGGAGCTGACCCACATGAATGTGACATTCATTAGCTCAAACCTGCATCGTGCCATGGCAATTAAAAAAAACACAAAACAAAAGACAAAAACAACAAAGTCTCCAGGGAAAGTATTAAAAATTGCATGAAAGAGCTTTTCCCTTCTGGCTGCTCTTTTCAAGGTCAGAAAGCCTTGCTCTTATTTTTTCTGCCGACATGGAAACATTCAGAGAGATGACATGACAAGGTGACCCACGCAGAATCCAGGTCCTTTGATTCTTAAAAACTTTCATCTTCTCACAGTATTTCAAATGTGTTTCTTTAATTTAACAGTGATCAAATGAAGTGATCAACAGTATGTGCTCAGGCATGCCTGCTCTAGAACACATCTGAAGAAAACCATGGAGACATGGGCAAACCAATTCAGAGACTGCAAATATGATCTGCCCCAAACCTTCAACCAAAATCAGAAGATAAACCTTTACAAAATTTGAAGCTTTCCCTGTCAATCATTTTTACTTGGCTCTTTGCTTTTGTTATTTGCTTCCACAAAATCTTACCCTAATTAAAAAACAAACACTTATCACAAATACGTCTCAAGACCTTAAGTCAAATCCACCCTTTGCACAATTCCATTCACTTTGGTGGACTCCTCAGAGATGATCTGGCCCTGAATAGTTAAAAGAAAATTCCAATGTTTACCACCCAAAGGCTGTCTGGGTAGAAAAATATCCCAATACACTGTGTGTGATATACACATCCACTCATGGTCTGCAAACCCTCCAGATCACATTGCTGTGTTGCTTTGTTGGCATTTTCCTATATTTGGTCCTGTTCACTGACCCAGGCCTGATACAGCTTCTGAACAAGTATCCCTCTCGCCCACATTCTTTAACCACACACATTGTCCCAAAACCTGTTTAGTAAGTTGTGACGTAGTGGAGGTACCTGGCTGGTTTCTATGCTGGCTCTGTGGTAACCCCCACTGGCTGCCATCGGTACCACAGCCCAGAAGGACTGGAGATGAGTCATTATGCAAAGAGGGTCTCTCAACCTGTCTGACCAGCTACCCCCCAAGGAGAGAGACAAAGGAAGGGAAAGGCTGCCCTGGCTGGGGCAGGGCTGGAAGAGAGTGGGTTAGTTTCTGTCTGGGATCATGGAGGAACCAGCCTAAGCCAGGGCTGGGATTTAGGGGCCCAATTTCCCCCATCGCAAGGGGGGCTGAGGCATCCTAGACCTGCCCTGTAACCAGATTACATCGGTGCTGTGCTGTGCTGTATCCTGGAGAAGGAATAAACTCCCTCCATTCTACGGGCTGGTGGAGTCTGTTCGTGCCATTACGGGGGTGCAGGAGTCAGGGGACCCCAACGCGTTGTCACACAAGTCACTTTATCTCATTATCATCTCATGGGGAGAGTATGTCAGCATTGCCACATAGTATTATTAGATCAAGTTGTGGGAGGGGGGAATGAAACAATTACAGTCTGTCCCCCAGTGAGCATTCCCCTATCTTCCCCACCCCACATACCTGGCCCCAAATCCAGCATTTAACATTTTGCACCTCAAAACTTTTAAAGAATGTTTAAAATAAAAGCACCATGTGACTACGCTCATCAGCCAAAAGTTACATAATGACCAAGGGTGAAATCATCAGTAGTACTGAAGTGACTTGGAGACTTTGGAACCTAAGTGTCATTGAAAAGTCAATACGATGTGAGTAGCTTGCAACATCTAAATACCTTTTAAAACTTGGGCCTTAAATCCCACTGGCTCAATTAGATTTGGGTTTCTTAATGACCAAGTCACTTTTTTAAAATAGCACTTAGGCCCTTTTTGAAAATGTTACTCAAAAATGAAAAAAAGGGGGCGGAGAAAGTAGGGGGGAGGAACATGAGGGGGGGAAAGGGATACTGTATTACCAATCATCTTTTCTGTCTGTCATTTCCCTAGTCTTAGTCCCAAAAGAAAAGAAGAAAATAACAATCAGGGTATCTCTTTGGTTTGTGCCGCATTCTGTGGTGCAGTCCAGACCAGAGAAGGACTGTCACTGCCTGCCCCACAGCCTTGTATGTCTCACAGTGTTTTGCTGTCGAGCTCTCCAGGTTGGGAATTACACCAACAGCCTAACAGCATTCAGGTCACACCTGTGTAGAGCTGCAGCAGAGACAGGCTGCACCAGTGGCACCCTAGCTTTCATCACCCATGGTTACCGCTAGCAAGGTGACTTCAATACACTCCCAGTCCCAAAAACACATGATCTGCCCTGGCCATTCCTCTTCCTGACAATTCAGATATTGGAGGTGTGTTGCCCTTGCAAAGGGGCAATATTCAACTATTTATTTAAGTGACAAAGAGATACATTTGTATTCATTTAAAGCCTAAGGTACCAAAGTCGGAAAAGGCTACGTGAGAACTAAAGATAAAACACTTTCTAGTAGCTAAAACTTAAGTTAGACTGCGTTCAAGGTAAAAACTTACTACATGTTCCCAGCATCAAGGCAGATCACATTTTAAGGTCAGGATCTAACACAAAGTCAAAGGATTGGTTCCTTTGCCTTCTTAGGTCAGGAGGAAAAGAGATGAGAATTATGGTGTTTTGCCCCTCACTTTTATAGTTCAGTCTTCGAAATGCATTTTCCTGAGAGTCAGCCCAAGGTAATATTCATTCCTACTGTAACAAAGGAGAAATGGAGTCTTGTGGTGAAAGAAGTTACAGGCTGGTTGGTTTTTAAAATTTATATATATATATATATATATATATATAAATGCAGAACAGTCTGTTCCTGCACCCCATCCTTGACAAAGAATGGGTATTTGACAGCTGATTACTAATCAACTTTGACACCTAGCTACAAGTCACCTTATCCTTTGCATATGAGAAACAGGTTTACCCCATCCCCATACTTGTCTAGTAAACACATTCTATTAAAATGTAAGTTTATGCGCATAACTCTTAACATCTATTTCATACACTTGTTGCACAAGAATACTAAGGATCAATGTGATTTGTTTTTTAAATGATGCTTCACATGGCATATTTAGCACAAAGATCATTACAAAGTATAGCATATGAATACAGGGGTGCTTAGGGCAAACTCAAGGGCTGCGTCTAGACTGGCAAGTTTTTCCGCAAAAGAGACCGCTTTTGCGGAAAAACTTGCCAGCTGTCTACACTGGCCGCTTGAATTTGTGCAAGAACACTGACGATCTGATGTAAGATTGTCAGTGTTCTTGCGCAAATACTATGCTGCTCCCGTTCGGGAAAAAGCCCTCTTGCGCAAATGTATTTGCGCAAGAGGGCCAGTGTAGACAGCTCAGGACTGTTTTGCACAAAAAAGCCCCGATGGCGAAAATGGCGATCGGGGCTTTCTTGCGCAAAACCACGTCTAGACTGGCACGGACGCTTTTCTGCAAAAAGTGCTTTTGCGCGAAAGCGTCCGTGCCAATCTAGATGCTCTTTTCCCGCAAATGCTTTTAACGGAAAAACTTTTCCATTAAAAGCATTTGCGGAAAATCATGCCAGTCTAGACGTAGTCAAGGTGTCTTCAAGAGAAGAACTGGGGCTAACCATGTTAGTTCTAGATAGGGAAATATTGCCAGAAAATAAATGTCTATAAACTTGAAGATGAAAAGTGCCAAATATTGTTCTTTCAGTTCTAGTCAGAGCCACAGAAATTTCATGAGAAAGGCTGCTCCTGTGAAAGTTTCAACTCAATTTCAGGACTAACAGGAGGTTGGATTAATTCAGAGAATCTTTGGATAAGCATCTGAACTTTGCAGGGCTTATCAAAAGTGAACTTGTGAACCTTAAGTATTTCACTCCTCGCTGAAAATCATGCCTTCTACCACAGGACCTTTCCCAAAAATTAAGGTGTGGAGAACTGGGAAATATCTGTATTTTATAAATATCCTAAGCTCCTGAGGTTATCTGTTTTATATTAACTTGCCTGGCTGCTAGGACTTAAATCACAGGAGACTGCAAATGGAGAAATGAACAGGAAATGAAAATGTCACAGACAAGAATCATGGAAGAAACCATAGAAAAGCTGTTTATTGGGTGTACTGAGTGGTTCTTCTATACCAGTATCAGAGGAAGACCACTCTGCCTGCCTGGACCACCTCGCAGCTAAGAGTGACAATCAACAAGGGAATTAGCATGGTAAGTCAGTAGAGAGTCTAGGGGCCTGGCCCCTAGGGACAGGGCAGCTGGAAGCCTTTAGCCCAGCTCCCTCACAGGGGCAGACAGCAAACACACACATGACATCCAGCTAAGGTGGTGTGGCAGCAGGGAGGAAGGTAGGGATGGGGAACCTGCGGCCCAGATCTGGTGCACTGTAAATCTCTGTGCTGTGGGCCAGAAGTTCTGAGCCCTCACTCCCCCCCACAGGTAAATGCTGCCCAGACTGAGCCTGCACCCCAAACCCAGGTCAGAAACCCCTTCCACATCCTAACACCCACAGCCCAATCCTCCTGCTCCCAAACTCCCTCCCAGAGCCTGCATCATGAACTTCCTCCTGCACCTCAATCACTTATCTCATACCACTCCACTCTAGAGCCCACATCCCCAATCCCAGCCCTGAGTCACCCCACACTGCAAACCTCTTGACCCTACCCTAGAGCCCCCACCTGCACCTGTGTGTTTCTAGGGCTCAGTCTCATACAGCCCTTCAGGCTCCTCAGAGTACTTGGCCACTGGCAGTTCCAGCAGCTTCTCAAGAGGCAGAGGTTGATACAGCTCAGTCCCTTGTTCAGGGGCCAGCAGCAAGGGAACTGTTTTTGACTCCTTCCCTGGCTTTCCCTCCCTGAACTGGAGGTGCCATCTCTTATACTTCCTGTTCTGCCCCTCTGCTTCCAGTGCAAGGGATGGGCTAGGCCTACCTCCAACCACCAGGGGACATGGTGTGTTTCTTCCACGTCACCTTCAGAAGAAACCCCTCAGCCTCACTGCACTGGCAAATACCCCTGAACTGGCACCATCCAGGTTAGAATGGCTTATCTGGCCATGAGGCTGAACCTGAGGTCAAAGGGAATTCTAGCAAAGGGAGGTTTGTGGACTTGGGAGAGGCTCTCATGAAAAGGCATCTCAAAGGCATCAGAGAAGCTGACAGGCTGATAAACACAGAGAGAGAGAGAGGTAGAACAGCAGCAGGGTCTGTTTTTCCTTGCCACTGGTGAAGTAAACTGGGCTTAACGCCCAAGGACATAGACATTTTATTATTTTTACCTTTTGCTGTGCAAAGGGCATGTACCTTTAGGGATGAATAATGCTTGGTGCTGCAGACACGGTTTCTGTGTCTATGCAAACTTACACGACCACAGAATCTCAAAGGGAAACACTTACAAATGTCAGAAACATGCGGGACTTGTGTTGTTAACACAGTGAGGAACCCCAGGAGCTGCCACCCAGAGATGCTGACAGAGTAGCCGGACCACGCGGCTCCACCTAGAATGAGATGCAAAAAGCCATACTGCCACTTGAGGGGTGCACTCAAAAAGGGATTTAAAGGTATCTAAGGCAGCAGTTCCCAACCGCCGGTCTGCAGACCAGTGCCAGGCTGCGGAATACTGCCAGGCCACACCCATGCCTTCACAGGCCCGTACACAGGGGGAAGGGGTTGTGAAGGGTGCAAATGCACTCCCCCATGGTCTGTGTGCTGGTCTCTTCTATGGCCTCATGTGGGTGCCAGGCCCTTAACCACCTTCTCCCCTTTGCCCAGCTCACAGGAGTCAGGGGCTGCCAGGAGGAGCGAGCAGGTGGCCAGCTCACAGCACCTTGCCTCCCCATGAAGCACTAGCTGCCATGACTCTGCCCCTGCAGCCGAGTGTTTACTCTGGCTCCTCTCCCCCAGCACAGAGCAGCGGCGCATCCAGGGTGGGACATACACAATTGTTGCCAGGGAAGCTGTAGAGCATGGGTTCCCAAACTGGGGGGCGTGAAGAAATTCCAGGGGGGGCACAGGCAACCCCACCACACATACCTGTCAGGACCACCCCAAGTTTTGCTGCTATTTTGGGGGGGCACGTGTGAGGGTTTCTCAAAAATCAAAAAGGGGCATGATGACAAAAAATTTGGGAAC
This sequence comes from Rafetus swinhoei, assembly GCA_019425775.1. NCBI lineage: Eukaryota > Metazoa > Chordata > Testudines > Trionychidae > Rafetus > Rafetus swinhoei. The sequence continues at coordinate 29,084,525 of CM033440.1, forward strand.
CACTGCTGTAGAGGGACCATCAGGGGGCTCTGGCTGCTGCCAGAGGGTCCCTGTGGAGATATGAGGTCTTCCTGCCTGCCCACTGTGTGTCCCCTGGTCCTTGAGGTGGGTGGGAGCATCCTGGTTTCTCATACTGCAGCTGTTACTGCCTTCCCCAGGTGCATCAGGTAGGCTGGAGCCACTCTGCCCGGTTCATGTGTGGAGCTTGCAGACTTGGGGGGGGCTCGCCCTCTCTCCAGGGGTGGAGACTAGTGCAGTGAGGTGGGGAATAGACAGAGTTTGGGGTATAACTTGTTTCCCTCTGGGCTTCAGGCAGAGCAAAAGGGCTAGCTCATGACATTTGCATTGTTGCATTTCAAATCAAGTTTACATAGGTGTTAATGGCTCAAGATAAGGAAGGAAAGGACTCTTCTAACAGAATGGCTGTGTCTAGACTGGCAAGTTTTTCCACAAAATCAGCCGCTTTTGCGGAAAAACTTGCCAGCTGTCTACACTGTCCGCTTGAATTTCCGCAAAAAGCACTGACTTCCTACTGTAAGAAATCAGTGCTTTTTGCAGAAATACTATGCTGCTCCCGTTCGGGCAAAAGTCCCTTTTGCGCAAAACTTTTGTGCAAAAGGGCCAGTGTAGACAGCTGAGATTTGTTTTCCGCAAAAAAGCCCGATCGCGAAAATGGCGATCGGGGCTTTTTTATGAGCGCGTCTAGATTGGCACGGATGCTTTTCCGCAAAAAGTGCTTTTGCAGAAAAGCGTCCGTGCCAATCTAGACGCTCTTTTCCGAAAATGCTTTTAACAAAACTTTTCCGTTAAAAGCATTTCCAGAAAATCATGCCAGTGTAGACACAGCCAATCTTTTTAGCATTGTAGATATCTGCAAACTCTGATCCTTTACACTGACATGTATTGTGTGTGTACAGCTGTGATATAAAATACATGACCTCAAAATTAATTACCATAGTGAATACGCAAATAAACTTTTGGTGGACCAGTAACATTTTATGAATGGGTTTGCTGGTCCAAGGTATAAAAAATGTTGGGAACCACTGATCTAAGGCACTGCTCTGTAGCCATAACATACAGCTTCCTCTGGGACAAAGTACAGTAGACTTCCAATAATCCGGAACCTTTGGGACCTAGGTGGTGCTGGATTATCAGATAGTCTGGCCTATAAACTGGCGCTTTTTTTTTTTTAAACACACACGATGCTGTATATAAAGTGTTTTTAACCCTTTTTATTGTACATACTGTAATGTTTTAGTTTTTTTAACCCTTTTTGCTCAGTTCAGCTGCTGCCACTGCTGCCTTCTGACTCATTTGTTGCTGAAGTTCACTCACTAGACTCTTGCCATTTTGATGCCAGACTATCACAAGTGCCGTACAATTGGATGCCTGACTATTGGAGTTTTACTGTAATACTAGTGGTCTACTAAATTTGCAGCTATAAAAAGCTAGTCACAGGCCCTGAAAGCTGGTCTCTGGCTACCCACCTCTGGAGGCTAAGCAGACACTAGGAGCCAAGTGCCCTGCTCTGATGCCCAAGCCACCACAGCAGTAGTATTGGCACCTTTACTTCTGTGCTCTGCCGGCAGCAGTGCTGCCTTCAGCGATGGACTCCTAGCCAGCAGCCACTGCTGTCCAGCCATCCAGTTCTGAAGTCAGTGCAGAAATAAGGGTGGCAATACCACAACCACCTGATAATAGGTTCAGGGTCCCCAGTATGAGAAACACTGCAGAGAAATCACACTTTCACGGTTTGGTCACAGAATAAACAGCAAATATCAAGGATGTTGCTATTTATGCATGACCAGCCTGTGAAAGAAGTGTGATTTCTCCAATATGTAAGTAGACCCCTAGTAATAGTTAAGATAGAATGGACAGTGACAGGTACTCTACTCGTTGGGGCAGAACTGAACTGGGGACCACCAAAATCATATGAGCCAAAGGAGAACCCCCCCAGAGGGAGCCAGAACCAAGCTGTTCTAGCAGCTGAGCCAGCCACTAAGCCAGCACCTTACAAACAACCTAGATATTCGATGACCTACATAACCCAAAAAGCCTCATTTGAATAATTGTAAGACTGAAGAAAGGAAATATTGAACAGACAAGTGAAAAGTCTTATCTGCACCCTTGCTGGATTTCAAAGCAGTGTGACTCTATACTACACAATTACTTGACAGTGATCAGAGGGGGATCATGGGTTTGCCATTTTATGGAATCCAGTCCAGCAAACCTGTCTGCTACTGTGCTGATGCTTATGTTTTCCTCCTTCTTTTACAAGAAACTGTCTAACAGCTATAGCACCTTTATTTTGCTTCAGTTTTGACCTTTAAAACAAAAAACACCTCATTGGTATTAGAGATACTTGCACTAGTACAAATACCCAGGTGTAAACACAGCTTTATGAGGCTGGGACTCATCACTCTAGTTTGTGGATTAAATCAGATGTATTTAAGCCTTACTTTACATTAGTGCAATGCATCTACATTTGGGATTTGGAATCTTTGTAACTCCAGCGATGCAGCTACAGCAGTGCACATTTTCCACTGTTGTTCCTAGTGCCTTTAGGCATGTGTTCTGAACACTGACCCAGTAGAACTAAGAAATGTCATGGACCAAACAGCTCCACCATGTGGCATGCTATCCAAAACCCTAGCACGTTAAGTACAGTGAATCAGAGCTGGCTTGTGTGGAGACAGATGAAGAAAGTTGGGCTAAGGTTCTGCTGCAAGTGAAAGCATTAGGTAACAGGGAATGGCTGATTCTAATGCATCCAGTCTCCCACTGTCAGAGCAAGTGGAAACACTGTTGAAATTGGGAGCAGTTCTAGACCATAGGAAAAAAAAAGGTTTCTTTGTTTGCACAAACTAATTAAAGTAGTCACAGCTATTTGTTCAGTGACATTTGAAAGGCTTCTGGGATCACTACGCGCATAAACACAGATGGTGACAATGCTAACTCAAGGGAGCCAGCAATGCTAAAACAGCCATTTGCTCTTCTTTTGACCACCTGTGGGGATGAGGAAGGCACTTGTGTAACTGGTCTGGTGCTCACACAGCTTTACACCTTTTCCTGAAGTATCAGGGCCTAGATTCAAGATACTGAACTAGGTGCACTCAGATATTCTGCTGATGGACCCATATCAAGGACCTAAATAAATGGCCGTATTAGTTATGCAGAGGCGTGTTCCCACACTGTGCTGCAGGGCACTGTCCAGCCAGGTGCACAGGAACACAGTGCCTCACAGTGCCTCAATCTAGAAAGAGCTTTTCAGACCTAGGGATAGAATTGAATCACTGGTCTGGCACAGTCTACACAGCAACATTCTTTTGAAATAACTTAATCCGTATCTACACAGCAGGCATTTATTTTGAAATAATGTCAAAATACTGTCAAGCTGGAGGACTTCTTACGCTGACTCCTGTAACCCTCATTGTACAAGTAAGGGAAATCAGAGGAAGAGTGCTTTATTTCAAATTAAGTGCTGTGTTGACACTCCCAATTTCGAAATAAGCTATGCAATTGATGTAGCTCAATTTGCAGTGCTTATTTTGAATTAAGCCTGCTGTGTAGATGCACCCTAAGAGTCCTAACCCTCCATAGGGCACCAGCAGCAAGTAAACTAGTTTAGAAGTTTGTGCAAGGGACAGAATCTTTGACTCCTTTCCCTGCTGTGGACACAAAGCTGCACAGCTGCCTTAGAACCTGAAGTCTGCAGCAGTGTCTATACATTGGACCTTCTGCCCAGGTGAGAGCATTGTTCAACATCACAAGACATACAGCCACTCCAGGTTTCTAGTCTCCTGTAGAGATGTAGGGCATACTACTGACCAAGACAGCTTGTTAGGCTTCTTCACGCTAATGAAATGGCTAGTAGTAAGTAGGGGTGTGTCTAGACTACATGGCTCTGTCGACGGAGCCATGTAAAGTAGTTTACCCGACATAGTCAAGGAAGCAGGGATTTAAATAATCCCCGCTTCATTAAAATAAAAATGGCTGCCGCGCTGTACCGACAATCAGCTGATCCGGCACAGTGCGGCAGTCTAGACGCGGATCGGTCGACAAGGGAAGCCTTTGTCAACCATTCCTGTAAGCCTCAAGGCATAAAGGAGCGGTCGACAAAGGCTTCCCTTGTCAACTGATCTGTATCTAGACTGCCGCGCTGTGCCGGATCAGCTGATTGTCGGCACAGCGCGGTGGCCATTTTTATTTTAATGAAGCGGGGATTATTTAAATCCCCGCTTCTGACTATGTCGGGTAAACTACTTTACATGGCTCCGTCGACGGAGCCATGTAGTCTAGACACACCCTAGGAGTTCTACTGCCCTCCACTGGATTGAAAAAAGTCACTCAGCTGTGTGTCATGGGGTCTACACTGCTGAAAGGTAACAGATTTTTCACCAGCTGAAGTGGTGGAGTACCGTGCTTCTGAAGCAGGCAAATCTGAGTTCTGTCTCCGAAGTTTTGGAAGTTGAACCAAGGCCATAGATTTGTTACATAACTTTCCATTGGATCCTGCCATAGCTGTTAGATGCCATCCAAGTTACAGGTGAGCTAGAACTAGAGAAAAAATCTTGCCAGTCTAGACGCAGCCCCACTGTTGCAGAATCATAGCATTATTCCCCCAGTTGCATGCCCGTCCACAGCAACTAAACTCAATATAGCTATTCCCAGTGAGTTACTCAGCAGCTTTTGTTGGCTGCAATAGAGTATTCACAGTAAGTGCAGCATTTGACTCTATAAATGTGTCCTGGTCTGTGTTCTAGTAATATAAGCACACATAATTAGTTAAGGAGTAGGTGCCAACTGGGACACATACATTAAGACAGTTACATGCTAGCCATTGGAAACAATGGAGCTTGAAAGAAACAGACCAGGGCTGGATAAAGGGCAGAATGAGGTCCAGATGAGGGTCATGGCATTCTACAGTATGGCTCATATTTACAGTATCTTTAACACCAAATTATAGTTTCCAAACATACCCTGTAACCCATCCTGCCTGGATTATAGTGTATACCACCATGCAGCATGGTATTTTTGATGCTCTCCAGTCACCCAAGCCTACATCACCAGAATACTGGGGCATTTTCCACACATTTGAAAAAAAACCAAAAACAAACAAACCTCATTGAAATGGTTCCTGTTGTAGTCAAGATCAGTTAAGAGACTGATCTTTGAGTTTCCTGATCTCAAGCCAAAGGACAGCACTGCATAGAAGTTATATTCCTGTTCCACCATGGTAGGGGTAAGTACCCACAACTCCAGTGCTTATGGGCAAACCGATCAGAACTATGCAGAGTGACAGAATGTGGCCTTCAGTGTCAAATAATGATAAATATTTTTACTCTTCTGAGTGCTTTACACACATTAACTAACCTTCAACATCCCAACATCTCACTGGGCATGATGGCATGACCCTTATAGAGGATCCAAAGGAATTCTCCGTTTGTATAAATGCAGATTAAGTCTGTTTGTACAATACTGCAAATTTTCACACTGCAGGAAAGCAATTTTTCTTCTAGTTTAATTGCATTTATTGACTGACATGCACAGACCCCATGCTGTTCAAAATGTGACATATCACTTTTTACTCAGCATAGCAGCATCTATAATTTTACAAATTGATACATCCAATCTATTATCATTTTGGAAGCATTAGTATTTGCACAAACATGCCCGAAGCCTCTTATTTTCCTTTTTACATTTCTGCTACATTCAGATCACAATTTTCCTGTGTCTTGTCATTGAGATTTCCTCCTCCTGCTTCCTGCCAACCTCAACAGAAGTTAGAAGACAAGCTGCCAGCTCTAAAAGCTTTAGAAATAAAACACAATGTGCGCATAAAGGCTACACTTTTAAAGAGTATTTTTGTATGGTGGATAGGTTTAGAGATGTAATTGCAGCCACACAGATGTTTCCATTTATGAACCTTGACAAGCATTGTATGACCAGTTCTACATTCCAACAGATTGGGTTCATTTGTACTGGCAGGGGCTTCTTACCACCTGCCTGTTGTTCCTAGGTAGGAGGGAGAGCATTTTCTGGGATAAAATTAAACCAATCCTCCACATACTCTCCCTACGACTGTTCAACTAAGTAAAAAACTAGCACTGGTTTGAAAACACTAAATTTTCTGCAAAAAAATAGTATAATTTGCAATACATTGTGGACATTTAAAGTGTCTCAGTGAAACAAAAGAAACTTTCAATATTAAAAGACAAACCATTTGTTAGTTTATTTCTTTCCCTTTTTTCTATCTTCTCCCCTCTCTTCCTTCTCTCCCACCCCCAAGAAAAAGAAGAAAAAGCAAGCTGGGAATGGGGGAAAAAACAGTAAGTGTTGGTGGAGAAGTCATCAACAAAAATCTGAAAATTTTAATCACAAAGTTTTCAGAGAAAGGCTTCCCCCCAAATAAAAAAGACTTTTAAATTAAAAAAAAAAAAAAAAAAAAAAAGAAACCAGCTCTAATAAAACATTTTATCTAATCATCATTGGGCTGATGCATCCTATCACCCTTTGGGGCAGGGAAGAAGTGTGTTACATACCTGAAGCCAAATTTGAGAGCATGCCCCACATCTCAGAGCAGTGCGACCCAATGGCCAGAGTCTATACTATCGATAGGCTGGGCCATTACCTCATGGAGGGTGGCAGCCAGGGTAGGGGGACCTAGGCTCTCGTTCTACACCAGCTTCCAACTCAGAGCCCTGTTAGACACACATTTACTTGCCACCAGCTCAGCAGGGGTCTGATTGAAACACACTGAGTCTTGGTCTGGGTCTGTCATTGTTTCTCTGCAAAATTCCCCTGGGTTACTTCTTACCCAAGTCTCTGGCGTCTTCTGTCTCTAGGACTCTCTGCAACACCCCCAAACTGCATATATCACGCAGTGCTCCCTGGAAGCCGCAGGGCAGCTCAGCTTCAGAGGTGATTAATCAGCCCCACCCAGACAGAGGCTCAGGGCTCCAGTGCACAGAGCTGACTGACTGGGTAGGGCTGATAAATCACCTGTGAAGCTGTGCTGCCAGGCATCTTAGCGGGAACACTGATATCAGGGTCTGGGTCCTTCCAGCTGGTCTCTGTACCTTGGAGTGTAAGCAAGCCTCTCCCAGGAGCTAGCAAAGCACCATCTTCCCCTCCAGTGGTCATCCCAGACTGAGCTGCTCTGCTGCCTTTTATGTCCTGCCTCCATCAGGAGCATGCCCAGCAGAGCCGGGGGGCAGGGTTACTTCGGCTAAAAGAGAATGGTTAAGCCCTGTTGTGCCAGTGCAAGGTTGAAACACCAATGCACACTAATTCAGCACCGGTACCCCCAGGCAAACATGTGAAGTGACAAGTGTAGTAGAATGAAGTGGAAAGTCCAAGAGATCAATGAAAACCCAGTGATCCATAGTGAAATTCAATACTAGGTTATTTTCCTTTTTAAAAATCAGGCCTTTTAAGGCCTGGGTGTTGCCCCTCAATAGCTATCAAGTTGACCCTTGGGTTGATGCAACACTGCATGTAGAGTAACGGCACAAACTGTGTTGCAATGATGCTAGAGGAAAAAATATTTTGGTTTCAAGCCACAGAAGGGACATCACCTCTGTAAGATTCTGGTGAACTTCCTAAGGAAACCGATAAACAGGCAAACCCCAGCAGAACTTTTTTAAACATTGTGGGAACTTTGCAAGACTTATTACAAGGAAACTAATGTGATTTTGAATCCATATGGAATTCTTCAGTGAAGCACAATACAACATATCTCTGCACTGTATTATTATTTTAATAAACTATCACAAGCAAAGGCAAAACTGAAAAAGTGTATGAAGTATGTGTAGTGGTAATGCCATGTGTAGGCAGAGGCACAGAGGAGTTGCTATGCTCAATCAATCAGTGGTCCAGTTAGTCTAGGACATTGTCATTGAGAGCAGACAACCAAATTTTTCAGAAAAAAAGCTCAAGATACCTTATAGAAGAGTAGTCTGGAATAACCTACTCATGAGGGAAGTTTCTAAGTCTCTCCCACTAGTGGTCAATTTATGCCATTCAGATACAGGGATACATAGATATCCACAGAGCTACCATATATAAATTTTGCTATCCTGTCTAAAATAACAGTGGACTTTCTCATCCACATAAATGTTTAATTATTCTGAATCCCATTAAGCTCCTGGCCTCAACAGTATTTTGAGGCCATGGGTTCCACAGGAAAATTTGTATTAAAATGTTCCTCCCTTTATCATTTTTACAGTTGTTGCCTTCCATTTTCATTGAACACTCCTGTGTTCTGGTTTCATGAGAAGGATAAAAGGGAGCTCTGAATTTACTATACATATACTACTCATTGTATAGACTTTTTTCTTGGTCTCTCTTGTTCACCTCCTCTCTGAGCTGATTAGTGACAAAAATCAAAAGTTGGGATGTCTGGGACAGGGCTTTAAAAGAGGGCTATTCCAGCCAAAATGGGAGGTATGCTCACCCTATTCTAGATACATAATATATAAATGATTGCTTTGAGAATCTGAGTACAAGACAGGGTGCACAGGAAGGAGAGACTAGGTAAGAGAGGAGCAAGGTAGGAAATAAATCAAACCATTATTCTAAACATCATTTCATTGATTACAATTACTTTTTTGAACTAAGTAATTCTAACAACTTAGCTGCAGGAAGTACAAAGACAAACCTCATATGTATGAGAGCTGCAAAAGGAGTTCTACTTATTGGGTGAAGAAACATTTGAGACACAGCATTTAGTAGAGACAGATCAGCTTTGCAGCATTTAACAATGAAAGGACTTGTCAGAAACCTGAGATTCCAAATGAGCATTCTCATTCTCTCATCCCTCATTCTTTCCTCCTGTCACTCCCTCAGGTCCCTACATGGCCACAGCTGACAATCTGTTAGCAATGAGAAGTGTTTCTAATAGGCATCACTGTCTCCACTAAAGGAACATTGGAAAGTAACTTGAGACCAATTAAATACTTGATCAGGCAGCAACAGATTGAAATGTGGGAAAGGCAGTGGTAGCCAACCTAAGATAAATGCAATGCACCAACTTTGATTAAAATTGATCCCTGAAAATTAATCCGACTGAAATACAAATGGTACCTCATCATACTCATAGGCCTGTGTTAAGCCTGTGAGAAAGGGCAACAGCAAATGCATTGCATTAGTGTCTTATTTGGGGCTTGGGAATTTATTAGAATGGCCATAATCCCAGATCTCGATATCCTTAAATTTTGGGAGACGATGGATCCAAAAATCAAACTTTGTGGCTGCAGTCCTATAATGGGCTGTGATGGGTGACCTCCAAAACTTTTAGGTGTAAACCTAGAAAATGACTTCCTGTGGTTGGCATATAGTATCTTAAAGAAAGAAGTTGCTTTGCTAGAATATCCTTCTGTCCTTCAAGAGGAATCATTTTAAAGCCATTGCCCGTGTATCTGGCTCACCAGAAGACAGAGTAGAAAGTCTGAAATAGATGTGTGTATGAAAAAAAAGCCATGGGCAGTCAAGCTGTTATTTGCAATTTTGATAATTCAAGTCTTTGGGGAAATCTCCAATTCTACATTGAAAAAAGTGCCAGGGAAAAATGGAAGAAAGGTAGCAGAAGCCAATAAAAAACGTCTCCCTTTTATTCCTTGCACCCTCATCTGCAGAGATGAAGGTCAAAACAGCTCCCACGCCAAAACATTCTGTGCAATACTGCACATGCCCTCTTAGCTGCTTTATTTTCATCAGAAGCCCTGAATGCCCTGAATGCACTATGAGTTCAGGGGCTGCTCGGTCATAACAATACTAAAAGGGGAGCTGTGTCCATTCCTGATCCTTTGGGAAATGCCAGTTGGGGGGCTGAATTTCATAGCTCATGCCCATCTCTGCTTTCAGAAATACAGATCTCTTCCCCCAGTCCCCCTCCTCCCCCCCCGCCCAATTCCCAGAGAATTTGGTGGCCTTCCATGCAGCCTTTTCTTCTACTGTTTAGTAGTTAACATCGCTTGGAATTCTTCTGAGCCACTGGGACACATCATAACAAAGAAAATGAAGACTTGTTGCTAATTGCTGTTTGTCACAGATACTGCTCTATCATGTTAAGCCCAGATTGCTGCCCTTCTTAGATCCATCACATGTGGAAAAGTATTTCCTGGTGCACTGAGGCTAGCTATTGGTTCAAGGATCTGCCTAAGGCAACGGTCTGCATCAGGCACTAAATTTTGAATGTAATCTCTGCATTAGCTGAAAGAGGCGTAAAATCAACTGCAGCTCACTCTGCTGCATCTTGGAGAAAGTTATTGTGCCATTTGTTTCTTATTTCAGCCACTACATTAAATATGTAGTGCTCATGAAAGGTGTCTTACTAGATATATCTACACTACAGAGAAGATCCAAGCTGCTGCTGTTGATGTTCCAGGATTCGAATTAGCGGGTCTAGTGAAGACACTCTAATTCAAACTGAGAGGGGCACTTCGGTCGATGCCAGTAGTTCTGCTTCCACGAGGAGTAAGGGAAGTCAAAGGGAAAGTGTTCTCCCTTCGACTTCCTGCAGTGTGGACAGCACCAAAAGTCGAGTTAAGCTACTTCAACTTCCGCTACGCAATTAACGTAGCTGAAGTTGCCTATCTTAATTCGACCTTGTCCTGTAGTGTAGACATAGTGTTCCACCTGTACCTACTAGAGATATAAAGGGGTAACCAGCTAACTAGCGCAGTGCGGTGGGCTGGTTAACCATATAGTTTGGCTGGTTAACATTTTAAGCAGGATTTTATATCCCTAGTATCTACCTTCTGTGTCCTATCTTATAGGAACCATATTGTTGTTATAGCACCTTGCACAATGGGATCTTGGACCATGACTAGTGCTCCTGGGGAAACCACAATGGAAATAACTCTAATTTAAATAATACCATTTAGCACTATATGTATTTCAAGCTTTGTACTAATTAGTCCTATAACAATCCTGTTATACATGGGGAAAGTGTTGGTGGAAAATTTCCATACCACACAGGGACCCAAAATTCTTTAATCTGGGTGATACAGAGATGGACTATATAGCTCAGTGGTTAGGGCCTTCACCTGGAACTTGGGAGCTTCAGGTCTGAGCCAGAGCAGAGGCTAGAACTTGGGTGTCTCACCTTCCAGCTAAGTGACCTAAACACTGAGTTATTGCCTGTTCTAGGAGAAGGATGTTTCTCTCTCCATCCCAGCAGCCATGACATACAGTCTGCTCACCTCAGCCCCTGACTGAATCCATCCCATAGCCCTCCAATACTCCTCATTCACCCATTGCTCACTCACAGCTCATCCCAAACACCTGACCCACTATCCCCCAGGACCTTCTTGGCTACTCACCCTCCTCCCAGTGTTCGGCCACCAACCTAGACTAGGTTGCCTCCTTCCAGCTCTGTTTGCTCCTATCTCACGTTCAAACAGCCCCGCACTGCTCTGGTGTGGTCATGAGGGAGGAACTGCCCAGGCCAAATCTGAATGAGCAGTGTTGCTCACAGAGTCAAAGCTCCACTCTGTTTGGGATTTTTTCTGGTGGGATTTCTTCTGGTGGGAAGGTGATGGAGAGTGCGAGTGTACTCAGTGCACACTGGGTAATCCATGCCTGCTCAGGCCCAATGACTGTTTAATTATTTATACAAAAGGGGAACAATTCTCACAGAGGAGATTGAGTACAAGACTTACTCTATAGCTTGGTAGTTAGTTAGGGCATACACTTGGAAGGTGGATGCCAATGTTCCCCATGCTCCCCAAAAGACTGCATTTTTGCCATAGATGAAGTTACTATGCATTATGCAGTAGGTTCTTCCACAACCAAGATCCTCCTAGGAACCCCTTCCATCCAGCCTCCTATGGCTTAATTTTCAGGCACACACAGCAACCAAAAATCCTAATGGAACTAATGTAGCCTGAACATCCAGTTCACTAGTCTTTCCTGTATCTCATTAGCCACAATAAGCTAGTTATACCAGATTACAGTACTTATCTAGAGCTCTGAACATTGCATAGTCTGGACCAATAGCAAAAAAGATCTCCAGTCCACAGCATACAACGTCCTCCACCTTAACTTACTCATGACCCTATGTTTCCAGATCACTGCTCCATAGCTCCACTTTTCCATCACTGCATCCTAGTTTTCATTAAATATAGATAGCAGAAACAAACAAAGATGATCTGAATCATTACTGTCCCAACATGGGAGTGTTCAGCAAAGCATCCCTCTTCTAGGTGCTTAAATGCTTTGCTAAATCAAAGCCTTAAGTCGAATTTTTTTAAATGCACATCAACACAACATAATGTTGAAGGATTTCCCCCCTGACAGTACTCTCAGCTTTAAGCCAAATTCATGTTCTGGGTCCATAAAACAAATAAACAGGACAGTGATTGTTACTATTACCAAATCCAAAATTCACATTGTTTGAGAATTTAATATGCTGACACTTTTTTTCATGCTGTTGTTGCCTGGTAGTGAAGCATAATAGAATTTATGTGGGTAAGGCTTGCCAATCTGAATAGAAGGTTCTAGGTTTTGTCCTCCTTCCCCAGGTCACAAAAGTTGAGAATGATGAAGCTCCATGTTTAGAGGTGGATCTGGGGGCCCACAACAACAGCCATGCTCACAATGAGGATAATACCAAATTAAAACAATTTTTATTATGACCGGTATTAAGATGGCAAACAAAACAAAGCACACAGCACTGATCACACAGATTGATTCAATCATCTCTGAGAGTAACATTAACAAAATCTGGTTATATAAATTGTACTTATCTAAGTATACAGATAGCGTTACCTAATATAATACCATATTCACATACCCTTCTCCCAGAAGACCTTGAAAGCACCAGCCTCCCTCTGCCTGTGGGACTTTGTTGCAAGGTGAAGTATGGAATATGTGTATGCAGAACAACTTAGAAGCAAAGTCAAGTCAAGTCAAGACTTGAACATGAAAAGAGAAGATATTTAATTAGGAAGAAGAGAGAGCTTGTGCTCGAGCCCCAAGCTTCCTTATTCCCATAGCTTTTATCAATCTTTTTGTGTCATTAGCACCCAACCCCTAATAACCATAAGCAGATTTCTGCACATACTTGATTGCATAGTACACATACGTGACTGGATGGTAATATTGGGACATCTTTAGAATATGTATGAATAAGATCATCTGATGCCCCCCTTGGACTCATTCCCAGACGTGGGAAAAAGCGAGAACCTGTGGTTAGGTGCAAAGAGGCCTGTTTCCTTACTCAAAAATGTTGGGTTCTTGCAGTTTTGGACCTATTTTAGGTCTCAGAAGGCATTGAGTCACATATCCTATCTGTGTACTGACCCACCTGAAGATTTCACCACGAAATCTTTCACAATTTTTAAAGAGATATTAAGGATAGACAGTTTAATTCCTTAAATTATATATATTAACCCTTACTTATCATACTACACTACTGCGAAAGCCAACTCATACAGGATAAGTCAAGTCCTGCAGGCCTTGTATTACTGGCATGACTAAAAATATAGTAAAAGGGATAGGATAGGAAAAGGTATAGCTTCGCAGGCTACACTGTCAATGGGTACTCTAAACTATTAAACTTTCTATAGCTCAGAAAGTGTTTGGGATGGACAGCAGGTATATTACTTGCATTATTGGTAGGTGATATTAATGAGAAGATCTTTTAAGCTACATTTGCCACTTTCTCATCTTACTTTTTATTTTAAGTGAAGTCCTTGATTTCTTGGCACAGTATCATCTTTCACTTAATAATAGAGAGGAAATTAAAATAATTAAAATAAAATTTCTTTTTATCGCTGAAGGATTCTTACCTGGCTGGGTTTTTTAATCTTGTTCAGTTTCTCTGCATGGCAAAAAGTAAATCTTCTGGATTTGTCAAACCATTGTTTAAAAGAGGAGGGCTCTTTGAAGATGTGGGGTGGGGCTACCAAATTTTGGAGCAGCAGCTTTACTATGATTGTGCTTCAAGTGAGCTCTTCACCTACCTGTCTCAATTTTTATGTTTATTTTTGTCTGGGATGGTGACCCCTTTTGCCCATCCCCCCACCACAACACACTTCAAGCACTTACATGAACTTTCCCTGGATTACTTTTACTGTTAGGGTAAAATAATTGTCTAACACTGAGGGAAATGGATACTTTGATATGGATTGTTCTTATGTCAACAATCAATGCCATGCATTTTGCTGACTGATGAGTTACAGTAATAAATGCCCATAAGGCACCACCACATGTATATATTTCCAAGCAATCATATTGATGTTATCATAAGGGTCCTCCCATCTGGACAGAGGCACATCCTGGCATCCCACAGATAGAACAGTTCCCAACTGGCAAGTCTGCATTGCAGTCTTGTAAAGTGGTCTGTGTCTGAATATAGATGCATTATGGCTTCTTGCTGTGAAACAAACTAATACACAGAGAGGCTTATGAGTTGTATTTCTCTGCCATTTAAAGCCTGCTTTGGTTGCCCTTTGCTTTTCACAATCTTTTCAGTTTATCAGAAAGAAGACTGAGAGGTGACTCAATTACAGGGTAAATGAACTTTCCGAAGAAGAAAATACCAGGCTTTTTAATCTAGTGAGAAAAGGCGTAAGAGAAACTAATGCCTGGAAGCAAAAACCAGACAAATTCAAAACTGAAGCTAGGCACATTTTAACCATGAGGGTGATTAAACATTAGAGCTAATTGCTAAGGGAAGTAATGGATTCTCCATTTATTGAGATCTTCAACTCAAGACTGGATGCCTTTTTGGAAGATGTCTTTAGACAACCACAAGTTACTTGGCTGAATACAAGGCAACTGGGTAAAAGTTAATGGTCTGCGATACACAGGAGGTCTGACTAAATTATCTCACAGTCTCTCTGGCCTTAAACTCAATAAAATTATAATTTTATAGATGCCCTAGGCAATCTCTACGTTTTGGTACTTCTTCCTTCACAACACCTCTAAAGTGCAGCCTTTCTTCTCCAGCCACAGCTGAAGCCCTGATCAGCCCCATGCTATTTTACCTCTCTTGGGGTATGTCTAGATTACATGCCTCTGCCGACAGAGGCATGTAAAATAAGCTACCCGACACAGTCAATGAAGCCGGGATTTAAATATCCCCCGGCTTCATTAAAATAAAAATGGCCTCCACGCTGCGCCGGCTCAGCTGATCGTCGGCACAGCGCGCGAGTCAAGACGCGGATCGGTCGACAGGGGAAGCCTTTGTCGACCACTCCTGTAAACCTCATTCTACGAGGCATAACGAAGCGATCGACAAAGGCTTCCCCTGTCGACCGATCCGCGTCTTGACTTGCACGCTGTGCCGACGATCAGCTGAGCCGGCACAGCGCGGCAGCCATTTTTATTTTAATGAAGCTGGGGATATTTAAATCCCGGCTTCATTGACTATGTCGGGTAGCCTATTTTACATGCCTCTTTCAGCAGAGGCATGTAATCTAGACATACCCCTGATTACTGCTACTTAGTCCTCTCTGGCCTGAACAAATGCCATTTTGCATTACATCCACCCAAAACACTGCTGCCTAGTCATCTTCCTAGCTCATCATTTTGATCACATCACTCCTCTCTGCATCCCTCCAGTGCATTGCCCTTTTTTGCCCTACATCAACCCTTTAGCTTCATCTTTAAGGCCCTTCACGGCCAAACCTTGTCCTGCTTATTCTCTATTTCACATTATAAAGATGGAGACACCCACCTCCCCTCCTGCAGCCAAGCTGCCGTTAAGTGCTCATTGGTCACATTTTCAGAGAATCACTATGGTGCTTTCTACCGTGCTGCCCTTTATGCATGATTGCAGTGCTCCACAAGGCCACCCCAAGGACAGTCTTTAAATCTCTCTTTGAAACCCACTTATGCCGTAACACCTATGGGACAAGCCTGGACAGAGGCTAGGCAGCTGGTGTGCAATGACAGATGTGGCAGTTGTGAATGTTCACAACAGTATCCTTGTTAGCTTGTGCTCCCCCGTGTGTTCATCAGATGCACCTGTTGTTTCTTATCTTAAACTTAGATTGCAAGCTCTTTAAGGCAGGAGTCCTCTTTGCTACATATCTCTACATATCTCACGAGGCACTATCACAGTGTAAGTCATGGTACTCTCCTTGAGGGAGAGGGAATAGTGCATCTGTAAAGACTTTTTGCCCCTCTAATGTTGCTTTGATATTCATGAATAAATGCATGTCTCAACTTGATGTTTCAGGGTTTGTTTTACAACTAGTATGAAACTTACATATATAATAGAAATGTCTTTTTAATTCCAACCATCAATATATCAAGTAATTATGTGGCTGCTGTGCTCAGATAACCTTGCAGCTTTCTACTTTTAGGAGGAAAAAAACCCCTTAGCTATCCCCCATGGATCTGCTGTCATTCCGTTGTCTGACTTTGTTGGAAGAAACATTCAACTCTCTGTGGTCTTGAGCTTAAATCCTGGCTGAGAAATCAAATCCACACGAAGATTGAAGTGAGTTTCCAAAACAAGTCCATATTAATATAGGGTTTGCTTATTCTTATGAGGAAAGGGGGAAGGGAATTTTAGTCTTCTGAAGAAGCTCAAGTTTGGTTGGAGGAAATGTTATACTAATTCAAATTCGCACACACCAAAACATGGACAAATGGCAATTGGACTTTTCAGCTTGAATATACTCAAACATGACAGAATGGGATCTCACAATTGTTATTTGTGCTGTGCAAACCTCCGAAGGATGTTCTGAATTCATCTAGACATCCCAGTTTTCATATGCTCATTCAGATATAGATTTCTTTTGTTGTGCAAAGGGTCTGGAAATTGGCCTTGGTTAGGGACTCCCAAGATTTCTAGTTACCGGAAAACAACCTCCAAGTTTGAACATTCTCATGATCATTCTACTTCTTGTTCTAGCAAAGTCTGGTAGAAGATGTGACAAATACAATGATGTTGGGATAAAGGAGACATGCTTGTAGAAAGAAAGAAAGAAAGAAAGAAAGAAAGAAAGAAAGAAAGAAAGAAAGAAAGAAAAGGCATGTGGAGGAGGAGGACTTAAAAATGCTGAAGACAGCACTGTGAAGAGCAAGACAAAAAGATGGGCTTTAAGGCTTGTCACCATGCGGAGTTGCATCAGTTTTGCTGAAGGTGAGATTTTAATGTGAAAGAGTTAAACT
Organism: Rafetus swinhoei; assembly: GCA_019425775.1. Lineage (NCBI taxonomy): Eukaryota > Metazoa > Chordata > Testudines > Trionychidae > Rafetus > Rafetus swinhoei. The sequence goes on from CM033440.1 coordinate 29,101,655, forward strand.
GGTACAAAAGGCTGTGTTGGGCCAGGCTTGTTTTGGTTTAGCTTAAAGTCAGTTAGGAACAAGCTTAAAGACAAGTGGACATAGAAGTGTCCACACAAAAGGGACAAGATTAACTACAAGTACAGATTTGCATGTAGATATGGCCTTAGGATGTGTCTGCTCTCTGGAGATAATATACCAGCATAGCCATGCCAGCATAGTGCATAGCTTAAGCACAGACTATGCTAACAGAAGTGACAAGGAGTCCTGTGGTACCTTATAGACTAACAGATTTATTGGAGCATAAGCTTTTGAGGGCAAAGACCCACTTCGTCAGATGCATGACACGTACAGATTTGCATGTATCTGACGAAGTGGGTCTTTGCCCACAAAAGCTTATGCTCCGATAAATCTGTTAGCCTGTAAGGTGCCACAGGACTCCTCCTTGCTTTTGCAGATTCAGACTAACACGGCTCCCCCTCTGATACTATGCTAACAGAACAAGTTTTTCCAGAGGTGTAGGAATGCCATCTCCCTGAATTACATTGATTACATCAGTAGAGGCACTCTTCTATTGACATAGCTGTGTCTACACTTGGGGTTATGCTGCCATATCTAAATTGGTCAGGGATGTGTATATTTCCCCCTGCACCCTAACCAATGTATCTATACCAATATAACTCTCAGGCTCATTTTATCCCAGGTGTAATCCTCTTAACTCCAAATTAAGGAATTTGACTCAACATCTGTTTCTGATATTCTAACATTTTCTACTATTTATTCTTTTAGTAGGACAGCATAGTGAACTTGAGGCTCTTCAAATATGAGACATTTAAAGCCTCTCCCTTCCCCTTCCCCAAGTGGAATAGTACAGTCAGAGAAGGCAAAGTACTTCTGGATTCTGCAAACATATATCGCGATCCACTAAAGCAATCTGCAGAGAGTCCCTGACCTCTATTGAACAGCCACAGAAATGATGCATGATCCTGAGTTTTGCAATTTGAACAATCCTATAGTCAACACTGAGCCCAAACAAATAATACATCACTAGTAAGTGCAACCAGAATTGGATTTTAACTCAAAAGGCAAGAGATTAGTCTTTATTGATCATCTACTCATCTTGAATTCAGTGACTCACTGAGGAGTCTAGAAATCTGAAATTATGAGGTGGATATAAAATTCTCCTCTTCTATTACAGTATTTCCAGACAGTGTTCCCTGCAAAGCCAAGTCAACTTATTATTTTAAATTATAGTGTCTGGCTCACTGGTTTCTTTAGAAACTTTAGATGAGTGATTGATATATATACAATTAAAATGTAAAATGTCACTTTCTAGATTTCCAAAATATCCACTGTGTGTTACATCAGTACCTCATTAAAGGTACCTAAATGTCAAGTCAGATTATCTTCATGTGTTTGTTCATTTTGCCATCCAAATTTATTCACAGAGTGGTAGCCAGGAATTTACAGAATTACAAATGCAATTGTTTAGAGCAGGAAAAAAAACCATACAGTGTTGGTTAGTGAAAGCCGCAATCTATTTGTTCAGCACAGCATCCTGGAAACATACAGCACCTTGGTATCAACTGCAAATTGCTTTACAAATTAATGTATAATTAAAACTTGCATTTCTGAGCCTCCTGCTGGTAGTTCCCATTCTGCTGAAGACACACATCTTCCTGATACTTACCATTTATATGGCACTTTAATTTTCATTCCACTTCAAAGCAGTCATTAAGCCTCTCTAGCCTGGGGAGGCAGTTAGTATGCACTATATATAAGGAAACCACGCCTGCCAAAGGGGGGGCAGGGGGGAGAGGGGAGAAATGAGGCAGTTGCCCCCGGGCCTGGCAATTCAAAGCGGCTGGAGCCCTGAGCCCTTTAAGTCTCTGCCCAAGTGCCACACCACGCAATCCGTGCGGCTCTCAAGGCGGGGAGGTGGGAGGGGGAGGGTAGTGCCCTTTGAGCAGCGTGGAGAGCTGGCTGCTCCCCACTCCACGCCTTCCGCTTGAGGCCCTGCCCCTTCTGGGAGCACAGGGCTGGGCCAATCCCACCGTGTCCAGAGGCCTGCAGAGGCTGCTGGTTGTTCCTCTGAAGGAAACTGAGCTAGAGGTTGTTACTTTCCCAAGGCTTTGGAGAGGTAAGATCAGAACACAGGCATTCCGAGCTTTCTACCCTATTCTTGGAGCCATTAGATCAGAGGTGAGCAATAATTTTTGATGGGGGGGGGGGGGCACTCCAAGAATTTGGTAAGTGGTTAAGGCCACATTCTTCCATTATATTAATGGAGGAGGTGCAAGGTCCGAGATGGAGGTTGGGTGCAGAAGGGAGCTTGGGGTAAAGGATCGGGATATAGGAGGGGGTGTGGGATCTGGGAGGGAGTTTGGGTGAAGGAGGCAATTGTGACCTGGGGCAGGGGACTGTGTTGTAGGAGGTGGTGCAGGGCTTTGGGTTATGACCTTCAGCAGGAGGGGGTTGTGACCTGGGGCAGGGGATTGGGGTTCAGCACAGTATCCTGGAAACATATAGCACTTTGGTATCCACTGCAAATTGCAGGGTCTGGGAGGGGGCATGCTGCAGGAGGAGGGGCAGAGGGTTTGGGTTATGTAGGGTAGGGGCAGCAGTCTGGGGGAAGAAGGTGAGGAGAGGAAGGGGTTTGGGTGCCAGAGGCAGGTTCTGGCCAGGAGATTTTCCTGGGCGACTCTTGCCTTCCGTGCCCCTGTACCAGCTGTGGGGCCACGTACCTCTGTCAACAGCTGCAAGCCTGAGGGGAAGGTGGAAGGGGTACTTCACATGCTACCTGTACTACTAACCAATGGGAGCTGCAAGATTATGCTGGGGCAGAGGCAGCATGCAAAGCCTTTCCTCCCCTCCCCGCTTCCCCAGGCTCACAGTTGTTAAAAGACAAACAGGGCCCTACAGCCAGCTTTTCTGAATGGGTGTGGAGATGGGGCAGGCAGAGAGCCTCCCTAGGGCTCCTGTTGTGCTGATGAGCTGGATCCAGCAGCTTGGTGGGCCAGATTTGGCCCGTGGGCCAGATTTTGCCCAGCCCTGCATTAGATCGTATCTAAATATATTACATTGTTTGACTTACATAGGGTCCAATATCAGAAATATAAGGGCTATGTCTACACTGGTGGGTTATTGCGCAAGAACATCTTGCGCAAGGGTTCTTGTGCAAGAACTCTTGCGCAGGAACACGTCCACACTGCCATGTGTGAGATGTGCTTTTGCGCAAGAGCATCCATGGCAGTGTGGATGCTCTCTTGCGCAAGAAAGCTCTGATGGCCATTTTAGCCATAGGGCTTTCTTGTGCAAGAAACCCCTGCCGCGCGTCCACACTGCCCTCTTACGCAAGATCTCTTGCGCAAGAGAGCTTACACCTGTTAGAAAAGAGCATAGCTCTTGCGCACGAAGCCCCTCTCTTACCATGCTGTACTGTAAATCTTCTTGCGCAAGAGCGGGTGGGCAGTGTGGACGCTCTGCTGAAGAACGGCCGTTCTTGCGCAATAACCCGCCAATGTAGACATAGCGAAGCTGTTTTCCATGCTGGTCTAACAGACAAAAGAATGTTTCTGTTTAACACTTTCTTTTTAACACATTCAGAGACAATTTCTTTCAAAATAAGGAGGGCTTCTTGCATGTACAACTGCATGTCTGAATTTCCCTGGGCAATTACTGTGATTTCACAAGCAAATCTGCTTTGCAAATAAACCATACTCCATAAGATTTCAAAATCTCTCTATACATTAAAGCCGTGGTCACCAACCCATCGATCGTGATCAACTGGTCGATCGGGAGGGCTCGACCAATCGATCGTGAGGCATTTGGGCCCTCCCCATGTCCCCCCACCCTCACTGACTGCCCCCTCAGCCCCCACTGATGCTACCTCCAGCGACAATGGAGGTAGCGCTGGCTTCCTGTGGGGTGGGAGAGGCAGTCCCGCAGCTGCGTGCCACTTCCAGGGTTTCAAGAACTGCACAGGCTGCTCCCCCCTTCCCCAAACACCTGGCACGGTACCTGAAAGACCAGGTCTGTGGTGCGCCAGGGACTTCCTTTAACCTGCTGCCTTCCTGCAAGGGGGGGTGGTAGGAGGAAGCACGTGTCAAGGACTTCCCCTGCTGCCTTCCTGCATGGGAGGGGGGAGGAGTTCCGGGAGGAAGCGCACACTGGGGACTTCCCCTGCTGCTTTCCTGTGGGGGGGGGTGGAGTAGGAGGCACAGGAGGAAGTGCACACCGGGGACTCCCTGTCCCCTGCCCCAGTACCCACCAGCACCCTGTCCCCTGACCCGGCACCCTGTCCTCTGCCCCAGCACCCACCAACTCCCTGTCCCCCTGACCCAGCACCGACCAGCACTCTGTCCCCTGCCCCCACCAGCACAATTGGGCCACATTAGTGAGGCTTGGGGGGTTTTGGAGGGGTTTTTTTTATCTCACTTGTGTGGCCCAGACTGACTTTTCTGTGGGTCAGTGACCCCGGACTCAAAACAGGTTCCCCGTCCCTCTCATAAATAAAGACAATACTGAAACTTTTTGTGTTTGACTTAATATTTTATTTAAAAATGAAGCCTGGCCAACAAGCCCCCAGTTGGGGCCAAGCTCCCATCTGGTTACAGCATCATAACACTCCTGCACTCCCCCCCAGACCGCAAACCTGAGCCTATCATACACTGGAATCCCATCCTGAGCCTCTTACATCCCCAAACTCCTGCACCCCCATAGCCTCAGTCTTCTGCCACAACACTCCTGCACCATCCACACCTGGCAAATCTGTGTCCTGAGCACCTCATACTCACAGCCTCCCTGCCCTGAGCCCCTCACACACCCCAACCCAAACTCCTGCACTCTCATAGCCACAAGCCTGTGGCTTGCTCAGCACCCCAACCCTCCACCTGAGCCCAACACTCCCCAGCCTGGAGCCCCCTTCCCGAGCCAGCATCCCCTTCTCCACATCCTCCTGCATCCAAAGTCCCCCCCAAAGCTTGCACCTCTCACCCCTTCCCACACTCAAATCCCTCATTCAGACCCCAGAGCCTGCACCTCCTGTCTCAACTCAGTGAGGGTACTGCTAGACTTCAAGAGTTTTTCCGGGATACCGGGGGTATCCCAGAAAAACTCTTCCGCGTCCAGGGATGTATTTGTTCTTCAGCTTTTTTTAGCGGAAGAGCAAACATGCTCTTTTGGCAGCCCCTGTATTCCTCGTTCCACGAGGAATAAAGGGCCTTCCGAAATAAGGCGTTTTTCCAACAATTGGCCCAGTCTAGATGGGCGAAATATCGGAAAAACCTCTTCCGATAGAAGGATAAAAAAAAGTGGCAGTGTAGCCATACCCTGAGAGTGTATAAGGGCTGGCAAGTGATGGAGAGGAGGGGAACAGAGAGGGTGGGGCCTCAAAGAAGGGGTGAGGTCTTGGGGAAGGGATAGGGTAGATCTTGGCTTGTCCTGACATTTAAAAAGTGATCTTGGGTGTAAAAAGGTTGGAGACACTGCATTAAAGCGTTACGTTTACAAAGCTTCTGGATGGAGTTGTCATGTCAACAGGCCACTTCGACCCTAAAAGGATGATATATACAATCCGAGCTTAGAGAAAGGCTTTCAGTGGTGATCTCCTCTGAGGATATGTCTACATTACAGAGTTTGTTGGAAAAACGGCCGTTTTTTCTGACAAAACCTGAGTTATGTCCACACTACAATCACGTTCTTCCGAAAGTAAGTCGAAAGAACAGAGGGGTTTTTCCAGCATTGGTAATCCTCATTCTTCGAGGAAGAAGCCTTTTTCCGAAAGAGCTCTTTCGGAAAAAGGCGTACATGGATGGAGAAGAGGGAGTTCTTTTGAAAGAAAAGGAAAGAGGAAAAAGCACAGGTGCCCTGGTGGCCACTCCGTCCATAGTAATCACAGCTTACACGGGAGATAGTGTCCATTCATTGTGGACGCTATCTTTCAAAAAAGCAGATCTCTTTTTTGATGCACTTTTGTGTGTGGACACTTCCCTTCAGAAGAAGTTTTTCTGGAAAATCTCTTCTGAAAAAAGGTTCTTCCAAAAGAAGCCTGCAGTCTAGACATAGCTTGAGAGAAAAGCAAACCATTAAAAGCATTGCAACAAAAGCCAAGTTTGTGTGGTCACAGCTCTAAAAGCATCACTTCAGTTCATTTGTTCTTCCTTCACCTTGTTCATACATGCAGATTTGGATAAAAAATATGTCTCTTATTGCTTTGTAAATGTCCAAACTTTGGCCCCAATTCTAATGTATTTGTATTGCAAAAAGCTTGTTATGGGGTATTATGTTTGGCAAAGCCAAATCACTGCACCAATAAATGGCTGAAACAAGTGCACAAAAAGTTTAAAGAGAATCTGTTAGAGCCCCATGGTCAGTAGGGAGGCTGTTCTGGTTTGTGCAAACAACACTTTCTTCTCTGAAAGAACAGTTTTTGATGCCTAACCCAGAGCCCCATTAGACATGAATGTATCATCACAAAGCATGGCCTGGGAATCAATGAAATCCAGGGCTCCACTGCCAATGTGCTGCATGATCTAAGGTAAAACTTACATTCATAAAAAAAGGTTCAGAGATTAACAATGATGATCTCTGACAGGGTGGTGAGAGAATTAGAATAAGTCTACACTGGCGCTTTACTGCACTGTAAGTTTCTGGCTTAGGTGTGTGAAAAAAAAGACAACCCTGAACACAGCAAGTAATAGCACTGTAAGGCACCAGTGTGAACCAGGCTCCCAGTGCTCTTAGCTACTCCCCTCACAGAGGTGGTTTACCTAGAGTGCTGGGAGAGCCTTCTCCCAGCATTCCTGTAGTTCATGCCACACTACCATGTTAAAGCGCTGCCGCTTTACAGTGTACACAAAGCCTTAGTGTCTGTCCCGTTTGCATGTATGTATATACACACGCAGTTCCCACCCCTAATGCATTTTAGAACATAAGAATGGCCATACTGGATCAGACCAAAGGTCCATCTAGCCCAGTATCCTGTCTGCCGATAGTGGTCAATACCACATGCCCCAGAGAGAGGGACCACAACAGGTAATCATCACGTGATACCTCTCCTCTAAACCATTTCCAGACAAACAGGGGGTAGGGACACCATTCCTACCATCCTGGCTAATAGCCATTGATGGACCTAACCTCCATGAATCTATCTAGCTCTTTTTTTGAACCCTGTTAAAGTCCTAGTCTTCACAACATCCTCTGGCAAGGAGTTCCACAGGTTGACTGTGCGCTGAGTGAAGAAAAACTTCCTTTTGCTTGTTTTAAACATGCTGCCTATTAATTTCATTTGGTGGCCCCTAGTGCTTATATTGTGGGAATAAGTAAATATCTTTTCCTTATCACTTTTTCCACACCAGTCATGATTCTATAGACCTCCATCCCCCCTTAGTCTCCTCTTTTCTAAGCTGAAAAGTCCAAGTCTTTTTAATCTCTCTTCATATGGGACCCGTTCCAAACCCCTAATCATATTTTTTACACTTCTCTGAACCTTTTCCAACACCAATATATCTTTTTTGAGATGAAGTGACCACATCTGTACGCAGTATTCAAAATGTGGGTGTACCATGGTTTTATATAGAGGCAATAAGATATTCTCTGTCTTAGTCTCTATCCCTTTTTTAATGATTCCTAACATTTTATTTGCTTTTTTGACTGCTGCTGCACAGTGAGTGGATGTTTTCAGAGAACTATCCACAATGACTCCACGCTCTCTCTCTTGAGCAGTTGTAGCTAAATTAGTCCCCATCATATTGTATGTACAGTTGGGATTATGTTTTCCAATATGCATTACTTTACATTTGTCAACATTAAATTTTATTTGCCATTTTGTTGCCCAGTCACTTAGTTTGGTGAGCTCTTTTTGAAGCTCTTCACAGTCTGCTTTGGTTTTAACTAACTTGAGCAGTTTGGTATCATCTGCAAATTTTGCCACCTCACTGTTTATCCCTTTTTCTGGATCATTTATAAATAAGTTGAATCGGATTGGTCCCAGGACAGATCCTTGGGGGAACCCACTAATTACCTCTCTCCAATCTGAAAACTTCCCATTTATTCCTACCCTTTGTTTCCCGTCTTTTAACCAGTTATCAATCCATAAAGAGACCTTCCCTCTTATCCCAATTTACAATCTAAAGTAATTTTAGCCTTGGTTGAAAGGGCTATAGAAGTGCAAATTAATTACCCAGTTTTGTTATTTGAACTTTGAGTTCCTGAAAAGGGGCACTTATTGTGCTACAAAATATATTTTACATAGAGCAGAGGTTCTGATCCCCATGGGTACATGTACCCCTTCCTGTATGCAGAGATCTTCTAAGGAGTACATCAACTCAGTTAGATATTTGCCTACATAAAAGGATTAGTGAAGTTAGTACAAACTAAAATTTCATACAGATAATTACTTGCTTATACTGCTCTATATACTGTACTAAAAGATTTACCCAGCATTGCTTGGGTCCTTGATTCAATTAATTTTTTGTATTTTGAAAAATAAAATGAAAATGTACGTGCTTCATTTAAATCATTGCTCTGAGGTGGGGCTGGGGTCAAGAGGTTCAGTATGCAGGCTGCCCTCGGGAAAGAGGACTATGCCAGTCCTTTCTCACTGCAGCAGCTTGGACCAAATGAGAAGCACCTCTCCATGGCTGCTGCAGCTCCAGAGGGCACAGCTGGGGAACAGATGCATGTTCTCTGCCAGGGGCAGGTCCAGGTTCATCAGTCCCTTGTGCTACCCAGCCAGAGTGAGAACTGCAGAAAACTATGCAATTTCCCCTTGCTCCCTGACAAAGGGGAACAGTCATCAATATTCCTGTATGAATCAGGGGAAGGGAGAACAGGGAGGGAGCGCGTCAGTCCCCTGCTCTCTCTAAAGGATGCCCGGGGAGTGGGAGGCTCAGGACTAGGGCACTCCCAAGGGGGAGGTGCACCCTCAGCCAGCCCCTTTCACCAGCCTGGTGTTTCTGTCTCTTTTCTGTGTGGTTTTAGGAGAAGCAATCCCATTCCAGGCACATCCTATTTGCCTAGCACAACCAAACCCTTTCGTTGTTTTAAGTTAAGATAACAGGAAGCTATATACCAAATTTGGTGATCCTAGCTCTTACCATTTAAGAGGAGTTCTTGAACAGACAGAGACATACACACGCACAGTCTAATATATAGTAGATATTGAAATTTAAGTACAATATTTATATTCCAATCAATTTATTTATAATTACATGGTAAAATGAGAAGAAGCAACTTTTCAATAATAGTGTCCTGTGACACTTGTATTTTTAGGTCTGATTTTGTAAGCAAGTATTTTAAGTGCGTTGAAACTTGGGCATATGCACTATAAATCAGATTTCTGAAAGGGGTACTGTAGTTTGGAAAGGTTGAGAACCACTAATATAGAGAACTATTTCATGCAGTTCTGGAGAAGTCTAAACCTGCTGATGGGCATACAAAGGGTTCAGTCCTTATTCTTTCCATATATAAAACCATAGCTGTACACTTGCAGTCTATATCCTCCTGTTTTGTTGCATCTTTAATGTAGGGAAAAAATAATTGACTCAAGTAACAGAATCAGGAGAGACCATGACATCATTTTAGGATGGAATGGAGTTTGATTAATGTCATGGTGACCACTGAAGTTTCAATGGGGAAGATGGTAAAGAGGGTGCTTGTGGAGAAGGTGCTGCCTAGTAGTCTAATTCTTGGTCCACAAAGCTTTTTTGGGTGGATCTTGCTATTGGTTAGCTCTGGGGATTGTCAGACTCAGTATTTTATAGCAATATTACAGTAATTGTTTTCCGAGTGACTTGCCATTTACAATAAGGGTTGTTAAAGCAAAACCATGTTGCGCTAATTAGAAATAGAGATCACAGGTTACTACCAAAAGTTGTAGAATACACATTGTATTTCAGTTAAACTGTCTCTCTTGTCTGAATCCTGAAGGCCTTGTCTCCACTGGAAACATTTGTAAGAATTTTTCTGCTTCAGTACACTTTTTACTGTCAGTAGGGGAAGCTGCATAGGAGCAGAAAAACATTTCCAAAGTTTCACATTATGGATGCATCCAGAGGTATTTCCCAACTACTGCCATGTGCTGCTACTACCTCAGGCCTTTACTCAGGGGCACTTTAGCAGGCCCACCAATGTGGGGGAAGAGAGGGGAAAAGGGGGCCATTGCCCAAGGGCCCGGTGACTCTAAAGGGCCCAGGATTTCCAGCTTCCACACTACTGTGGGCCAGCTGGGGATGAGAGGGCAGGGAGAGCTGCGCTGTCCAGGCGGTCCTGGGAGCTGGATGTCCCAACCCGGCCCTTCTGGGAGCACAGAGCCTCCCTCCACACATTGCCCAGGGGCCCGGCAATCCTATCAGCTCCCCTACACTCTAGGCTTCCCTTACTTATTAGTGATGGATGCTTTGTCACTCTCCTTCTCCAAGAGTGGAGTACAAACACAAACACAATCAGATGAGTGGAAAATGACAGTCCTGGGTAAGGTACAGTTAGTTGCACATGTAACCCTTCTGTCTGGTGAAGTCAGCAGTAACCAGGACCAGGTTCAATATGTAGGGGGTCCTTTCCATTGATACGACATAGAAATGGCTTAAGACCTGACCTGGTAACCTGGGAAAATTACACGCCACCCCAGATGACTCAGACATAGTACTTCCCCACTCACAAGCACAGAGTCTGAGTGTGGAAAAGAACCTAAATAAAAGCAGGGAAGTGACTTGGTGTTAATTTGGGAACACACCACAAACAGGATTCATAAACATAGCCCATAAGTAGAATACCCATCCCCAAGCAGGTTGGGCACTGTTCTTTTCCCCTCAGGTTCTTAAGTCCAACAACCCAGGTTCTTAAGTCCAGCAACCCAAAAATCCCCTTTGCATGCCCGACCCTCCTCTATACCCCATTCACAGTTGCTGCCCTTAGTCATTGCAGACCCAGAGTTCAGAGGTGCATCCATAGAACTTACCTACCCTGCCCTAGGGCAGGAGGTGAAGAGGCACCTTACTTACTCTGGTGCTCAGGCACTCCCTCACCAAACCCTTTCTGCCTGCCACTCTCTGTACCTCTCTATCACCCTGCTGGCTGCACCTCTCCAGCCACTTGTTTGCCAGCTGACTGTCAGTCACCTTCTACTGCCACCTGCTTCTCTGATGTAACCTCTGCATATCAGCCTCTGACTAATTTTCAGCATTCTGCAAGATGGGCAGAAATATTGCCCCATCTCAAGTGATTTCAGTTCTCAATGGTTTTTAGTTCTTAGAAGGCAGAGCAGAAACACGGTCCTACTGCAACTTATTTCAGCTCTGAGCATTTAACACAACAAAAAGGCTCCTAATGAAGCCTATTTAGTTTCTTCTTTGAAGGGTGGGAGAGAATTAAACCAGTCCTGGAAGGACCTTTGGTGGAGGGGGCCACACTTTCTGGCTGAGAGAACTACCCCCATCCCTCTTAATTGCTCAGACCTCTGGCATTTGATCCGATGGCTTAACAGGTCCTTTCTGCTGAAGGTGATCCCTTCATTGGGGACAGGTACAATAATGAAACAACATTTCATTACCCCTGCATTCCACACAAAAATTATTTGTAACACAACACCAACCAAAGTTGGTTATTTTGAGCAGCACAGGTCTGTCTGAATAGGTGTGTGTCCATGCAAATACAGTCTGCTCTAGAAGTCTTTTCTCCTCCCAGCTAGCTGTCAGGGGAGAATTCATTCACTTCATGTAGACAATTAGGGCATGTCTACACAGCAGGGCAAAAGTTGAATGAAACTATGCGACTTTAGCTACTTCAACTGCGTAGCTGAAGAATAGCTTAACTCGACTTTTGGCACTGTCTACATAGCAGGAAGCCGAAGGAAGAATGTTTTTTCTTCAACTTCCCTTACTCCATTTGAAATGAGGATTGCAGGAGTCAGAGTAAGAAGTCCTCCCACTCACCATTATTTTGAAATAATGGTTTTCTGTGTAGATGCGCTCTTTGTTATTTTGGAATAACGTCAGTTATTCTGAAATAATGCTGCTGAGTAGGAAATTATTTTGAAATAAGTTATTTCAAAATAATAACTCCCAAAATAATAATTTCAAAATAGCATGTCCACACTATGGGGAAGCCTTGAAATTATTCCGAGGCAGGTTCCCTTAATGTGGATCCACTACCCTGACTTGGAGCCCTAGAAGCACTGGGGAGTAATTAGTTTGAATTACTCTAGGGAGTAGTTATTTTGAAATAGTGGCACCAGTGTGTCCACACTACCGCTATTTAGAAATGATTATTTTGAAATAAGCATTATTCCTCATGGAAACCTTGACTTATTTTGAAATTAGGGGCTTGGTAGTGTGGATGCTCTGCTTGTTATTTCAGAATAAGGGGAGTTATTACAAAATAACTCCCTGGTGTGGACCAGCGCTTAGATTCAAAAAGTTTGGGAACCACATACCAATAGGTTTCTTCAAATCTTTAGCTTAACAAGTAGTTTTATGCTCAGGCTTTAATTCAAAGCTGTGGTTTATCCCAAGAAAATATCTCTCTGAGGTTATATGCAAACTTCTATTCATTACCGCCTCCCTTGCAATAGACAGCAATACTGGTCTGACTCTGAAGAAATGAGTAAAGCCTAAGTTAGACTAGGCTGATTATGTCTAGACACTTGTGAAATCATGGGAGCAGCAATTTCTGTGCAATGTTCTTAGGCTTCGGTAAAGCACCCAATTATGCTCATCATATTTTAATTAGGAATTGACGTACAAAGCTTAGTGTAATGTGATAGCTGAACAGTCAGACTTGACATTTCAGAATAACATTAGAGTAACTTTAAGTCTTTCAAACGAGTAGTTAAAATAGTGCAGAAGTCCAATAACTGGGCTTTAATCATCAATAATGCATTTACATGTGCATTTTTAAAAATTGCAATTTATTCTATGCAGTCAATAGTGGCAGATGTGAGTATAGCTGTCCTGCCTCTAATAGTTTAAATCAGAGTCTTTGCACTCCTTTTAAAAAAGTTTCCAAGCCTTTAAAGTTGCACAGGGGACCTTCTGAATGCATTTCAGTGAGAGTCACCATGTAACAGGTCTTTTCTATGCACGTCCAAAATGGAGTCATTTATACAGGACCCAGCTATTCTGTAAAAGCAGAAGCACAGAGAGGTCAGTGCCCCCAATGGAAGATCAGCCTAGCCAGGAAGAATGGTGGGGTAACAAAGTCCTGACATTTTGCATTTCTGGTGTACTTCTTCAATCAAAGATCAAGGCATTGTAGAAAAATCAAGTCTAATCTTGGAGTAAAGGAGCAAAGAGAGAGAGAAACACTTTTACAGATTGCAACGGCAAGACCTGCTAAATCAAATGCCAGAAGATCAATCTCCAGTGTGGCAAGTGGAGACATGGCCTTAGACCTATTGGAGGACTGGGCCAAAAGAAATCTGATGAGGTTCAACAAGGACAAGTGCAAAGTGCGGCACATAGGATGGAAGAATACCATGCATTGCTATAGGCTGGGGATTGACTGGCTATATGAGAGTTCTGCAGAAGAGGACCTGGGGATTACAGTAGATGAGAAGCTGGATACGAGTCAAGAGTGTGCCCTTGTTACTAAGAAGGCTAATGGCATATTGAGCTGCATCAGTAGAAATACTGCCAGCAGATTGAGCCAAGGGATTATTCCCCTCTGTTTGGCACCAGTGAGGCCATATCTGAAGTACTGCATACAGTTTTACGCCCTCCACTACAGAAAAGATATGGGCACATTTGAGAGAGTCCAGTGGAAGGCAATGAAAATGATTAGAGGTCTGGGTCACATGACTTACAAGGAGAGACTTAGGGAATTGGTCTTATTTAGACTGCAGAAGAGAAGCGTGAGAGGGGATTTGATATCAGCCTTCAATTACCTGAAGGGGGGTTCCAAGGAGGAAGGAACCAGGCTATTCTCAGTGGTGGCAAATAACAGAACAAGGAACAAGTGGTCTCAAGTTGCAGTGGGGAAGGTCTAGGTTGGATATTAGGAAAAAGCTATTTCACTAGGAGAGTTGTGAAGCACTGGAATGGGTTTCCCAGGGAGGTGGTAGACTCTCCATCCTTAATGGTTTTTAAGGCCAGGCATGACAAAGCCCTGGCTGGGATGATTTAGTTGGGATTGGTCCTATTTGGAGCAGGGGATTACACTGGATGGCCTCCTGAGGTCACTTTTGACCTGAATCTTCTACTATTCTATGATTCTATACTTAAAATGATCAGGATAAATCACTTTAGCCTGGAAAAAGTTGCTGCAAAAACAATTTAATACGTTTGCTAAGCTTTCAATTTCAAAGCCACAATACTGCCTGCAATTCTATACTCACATCTCCAAGTTAAATTACTCAGGTTAATAATGTTCTCTTTCAGAACATGCCTGTCATGTTAAGTGGCAGAAGTCCTCCTACATCTCTTAGCACACGACTATGTACTTATACAATATTGAATTTGCTAATGAATGGCCCCTAATCATCTTGAATTTAAATCCCAAGTGGAAAATACCACAAAAGTAATTCCCAATGACAGAAGATAGTACAGTACATTTTCTGAGTATGTGCTAAGATTAGGAGACATTGTCTTGACCACATGAATAGCCCTTCCTACTAAAGTTAAAGTCACATTTTCTTAAGTTTCTTTTCTCCAAGGATCTGACAAATACACTAACAACTGATTTTTTCCCCATCTCTCTCCTGCCTGTGCCAAAGGGAGACAGATGTAAACACCAAAATGGGAGACCAATGCAATAATGATCCAGTTCATTGTTCTAAGAGAGCATACAGCAAGCAATATCAGAATATAATGTTGGGTCACACTTCATAAACTACAATTGGAACTTTAATAAAGCATTAATAAGTGATTACAAGATGTTTTAATTAGGGATGTTAGAGTTTAACCCATTAATTGTTAAGCTGATGCTTATTGGTTAAACTCAGCCAGCTCCCAGCATCACTATGGCAGGGCAGCAAAGCCTCCTCCCCAGGAGCCAAGCAGGAAGGGCTGTCCACTCTGCTCCCAGGGAGGTGGTTTCACTGTGGCAGCCTCTACCCTGAGAGCTAGGCCAGCAGAGGCTGGTGGCCCCACTCCTGGGAAGGCTTCGCTGCAGAGCCTGCAGCATGTGTAACTGTGTAACCACTACGATTTTTATCGGTTACACATTTACCATATTAAACGTTTTTTAACATCCTCAGTTTTAATAAATGGTCCAACAACTACCTTATAATCAAGGGCTTGAAACTTACTATAAAGTGTCTCAATTTTAAGTCTGATGTTTTCCTATTTCTTAATGTTTATATTATGTTTATAGAGACTGTTTCCCAAAGGTTATGTGCCTGTTTTCTGTGGGGCTGAATGTAGAATGCATTGCCCTCTGGCCTGACATGCTTAGAAACTCTTCCCACCCCATCTGCTGCTGTATCCACTGGGGAGCAGGACAGAAAGTTAAACAATTACCAACTCGATTTTCAGTTTCTGTTCTTATTCCAGATGAAACAGGGCAATGGGGCTAGCTCTGGAACGTCATATTAGGGAGAAGAACAGAGCAGAGCCAGGGTACATGGAAATGAAAGAGAAGAAACAACAACAAGGCAAGAACAAGAACAAAGAGACAGAAACAGAGAGAGATGCGTATGCATTTGATAGGTGATTAGAATATTATAAGCTAAATAAACAGTTCCTTTGGTGACCAAATACCCAAACAAATATTATATATCTATGCCACTCAAACAAAAACAAAGGTGCTGTCCTTTGTTCTATATAATGTTTAATACAGGTTGTACCTCTGAAAACTGGCATTCTCTGGTCTGGCAACATCCATGGTCTGGCAGGACCACAGATGCATCTGGACCAGAGAGCCGGCTGCCTAAGGGCAGGAGGTCCAGCCAGGGCTGGGGAAAATAAGGTGGCCAGCTCAGCTGGAGACAACATCGGAGCCCTGTGGCAGCC
The DNA here is from genome assembly GCA_019425775.1 of Rafetus swinhoei. Taxonomy (NCBI): domain Eukaryota; kingdom Metazoa; phylum Chordata; order Testudines; family Trionychidae; genus Rafetus; species Rafetus swinhoei. Next base: position 29,117,581 of record CM033440.1, read on the forward strand.
CCTGGAAAGGCGGGGTGAGGGCCGGAGCCCTGTTGCAGCCCCGCAGCAGTGCAGGGCTGGGGCCAGAATCCCACAGCCATGCGGCAGCTCCAGGAATCCTGTGGCAGCCACAGGAGTGCAGGGCTGGGGCCAGAGGCCAGGGGCAGCCCCCTCGAGTGTGAGGCTGGAGCCCTGCAGTAGGAACCAGGTTGGAGAAAGGGGAGGGTGAGACAAGGGTGCCTGTCAGCAGCAGGCTATGGGCTTGGGGGCTGGTAGCAGGAGACCTCTCCTAGTCTAGCAAATTCTTTCCTTCTGGACTGGTCAGGTGCTGAAAGTGCCGGACAAGGGTGTCTAACCTGTACAATGATTTTTACTGATTGTTCAATGAGTGATAAATTCTTAAGGTCAACAATAATCATTACATGTCTGACACTAGGGAAATTTGTGGACACTAGGGAAATTTGGCAAGCAACTGCATCAGTGGTGGGCAACCTGTGGCCCGCAACCTGCAGGCCTCCCACTGGGGCTTCACCTGCGGAACATGACCACACACCTTCTGCCCCCCTCTCCCATGTGCCTTTCAAGCACTGGTGTATTGGAACGCCACACTTCCTACCCACCCACCCCCAGCACTTTCACAGCACCGCAAATTGCCTGATTCACACTCTGTCCCCTCTCCTCCCCCTCCCTGCTTCCCTCAGCTTGAAGATCCATGAACAGCTGATTCCCAGTGCTCAAGCTCTGGGGAGGGAGGGGCAGGAGTGCAAATCTAGCACTAGCCACCAATCGCCTGGAGGGAGGATGAAGAGTAGGAAGTGCGTGGCCCCAGTGCAGCCCCCAGGAGTTCACGACTCCTGAGGCTGGAACCCACTGCAACATCTGTCAGTGCAGGGCTGGAGTTCCCTAGCACTCCCCAGGAGTGCGGGACTGACAGCAGAGCCCTGCAGCAGCATAGGGCTGGAGTTTCCTGGCATCCCACAGGAGCATGGGGCCAGGGCACTGTGGCAGCCCCCGGTAGCATGAGGCTGGAGTTGAACCCTGGAGCAGTACGGGGCCAGAGCCCCACAGTAACCCATTGGAGTGAAGGGTCAGAGTCCCACAGCTGCTCCCAGATGTGCAGGGCCAGAGCCTCGCAGCAGGAGCCAGAGCCTGTGCTGCCCAGGAAGCCAGCAGCAGCTCAGCAAGGGGTGAGGCAGGGTGTCTGCTAGGGGGCTTGGGGCCATTGGCAGGAGACCTCCCCTGGTCTGGCAAATTTTCTTGTTCGGGACTGGTCAGGTCCCAACAGTGCTGGACCAGGGAGGTCCAACCCGTTCCAGAGTACTTCAGATGAGTCAGAAAAGGAATTGCTGGTCTCATCGGAAGTCTAACTTTAATGGGCACACACAACCTATTTCCTAGTCTTTATGAATCAAGTTGCAGATAAAGAAACAATGTATTACTTTTATTAAATGCTTGGCATTTCAAAGCTACCTTTGACAAATACAAAATAGAAACTCCTCATTAAACATGAGGACTTGATTACTCATCCTTCAGGGAATATGTTTTGTAACAAAGGTCACCAGATTCAAGATAAAAATGATATTTTTCTTTGCATGTATTTGTGTAATTTTTATTTTGTAACCCCTATAAAGGCAGTTAAAGAAAATTGCACTTGTTCCTGATGAAGCTAATGGAACCTTTGCCATTGATTTCAGAGAGTTAAAAAAAAGCATGTACGCTAATGATGACGTAAATGGACAATAATATTTATCTGGCTATTTTAGCTAGCTCTGGAGCGCTTACAAGAAGCTGCTGTACTAGAGTGCTGCAGCAGCACACATCTCATTGACCTGGCTAAGTCACAAAGGACATTTTGTCAGTCCATAAGTGCTTCAGAGATGACTTAGATGAGGGAAGCATTTTAACTATGTCATTGTACATAACTCAACTATCAATAGCCACACGGTAAGATTTTCAAAGCACTTCCTATTGGGCTAATGATGGTCCCATTAAATTCAACAGGAGATGCAAGTTGGGGAACAGAGTAAGGCCAAAACTAAGCCATTTTGACAATTCCATCTTAAATAACAAGGTGTGTGGTCTTGCCCTCATTGCAGGCAACAGGTGTCAGGCCATCAACTTCAGTGGGAGCAGAAGCAGGCCAATCTTGTCTCGGTATGCTGCAAAATATTTAACTGCAAAGCCTCCATAGTGAACCTAGATCTGGAGAAATATACCATGGTGAGAAACACTTTCTTGTCTCTACTTGGGTAGCTGCTTATAAGCTAAAGCAAGCAGCTCTTCAACCCTTGTAATATTATCCTTGATAGTGTAATTACAGATAATATTCTACAGATCAGTGGTTTATTTTATTAACAAGCCTCCTTAACAAGAATAAAGAGCCTGATTTTACAAAGGTACTTCTGAAAGTCAAGCTCAAGTCCGTAAAACAAAAGGGGAGAAGAAATGACCAATCTAAATTTTGTAACTGTTTCCACACACATTTTCGACAAGCATGTGCAAATGTGTTCTGGGTCCATTTTGTTTGTTTAAAACACACACGCACCAGCAACAGGCCCAACTATGGCCCAAGTATGGTTGCCAATTGAACGATTTTTGATTGCTCCAGTAGGGTATCAAACACACACATCACCTTGTCAACACCAAAAAATGTTCTATGTGGTTTTTAATATGAAGGGGTCCTGACCATTTAAATGCTAGTTTAAATCAGACAAAACTGTGAAGCTCTTACAGCCAGATTTGTTTCCATCATGTCTGAATCGCACATATCTGAAGTGATTTTGCAAAACTGTTTTGCTTGCTCCATGCTATCACTTAAAACTGTTTTAACACCAGGGGACTCAATGTTACAGACAGCATACAACATGGATTATTACACTGTTGGAACAATTTTCAGAAGAAAAATATCAGGGAAATAGGAGCAGAACACTGCAACAACTGTGTTTAAAATATGGATATAATTAATGTAGTTCTGATCCCAGCATGTACGGGGTCAAAGAATGAAGAACAGTATTGTAACGACAAGAAAGGTCTGGGAATAAATCCATACACCAAGTTGAGAGCTAAAAGAAGTGAATTGTTATTTTCAGCTTCATCTGCCCTCTAGCGGGCACTGCTGCTGACACTTCTTGCACATTAAAGCCAACTGTCATACTCACTGATTCAAGCTGGATCTTCAAAGCGACTCATCAACTCAACTAAAAGTTCTGTTGTAAATAAATTCAAGTTCCTCTTTGACAGCTTTAGAGTTTACATTACAGCCTTTCTTGCTTCAAATGGCCCACCAGTCATTCTAGAAAACCTGTTTATTTCTGTAAAAATCAAAGGCACCCTTCAGATAAAGCTATACAAATCAAGTAGTGCACCATGCCTGTGATAAATGTGTGAGATTTTTTATATATATGAGCATGTGTGCTCATGAAGTGGGTCTGGCCCATGAGACATGATTAATTTCAAATGCACTTTAAGTGAATGGTTCTGGTATAATTTCACTGAAACCACTGTATTACTCTTGGATTTATACAAGTGTACCTGAAAGTAGAATAAGCCCTCCCCCCAATCTGCACTCTTTCTACAAGTCCATAATATAGAGTGAAGAAAGGAGTAAGTAACTTTTCCTTATTTACTTTCTCCATACCAGTCACGATTTTATAGACCTCTTTCCTATCCCCGTGGACTAAGGGGCTGTTTAATTGCAATGTCAATGTTTGGGATGGCACCCAATTAAACAGGTCTTTAGCCCAAGCAGGGCCGGATTAAGGGGGGGCTAGCCGGGCAGCTGCCCGGGTCGCCAACCTTAGGGGGGGTGCCTGACTGAAGTGTTAAGGGGCGCCGCGAGCCTGGGGGCCGGGCCGCGCATATGCCGCACGCACGGGCTCATGGCGCCCCTTACCACTTCAATCAGGTGCCCCCCATAGGTTGGCGCCCGGGGGCAGGGCCGTGCATGTGCTGCACACCCGCTGCCTGAGGCACAAGTATGGCTCCGTCCGGCACTGAGCCCAAGCCATATGATCTTAAGTCAGCTGCTGCAGACCAGCACAAAGTATTTAATTGCAGAGTGGATATACCCAAAGATTGCACATATGGCCACTACACCACACCCGAAACAAATGTAACAAGTCTACAGCTGAGTAGCAGCCCAAGAATCATTCAGAATGAAACCACTATGAAGGAGATTTATCCAAAGATCTCTCTCCTGCTTGGAGCTAACTTTTCTCTAATGTAGACAGGATAAAGAGACTAGTTTTCTGAATAGCCTTTTAAGGACTAATTCCTGTATAACTCCCTTAAGTAAAATATTGATGACAAGATCTTTTCCATTATAAAGGCATACAGAATCCACCCCCTCAAAAGCTACCTGACGAATTCACCACAACCAAGCTAATCATGATTATTTATATGAGCCCTGAACATGACTCAATCTGCTATTTCATGTGCTATTTGAAATTTCATCTCTTAGAACATTTGCATATATTTAATATTATTTTAAATATTTAATACATTTATTATCAATCCACTCAGTCTATTATTTTGCACATAAACCTTGAATAGTGTATCTTCCATGAAAAAATATGATCAAAGGTGGAAAGATTTAAAATCTTATAAAGTTAGCCTACTTAGAATGCAAAAAAAAAACCTTTTAAATTTGACAAGGGATAACCCTTTTATGCAGTCTATATCAAAAAGTAATTCTGTTAGACAGAATCTTGACTGTTTGCCAGTCTGAGCTTGTATGTGGAAATAAAACTGCTCTAAGCATTATACATTAAAATTTATAAAATCAGCCTATGCTTTCACAAGGTACATAGCTATTTACACTGTTATAAAGAATGAATGTGATAGCTATAACATCAATGGAACTGGAGATACAATTTCCAAAGGCAGTAATTGAAAAACAGGAAAGTAATTAAACCTTGGATAAATCTGCAGAGTATTTTGCTTAAAGCCACTACCAAATCCAATATAAAATATTTCTACTCCCTTCAGAAGTGAATTACATGTAGCAGAGAGTGCATTTCAATAGCATGATAGGAACTCATGCCTAAAAAAATCATATAGAACAAGGATATTTAACACTGTTAACATTTATCCTTTGTGAAATGTTCATTTTTATTAAGTATTTTACTTAAAACCCTGCCTACAAAAGCTCATCTGACTATCTACTCCTCAAGTTCACCACTATTAATTAGCCACCATTTCTTGCTGCCCCTTCTGAACATCATCTTTGCAAACACATGCAAATTAGATTATTTACTAATCTTGGGGGGGGATCCCCAAAAAAGATCTTGATTGCTACAGATAGATCCATTGTACAATTCAACACTCATACAATATTGGAACTAGGTAAGCGGGAAGTGCTGCAGCTTGAAGTGGTTTCCATTTTCTACAGGATTTATAGGTTAGTTCAGTGGCTGTCAGCACCCCCACTGTAAAAATTATTCCAGCACCCCTGTCCCAGCATTCCTGTCAACACTTCACCACCTGTAGAACCAGGTTATTTTTAGAGCTATCTGGAAAACATTTCTAAGTTTGTTTTTTAGCCAGAATCCAATAAAAGCCAAAAATTCAAAATTTTCCAGGAAACATATATTCTTAAAAATGTTGATAGGAAACATCAAGATGACATTAACAAAAATCCATGTTTTTAATAATGTCAAACCTAATATAAATTACAGTTGACTATTATATATAAATATATCCTAACAGTACGAATAAAATAAGTCTAAACAAAATTCTCCATTTCATTTTCAAATACTTTTCAAAATGTTTCCATCAGAATAGATGTGCTCCCACACCATTTCAATAAGATGTTATTTTCCAGCACAAAACAGTTCAATCAAAAAATTGTCATTCAGTTCTACTTATAATCTAGTTGACTCTACACAGTTATCTATGTCCACACTATGGAATGGCTGACAGCTGTAACAAGGCCATAAGTAGATCCTAGTGTACGTTCATGCTTAACATGTACCTGGCCCACTCCATCCTCACCACACACACACACACACCAGTGGCTAGGACACAAAGGCACTGAATTAATTGATCACAGTAAATTTTTCAGACGTGCCCAAGGGACAGATTGTTAAAAGGTGTATGGACACCTAAAGATGCATAGGTGCCCAGAGGGATTTTGGAATTAATGGGAACGAAACACCTATGTGCTTTTGAAAAATCTAGCCCCAACCAAAGTCCTACTGAAAGTTTAAGGCACAATTTAAAGTTTTCAGTTTAGTCCTTTAGATCAGATTGTGGTAGATCATACTTTTAGATCTAGAGGCCCCAGGGCTCAATACCAGCAGAGGACAGGATTGCAATGAGAGCTGTTTTGGCAGTGAAGATGGGACATTTATTGGAGTGTGTTTCTCACACAGCCTACCAGCCGTTCCCAGCTCTTAGGGCCAAGAGGTCCCCAAAGTGCCAGCTCTGTCACTGCAGGAACAGCTATACCAGGGGCCCATACTGCTTATGTAACCAGGATTTGGCAAATAGCCTTCAGTCACCTGATACTTCCTTTTGGTCACACTTCTGTGCCCCCTCCTCTGGGTAGCTGAATTCATGTGCTACTTACAACTACTTTAGTGGTTCCTCATAGTATAGATTCCTTCCCCAACTAGGAATTCAGGCACCTAACTGGGAAATGTATGCAAGTAAATCTGGCCTTGGCCGAGTGAGGTCATCTAAGTGTATCTCCAGTTTAAGAGACTGACCAGGTGCAGCATGTAACCTTGCCAACCAATGCTGTGAGGAAGTGGGAGAGAGAGGGCAAGCAGGCAGCCCGGTATCACTAGGCAAAAGGCCATTTCTAGGAAGTTTGGCAAGCCCAACCGTACCTGCCTTTCTGCAAAGAACTGACCAGCTTCCCAGCACTAGACTCACCTCTGTTCTCTGTGATATGCCCACAATGGTGAATGCTTTACATACAAATTACTGTGAGAGTTTGCCTCTGGCTGCGCAACCCCAAGTCTGCCTCTAACACACACCCATATGTGTTTTACAGAAGGCAAAGATTTCATATCATTAGTGTAGCAGCTTTGCATTAAGGAATTTCTGTCAGCTTATTTCTCCAAAGAGCTCCAAAACATAAGCATCCCTAAATCAGTAATTCCCCTAGGGGAGTCTCTCTTTCTCTCTCTCTCTTGAAATCTGCTAAAAACCATTTAATGAACAAAGCAATCTTGCTTATGGCATAAATTACATAAGGTAATATAGACAGACTTTAAAAAAAAGGAAGAAAGATTATTATTATAATAATAAAGAGAATTACAAGACTATTTAACCCAAGGCATTTTTTTAGAATGTTTATTCTCCTTGCCAGAGGAGGCTGTGAAGGCTAGGACTATAACAGAGTTTAAAGAGAAGCTAGATAATTTCATGGAGGTTAGGTCCATAAAAGGCTATTAGCCAGGGAATGGAAATGGTGTCCCTGGCCTCTGTTTGTCAGAGACTGGAGAAGGATGGCAGGAGACAAATCACTTGATCATTGTCTTCGGTCCACCCCTTCTGGGGCACCTGGTGCTGGCCACTGTCGGCAGACAGGCTACTGGGATAGATGGACCTTTGGTCTGACCCAGTACAGCCATTCTTATGTTCTCTCTGACCAACTAGAGGAAAAAACATTGCAAGATAATTCAATTAATTAAAATTTAAAAAGTCATTGCTGATAGTAAAAAGCAGTTTTTGAACACAAACCTCATTCGTTCAGCTCTTTCAGACAGACAAAAGTTTCAGAACATTTATTGGTGAAAAGGAAGTGGTTACCACTAGGGACTGCATCAGTTTTCGAATACGTTCTTAGATTTGCAGGGCTTGGTGTGCCCTGTAGTAAGTATGAAACAAAATCTACAGTTCTTTGACCTCTTCTGTGCACAAATTGCCATAATCATTGCAGGAAACTTGAAAAATCTGTGGATTTTTAAATCATTACATTTTAATGTTACAATTGCTTCCTGAGGACAAAAATAAGATTTTTGGAATTATTCCTCCACATCACCTAAGGTTCAGTATCTCATTTGAGATAGATGTGCTCATTTAAAATTCTTATGTGCACCCTTAAAGCATATAATATATAAAATATTTTATAAATTAAATTAAAAATAGGAACTATTACCCCCAAAATGCTTTCTATTATACAAGAAAGCGGACTTTAAATTGGTCAGTGTTCTATTTTGTGATGCTAGTAAGATATTAATTTTTTAACCAGTTTTTTAAAATATTGAAGATTTGCATATTTTAACTAAAGGATCAATTCCTCAGGACAAATGAACGACTACTTCAAATGTTAAAACCCTGAATAGTCATAAATAAAAAATATGAGCAAGTATTTCTCCTCTGCCATGTTAATCACCTATCTATTGAAGCGAATACCTTGCCAGCACCCCTACCAGATAGATGTTTCAATTCACATACATATAAAAGGAATTACAGCTTTCATTGCACTCCTTCACAGCTCTGCTGCTTCTTTAAACTCATTTCCAAACACGTACTATACACAAGGATCAAGAACATTCTGAGCCAAGCTAATTTTTTTCTAAGTATCTAGGTTTTTTAAGGCAGTTGTCAGATTCATTGACTTTTAAAGTCAGAAGGGATCCTAGACCTTTAAGAGATTCAAAAATGACAAATGCCACCATTCATTTGAGTAGAATTACAAAGCAATCTCTTTACAATGGATGTGTTTTAAGGAAATGTGGAAGATCAGGACTTTGCAAGGATCACTTTAAGCTAAGCAGCAAAAGGAAAACATGCCTACACATGTGGAAAGAATACACATAATGGTTTGTCCTCCAGCAGATAAATATTTAGCATGTACTACCCCAAACTGTGCTGATTTGTATACCAGCGAGGAAAAAAATGAAACTGATGCAAATGCTGCCTCAGTAGAAGCGTTGTTCACATGTTTAATCTGATGAGAAGCAATCACATTTCTATCTAATCTCTGCAAGCATTTGTAATGCAGGCATATCCATAGCATCTAAATAACATTGATCCTGTTTTAGTCAATTTTTTATGATCTATTCTTCAGTGATACTGTTCTTGGTTGTCTTTATGGAAAAACATACTCACCCATTCTGCAGACATTACACCAAGGACCATAGCAGTTTTCAAGTATCTAAAAGGGTGTTGCAAGGAGGAGGGAAAAAATTGTTCTCCTTGGCCTCTGATGACAGGACAAGACGCAATTTGCAGCTTAAATTGCAGCAAGGAAGGTTTAGGTTAGGAAGTTTTTCCTAATGTCTATCTGTCAGGGTGGTTAAACACTGGAATAAATTGCCTAGGGGGGTTGTGGAATCTCCATCATTGGAGATATTTAAGAGCAGGTTAGACAGACATCTATCAGGTATGATCTAGACCAGTGGTTCTCAAAGTGTGATCTGTGGACCATTATGGTCCATGGCCGCCTACCAGGTGGTCCATGGCTCAAGCGCAAGCCCTCCCCCCTTCCCTCATACAACAGGGAGCCCATGCTGCAACTCAAGCCTTGTGGTGCTGGAGCACCAGCCCTAGCTTCCTGCTTGGAGGGTGCACAGGGCGAGGGGAGGCATGGGCGCACCGTGGTGCAGGGGCCGGGGTGGACTGGACTGGTGAGTGGAGCTGAGTGCATGGAGCCGAGTGCAGGGCTTTGTGCTGAGATGCTGCAGGTGGCCAAGGAGGCCTTTCACAGTGGCTACTTCAAGCTGACAGATGAGATCTACGGCTTGCAACTGGCTGAGCTGCTGCAGCCCAAGCAGAGGCTCTGCCTGCCCCAGGGGTGATTCACTAGCCCTCACTGGCTGCATGGCTGAGGCCCTTGAGACCTACAACACCGCTGCCTGGCTAGCCCACCTGTGGCCCCAAGCAACTGCAGGAGCTGGCTGAGAGCCTGGCACTCAAGCTGCACGACAAAGCACTGTCTGCCGCCCTGGCGAGGTGTTGGGTGACCCAACTGCTACCACTTGTCAGCGCTGCTCGCCTGTCCCCTGTGCCAGCGGCTGCTGTCTGAGCCAGTGACCCTGCACAACAGCCACACTTGCTGCTGCCTCTGTGCCAAGCCAGCGACTGTGGCCCCTACCATCAGCCCACCGCACTGCTCCCACAGCACCTGGTCCCCAATTAACATGGTGCTGGGCAACCTGCTAGAGAGGTGGCTGAAGGGGGAGAACCAGGCTGCGTGGCACACACACGACTCGAATGTCAGTGTAGGCTTCTCACTGTGTGCGGGAGCCGAACTCCCTCCCCACTGCACCCCACTAGAGAAACAGCAGCACAGTGACGCGCTGTCCCAAGACTTTCCCCGCTGCTCCCATTGGCCCACCAAAGAGAGGTGAGGGCAGTGCTTGAGCGCAACAGGGGCATGAAGCCAACTAAGCACCTTCCCTCATGCCCAGACCCCTGCCTCCCAATCCTCCCTCACCCCCATCCCCCTGCCAAGACTACACAACCCCAGCTTGCTTGCTCCTGGCCACACTCTGTACTCTCCCTTGCTCCTACACCCTCCCCCCCGGCCAAACACCCTGCTCCCAGCCTACTTCTGCATCCTACCTCACACCCTCACCACCCTACCTCCTGCCCAGATCCTGCACTCCCATTCCTATCCCACTCACTGGCAGTCCTGTCCCACACACTGCACCCATTTTGTCCCACCCCCAAGCCTAAGGAGGTCCACAAAATCCACTGACTCTAGAACCCCAGGAAAGTAAATCTGGCCTATAGGAAGTCCCGAACCTCAGTCTTTCCTGTCCCTACCCCTCAGCCCATGGAGCTGGAGTGCCAAAAAAGTGAGGTCTCAGGGGCCACATCAGTGAGGGTTGGGGGAGTTTTTTGCTTCTCACTTGTGTGGTCCCCAACTGATTTTTCTGTGGGTCAGTGGCCCCTGACCCAAAAAAGGTTTCTCACCTCTGCCATAAACATGGGAATCAGAGAATACTAGAACTGGAAGAGACCTTGAGAAGCCATCCAGTCCAATTCCCCTGCCCTCATGGCAGGACCAAGCAACATCTAAGCTCATAGAGGAGTTCCCAACTTTTACTCCTGAAATCACTGCACCTTATTTAAACGGTGACATCAGCCATTACCATATTATTTGAGCACTATGTATTCTACCTTATCCTGAACCAAGTTAACCTCCCTAGTCTGGCGACCTGGAGTCCTCACTGGACCCCACAAAGGAATTTGCTAGAGAAGCCCCCTTCCAGCAGCACCCCAACCCACTGCCAGCCCTAGCCACTCCCCCTCCTGTGCTGCCACATTTACCCTTACTGTGGGCACCCAGCACCCACTGGACACCCCCCTGCCCTGGAGCTCTCTGGTCCAGGAACATCCGTGTTATTGGCTACAAAGTTTGGACTGTTCACACATCCAACTTGAATTCCCAAGGACACATTTTATCAGTATTCAGCAAGCACCTCTGCATTTTCTGCCTAAAAGAACCAGTGCAAGACAAATGAGCATAGGGAAGAGTACCTACTGCAAGTAACCACTCAAGATGTTGAAAATGTTGATTACTGACTCAACTTCTCCTTATTCCCCCTCTCCACAATCATTTCTCAGACCAGAGAATTGCTGTGGCAGACAATTGGGCTGAAGCCATTTGTTAAAAGCCTTACTGCATTAGGGTTTGAATGTCAACCTAGTATTTTGCTACCGAGGACAGCCTATCTAGCTGGTTTCTGGGTCCTAGAGAAAGGACATTCCCTTCAGTGACAACAATGGAGTAAACCTCAATTAACATGAAAGCCTAGCAATTCTTGATTAAATCAACAGGGGACATTTGGCTCATAACTGGATACCTCAGCCTGTTCTTGGGCTCCAAAATTTCAACATGGAATGTTGACTTCCAAGAAAAAAGCACCAGTTTGAGAGATGCAGCAGTAGTGTCAGCCAGTTTTCCAACTAAAAGCCAGATTAGAGAAGGCTCTTGCACTCAAAACTTTCCACTAAATGCTTTTTAGTTGTGCAACACAGGAAATTTAGTTGCTGTGAACTACGACCAATCCACTAATATTTTTCTGCCAGCCCACTTCCTGGAATAAGTGTCAAAGTACTATCCCATCCTCCACTCTAATGAATAACTGGAAATGATTGTTGCAGGTAAGCCATAAACATTGAGTAACAAGATGCAGACAAAAGGGTTACTTCCCTCTATCCACCATGTGTTTTATTGGTTTCTTTAAGTGCATGTAACCAATTTCACCTTGGACTACCCCATGAATTCCAATCTGAATAAACAGAGGCAAATAAACTATAAAATGAATTGGAATAATCTAAATTAAGCACCGCTGTATCCATTAGATGCCAGAGGCCAAAGCTAAGACAAGCAGCGGGTTTGCTTAAGACCATGGTCCTTTTGTTTTGCAGGTTACCTAGTGCCTTCCAGGAATGTTACACTGCTCTGAAGGGCAAAACTGATCTAGTGAAATGGTGGCTATGACTGATCAAATAAAATACAAATTAGGAACAGGCAAAAAAATCTCAAGTAGTATTTCCAAAAGGAAGCTTTGATTTCAAGCAGAGGCCAGCAACTTAAGTTGTATTTTTCCAGTACCTAGAACACTGGACTTTAATGAGCTTTTCAACTTCGATACAGTTTGTATTTCTACACCTTGCCAGAAGTTTTATTATAGGTCATCAGGATCACCAACAGGTTTGATACAAAGGTTGATCATATTAAGTTACATATAATAAAGCATAAAAACAAAGATTATAATGCAATGCTGAGTCTAAACATTTATTCTAAACTCAAGTGTCAATATTCATGTTGCCAAATATACTACAGGTCAGAGTTCTTTATTTTTAATATTAAAGTGCCAGGTTTATGTACAAAACTATTAAAAATAGTAAGTAGTAAACTTAAAACCTGCTAAGAAGCAGTGAGGTCATCTAGCTTCCCCTGCAGTATCCAAGAGCCTAATCTCTAAAATGGTTTAGTCTTACTCTATTTCAATCACTTCAAGTGTCGTTTGAGGAATTCCAAAAGCCAGTGATATCTGTGTAAAACCTCCCCATTTCAAGGATGGCATTTGAGATTTCCTGAAATAACTTCCAAGAATTAATGATATGATTTTATAACAAGTTACTCCATTTTAAGCATTCTATGAACTAACACCATTGGCAATAGCTAATAAAAGAATTTTACTGCTGTAGCTATACTAGCCTCCTCAAGACAGTACCATACCACACCATTCAAGAGTGGGATTTTAGTACAATATCAAGTCATACTGCGACTTTCAGTATAAAGTAATGTCTCATTTAAATAGAGCATGCACATCTCATCTTAAGTGGTCTCAAGTTCATTTAAAAGTCTGCATCCAGAGTGAAAGAGTTATCTGTGGATTTTGACATTACTCCCATCTTCTGGTATTCTCCTACTCGCTTCTCAAAGAAGTTAGTCTTTCCTTCCAGTGAGATATTCTCCATAAAGTCGAATGGATTCTCTGCTTTGAATATCTGAAAGACAAGACTTCTTATCAAATGGGTTTTCAAGTCTGGAAGTGGCATAAAAGAGAGCCAACTGGGAAGTGAGGACTAGCAGTGGGAAAGCCAATTTCAGAATTTATTTAATAGAAAAGTATATCAGTTTTCTATTTGACACGTGAAATCTCTCCCACTCCTAAGTCTTTAGGTGCTGCACTACTGTATGCCTTTGTTTGTTGCTCTCCTAAGAGGCAGAAGAACACAGTGTTTCTTGCAATACCTTCTTTCCACCACACTGCTTATTTGACTGTCATTATGTATCATGTAGGGCTCCATCCAGAACAGAGTATTAACATCCATGGAAAGTGAACAACCTGCTAGAAGGTTCCTGGCTATTGGTTAAGAGCTTAAAATGGTGACATTAACATGTGGCAGCCATTTTATATATTCAAGATTTATAGGAAATATCAAAAGAATACAAACCTTTTCCTATGAAAGGCATTGTTTATAAATCTTACCTTGCTAAATCCCAGTTCCATCATAAGTCTGTCTGCCACAAATTCTATGTACTGTTTCATTAAAGTGCAATTCATGCCAATCAGCTTTACAGGTAGTGCCTCTGTCAAGAATTCCTGCAGGTGTTAAGAGGGGAGGTTAGCACAGGCCTCAGCAAACAAACGTGTTATCTAGAGCAGTGTTTCTTAAACTTTGAGACCACAGAACACCAAACAATTTTTTTTTTTAATGAGGAACACCTATAAAAATTCTTTAAAAAAATTGTTAGACAAAAAAAGAAAAAACAAAGAAGAGGTTGCAGCACAACTGCGAGTTGTTCACGGAACACCAGTGTTCTGCGGAACGTAGTTTAAGAAACACTGATCTAGAGCAGGTTTTCTACCCAAAACAAGGAACACCTGATTACCTGCTCTATCCTGACAGCATCGGTAATGACTTCTCTTACTTTTTCCTCAGATGGTTTGTGCACCAAGTGCTTGAACATTAGGCAGGCAAAGTCACAGTGCAAACCCTAGAAAAGTGAGTTTATAGATATTATTTCAGGAACACTGTCAGATGGCATTTCTAGTCAGAGGCACATTTGAAAAGCTCACAAACCAGACACCCATGTTAGTACTCAAAGCTCAGGATGATTTTCCCTTGGAGGAAATAGGTCACACTTTGTAGTTTCCCCCTTGCAAAATTGAGTAGGCAGCCTTATTAGGATTTTCCGTTCAATCGTCACCTTAATGGAGATTCACTCACTGTCTCAATTCAAGTCTTACTTATTCCAAGATATTGTTTACCCATTAATTTAGCCCCAGATATTTAAGAAGAATCAAATAGTTATCTTGAGACATTAAGGTCCTGTGTCTCTTGTGGTGCATTATAGTACAAGATTATTACAAGGTTCTTTTACCTCATCTCTACTGATGAGTTCGTTAGAAAAAGTGAGTCCAGGCATTAACCCTCTCTTCTTCAACCAAAAGATAGATGCAAAGGAGCCGGAGAAGAAGATTCCTTCCACTGCTGCAAAAGCTACTACACGTTCTCCTGTCAGGAAAGCTGAACGTTATATTTTGCACTAAAGCCAACGTTTACCTAGCCTGAAAAAACCCCAAAGCATATTGAGTTTTTCATTCCTGAAATCTGTGCATGGGAAATATTCCTGTTGAAGTTTTATAGTCCATCAGTCCCAGAGAGACTAAGACCTTGTCTTCACTACAAAAAAGTGTTAAATAACCCATGTGCAAGACCATAATTGTTGCAGAAACCACTTTAATAGTTTGAGTGACACTGTAGCCCCCATTTACCAGTCACAAAACCAGTTAGCCCAGCCATCCTCTTCCCTCATCATTCCTGTGTTTGAGACCCAACTGGAGGAGGACACAGCTTCCCTTCCACGCTGCTGTCCTGCTTTGGAAGGCAGGCTGTGTGCCTTGAACTGCAACTCCAACTGTGGTCTCAACTTCTGAGCCAAAACCCTCCACAACTCTTACCCATGTAGTTAAGTGATCATTTTAACAAGTTTTCTTCAACTTGTCTAGCTTCAGCTCTTCAACTACAGTTTACCTTGACAACTCTTTACTGGTGTAGCCAAGGTCCCGCATACTATCATGTTACACTAAAACGCTGATAATTTATTTTGATCTGTTTTGACAACCTGCAATTCTGAACCCAGACAGGTCTGAGAACATGTGACAAGGCCTCGAGTAAAGATTTAATATGCAAGGGATAACGGAAATGTCTATCACCTCCCACCTGCCAAGTGAGACAATCAAGAATCCATAAAGCAGATTACATATTTATCCTTCAACAGAAGCATAGCTCCTTGGGAGGAATAAGCTACATGTGTTTAAAGCAGCTACCGAAAATGAACATACTACTAACTAGACACTTGTCATAAAGGACCAGGCAAAAAATGGAGCCTCTTCAGAAGAGAGAATAATTTGATCCAACTGAGACTACAATCTTCCAGAAATAAGGCAAATAAACACCTTCCCTTTGGCTATATTTGGTATGAGGGAAACCACGGCTACTGAATGCTTCATTTTCTAGGAAACACATTTGGGGTGTCTGTACTGCATCCTTACCTCAAAATAAGCTATGCAATAAGTGCTATGCAAATTACCTTGAGATAAGCTATGCAATTTCAAAATAGCTTATCTTGAAATTCAGTGCTATTCCGACAAGTCCCTTAACCCTCATGGAATGAGGTTTACAGGGATGCAGTAATAGCATGCCCATTATTTTGAAATATATTTCAAAATAACAGGTGCATTTAAAGATGAACTATAGCTATTTTGGGATACTTCCAGTATGCTGACAGTGCCGTTGCCTAGATGTAGCTTTAGCGTCCAGTAAATACACAGTTCAGAAACTCACCGTATGTTGCTTGTTTGTCCCCAATCCACCGCATGGCCCAGTCAGCCTTCTTTTTAACACATGGCAATGTTTCAATGGCATTGAAAAGAAATTCCCTGTACATTAGAAGTGGAAGAAGTCACAGGTGACTAGGTGTAGTAGGTTTGAAAGTAGCATGCCTAACAGCCATGTGTCATTGATGAACCTTAATTACTTGCAACCCCCATCTCCCCAACACATTTTGAAACCAGTATCTTAGAACCGGTTTACATTCGTGATTTTGGCACTTGTGTAGTTACACTGGTGGTAATCCCAACACAGATATGCTCAATTTGTGCAATTCATTCCTTTATGTCAGTGCATCTCCCTTGTTCTAGGATTCCAATACATCAATCCCTCTTGCAGCCTGAAGTATATTTGTGGGCTTACAAACATTTTGGTACACATCAAACTGCAAGTTTAAGTCTTGCGCTAAGCTTTCTAAGAAAATATGTAGAACTAGTTCGTGAACTATTTTCATATACTTAATTCTTAAATAATCTTTCTGGCTCACTTTGAAAGATTTATATCAATCCAAGAGTAAGGTATAGTTTTTGTTTTTCAAGCTGAGTTTTAGCACTAATAACCCAAAGTTTTAAAGCAGACAGCTTTGTATATGTGTAGCTGTCAGAAATGAGCAGTTTATTACAAGACAGGTTAAAAAAAATAGTTGTAACCTGCTCATAATGGCAGCACAATTTCAGTTCAACCAAACAGCAAGTACAGACAATCATTAGATGGGTAGATGTACATTAGAATGTTATAAAACTCAGTACAAGTCAAAAAGATACAAGCTGAAATGATTCCCATAGAAACTGTTCTAGGCCACCTAACTCATGAACTAGCCAATACCATGGGCCTATTGTATTATGAGTAGACCAATTTTAAGTATCTATATAGATTGACTTTGGCTCCCTTGACAAATTTGGTTTCATACCCTCATGTATCAGTTACTAAATTAAACCTGTTTTGCTTTTAATCTCTTCCTAGGATGGTTTATTGAGCCTTCCTGCTTTTTATTATACTTGAGTTGTTCTTCACATCATGTTTGCCAAGCTAGTTAAATTCTCAAATCATTTCTGTATTGTTTCAAGATTTAGAAAAGGCAATACTATTAGAACCCACCATATTACATCAACTTGGACATTTCACTATGTGATACTAACCTCTGTTCTGGATCTTTAATGTAAGTGTCTATGAGCAGACTGTACATTTCTGAATGTATATTTTCCATAGCAATCTGGAAGCCATAGAAAAAGCGAGCTTCAGTTATCTGTACTTCTTGGCTGAATCGTTCCACCTAGAGGAGAAACCAAGTTATTGTTGCAGAAAGGATTACCCACTTAACAAGTTGTAATTTAGTGCTATTAAACCCACAAGTATCTCCAGTTTTGCTTTACACCCCTATGGTGTGACAAATGTTTTAATGTTCAGAAGCTAACCCCGGGACAGTGCACTAGAATAGCATCCTCCTGAGAGTCAGGAATCTCAGGTTCTGCCTTGATCTCATCTTAACTCCTTGAGTATTTGGCCTTAAAGAAACACTGCATTTTTCTCATTTCTGCTTAATCTAAGGCAGGACAGTGCCAAATTTGACAGATCTGTAGTAATATTCTGCACTTCTGCAGCTCATGAACAAGAATTTGAAAGCAAAGTACAAACGTGATTTCAGTCTCAACTGCTTTATGAGATAGACAAATACCTGCACCAATGTATAGATGAATCAAACAAGATTGTGGAAGTGATCCCCTTCCCCCTCCAAAAAATATTCACACCACAACCTGGAATACAGCCAGGTCAACAGACTCCCAAATCTGTTGGTCTTATTACAAAATCATCCTCTTCTCCCCATAGGGGAAGCTTAGATTACAAAAAAGTCTATAAGAGTCCTTTCCTAAGCACAACTTCCCCCTAACCCTCCCCACCTCCTGAAAAATGACTACTGATTTAATAGGTTTTAAAGCAGAAGAAGCTCAAGAGGTAAACATCTCATTGTTTTATTTGGGCAGCTTTGTTAATGGAATGATTTCTACTTCAGGATTTCTCTTCTGTATGCTTACCAAATTCTCATTTACAATGCCATCACTTGCTGCAAAGAAGGCTAGGACATGTGAAATGAAGTACTTTTCCTCAGGCTTCAAGGATTCCCAGTGCTGAATATCTTTGGAAAGATCAACCTGAAGAACAAAAGTAGGCACTTACAATTTTATCATGCTACTAAAGAATGCATTTATTTAAAGCAATGTTATACTGTGTATTAAACATAAAATATCACTGCAGTAAATCAAATTATGAAGTTTAATAGGTTCTTAGAACCATGGAAAGCTGTTCTTGGTTTATGTCACTTTTTCCAAAGCTATTTTAATGCGAGCTGGGCAAGATGCAACCTGGGGCCCGGATAGAGCCCATTTAACACTTTGATGCAGACTGCAAACTGGATCTGGTTGCTTTCTATTTATATCCTGCTGCCCATCCCACCAAATTTCCAGGCAGTGGCTAAGGTAGCAGGATCCTATTTAAATGGCTCATGGCTCCCAGTTGCAGTGCTACCCCAGGAGGGGTCAGAGCTGTGAGACATTTAAAGAGCATCAGCAGCCCTGGGCAGCTGCCAGGCAATGCAGTAGCAGCGGGGCTGGGAGCTGCAAACCCTTTGCTTTGTTTTGAATTCAAAGCCTCTGGCCCCAGAAAACTCTAAGGAGCCTAGCCCCCAGCCCCACCCCTTCTGGGCAGTGGAGCTGGCCAGTGACCACATATCAAAATTCATTAAGTGCCCTCCTTTAAAAATTATTGCACACCCCTGCATTAGATATAACAATTTTAAGGCTATAGTACACTTAACCAGTCACTGTTGGTTCTTAAGCTTAGGCTAGGTCAGCACTAGCAAATTAAGCTGGCCTATGTTGGTAAGGAATGACTTTTTTGCACCTTTGGCCAATAGCTAAACCTCCAGATCAAAGAAGAATTCTTCTGTGGATCTAGCTCATGGATTACCTATGCTGACAGAAGAAACCCTCACATTAGCACAGATAGTGAGGCACTTCAACACATCATCTGTAACTCTTTGGGACATGGACCATCTGTGTTGCATTAGTACACCACCTACTACAAAAGTTCCTGATCATGACTGAGTCCTACAGGTTTTATTGCAACGTAAATATGTTAACACTACTAGGAACACACACTCAGTTATGAGCTGGACGGAGCTGCGAATATCCAGTGGGCATGTCCACTGAAACAACCAGAGCAGGGATACCATCATGGGAGCCTCTCACCTCTTCAGCTGTCCAGAAGGAGGCCTCTGCTTTCTTATACATTTGCCAGATATCATGGTACCGGATGGGGAAGATGACAAACCGGTGGGGATTCTCCCGTAGGAGTGGCTCATCTTCCAGATTGCTAGGAGCTTGCGTAACTGCTTTGGGTTTCAACTAAAGGAGGCACAATAAGAAAAATTGACTCCCATGTCCCCATTGACTCCCATGTTGGGAAGAGGAAAGTGTAACCATGAATGTGATGCACTAGTATGCATCCTGTTGTGATCAGGGACAGCTGGGAGCAGGGAAAGAACATATGGGCCACTAGCCACATGACCCTCCCCCCTCAGGCCAAGGAAGGGTTGGGACAACCCCTTTGGCCCCAGGCCACACCCTTCCTCTTTCGGAGACTTGCTCCACCCTGCCTCTTCACCCTCCTCCCCAACTGGATGTATCTGGGGGCATTTGCAGGGGCAAGGGGCCAACCCCACACACACACACTCACAAACAGCAGTGGGGGCAGCTGAACAACATGGCCCCAGCTCGCTCTGATTCTCTGGCCATTGCTGCCACGTGCCAGTCCCCCCTTCACACCTCTCTCCACCCCAGATGCTGGGAGAGTCTAGCCTACTGGCTGCAGACAGGCCCCTTACCCCTCCCACCCGTGGAGTTTGGGTGCATGTGATGAGACTATTTTGTATATGAAGTCAGGGAGCACCATTAGGTCTGGGTTGGGGCTTGTCTATGGCATGAGGTAACCTGTTCAACAGAGGTGTAGTTTCTAAAGGGCACTAAACTATTGTGCAGTACTTGGCCCATGCAGACCTACTACTGTACACAAAAGGCGTTTGTTCTCCGACCCCAAGGGAAGGGGGCCGAAGAGAGGGGTCCCCCCGCAGAAGGAGGGGGTGCTCCCTACCCCAGGGAAGGGGAGAGAAGAGGGGAGTCCCCCCGCAGAAGGAGGGGGTGCTCCCTACCCCAGGGAAGGGGAGAGAAGAGGGGGTCCCCCCGCGGAAGGAGGGGGTGCTCCCTACCCCAGGGAAGGGGAGAGAAGAGGGGGGTTCCCCCGCGGAAGGAGGGGGTGCTCCCTACCCCAGGGAAGGGGAGAGAAGAGGGGGGTCTCCCCGCAGGAAGGAGGGGGTGCTCCCTACCCCAGGAAGGAGAGAAGAGGGGTCCCTCCGCAGAAGGAGGGGTGCTCCTACCCCAGGAAGGGGGAAGAGGGGCCCCCGCAGAAGGAGGGGGTGCTCCCTACCCCAGGGAAGGGAGAGAAGAGGGCACCCCCCCGCGGAAGGAGGGGGATGCTCCCTACCCCAGGAAAGGGGAGAGAAGAGGGCACCCCGCGGAAGGAGGGGTGCTCCTACCCCAGGAAGGGGAAGAGAGGGGGCCCCTGCGGAAGGAGGGGTGCCCCTACCCCAGGAAAGGGGAGAGGAGAGAGGCACCCCGCGGAAGGAGGGGGTGCTCCCTACCCCAGGAAAGGGGAGAGGAGAGAGGGGGCCCCCCGCGGAAGGAGGGGGGCCCCCCCGCGGAAGGAGGGGGCCCCCCCAGGGAAGGGGGGAGAAGAGAGGGGCCCCGCGGAAGGAGGGGGTGCTCCCTACCCCAGGGAAGGGGGGAGAAGGGGGGGCTCCCGCGCGTTGGCGGGCAGCAGAATTTGGCGCCAAGGCAGAAAGCGGCAGGACAAGCCTCCCGCAGCCGCCTCGCTGAACCCGCGCGCATTCTCAGCCGCTTCTTCCCCGCCAGCCCAGCCCGGCCGATCGCCCAGATCCACCCCTCGTCCTCCCCCCGGCCCCCGACTCACCGGCTTCGCGTCCGCCTCTTGGAAGATCTTCCGCGCAGTCTTGGTGGCCAGGACCCGCGTGGCGCTGAGCGCGGGGGGCTGCGGAGACAGACAGCGGCTGGTGAGAGGGGCCGCGCCCGTGGCTGGGGTGCGGGTGCGGGGACGGGGGCGGCCACTCACCGTGTTCTCCTTGTCGGTCAGGACCAGGTTCTTCATGGGCGACAGGCGGGGCTGCTCGTTGCGGACGGAGAACGGGGCCCGGGCGGGGATCATGGCGGGCAGAGAAAGGCAGCGGCTGGGACGCGATGAAAGTTGCGGCTCAATCGGGCTGGGGGGAACAAGGGGTGGCGGGCGCCCCGGGGACGCTTTATATTCCCTTCGAACTTGGCGCCAGAACGCCAGGCCGCCCAATCACAACACCGGGCACTCCGCCCGCCCCGAAACCTGCCGTCGCGGCTGCGTTCCCATTGGCTCGAGGCCCGGCCGCGGCGCGCTACCCATTGTCACAAACGAGGGAGCCGCCGAAAATTCCGACCGCTCTGCGCTTCTATTGGCCAGAAGCCTTAGGCAGGCCACTCCCCTCTTTTTAGACAAGCGGGAATCCACCTCAAAATCCCTTGCACATCTCCTGGAGGCTTCCATTGGCCCAAAGCCCCAGCTGGACACGCCCCTGGATTGTCCCGACATTCCATCCCCTGCGTCTGCCCCCTCCCCTTCGCTCCTTTTGTTGCATTGTCTCTCCCGCAGCGAGAAGAGGGTCAGTCTTGCCTCATTCTCCCCCTCTTTTAAAGCGGGATAAGAGTCTATCGCATGGGGGTGTTTGCAGACTCGGAAAAAGTACATATGGGAAGGGGCAGGATGGGTGGCCGAGGGCTGCCTGGGAGCGCTGTCGCCCCAGAGCTGCTGATTCCCACAGACCAATGGTTTTTAACCTTTTTAAATGTATGGATCCATAAAAAATTTGGAATGGCAGTGCAGACCCTTAGAAATCTTAGACGTAGTCTGTGGGTGCCCAGGGGTTCCCAAACCACAGACTGAAAACCTCTGTCTTGTTTAGGGTGACCAGATTTTACAGGGACAGTCTTGCTGTTCTGGGCCTTTTTATAATTAGGGGTAGTATATCCCCCACCCCGTCCTAGTTTTTCCACAATTTCTATGTGGTCACTTTAGTCATGTTGCAGACCACTTTAGGGAATGCCCTCCCGCTCCCACCAAGCACCACCATGCAGTATAAACTCAAGAACCAGGGAAGTACTCCTTTGGTGGATGGTCCCAGCAGTTTAGGAACCAGAGAAGATTAAACCCTTCTTCTGTGCTCCCATTGCCTCAGATGCCCCAGCAGGATATTTTGTCTTTACTCCTCCTGAGTTAGTGATATTTTATGTCCTGAAACATAATGTCTGTAAAAATAATGGTGGGTTGTTCACTATATATTTGAGAGTTTGTCGATCTGTGTCCGTATGAGTCTGTCAGTGTGTCTGTTGGTTCAAGAACTCCTCCTAAACCGTAAGAGTTGCCAAATTCAGTGTGCAGCTTTCTCTTACCATAACTTAAACCAAGGTAAAAGTTCAGTTGTGCCCGGAAAACAGGTTGTGGGATTGCTTCTTATAAAACCATACAGAAAAGACAGCATCACTAGACACATGAAAGGTGCTGGTGGGTGGTGCACACCCCCCCCACTTGAGACTACCCCAGTCCTGAGTCTCTCACCCCTCAGGTGCCATTTATGGAGGGTAGAAGGGCTGCAGCCCCCATTCATACAGGTTCACATAAAATCATACAGAAAAGAGATAATTAACAGGCATGTGAAAAGGGCTGGCTGGGGGTGTCTCCCCCCTCCCCAAACTGCCCCAAGTCCCAAGCTTTCCATCTCCCAGTCATCCTTTAGAGAGGGACAATGGGAAGGGCTGAAGTTTTCCTCCACCCCCTGGATTCATACAGGAATATTGCTGGCTGTTCCCCCAAGGGAAAGTGCACAGTTTGCTGAACTTCTCACTCTGGCTGGGGAGCGCAGGACACAGATGAACCTGGACCTGTCCAGTAGAGAGACATGCACACTTCTCCCAACTGTGCCCACTGAAGTTGCAGTGGCCATAGAGAGGTGTTTCTCACCTGTCCCCAAGTTGCTGCACAAAGAGAGGGCTAAGGTAGTCCTCTCTCCCTGGGGCAGCCTGCATACTGAAACCTTCATCCCCAGCTCCAATATTTTATTTTCCAAAATACAATAATTAATTGAGTTAACGACTCGAGCAATGCTGGGTAAGTCTTGTAGTATAACTATATTTCTTAAATCTTTTCAAAATGTTATGCCTCAGATATATCTTGTGGCAGTAAGTTTCATCAGTCAGTAATTTGTACATGCTATATGCCTTACCTTCCCATTGAATGCTCTCCCATTCAGATATAATTCAAAAAGTGAAGTAGGACAACCTGTTGATCTTTTCTGTGTTGTTCATTATTTTGTATACCTCTAAAACATTCTCTCTTATCTATACTTTCTCTTCTGGCATAGACAAGGTCAAAAGCCTAGATTCTGCAAAGACTTAAACATGCAAAATTCATGCACAGGAATAGTTTTAACATATGTTATATATGTGCTTAAATTTTTGAAGGATTAGAGGCACATGAAGAAAAGCTGTACTGTCACTTTCATCTCAGATTTTGCTGACATGTGACCAAACTTTGGCTTTAGGGTGGACCATGGGAGAGTATACTCCTCCCCCGCACACACACACATTCTCACACTCACTCGCTCTGGCTATGTCTACACTAGGGAGTTTTTTCCGGAATACTGGAGGTATCCCAGAAAAACTCCGCCATGTCCATGGAACACAACATATTTTGCGGAAAAGCAGACATACTCTTTCGGAAGCCCTGTAAACCTCGTTTCACAAGGAAGAAAGGCTCTTCCGGAAGAGGAGGTTTTTCTGAAATTTGGCCCAGTGTAAACGGGCCAAATTTCAGAAAAGCCTCTTCTGAAAAAACAATCGGAAAAAGGAGTGTAGTATAGACATAGCCTCTGATTGCTGCTTTTGACTTTCTAGGGAAATATATGATGTATGCCACTTGATTTCGGATATTTCTTCTTTTTTCAAATGGTCAGGTACCAGAAAAGTAGAAAAAACAATAGAAAGAAATAAAAATTTGAAGGGGGTGATTGAGGAAGGCTTTTTTTTTTAAGGCATAGGTGGTGGGAGACTCTTCTAAAGTTAAGAGGGATAGGATGAGAAAAAAAAAAGGAGAGTCACAAGTAATAGCAAACAAAAGAAACAGTCAGTAGAGGAGTAGGTAGAAGACTTTGTTGGCACTTGTAAGTTTAAAGCACAGCCATAGCAGTGCTACCACAGCCGTGCTTTAACCCAGCAATGTGGTCACCACACCGGCGCCGAGAGAGAGCGAGTTCTCCCAGCACTGAAAGCAAACCGTCTCCACGAGGTGTAGCTAACAGCGCTGGGAGCATGATTCCCAGAGCTGGGAGGGAACCGGTTGACATTGATGCTTTTCAACGCTGTAACTTGCTGTACTCCGGGGTGTTTTTTCACATCCCTGAGCAAGAAAGTTACAACACAGTGAAGTGGCAATGTAGACAGGCCCTTATAGATTGCAGGAGGGGAAGATAGGAAGACCCAGCTGTGGAGCCTTGCAGGAAGATTGAAGAAAAAGAATTGGAAATTGATATAATCGATAATTAAGATGAATGATAATGTATTATTATTATATGAGCTGATAACCCCCTGAATGTTATACAGTATTTAGTGCAATGTCAACTCATGCAATAATAATACGGGTCACATAACAAAGGTGGACATGATTACATATACTTTGTGGGACAAGTTTGCACAAGATGAGCTCTCAGAGTCATGACTCTCGCTTTCTTATAGGAACAAACTACATAAAACACACCTGCTGCAGCTGCTCTATTGCTTGGCATTGGGAAGTGCATTTTTTCAGACATGTTTTTCTCCCCTTAGGGGAAATAAAAGCAAGTTTTTCACTCAGTTACACAACTGTGTAAAACAGCATAGGCCAAAGCTTCTAAAACTTGAGCTGCTGCTGACCCTCTTCTCTTCTTTCTGTAACACAATAAATGATCCCACTCTGGTGTCATTTAAAAATGAGCAGATATTCATGCAGCGTTGTTTTACATTAAATGCAGGTTGCTCTTATTATTTAAAAGGTGGCACCACTTTCTTCTCCCTACTCCGGAACTAGAATGTGCTTAGCACACCATGACTTGCAGATAATTAACAATAAATAAACGTAGACAGGATGTGGCTTGTCATGGTTTCCAAATATAATGGAAGGGATGTGTCACACCTGCAAGAGTTCTGAGTTCATGTAAATACTGCTAGACTCCAAGAAGAGTTAGAATAGAGCTGTATACTTCAGGTCTTAGAGTTATTATAAAAAGTTACGTCTTGCTCTGTGACAAGTCATTTAGGTGTGGTTTTGTCACTTAGATAAATAATATCATGAAGCTATATTACTGTAAGCAAAACAGTACAGGTATATGCTGTATTATAGTGAATATTGTTTTACTGTAAGTCATACAAATCTGTATCATTCAAACATCACATTTATCCCTTGTGTAACTCTACCAGTGTCAATGGAGTTATAGTAGTGTTGAATCAGGCTTATATAGTTCAGCAAAGCTCTAATGCACAGGGTCAACTTTACAGAGACCTGAGCAGGGACTTAAGTGCTTGCCTGAATGGGGGCGGGGGGCACAGGTCTAAGGGCCCAGTCCTGTGGTGTGCTGTGTGACTGCTGTGAGGAGTTCTGGATCCTAAATACCCAATGAAGTTGATGGGAGCTTGGAGCACTCATTACGCCGCAGGATTGGTCTCATGACAACAGGCCTTGCACAATTTCTCTGCTAATGTAGGGATGTGGCACTACTTTAAAAAGAGGGCCTGGTGCAGGGGTCACCTTCTGCGACACACACACCATCACCTCTCCCGCGACACACACCTGGGCAGCAGGAGCCTGCTCGGCTCTGCCACCCCACTCTTTCCCATCTTGCTGCAAGTGGCTTCTCAGCTATGGTGAGAAACAGATTGTCCTGCCCCAGGGTGCCCCCATTCCTGCTGCCATGGAGAAGCAGGGTGCAGTGGGCTTGAAGGGTGGCACAGTGCAATGGGGGGAGCAGGCTGCCGAGCCACTCCGGCTCCCACTGAACGGCATGGTGTATGTATTGCAGGAGAGGTGACCACTGCTACCAATGCACCATGCCCCCCTAATTCCCCTGTTATTGCTCGGAGGAGGGAGCAAGGGGGCCGGGTGGAGCAGAGTAGTGGCAGGGCTTAGGGATGGGTAGAGTGAGGGGAGGGGCAGGGCCTGTGTCAAGGGATTGTCCTAGGCCCCACACCTGAAGCACTGCAGGGGGGTTTCCCTAGGCCCTGCACCCCCTGCATGGTGGCTCTGGTCAGCACCACTGTCTGGGTTTCTAAAAATCCGGTTGATGGGTAGAGGCACAGCAGGGTAAAGGAAAACTCCCTTTACGCCATCCCACTGGCTCTCGTGGCTCCCGGAAGCATGTCTGGCTCCTAGGAGAAGCCAGCATGTCCCTGTCCCAAGTGCTGGCTCTACAGTTTCCATTGGTTGCGAACTGTGGCCAGTGGGAGCTGTGGGGGCAGTGTTTGCAGGTGTAAGCAGCATGTGGAGCCCTCTAGCCCCTCCACTTAAAAGCTGGGACCAACAGACTTATAGGGCCCTTATGCAAAGTGGGGTGGGCTAGCTCCACATTCGCAGAAGGAACAGAGCCTCCAGTGGAAGGGGCAGGACTGGGAGCAGCCAGCCCTCAGCACCACCCAGAGCATGCCACACTGGCCACTGCCAGCCTTCAGAGCTTCCTGGAGCATGCTGTGCACCACTCCAGTGGCAATTTAAAGGACCCAGGACTCTAGATGCCACTGCCTCCCGAGGTAGTGGCATGAGTGACTGAGTGCCCTGAGCCCTTTTGAATCATCAGAGTTACTGAATCACCTCCAGTGTGGCCACAACTCACAGGGTGACACAAAAGATACATTGGGACTGGAAAACGTTCAGAAAAGGACAACACAAATGAGTAGGGATATGGAACAGCTTCCATATGAGGAGGGATGAATACAAGTGGGACTTTTCAGCTTGGGAAAGAGACAATTAAAGGTCTATAAAATCATGACGTGTGGAGAAAGAAAATAAGGAAGTGTTCTTTGTTCCTCGTAACACAAGAACTAGGGGTCACCCAATGGATTAATAGGCACCACGTATCGAACAAACAAAGGGAAAAAAAAAAATTTTCCCCACACAATGCACATTCACCTGTGAAATTCGCTACCAAAGAACTTTGGGAAAACCAATGTAGCCAGACAGGAACCCCCCCTGTAACATCCATCTTTGCTTGCCTGGATATGGTAGGCTGCTGTAACCCTGAATGGCTGTAAACAGAGATATGCCAATTGCTGACCAAGAGGCTGCAGAGGAGTGTCCTTGACTGAAACCCATATTGATACGAACACACAGCTGTCTGCGGGGGGAGGAATCTCTTGCCCAGTAAAAAAATGTCTAGTACTCACAATTTAGTTATCTCCCTTGCAAGTGTAAATTAACTTGAAACTTGCTTGTAAGAACTGGCGTCCCAAAGATGAACCAACACAATTTGGCATCTTAGATAAGAAAGAGGATACGGGCCCCTATGGGTATAAAGATGGGTCCAGCAGCACATTTACTCTGAGTGTCAATCTACCATCTATCTGCTGGTCGGGTTAGGTGTTTGACCTCCCGAGGTTCCACGGGGACGCCCACCTCGTATTCATCTTTCCTAGGAATTGAGGGACCGGCCCTGGCTTGACCCGCTGGAGTCGAAAGGCACAGAAGGGGGTAAAAATTGTATCTGGATGTGGTCCTTTGTCTTAAGTGTACACATAAATTTAAAGCTCTTTAAAGATTAAGCTGTCACTTGGTACCATTATTTCTATCTTTTATCTTTACCTTTTTCCTGTAACCATTTTAAAATCTATATATATTTGCTAGCATTTAAAAAATAGAGCAATAGCCATTGTAACCATATGATTTATAAGCTTAATAAACCTGTAACTGTTTAAGCTTTAACCTAACTCCTTCAGTTGCTGTAACAGAACCAAGCACAATTTAAAGAACTTCAGCCGGTCATAAGGGACAGATACAGGCAGAGCTGAGCGTTTGGATCTGTGTCACTCCCAGGTGACAGGTCCGTTGGGGCACCTCTCAGTCTGTCCTAGGCTGCCCTGCGAAGGATTTTGCATCCTAGCAGCTAAAATCTGAGGTGTAATAAGCTCTTCCTATCAAACAGGGGCGTCTGTTGGCCTGCTGGCTACCTCTGACGGGACCCCGGTCCTAGCAGTAAAGACACGGACGTTAAACCTTTTCTCGAAAACACACACACACACACACACTGCCCTGACCGTCGGCTGACAGAATTGGCGTAGTCGGCAGGATTGTGTTATTGGTTCAAATACAGCAGTATGAAGCCAGTCACGATTGACATGGATTTTAGCTGTATAGAGAAAGAGTTTGCCCAAGAGGGATGGGGCAACCCTAAATGGGATAAAGAGATGTTAGGGAAAAGCGCTTGCATCTGGCTGTTAAAGGGTGTGTGCCAAGCAGCCTGCTCCAGCTACTGGATAAGGATTCAGAGAGAGAGATACGAACTCTGGGAGCAATGCCAGAACCTAGATACCCAGGTGAGAACCCTAAATAAGGATATGGAGCACCTACAGGAACGGCTCCTCCTGAGGCTAGAGAGGGGAAGGAGAAAGTAATTAATGGAGAAAAATGAGCTTTTGGAGCTGGCTTTAAGACTTTGCTGGCTCAAGCCCCCGCTCTCCCGCCTTCCACTGTAACCAAGATAAAACAGTACAGCATTCCAGCCGAAGCTATGGCTCCGGTCTCTGTAAACTAATTAAAGATCTGAAAAAACGGGGAATCTTAATTGCACCTACTCCCGTATAATTTGCTCAGGAAGCATGCTTGATGGGAATGAGCCCCCACCCACGAGGAAGCTCTGAGAGACAGCTGATAACGAGATACACACTTATCAGTCTATGGGTCCGATTCACCCTAATGCCCCATTTTATTTGTACCTCACTGTGGGAAACACAGGGATGTCCTATGCCTTATGGCAAGAAGGAGAAACGGTACCCCGCCGTCCCATACAATTTGGCTCCAAGTCATGGCAGGGGTCACAGTCAAATTACATGCTTTATGAAAAGTGCTTCTGGCAGCCTACACAGCACTAAGGGAAACAGAGGAGCTAACCTAAGCTCAAGCCATAACACTTCACACTCCTCTCCCAATCATTAAGCCCATATTGGAGGGAAAGGAGTTGCCACCGGGAGTAGCCCAAAAGAAAATGTCTGTCCAAAGATGAGCACTCTATTTACACCACAGACTCTGCTGCAGCATGGATGTTATAAAACCCTATACTGAGAAGTTTAAAAAGTACTATTAGCTGACTTCAGTAATAAATATTTGAATAAAGTCATTTAGCAGGAATCAGGACGGATCATAAGAAGGAAAAAGCATGTGAAAAGGGGAAGGCAAGAAGTTTGGAGCCCGATGGGCATAGTTAAAGAAATAAGGAAAGTAATACAGACATTGGAAAGTTACTAGGAATGAGGAACGTTTTCTTTGAAAAGACGAAGCAAGTGATTTGAGGGAGTGTGGAAGGAATTAAGCGATGGTTGTAATATGTGAAGGGAAACCTGCTTTAAAAATGACACCTCGTTTCTTTGCAGTCTCTTTCTTAAGCAGTGTGCAAACCATCTAGGCAAAGAAACAATCAAATGTAAACATTTGTCTACGGACACTTTTGTTAAATCTGCAAAGAAAAATTAGGAATTCTATTGATACTTAATTGGTTAACTGCATAAAAGAATGAGCTCTATATATTGTAACTCTATTTTGTGGGTTTCAAATGAACTAGTTTTATTTTGTTTTGGATAATGTCCTCTTGCTTAAAATTGCAAACAGACAAGGCACAAATTGGTTAGTGCTTGTGTTGGGCATTCAACTCTTAAAGGTTAAATTTGCTCTCTAAGAAAACAAGTTATTGTTTTAAGAATCCAAACTCTGAAACTTCACTGTGTCTCTGTTCAAGGCTGAGATGATAACACTTTTGGCTTGCTCTCAGATCCAAGGTTGTGAGTGGGTGCAGACTGCCTGTCTGTTCTAAAGAGGTATAAAACCAACTGTCCCTCATAAGTAAGCCTGTAACATTGTACATATAATTCTTTTCAGGAAAATAAAAGCTTTTTGCTTGCTGGAACAGTAACTGGCCAACCAACACCTTGTGCTAAGAAAAAAGCATTATAGCCTCACACATTAAGCCTGATCTGTGGTACAAAAGGGAAACTGAGGCATGCCACTGTTGGGGAGGGCTAGCAACTCTAAGGTAATTCAAGAAAGTGGAAGGTCACGAGTACCGATGAAGCACCCTTGTTCTCGGAAAGTTGCAGCTCACTCGCCCACAGAAGTGGTAAGGAACTAGCTGTAACCGGTTCCCCTAGCAGATCTTAGGCAGTATTTTAAGTTATAATGGGCCACCCCGACGGGGGGTAGGAATGTTTTCTTGTCTTTCAAATCATCAAAAAGCGCTGGTGCCAGCTGAAGAAACAACAACAACAACAAAAACCATGGTTCTGTGTCATGACATAATAAGTTTGTGTTCTGTCCAAGTTTGTCTTGTGTGTCTTAATTGTAATACGTATTGCAAATATTGTTGTGTGTAGGATATTTGTTTTAATGAAAGGATATTTTAAGTAAAGCAGAAACATGAATTTAAAACAAAATTAATAATTGGGCCCAATCAATTGGCAACTTTAAAATTTAGTGAAAGGATAATAGTGTAGTAATTGTTTAAGCTGGGAGAATGTTAACAATATCTCCACAGGTGAACAGAAGGAAAGTGGACAGGAAGGCTGCAGTCTCAGCAGACACATCCGCTGCACCCTGACTGCAAACATAGAGGAACAGCTCAGCTTGCAGAGCTGGCAGCAATTAAACTAGCTTGTGAGGCAGGTGCCAGTACCATTTACACTGACTCCTAAGCTGTATGGGCTGGAGCCACCCAGTGGATAACTAACTGGAAGAATAATAATTGGGAAATAGGGGGAAAGCCTGTTTAAAGATTGGAATATTGGAAATGGATATACCAGCATGCAACCCAACATGCCTTAAGCATAGGCCATGTGTCAGCTCACCAAAGGAACGACACCCCGGCTGCACAGCTGAATAACTTAGCAGATGCAGCAGCACAAATTTTTGCTGCCCAGGTGGATTGGGAATGCCTGTACATTTGGCTACATGAAACCTTGGGACACACAGAAAGCGATGAGCTGGTGCGGCAGGCACATGCCAGGGGGTGGCCTATCACCCACCAACAAGCCAGAAACCCGGTACGAGCTTGCACCCTCTGTGCTGAACTCAAAAAACATATAACAGAAGGGCAACGGTTTGCCAGACTAAAAGATGGGAAAGTACTATGGGCAACCTGGCAAGTAAATTATATTGGTACACTACCCACTAGTAAGCAAGGGTGGAAGTATGTTTTAACTGGAGTAGAAATTGTTTCAGGAATTGGTTTTTGCTTACCCAACCCAAGTAGCAACAGGGTTGTCTACGATCATGGGACTAAACCGCTTAATAGCCCTTGTCCCAACACCCCAGGAGACCCAGTCTAATGGCATGGTCGAATGCTGGAATGGTCTGTTGAAAGCCTACTTGAGGCCCAACAGATGGCAAATGGGGAAACAGATGAAATACTGTGGTGCAGAAATTAAACAATCGGCAGACCCCTACGGGCAGTCCGATCAGTAAGGGATTCTTCCCTACAGGGAGAACCTCTCCTAGCCACACTGTACCACTCAAAAATTCTAAATATGCACCTGGAGACACTGTGGTAATCAAACACCCCAGTTTGGGAATGCAAACCTGCGTACTGCACTCCTACAAGGGAAAAGGAGTCTGGACCACTGCAGACGCTGGGCTAACACCAGTAACCATTACTGAGGCTTGGATTGTATCCAAGACCGCAACCTTATGTTTTATTACAGGAAACTGAGGCAATGGCCCCAACAGTGCTCCAGTGGGATGTATCCCTCCCAACGCTGGTGTGGATCCGGGAAACCACCATGAACTTTTTGTATATATACCGCTTGCTGTTATAGCGCTTGCAACCGCTGTTGTTGGTTATAGACTGAACTATGGAAAAAAACCTAAGCTGAAGCAAGACATGGTACTCCAACTCGCCATGGTCTTCTTCCTCATCCCAACTGCTACTGCTGTACCAGAACACCTTACTTGACTCCTCTACTGGACTGGG
Organism: Rafetus swinhoei; assembly: GCA_019425775.1. Classification (NCBI taxonomy): domain Eukaryota; kingdom Metazoa; phylum Chordata; order Testudines; family Trionychidae; genus Rafetus; species Rafetus swinhoei. The sequence goes on from CM033440.1 coordinate 29,150,216, forward strand.
AATCGAGTTCGTCCCTCTCAGCCCAAACAACTGGTGGAACAAAAGTGACATCTTCCAATGGGGACCGGTGTGGTTCGATAACAGCAACCACCACAATCCTCAAAATAACTTTGGGGGGAGGCAAGGGAAGTGGCAACGGACAGTATGGGGTAAGACATGCAGTAACTAAAAATGTAAACATCTTATGGCTAAATTGGTTAGCCCAACAGCTAAAATTTTCCCTAACTCCTTTCCTACACTCCATTATAACCACTGTTCTAACCATTATAATTGTTGTAATCATTTTCTGCATAACCCTATGCATTGTGCAACACCTAGTTAATGTAGCTATCTTTTCTGTGCACATTCGATATGCAGCACTAGGAAAGAACCCTAGTCAATTCCTAGATCCTAAACCTTCTATTCCGGCCATCGGGCACTTTTAGATTCCCCCAAGGTGGGCAAAAGGTGCTGGTATCACCGCCATCTTGTATCCTGGGACGTGGTGTGTCGTATCAGGGGTGGAATGTAGCCAGACAGGAACCCCCCTGTAACATCCATCTTTGCTTGCCTGGATATGGCAGGCTGCTGTAACCCTGAATGGCTGTAAACAGAGATACGCCAATTGCTGACCAAGAGGCTGCAGAGGAGTGTCCTTGACTGAAACCCATATTGATACGAACACACAGCCGTCCGCGGGGGGAGGAATCTCGCCCAGTAAAAATGTCTAGTACTCACAATTTAGTTATCTCTCTTGCAAGTGTAAATTAACTTGAAACTTGCTTGTAAGAACTGGCGCTCAAAGACGAACCAACACAATTTGGCATCTTAGATAAGAAAGAGGATACAGGGCCCCTATGGGTATAAAGATGGGTCCAGCAGCACATTTACTCTGAGTGTCAATCTACCATCTATCTGCTGGTCGGGTTAGGTGTTTGACCTCCCGAGGTTCCACGGGACGCCCACCTCAGATTCGCCTTTCCTAGGAATTGAGGGACTGCCCTGGCTTGACCGCTGGAGTCGGCACAGAAGGGGGTAAAAATTGTACCTGGATGTGGTCCTTTGTCTTAAGTGTACACATAAATTTAAAGCTCTTTAAAGATTAAGCTGTCACTTGGTACCATTATTTCTATCTTTTATCTTTACCTTTTTCCTGTAACCATTTTAAAATCTATATATATTTGCTAGCATTTAAAAAATAGAGCAATAGCCATTGTAACCATATGATTTATAAGCTTCTTTAATAAACCTGTAACTGTTTAAGCTTTAACCTAACTCCTTCAGTTGCTGTAACAGAACCAAGCACAATTTAAAAGAACTTCAGCCGGTCATAAGGGACAGATATAGGCAGAGCTGAGCATTTGGATCTGTGTCACTCCCAGGTGACAGGTCCGTTGGGGCACCTCTCAGTCTGTCCTAGGCTGCCCTGCCATGAAGGGATTTTTGCATCCTAGCAGCTAAAATCTGAGGTGTAATAAGCTCTTCCTATCAACAGGGGCGTCTGTTGGCCTGCTGGCTACCCTCTGCGACGGGACCCCGGTCCTAGCAGTAAAGACACGGACGTTAAACCTTTTCTCGAAAACACACACACACACACTGCCCTGACCGTCGGCTGACAAAAACCAACACTGTAACACTGTTCATGGAGGATAGGTCCATTAATGGCTATTAGCCAGGATGGGCAGAGATGGTGTTCCTAGCCTAGAGTTGAGGTGCAGAACAGAGTAAGGGGTGTGGGCTCTGGCCAGACAGCAATTACCTCAGGCAAATCCCACTTGGCAATGTAGGAGGGCTAAGGTAGACTCTGTCTGCCAGCCCTGGCTCCACGCTGCTCCCAGAAGCAGGTGCCATGTCCGGCCCCGAGATGGAGAGGCAAGGTGTGTCTGTGCAGTGTGCACTGTCCTCATTTGTGGGCTCCACCCCCACAGCTCCCATTGGCCATGGTTTCCAGCCAATAAGAGCTGCAGAGGCGGCACGCAGAGCTTCCTTGATCATGGCGGGCGGGAGGGGATTGAACTAGGGATGTTAAATATCAGTTAATTGAATAGTTGATTAACCTCATGAATTCTTATTGGTTACTCGACTATTCTATAGTCCCTGGAGGCGGGGCTGGCAGCCAGTGCACTCCTGTCCCACTCCCGAGGAGCCCCCTGCCACTCTGCGCTGCTGCCTCTGTATCAGAGGGTGCTAAGTGGGAGCTGGTCCATGAGGACAGCCAGTTTAAAATCCAGCTCACCTCGCGGCCCAGCTGCCTGTCGCCCTGTGCTGCTGCTTCTGATAAAGGCAGCAGCCTCTGTCCAGGGTGGGGGCTCAGCACCCGGACCTGGCACAAGCCAGAACTGAGCCAAGCTGCCTGCACGCCTGGCTCCTAATACACTTTAAATGTAGAGCCACAGTAGCAGTAGGTCCCGGACCCGGCATGAGCCAGGACTGAGCCGGGCTGCTGGCCAGCCTGCTAAAACATTAACTGGCAAGGGAGAGGGAGGGGAATGCGTGTAGTCTATACCATTAACCTATAAGCTTTTGCTTATCGGTTAATCGCTTAACCGACTATACTGTTACATCCCTAGATTGAACCCAAGTCTTGGGGCTTCTGGCCTGCAGTGCAGAGACTTGCCATGAGCCATGGGAAATGACACAGCAAGCCACGCAGGTTCCTTGCCCTTGTTATACAGTATCCCAGTGTTCTCTTCCCCCCAAACCATTTCAGCTTCCTCAGGATGTGTCCCAGCTCTCTTCCTTCTTGCTTGTCTTATGGATTGAGCTCTACAAAATTCACGACTGTGAAATCACAGACCAGGAGATCTGATCTCCCCCAGGATGTCTGGCTATCATAGAGGGCCATGCTGCTGTGCTGCTGCTGGCCGAGGCACGTTCTTCAGATGTGAGTGCCTGGCCAGAAGCTCTGAAAGCAGCTTCTCTGGCCGCTCAGCTCTAAAAGCAGCATCACTGCCAACAGCAGCACAGAAGTGAGGGTGGCAATACTGCCAACCCTCTGCAATAGTCTTGTGCCCCCACAACAACGCCTTTTTGAGTCAGGACTCCCCCCTCCATAGTTTCAACACCATGAAAGTTCAGATTTAAATGGTGGAATTTAAGATTTTTAAAATCTTATGATTATGAAATTGACCAAAATGGACAGTGAATTTGGTGGATCTGAGTCAGCTGCAGTAGGCACTACATTCAGACTTGTACTTGAAAAGGATGTCAATTTCTCCCTCTCCCCCTGCCGCACTTTGCTAGGAGCACCACTTCCTAGTTCCTGGGGGTTCCTTGCATAGAAATGGCAGATAGTTTGGAAGATGGATCACCACTCAGGGAGGCACTGAGAGATTGGAAAGCTGCCAAAGTGAGCTTTTAGCTTCCCTTTTCATTCTTATTTTCAGATGTCATGACCATGAGGGTTAGCCAGCAGCCTGGGGACTAAGGAGTTAACTATGTCCCTTACCTAAGCCAGGTAGAGTCAGCCAATAGGAATGCAGGTAGGAATTTCAAACTGGGACAAAGGAATTTTTGGGGTTTTCCCTCCTTTGTCCTTGAGCAGTTTCTGTCCAGCTACTTGAGGGGACAGACACTATGTCTACCTCCAAGAAAAGACTCTTTACTAACTGTAAGTAGGGTAAAGTTTAGCTAAATCCGTTAGGTTTTATTGTTTTATGGTTTGGGAAATGAGATCTGATGTCTGTGCATTTTAAAAAATGGGTTTTTGCTCTCTTTTGTAATTAAGTCTTGGCCCATGGTGGGGTTCCCCCCATGAGTATATTAATTTGTGACTTTTCCATCTAGTCATTATGCTTGCAACAGGAATATGGTGGTAATAATAAAAGTTCTTTCGCTTTTTTTTTTATTAACCTGGTATTGGTTAATTTTTGTGTCCTGGTTTTTACTTTAGGGGTGAGATCTCCCAAGTGATCCCTCCCCTGATTGTTCTTATCATTACTTGGATGGTGGCAGCGGATTTTATCCCCCAAATCTAGGTTTTTAAGATTTTGGGGGGAAGTTTTATACCAAAGCCTAGAAAGATAAAGTTATGGGGTACTTTTGTGGGCCCCCACTTCTGCATTTATCGTGACAGAGTGGGGAAAAAACCTTGACATCAGATCATAGAGAAATAATACTATTGATCTGCAGTATTTCTGGACAGGATTGGAAGCTGTGAGCCATCTTTGCTCCAATGACCATGACAAAGGTATTGTTCCAGAGAGTGGTCCCACAGGCATATATGCAGAGAGGTGCAAACAGTGCACCCATTGTGAAGCATGAGGGGGATCAGTTAGGGCAGTGCATCTGCAGCTTGAGCTCAGCCCCTCTCCTTCCGCCCGCAGTAGGGAGCCTGCGCTGACGTGGGCACTCCACCCTCACCCTTTCACACACACACCCCTGTGGTTGGAGTGCCAGCATGGGCTTTCTGCTTGGGGTGGGGGAGAAAAAGCCTCAAGCCTTTCTGTGTGATCCACCTTGTGGATTTGAACCTGGGACCTCAGTGTAGGAGCCTCTACAGCATAAGCTACAAAGCCAGCTGCCTCTCAGCATAGAGCTCACTTGTTCTTATCTCTCACTGTAAGTGGTCTAAATGCCACTACATGGGACAGTGAACCACACCCACTAGGTGTGTGGGTTACAGACGTGCTCCCCCTACCCCAGGCCTGATCTACACTACATGGGACGGTCAAAGTAAGATACGCAGCTTCAGCTATGTAAATTATGTAGCTGGAGTCAACTACAAGTATCTTAAATTCCTGTCCACACAGCGGGAGGCTGACAGGAGCAAATGCTCCCATCGGCTTCCCTTACTCCTCGCGAGGAGCAGGAGTACTGGCACCAATGGGGGCACCTTTGAGTTTGCTCTAGCAGGTCTGTACTACACTTGCTAAATCAAACCCCAGAAGATTGACCACAGCAGCATCAATCTTCTGTGTAGTGTAGATGTGCCCTTGATTGCCTACGGGCCCAACAGCTCCCATAGTGGTGTTCAGTTTCTGTCAGCTAGGGCCATTTCTGCTCCACAACAGCCACAGCAAATAAAGGACACCAGAAATGGCAAAATAATGATTTAATAACACTTTGTTAAAAAAGGAAACTGTTTTTAGTGTCTTGGATAATCAGCAGGCCTGCATAATGTACTTGCTTCATTGGGGATTTGTCACAGTTCTCGTTTGCTACACTCTGGAGAATTAAAACAGAAGGTTTCATTTGTGCTCTTGAGGGAGCATGGGGGAAGAGAGGAATTTAAATGACAAATGCATGAATTGCTATGGCGCCTGGGTCATTGTCCAAGAAGAGTGGATTGTTTCTGTGCTAGCTGGTGACATCTACTATTTGATTGTCAAGGGCCAGTGATGGGTCAGCATGAACCCCAAATGCTCTAAAGCAGTGTTTCCCAATTTTATTTGGCCACAGAACCCTTTTCAGAATTTCAAGGAACCCCTAGGTTTGTTAAACAAAACAAAAACAAAAAACAAAAAAAAAGGAGGGGAATCCACTAATGCATGACAATCACATTCCTTCCCCCAGATCCCACCCCTTTGAGACCCCATCCTCTCTGTTCCCCTCCTCTCCATCACTTGCTATCCCCAGCCCTTGTAAACTCGCACTGGGCAAGGAGGCTTTGAGTATGATTGGCTCAGGACACAGATTTGTGATGTGTGGATGGTGCAGGAGTGTTGTGGCAGAAGACTAAGGATGTGGGGATGCAGGAGTTTGGGGATGTAAGAGGCTCAGAACAGGGGGTTCCAGTGTATGATAGGCTCAGATTTGGGGTCAGGTGGTGCAGGAGTGTTATGATGCTGCAGTGAGATGGGGATTTGGCCCCAAGTGAGGGCATTTTGGCCAGGCTTCATTTTTAAATAAAATATTATGTCAAACTCAAAAGGTTTTAGCATTGTCTTTATTTATGAGAGGGACGGGGAACCTGTTTTGAGTCAAGGGTCACTGACCCACAGAAAAGTCAGCTGGGGCCACACAAAGAGATGCAAAAAAACCCCTCCAAAACCGCCAAGCCTCACTAATGTGGTCCCAACTGTGCTGGTGGGAGCAGGGGACAGGGTGCTAGTGGGTGCTGGGGCCGGGGAGAGGGTGCTGCTGGGTGGCAGGATGCTGGCACAGGTGGCGGGGTGGTGGGGCAGGATCCTGGGGTCAGGGACATGGTCCTGCTGGGCACTGGGATGGGTGGCAGGGTGCTGGGGCCAGGGACAGGGTGCTGCTAGGTGCTGGGGACAGTTCTGGTGGGGGCAGGGGACAGGATACTCGTGGGGGGTCTGGGCAGGGGACAGGGGCAGCTGGGACCAGTCCCTGGCAATCCTGCAGCACCTCTGGGTTCCAGGAAGTATGTGACTGCACTTCCCCTTCCCAAACAGCTGGCGTGTGTACTGCCTGAACAGCAGGGGCTGTTGCACTCCAGCAACTTACTTCCACAATGCCGTCCTGCGGGGGGCGAGGGAGGTGCAGGGAGTCCCAGGACAGAGAGCACTGCCTGCACAGTCGGAGCTGTGCAGACCCGGGTCCCCTGACCTCTCCCCGCCCACCACGCAGAAAGGCCATGGAACTACGTTGCCGGGTGCCACAGCCCCAGCTGTTCAGGCAGCGCACGCCGGCTCCTTTGGGGAAGGGAAGTGTTTCCCTCCCCGCTGTGGGTCACAGGAGTCACCCCTGTCCGGCACCCCCCCTAGTGTGCCGGCTGGGAGCAACTGTTCCCCTCTGCCCCCTTCTCGCTACACCTCTGCCTCGCCAGGGAGGAAGGGGAAACAAGTGTGCTGCTTCTTTAAGATGCTGGTTAGCCAGCGCTCTCTCTTTCAGAGGGGGCGGGAGAATGCCGGCTCCTCGCGGAACCCCTACTTTTGCTTTGCGGAACCCCAGGGTTCTGCGGAGCACCAATTGGGAAACACTGCTCTAAAGCGAGTATAAACTCTGGCCTCAAACATACAAGAAGAATTGCTCAGACACATTCTTGAGTCTCCATGGAGCCTCATTGACAACTGCCTGCCTGGTTCTCCCTGCACATTGAAGAAGTAATTCCTTAAATCATCGTCCTCTTCCAATTTAAAATAGCTATTTCCATCTGGACTTGAAAGACAGTTGATATTCTTCCAGAGCCAGGCGCTTTTGTGCACAGACATATCCCTTAGACAGAGCTGTCTACCCTGGTTGAAAATGATCCCTACAGCTTTGTGACATGGGCATATTCTTGATGTTACTATCTGTGTTGACTCACCCTCTCAACACTAATGGTTTTTATATCCGTCATTCTGTAGAATAACACAACTGAAAGAATAATAAAAACCAGTTCCCATCAGTGCAGCCCACTTTCACTTCTGTTTCTTGTCAGTGTTGTGGCAGAGACATGCAGAGCATAGATGACCCAAAGCTGAAAAGTTACAGTACATCCAGAGGAAACAAGTCTAGTCATGCCCTCTCTGCAGTGTCCTTGACTTTTGTAACATTATTTGAACCAGTAATGAAAAGCAAAATTCTAACTGAAGGTAACTTAGATGCAGTGATACATTTCACATGCACATTCTGAGTATGCTTCAGGTATCTATTTTCCAGCGGCTTAAAAGGAAAAGTCACATTCATTCTTTGTTAATATATCATAATTAGAAGATTTACCTGGCATTGCTTCAGGGCAGTGGGCTCGGGGTGGGGTGTAGGAGATAGGGTTGGAGACGAGGAGGGACTATGGGCAGGAGGTTGTTGTAGGGGATGCTAAAGTCAGGGTTGTGGGGTAAGAGGCTCCAGGCAATGGGCTGAATGTGTGTGGAGTGCTAGAGTCAGAGTTCAGGGTTGAGGAGGGGCTGAGGGTAAGGGGCGGTGTATGGGAGTGGTGCAAAACTCAGGGTTGAGAGATGAAGAGGTGCTCGGGGCAGGGGGCCTTGGGTGTGGGGGTGCAGGACCTGGCAGAGGCTGCACCAGCCAGACGACAGCTTCCCAGGCTGGCTGTGACAAGGGCTGTGCTGGTCAGGTGGCAGGCGGGAAGCTTACCTTCACCCCTGCCATCCCAATGGGGTTTGAGCTGTCCCAGTCCCCATCTCTGGCATCTTGCTGTCCCCCTGTGGTCATTACATAGTATAATTGTCCCTGCTAACAACTCCCTCCCTTCCCGTGTTATGAAAAACAATTGCATTCCAGCCACATCCCATTGTCTTGGCACAACCAAACACTGGCCTTGCTTTAAGCTATGGTAAGAGGAAGCTGCATACCCAATTTGGTGGTCCTAGCTCTTAATGTTTAGGAGGAGTTCTTGAACAAACAGATGGACGAACTGACAGACTCTCTCACTCACAGACAAACTCTCTCAAATCTATAGTAGAAGAATTGGCTAGTGTGTATATGTTCAATTGTTCTCGAAAGGATAGAGTTGGGACTGTTCCACTGTGTGTCTTGCCCCATATATTATCTGCATTCTCCATCAGGAGATTCTCCTTTAGCTGAGCTCATAGAGACCCATGCTGTAAAGCAGGAAGAGCTGAGTTTAGGTGTGAGTTGCTGTGATGTTCTGAGTGGTCATAGGGTGAAACAATGGCCATAATCAAGTTTTTAGGTGACCTTTAATTTAATATGCAAATGGTATGAACAGGGACATCAGCTGGCTCGCACACTACCTTCCACATCCTAATGACTTAATCAACCAATCAAACAACGGAGGTGCTAATTGTTCTTATCAGCCTCTTGCAACTATTTGAACCATCTACTCATTGACTCTCTCACTCTCTCTTTTTTTCCCTTTCTCACTCCTTTTTTCTCTTTTTTTCCTTTTTTTCTCTCCTCCCCCGCCTTACCTTGTTGATGCTTGGATCTTGACTTCTAATAATCCGGTCATCTGAAGAAGTGGGCTGCACCCACGAAAGCTCATGATACCATCTACATATTTTGTTAGTCTTTAAGGTGCTATTAGTCTATTTGTTGTTTTTTAAGTTTTTCCTGTTACAGACTAACTCGGCTACCCCTCTGAACCTTTAATTTGCTGTAATGCTTGAATGCAGAGTATCAACTACATGGTCTTCTGCAACAGTTGCTCAGTTGTCCATTCCTCCTTTCCAATGGATCTGATTTTTCCTCTGTAATTGTTCCAGCTATCCATTTCTGCCCCTACAGTATTGTCACATGAATTTTAGAAGCAAACAATAGTGTGGCTCAATTAATTGGCACTTTCTCTTTGTATCCTTCCTCTCCCCTATTGGCAACAGTGCATGGGTGATCATCTCTAGTACAAGGCATTTGCTCTTTGCCATAAGCAACATGCTTGACAAGAAAGTCTTCCAGGGTTCAATGTTTCCTGAGGCTATGATCAAACACTGTCAGAACCCCTCTCTCTTCAGGCATCTGCTCTCAGCTGGGTTGAGTAGAATCCAATGTAGAATAAAGCTAATGAGCAGAAACTTTGAGCTCTAAACAGCACAGTGGAAGGGAAAAGGGGGAGATGGAGACCAGAGAATCTTTGCTGTTTAGGTTTTATAATCTTAGCATCCTTATTAGCATAGCTCAGTTTGATCCTCTGAGTATAGTTGACCACATGCTTATGCAGTCACATAGAGACCGTAACTTGAACACACACAAGCCTGGCACTCCCTCATCCCCCTCCTTCCTGCAAGGGTTGAAGCAGAAGTCTAGTTATCAAAACAACTCAACAGAGTGTGGGTAAGCAGATGAAGCGAACTGGTCAGAACAATCATGCATTGTGCACTCTCTCAGGAGACCAGGCAAGATGAGCAGAAACACTGATCAAATGTCCCCAGTACTACTTAGGTACAATTAGCAATTTTCTGGGGTGGTTCTACCCAGGCATCGGAGGTTCTGTGTGTGCAATTATAAACGCTGTTGCATGTTTGGGGCTGTTAGCTCCAGGTCAAATTGCTCATTATTACAAGGAAAGTGTTGGTTTTTCTCCGTGCACCCTCAGGCTCAGAGCATTGTTTTTAAAGCCCACGGCCCTGCTTAGAAGAGAGTGCCTAGGTAGCCATGAGTGGCAAAATGCAGATTGTCAAGATGTCTTCAGTGGTGCTGGGGAAAAAAATGTGCTTAGCTCCTTCTTCTGTTTTCCTTTTCATAACAGCCTTACAACACCAGCCAATGGGAGAGGAGGAGACCATGGCAGGGTCTTGGCCGTGCTGTTTCTAGGATGCATCATGCCAGTCAGTGTTGTTACTCCCTGCACCTTGAGCACATGGAGTGCAAAGACAGGATTCTGGCCTTTTCCTGAGCAGGTGCACCAGGCAGGGGATGGAGAAGGAAAGGGCTCCTGCGTAGACCAGTTAGAATCAAGCCTCTTATTTAGCTTTTAGATGCCTGCTTCAGGCCTTTCTAGCTTGCTCAACACTAGTAGCTAAGCCAAGACCATCTCTCTTAGTCTATGTCTACACTGCCAGGTTTTTTTCAGCAGAAGATATGCAAACCGCACTCTCATTTGCATATCTTCTGTTGATTCTTTTTGCGGAAGAGGTTTTGCCACTAAAAAGCCCTGTGTACACGGGGCCATTTGTCAGAAAAAAACCCTTTTTCACAAGATCCCGTAAACCTCATTTTTTGAGGAATAAGGGATCTTGCGAAAAAGGGTTTTTTCAACAAATGGCCCCATCTACACAGGACTTTTTAGCAGTAAAACCTCTTCTGCAAAAAGGATCTGCAGAAGATATGCAAATGAGAGCATGATTTGCATATCTTCTGCCAAAAAAAATGGCAGTGTAGACATAGACTCAGTCGCATTTTCTTTGGTGTGCAATGCCGATGCACGGGTGTAACTGAGGGCAGCATTTGGAAATTGGGGGTCAATGGTAAGATTTCCATTGACTTCAGTAGGCTTTGGACTAGGCCCTTGCGGGGCAGGAGCTCGTTCCTCCCCTCCCCCCGCAGCTGGGAGCCTGTGCTGCGGCTTGAGCCTTAGCTGCGCAGCTGCAGACTGGAGCACTAGCTCTAGCTTCCTGCTGGGAGGTGGGGGGGAGGGAGAGGCACGCGTGAATCCCTAGGGCTGCCTCCTGCTTTGGGAGGGGGTGGGGCTGGGCCTGCTCCGCAGAGCCAGGGCTGGGTGGCTAGCCCACTGGGGGCCAGGCTGTGCTGCTCCCCGCAGGCTGTGTGCAGGGTTGGGGAGCCCCTTCCCCAGCAACCTGCTGTGCCCGGTTGGGCTGGAGCCAGCCCTGTGCAGCCCCAGGCTCTGCCTGCCCCAACCCTGGAGCTGCAGCCTGCAGGCAGAGGGCTGGGATGGGCTGGGCAGGGAAGAGATTCTGCCATCTTGGCCCCTCCTTGCCCCAGCTCTGCTCCTGGAGGGGCTGCGAGACCTAGCACTGCTGCCCTGCCAGTGAGTGCGCTGGGGGTACAGGGATGTGGTGGTAGGAGAGAGGTGAAGGAGGATGCGGGGACAGGATGGGAGGGAGCAGGGGTTGCACTGACGGGTATGGGGCAATGCAAAGGATCAGGCTGGGGGGGATCATGGGGCTGTGGGGAGTGAGGCTGTGCAGAGGGAAGATGTGGGGGGGGGGTACACTTTTACTTTGCAGAAGCTGCACTTTCCTTTTACTCCCCACTTCTTTGTCTCCCTCCCCAACTAGCTATTTGGATGCATTTTCAACCTCTCACTTTTTCTGTGTTACTCCCCTAACCCCCTTCCACCCGCAAACTCCCTCTAGTACCCCCACCCCACACCCTCTTCTGCCTAGAGTTGCCAGATAGTTTCAACAAAAATACCGGACACACTTGACATTACATCACAATCTACATTACATCTTATTTAGAAAATACTGAACATTTATATTATCTCATTTATATTTTCTCAATTTGTTTTCCAAACAGAAAGCTCAAATACTGGACTGTTCAGTTCAAAACCGGACACCTGGCAACCCTACTTCTGCCACCAAACTCCCTTTCGGACCCTGCTTTCCTCACCCCGTCCTGCACCCCACCTTCTGCCCAGATCCTGCATCCCCATTCCTATCCCACTCGCTGGCCGCCCTGTCCCACACATTTTTGTTCCCATCCCAGAGCCTCATTTTTTTTCCCATCCCAGAGCCTAAAGGGATCTACATCTACTAACTCCAGAACCCCAGAAAAGTAAATCTGGCCTATGGGAAGCCCTGAATTCACTCCTCCCTGTCCCTTCCCCTCACATTGTGGGGACTGGAGTGCCAGAACAGTGAGGTGTCTCAGTTGGGGGCCACATCAGTGAGGGTTGGGGGTTTTGGGAGGAGACTTTTTGCTTCTCACTTGTGTGGTCCCCAACTGAGTTTTCTGTTGGTCAGTGACCCCAACCCAAAAAGATTTCCCACCCCTACCATAAAAAAAGAAAACATTGAAACCTTTTGTGTAGGACATAATATTTTACTTTATTTAAAATTAAGTTTGATAAACTAACATAAGAAAGTTAAAACCCTTAATCTGTTTAATCATTTAAATTAAACCATTCTCCCCAGCTGCAGCACTAGCAAAATGGCTCGGGGCATAATTGTGTAATTAATGGTGAGTTTCCATTAGCAACTGGTAGTCCACGGAAAGGTTTGCATTGACCCAGGTGGTCCACGAGGTGTGAGGCGGAGAGAGCCCCTCCCCCCCTTGAGAGAACGGCACAGTCCAGGGTAGGAGGGTTAAATCTTGGCACGCCACTTCAGAAAAGTTGCTGACCCCCTTGACTAGAATGTAGCTTTTCCTCTCCAAGCCCTGGAAAATCAACCGAAAGGAGTAAAGAGCAGGGAACCCTTCTGTCTGTCTGTAAAGTCAACATCTGTAACTCCACCACATCCAAGAAGCGTCATTTCTACAGCCCCTTCTCTGAGAGTTGCCTCTCCTTTATAACTGTTTTTCCATGTGCAGTCACCAGAGGGGGCTCTCTGCCTTTACATGCAGATCAAGCCTCATGCATGCCATAGTTTGACTGATTGTTACATAGTGCATGGGGGGCTGCAGGGGTTTGGGTAAGAGCCGTGCTCAGTCGTGCAGAGCTCTGACACTGAGCACAAAGAGGAGACAGGGCTGATGCTGACAAAGTTGTTGTCATTCTTTAGGAGGAAAGCTGCGGCTTTGCTCAGTTTCACCAGGGCAGTAATTCGGGAGCCAGCCCTGTTGCCTTTCATGATCAAAAAGGTAGATTCATATTCAAATGGTCCCAGCTAGTTCAGGCAGCTGAGTTGCAGCACTAGCTAGTGAATTAAACCCAGCTGCCCCCAATCTTGTTTCAGTAATTGCACTGATCTCAAAACGCTTTATGAAGGAAGTCAAACACCATTATTTCCCTGGGGCAAACTGAGGCAGAAATAAGAAACTTGCCCAAGGCCACAACCCAAATTAGAGTTAAGAATAGAAACCAGGTCTCCTAACTCCCACACCATGTACCTGTCCTATAGTCTTGCCTTGATGGGCAAAGAGAGTGAGTTTCGATTGTGTTAGCTGACTCAAGTTACCGTAACATGAAGGAAAGATAAGAACATAAGAACGGCCGTACTGGGTCAGACCAAAGGTCCATCTAGCCCAGTAGCCTGTCTGCCGACAGTGGCCAGCGCCAGGTGCCCCAGAGGGGGTGGACTGAAGACAATGATCAAGTGATTTGTTTCCTGCCATCCTTCCCCAGCCTCTGACAAACAGAGGCCAAGGACACCATTTCTATCCCCTGGCTAATAGCCTTTTATGGACCTAACCTCCATGAATTTATCTAGCTTCTCTTTAAACTCTGTTATAGTTCTAGCCTTCACAGCCTCCTCTGGCAAGGAGTTCCACAGGTTGACTACGCGCTGTGTGAAGAAGAACTTTCTTTTATTAGTTTTAAACCTGCTACCCATTAATTTCATTTTAATTAGTTCATTATGGGAACTAATAAATAACTTTTCTTTATTCACCCTCTCCACACCACTCATGATTTTATATACCTCTATCATATCCCCCCTCAGTCTCCTCTTTTCAAAGCTGAAAAGTCCCAGTCGCTTTAGCCTCTCTTCATATGGGATCCGTTCCAAACCCCTAATCATTTTAGTTGCCCTTTTCTGAACCCTTTCCAAGGCCAAAATATCTTTTTTGAGGTGAGGAGACCACATCTGTACACAGTATTCAAGATGTGGGAGTACCATAGTTTTATACAGGGGCAGTAAGATATTCTGGGTCTTATTTTCCATCCCTTTCTTAATAATTCCTAACATCCTATTTGCCTTTTTGACCGCTGCTGCACACTGTGTGGAAGTTTTCTGAGAACTCTCCACGATAACTCCCAAGATCTCTTTCCTGATTTGTCGTAGCCAAATTAGCCCCCATCATACTGTACGTATAGTTGGGGTTTTTTTTCCAATGTGCATTACTTTACACTTATCCACATTAAATTTCATTTGCCATTTTGTTGCCCAATCACTCAGTTTGGTGAGATCTTTTGAGTTCTTCACAGTCTGCTTCTGTCTTGACTATCTTAAACAGTTTAGTATTATCCGCAAACTTTACCACCTCACTGCTTACCCCTTTCTCCAGATCATTTATGAATAAGTTGAACAGGATTGGTTCCAGGACTGACCCTTGGGGGACACCACTAGTGACCCCTCTCCATTCTGAAAATTTACCATTTATTCCTACCCTCTGTTTCCTGTCTTTTAACCAGTTCTGAATCCACGAAAGGACCTTCCCTCTTATCCCATGACAATGTAATTTACAGAAGAGCCTTTGGTGAGGGACCTTGTCAAAGGCTTTCTGAAAATCTAAGTATACTATATCTACTGGATCCCCCTTGTCTGCATGTTTGTTAACCCCTTCAAAGAACTCTAATAGATTAGTAAGACATGATTTCCCTTTACAGAAACTGTGTTGACTTTTGTCCAACAAATTATGTTCTTCTACAGGCCTGACAATTTTATTCTTTACTATTGTTTTGACTAATTTGCCCGGTACTGAAGTTAGACTTACCGGTCTGTAACTGCCAGGATTGCCTCTAGAGCCCTTTTTAAATATTGGTGTCACGTTAGCTATCTTCCAGTCATTAGATATGGAAGCCGATTTAAAGGATAGGTTACAAACCACAGATAATAGTTCTGCAATTTCCCATTTGAGTTCTTTTAGAACCCTTGGATGAATGTCATCCGGTCCCGGTGATTTGTTAACATTAAGTTTTTCTATTTGTTCCAAAACCTCCTCTAATGACACTTCAATCCAGGACAGTTCCTCAGATTCATCACCCACAAAGGACGGTGCAGATTTGGGAATCTCCTTAACGTCTTCAGCCGTGAAGACTGAAGCAAAGAAATCATTTAACTTCTCCACAATGGCTTTATCGTCCTTGATTGCTCCTTTTGTATCTCGATTGTCTAGGGGACTCACTGTTTTTTTAGCAGGCTTCCTGCTTCTAATGTACTTAAAAAACATTTTGCTATTGCTTTTTGAGTTTTTGGCTAGCTGTTCCTCAAAATCTTTTTTTGCTTTTCTTATTACATTTTTACACTTGATTTGACAGTGTTTATGTTCCTTTCTATTTATCTCACTAGGATTGGACATCCACTTCTTGAAAGATGCCTTTTGTCCTCACTGCTTCTTTTACATGGTGGTTAAGCCACGATGACTCTTTTTAGGTCTCTTACTATGTTTTTAATTTGGGGTATACATTTAAGTTGGGCCTCTATTATGGTGTCTTTAAAAGTTTGCAGGATTTGGCTCTAGTCACTGTGCCTTTAATTTCTGTTTAACTAACCTCCTCATTTTTGTGTAATTCCCCTTTTTGAAATTAAATACCAGAGTGCTGGACTGCTGAGGTGTTCTTCCCACCACAGGAATGTTAAATTTTATTATATTATGGTCACTATTCCCAAGCAGTCCTGTAATAGTTACCTCCTGGACCTGATCCTGCGCTCCACTGAGGACTAAATCGAGAATTGCCTCTCCCCTTGTGGGTTCCTGTACCAGCTGCTCCAAGAAACAGTCATTTAAGCCATTGATAAATTTTATCCCTGCTTCTCTTCCTGAGGTGACATGTACCCAGTTAATATGGGGATAATTAAAATTCCCCATTATTATAGAGTTTTTTATTTTGGTAGCCTCTCTAATCTCCCTTAGCATTTGAAGCATAGGCTAAACTGCATTGAACCCCTATTAACTGCTACCCTTTGTAGACATTAGCTTTGTTCCGTTCCTCTGGAACGTTTCCAGGGTTCTAAGATTTGTTAAAAATAGCATTCATGCATCAGAGGGCCCCTTGGCTAATTCTTTTAACACTCCTGAGCAGTGTTCCCTGTAAGCTGAGCACTTGGGTGGCTAGCCAGGAGAGAGTCAAATGTCACCCAGCTGATAAGCAGAGCTCCTACAGCCGGAAACATATGTTTCTACTGGTGGTGCACATCTGCACATGCCTGGGAAAAATTAGAGGGAGCATTGCCCCTGGGTGCAAAAGAAGAGGAAGGGGGGATTTGATAGCAGCCTTCAACTACCTGAAGAGGCTGTTCACAGTAGTGACCGATGGCAGAACAAGGAACAATGGTCTCAAGTTGCAGTGGGGGAGGTCTAGGTTGCATATTAGAAAAAACTATTTCACTAGGAGGGTGGTGAAGCACTGGAATGGGTTACCTAGGGAGGTGGTGGAATCTCCATCCCTAGAGGTGTTTAAGTCTCAGCTTGACAAAGCCCTGGCTGGGATGATTTAGTTGGAGTTGGTCCTGCTTTTAGCAGGAGGTTGGAGTCGATGACTTCCTGAGGTCTCTTCCAGTCCTATGAAACGATGATTCTAAGTTATCTGCTTCTGCTGCTTTTAAGAGGTTTGCTTTAATATAGGTAGTTGCTATTCAATAGCCTCCCTAGTTACAGATGAAATGGGAGGTATTTTATTAGCTTCAGAGTGGTTGCCGAGTTAGTTTGTAACAGGAAAAACTTAAAAAAACAACAAATACAGCCGCTCTCCGAGTTACGAACAAGTTACGGACCAGCACTTGGTCCGTAACTCGAACTGTTCGTAACTCGGACCCCACTGAGTTACAAGCGACCGCGCTGTTCGTAAGCGCGGGTCGTGTTCGTAACTCGGGGACCGCCTTTACGACCGCTCCATGGGAGCTTTGGTCGTAAGTGCGAACGGTCGTAACTCGACCATTCGCAACTCGGGGAGCGGCTGTAGTCTGGTAGCACTTTAAAGACCAACAAAACATGTAGATGATATCATGAGCTTTCGTGGGCAGAGCCCACTTCTTCGGATGGCTTGGTTCTAGACATCCAACACTCTGGTCATCTGAAGAAGTGGGCCGTGCCCACGAAAGCTCATGATACCATCTACATGTTTTGTTAGTCTTTAAAGTGCTACCAGACTATTAGGTATTTTATTGTAAGATCTGAATACATTATATTACGTGTTTCCAAATATGATACAAATATATGTTCTTTGAATACTTTTGCCTTTTCTGCATCATCACTAACCACTTTATCATCCTCTCTGGTACTGGCCTAGTACCATTGCTAGGATTTGTTTGTTTGTCCCTGATATACATAAAGAATTCTCTCTTATTGTCCTTAACACTACTAGCCATTAATTGTCTGGGCAATACCTTTAGCTTCTCCATGAGTCATTGGCATTTCCCAGCTGCTCTTTGTACTCATAGCTATAAGCTTCCTGTTTTTCCATTTCTTAGACAAGGTGGGTGAGTGAGGCAATATTTTTATTGGGCCAACTTCTGTTGGTGGGGCAGACAAGCTTTTGAGCTTGCACAGAGCTCTGCTCCAGATCTGGGAAAGGTTCTGTGGCCTGGGCTTCACTAGAAAATTAAATCAGTCACTCAGGGGTATATAAAACCCACAACCCTGCCTTACCCCCAGTGTAGACAGTGCTAGGCAGATAAAATAATTCTTCTGTCAACTTTCCTAGCCCTCTAAGCGAGGTGGATTTCCAACACCTACAAGGAGATCCCTCCTATTAGTACCGGTAGCATCTACACTGAAGTGTTGCAGCAGTGGTACAGCTGCGTTGCTGTAGCATTTCATGGGTAGCCCTCAGAGAGTCACAGCTACATACAAGGTCAAACATATTGTTTAGCTTAAGGAGTTAGCACATATTATAAGGAGAAAGTAGCCACCACTGCAGTCGTAGGACCTCTGCAGACATAGGACAAAAAAACCTTAACAGTCTTATAGGACAAGAAAGGGAGGTTAGTGGGTAACAGATTGTTGTAACAAGCCACAAACCCAGGGTCTTTATTAAGTGATTTTCCATATCTAGCAGAGTTATGAATTAAGCTCCCAGGCTGGTCTTTTGGAGGTGTTGTGCAGGTTTCAAGGATGGAAACTGAGTGGTCAGATATGGAACGGTCTTGGCTCTGGGAAGTGTTCATCCCCATGGGGTGGTGGTTTTGTCCTGTATTGTTTTTCTGTGTGAGTTCACTCAAGAGCAGTCATTGTCCGGTTTGCCCCATGCAGTTGCTATTGGGGCACTCAGCCTCAGTGCACTGGATTGAGGAACACTCAGAGGCAACTGGTGAGGGGGGAATCAGGGAGCCAACGGGCATGTGACTCCCCTCTCCATCCCTGCCTCTGTTCTGCCCCTCTCCTTCTGTTCTCCGCCCCTACTCGGCCTTTCCCTCCAGCCAAGCAGCCTGGGAGAACAGCAGGGTCATGGGGCTGGTGCCAGCAGCAGGGATCCACCCCGCCACACACACACTCAAGAGCAGCGACAGGGGAAGTGAAGCAAGGCAGCCCCAGCTGCTTTGCTCCCCCAGCCACGTCACTCTGCTCCTGCTGGCAGTGCAGGGCAGTTACACCCCCTGCCCCAGAGCGGTATGGCTGGGAGAGCAAAGCAGCTGGGGCCATCTTGCTTCGCTTCCCATCACCGTGGCCGGTAAGTGTGGAGGGAGATGGATCCCTGCTGCGGGTACCAGGCCCCTCTCCCCGCTAGTTGCCCACTGGCTGGGGGCTGGCCCCTCCCACCCACAGAATTTGGTGCATGTGACCCCTCGTATCCTCCCACCCTTTGCACATCGCCCCTGGGTACACTATACATTGCGATAGGCATGTGGATGCAACCTTTCTGCCCTGTGGACTTGGCAGCAACATGGGGCAGGTTTAATATCTCGGGGCTCCTCTTAACAATACAGAAGAGAACCAGCACGAGCCCCCACCCAGCAATCTGGGAAAACTCAACCCCAGCCCTAGGTGCCTCAAGAGGCAATACCTCCCCTCTTGCAAGCACTGAGTCTATGGGTAACAGAAGGTTTAATAAAAGGGTAATGGGACCCAGCGTTAGTCTGGGAAAACACCACAACTACATTCAAAAGCACACAGCCATAAGAAAAACCCAAAACCCACTGTGTGCAGGGCAGGGGATTTTTGGCTTCAGTATCCCACCTTGCCATGGGAAAGTCTGACAAACAAATGTCTATTAACACATCACTCCCCCTCTCCCTCCACTGTCCACTCACAGTTGGTGGTCCTTGGCTAGCAAAGTTCAGAGGTGTGTTTGCAGGGGCTCACCTCCCACCCCAGAAAAAGGGGAAGGAGTGTCAATCAGTGTCTCCAAAGTCATTGTACACATCTGCAGTTGGCTGTTTGCTGCTTTTCTTTGCTGGACTGGTTGCTTGCTGCTGCAGCAGCTTTTCTGTGCCACAGCTGGTTGCATGCTGCTGCCACTTCTTCAATGCTCTGCTCTGCAATGCTCTGCTCTTCACTCAGGGCTTTAGTGATTTCAGCTTCTACTACGTCTACACTACAAGCCTCTTCCACAATAGAAAATACAAATGGAGCGCTTGTTTGCATATGTCGCGCTCTCATTTGCAATTCTTCCTCAGATCCCTTTTGCGCAAGAGGTTTTTGCGCAAAAAGGCTTTGTGTAGACGGCTCCCTTTTGTGCAAGAGCCTTTCTTCATTTTCAGAATATGATCTGAAGAAGTGGGTCTGCCCCACGAAAGCTCATCACCTAATAAACTATCTTGTTAGTCTTTAAAGTGCCACATGACTGCTTTTGTTTGTTTTACCAAGATTAGACTAACATGGCTACCTCTCTCCTACTTAACAAGTGAGGTTCGGTTTAGGGTGACCTCCGCAATCAGGACAGACTAAGTACTGTACAGTTCTGCTGCCCTTTACTCACACAGTGCGGATAACAGCATGTCACTACCCCACACTCAGTTACTGCAGCGATCTGTAACCTAGCACCAGCCCAAAGTGATCATTTTGGCAAAGCAGCTCCACCATGCTGCAGATCTAGGCAGAGTGGGCATGTCTATGCAAACACTGTTCCTGACATCTTTTCCCCCCAGCTCATCACTAGATGGCAGGAGAGAGCTCATTTACACCCTGCTTTCATGTAGGATCCGGGCATCTTGAAAGGTGTGTTTTGGGGAGCGTTGGCTATCATAGCAATGAGATACACCTGCAGGTTTCATAGCTGTTGTTCTGGCAGGGTCTGGTGCCATGCTGATTTGCCGTGTCCTGTTTCAGTCCTTGTGCATTGGGAAACACAGCAAGAAACATCCCTGGCTAGGGTTGCCAGATGGTTTCAACAAAAATACCGGGCACACTTGACATTACATCACAATCTGCATTCAGGGCCGGCCCACAACATTTTGGCACCTAGGCAGGGAGCTCAACAAATGCCCCTATGCCCAGGAGCAGCCCAAGGCCGCCTGCAGCAGCTGGTGCCCCAGGCGGAAGGTGCAATCGGCGCCCCCACCTGCACGGCCGTCAATGGCCGTGACGTCATCATCGGGCGCCTGGACCGGCGGCGCCCTAGGCAACTGCCTAGTTTGCCTAGGCTCACGGGCCGCCCCTGCCCATGCCCACTCACTTGGGCCAACACTTTGAAAGGTCTCAATTCTCTGGGTCCTAGTGGCGCCCCCGCCCCCACACAGTCTGGCACCTGAGGCGGCCTCCTCAGTTCGCCTCATGGTAAGGCCAGCCCTGTCTACATTGCATCTTATTTAAAAAATACCGGACATTTATATTTTCTCAATTCGTTTCCCAAACAGAAAGCTGAAATACTGGACTGTCCGGTTCAAAACCGGACACCTGGCAACCCTACTGGCTGCTCCAGTAGAACAAAACAGCTCAGTGTGCAGCTGTGTGCAATTTGGAAATGCTGTAAAAGAAACAGCAGCACTTTACTGGCAGCTCTAGTGAGTCATTACATGCAAGGAGCGCAAGGAACTCTAGAACCTAACGGTGTGTTTGGCAATACTGCCACCTAGGGGAGAAGAAACAGTTGAATTAAAGTGGTTAGAAGCCTGAGCTTGCATTATAAATGGTATAAAACCCCAAGTGCTGCGTTTTCACTCCCCTGCAGTGTACTTTGGCGTAGCTATGTTCCTGCACCCAGCATGGCCAAGAGTAAGAACACAACCGATCCAGTTTACAGTTTCTAATTCTGAGAAGCTGGCTCAGACCATGCGAGATGGTAATATTTTTTGCTAACCCCCATTTGCTAAGAATCATATGAGATTCTGTGCGATTACAAAGTTCACAGAGTGCATTAGGCACCAGATCTTTTGGAAGCTCTTTCCCCTTCCAAAAGAAAATGTGCCCTCCCACACAGATTTGGATCTAGTTTTGATCCTCTATATCTCTCAGCTAGACTGATAGAACAGGCTCTGTCTAGGTGACTAGAAGGTCTGGGTGACCCTGACCTCCTGATTCAGTGGTTCCCAACCACCAGTCCATGGATCAGTGATGGGCTGCGGCCTGGGGCTGGTGCGCACCACCCAGTGCCTCTCCTCCCGCTGTGGCTGTTGGGAGAGGCATGTCCTGCCCTACCTCTCAGCCAACCAGCACCGGACAGGGGCAGGTCTCCTCCCGGATGTGGAAGAGCAGTTCGCTGTGTGGCGGGAGGGCTGTGTGGAGCCCGGCACAGCAGCCTTAGAGCAGCCATGACCTGGGCAGCAGCACTCAGATGGTGGCTGGGAGGCAGTGAAGGGCTAGGTGAGGGGAGCGGGGCAAGCACTGGAGGATTCTGTGGCTGGGGGATTCTGGGGGTGGGGGCCTAAGAGGCAAGGGGCTGACACTGGGGGGCTCTGAGGCAAAGCCAATAGTGGGGTGGGGCTAGTACTGGGGGGCTCTAAGTGTCAGGGGCTGACATTGGGGGGCACTGGGGCAGGGCTAGTAGTGGGAGACTACGGGGATAGGGACAACAGAGAAATTCAAACTAAGATATGTCAACTCCAGCTATGCCATTCACACAGCTAGAGTTGCATATTTTAGTTCAACTTTGTCCCCCATTATAGACATGGCTTAATAAGTTTTCAAGCAACAGTTTTCATATTTTGCCTACCTGTACAGGTTGTTATCCATGGAAGTACTTTTTCTTTGGGTTGTGTGTGTAGGATGAAATTGAAGTTTACCCTCTTTTACCGATAAAAATCTAATCCTTCCAAGTCTAATCATAGACAAGACAGACAATACACTCGTTACTCACAACTCCCATTGAAGTCAATTAAATATGAGGGTACTCCACTATCTTTCAGGAAGCCCATGCAGAATTGGTTTGTAAGGCCAGGTTCACACTAGGGGGCAATGTCAAACTAAGGCATGTAACTCCATGGAGTTGACGTATCATAGTTCAACTTGCTGTGGTGTCCCCACTGAACGGGGGAGGGGTTGACAGTAGATACTCTCCTACAGACTTCCCTTACTCTTCTTGCTCTGGTGGAGTACTAGAGTCTATGGGAGCATGATTTACTAGACCCCCTAAATTGACCCTGTAGCCTTAAGTGTAGACAAGGCCTTAGATTGTGTTTGGGAGACGTTATTTCTCATCTTCAACACCCTGCCAAGTGTTTAATGCCAGTATACTCTTGTTTTGAGTGCTCCTAACAAAGCCTCATATTTTTAAATAAGTTACTTTATTATAACTTTTAATAAGTTATTTTTAAATGAGTTAAATATGATCCTTGGTTACTTTTGCAGAGTGGGTTGGGTTTTGGTTATTACTGGTTGTTCTTTAACATAGAAAAAAATTGGCTATTTTTGAAAACTGGAGGGTTAAAATGTTAGCGTAATGGTCAGCATGGAAGAATTCACAAAAGTGGGAATTGTTTTAATTGTCAGTGGTTGGAGGGGGCAGGCAGGTTTCATCTGCTAGGCTGGTAACAGTCTAGATTAGAAGGAGAGACAGTTATGTTGTAAATGTTGGAATGCTCTTGATGTGCTAAATAAGCCTGCACAAAACCATTGACTCTACCACTGTATACTACTATACTATCGTTTTCTGCAGTGATGGCTTAAGGGAGGAGCACATGTGCTGCTGATGACTATTCATATGTTGCTTCTTTGGCCTGAGCAATTAGCCAATATTCAGGGCCAATATTTAGGGTTGTGAGGAGGCAAAATTGATTATACAAATCAGGTACATTCTTTGGTGCAATCTTATATAGTAACAAAGAATGTATTCAAAGCCCGCTTTGCCTGAACACATTAAGAAACTCAGGAATCCCTAAGTCTGTCTCACCAGCAACTTCTGTACTTTAAAAGTTCTTTTTGTGTCCTAGCAAGGTCACATTCACACACTGCTTCTTTCACATTCTGCCTCTAACACTACCTGGCTGCCAAACCAAACTGTTAATCCTTGTGTTGGCAATCAAAGCCTCCACCACAGGGCTTAACTCTGATCCGACCTCACCATGTGGCCCATCACCCTGGATAGTAGCCTCCGCTGTTTTCACCTATCTTACTATGTAAATGGTGCTTAACTCATCCTTCCACTAAGTCTGAAAAAAGAGGGGTTAGCACACCCATGGGCTTTAATGAGATCTGTGATGATCTTTGGACCAAAGAGCCACTTGATGACAGTCATTAGCACCTTTCCCCATAACATAGTGTCTCCTAGACCCAGAAATTCCCTTGGCATCGCTAATCAGCACCAGCTCCTATGGTACTTAAACCCACAGGGTAAACTCCTAGCTGCACTGATGTTAATGACAAGATTCCCACTGACTTCAAAAGAGCCCAGACTCCTCCGATAGTCTTTTGGCCTAGAGACCTGAAGTACTAATGGTTGAATCATAATGATGGGCTATAAGCATCTGAGAAGGGAGGAGTTTATTTGCAATGGAAGTACTCATGCAGCCTTAGGGGCTAATTCTTCCTTGATGGGCATTCCCCTTAGGGTTAAAAGGAGTTATGTGCTCTGCATAGATCCCTGGTGTTTGGGGGAAGGAGAAGAAGATGACCCCTAGCTAGCTTCAGTCTCATGTCCCTCTTCCTGAAAGTTCTAGGCCACGTGTACACTACAAATAAGTTAACTTATGTATGTGGTAGTTAATTTACAGCCACCACAGTAAGTATTGTGGTTTGTCATGTGCACCCAATCATCCTGTTGGTGGAGATGCACATCCTCACCAGGGACCTTGCACCAGGGCTACTAGAACAGGTGGAGGGGGGGGGGACAGGTAGCCTACCACTTTTTACTGGCCACACAATGGGGCAAAGGGGCAAAGAGGAGCAAGTGGGGGTAGGGTTGGGGGGGAAGAGGCAGCATGAAGTTTTGGCCTCAGGGGAACAAGCAGTACAAAGGTGAGGATCTGGAGGAATGGGGGGTGCGAGGGGTGAGGACTTGGGGAGGAGGGGCAGCACAAGGGCAGGACCTCAGGAGGAACTGGTGCCCCCCACACACACTCTTAGGGAGTTTCTGCTGCTCCTGACTTGCACCAGCTTAAGAGGAGCAGTATGGGGGCTGAGAGAGCCCTGGCTCCCAGCTGGGCTGCTACCCAGACTCTCAGCTCCCTGCTCCCCACAGAGCTCCTAGCTGGAGCTTGGCTGCCAGCTGAGCTCTCAGCTCCCTGTCCCCCATGGAAGGGAGCTCCATGCGAAGCAGGGACCTGAGTAAGGGCTCCAGCTGGGAACGCTGTGAGAAGCCCACAGCCTGGGATTGCAGTGCTGGGCAAGTGAAGCTTCAGCTGTCAGCACTGCTGGGGCTCACAGCTGGAACATACACACACACACCTGCTCAGTTTCAAAACAGAGACCCTACCAGCGATGAAATACTTGTCACTCTCACAGCCCTGGCTGGCAGCCACCCTGGCAGCCAACAGATGGTGCAAATACTATGCTGACCTAAGCCTTATGCTTCTTGTGGAGGAGGATTTACTGAGCATGCATTAGCAGGCTAGTTCCAGTGACCAGAGGAACACTGGAGTGTGTAAGCTTTGGGTTGATGTAAGTTGCCTTACATTGACTTAACTTTTTAGCGAGTGATTGGGAAAATAAAAAGATGTCTGATGGCTGGAAAACATTTCCTGTTACTACCACCGATCCCCATGCTGGGAGAACATGTTTTTAGTAATGTGTTTGTGCTGCTAGCATATGGAAGTGCTAATAAAAAAAAGATTTAAATCCAACAAATCCTTTATTGCACTAAGGACAGTTTCAAAATATTACAGAGAATCAGTTTGTCAGTCTGTCTTCAATGTGCTCCTAAAATCCAAGATGAATGAATTTCCGCTCTGCTTTTTAGCCTGCAGCAGCAGCAGCTCAATAATGATTTACATCTGCATTGCCAAATTCCACAAACTGGCTTCAGAAGTTTTCTAAGGAGCATGGAATCAGCATAAGTCTATTGCTGAGTTTTTAACATCACTGTCACTAACTGATCAGGCAGAACGTATGTTTCCTGAGCCTTTCACAATACAGAAATATGATTATGTTTTCTTAGAGTAAAGTTCTTCACTTTCACTAGGTAGTTGTTCATTGACTCAGTATAAAAGATGTTGAATGTGTAACTATCAAAAATGATCAGGGCCAAGTTCCATTGTGAATTAATTTCTGAGAAGAACATTCGGGATCTATTAGGCCAGTAGCCTGTAAGTGACCCAAAGAGCTTAGTTTTTCAAGCCAATCAATTGGTATCCAGCTGCCAATGGATTGTGCAGATTCTTTTTTCTTCCAGAAAAACAGTTTATTTAACTCAAACAACTGGCTGCAGCATGGGGGTGCAACTGCTCAGAAGTGTGGTGAATTCCATTTTCTTTTTTGTCTCTTAGCACATAGAATGTGTATTCCCATATTTACTGTGAATACCTAGTAACAACTCATGGGTAGTTTCTGAAGAGGTAGAACAAAAATAAAGTCTCTCTAATAGTCCAGACATTGATATGTACAAATGTGATGACCTCAAGAATAACAATTTACCCATGCTATCTGATGCAGAATTCAGCTTCCCACAGATTGGGCTTCCAAGTGCCATGAGCACATCAGGCTCATGATCAAATCCCTCCACTCCATGTCAGCTTCCAATGCCAGATGTAGGCTTTGATCCTAATTTTCTGGTCATTTAATGAATTGAGCCCCAGCTACATTAATGACCAAATTTCAGAATACAAACAATTATTAACAGCTGTAATCCCTAGGGGAGGCCACAAAGTTTAATATATGCTTTGTTGAAGTGAGGCCATGTACCCAAGAACTTCAAGGAGTCCTACAACAAAACCATAGAAGACAGGACATGATACTGCTGATTTTTCTGCAGTAAAAAAAACCCAAAAATGCTTTCTCTTTCCTTTTAAAAAAGGAGACATTCCAGACCTTTTTACATCATAAAGCATACAAAAAGATAAAAGCCCATTCTTCAATGACTTCTTTGTGACTCACTTTAAATCAGGTAACACAACTTATAAGGAAGATGGAACATTTTATATGAATATACTCCTCAATGCACTTAACAGTTCTTTGCATGCTTTTACAGTTTATTATTTTAGGGCGTGGACTGCTTATAACTCAAAAGTGAACTTTTCCCCTGGATCAAGAGCAATACATATTTCTGAAACATTTCCCTTGAATGAAGCTGAAAAATATCTCACTTCCAATAAAATCATACTCCATAAATCTGTAGACTACACAATCCTATTACTGTTATTACACATTCACTGCTCCTTCCAAGACAAATGGTTCAAGTACAAAGCAAAGTATTATACAATGCCATACCAGGAAAGAAACTAACTCGCAAGAACTTACTGATTTACATTTATATGCAGTTTATGCACCAGGTATAACAATGACACTTTCCATTCAAGAATCTCAAAGGGCTTTACAAAAAAGTCATTCATAACATTTTCAGCTTGGGGGAAAAAAAGGTAGTTTTTGGTGGAACATTTTTTTCAGCAAAAAAAAAAATTGTCCCCAGCTATAATTATTACTACAGCAGGTTAAAAAAATGGTATTTGTT
The DNA here is from genome assembly GCA_019425775.1 of Rafetus swinhoei. Lineage (NCBI taxonomy): Eukaryota > Metazoa > Chordata > Testudines > Trionychidae > Rafetus > Rafetus swinhoei. The sequence continues at coordinate 29,177,253 of CM033440.1, forward strand.
TCAACGTCAAGATTCCAAGTGGCATCTTTTCTCCTCACACCTGGCTCTTATACTATCTAACTGCTAATCCCTATGTCTAAATTATTACATTTCACAACAAAATATGGAACACAGGTGCAGGAGCTGAAATGCCAGCTGTGTGCTAGTACCTCTGGGTACCACAGAAGTATAAATGGCAGCTCCTAGTGATGCATTTTGTTGTATGTTCAACACATCAAACCACCTCTACACTCTTCACAAGCAGTTTCTCACTTGCCAAGAGCATGAACTTAAGGCTTGCTGGAAAGAAAATTAATGTCCATCTGCATCTTGTCTGATGAGCTAAGTGGATTCTTATTTTAAACTTAAACAACTTTTGGAGGGAAGTCTTGCTGGAAAAGATGCAGAACAAAACAAAGCAAAAATCTGTCCACTTCTTTCAGAAGTAATGCTGCTGTTGCTATGGCAACTTTCTGAGTTGTTGCCGAGAGCCCTTCCTTGGGCTCTCTCCTGCTTTGACAATGTGCAAATCATAAGCATCAATGCATGTATTAGTATGTGAATTTCACAGGATCAAGGTTCACTGGCAAGGGTTAAAAAGCTAATTCATTAATAACATAACAAAAACACGCAGAATTAGACCCCAACAGAGCAATAAGTTCCCTTTGGGTACAGAGGTTGCAGTTTTGCCAACTCCAAGCACTCAGAATTGATGAATCCCCCAAATCATGAAATTGACTTCAAAATCATGAGATTTTAAAAATAATAAATGTTGGTTATTTCTTATTTGGAATCTGGTATTTGAACCCTTAGGGTACACGCTCTCAAACTTTTGGAGGCTAAACACTTTTATTTTTAAATGAAATCTTAGATTATCACATAATCACATGATTCAAGGAGCTGGGATCAGGTGTTTCCAGTATAAAAGCAGCAGAAAGCTGGAAGGTGGGAGGAGTCTCTTGTGGCTATGCCTGAAGAGAGTAAAATGGAGCCCTGAGAACTGAATCAATGGAACCCTAGGCACAGAAGGTTTAATTTCCTCTGGATTACATGGAGTTTCAGAAGGCCTGAACAAGGGGAGAATAGAAGCAGAGCACTGCATGGGCTCTGCTAGCCATGAGGGGGCGCTCTAGAGGCAGCAGGTGGCAGTTCTCTCTTACCCCCAGTTTAAAATGTAGCTATTCCCTTGTCTTCCTACATGTTTGTACACCCAGTGCATCCTCCCATCCTGACTGAGGGCTCTGGGTACTACCTCAGTGCTTCTATTAATAAAAAATTGACCATGGAATAAGAGAGCTACCCAGTGAGATTGCTTTGCTGTTTACATGTACGATATTGAGGTCTATGTACAAGACATATTTTGGTCCTTTATATGGAGTAAATGTAGCTTCCCTGTAGCTGTTAAAAATGTACTAGTCTTTTACTTACAAATATTTCAATTACTATTGAAAAAGTAAAAGTGACATGAGCACAATGCATTCCTAATAAAAACACATGAAGCAAAAATTGTTAAACTCTCACTTAAAATTAAAGAAATTAAAATGACCTATTAGAAAAATCATTACTAATAACAAGTCATGTTTTTTAAAGACATTAATACACATTATGCAAAGAAGGCCAGATGTAAAATGGGTATAAAATACAGGTGCAAAATGGTGTCATTTCATTGCCTTGACTGGAGCTATGCCAATTTATACCAGCTGTAGTTCTCTCCCCCCGATATTTGATCACATTCAGCACCCAGCTATCCAAGTGAGAAAATGAACTCAGATCAAAACCTTTTTACTCAGATACGCCCGCTCCCCTTAGACTTTTAGCAACATTATTTTGATTTACAGTAAAGTATGAACATTCTTTAATGCACATTCTTTAAATATTGAACATTCTGAACAGGATGAACATTCTTCAGAATATGAACATTACTCAAAGTCAGTGCATGAAATTGGTATCACAAAGTTGTGCTTGGATTCTGTTGCTTCCTCTGCCCCTGACCTGGGACAAATCACTTTACCTCTATTTCTTTTCCCCATCTCTTATCTGTTTTGTTTGTAAGGTCTTTGGGGACAGGGCTGCTTATGGACAATGCCTAGCATGGTGAGGCCCCAATCTCAGCTGGACCTTCCGGGTGCTACCTTCATATACATAAAAATGCTAATAATCTTGATGTAGGCTCTCCCACACTACCTTTTTGGCTATGGGAGTAAGCCAAAGCTATTTCTGTAAAGGATAGGCTTATTTGATTAGAACAAGCTACAAGATTTCAGTTACTGTAAGCGCCTGGGGACAGAACCTGTGCTTACAAAGCTCCTTGTGGCTTGTAATTGTAACCAGAAATTTAATAAAATAAGCATCACGAATGAGCAAAAAGGTACTTTGGGCCAAAAACAACTGTTTTCAGATAAAACGATACATTTGTTCCAAAGAAGTGGAAATACTGCCCTTCTCACCCTCTAGTCAGTCTAGGGAATTGACAGCCACAAGAGGTCAAATCAAATGCTATGTATGGAATTACAAAGAATGATCATTTTAGGTCCATATTCACAATTGCTGCCAGAGTGTACAGGCAATCTGATTATTATGTTGCATGGTTCACACCACGCGTTTTTCATCTGGCAGGTTGGGAAGGATATGCCCCCAGTCATAGTGCAAGTCAGTATCCTGTATTAAACCTACTCAATTGTGCAATCGTGTGCATGGGGTGACATCAGTGGAGCTATTACAAAGTGGCTGTAGCTCTACCCCTAAACACTATCTCTTGCCATCTGTAAAGTTGAGAAAATAACTCACCTCATGAGGTGTTGTGTGAATGAATTAGCTAATGCTTGACCAATATTATTAATGGGTAGAGTACTGTTAATCAGGCCCATCCAAAGAATGTGCGGGGCCCAAGGCAGTATGCTGAGCCGCACAGTCACGCGGCTCCCGGCCGGGTGGGTGAGGCCGGGAGCTAGGCAGCGCAGGGCTCTGAATGCATGGAGCCGCGGGGCCCTGAATGCATGGAGCGCAAGGCGACCAGCTTGCTCGCCTGGCCCAATGGCCGGGCCTGCTGTTAATGTTTATAGTTCATTTTTGTAGTTGATCAGTATGTCACATACTAAGCTACAAAATTCTATTGTGTTGTTTGATAATATGTAGGCTGTAAATGGCACATCCCAGAGCTCATCAGATGAAACAGTGAGGCTATTATGCCAATCTAATACTTGCACACTATCGATTACCTGTTCCTAGATATGAGTGTGCATATACGGCTCTTAGAAAAGGTTGTTGTGAAGTCATTATTCCACTCACTCACTCACACCCACATTTACACACACACTAATCAGCAGGTATCTTGATGGCTTTTATCTGACGGTCTTTGTTTCAGTTAAGTGCTATTTGACAAATAAATTAACTAATATAGTTCAAGCCTCAGAAGGGTAGCCATGATAGTCTATAACTTTAAAAACGTGATGCCCAATGATGCCACAGCACACCTGGTGGCTGAGCTATGTGACTTTATCCTCACCCACAACTATTTCCAATTTGGGGACAATTTATATTGTCAAGTCAGTGGCACTGCTATGAGCACCTGCATGATCCCACAATATGCCAACACCTTTATGGCTGACCTTGAATAATGTTTCCTCAGCTCTCGTCCCCTAGTATCCTTCCTCTATTTGTGCTACATTGATGACATCTTCATCATATGGACCAACGGGAAGGAAACCTTTGAAGAATTCGACAGGGATTTCAACAATTTCCACTCCACCATCAGCCTTAGCCTGGATCAGTCCACACAAGAGATCCACTTCTTTGACACTACAGTACAATTAAATGATGGGCACATTAACACTATCCTATGCCGGAAACCTAGTGACTGCTGTTCTTACCTACATGCCTTTAGCTTCCAACCAGGACACATCGCATAATAGATTGTTTATAGCCATGCCCTAAGATACATCCGGATTTGCTCCAATCCCACAGACAGACACAAACACCTACCAGATCTTTATCTGGCATTCTTAAAACTTAAATACCCACTTGGGGAAGTGAAGAAACCAATTGACAGAGCCAGATGAGTACCCAGGAATCTGCTTCTTCAAGACAGGTCCAACAAGAAAAATAACAGAACATCACTAGTCATCACCTACAGCCCCCATCCAGTAAATCATTGACAATCTACAACCTATCCTGGAAAACGATCCCTCGCTTTCACAGGCCTTGGAAGACAGGTCAGTCCTTGCCTATAGACAACCCCCTAACCTGAAGCAAATTCTTTCCAGCAGCCACACATCAGACCTCAGACACACTCACTCAGGAATAAACCCCATTGCCATCTCTGTCCACACATCTATGCAAGTGACACCGTCACAGGACCTACCTACATAAGCTACCACATCAGGACACATACAGCTGCACATCCTCTAATGTGATATATGCCATCGAGTGCCAGCAATGCTCCTCTGCCATGTATATTGGCTAAACTGGACAGTCTCTACAACAAAGGATAAAGGGACACAAGTCAGATATAAGAAATGGTAACACACAAACTCGTAGGGGAACATTTTAACTTGCCTAGCACTTGTTAATGGATTTAAAAGTAGCCATTCTTCTACAAAGGAATTTCACAAGCCAATTACAGAGAAAAAGTGTGCAGAATGACTTTCATATGCAAATTTGACACTGTTTCCCTGGGCCTGAACAGAGACATTAACTGGATGTCCCATTATACAACCAGCCTTCCTTACATTTAACACATCATTGACATCAAAAGCTAAAAATGGAACACTTCCAGCCCACTCAGCCTCATTAGCACCAGCACTACAATTGACAGGTATTTTTTTCTCTCTCTCTCTTCTTTGTCTGTTACAAATTCTAGATCCCCTTTTTTCCCACTCAAGCTCACCTGAAGAAGTGGGTTTTTCCCATGAAATCTCATGATGCTATATATCGTTTTGTTAGTCTCAAAGGTGCCATAGGACTAATCATTGTTTTTAATATAATTAAAGAGATCAGCAGTCTCAACACAGGATCGGGAGCCAGGAACTACTGCATGTATTAGAGGTTGCATCATCGAAGCTACAGTCAGTGTTTTTATAAGGATTGATCAACATGGTTAACGTTTCTACAATCTAATTTTAAATTACTTCTGTGATTCTCTCAGGACCTGAATCAAAGGCCACTGAGGATTTTAGACCAGGTTTTCTGTCACCACCAGGTCGTGGTAAAAAGTCAAAATGTCAGGCCCTGACCTCGGATCTCATAAATGGCCTCCTGATATGAAATTAAATAAATTTTAATCTGGGCTGGATTATGGTAGATGGAAGAAAGAGAATGTTGATTCTAAAGAACCTTTAGTAGAATGTGTTTAATAGGGTCAAATTCTTTCCAAATTCCAACCTACCCCATCTTTAAGATACACCATTAAGGAATGAATTTTAGCTTGTCAGAGGGTCAGCTGATTCCTGAGCAGTTTCTCATAGCCTGGTATGACGCTGTGGTGCTGTGCCTCAGTGTCCCCACTTGGACTCAATAATTCACCAAACGTCTCCCCTCTGCACAGTAACATCTCTTCCTAGGATCTGATTTTATTGACAAAGAGTAAAAAATAAACACAAAATATCTTCCCCTTCAGCCTGAAGTTGGATAGAGACCCTCCTCCCTGAGGTACTGTCCCAAAATTCCCTGCAGACTCCGAGTCTTCCCTGCAAGAGCCCCGTTCTCACACTCTACCACAGCTTCCTATTCCTATTTCCTGTTCTCCATTTGCTCTTTATAGAGATAGCTGCCCAGTATCAGACTCACTGAGGGAGTGACTATTAAAAAGGCACAGATGGGCTGGAGCAGTTCCCTCCCAAAGGGGCCAGTCCACCCTGTCACACAGAACAATGTTATCATAGGTGGAACATTAACCCAGCCTGTGGCCCTAGGCACATTAGATAAAGACACATCTTCAGAACAAAAATTTGCTTTCCATTGATTGTCCAGCATTGTCAATGTTGCAGGGTTGGTGAGAGGAAGATTTATACACATGGCACTTCTGGGTGGAGAACAAGGTTGAAAGTCAAGGATGACGCCACAGTTCTGGTGATGAAGACCCCCGGAAGACCAGGGTCAAGGAGGGAGAGAAAAGAGAAGCAGCTGTGTCTGAGCATGAAGACCGTGTAAAACAAGAAGGAAATCTGGCACATTTCTTTTGTCACTACATTTTTCTGGGTGGGTGGGGAAGGCATCTTTTCTCTGATTCAGTCCCTGTAGTAGTGCCTTGCACCTTCTTTCCAGAGCCTTGCAACTGCATCTTTCTTTGAAGGTAGCTGGGTACTTCAACTCCTCCATTAAAGTCCATTCTTCATATGTATCTCCTCCCACAGATTTCAAATGTGGTGTGCCATTCATCCCAAGAGAGTTCATTCTGTGTGAATGACCCACCACCATACCCCTGGCAGCTGCAATTCTGTCTGTCTGAAGGCACCATGTTCTTCCCCACTCAGGTTGCTATTTTCAACAAGGCAGTTCTGACTTGCCCAACCAGTCTAGATCTCCTGCCAGAGGTGAGACATCTGAATGATTATTCTTTGTGCTGGGACTGCCTCTTGCCTCTGTCCTTATTAATTGATGACAACAGCAGAACATGCAGCCAGGTGACTTCACGGCCAGCTAGTTCTGTGCTGGAGGTGTAGCTACTGGGTGGATGGCAGCCCATTTGAAATTTGGCCAGCAATATAGTGCTTAGTAGGAGTGCTGGAAGGCTGAACTTCAACCTCCCCTGTAAATAAATGTTACTTACAGCAAAGATCTTTTGTGATTCCTTTGTACGTTCCTTTCAGGTTCCAGGATTTACAACCTGATTTGCACTGTGGGCTCTGCACATTTTTGCTGTAAAATATGATTATGAAGTAGCAATGGAGCTGCATGGGATTACAGGATTAAACTCCTTTGGACTTGTGGGAAATTCAGATTCTGGCCCATCTCTGTTACTCCTCCGTGGGAGTCAGCCCCACTGATGCTAGCTTGGCTTCCCGGAATGTAGTGGGGAGGAATTTTTCCTTGCATAACTAGACGGAAGTTCAGTTTAAGGTGTTTGAATCCAGATCTAAGATTACCCAAGGCTTGAGGAAGTTTGGGTGAGCTGCCCTGGTGCTGGCCTGTGCCAAGAAGTTTAGCATTGCATTTGAACTTCCCCAGTACTTGGACCTGGTATAGATCTAGCCTATAGATGATGGGCTGAGAAAAGTCACATCCTGTCTGTCAAACAGGGCAGAGACTCTTTATTATTATTAAAAACACAGTAGTGCCTTACAGCCTAATGAAGACCAGCACCCATTGTGCACCATACACATACACACATTGAAAGACAGTCCCTGCTTTGAAGAGGTTATGGTCTGACTAGGGGGGAAACAGAGGCACAGAACTGCCCAAGACAAACAGCTGGTCAGTGACAAATCTGGGAATAAAATGCAGGTCTTCTGACTCCTGGTCCAGTACCCTATCCTCTGTTGTGTTTCCATACAGTGTCTAACCTTTGATCAAGGGTGAGCAATGGGGGGGTAGGGGTAGAGAGAAATGCACAGGGGGTGGGATCATGGGGGAAGAGGCAGCTCAGGGGTGGGGCCTCAGAGAGAAGGGGTGGTGCAGGAGTGGGGCCTTGAGAGAAGGTGGGCACCTGGTTCAGGTGCCTGTGCCCCACCCCCCACACCTTTAGAGTGCTTTTGCTGCTCCTGCCTTTCATTGGCGCTGCTAAGTGGCACTGTAATTAGAAATACCAATAACAGTAATAATACATATCTGAACATTCCCAAACTTGGAAGAGGCTCCAGTTCAGGTTCCTCTCTGTTTGTGCTTTCATACCACACTCCTGTCTATAGTGTCCGAGTACCACACTGAAGAGACAGGGAAAACATGTTGTTCCACTGCTGGCCAAAACCACTCTTGAAAAGGAGGTGTTGGGAGCACAGTTTCTTCTGTAAGGTAGAAAAAGCCTTCCAGCCCATAGAACTGAGACACCACAAAAATATGTGGTCCTTCCATTTAAATCTAATCACTAATAATACTGTTTTACCAATTGTTTCTTCAAATGTGAAGACCACCTAGATAACAACAGCGTGTCCATTAGCAACTGGAGGAAATCACTCCTAGAGCTGTGTGCTAGGACTAATCCAAAGGGCAAAATGAATTACTGCAATCAAATAATCCAAGTCCATTACCAACAGGGCTCACAACATTTTGGCACCTGAGACAGGGAGCTCAAATGACACCCCCATACCCCTTTGCTTGGGCCAAAACTTTGAAAGGTCTCAATTCTGCCTTCTTCCTGTTCTACTCTACCACCATCTCTGTGCATCTAGAGCAGAGAGAATACATATGCGCCAGTAGCAGACACAATTTTCTACACTCTGGGTCCTAGTGACACCCCCCCACAGTCTGGCACCTGAGGCAGCTGCCTGAGTTTGCCGCATGGTAAGGCCAGCCCTGATTACCAAGCTGAAAAATGCATTGTAGATTGGTTACAAGAAGATGCAAGTGATCCATTTGACAAGCCTCCTGGGAGAGTTCTTACCCAAATGTTGTCAGTTAAACACATTAGGCTTTAAAGTGAATAATTACCCAATTGCTATGGTGACAATCATTTGCTTATTAAGCCACAGTAATTTAGCAGCCCCTGCAAGGACATGAAATGATTTTATTTAAACACACTTACTGTGGGTAATACTTCTTAAATAAATGCACAGTAATGTGTAAGAGACAGCTTGTGTGGCAACCACCATCCCTAGAGATTTTAAAGTCTCAGCTTGACAAAGCCCTGGCTGGGTTGATTTAGTTGGGATTGGTCCTGCTTTGGGCAGGAGACTGGACTCGATGACCTCCTGAGGTCTCTTCCAGCCCTATGATTCCATGATTCTAATTGGTGAAATCCAATGAAGGCATGAAATAGAGTAATTGATGGATTGCTGACATAATTATATTTTTATTTATAACTTATATTTAAGAGTACCATTAACTATTGTGGAAACGTCAGTGTATGCAATTAGTTTAGGTCAGCGGTTCTCAAACTTTTTGGGCTCCCGGAGCACTTTACATGCGTAAAAATTTATGCGGAGCCCCAGCGGTGTGTGTTAATTGCATCAGTTCGAGGCGATTCTCAATTATGCTTTTGAAGGCTTTCCAGTTTGTCAACCTCACTGAGCCCCTGGAGATGTCTCGCGGAGCCCTGGGGCTCCGCGGAGCACAGTTTGAGAAACACTGGTTTAGGTAACAGCATGTTCCAATCACTCTGACCTTTGTCCTTTCTCCATTTGTTCCTTTGTTCTTTCGCCATTTGTTTGTTACACCTGCCTATTTTGTCTTGTCTTAAAAGAAGCCCACATTCTGCAGGCCCTCAGGTTCACCCACAAGGGCTGTGTCTAGACTACACCTCTCTGTCGACAGAGAGATGTAGATTAGGCACGTCGAAATTGCTAATGAAGCAGGGATTTAAATATCCCGTGCTTCATTAGCATAAACATGACTGCTGCTTTTTTTCCGAAACGGAGCTTTTTCAGGAAAAAAAAAGGCAGTCTAGATGCAGATCTGTCGAAAATAAACCCTTTTTTGACAGATCCTGTAAACCTCATTTTTTGAGGAATACAGGATCTGTCGAAAAAGGGTTTATTTTCGACAGATCCGCGTCTAGACTGCTGGGGGGTTTTTTCAAAAAAGCTCCATTTCAAAAAAAAGCGGCGGTCATGTTTATGCTAATGAAGCGTGGGATATTTAAATCCCTGCTTCATTAGCAATTTCGACGTGCTTGATTTGCATCCCTCCGTTGACAGAGGGATGCAGTCTAGACATAGCCAAGGTGAAAAGCAAATATGTGCCCTTCAGTATTAGGTTCAGGTGTCTCTGTTGTGAGACAGCCAAACTCTCACTTAGTCTTATCTACACTGGCAAAAAACAAACCCCATAATCCACCAATGTTGCTGCTCCTCCAGTGGTAGCAAAAGAGGAAGCTGCTGTGTAGACATGACTTGTGCACGGTTACCACCATGTGGTCTAAGCCTGCTCAGAGCAGCATTAGATGATGTGGGAATAGAAACACACAACAACCCATCTGTGCTGTCTGCAATACAATACAGCTTCCAGCATTTCTGCCATGGGTAGAGGTGTAGTGGGGTGAATTCCAGTTTTTGTTTTTGTCAATGCAGATGCAGCCATTGAGTTCATACAGTGATGCCTGAGTCAGCTCTGAGCATATATTAAAACCTAAGTCAGGACCTCAGAATCTGACCCCTATTTAGGTGCTTAGCAGAGGAACAATCCGTCTGCTCCCAAGGTTTGGATCTTGCATTACGATGGGAGCTGCACCACAAGAGTAAGGTGTTTTACCAGTATCAGCACAGAAATGAATGTGATGCAAATCTCTAGGCTCTGAGATCTCGGCCCTGTGTTCAGGAACAATGTGGTACTGGTGGGCTGCTAAATACACGCTGAAAGGCCTATTTTACACTATCGTTTGTACACTGTGTAAATCAAACTTTGCAGAAAAGTACTTCCTGTACACTTCTCTGCTATTGATCTGCTCAGCAAGAGTTAATCCAGCCAGAAAAATGTGAGGCATTTCCCCTCAAGGAAAAGCAGGTGCCTGCATGCTAAAAAGATGAATTAGATACAACAGCTTCCCACTGCACCTGTTACAGCAGGTGAGTAATTCATTTCCCTCACACCTTCCTGTTCTTTTGCAGTTAACAACATGGTAGTTCCTCTTTCACCCCAATTTAAGCTTATTGGACTGCTCCCGATCACCCTTCTCCTCTACATCCATTCCACCCAGGCATTTGTATCCATTACAGATGCTTTTTTGGCTTGTGCTTGAGGCCAGTTTTGCTTAGGATCATACCTCCCAGCCTGCAGTGAGCTGACTATGGACCAAAGACACAGGCCTTGTTTATACCAGAGAAGTGCACTGGTTTAATTACACTGATTTAAAAGCCCATCAGTAAGGTACTAATACAATTTACACGTATCTAAGCAAGGGGTAAGTGCACCATATTAGTGGTTTAACTAGATCAGTTTCCCTAATATATACAAGGTCTGAGACAGCTTCTGTAGAAGAGGCAGAGCACCCATTGACTTTCACTGGAGCGGGCCCAAAATGAAGGACAAAAGAAAACCTAAGAGCCGGGGAAGTGTAAAGCTATTTGAAATTACATGGTTGACAGATTTACAGTCCTGAACCTCCGCTTAAGGACTCCACATTAGTGAGGTAAATAATTTATAAAAATCCATTTATAACAACACGGGGTTTGCAACGAAGTGAAGAGGCAATTGAGAAATGGGCTCAGCCCATAACAACCATTCATGTGACCACTTGCCCCATGACTCCCGCATCACAGAATTGATGGGGTTTGCCTAATCAAGCTGGCAGAATGTGTGAGCTCATTTGTTTGAGCAAGGTGGACTTGAGGTGATCACCAGGGACGTGGCATCATGCAAGGGTGAACTAACAAATGTGCACATAACTTCAGTTCAAAAGATAGGAAAGGACTCAGCATGCAAAATCAATGCTTCTAAAATGACCATTACAAATAAGCTCTGTTTAGCTACTTACAGCTTATCTGGCTATCTATGCTCCTCAGCAAAATACCTGCATTTTCCCAATCGTTAATGGATGTTAAAATCACAACATTCCAGTGAGGTAGGGAAGTATTATCCCCATTTTACAGATCAGGAGCCACAACACAGGATATATTAAGTGACTTGTTCAGGATCACACAATGAGTCTATGGTAGAGCCGGGAACAGAACCAAAGTCTCTTCAATCATAGTACAGGGCCTAAGCCAATAGACTAGTGGCTACATTGGGGTGGGCAAATGCCAGCCCATAGGCTGGATCCAGTTGGCCAGAGTTAGCCCCTGACGGGCTTATTTACCTGAGCCTCCACAGGTATGGGCGATTGCAGCTCCCATTGGCCACAGATCACCGTTTCCAGCCAATGGGAGCTGCAGGAAGTGGTGTCTCAGTCTGTGGTGCTTCCACTCCTCTGATTGGCTGGGAACAGTGATCCACAGCCAATGGGAGCTGCAATCGGCCATACCTATGGAGGTACAGGTAAATATAATGGTAGCCCGCCAGGGGCAAACCCTGGCAAACTGCTGCCATTTTATTGCCCACTCCTGGGCTAGACCACGCTATGTAGCTGCTAGCAAAAGAAAGGGGAAGGAAAGGGAGAGGAGTTGTATTCAAATCCAATTGGGTTTGGAAGTTTAGGTTTATTCCATTCACGATCTGACAGGGCTAAGAGCTGTCTGAAGTGTTCAACCCTAATCACCAATGACATTGAGACCTCCTTGAATCAGAAAAGCTTCATGAGATGAGCTGTTATTGAGAGCTCTCAGCCACTTCCAGCCAGGATATGGGAAACAAACACCTTCCTCTTGGTCTCCAAACTAGAGTGGTGGCTTGAATGGGGGACTGGAGTTCAAAACTGCAGCTTTTGCCTATCTCTAAGTTCTGTTGATGTAAAATATGCACATAGCTGCCAATTTCTGATCTAGGCAGAGGTGCTCACCCTTCCCCCCTCTGCTCCAGGCCCTGCCCCCACTCCATTCCTTCTCTCAAACCCCTGCCCCGCCTCTTTGTATGCCTGCCTTACCCCACCCTCATTCCACCCCTTCCCCTCTTTCCACACCCTCCTCTGAGGGCTGCATCCTCACTCCTTTCTCTCCCTCCCATAGCCTCCAAACGCCATGAAACAGCTATTTTGTGGTGGCGTGAGGTGTTAGGAGGAATGGGGAGGAGTAGTTCTGTGGGGCTGCCAGCAAACAAGAGGCACTGTGGGGGGAGCAGAGGAGGAGTTTGGCTGCTGGTGGGTGCTGAGGACCTGCTAATTTTTCCCTGTGGGTGCTGCAGCCCCAGAGCACCCATGGTGATGGTACCTGTGTGCCTGCATACAAGTCAGACATATCAAATGCTGTACAGTTTGTTTGCATTCTTCCCACTGTTTCTGAATTGTGCTGCGCTGACAGCTGTATGCTGGCAGGAGAGTCCAGCTTCTCAGCAAAGGTACAGTCTTAAGACCTCACACATAGAAGTGGCAATGAAAAGCTTCTCTCTTACATTAGGAAAGGCCCATCACTTACTGTGCACCATACTGGGGCTTTGAGCAGAGCCTTTTTCACCATTTGGATATAATCTGTCAGACTTAAAAGGGAGACTCCATGGTAATCATAACCGGACAGAGCTAGATCAACTGCGCAGTCTGTTAGCACACAACCTGATCATTTGAGACATGCCATAGTCAGCCTACTTGAAAGTGCACTGCAAAGCTTGCCAAGGAGCCAGATGCTGTTGCTGGCAGAAACTCGAGTCTTTGGATCTTTTGCAGCTCTCTCTTCCCTCGGAAGAAGGAGGGAAAGGATTGCATTGAAGTGCATGAAATGTAAAACTCCACCTGGTTTGATTTTATATCCCATCTTCTGAAACAAAACAAATCTCTACTTTTAAAGAGCTGAGTCGGGGAAAAAAAATGTTTAAAATAACATTTTGGGTGCAGTAATATCCAAACTGTTCTGAAAGTCTGCAGACTGCGCCTCAGCTGAATATCTGAAACTTCTCAGCAGTAATTTGTAAAGCAGTTTCTACAGGAGTATTAAACCCCAGTTCTAGGCCAAATTCCTGTTCAAGTTATTACATTCTTCTTCTTAGCTGTAGTTTTCCTCCACTTCCTGTCCTAAACCCTTTTGTAGGGTTGCTCCTCAGTAAAAAGACCTGATCTTGCAGGCTGCCAATTGCCCAATAAAAGATGGGGGGACTAAGCACTTTGCAGCATCAGACTAAGACAGAGGTCTCAGCTCCTGACCTGCAAGCCAGTCCCGGCCAGAGCGATTGCACAATGCAGCCCAGCACTCCCAGCCCAGTACTCAGGAGGGCCTGTCCGTTACTGGCCCCTAAGCCCCGCCCCTTCCCACCATTGCCCCACCCTCTCCCCCAATGGCACACTTAGTTCAAACATGCGGCTTTGGGGATCACTGCAGGAGGGGTCTGGTGCTGTGCAGCAGCAGGAGCCACAGAGGAAGCAGGGCGCACTGGGTGGGTGTAATCGGACCGCTTCTCCTGTGGCTCCTCCCACCACGGACAGTGTAGGGAAGAGTGACTGTCACTGCTGCCATGCAGTGCCAAGCCCCGCAGGCGATCCCCAAAGCCGCATGCTCAGGAATGAGGTGCTATAGAGAGGGAGAGAGGGCAGGGTGATGACGGGCAAGGCTTGGGGGCCAGTAACTGATAGCTCGTCAGCCCGCTGAGAGTCCTGGGCCAGACTGTGCAATTGTTCTGGCTGGGCCTGGCCCACAGGCTGGGAGTTTGAGACCTCTGCTCTAAGATAATAGCCCAAAAATATTAAACAAAGTGCCTTAAGCCTCATAATGGTAAGAACTGAAGAGCTCCTGGCTCGCCGTCTTGGGCTCAGACCATTAGACCTCACACATCTCTCTCCCCTCTACAGTTGTTTTTCTGGATTTGGCTTGTAAGAGTGAAGCCAAGCCAGCTCCCTATCCTTTCGGCAGCAGAGTGATACTTGTTTAGAACTCAGGAATAGCTTCTTCTGTGCCTTGTATTTTATAACACATCAGTTCAGGACTACATTCAGAGTCACAGAAAGAGAGAGCTCCACTTTCAGAGTGACATCTTAAAGAGCTTTGGAAATTACTGACTTACTTTAAAGGCAAATTTGAATCGGATTTTCAGAAATACTATGTACCTTAACAATTTTAGCTGAAATCAACCGCATCTGAAAACCAGGCCCAAATGCCAAATACTCCTCCTTTTCTCATTTAAGCACTCCCTTATTTGAATGATGATGAAGTTAGGGGCTGCCTTATGTACATACAAGTTAATACTAGAAAGGAAGATTAATAAATAAACCTTGTGCACTGAAGAATGACTCTAGTCGAGATAGTTTACAACAGGAAAGCTAAAGATTTTTCTGCTTACTATGTGGGGTCCAAATCTTTTATTAAAGTGGGAGATTGAGCTAAAAACAACCCCCTTTTTAAAAAAAGACTAAGTAAACTTTTTTAACCTCTGATGCCATTCAGTTGGCTATTTTTTGTACCTAACTCTTAGTTTATGAGAGCTAAACATTCTTGGTCAAAATAGCTATTCTGCATCTAAAGAGCAAGCCCGTTATATTGAAACAGGTTTGCTATTCCAATGTCCCTGTAAACCTCATTGCATGAGGGATAAGGGACGTTTCGGAATAGCACCTTATTTCAAAATAACATCAAAATAAGTGCAAATTGCGTAGCTTATTTCAAGGTAAGGTTGCTATGTAGATGCACCCTTAATGAACAACAAGGAAAAATGTCTTCTGAATTCTCTAAAATCAAGGACATCATCTTTGCTTCTCTGTATTGATGATAACAAAACACCTTAACATTCCAGAGTGTCTGTACATCGATGGCCATGCAGAACTCAAACCAGGAGAAGTGCACTCTCTCTATGGGTGTTCTGTTGAAAATACTGTGAGCACTGCATGACAAAAATTTCCCACTCCTAAGGTGGCTGAACTAGTTCCAACTGCACAAGCTCCCCAGGTATTATCGTGAGAAAAGCCACTTCCATGGATTGGGTGACTGAAAACATTGGCCCTAGGAATCTTCTGGTGGGAGTAAATTTTTGAAAAAAAACAGTGGTGAATATTAACTTTCTTCCCAGCCTCTGACCTTGACTCTGCAGGAGAGATCACACTTTACTTGGAGACAGACCCATTATTCTACTATACAAGCAACTTGTTGCATTCTATGTTTGTGCAGAACCTAGCACAATAATACTGGGCCCAGGACTGGAGCTCCTAGTACTACGATAACACAAAGATAATAGCGTGACCCTGAGTGACATCTCATTTTGGTGCCACAATCCAGTGTCTCTGCTGCCCCAATGGCTAACTGTGGCCCCTGAGGCTAGCCCCTCACTTCAGGAACAAACCATGGTCTGTCCAAGCTACAAAACAATGGGACTAGACATTGTGCGGGGGGCAGGAAGACCCAGGCCCACCCACAACTCTAGGTCCCAACCCAGGGACCCTCTGGCAGCAGCCTTGTCCTCCCTCATCTATCTACTCCCCTTCACTGTATTCTGTTCCCTGGCCACTTCCCCTGTGACCCTTTTGCATCCTCCTGGCCCTAGTGGCAAGGCCAGAAGACTGCCCAGCATTGCTCTACTGAAGAGTCCTCTCAGAAAACCAAATCCTACACCTTCCTTGGTCAGGGCCTAACTGTCTTGCTTTGCTAGGCAGCTCCTTTTATACAGGACTGCCCCAGCAAGCTACACCCTGTTTGGTCCTTTACAAATTTCCCCCTGATTGGCCTGGGCTCTGCACAGGCTCCCTCTAGCCTGCATTAATTCCTTCTGGCCAGTGTGGGGCAGCTGCCCCCCAACATACACTATTGCTAAAAATTGCTTACAGTATTATTTTTACCATCCACTATATATTTGAAAAAGTTTGTCTATCTGCATATCTGTCTGTCTATTCAAGAACTTCTCCTAACCAGTAAGATCTAAGGCCACCAAATTTGGTATGCAGCTTCCTCTTATCATAACTTAAAGCAAGGTAAGGGTTTGGTTGTACCAGGAAAATGTGATGTGCTGGAATGTGATGTGCTTTTATGAGATTGCTTCTCATAAAACCATACAGAAAAGAGGCAGAATCACCAAGCAGGTGAAAGGAGCAGGCTGGCACACATACCCCTTTTAGGATTGCCTCAGCCCTGAGTCTCCTTCCCCCCTGGTGCCCTTTTGGGAGGGCAAGGAGACTGAAGCTCCCCCCACCCCAATTTGTACAGGAACATTGCTGGATGATCCTCTTCATCAGGGAGCAAGGGGAAAGTGCACAGTTTGCTGTATTTCTCACTCTGGCTGGAGAGTGCAGGGGGCAGATGAACCTAGACCCCTTCTCCAGCTGGAAGCTGCAGTGGCCATGGAGAGATGCTTCTCACCTGGCCCCAGGCTGCTGCTGCTGAGAGAGAGGCTGGCATAGTCCTCTCTCCCCGGGCAGCCTGCAGTGTTCCCTCTAATGTTTTCTAGCCATGTATGGAATTAATTTTGTTATATGCACCCAGGCATGTGCAGATGAGCACCACCAATAGAAACACATGCTGCCAGCTGTGGGCTGCTGTGAGTGCTCTGCTAATCAGCTTGGCAGCATTTAAATCTCTCCTGAGTGGCCACCCAAATGCACAATTTACAAGCAACATGGCAGCTTGCATACTGAACCCCTCCTCTCCAGCCCCACCCTGGAGCAATGATTTAAATGAAGCATGTACATTTTATTTTCTAAAAAACAAAAATTTATCGAGTTAGAGACCCAATTTACCCAAGCAATGCTGGGTAAATCTTCTAGTATAATTAGAAAATAAATCAACTGGAATACAAACATTGAACTTGTATCACATTATATAGTATATAGAGCAGTATAAACAAGTTACTGTCTATTTGAAATTTTAGTTTGTACTGACTTTGCTAGTGCTTTTGATGTAGCCTGTTGTAAAACTAGGCAATTATCTACCTGAGCTGAGGTACCTCCTGGAAAACTTCAGTGTACCCTTAGGAGTACACATACCCCTGTGAGAGAACCATTGACCTAGATGTTTGATTCTCATTCACTGGGAGCTGCCCTTTGTGCTTTTGAAAATCTACCCTTTGATTTTCAAGTCTTTGTGGTAAGAAAAGGGGCCTTTATGGAAAGGTAATAGCACACATTTCAGCAATTGCATGCAGCACTGCATTGAATCATTACTGGAAAATACTGAAATACTTTTTTGGCTGAACATAATGAGCAGCAATTGGATTTCTTAAATTGCAACATATTTTAATCCCTTTTTACAGGTAGTTTACCTGCTTAGATATCCAAATGAAAATCTGAAAGTGTTGCCCGAAAAAGTAGGCTGCTTCCATGAAGGTAGCTAGGAAATTATCTGGGAGTTAGTCTTTCAGAAGTTGGGAAGGTCTCTGAATTAATAACTGCTGTGAGTTAGAGGATTCTTAATGTTGGTTTTATAAATAGTCTAGCTCTGAATGCAATACCATTGCCAGCCTCAGAAAAGAGAGTTTAGCAGCGATCCCCCTTTTTGCATGCCTGTGTGTACATTCCAGCTGGAGAGAAAGAGAGAGAGTCAACAAACAGCAGCCCCAACTTGGCACAGCACTCAGCCAGGCTGAAAAGATGGAGCAAAAGGAGGAATTTGCTCACTTCTCCTTGTTAAAAGATTGAAAGACAAGTTTTGTCCCTCATCTCTGGGATGCCCTTCCACTCAGGGAGGAATGCTCCCCGTTAGCAGCACATAAAAGGAATTTCAATCCGCAGCCCTCAGGAGCCAGAGCAACAATTACATTTGGAAAGGGACAGAAATGTTTCTTTACAGTAGGTCAATAAAATGTATCAAGAGAACATAGCCGAGCACAACATCCCCGGGCACGGGCTCCTGGCAGTGTGTTTAAGGAAGTTGAAAGAACCAGGCAATGTCATTTATGGTATGCGTAGGCCCACTCCTCTGAGGGCAGGGCATCCAAAGAGAGGCCAAATTCTGAGGTGCTCTTTACTCAGGTATAGAGTCTTTCTTGAGAAAGGACTGAGTGAAAACAGAGTGATGGATCCACAGCTGGTATAAGTTGTCATGGGTCCACTAACATCAGTGAAGCTATGACAGTGTCCACCAGACATCAGCTGGGGACCTGCCCCTGAGTAAGGACTGCAGGAATTGGCCTACTGACATTAATGGGAGGCCAGACTGTCCAGCATCTCCCAGTATCAGAGCCCATGAAATCACCAACAAACACGCATTGGTGTGAAGCTGTGGATTCCCAAGAACAGAGGAATGGGCCAGTGCAATTATTCATTCATTCATTCATTCATTCATTCACATTTGTGCTAGACTGAGATGAAAAGGTGCCAAATCATTGCACTGGGTGCCCTTGAAAATCTGTTTAAAACACAGCAGTCAAGGTATAGAAATATCCCTTACCCTATATCAGGGATAATCAATACGCAGCCCGCGGGCCATATGCAGCCCGCGTCCCGTTTGTTTGCAACCTGCGGTGCAGTTTGGGTTTACGCAGGGCTCAACACACGGCCCTCAGGTGGGATCCTTTGAACATGGCCTCCACTGGGAACAAGATCCACAATGGCGAGTCAATATAATGGTCTTCTGTTGATATGCATTTTAGTAGTTAAATTCCTGGACTGTCATTGCTCATTAAAAGTGCTGTCATATGGGTGGAGATCGGGTAAATGTTGCATTTTATTGATATCAGCAGAACTGACTTAAATAGGGCCTGTGTGTTGTGTAGTCTTGCCTTAATCTTTGTATTCATGCCCATCAGTGTGAAAGAAGCTATTTGCATATATTTGCATATATATTTGCATGTATATGCAACCACACTTAAGTTGCAGCCCTTGGCATGTGCTGTGAGTATCATTGTGGCCCCTGGGACTTCCAAAGTGGAGTAGCCCTGCCCTAGATCAAACCAAGCAACAGCGTAAGTTAATCACCACCATGCCTCCATCAAGCTCAGCAGAGTCCAACACTATTACTGTCTAGCCCACGCAATAGCTATCTTCTTTGGGTCCTGCAAAGCTGTGCTATGGAAATCATGAATGGCAACAGAAAGTTCATGAACATCTGTTATACTGTCGCTGGAAGACTTACCAGTGTTGCTTGGGTCCTTCAGGGCAGGGGGCTGGCAGTGTGAGGAGATGCAGGAGTTAGGGCAGGGTCTTGGAGTGTGGGGGGCAGGGCAAGAGGCTAAGGGTGTTGGGGTATTCGGGAGTCAGGGCATGGGGATGTGCTGAGTGCAGGAGTGAGGGTTGGGGGATGAGGAGAGGCTCAGAGCGGGGGCCGGGGCTCCTATCCAGTGAAACTTTCTCTCCCTCCCTGGTTGGCTGGGGCCTTCTCTATTCCACCAGCCTCTCCCCTCAGCTGGCAGGGGCCTTCCCTCTCCCCCTAGCCCACCTGCCTAGAAGAGGCTTTCTCTGTCCTGCCATCCCCCCACAGCTGGCAGGGGCCTTTTCTCTCCTCCCAGACCCCCAACCAGCAGGAGACTTTTCTCTGCCTCCAGTCCCCCCAGCCAGCAGGGGCCTTTTCTCTCTCCTTCCTCTTGAGCATGGGGCACAGGTCACTTGTAGGTTTAAACTACTGTAAATGGTGAGTTCTCTGAAACCTGAAGCCTTTAAACTATGATTTGAGGACTTCAGTAACTCAGCCAGAGATTAGGGCTCTATTACAGGAGTGGGTGAGCGAGGTTCTGTGGCCTGCAACATGCAGGAGATGATTATGATCAGGGTTCCCTCTAAGCAGCGCACTTGCGCGTGTGCACAGAAAAAATGGTCCTCCCGCGCACCTCCTATGGAGAGCTGTGTGGCGGGTGGCAGGAGGCTGCTGGAGTGGCAGCTGGGATCAGAGGAGCTGTGAGCCACGGTGGGAGGCTGTGGTGGCAGCTAGGGCCAAAGGAGCCACAAGCCACATGTGAGCCTGGGTGGGAGAGCAGCGAAGCAGGCACCAGGGTAGTACCAGAGGGGCCCAGGACAGCGGGGATCTGACACAGAAGCCAGCTGGGTGGGTGGCAAAGGCACTAGCTGAACGTGGTGGTGGGAGGTACCGGGCACAGGTATATTCTGGGGTGGGGGAAGGAGGGAGGGCAAGGTACAAGGTCAGACACAGGTCTCTGGGTAATGTGGGGGGAGAGGGTGACAGGTGAGATATGTGGCTGGGCACAGGTCTCTGTTCATATCTTGCCTGTTCCCCCACACACAAAGACGTCCTGGCTGTTTATGTTTGGGGGGCAGATAGCATGGCCCTGGTTTATATACTGGTGGCATATGGGGGAGGGGGTTAGATTGCAAGGCTGGGCACAACTACGGGAGGGGTGGGGATAGGCAGTTAGCCAGGCCTATACGGGTACCAGCTGGCTGTGTGTGGTCCTGATGGGGGCACAATGTGTGTTGGGGGCAGGGGCCAGCAAGCTGGGTGGTTTTCAGGGTGGGTGGGGGCAGTGTCATGCACCTTGTTAATTATCCATTGTTTTAGTATTTTTTCCTACATAACAATTTTAAATTATATCTAGATAATATGTGTGCGTGTGTGTGTGTAATTTTGTTAATAACAGGTGGGTGCCACAGCAGCACACATCCAAACAAGTGCACATGACCTCAATATTGGTGCACAAGCCAAAACTCACTCTGCTCACAGATGGAAAATCTTAGAGGGAACACTGATTATGATGATCCCTTCTTAAAGTCTATGAATCAATGAGCAAATCTCTCATGTGTGTCATTGGGTGTTTGGACAGAGAGAGACCTGTGGGATTTGGCCACATAAATAGAGGTCCACTTTCTACAGCATTAGAATTTGCACACTGACACAAGTTGGAGCTTACATTTACTTCTGCATTCTAAGTAGAGATTTTATCAACAGAGATTTGCTCTCTTCGAGTTTGTTATGTCTGAGCTCACATGCATATTCTAAAAGAATTTGCTCACATGCAAATTCTAAAAGAATTTCATTGGATAATTTCAATGAAATTCTTTTAGAGTGTCAGTTACATAAAGATTGTAGAAACAAATCAAATTTAATTATAAGAGGGTTCATCATTAGGCTCAATTCTTCCACTACTGATTTTTTTTTCTCCTTTTATGTTCCCTGCTACACCAGCAGACATTCCAAATTACACTGCTTTCTATTTAGACTGATCTCCCTTATTCAGTTCTCCTCCACATCAAAGTATATGGGTGGAAAACTAAAAAAAACAACGAATGGTCCTGCAGCATCACAGAGATTAACAAAAAATGTAGATGGTATCATAGTACCCATAGGTGAAGGTACTAACAGCAGTAGTGAAAACTAATTTAAAGTTTTCAGTAATTAAACATCTACCTGATTATAAAAGGGTTCCTATGCAGGAAGGAATCCATTAATCTACATTGCTGATACTGCTTAGATGCTTACATTTGTGTTATGAAGTGTATGTGTTATGAAGTGTATGGTTGTACGTGTTGTCTAATTAGACTACTTGTCAGGGCAGGGATCAGCTTTTATTCTGTAGTTATAAACTGCCCAACACAATGGATCTGTAATCCTGTTTGGTGCAGGTAGGTGCTACTGGAATAATAATAAATAATAATAAACATATGGATTTTTTCTTTAAATAATGAATGTTACTTATTGGTTTCTCATCTAATAGGATTTTGCTGGAGGTAAATCTGTTTCACTACAACAGTTTTCCTGAAAGTTCCACTACCAGACTTTCGTAAATAGGATTTGTGACAGTTTGTTGATGTGTCTGGACCAAATTGTGAATTTCACTTTGGTTTTATGAATCCCATTTTTGATTGAAGAACAGAGTGACATTCACACTTTGTATTCCAATCTCTAAATTGGATTAAGATATCCTGTTTGTGTTGAAAACCAGTTTGATCCTGACAAGGTCAACCTATTCTAGACACTGTCCTGATCTCCTTTGGTTGTGGAACACCCCCAAGATAACAGTAAGGGAGCTATCAACACTGAATGGCTCTTCTCTACTGAAGCATTTCGCTTTCTCCTGGTAGGCTACTAACTTAGAATTACTCTCGCCACAGAAGCCGATTGGTGGGGAAACAGGGCTGGAGCCTGGAATACCCCTAGCTGAAGCACATGGACAAAAAAAGGACAGTGTTTTATAAAGTGGGTTCATCCTTGAGCAAGGGGTCAGAGTATTAGCACATGCAAGAAGATCAGGCTAAGGAGAGAAAAGGTAGGAAAGGCTGCCTAGCCTAAAGACACTGACTCAACCCAGGAGTCACAAGAGGGGGCAGATCAGCCTAAGCAGGATGAGTTCTGGATTTTGTTGTTTTGCAAAGATTCTATAGCTCTCTTGTGTGTTTTATTAAGGATATGTCTACACTAGCACTTTCGTTGGTAAAACTGTTATCTGTCAGAGGTGTGAAAAAACACACTCCTGACATACATAAGTTTCACCAACAGAAGCACTGATGAACAGCTCATTGGGGAGCAGTTTATTTATGTTGATGTGAGAGCTTTCACCTACCACCAAAGAGCTGCTACATGGGAAACCATGGACATTATCCTGAAATAACACAGTCTGCATCTATACTACCAGCAGTTATTTCGACATAATGTCGAAATAATGGTGAGCTAGAGGAGTTCTTACTCCAATTCCTGTAACCCTCATTATACGAGGAGTAAGGGAAGTCAGAGGAAGAGTGATCTACTGCGAACTTCTTGCTATGCCAAATTAAACTATTTTGACTTAAGCTACATAATTGACATAGCTGAAGTTGAGTAACTTATTTCGGCTTTAGCCCTGCTGTGTAGATGTGCCCTAAGAGTAAACTGTCTGTGGTTAAGAAATTCCTTTGTTAAGCCTGTTTCCCCTGGTTTTCCTGCCATGATGTCCCTGAAGAGTTTAACTAGAAAACAGGGTTCCCAGAGCCAGGTGATCACAGGAAGGGAACATATCTAAGTAACTGCGCACTCAGGAAGGCTAGAATATTGGCCAGGACAGAGGTAGCTGAACCGTAGGATCCCACTACACTAAGGGGTACCAAACATGCAGGCTATGTCTACACTCGCAGCTTCTTGCGCAAGTACAGCCGTTCTTGTGCAAGAATCTGCAGAGCGTCCACACTGCCCGCCCGCTCTTGCACAAGGAAATTTACAATACAGCGTGGTAAGAGAGGGCTTCTTGCGCGCAAGCGCTACGCTCTTTTTTATCAGGTGTAAGCCCTCTTGCACAGGAGCTCTTGCACAAGAGGGCAGTGCGGACGCTCGGCGGGGATTTCTTGCGCAAGAAAGCCCTATGGCTAAAATGGCCATCAGAGCTTTCTTGCGCAAGAGAGTGTCCACACAGCCATGGGCGCTCTTGCGCAAAAAGCACAGCTCGCACATGGCAGTGTGGACGTGTTCTTGCGCAAGACTTCTTGCACAAGAACCCTTGAGCAAGATGTTCTTGCGCAAGAAGCCGCCAGTGTAGACATAGCCGCAGTGTGCTCCTGAGAATATGCCTGAAAGAACCAGAACTGGGAACCATATCAATCACTAACCAGACACAGAAGGTCGTAGAAGTATGTGGAGCAGGAATTGGATCTGGAGTAGTGTCCATCCAAAAGTGAGGACAGGGCCAGTTTGTAACAGGATTAAACACTGTTTTGTGCAGTATATGCCATTTTTTATACCAGTTCAGGGGAGCTACCACTGAAAATCATTTTCCGTAATAGTCAGTTTCTTATGGGTTTCCAGGCTTAAAAAGCATTTGTATGACTAGCCTGTACACTTCACATCTGGAGATCCAGAGCAGCCACATGAAGCCAAAGTATGAGTTTTTGGCTACATTTCCTGCATCTGGGGTGTGAACTACAGCACATAATAAAAAGGACATAATATGAAGTAATGTATTGTCCCCTTGAGAAATGTGAACCAAGGATCAATGCATATTTTGATTTGTAATTTATACATTCTTTTCATGAGTTCCTGTGTGATCTTATTTTCTCAGCCTGTTTGGCTTTTTGGTAACTATCTGATGCATATTTTAGAAAGAGTAATTTTGAAAGAACAGTCCTTTCCTGTAGTCCAAAATCCATAATTATTCTGCATTTATTCTAATCAGGGCCTTAGTTATGTGCAAGAGTCCAAATATGTTGTATAAATAGCTTGACTGTTGTCCTGCCCTTAAATGAACTGAATTTGAATGTGAAAGCATGAGAGAATATGAAAACATAGTGCTAGGGGGGAGGAAGTGAGAGAGGAAAGGGCTGTATTTCTCTGGACTAAGCTGAAGTTTGAATCTAAAGTTTTTGCTCTGAGTTCTTCTCTCCTTCCACTTTATAGTCCAGGCTCACAAAAAAAATCCATGTTTATTTGTCATGGTTTCCACCGACTAAACCCAACAGCAGATTAAAGTTGTGAGCACTGCTTCCTGGTATTTCCTTTTTTGAAGATTTTTTTTTTTTCCAGGCTACTTTTGAACTGGCTCCATGTTCACACACACACGCACTGACATTCACGGCGAGGTTACACCCAGCTGGTTCCTTCTCGAGGGTAAATTCTTGGGATTCGCAGCGTCCCAACAGCCGATTTCCCTTCCTTGCTGCTGGGGGAGGCAGGTTCGCTGGTTGCTGCCTTGGTGCTCACTGGCTGCCGCTGCTGGATCTTCCCCAGGAGGAGTCCGTCGCTTCTCTTCTAAAGCAAGTGCTTTTCTTTGGGCCCCGCAAGGCGAACAAGGCGGAGGCAAGGAGAGGACATAGGGGATCCGGGATCAGCCTCTCCTGCCCCAGCAGCAGCCAGGATGCTCTGAGCCGGCGGCAGCAGCTGGGCCGTGGACTCCCCGCCGGACGAGGCGCCCCGTGAGGAGGCCCCCCAGCGCCGCCCGCCCGGGGCAGCAGTAGCAGTAGCAGTAGCAGTAGCAGTATTGGCAGCGGCAGCAGCAGGAGGAAGCGGGGCTGCAGCCCGGGCGCGGATCGCCCCGCAGGGGGCAGGGGCAGCAGCGCCCCCAGCGGCCAGGGCGGGGAGGCCAGCGGCGGCCCGGCGCCCGCCCCCACGAAGCTGCCCAGCAGCAGCCTGCGGCGGCCGCGGCCGGGCGCGGAGGCGGAGGACTCGGACTGGGAGCTGCTGGAGGCGGTGTTGGCTGAGTGCGAGGAGCCGGACGCGCTGCTCCCCACGGCCCGGGGCTCGGCTGCCCCCATCCAGGGCCCGCCCCCTCGGGGGCCCGCCGGGGACTCCTGGGCCGGCCACGGCTGGGACCCAAGGGCGGCGGAAGCAGCAGCAGGGAGCGGCCCGGGCAGCGGGGCCGCTGGAGGGGACCAGCGGGTAAGTGACAAGGGCGGCGGGAGCGGAGTGGAGGCGAGGGAGGGGCCCAGCCAGCCCGGGGCCCAAGTACCGCTCCCCCTCCAGTCCCAGGGGCCAGCGCCCTGGGATCCAGCCAGCCTCCCCCGCACACACACACGCCCTTATCACCCCTCACGCTGGGCCCCATCGCCTGGGACCCAGTACTCCGGGATTCAGCCAGACCATCCTCCTGGGGCCCATCACCCTGAGATCTAGTCAGCCTGGCCCCAGGCTCCCTGGGACCTATCGCCTGGGATCCAACCGGGGCTGCTGGAACAGATTTTATAGTGGGGGTGCTAATGATGGAATTTGGCATTTGTTTCTGGTGTTTATTACTACTACTACAGGCCTGGGGGTGCCAAGCACCCTGAAAACCCGTAATTCCAGCACTGCTGGATCCAGCCAGCCTATCTATCCAGGGCCTTAGCCAGCCCAGCCCCAGAGGCCCATCACCCTGAGATTAAACCAGCCCAGCCCAAGTAGCCCATCGCCATGGAACCCAACCAGTCTGGCTCCCCAGGGTTCATGTAACCCGTCCCTGGGACCCCATTACCCTAGGACCCACACATCCTATTCCCAAGGGCTCCAGCCAGCATATCCTCCCCAGTTTCCTCATCCCCCTATCCCTCCGAACCCATCTCCCTGGGCCCCTTTAAATCGCTGGGCCCTGGGGCAACTGCCCCCTTTTCCCTGCCCCTGGGATTTATGATCCAGCGAGCCCGTTCCTACTGTTACCCATCCCCTGCAAGCCCATCTCCCTGGGGTCCTTCCAGCACAACCCTCCCCCTCCCAACCCCATTCTACCCCATTGCCTGAGTGGAAAGCCAGCCCAGCCAGCCACCAAGGACCCCAAGGTTGAAGATTCCAATCAGCCCAGCCCTGCATACCCCGGTGCCTCCTCTGGCCCATCCCCCAAGTCCCCAGGAACCCATGCCTTTGGGTCTGCCCCATGAAAACTCATCACCTAATAAACTATCCTGTTAGTCTTTAAAGTGCTTTTAAAGTGCTTATGACTGCTTTTTTGGGGATCCAGTGAGCCCTATCCCTCCAGGATCCCATTTAAGCCATTACCCTGAGGTCTGGCTCCCCAGGGTTCACGTAACCTGTCTCTGGGACCCCATTACCCTAGGACCCACACAGCCTATTCCTCTGAACCTCATGGCCCTGTGGCCCATGGTCCTGGGATCTAGCCATCCTATCCCCAAGGGCTCCAGCCAGCATATCCCCCCCAGTTTGCATTCCCACTCTACCCCAATTCCCTGGGATTCAGCCAGCCTACCCTCTTTGGCACTTCCCCTGTAACCCCAGCTCTCTTATTTCCCTAGCAGGTCCCCATCTATTTGATCCCTTCTGGGAGTAGCCCACCTCCTTTGGGAGGGGTGTCGGAATCAGCCCACTTCCTTAAATTCAATGCAGAATTGATTCCTATAATTTCCAATATTTTCTGCAGATCAGCCTTCCAAGCTATAGCCTCTTTTCTTTTGGTAAGGAGATTTGCATAGTTTAATTCTTTTAAATTCATCCTGTTACTCCTTGTTATGGTCCCTTCCCTGTCTCTCTCAGGTGTTTACACCCTTCAGCTAAACTTGTGGTGAGCACTTAGTTCCCTTTCCCGTGCAGGTTCTCAATTTAGGCCCTGTGTACATTAGAAAGGTCTATCATTGTAATATCTATCAGTGTAGCTATTGGTTTTCCAAATTATATCATAGTTCTTTTTATCTTTCCTGATAAATCACTCGCTGCAGCCCTTTTATCATTTCTGTTGCTCTTCCCTGAATTCCTTATCGCTTTTAGAGGAAATGTAATCATGAATGGATTATGCCAGTCTCAGTTTTCTGTGTTCCATTAAAAGTTTTTTCTTCCTTTGATTAATTCATTATAAAAGTATCCTGGTGTCATTAAATAAAGCATAAAGCACAGCTCACATTTTTCCTTTGTTGAATCACGTAAGCAATAGTTTTGAACCTGACCATATCTATAAATACAGTACCTTTTAATGTTTGCCGGTCAACTGCAGTGAAAATAATAACTGAAAAAAGTCCCTCAGTTCCCATTTAGCAACTACTGAATTTTCTTTTGAACAGAACTAAAATTAACAGGGTTTTCTTCCTGTCCAACAAAGACAACATTATCTTCAATGTTTTATTTATTTATTTATTTAATTAATTAAATATTTTTACCCTATATTTTAAAATATTCGAGGTAGCTTACAAAATTTTTTAAACACAATACAAATATATATAAACATTTAAAATGCGAGACCCCAGAGGTACATAAAACCTGCTAAAAATATTGAGAAGAGGAACATACACATACAGACTCAAACACTCTTTATTATGATACCACGGTCACCAAAAAACGGATCTGATTGTTGGATGCTACCAGGGCCCGCCCACAACATTTTAGCACCTGAGGCAGGGAGCTCAAATGATGCCCCCACGTTCCCTCGCTTGGGCCAAAACTTTGAAAGATCTCAATTCTGCCTTCTTCCTGTTCTACTCCTCTCATGGTACTGCTCTGCTACCTACATATGCACCAGCAGCAGACACAATTGTCTACACTCTGGGTCCTAGTGGCGCCCTGCCACAATCTGGCACCTGAGGCGGCTGCCTCAGTTCGCCTCAGGGTAGGGCCAACCCTGGATGCTTCTGTAGGAGGGACTATAACAATTGCGGGAATAAGCTAATCTTATTTTTTAATCTAACAAATATTTAGAATTCAGAAAACATTCCCCATCAAATGTCTAACAACTTTTAGGTTAGGCTAAATGGGCCTGACAGTCTCACTTTAAGATTATATTAACATTTCTATTACAAACCTCTGTTTTTCCAAGGGATAATTATATCTTTGATATACATTTCTTAACAGGGTAATTCTTTTGTGAACAATCAGAATGGACACATGTACAGAAAAAACCCTCAAAAAGGAATCTTATTCATTGTGAATTCTGGAAATGGAAAAAATAGAGGTCTAATATATTTTTCTTTGTTCTTATATCTCAAATATACTCAATTTAAAATTTAGGTATGATCCTACAACCCTTACTCACATAAGTAATTCTCACAAGCAATCTCACTGACTTCACTAGTTAATCTTACCCTTAAAGACTAAAGAATAAAGTTTTTGATTTTTGATCCAGCATGTGCTTGGTAGTGTTTTTAAAAATAAGACAGCTCAGTTGAAATTTGCTAGTATTTTAGACTTTTACAAGCTCCTGCTGCACTCATTGCAGAATTTAGCTATCAAACATTGTACCTTTCTGCTCTTTCTAACTCAGTTTTGCCAGTACACGTATCCTTTACAGAAAGCATCAAGTAAGATTTATTTTAAAGATATTAATCATTCATCTAATGTCTTTCTTATCTTTTCTGTTATTTATATAATTTTTATATCAAACCCTAGTGGCTATTCATGTCAATTGGATTTTCACTTAATTATTAATGAAGAATATTGACATATACACCAACATCATTAGGCTTCAGAGTTATCAATACACTGAGATGAATCAGGGTCAGTTCACACTTCTCAAAGCAATAGTTTCAGGCTAACTCTCTACAAACAAATTCACAGTAGGCAAGATTCTGATCCTCTGACTCATGACGATGACACCTTAAAAAGCAAGATATTTCTCAGGGTAGGAGAGGATGGCACTGTCTGGCTCTAAGGCAGGTCTGCATTGGTTCAAACTGAATACTTTTATAGCATACATTCTGCAGAGAGTGAGGGAGCCACAAGAAACACCCCAGTGGGTTGGAGGCACCAATAGGCAGAGGCTTGTGCACCACTGGCTTGGAATAATGGGGAGCGTAGGATGCACCCATGATTAGCTACCCTGACTTCAGAAGTGTCACTTGTGTCTACACCGGGGGAGGGGGGAGGGAAAGGGGGGAGAGGGGGGTTTTCAGTTATGTTAACCAGATCTAACACAATTGAGAAAACAACAAATAGTCTTGCAGCACCTTAGAGACCAACAGAAAATGTAGATGGTATCATGAGCTTTTGCTGGCATTTTTTGTTAATCTCTAAGGTGCTGCAAGTCTATTTGTCTTTTTTTACGTTTTTCCAGTTACAGACTGATAAGGCTACCCCTCTGAAACAGTTGAGAAAAGTTCTCTCATCCCCTCCCAAGTCATTTGAGAAAATCAAACAATTATGGGGGCTTTGCAAAGAGAATTAAATCGCTGGTTTGGTCAGGGTTTTTTGTTTGTTTTTCCTTTGCAATTTGGAGTGCTAAGCATTTTCATTTGAAAATTCCAAGCAGTTCTTGTACCTGGACCGGTATCATTCTGATTATACAGATAGGAAAACTGAGGCTAGTAGCAGCCTTAGGAATAGAACCCAAATCTCCTGATTCTTCCTCTTTTGGGACCCCTGGATCCTGTGGACAGCAGTCACCATTGCTTTTTAAACTTCCATTTCATTTCAGCCACCCGCTCGCTCACCCATCTAGAGTCCAAGCGAGCACTCTTGTTTTTCTGTCTCACTTTTCTTTGCTCAACTCAAAAAGAATATTTGTGGTTTTACAAAGGCTGCCATAGTACAGTACATGGTGGCAGCTCTCTATGGAAACCAGAAAGGACTGTGATACCATGGCCTCATTCATCATGCTCCTGGCTTCCCACCATGGAAAAATGTGCAGGC
The DNA here is from genome assembly GCA_019425775.1 of Rafetus swinhoei. Classification (NCBI taxonomy): domain Eukaryota; kingdom Metazoa; phylum Chordata; order Testudines; family Trionychidae; genus Rafetus; species Rafetus swinhoei. The sequence goes on from CM033440.1 coordinate 29,207,699, forward strand.
AACATTTTTTATAATAGCTTTCCTTGCAGCGTTATAGCACCCACTTTAGAGACATAACGTGATTACAGTACATTACAATGCTGCATAGGGAATGGAATAGTTAATGGTAAATATACAGTACTTAGTAGACATGGCACAATGGATTATAATGTACTTTTAAAAACCTGATTTAATCAGAAAGGTAGTGTGTGCTATTTACATCCAGATAAATGCCCTTTCAGTAGATTTATGCGAAACAGTGTCACCTTGTGGCTGGATAGCTAAATCGTACTTATGCTCTGTATTTTGTATGGATAGTCCAAAGAGAAGCATTGCACGAGTGTGTACATGTGTACACAAACATACTTTTTATAATATTATATCAAGATCCTTTTACATTGGCACTAGTGTTCCTTTTCTTGTTGAGATACTTTTTTTAAAGTGCAAATAAGCAGTGTCTTTTATTCAACACTATTAAATATAGTTTTTGACATTTAAAAGTTACTGATAGTGGTCAAAAGTGTCCTCAAGTCAAGTCACTCACTCCATGACCAAAAGACTAAAAAACATATTGTAGAGAACAATCCTGCATTGGCAGGGAGATGGACTAGATGACCTAATAAATAGATCTTTTCCAGATCTAACATCTGTGATTCCATCAACTCCTGGCTACAGCTGGGGGAGTAGTGGAAAATCCAAACAAATTCAGAAGTTTTCAAACTGCACAACTCCCCTACTTAATATCTAGGGTTGGATCTCGATGATCCAGAACTGAACATTTCACTTTTTGTGTGTATGGATCACAAGCTACTAGTTTTAACAGAAATTTGCACTTTGGCCAGTGGATGAGCAGACTGGTAATTGTGTTCAAAAGCTTCAGAGGCTAGCCAAGTTAGTCTGTAATTGGAAAAGCTTAATTGTTGGTAATTGTGTTATCTTAACTAAAAAGAATGCTGCTTTCAAAGGCTTTATCTACACTGCAGAGTTTTTGCTCAAGAAGTTTTTTTGCAGAAGAGATCTTCTGCAAAAACTTCCTGTGCAAAAGCACATCAACACCTCAAAAACACATCACAAAAGCTATGTGGTTTTGCACAAGAGAGAGTCCACACTGCATGGACACACTTGTACAAGAAAGCTCTGATGGCCATTCACAGAATGTCCATCAGAGCACCTGTACTTTTTCTGATAGGCTCTTTTTGTGCAAGAAACCCCTGCGGAGCATCCACACATGCCGTTTGCGCAAGAGCTGTAGCACAAAAATGAGTTATTCCTCGTGGGGAGTAGAATAATTCTACTGGCAAAAGCCCTCTGTCCTATCAATTTACTGTATTTTTTTTTTTTTTTGCACAAAAATGCGCTTGAGGTGTGGACGCTCCGTCGGTTTTTGCACAAAAATGGCTGTTTTTGCGCAAAAACTTTGTAGTGTAGACATAGCCAAAGAGCTAATCATGTCATCTCAGCAAAGCTGTGCTGCACTGTGGCCACTGGGCTGCAATGCTACACAATGGCCACTGGGATACAGATGTGGTTTTTCTATCAACATCACTCTCTGGTCTTTAAAAAGAGTTTGGTTCACTTAGCTGCTTCTGTCCCATAAATGATTGCTGATCTAGAGCAAAAAAAATGAAGGGTGGGAAGGAGGGCGTTTACCAGAAAAAAATTCAAAGATCTGAAACATTTGAGAGGAAGGTTTCTCTGTCTGGGAGCTCCCCACATTTCCTGAGCGGAGCACCTGCCAAGCATCTTTCATTACACTCCTGGGTTGGCTGCAGGATGCATCTGCAGACTGGTGAGATGTGCCCCTTTCCAGCCTTGAGTGCTCTCATTATTGCCTGGGATTGTCACATCTGGTTACATACTAGGCAAAATTCACCCCTACAGTAACTCTGACTTCAGTGGAGTTTCACTGAGTTTCACCCAGTTCTAATGATTTGTATCCCAGACAAACTCAACATGTGCCAAAACCTTCTTCCCCACCTGGAAATAAAATGTAAAGAAAATAAGGAGGAGGCTATGGAAGAATTAGAAGGATGGCTGAAAGCTGCATTATGAGATGCTGACATGATTTAACTTTTCACTGTAATAGGAGAGGCACCAAACAACCCAGTAATTATTTGTTTAACTGCAGGACTGAGACCCACTAGTATTCAAGCCTTGTGCATCACATTAACCCACTTAAAACATTATGTAAGTTACCTGCTGCATGCACACCATAAAAATTACAACTAACAAACACACCTGTTGGAGTTAGATTTCATTCTATGTCTATTTCATGCCTTACTTAGTGGAACTGCTGCTAAGATCATCTCCTTCTCCTGGTCACTCTGACCATGCTATTTTGCCCATCTGGGAAGAACTGAGAGCAGACAGAAGCATGAGCAAAGACATGAGGGTGTAGACTATACTTTACCTTCCTCTCTTTTAGTTTCCCAGGACTTGTCTTGAGGCAGTAGATTACATAGCAGTAGATACCTAAGAACTAGGGGGCACCAAATGAAACTAATGGGCAGCAGGTTTAAAACAAATAAAAGGAAGTTCTTCTTCACACAGCGCATAGTCAGTCTGTGGAACTCCTTGCCTGAGGAGGTTGTGAAAGCCAGGACTATAGCAGGGTTTAAAAGAGAACTAGATAAATTCATGGAGGTTAAGTCCATAAATGGCTATTAGCCAGTACAGGTAAGGAATGGTGTCCCTAGCCTCTGTTTGTCAGAGAGTGGAGATGGATGGCAGGAGAGAGCTCGCTTGATCATTACCTGTTCGATTCACTCCCTCTGGGACACCTGGCATTGGCCACTGTCGGCAGACAGGGTACTGGGCTGGATAGAACTTTGGTCTGACCCAATATGGCCATTCTTATGTTCTTACCTATGTATACTAATACACATTTCTCTTGGGAAACAAGTACTACTGCTGAAAGATTTTTACAGAAGGTAGGAGCTAATTTGGCATCATGAAGCAGGTTTTACTAACTCAAGACAATCCTGATGACTAATTCATTCTCTCTTCTGCCCACATAACATGTTCAGGGTCGGGGAGTTAGCTATGGGGGAAGATCTGTTGTGTACACACACTTAAAACATCCTGCATCCTCCTGCCTAGAAAAGTGTTGGAAGCTGGGAATGTTGGCTACATTCTCCCAGAGCTAAGAGCAGTCAAATGCCTAGAAGTGTGTTTTCCCATTCAGTGCTCATGATTAACACTATCATTGGAATGAAGTACTCATGACAGCTTAACAACTGGGGGAGAGATTCATGCCTGCTTGTGGCAGGAGCTTCACCCTCTCTGTCCACCCAAGGAAGGGATTAGCCTGAGAGAGAGCAGACTGTTCTTACCGGGCTACTGCAGGGGATGCCAGCTTTCTGTGCTGTTGGAGGGCAAGTCACAGGGCCCTTCTGTTTCCCATCCAGGAACAATGCTACCTATTCTTTGGGTGCTTTTCTGGTCCTTTGTAGTGGAGGGGGTGATGTGATGCAAAGCACCCCTTTGGCAGATTGTCTTCCTCCCATGGCCTTGCACCTGGGCTGCGTCTAGACTGGTTGCTTGAATTTGCGCAAGAACACTGACGATCTAATGTAAGATTGTCAGTGTTCTTGCGCAAATACTATGATGCTCCCGCTCAGGGATAAGCCCTCTTGCGCAAATGTATTTGCGCAAGAGGGCCAGTGTAGACAGGGGAGGACTGTTTTGCGCAAAAAAGCCCGATAGCGAAAATGGCGATCGGGGCTTTCTTGTGCAAAACCGCGTCTAGATTGGCATGGATGCTTTTCCGCAAAAAGTGCTTTTGCGCAAAAGCATTCGTGCCAATCTAGACACTCTTTTCCGCAAATGCTTTTAACGGAAAAACTTTTCCGTTAAAAGCATTTGCGGAAAATCATGCCAGTCTAGACGCAGCCCTGGAGTTCAGCCGGAGGCTCTGGCCCTTTGTCTCTAATGAGAATGGCCTGCATGCTAAGATGGCATGTTCCAATGTTCCACAGCAGCAGAGACAGGAAAGGGAAGGTCTCTAACTTTCCTAGACAGATGGACAGACCAGAAGCCATTGCTGCAAGTGGTGTCTAGTTCATCCAGTCGGGAAAGTTAGCAACCCTAACGGGAACTCTGGTTCTCCATTCTGAGTAACAGCTTCCTGTCAGACCATAGACACTGACTCTAGGGGTGCTCCAGGGTGTTACGCTACGCATCCACAGGGCATGTGTTTCACCAGGTGTATTGTTTTTGTGCCCTTCACCTGCCTCCCCCAAGTGCACCCAATATCCCTTCCACTCGAATAAGCCGGCACCCACCCTCATCCGAATGAGGTCGCCATTAGTCTCTTTTATCAGGACCGGAGTGCTGTTAGCTACCCACGCCGTAGGGGCTGTGACTCTGGTTTACCTCCATGCCACTTAGAAAGGTTTAGTTGGGGGGAGGGAGTAGTGTAGGGGGTCCCGGTCCCACCCTCACTCCCGCGTCCCGGCCCAGGGCCCTAAGGTGGGGATCCAATCTCCCCTACCTGTCTGACAGGGGAGTCGCCCCTAAACTCGTCAGCCCGCAGGCTTCACGACCCCGCCCTGGGCCACTTCCTACCCGCCCCCAGAGTTCTCTCTACCTCCGTTCCCGCTTCCTCCGTCTATGTCCACCTCACCTCCTTGCTCATTCTCACCCCTCGCCCTTCACTCTCCCAGTTCCGGCTGTTTCCTCCCTTTTGAATTCCCCGCCGACCGCAAGCCACCAGCGGCGGGGTTCCGGCAGATCAGCTGTTCCGCCGGCGCTCCCTCCTTGTGTGACGTCATCCTCCTGCGCACCTCCCCGCAGGTGCCGTGCTCACGCCGCTTCTCCCGTGGCCCTGGCTGACCCCACAGTGCCGGCTTAACGCCGGTCTGGGTGAACGGCATGTTCGCCCCACGATACCCTTTCGCTGGGGCCGAACAGGCGCTGCACTGCCGCCACTTCTCCCAAGCCCGCGGCTGGCCCCACAGCGTCAGCAGTGCACTGGTCTGAGTGCGGGGCGCGCCCTCCCCGTCACGCAGGGCTCAAGCATCTTCCCCAAAAAAGAGGTGCTCAGCACCCATACAGCCAGATTAATCTTCTGCGGGCCCTGGTGCCTGGACTGTGCACTCCCGCCACCCCCAGCTCTGCCCACACTCTGCCCTGAGGCTCAGCATCTTCCTCCCTTCCCACCCAAAGTCCTGACCATGAGTTCCACCCCACTTGGCCTTTTTATTCAAGACCTCACCTGCCACTCACACTGAGGGGGAAGAGGGAGCGGAGAGGAGAATCCACTGCCAAAAGCCAAAATCAGCACCTAGATGACAGATTGCTCCGTAAAACATTACCACCAATACCTCATCCGTTTAGAGAGCCATGGGGAGCAGTTTTCTCTTTTCTTCCATAAAATGTGTAGATGGTGCCAAATTCTCAATTTCTCCACACAGTCCCCATCGATGGGCCTCTACTTGTGCGACTGCTTTGTGTCAGGCTAGGAAGTCTTCTCAGGCCAAACAGCATTGCAAAAGAAAAAAATGTGTAATTTTCCCGGTGGCCTGTGTGAAAGAAGTTGGGAGTCAGATTTTTAAAGGTCCGTAGGCACTAAGCTGCATCTTTAGACACCTAAAGACCTTTAAAAATCTGGCTCCTAGTTACTAATGGGTCGACCAGTGCCCTTATCAAAGCCACTGTCACCCATTTGCCTATCTTTAGGCAGCCATAGCAGAGAGAGGCCAAGGATTTGTAAGGTCACGGGGACCTGACATCCATCCCAGCCTGGAGGCGGTCAGTACTCACCATTTGTCTTCATACATATTTTTCACTAGTGTAACCAAATCAGTATTAAAAACAGCAATAGTGAAGTCAGTGTACACCCCTTACGTGGTCAAAAGCTGTACTCAAACAAACTACCTCCAGGCACCGGGGTTGCCCAGATCTAACTAAATTGGGGCTGAGGTCAATTTAGTTAACTTGGTGCAAAATACTCCTGTATCTGGGCTGGAATTAAAACAGGTGACTAAGGGTGTATATAACTACACTGCCATCACAGTGCGTGAATGTAGTTCAAATAGATAAAAGGCCAGCTCAGATAATCAATCTGCATTGGGTACCAGAGCAGCAGAGGCAGTGCCCATTTCTATGTGGTTTAGTCCTGTAAGTAAATTACCGGGGCTTCTGGGTAGGTTTGTACAGCCCTTGTTTCTGTAGCTTCACAGTTCAGGTAGCCTAGCTAGCAAGATTAAGAGTATATCAGTACTACAAGTGTTTTAGTGGCACAGAGTAGAACTACAGTGACAGAAAGGATTGTTCCATCACTGTGGGAAATCCAGCCCCTTTAGCAGTAGTAGCTAAGTCAATGGAAGACACTTGACCTAGCTGCATCTACAGTAGTGATGTAATAGTATAGTTAATTAGCCAATAAGCAAAAGTTTATCAGTTAATGCTATAGACTACACGCATTCCTCCCCCCCCCCCCAGTAATTTTTTTTAGCAGGTTGGCCAGCAGCCCAGCTTAGTTCCGGCTTGCACTAGGTCCGGGACTTACCCCTGCTGCGGCTCTGCATTTAAAGTGCATTAGGAGTCGAGCAGACAGGCAGCCTGGCTCAGTTCCAGCTTGCGCCAGGTCCAGGAGCTCAGACCCCAGCCCACCCCCGGACAGGGGCTGCTGCCACCCCATGCTACTGCCTCTGTATCAGAGGCAACAGTGTGGGGTGACAGGCAGCCGGTCTGCAAGGGGAGCTGGTTTTTAAACTGGTTCCCGTTGGGGATCAACTCCTGCCTAACATGCCATGCTGCTGCCTCTGATACAGAGGCAACAGCATGGAGTGGCAGGGGGCTCCTCGGGAGTGGAGCTGGAGCACACTGGCTGCCAGCCCCACCCTCGGGGACTATAGAATAGTTAAGTAACCAATAAGAATTCATGAGGTTAACCGAATATTCAATTAACCAATATTTAACATTCCTAATCGATAGAGGAGGTGAGTTGCCCGATGCTGCACATAACATGACATTTTTCACATTCCTGAGCTACGTAGCTAGGTCAAGCTAACATTTTAGGTGTACCCCAGGCCTAAAGCTATCTCAAGTATGTCACACCCAGTGTAGGTGTACCCTAATGTAAGGTGCTGCACCCCAGTAAGTATCTTTCAAGCCATCTCAGCCTGAAAAGCCAAGCACAGCTAAATGACAGGCTGTAAAGTGGAGAGGAGGCTTTAGTGTTATGCTATAATTGTTTTCCTTTGCCCTCTCATTTTTCCAGGGAAATCCTTTTCTTTTTCCTTCTCTGGAGACAAAGCTACTTTTTCATTTTCCTGAAAAGAAAATGAAAGCTGGGGCCAAAACCTTATGCAGGTTTGTCCATTTCACCTGAGCTGGACCCTTCCCCTGAATCAGGGTTGGCCGATTCAGGACCATTGTTCAAAAATTCAGATTGGCCTGGCTGGGTGAGACTGTTACTGGAGGCCACCCAGCCTCTTGTAAGAGCAAACAGACAGAAGGAATCGGGGGAAGAAAGAAATCGGGGGAAGAAATCCTGTGGTGAGGCTTTCCCTTAAAGGCACCGTTCAAGGACCAGCTGCTAGTTCTGGAAACCCAATGCACTGAAGTGATAAGGCACATGGGGAGGGGGTCACTAGAACCATGGACAGCTCAGAGGGACAGGATCTCTGCTCAGTGGTGCTGGAATAATTTTTAGAGTAGGGGTGCTGAGCTGCACCCTCCTCTTTCCCCTGTCCTCACCCTCCCTGCTCCAAGCTGGGGCCACAGCTGGAGTCTGCTGCAGAGCCCCAGGCCTAGGTCTGGCAGCTGAGATGGGCAGCAGTGGAGACACCAGGACCCCAGGGCTGGTGGCTGGGCCCCCCAGGCACTGGCTGGCGGCCAGGATCACGGGGATGCTGAGCATAGACTGGCAGCTAGGTTCCTGATGCAGGGCCAGTGGTGGAGACACTGGGCCCAAAATCTGGGGATGCTACAGCACCCCCACACATCCTGATTTCTGTGCCTATGTTTCTGCTTGGATGGTTTGACTCTCAGGATCCATGCAGATATCTGTGGATCCTAGGATGTAGGCATTGGCCCCACACATGTTCCACAGGGAGCAAATCTCCCCCCCTCCCCACAGAACAAAGGGGATCCTTGCAAAGATTTCTTACCTTCTGTCCTCCCTTGTATGTTTCCTGTGGAGGGTGGGGGCCCAGTCCATCTCTAATTAAAGAAAAGATGGACTGAGAACAGGAAACTCTACCACACCCATTTTTCTCTTTTCTCACAGAAACCAGGAATATTCAAGGCAGCTTTCTTCCTTCAATCCCTGTGCAATATATGCTCCCTAACACTAAACAGCAACACTGCAGAACCAGGAACATGGAAGGCAGTGCTTCCATTTTTAAAAAATAGAACTGCAGCATTGCAGAGGGCGTTTCCTGCACTGCTTCTGCACTGCTTGCTTCCACCTGGCTCTCCAGTCGCTCTTCGCAGTAACATCCCCAAAATGTGTATTAACTGGTACTGGACAATCATGAGAAAAAACATTTGTAAATGGGATTTCCCCTCCCTTGCACCTGCTGTCCTTTTACATTGTTTTTCATGAACATTTGTGCAAGTCAAGTTTCATCCTGTGGCAGAAAATGAATGCTGGGCCTGGCCCAAGATGTGTAGAGTCACAGATTAAGTCAGCGCTCAGCGAGAGAGTTGGTGCCAGCACTGCCTGCTCAGGGCATAGCAATACAACTGTAACTATAGGTGCCAGTTGTAGGAGCGATTCATGGTTTGTACTTGGCAGGAGGTGCTTCTCCTCAGGGACATGTTCAGACTAGTCAGAGAAGAATCAGAGCAGCTTTCTTTTTAACTTTTTCTTTAATCACGTCACTACTCTGAGCCTCAATTTATCCATTTTTGAACCGGGCATTATAATGTTTACTTCCCTCAAGGAAATTAGGAGGTGTAATTAATTAATTAATTAATGTTTAATGATTTCAGATCCTCAGATCAAAGACACCCACCCAGGCTTCTTAGATGCTGAAGGTGACCTAGTGAGGCTTTTATAACTAAAAGCCAACAGACCTGTTTCTCACACCTTGGGAACCTTGATTGCCTTCACTGAGATTGCACAGAATGCTAAGGCAGGGCCTGCGTGGCTCTTCACATGCTATATATTCACAAACATTGTATTTCAATAGTATAACGTTGCTCCATTTATTCTTTCCAAGGCCTCCCTAATAAGAAGCACACAGGATCCAGAGAACAACACCTCCACCAACGTGTAAGTAGCATGTCACTGTGACGTTTGGCAGAAAGGCACATCTTCCTTTCACATGTTACAACTTTAGTACGGGGTGTGGCAATAGCAAATCACTTCAGTAGCACATAGTGTGTGTTTCAGGGTAGAGAAGGTCCCTGCCTCATCTGCCCCATGACACGTCCCTTTGGACCTCCCACATCTTCACTGCTACTTCCCACCCACCTCAGTGCCTCAGCTCTGAAGGAGCACACATCTGAGCCTCAGAGGTTTAATGAAGGCCAAAGCTAAGTGGCACTGTGACTCCATTGGCTGGATGAGTCTCTCTCCCTCACCATGGTACCCGCCCCGACTGGAGGCTGGGAAGGAGGCTGTCTCTCCTTGGAAGCTGCAGCCCTAAAGCTGAGGAAAATCGCCTTTCTTTGGCTGCCTCAGTCCTGCATGTCCCAAATTCCTCTCACTCCAACTACCTCCTATTTTCCCTATCTCAGCTTATTACTCGCTCCCACCTATCCTCTATTCCCCTTACATGTGAGGGTCCAGGCACTTAATTAGTGGAACCACATCTGTGAGCCATTAATTAGGTGGGCAGCCCTTCATTTTCTTATGTGGCTGCCCAGGTGCTCACCATAGAGAGAACTATCTGTGGACCACCTGAATAGAGCTCATGGATCACTGGTGGCCCACGGACCACAGTTTGAGATACTCTGCCCAACCTATCAGTGTTATGCTCCATCCTGTTCATTCATTCATGGATGATTTTTGAAAAAGAAAAAAAGTTGGCAGCTGATGTGTTTTGCAGTGTGTTGGGCTTTTTATTTAGAGAACTTCTCTCATCTAAAGGTCACTGTGAAGACTAAGGCCATATCTACACTACCACTTATGTCAGCAAAACTTATGTTGCTTAGGGGTGTGGAAAAACACATTCCTGAGTGAAAGAAGTTTTGCCAGCATAAGTGGAAACATGCACAGTGCTATGTTAGTGGGAAAGCTTCTACCATCACAACAGCTACTGCCACTTGTTGACATATCCTAAGTTATGGAAACACTAATAGAAACAACTAAATGTTTTGTAGGTTTCCAAGTGGAAACTTGGAAATTTAGCCAGGGGCTCTTCTGTATTCATATTAACCTAGCAGAGGGCCATTCACTTGGACTGTAATCAGTAAATCACATACCAGCTGTGGGTTTAAGTCATATTTCTATGTTTCCCTTTTCTATTGCAAAGTATTTGGGCCAGGACTACTGCTTTTAAGTGTTACTCCCATTTCTTATTTACTGGATGAAAAAAAATCAAATTTCCTTTGTCAAAAGAAGGAAATTGAATGAAAGAATCAACAGAAGACTCACTTGCTAAATACCTCTTGTTGCCAGTAAAATTTGTGGTTGAAGAAATTATGCAAAGGAAATTAATGGCCTCTGGTAGGAAATTCACATGACCTGTCTGCCATGCCAGTTGGCTTGTTTGAAAAAATAAAGCTCTTGTTAACATCTGTAGCTCCTGACATTTCCACAGACCGATCAGCTTTGCAGGAATTTTTTTCCAATGGACAACTAGACAGAGGAGAATGTTTTGTTTTATAAGGGTTGACATATAATCAGTGCAATGCAATGGACCAAATTGCTTCCAAGCAATTACTGTAGGGCTGTGATTGCCATCAGGTATATGCCCCTTTTGGGAACATCATGAATGTATTCTTGTACAGGGTGAAAAACTCTGGTCCACCAATGAAAGCTAATGATATACAAAAATATTTAATCTCTTAGGGGATGGCTACACTACAGAGTTTTTTCAGAAAGAAAATCGAAAGAATAAAGGGTTTTTTCCGGCATTGGTAATCCTCTTTCTACGAGGAAGAACCCTTTTTCCAAAAGAGCTGTTTTGGAAAAAGGCATATGTGGACCAGGAAGAGCGAGTTCTTTCAGAAGAAGAGGAAAGAGGAAAAAGTACAGGTGCCCTGGTGGCCTCTCCGTCCATAGTAATCACAGTTCAAATGCATCCATTCAATGTGGACACTATCTTTCAAAAAAGCAGATCGCTTTTTCCAATGCACTTTAGCAGAGTGGACGCTCTCTTTTGGAAGAAGTTTTTTTCAGAAGATCTCTTCCGGAAAAGCTTCTTCTGAAAGAAGCCTGCAGTCTAGATATAGCCTTAGAGAATACTTCTCAGGGGAACCTCACTGCACTTCCAATTCAGTGTGTTCCAGATGCCTCTTACTGTCCAGCATGCAAACTATCTGTGATATGGTTTCATCTGAGAGACATGCCCTCAGTTTTCCTCTCCAAAAGGTGCTAGCAGTGGCTGCAGTCCATTTGTCCCTGCTTTCACACCATTGACTTAGATTTACCAGCAGTTCTGTGTGCTTAAATTTATAGACACTGGGGAGCAAGTTCCATTTGATGGAACGTTGTTGGAGCCAAACTAGTTGATATGGAAAATCTTTCTACTTGAGTACCATATACACAGGATGTGATGGTCTCTTTTCTATTTGTTTTTCTTCCCCTTTGGGCAAATACCAAAAATAAACCCACTTCCACTCTCTGAGAAAGCACAGATTTGTTCAGTTTGGTGAAATTAAAGTCTCTTGAGGATTAACCTATTTTATCTTTGTAATGACTTTCATGTGCAGCACAGCACTAGCAGTAACTCGGGGCAGAGAAGCATTCACTTGGTATAGTATTGCACAAACATGTATGAATTAACATTCCCAGCACTGCTGGAGGTGAGGTGTATATTGTCCCTCTTTCACAAACTGGGAAACTGAGGCATAGATGCAAATGGACTTGCCTGAGGCCACAGAGGGCAATAATGCAAGAATAAGGAATATAATACAGGATTTATTGAACAATCCAGTATTGTCAATGCCAAAAGTTCAAAATCATGCAATATTTTTGTAGTCTACCACATGCACACTTGCCCTTTGAATCTCACAGTACCTCTGCATATCTAGGTCCCTCGCAAGTGCCTGTCTGTGGCCTATTAGCAAGGTAGAGCTGCTTCTTTAGAGCCAAAGCTGGCCCCATGTCCCGCTTTGCTTTCTGGGGTAACAGGATACAGGGAGTGCAGGATTGTGAGTCCTTAAGAGAACACAAGCCTAAAGCTCAGGGCCAGGGTCTTGTCCCTGCAACTCTCTATAGCTTCAGAAGAATGTAGATTTGCTGCCTGCCCAAAAGGCTGCTGTCTGCTCCATGGAGTGGTAAAAGAGGCTTACCTGATAGAGTTAATGGTGTATGGCAAGGGCCCCTCTTACCCAGGCCACCACTGGGCAGGCCTCTTGCTCCTAACCCCAGAGTTTGGGGTTTGCAGCAGGTCTCTGTGGTAGGAAGCCTGGCAATGCTGCCTCAGACTCCCTCCCTAGCTGCTCCTGCCTAATACTGTTATGGATTGCTCACTCTCCCACCACTCCTCCACCACCTCTTTTCTGTCCTCTCCCTCTCCTCAGCATCCAACTGCTGAGGCTTTTAAAGGCCCTCAGTCAGCCAGCAGAGGAATCAGCTGGCCCCAATCTGCCTGAGCCAGCTCCCTCCCAGTTGCATCTAATTGGCCTGCTTCTAATTACAGGATTTTTCCCTTTTTGGGCTCCCTTTTTCCCCTCTCTGCAGCAGCTCCCTGGCCTGACCCTGCCACATGTGTCTCTGGTAACTTTTGCAAAGTCAAAACCTCTCCACTGTTCTCCCAGCCCTCCTAACCTAGGCACGAAAGAATAGAATTGAATTCTAGGATCGTCAGCATCCATAATATGAACATTCCATTTCTGATTATACCAGTGAAAGTCATTCCAGTTTCAGAGATCATTGTTTCTCATCTATCACTAATAAGCATCTTTTGGGTCAGAAAACTATTTACCATTACAGAATCCATGGTTCAGTAAGATGAGTGGGTTTGTTTTGACTTTTTCACACACAAACACTGTTGCTCATTCCCTGTTACAGATAATAGGCTTCCTGTGCTTCACAGAACTTGATTTTCTCTTACAGTAAAGATACTCCGTTGTGTCACCCTGCAGGTGTCCAGTCAGAAGTAACAAGAAGTCCGAGATGCAATCCCCAATATCGTATGATTACTCTGAAGAAGAGCTCATGGCGAGTATTGAACGAGAGTACTGCCGCTAAAAGCCAGTGCTGTATGAGTGCAGCTGACAGTGGCACATGTGAGCGAGGCTTCTGCCAACCAAATAACCGTGCAAAATAGTGAGATTGTTCTGAACACATGGAAAAGATGAAAATGAAAGGAGAGAAAATGTTACCACTCAGGAAGCTGTAGTATTGTAGGACTTGTTAATCAGTGCTCTTGCTCAACACTTGCCAAAAAAGAGTTCTTCAAAGGAACCCTCACTGACCAGTGAACAAAAGCCATGTGGTAGGGGGAAGATAAGTACTTTGTGCATTCCTCATATAAGTTAATATTTAAAAGCCAGTTTCTAAGTAGCACTTGTGTATGAAGGCTTAATGGTATTGTAGGGTTGAACTGTGCCATTTTGACAGAGTGATTTCAGTCAGAGAAGTGCAGCAAATCAGTCGAATAAATTTTTACTTGGTAGGCTAGATCCAAAATTTACCTTTCCTGACACTAAGCTATGGGTCAGATTCAGAGCTACTGTAAGCAACTTGCAACTTTTTACACCAGGTATGAATTTGCCCCCACTTTTTAAAAAATATTCCACAATACAGATAAAGGGGAGGAAAGGAATCAATCCTTCCAAACTTAGGCTGCAGGATCTAAGAGTTCAAATCCCAGTTCTCTAGATGGGTGTCCCTCCACTATCACAGAACACGTGTGGGGTTTGTTCTGGTTATGGACATGGCTCTGTAGCTCCCCTTTTCGAGAGAGGCAGGGCACTGAAGTGGTCACGAGTCCTTTCTTCCTTAAAAAGACAAGATTCTTGTCTAGTTTCTTACCTACTGGCTTACTGAAATGGAAGCTACAGGAAAATCAGAAGGACAGAGTGACATGCACACACTGGTCCAATGCCAAATGTTTGGCCTGTTGGGTCACCCACTTTGAAATGGGCTTTAAAATTATTGTAGAGCAATATTTCACAAATCAGCACGCTAGCACTGGGCATTAGGTTTAAATTTACTGCTTCTGGCTTACACAGGCATTTTCATTAGTACTTAATTTAAAATTTAAAAAAATAACACTGTTTATCATTTGTCACTGTAATATCACTATTATAGAAAAGTAAAACAAACCAAAAAAAAAATCCCCTTGTAAACCCAAAGACACAGAGATTTTCAGTGTGACTGACAGTGAAGCCTTATACTTTTAAATTAAGGTTTCTGGCCCTGGTTTGTTTGGGGTTTTGGGGTTTTTTTTTAAAGCCTGATCTACTTGGAGTAGCTGCTTTATTATCAAAATTAGAAACAAAACTTTTCTGTCCTGATGGAATATAGCACATATCACATGAAAGTTCAAGGGCAAATTGATGAGGTAGATGCTAATGAAAACAGTGGGATATACCTTAAGATGTCAAGGTTTGACTTTGTACTTTGGTATATATTTGTTTCTATTTCACAAATATGTATGTACCACGTAATTCTCAATAAAAGGCAAATTGTCGGTTTGAGAGAGAATGGATGATCAATCTTCTGTGTCTCTATTATTTTTCATGGAGATATCCAGTAGAGTATTTAAAATGTTATGACTGTGTATGATTTTTTTTCCTAATGAAGCATCCACCAGTCAGAAGTTAATGGGACAATCAGAACATATGGTTACATCGCTGACTCTTTTAGCTAATAGCCACTGATGGGCTTATCCTCCATTAACTTATCTAATTCTTTTTTTGAACCCAGTTATATTTTTGGCCTTCACAATAGGGATGCAAGAGACTAGTTGACTAGTGATGTGACTATTCACTTCCCCCTCCCTTGCTGCCTCTATCAGAGAGAGGCAGCAAGGCGGGGGGAAGCAGGAGCCAGTGCTGGGGGGGAGCCAGCTTAAAAGCCGGTTCACCCCAGCACCGTCTCCGTGGGGAGCAAGGGAGGTAGAGGCACAGTGGAAACAGCATGAGCAGGGACTGAAGCAGTCTCCGCTTGCACCGCTTCTGCTGCGATTCTGCTTTTAAAATGTACGAGAGCCCCACTGGGGAGTCCCCTGCTAGCCTTGCTCTCCCTGTCCGGCTTCCTTTTGAAATATACAAGAGCCCCACCAGAGTTCTTGTACATTTTAAAGGCTGAGCCCAGTAGGGAGCGCAGGGCCAGAGGGGTCCCCCGGTGGTCTCACGCTCCCTCTGGGGATTCCTTTTGAAATGTACAGTATGTGGCTCTTGTACATTTCAAAAGGAAGCCTTTCGCTCTCTGCGGGGCTTCCGCTTTTGAACTGTAGCAAGAGCCCAGCAGGGCAGAGGCACCCTTATAGACTATTCAATTAGTTAATTAATCTAAATTTATCATCTCAAACCAACGTCCTGTCCATTTAATTGAGTTACCCCTGGTTCTTTTTATATAAAGGAGAATACAAACACTTCCTTGTTCACTTTGTCTACACTATTCATGATTTAATAGATAGCTATCATATTACAATTTCCTACCTCTTGTTTCTTTTTTAAGATGAACAATCTGTCTTTTTAATACCTTCTCATATCCCATACCCCTAAATCCTTTTTCTGTCCTCTGTACTTTTTCCAGTTTAGATTTTTTTTTAGATGGGTCAACAAAACACACAATATGCAAAGTGTGGGTGTGCTATGGATTTACATAGGAGCATATTTGTGGTCTTATCTATCCCTTTCTCACACCAGTTCAGCTTTGCTCCTATGCCAAAATTTAGAACACACTGCCAGTTGTAAAGGGCTAGGACAAAGGGCACAGACAGGTGTGTCAGTACAGTAAAAGCTCTGTTATTCAGCATATTGGGAGAATGGGGGTTGCTGGTTACGTAAATATTCGGGTTAACTTTACCAATGGAATACCAATTTTCAGAGAATTAGAATACAATAAAATGAATAAAATATAAAATAGTATACACATACTCAAGCAACCCAGTAGTAGTACTGCACTACAGAGTGGTGGGTTTCTTGAAGGACTTAGGTGTATACAGCTAACGCTTTCTATATAGTAGGTTATCTTATGACACTACATATCACTATGGGCAGTACACTCAGATCACTAAAAATACACTTGTAGATAACAGACTTTTATAACGTAATAATGTCTTTGTAATGTAGCTTAATGATAGAATAAATAAATGTAGTGCTAATGGTTAATGTGAGACTAAATGTTAATCCATTATAACTCTGCCAGCCACCCTTGGTTAGCAGGAACGGACAGTCTTTTAGGCCGTTGGTAAAGATGCATCAGAAAGACTGCTTGTGTCTGTATCTGATGTCAAGGCAGAAAGAGATCAGAAGGATCCTTGTGGTTCAGCATGAGCACATGTTGCTCATAGGAATAATTAAAATACAGGTTGGGTGCATCTAGACTGGCAAGATTTTGCGCAAAAGCAGCCGCTTTTGCACAAAAACTTGCCAGCTGTCTACACTGGCCGCTTGAATTTGCACAAGAACACTGACGATCTAATGTAAGATTGTCAGTGTTCTTGCGCAAGAACCTGACGCCCCGCCAGGAAAGCCTCTGGCGCAAGTGTTCTGCGCAAGAGGGCCAGTGTAGACAGGGAAGGAATTTTTGCATAAGAAAGCCCCGATAGCGAAAATGGCCGCCGGAGCTTTCTTGCGCAAAATCGCATCTATATTGCCACGGATGCTTTTGGCGCAAAAGCACTTTTTGCGCAAAAGCATCCGCGCTAATCTAGACGCTCTTTTGCGGAAATACTTTTAACGGAAAAACTTTTCCGTTAAAAGTATTTCCGCAAAATCATGCCAGTCTAGACGCAGCCGTTGTGTTATAAAGAAAATACGATAAATGATTAAGAGATTGTACTAACAGAGTTTTGTATTACTAGGGCGCAGTATGCTCTGCTTGCTACGCTCACCAACCCCTCTGTCTTTGGGGGCAGGCAGTCCTGGCTCTCCCCCGGCCACTGGGGAGGGCCAGGCCGAGGAGTGGCAGCCCTGGCCTCTCCCCTGCGCACACCCCCCCCAGCCACTGGGCCAACGCCGGGCCCGTCCCAGCTCTCCCACCCGGTTCTCTCCCCCCGCTGGGCCTGTACTTCAGTTTAATCCCCCTGCCTCCATTCCTGTACTCACTATCCTCCTGATCCCTCCACCCCCACACACTACCTGGCCCTACCCCACACCCATCCTTCCCTAACCCCTCCCCATCCCCACACTGCCCACCCCTGCCTCCATTCCTATATCCCCCTCACCACCACCATCCCCCCTTACTGCACCACCCATCCCCACATACACCCTATTCCTCTTCCTCCCTCCCTACAGATAGGGTTACCAGGTGGCTTAAAAAAAAATACCGGACACACTTGATCTCTTCCGCAAAAAGCTTCTTGCGCAAAAAGCCTGCAGTGTAGCCGTAGCCTGAAGGTTTTAGTATAGGGCTATGTCTACACTGGCAGCTTCTTGCGCAAGAACAGCCATTCTTGCACAAAAACTTGCCTGTTGTCTACACTGCACACGCGTTCTTGCGCAAGTAAATTTACAGTATAGCGCTGTAAAACAGGGCTTCTTCTGGAAGAGTTATTCCTCTCAGCACGAGGAATAAGCCCTCTTGCGCAAGAGCTCTTCCACAAGAGAGCAGTGTAGACAGGCAACATGAATTTCTTGCACAAGAAGCCCCTATGGTTAAAATGGCAATCACAGCTTTCTTGTGCAAGAGAGCGTCCACACTGCCATGGATGCTCTTGCGCAAAAGCACATCTCTTGCGCAAAAGCACATGCAGTGTAGATGCGCTCTTGTGAAAGACTTTTTGCGCAAGAACTCTTCCGCAAAACAGTTCTTGCGCAAGAAGCTGCCAGTGTAGACGTAGCCTTAGGAGGTTTCAGTGAAGAGCTAAAGTTGGAACACTGCCTGTATGTATTTCCTTGTTTTAAACTTACTTTGTGGATTTCTGTTTGCTTCTACATTATTGTTCTCTGGTTTAAAACAAAACCAGACTTTTTAAGTGACTCAGCTAGAAATAAGTGTTGCTTCAATTTGGTTGGTGGGAAGGACAGAGTAGAAAAATAGCAGAAGAATTCTTCCATGTCATTGGACTACTCTTGCTTCATCAACTATTAAAGAAGATAGGCCCAGATTCTGTTCAAAAGTGGCTTCACAGAATACATGTATAGAGGGAAGGAAAAACCAATGACACTTCTATACAGCCTTGGGATACTGATTACTTTTCACTAGAGAAAATCCTAAGGAATATGACACTGAAGTCCCTCTATTGGTTTAAATATAAAAGTGAATGGCATCTGAATATTCTGGATCAAATTTAGATATTTGCACCTACAGCACTGATCTCATGTGGAATGGAGGTCCACAATTTTTGTGTCATTACAGATTATCAGCATGACTGACAAATACAAGGAGAATGTATTTATAAAATCTAAGGGCTCCTGTTAAATGGATGTGGAGAGTCTTCCAAAACACAAGACACAACTGATTAGGAACTGCATACCTATATACCAAATACAAAAGAAGGGTTATGAAATTATTTATAAATGGATAAAGCACTGGAAAGATCTAGAATAGGAAAAATATCCTGCATTTGCAGAGAAATGCAGTAGATGAGCCAACATATCATCTATTTTACTTTTACATGTTCTTGAACAAGCATTAAAAACCCACAAATTCCAAATATTTATGATTTAAAAATAAAGCCATATTACAGTTTTATTAAATAAGTTAAAAACAGTTTCAGTTGAAATATTTTAAATTTATTTAGAAATATATTTATAGGCTCACAGTAAAAAGATTGACCAAAATGACTCAGCATTAAAGTGCACTAGGACAGTTTACCAGGTCATGTTTAATCCACCAATAAGACTTAATTTTTCTGTTTCTATTTCCTCGTACTATGCAAGAAAGTTTCAAATTTTGGCATAGTTAATCATGAACGTTTTGAAAAGTATTTTGCTTTCTTTGGGCTCAATGGTCTGAGTGCCGTCAAATACCTCACAGAATACATTCAGCCCTAGCATGGGGTGAAAATTTTCATCAGAAATTTCACCAAAAATGCTTTTTTAGCGCTTCAAAATCTATTCCCGAATTTGGGTGAAATTTGACAGTTTCAGCCCAAATAACTTGAAATTTTTGTGTAGAAAAAGTCAAGATGTCATTTCAACCAACCAGAAACATTTATTTCTTACATTTTGCTTCAAAATGGCATTTCATTATCAAATTTGGTCAACTTAAAAAAATAACATTACAAAAAGGAGAAAATACCCCAAAAGTGCCAAATTAAAAATAAACACTCAAAATGAATAGAAATATGAACAGATTATTTTGACTTGACCTGAAATGTTTCAGTCAATTTGAAATGAAAGTTTCTCAAGTTTCTTGGTATGATTAAAATTTTCAAAAAATTATCTTGGTTTGCCTTAAAACTTTTAAACTCAGCCCCAAACCAAAAAAATCCATTATTTGTTCCACTCTAGTAAGCTCTTTGTAGGCTTAGGTTCTACAGATCATGGGTCTAATGCTCACACACAGCTCCAGCTGACTTCTAATTGGCCATAATGCCTAATAAATAAGAGATCGAGATATTGCAAATAGGATGCAGGGGCTTGTACATTTATAGGCAGATTTTTTCCCCACACTCTTCTGTGCATCTTTTTCTCCTGACAACCAAAAGAAAAAGACCGTCTACAAAATTAATTACAGGGTGTTTCCAAAACTGTTTTGCTACTGGAAAATATCAAAGTAGTTTGACAGATTAAAAAAATAGTTTACCAAAATAGGTTTTTGAAGATATGGCATGTCTGGGTCAAGTAAAAGAATTCACCAAGTCACACTACAATCCACAGACAGATTTTTTTGCTCTTCTGTTGCCTAGAGCATAAAGAGCAGAGCTAATATTTTTTCCAATTGAATTAAGCTTGTTCCCTAACTGCCAGTACTCAAAAACCACAAAAGTAATAATCTAAGTATCCATGTTACCAAAAGGAGAAATTACAGTGTAGCCTTGTGAAAAATATAAACATTTGCATACATATATCAATGTACATGATTACTTCTGGGGGAATTCTGCACCAAAAATCTTTAAAATTCTGCAAAATTCTGCATATTTTGTCAAAATAACAATATAAATCACACCAGTTTCAATTATTTTGGTAATTTATTTCAAAATCAATGTCAGGAATTATGTCTGTAATAATACAGACAACAAGGAATTTTTGACAGATTCCTTACTAGTCATATTAACACAGAACTTTGAGTAACAAGTAATTTAAATACAGAAACATATTTCCCACACCCCCCAGAAGAAAAATAACGGCTTGGGAAACAAGAGTAACTGAGGAGTTGAGGGAAGGAAGTAATTGCTGGGAAGGAGCCTGGGTATGAACTTGGCAGGTTGTTGGGTGTGAATGGGAAAAGTGTGGAACTGGGCATTTTTGGGCAGAGAAGGATTGTTAGGGAGCCTTCCCCATGCAGATGCTGGCTGACCCCTAGCTCCTCTCAATCAGTCAGGGACATCTGCCTACCCCCATGTGTCTCTGCACCTCCAACCCCAAGTGTCCTTGCACTCCTCCCCAAGCTCCATGTGACCCTGTCCACCACTCAGCCACCACCATCCCCATTGCATCCCCACTCCCATTCAGTCCCTGCCCCAGTCTGTGCCCACACGGGTCTTCTGAATCCCAGCCTGTGACCCTTCATCCAGCAGCTGTCCTTTCTCTTCTGCAGTTGCTTGTTCTGGCCACATAATGTCCCCTGGTGGACAAAAAGAGAAGCTGCAGCACCTTTCCAGCAGAACATATTTTCCACAGTGAAAAAAGGGTCTGCACAGAACATAAATTCTGTGCATGTGCAGTGGCACAGAATTTCCCCAGGAATACATGACGGTCATCAGTATCATAATAAATGTCAAATGAACAAAGATTGGACATTTTAAAGGATATGCATAAAAATCAGTACACTGAACACAATGTTTCAATTAAGTATAATCTTAAAATTACCAATAGCTATAACCAGAGGCATAAAAATGGAAAAATAGGAGCATATTCTGCAGTTTCACATGTGCTTCACTGACTTCAGATGAGTTATTTCAGTGTGTTTGCACCAGTCCATATGAGTGCAGAATCAGACCAACATACTGCACAACAAAACAAGGTTTTTAGACTAATGAAGAAGTGCAATATACAGCACATTCGAATTATTGATTTTAAGTCATCTGGAAATGTAGGTATCTTCTAAAAACTGAATATTGCTGACAGTTTCAATGTATTATTTGCTAGTATTAGGAAAATCCATTCATTTTGCTTCAAATAACAAATACTATTCCACATGGACACTAAGTGGGCTTCAAAAGTGTAATAGAACAAACTTAATATAACAATTATTTTGCAAAAAGAAAGAGACTTCAACTCCTGCTCTATTAGTTATGTTGAGTTTGCCAAAGTCATAAGAGCAAACGGTAGTAAAAATATACTTTGTCAGTAAACAGACAGATGCAATTGAATGCATAAACATGAAGCAGATGAGTATGAAAATAGGAGCACTGGAAAGATCTAGAATAGGAAAAATATCCTGCATTTGCAGAGAAATGCAGTAGATGAGCCAACATATCATCTATTTTACTTTTACATGTTCTTGAACAAGCATTAAAAACCCACAAATTCCAAATATTTATGATTTAAAAATAAAGCCATATTACAGTTTTATTAAATAAGTTAAAAACAGTTTCAGTTGAAATATTTTAAATTTATTTAGAAATATATTTATAGGCTCACAGTAAAAAGATTGACCAAAATGACTCAGCATTAAAGTGCACTAGGACAGTTTACCAGGTCATGTTTAATCCACCAATAAGACTTAATTTTTCTGTTTCTATTTCCTCGCACTATGCAAGAAAGTTTCAAATTTTGGCATAGTTAATCATGAACGTTTTGAAAAGTATTTTGCTTTCTTTGGGCTCAATGGTCTGAATGTCCAAATACCTCACAGAATACATTCAGCCCTAGCATGGGGTGAAAATTTTCATCAGAAATTTCACCAAAAATGCTTTTTTAGCGCTTCAAAATCTATTCCCGAATTTGGGTGAAATTTGACAGTTTCAGCCCAAATAACTTGAAATTTTTGTGTAGAAAAAGTCAAGATGTCATTTCAACCAACCAGAAACATTTATTTCTTACATTTTGCTTCAAAATGGCATTTCATTATCAAATTTGGTCAACTTAAAAAAAATAACATTACAAAAAGGAGAAAAATACCCCAAAAGTGCCAAATTAAAAATAAACACTCAAAATGAATAGAAATATGAACAGATTATTTTGACTTGACCTGAAATGTTTCAGTCAATTTGAAATGAAAGTTTCTCAAGTTTCTTGGTATGATTAAAATTTTCAAAAAATTATCTTGGTTTGCCTTAAAACTTTTAAACTCAGCCCCAAACCAAAAAATCCATTATTTGTTCCACTCTAGTAAGCTCTTTGTAGGCTTAGGTTCTACAGATCATGGGTCTAATGCTCACACACAGCTCCAGCTGACTTCTAATTGGCCATAATGCCTAATAAATAAGAGATCGAGATATTGCAAATAGGATGCAGGGGCTTGTACATTTATAGGCAGATTTTTTCCCACACTTTTTCTGTGCATCTTTTTCTCCTGACAACCAAAAGAAAAGACCGTCTACAAAATTAATTACAGGGTGTTTCCAAAACTGTTTTGCTACTGGAAAATATCAAAGTAGTTTGACAGATTAAAAAATAGTTTACCAAAATAGGTTTTGAAGATATGGCATGTCTGGGTCAAGTAAAAGAATTCACCAAGTCACACTACAATCCACAGACAGATTTTTTGCTCTTCTGTTGCCTAGAGCATAAAGAGCAGAGCTAATATTTTTTCCAATTGAATTAAGCTTGTTCCTAACTGCCAGTACTCAAAAACCACAAAAGTAATAATCTAAGTATCCATGTTACCAAAAGGAGAAATTACAGTGTAGCCTTGTGAAAAATATAAACATTTGCATACATATATCAATGTACATGATTACTTCTGGGGGAATTCTGCACCAAAAATCTTTAAAATTCTGCAAAATTCTGCATATTTTGTCAAAATAACAATATAAATCACACCAGTTTCAATTATTTTGGTAATTTATTTCAAAATCAATGTCAGGAATTATGTCTGTAACAATACAGACAACAAGGAATTTTTGACAGATTCCTTACTAGTCATATTAACACAGAACTTTGAGTAACAAGTAATTTAAATACAGAAACATATTTCCCACACCCCCCAGAAGAAAAATAACGGCTTGGGAAACAAGAGTAACTGAGGAGTTGAGGGAAGGAAGTAATTGCTGGGAAGGAGCCTGGGTATGAACTTGGCAGGTTGTTGGGTGTGAATGGGAAAAGTGTGGAACTGGGCATTTTTGGGCAGAGAAGGATTGTTAGGGGAGCCTTCCCCATGCAGATGCTGGCTGACCCCTAGCTCCTCTCAATCAGTCAGGGACATCTGCCTACCCCCATGTGTCTCTGCACCCTCCAACCCCCAAGTGTCCTTGCACTCCCCTCCCCAAGCTCCATGTGACCCTGTCCACCACTCAGCCACCACCATCCCCATTGCATCCCCACTCCCATTCAGTCCCTGCCCCAGTCTGTGCCCACACGGGGTCTTCTGAATCCCAGCCTGTGACCCTTCATCCAGCAGCTGTCCTTTCTCTTCTGCAGTTGCTTTCTGTTCTGGCCACATAATGTCCCCTGGTGGACAAAAAGAGAAGCTGCAGCACCTTTCCAGCAGAACATATTTTCCACAGTGAAAAAAAGGGTCTGCGCAGAACATAAATTCTGTGCATGTGCAGTGGCACAGAATTTCCCCCAGGAATACATGACGGTCATCAGTATCATAATAAATGTCAAATGAACAAAGATTGGACATTTTAAAGGATATGCATAAAAATCAGTACACTGAACACAATGTTTCAATTAAGTATAATCTTAAAATTACCAATAGCTATAACCAGAGGCATAAAAATGGAAAAATAGGAGCATATTCTGCAGTTTCACATGTGCTTCACTGACTTCAGATGAGTTATTTCAGTGTGTTTGCACCAGTCCATATGAGTGCAGAATCAGACCAACATACTGCCCAACAAAACAAGGTTTTTAGACTAATGAAGAAGTGCAATATACAGCACATTCCGAATTATTGATTTTAAGTCATCTGGAAATGTAGGTATCTTCTAAAAACTGAATATTGCTGACAGTTTCAATGTATTATTTGCTAGTATTAGGAAAATCCATTCATTTTGCTTCAAATAACAAATACTATTCCACATGGACACTAAGTGGGCTTCAAAAAGTGTAATAGAACAAACTTAATATAACAATTATTTTGCAAAAAGAAAGAGACTTCAACTCCTGCTCTATTAGTTATGTTGAGTTTGCCAAAGTCATAAGAGCAAACGGTAGTAAAAATATACTTTGTCAGTAAACAGACAGATGCAATTGAATGCATAAACATGAAGCAGATGAGTATGAAAATGCCATTTTATGTTGCCTCTTTTTAGATCAGAGCCATGCTTTAAGGAGAAGGCAGCTCAAGATAGAGAATTTAGACTCAAAATAAATAAATCAGATGAAGGCAAAGTCCTTATATATATTATATAAAAAAGTTAATGTTAAAAGATGTTTGCAATAGAAGTTGCCACATTGCACAAGGAATCAACCTATACAACAGAAATATTTGGACGTAGGAAGGCACCTGCTAGGCAGAGAGCTATTTTTAATCTGTTCTAGAGCCAGTTATTCTAGGTACTAATGAAATGTCAGATGTAACAAGTCTGATCTCAGCACTATAGCAAGCATCTTTGTTTGTTAATGTGTGTGTTCTCTTCTTGACATGGAAGTTGAGTGATCTAGTTGGGCTACACACACTTAATTTTGTTAATCCTGTTTTATGCTACTAAAGAAAGTTTCAACAGAGCAATCTTGCAAGTGGCAATTTTGCAGTTCATCTTAGCCAGAACATATTTTGATGTAGAAGTCCATTAGGCAGGGAGAATATTTCATTTAATAGGAATGAGTGGTTCTGCACACAAAATAGTATGGAATGTAAGGCCATAAGACTGTCTCAAACTTTTTGGACTGTAGCTCACCCCACTCAACGCAGACCTTTCTGCAGACCACCAGCCAACCACCCATTATGACAACATGGGTAAAGGACAAAGTGGAGGTGTGGGATCTGGGTGGGAGGTTGGGTGTAGGATCAGTCTGAGAGTGGAGGGTCTAACCGGGAGACAGAGTGCAGAAACAAGATGGGAAGTCTGGGCAGCAGGTGGGGTGATAGATCCAGGCAGGAGCAAGGGTACCAAAGTGGGATGGGGATGCGTGGTCTCAGCATCAGGGAGATGCAAGGTCTAGGCATGAGGGGGCATTTATCTGGCTCTGTCCTCCTATCACTCCCAGGCACCACCCCTCCTGCTTCCACTGGCCACGATTCCATCCAATGGAAGCAGCAGGGAAAGCCTCCAGGTGAGCGGTTTCCTAGGCTGCTGTTCCCCCAGATGGGGGAGAAGGAGACCAGGAGTGCATGGAGTCATTTCCTTCCTCTGCAAGCCAGATCCAGCCACAAGGCTCGCTCCTCTCACCCCCACAAAGGGAAACTGGCGCTGGTGTTCCAACGTTGTGGGGAGGGCTGTGGGACTGGAGCATCAGCACAAGTTTCCTGCTGCAGGGGAGCCTCAACTCCATGGCCCACCTGTAAGATGGTCATGGGCCACTAGTAGTCCATAGACCACACTTTGAGAACCATTACTGTAAGAAGAGGCTCATCAGTTTAACCAAGTGGCTATGTTTAAATTAGATTTTGGGGTATGATTTTGATACACAAACTGGTCTTGAATAATCCATTACTAGGTGTGCAAGAATTAAACGCTGTATAAAAACACTCTACCATTTTAAAAGCAGAGGAAATACAAATGAGAGATCCAGTTTACTACATAATCATTGTTTTGTCACCATCTACCAGTTTTGTGTTTTCAGTAAATAGCAGTACATTAATGTCAGCAGGACTTATGTAAAATATCTCTTACTGGTGGCAAAATTCTTCAGAAATAGTTGTACTTGTGTACCCAATTGAATAGTCTTATTTTCCCAAACTTTGTTCAGTCAGAACAAAAACTAATCAGGAGCTCACTCACTATTTTTATGCTTCCACATGAAGTCACACGGCCTTTCCACTGCAGAATTTATGAAACACATTCAGTGCAATTTTTTTTCCTTTGAGGATCCTAATTCAATTAATTTTTGTGGGTTTCAAGAAACACATTTTTATTCCTGGAGACTTTTTTTGCAAATGGCAACAGGTTTCTAAGTCCCATTGCTGCAATCTCATCTGAATGACGGTCCAACTGTACAAACTGATTGATGGATCAGGGTAAACTTCCAAAACATTCTGAGTTACCCAAGTGTTATATGTTTATAAAATGTTTTAAATTAAGTTTCTCGAGGATTAGTGAAATGCATGTTCTAAAAAAGGGCCTGATTTTGCACATCTTTCCTTATGCAAGTAATTTCAATGACTGCAGGCTGAGCCCTACCTGAACAAATACAAAATGTATTTTGTATAGAAAATACTAGTATATAAAACATTAAAAAATCACCTTGTTTCACTTTGTATCAACTATGAATAGCAAGTGTTACTCAAGCGCGTACTGGTTTTGTTTTTAATACTTTAGTACCTAATCTGTTTCCAAAGAGTTCTGCTTTCCTGAAGTGCTGGTGACTGTGGATGCCACCCAATTCTTGAATAAAATTGAAACCAAAGAAAAGAGACACACAATCGAGTTCATATGAATAGTTCAAATATCATATGAATAGAGCCTAAACTGAAGAAAATAATTACATACCTCTTTTCCACCCTATTAAGGAGGCAAATATGAATAGAAATTAAGACACTGTCAATTCGGGTTCAACCACTGTAGCTGTTCCTGACTTCTAGAAAGTTCTGAGAGCAGATTCTTTGTCCAACTAGCTCACTTGGGCAGAGGCTGGCATGGGGATAATCATGCTCAATGCACCACCACTTTTACTTTTCTCGGCTGTAGCAATTCTGTTCAGTTTGCCAATCTCTGCCTGCCAACTGGGTATTTTCTTTGTAGTCATATGACGACGTGCATGTTTTGTCAAGTGATCACTGCGCATGAAACGACGGTCACACACAGGACAAGCAAACTTCTTCTCTCCTGTATGAGTTCTTCGGTGGCGAGAAAGTTCATCTGAACGGGCAAACTTTTGTCACAGCCTTCCCAGTTACAGGTGAAAGGTTTTTCTCCTAATTGGATATGGGGAAAAGCAAAACAAAAGATTATTTGTGCTGATAGAAACAGAGCATGGTTTTAAGAATTAATAATTCAAACTCTAGCCTTGCAGCCACTTATGTTCATATTTAACTTTATGCATGTGAGTAATTCCATAAGATTAAGCATGTGCTTATGTAGCTGCTGTATTGTGGCTTTAAACCAGTGGTTCTCAAACTTCTGTACTGATGACTTGTTTCACACAGCAAGCCTCTGAGTGTGACTCCCCTCCCTTATAAATTAAAAAGACTTTTTAATATTTAACACTATTGTAAATGCTGGACAAAATGCAGGGGTTGGAGATGGAGGCAGACAGTTTGCCAACCTCCCCGCCATGTAATACCTTATGACCTCCTGACAGATCATGACCCCCAATTTGAGAATCCCTGCTTAGACAATAATACATGTATTGCTTTTCTTAATTTTCTGATTCAACAACATTTTTTTAAAAAATGTTGCCAAACAATTCAGAGTTTAGAGGAAAATATTTGTTCATATATCTACAATATCTTTTTACCATAAATTTTGAGAAATTAACCCCTCTAACAACACTACTGGAAATCAGAGGCCATGCCATATCACACAATAACCTAAAATAACATCTTGAATTTGATGCCAGTGTCATAATAAGATGCTCAATCCTTCAAAAGAACATAGCAATTCAATTTCTAACAATTATTAAGAACATAATTACTAATATTTTGCATCATTTGCTGAGCTATGTTTATCATTTGATTTGGGCAGTTCAATTCCAAACACAGGTTACATACCACACAAGTCATAAAATGTAACACAATTAATGCAAGGGATGATCTTACATTCCTTTCACAATCTAAAATCCCCATTGGTTTCCATGATCATTTTGGATGCTCAAGAAATGTGTGTGCATGCTCAGAGCTTTAACATTACCATTGCTAGTTTCTGATTACTATCTAGGAGTTTAATAGTTACACAACCACACAATTTTAGAGCTATTCTAATAGCAAGTGATCTATTACTCACTTTTGGCCAGAGATATAAGGTTTGATATCCAAAATACACTTACAGATAGATCTGAAAAATGTTTATGCCATTCAAGAAGGAAGCGCTAAAAAGAATTCTTACATATTAAGGGCTCTCTCAAAGCAGGAGTAATGGGGAACAGGAGAAGATCATCTATTGTTCCCCCTTGGCCTTCTGCTGGCTATCTGCTAGTCAAAGGTCATGGTTAGGCCAGTGTACACTAGCTCGTGAGACACATGCTTCAGTCATCATCACACTACAGGGGATGTACACAGTTTCTTTTCAAGCCAGCCAAAAGATAAGCTTTAAAGCACACTGCTCTGATCCCTGGGCCATCCTGAACTGCACCAGGATAGCTCAGGAACCCACTATACCAGTCATAATGGCTTTTCTATTCACCCACACATCCTAAAGATCAACAAGGAGGAAGGGGAGGATTCTCCCTCTAGGTCAGAGGTCCCCAATCTGTGGGACATGCCCCAAGGGGGCACTGAGAAACATTTGAGGGAGCACGGCTGCAGCCCAGGATAGCCCAGAGAAGGGGGTGGGGAGAGAGCACCACCCAACCCCTTCCTAGACTCAGCTCTACACCCCGGGGCTCTGCTATCAGACCTAGCAGTGCAGTCAGGGTAAGGAGAGATGGGAGAGGTAAAAAGTTTGGGAACCACTGCCCCAGGTTCTAGTTTAGGGGAATATCTGCTCCCTCGAGGTACCTTTTAAAAAGTTATTTTTCCAATAAGAGATTTTTATAAAATAAACTGAGATTAAATGGAAATTAACACCAGATTATATGTGGAATGTCCAATAGAGTCAGACCAGGCAGAGGAGAGAACAGGTAAGAAATTTTAAAATAATCTCTCCTGCCTCTTTCTCCCCTCCCCCCCCAAAAAATATATAGCACTCAGGCACCCTTTTAATGAGAACCCAGAATGCATGATTTATAGCAGACCACAATTTCAATTGGGGGCAGAGAGAGAATATTAAAACATATTGGCTGTGTCTACATTAGCACCCTTTTCCGGAAAAGGGATGCTAATGAGACAAGTCGGAATTGCAAATGCCGCGGGGATTTAAAATTTTCCCCGCGGCATTTGCATGAACTATGGCTGCCGCTTTTTTCCTGCTCGGGGCTTTGACGGAAAAAAGCGCCAGTCTAGACGCGGCTCTTGCAGAAAATAAAGCCTTTTCCGGAAGATCCCTTATTCCTCTTAAAATCAGGTTTAAATCACTTTAGTGAAGTAAAATCACTTTAGTGAAGTCAGAATCAGTGCTCCCTCCACATTTTTATTTCCATGTGCAGAATGACTTTCATTATGTGACAGTCAGTCCATGGGTATTTATTATGATTAATTTTCATTTTAGTTTAACAACTCATATTCTGTGCACATAGTGGACACTAACTAAAGCAGATCAGTTGTATTTAACAATAGTTCTATTACCCACCACAGTAGAATTCATTACAGCTCAGCACATGGTGCTCATTCCTTTAGTGAAGTCAGAATCAGTGCTCCCTCCACATTTTTATTTCCATGTGCAGAATGACTTTCATTATGTGCACTAGCATGGAGGTGATGTATCACAAAAGTCATTCTGCAGGTGGACAGTGTGTGGCGGGGATGGAATCAAAGGATTGCGGTACAGGAGGGGGCTTACAGCTGGAGCAGCAGTTTGGGGTGTCTGGGGGTGCAGGCTCTGGAGTGGGGCCAAGGATGAGGAGTTTGGGTTGCAGGCTATGCTGGGGAGGGAGGACTACCCCCAGCTCTCTCTCACAGCAGCAACTTGGGATGAGCAGAGAGGCACCTCTCCACAACCGTGCAGCTCCAGCAGTCACAGGCAGGGGAGGGGTGTCCATCTCCCGGCAGCAGCTGCTCTGGTGCAGCTCCAGGTTGAGCACTATGGCTGGGGGAGAGGGCCCCTCCACACTGGACCTAGCATGGAGCAGCCACAGCCAAGGGAGGGAAGCATCCCTCCCCACTTGCTCCAGCATTGGGAAGCACCTCTGTGTGGGCCCCAGCACAGAGCTGTAGAGGTAGTTTCATGTTGCAGCCAGTGGGGAGGGGTGTTTCTGCCTTAGCTATGGCAGCTCCATGCCAGAGCCAGCAGGCTGAGGCAGTACTCTGTGTGGCTGCCTTGAGCCTTTGCATGAGGCTTCTTGGGCAGTTGTGCAGTTGCTTGGCCATGCAGCTAAGGAGCTTAGGTCATAATGCTAAAAAACTAGAAAAAAAATATACCATTCCCTGCTATCTTAACAGGTATATGGAGTAGAGTCTGTTATGAATAGCGTGATGAATCAAAAAATGACAGATACAAAAACAGCTTGTAGTATGATATGATGTACCATAACTCACACCACCCAAAAAAACTGGTTTATATAATTCCTTCAGATCATATTAAATGCAGCACACTTCAAGTTTAAAAAAATATTTTGGGCCAAGTTTTGTTTGAAATGGTACTATGAGCAATTCCACTTATGTCAATGAAGTTAATCTGTGGTCTAGGTTACAGAAAAAAAATTGTCCTTTTTCTGTCTGTCCTTGAAGATTATCCTCTACTCTCCCACAACACGTGGGAAGTTTTCTATGCCACCCACTTACCCCTCTCAGAATCAAAATGCAGAACATTCTTCCAACCATACAATGTATTTTCTTGTAATAAAGCAGTTGCCCTTCATACGCACCAGTGTGAGTACGAAGATGGGCTTTGAGGTGGGAACTTTTGAAGTATGTTTTCCTGCAGCCTGGGAAGTTACAAACATAATTTCTCCTTCTTGAGAAGTCCATTTGAGGTGCACAGCTTTGACCTGAAGAGAGAAAAACCGGTGCAGGAGCAAGAGGCAATAGCTTGGTGTTTCCAACAGTCATTACAGTTTGTTGGCACTGTGGTGTCTGTGCAACAGCAGTCTGTGGAAGAACCAACATGACAGTACCCTGAGGCACAGAAGGTCCCATGAGAACAGGCTGAGAAACGGAGGCTGTTTGGGGTAAAATAGGTTGGACAGTAGTTGCGACAGTCTGTGTAGGGGGTTTTATAAAGGCAGAAATCATACTTCTTTGCCTGCTAAAAGGAATCATTTGGCAGATGACTTGGGGATTTGAAACAGGGGCAGGTAGCAGCTGGGTGGCTTTTTTCGGTAGGTAGTTGTCACAATTCTTTGGTAAAGAAGTCTGCGGTGAAACTGGTCGTATTGGCTGTTGCCCTTTATTAGTAGCATTGCAACTAGAGTTATGCAAATAAGGCTGATGTACTGGTGAAGTATCACTAATTAAACCATCAGCTGTAGTCATGTCCTGGGAAAGTCTGGAATGGCTTTCATCTTGTGCTTCACACCAGTCAGTTGAAGTACTGCAATTGCCTGAAATTACCTTTGTTTTAACCTGCACTGCAGGAATGTGGGGATAAGCGGAACTACAGCCTGTATGACGTATCACGCTGGTTGCCATTGCCCTGCAAGGTTGAGGAGCAGGTGGTTCAGATATTGCTGACTTCCGACTGGACGGCCTCTCCATGTTTATGACAGAAGATTTGGCTATGGCGGATGCACAGTTTGTAGGGGTGACTACACAAACAGGTGTATTTGTTGTGACTGTTCTTGGTTTGGAATAAGTAACTTGTGAAGAAAGGAGCATTGTAGTTGATGGCTCAACAAAATCAGGGCTGTGAGGGGGGGTCATACACTAGAAAAATAAAACAAACAAAAACAGTAATGTGTTTGTATACTAGTTATTAACCTTACTTTAAAAATAAAGAACACGTGATGAAGATCTAGAGCCGTGGTGTCCATCCAGTTACTGCAATAGCCACACTCAACTGGCCAAATAGCCACATTCAACCAGCCAAATAGCCACATGTGGCTAGTGGCCAGCATATTGGACACCACAGATCTAGAGTGTTATCAAGAGTCTAAAGACATCTTTTAGGAAGCTATGACCAAAACATTAACTTCTTATAGAGTAGCCCTTCTGGAAAGGGCAAAGCTTGCTAGCATCATGCGAACAGTGACACAGATGTCATCCTTCAATACAGCATGTGTCAGCTTTTTAGTTTCCAATGCCCATTTTCACTCCTCAGATAATGGATGCATCTCTTTACATGCAGTTCACTGTTCTTAGAAAATAGGGCAGTGATTCATAGTGACATTATCCCTGCTTAATTGCAGGTTTGCACAGAGACCTAAACCTTTTATTAATTATTATTCTACCAGCTGGTAGCTCATCTTGGAATTGATGTGATTGGAACTGCTCTCCCCTCTCTTCTTCAGCCATTTCTCTCTCTTCCCTCCCCTGTTGCAGCCACTGTTGGGAGATGGGAATATGACCTAAGATTGAGAGGGGGTGATGACTGGCCAACGGAAGAGGAAGACTGGTCTTAGTTCATTTGCATAATAAAAGTTTACTGGATAAGACAAAGTCCTTAACACTCTGAAAGATTTAAACAAATTGGCTTTTCTTCAGGTTTTTTTATATCAACTGCAACAATACCTACATAAGAAACACAAGAACAGCCATACTGGGTCAGACCAAAGGTCCATCTAGATCAGTATCCCATCTTCTGACAGTGGCCTCTGCCAGGTGCTTCAGAGGGAACAAGCAGAACAGGCAACCATCAAGTGATCCATTCTCTGTCACCCATAAGAACATAAGAATGGCCGTACTGGGTCAGACCAAAGGTCCATCTAGCCCAGTAGCCTGTTTCCCAACAGTGGCCAGCGCCAGATGCCCCGGAGGGGGTGGACCAAAGACAATGATCAAGCAATTTGTCTCATGCCATCCATGTCCAGCCTCTGACAAACAGAGGCCAGGGACACCATTCCTACCCCCTGGCTAACAGCCTTTTATGGACCTAACCTCCATGAATTTATCTAGCTTCTCTTTAAACTCTGTTATAGTTCTAGCCTTCACAGCCTCCTCTGGCAAGGAGTTCCACAGGCTGACTATGCGCTGTGTGAAGAAGAACTTTCTTTTATTAGTTTTAAACCTGCTACCCATTAATTTCATTTGGTGTCCTCTAGTCCTTATACTATGGGATCTAATGAATAGCTTTTCTTTATTCACCCTCTCCACACCACTCATGATTTTATATACCTCTATCATATCCCCCCTCAGTCTCCTCTTTTCCAAACTGAAAAGTCCCAGTCGCTTTGGCCTCTCCTCATATGGGACCTGTTCTAAACCCCTAATCATTTTAGTTGCCCTTTTCTGAACCCTTTCCAAGCCCAAAATATCTTTTTTGAGGTGAGGAGACCACATCTGTACACAGTACTCAAGATGTGGGCGTACCATAGTTTTATACAGGGGCATTAAGATATTCTATGTCTTATTTTCTATCCCTTTCTTAATAATTCCTAACATTCTATTTGCCTTTTTGACCGCCGCAGCACACTGTGTGGACGTTTTCAGAGAACTATCCACGATAACTCCAAGATCTCTTTCCTGATTTGTCATAGCCAAATTAGCCCCCATCATATTATATGTATAGTTGGGGTTATTATTTCCAGCGTGCATTACTTTACACTTATCCACATTAAACTTTATTTGCCATTTTGTTGCCCAATCACTCAGTTTTGTGAGATCTTTTTGAAGTTCTTCACAGTCTGCTTCTGTCTTGAAGTTCTGCACAGTCTGCTTCTGCTTCATTCCCAGCTACCTGAGAATCAACTGTCATCTGAAATGGACCAGAACTTTGAGAAATCATCAGCTGCATGTCCAAACACACAGGCCCTGGGAATATCATTATGAAGTGGCAAGTTAAATTTCAACTTGTTTTTATGTTTTATCATAGTGTCTAACATTTGTTCTTCAATCCAATAATTATTTTTTTTGTATTACCTTTGCAGGTAAATCAATACAGAGTCACTGAGCTTCACTATGAAATCCTCTTACTCAAAATACTCAGGAGAAACCTATAATAAACTATCCAAACAAGCTTTCCCAGGACATCAGTTAAAATGAACACCTGAACAAATTTTTTCTACTTGAAATTTAAATAGAAGATCAAAACATTTTGTTTGTATCATCACATCTATTGCCAAAGAGATGGTGGAATTATCCAAACTGAGAAATGTATACTTTACATGCAAATAGTAATTACATAAGCAGACAAAAGCTTCAGAGGGGTAGCCGAGTTAGTCTGTTACAGGAAAAACTTTAAAAAACAACAAATAGTCTGGTAGCACTTTAAAGACTAACAAAGTGTTAGCCTTTAAAGTGCTACCAGACTATTTGTTGTTTCCATAAACAGAAAAGTTAGGCAGCTAAAATTACTTTTGACAGTAACCAATATTTAAAAAACAAAGATATTGCTCTCTCCCCAAATACAAAAAAATTAACCAATATAATGAGGACAGATTAGTAATAATATAAACGTATCTGTAGCCATGCATATTCATTTTGAATTAGTTTTCTTCTTACCAGTGTAGACAAAAAGTGATAATCCTTTGGTAATTCAGAGGCAGCTTCAGCATGCATTGTGAAGTCACCTGAATCTGAGATGGGTGTCAGTGGCCTTATCTTTAATGGGTCACATTTCTGTGATCTTTGACCCCAGGAGCTCATACAAACAAGTGCCTCCACTGCTTCTATGTCATTCTGCTCTAAGGTGCTACATGTAGATCTTTCGCTGTCATGACGCTGTCTTTCCCGTATAGATTCATATAGGTCCACAAAGTCAACCTAAAGACAATCAGATCATTAGCTGTTAGGATAAGTCGAAAACATAATTACCACCGCCCACATATTGTTTGCTTATAACAAAGGTCTCTTGAAACTCATCGTATGCCCAATACAAGGGTTTTTTTAAAACCAACTCAGTTATGCAATATGCACATCTTCCCCTCCTTCCCCAGACTACATCTTATCTTCCTCCTCTCCAACTCCAACTAGCTTTGCAGAAGAAGAATGACTCACTGCAAAGGAACTGACACGCAGCTCAAATGTCCAAACTAACTTTCTTGGATTATGTTGTTGTTCTGAATAAACATGTTCAGCACACACAGATACAGACACACACAAAGTGACTCCACCCCCTCTTTGTTTAGTGAGGGCCATTTTCTGGCTTTATTTGAGGGTTTATTTATCATCACTCTAATATTTACTATACTTTAGAAACATGAGATAAGTACAGAGTCAAGGACTCCCAAGTTCCAAACATAAGTCTGCTACCAACTCAGGTTACATCAATACTACAGATTATGTGGACGTTATTTATTACTGAGGGTGTGAATGAATCACCCACCTGAAGGACATAAATTACACTAACATAAGTACCAGAGTGGCACTTCTCCCACAGATACCTGCTTGCAGAGGGGCTGGAGTTGTTAAGCTGAGAGCAGAATGCTTTCCTGTCAGCTAAGAGCCGCTACATTAGAGAGTTTACAGCAACACAGCTGCTTGCATCATTGCACTATACTGTATATGAGGCAGATATTATTAGGGAATTTTGGTATGGGAAAGTAACCCAAAAATAAACTTGTTTACATAAGCAAATACTGCATTATTGTACTGGGAGGAGGAAGGCTAAAAACCCTGACCTTTTCTTCACTGAAAATGGAAACAAGTTTTGCAAATGTTCACTGTGTGTGCTGTAATGACCCTAACAGCCACAAGTTGTTGCTCTAACACTTATATTCCCTTTCCCTCCTATAAAATGAGTAATAACAAAAGGGTCCACTCCTCCAATTCTTGTACATCTAAAGCACTAAACAAAATCAACTAGAGCAGTGGTTGTATGAGGAAAGCAGAATCAAGCCTTTAGATTATAAATTGTTAGGGACAATGTTTAGCTACTGCAATGATAGTTCCTATTAATAAAAAAAAACTTAGATTAGATGGCATTATATTGAAAGTCAATGAGACTTTGCCATCGATTTTACTAAGTCCATAGTGCCATGCAGATATACAACTGTGTACATAATACACAATGTTTACACAACGTGGGTGGCACAAACATTAAGTAGGAGGGATCTGAAAATCAGGCATTTATCCAATCTCTAGAATACTCATCCACCTGACAAATCATCTCAGATTTAAAGGATGCCTCAAGGTTTTAAAAAAATTCAGTTTAAGGAGTCCGTAAACAGCCAAACTGCTCTGAACATTACATTTCCCACAGTGCTGGGCTCTGGGCAAACACATGCAGACACAGGTGACAGAAAGCTCCTTCAAAGTCACCACATTCTACCCAAGAAATAGCTTTCCAAAGCGCTGCAGCCCACACCAGACGCAAGGTTCCGATGCTACACGAGAGCGATTTCCCGGAACAGGGCTGCGCTCGAGCAGTGAAAGTGGCGAGCCCGGGTTAAGCTCACAGCCGGCGCCGAAAGGAGCCCGAAAGCTTGTCCTGAAATCACCCCCCGCGGCGCGCACGCGCTGCAGAGGAAGTCGGCGCCTGCAAACAGCGGGCGAGCTGGCAGCGGCGCTTCTGCCGGAGCAGCAGCGCCACGAGACTGGAGGCTGCCCGGGGCCAGGCCGATGCTGCCCAGCCCCGTTGGCTCGCCCGACATGCGGGGGGGTTGCCGCCTGCTCGGCATGACGGAGGCAGGAAGGGAAGCCCCACCCCCCAGAGGGGCGGGAATGGGGATGGCGGGGCTTCTCCCCACCCGCGGGGCAGCCGCCGCCGCCCACTCCAAATATAACTCGGAGGCAACGTGATGCATCAAAATAGCGCCGGGAATGCGAGCGGTGCACGGGCTCGGCAGCTAGCGCCAGGCTTGTGGCGGGCGCGTCGGAACCCGGGCTGGGGGCGCAAAGCGCAGCCCTGCACTCCCCCGGCCCCGGGCAGCGACCTAGCTGCCCTGCCCCGCCCGCCCCCTCCAGCGCAGGGACAGCGCCGTGGCTCTGTCTGGGTCCCCGGCCCCTTCTCCCCACGCCGCCGGCAGCGGTGCGAGCGCGGGGGCGCTGGGAAGGGGAGGCCAGACTCACATCCAAACCCACGCGGGGATTCGCTCGGTGCCCCCTCCCCCCCCGGCCACTCCCGTGGCCAGCAGCAGAGGGCCCGAGGCTCGGCTGAGCGCCACTGCCAGCAGGTGCTCCGACTTGCTGCCTGCAGCGCCCGACGGGGAGAGCCCCGCATCCCAGGCGGGCGCGACGCGCCCATCACTCTGGCGTCTGGGCACGGGCAAGCCCTAGGGCAGAGCGCGGCCGCAAGGGTGAGAAGCCGGGCACCCCCAGCGCTCCGCTTTCCGCCTGCAGCCGCCCCGCCCCACAAAACAGCCCGGGGCTGCCGGCAGCCCGGGCCGGGTACTTACAGCGGGGGCATCTCCCCTCTCCGAGCCGGGCATGGCGAGGCTCCTGCAGGCAGCAGCGATGTGACAAAGGCAGCAGCCAGCGCCGCCTCCTCCTCCCCCGCCCGCGGGCCGGCTGTGAAGCAGCCCAGGCGCTGGTGGGGGTGGGGGGGGAGACACGCCAGATACTCCGTGCACCAAGCAGCCGGGGGAGGAAGGAGCAGGCAGCTCCCCACCAATCGCAGCCCAGCCTGGCCGGCGCCGGACCAATGGGCGGCCTCGGCCGGCGTGATCGGGGCGTGCAGCCTGCCTGACAGCGGGGAGGACTCAGCGTGGGCATGTTCGCAGCAGCGGTGGCTGAGCCTCAGCCACCCGCTGGAAACTAGGGGAAAGGTTAGCACGGGAAAAGGGGGGCGGGGCTGCTTGTCGCTGAGTGGCGGCCAGCCAGGGAATGCCTGTGCGTGGGGGTGTGTCTGAGTAGTGCGAGCTGCAAATCCCTCCCGTCCTCCAGTGAGGGAACCAGGCTGGAGCCTCAGCCAGAGAAGGGAGAGTTACGCCTGCCCGAGCCAGCGTAGCGTGCACGCACCAGATACACAAAACTCATTGCACCTTCTTTTCAATCCACCACAAAGTGCACCCCCAAATATCCACAGCACATTGCACCCTCTTCCCAGTCCAGCACACAGTGCACCCTCAAATATCAGAGTTGTTGACTCGCGTCCCACGACTTGAACTCGAGTCCGACTTAAGTCGCCACTTAAGTCGCCTAGGTGACTCGACTTGAGACTCGACTCGGGTTCATTGTTTGTGACTTGAGACTTGCTAATTTTGTTAAATCGACTTGGTGAAAAAATTGTCCGAAAATGCAGATATTGATGGCGTGTACAAAAGTGACTTGACATTTTTTAAATTAAGACTTGAGACTCAACTTGGGACTTGACTCAAAAGTGACTTTAGGGACTCGAGACTCGACTTGAGACTTGAACTGTAGTGACTTGAGACTCGACTTGGACTTGACAATGATGACTTGAAGACAACACTGTCAAATATACACAGCTCATTGCACCCTGTCTCCAATGCAGCACACAGTGCATCCCCCAAATTTACCCATCATACTGTGCACTCTCCCCAATTCATCACACAGTGCATCCCCAAATATAGACAACACAGTGCACTTCACCCTGCAGTCCTGCACAGAATACACTACCCAAATACACAGCAAAATACAGATCTTGTCCCCTTCCCAAACCAGCAGAAAATGGACCCCCCTCCCAATCCAGCAATTTTCTAGAATGCATCTTCTAGCCCAGTGTTTCCCAAAATATGGGCCACGGCCTGGTACAGGAAAAAAATACCGGACCTCAGCGTGGCTGCCGGGAGGGAAGCAGAGTGGGGCGGGCTGGAAGGAGGTGTTTGTGTGGGGGAAACCAGCTGCCGGGAAGCAGGGTTGGGGGCAGCAGGGCTGTCCTGCGGAGATGGGGGGGGCGGGCGGGTGGCGGAAGCAGGGTTGGGGGCAGCGGGGCTGTCCGGTGGAGATCAGGGAGGGCAGGCAGTGGAACTAGGGTTGGCCGGGGGAGATCAGGAGGAGGAGGATAAGAGAACCAGCTTGCCGGAAGCAGGGCTGGACGGGGGCAGCGGGGCTGGTCGGGGGTCATCGGGGAGCGGGGCTGACCGGGGAGATTGGTGGGGGGGAACTGGCCACCAGAAGCAGGGCTGGACGGGGGCAGCAGGGCTGGACTGGGGAGATCGGGACTGACCCGGGCACATGCAGACCCTGGCACACGAGTGAGTCCGGCCCGGGATTCCATTTTGTCCTCCCCACACACACACACACACCCTCCCTCGAGTAGTTGCGAACTGCCTGGCTGGTAGACACACTCACGCAGTATGAGCACATCTACCAGCCAAGCAGTTCGCAGCTAAGGACTGATACACCTAATTATAATAAAACTTATCAAATTAGAAAATACCAGACATTTTATATGTCTGGTAATTTCTCAATTTGTTTCCCGGACAAAACCCTCAAATACCAGACTGTCCGATACAAAACCGGACATCTGGCAACCCTACCCCTCCTTGCACCCTCCCTCCTAGCCAGATACCCTACCCCCAATCTGCTCCTGCTCCCGCCTCCTGGAGTGCCCATGCAGTGCCGGGTCCTCCAAACCCTGGCCCAGGCTGGGCGGGGGATGCAGCCGGGTGAAACACTGAAAATTTATTCATTTTTCATTCTTTTTTTTTTATATGCATTTATATTTTTGGGCTGCAAAAAACAAGACTGAAAAAAAACGGGTTCCAACTAAAGTAAAAAGTTTGGGAAACCCTGATCTAGCCAGCTTTCTATCCATCTTACAGTCCATTTATCCAGTCCATATTCCCTTAACTTGCTGGCAAGAATATTGTGGGTGACTGTATCAAAAGCTTTGCTAATGCTGGTACTGGGGGCTTTGGGAGGACCAGAAACACCTTATTTGAATAGTCATCATTTGCTTAATGAATATGCAAATATGCAAATGAATGTTACCAGTCCTCCAAAAGCTCGTGAATGGATTTACTGGTCCCCATGTCAAAAAGTTTGGAAACCCCTGTTCTAGCCTCTTCTCTCAACTCCTGAAGAATAGAAATCCCATGTAGGAAAGAATACACAATAGAGCCCTGCATTAGTTGGGAGTCTGCTGGTGCTACTATAATATAAATAACAATGTGAAAAATGCATATACTATTTAGGGCATACTGCTTATCTAGACCAATTGCCATCTAGAAAAGAACCCCTAAAACATGCATTCAACTTAGCAATTGTCAAACTGGGCCAGACTATGCTCAATCAATAACCCACTACTTTTTTTACATTCTCTCTCGCTCTCTTTTTTTTTTTTTTTTTTGGTACCATCTTGTTCTCCAGAATTTTTGCTTTTGATTTTCTAAACAATGAGTCCACACCGCCAAGCCCATTCTGCTAATTTTAAAGGCTGTTAAAATTGATTTCAGAACTCCTGCTTTTCAGAGGAGTAATGATAAATTCGACCTTGCATGGTATGCTTTAGGGTAGTGCAGATGCAGCCTGTGACAGTCTATGTTCTTGGCCTCTGGAAAGTGTCCCACAGTGCCCCGCTGTGACCGCTCTGGCCAGGACTTTCAAATCTGGTGCTCTCCAGGTGCACAGGAAAAGCCCCATGAAAATTTAATTTAATTTCCTGTTTGGCTAGTGTGGCCAGCAGACCTTAGAACAAGCAGCAGACCTCAGCAGCACACCTGACCATGAATGCCTAGGGTCACAAATGAGCTCCAGTATGGAGCATGCAGGAGATCTTAGACTGAATCTGATTGCTGTGTGGGGAGAGGAATCTGTTCAGGCAGAACTACGAAGCAGCAAAAGAAACGCTCATATCTATGCCAAGATCACACAGGCATGGTAGAAAAAGGATATGCCAGAGATGCCCTGCAGTGCTGTGTGAAAATAAAGCTCAGGCAAGCATACCAGAAGAGGCAAACGCGTGGTCTGGGACAGCACTGAAAACATGGTTTCTGGGGAGGCCTGCCTTATTCTGTCCTCCATGGTAGAATACTTTTCCACACCAAGTCAGCAGTAAGTGGTCTGACATCACTGCAATACAAAGCATTGCAGCATAAGGTCCAGGATTCCAGCCACATTCACTCAGCATCTGCTCCCTATCACTCTGTGTGATGTGGAGAAGACTGATGTTGTGCATGACAACCTGGATGAAGCAGAGGAAGCTACTGTAACAGATACCACAGCAGTAGACCTTCATTTGCTCATCCTCAGCAAAGTATGATTTGAGTCCCTGCCCTGCTGCCACGCCTGAACACACACACACACACACACACACACACACACACACACACACACACACACACAGAGGAGCGGTCTGAGGTGGGCTGCGGCAGCTGGCGCCCCAGACGGAAGGCGCAATCGGCGCCCCCGCCTGCACAGCCGTCAATGGCCATGACGTAATCACGGGGCGCCTGGGAGCCCCATGACATCATCGTCGGGCACCCGGGCCGGCGGCACCTTAGACGACCACC
Organism: Rafetus swinhoei; assembly: GCA_019425775.1. Taxonomy (NCBI): domain Eukaryota; kingdom Metazoa; phylum Chordata; order Testudines; family Trionychidae; genus Rafetus; species Rafetus swinhoei. Next base: position 29,249,504 of record CM033440.1, read on the forward strand.
TAGTCTGCCTAGGCAACCACCTAGTCTGCCTAGGCCCAAGGGCCTCACAAGGGCCCCACACACACACACACACCCCTCTCTGCAGGCTCCTCAGTGTCCGTGTGAGCCCCTGCCCTTCTGCCACACCCAGACTCCATTCCCCTCCCACCCACAGGCTCCTGTGGTAAGGGAAAGTTGCACTCTCCAGGCAAACAGGGAAGGGGGTGCCAAACACATAAGCCAGAGCCCAATCCACAGAGTTCTGGTCTAACGTGAAGATAAGGGCCTGTGTGGGCACATCTCTGAGGGTTAATTAAGATAGATCCCAAAGGACCACTTTGTCTTCCCATTCCTTAAATGTTCATGAGCCCATGTCCTGCCCTGCTGCCATGCCACTCTGGCCTCCTTTGCAAATGTAGATACTTGCCTAACTGTGGGACCCGCTATTTGCAAGCACTGTGTCACACATCCTTTCAAAGTGGAAGCAAAAGAGTGAGCTTTGACCTGTCCCTTACCATGTTTGCCACCAAACTGAGTCCAGTTGCACCCTTAAGACCTCTATAGTGAGCGCTTAGAAGCATAACTTTGGCCTTGTATATAATACATGCCTATTGACAAACATTCCTTTATGCCAGTGGTTCCCATTGGTACTGCAGGGGGTCCGTAGAGAGTTTAAAAATAAAGATTGTGAGCCCAATCCTTACTTTTCTTGTGCTTTTCTTTTTCTCCCCCCAAGGGGCCATGAAATTTTAATAGATTGAAAAGGGGTCCATATGCTCAAAAAGGTTGGGAACCACTGCTTTATGCTAAGAGATTAGATTCTATGCTCCACAATGTATCTCCTGTAAAATCTGCCCTTCACTTTTTGTTACAGCAGGTGCAACAGCAAGCCTGCTGCATACTCCCCTGTATCCAGCTCCTCCAGGTGTTTATCTGTCATGGATCTGAAGGTGAAAAAGTAGTAGGGATAATATGGTCAATGAGCAAATGCAATCCGCCTGCTTGGATGGGGTACAATTAAATAAGTGGAGGAAAATGCTACTGCAGGAGATGCAAACAAAATATGAGGACAGAAACGTGAGCAGGGAACGTGAACTGAAGTTTATTAATGAGAAAGTCATGCAAGACTGTATCAAATGCCTTACTAAAGTCTAGCTATGCCACATTTACCACTTGCCCTTTATCCACGAGGCTTATTATCCTGTCAAAGAAAGCTATCAGTTTGGTTTGATATGATGTGTTCTTTAAAAATCCATGCTGGCTGTTACTTATCATCTATATCATCTAATTATTTTCTAGATGTTTGCAAATGGATATCTTAATTGATTTGCTCTATTATCTTTCTGTACAGAAGTTAAACTGACTGGTCTATAATTCCCTGAGTTGTCCTTATTTTCCTTTTTATAAATGGGCACTATATTTGTCCTCTTTAAGTCTTCTGAATTTCTCCCATATTTCACAACTTTTCAAAGATAATAGCTAATGGCTCAGATATCTCATTTAGCTCCTTGAGTATTCTAGGATGCATTTAATCAGGCCATGGTGACTTTAAGACATCTAACTTGTCCAAGTATTTTTTAACTTGTTCTTTCCCTATTTTAGCTTCTGAATCTACTCCATTTTCCCTGGCATTCACTATGTTAGGCTTCCAATCACCACCAAACTTCTTGGTGAAAATTGAAAAAAAGAAGAAGTCATTAAGCACCTCTGCTATTTTTACGTTTTCTGTTATTTGTTTTCCCCCTTCATTGAGTAACAGGCCTGCCCTGTCCTTGGTCTTCATCTTGCTTTTAATATATTTGTAGTATGTTTTCTTATTACCCTGTGTCAGTGGTTCTCCAACTTTTTTGGGCTCTGGAGCCCTTTACATGCGTAAAAATTTATGCGGAGCCCCAGCAGTCCACTGATTGCATGTGTTGTACCTATCGATGTTTCCAGTTTGTCAACGTCACAGAGCCCCCTGGAGATGTCTCGCAGAGCCGTGGGGCTCCGCGGAGCACAGTTTGAGAAACACTGCCCTATGTGTTTCTAGCTAGCATGAGCTTGTTTCATGCCTTGGCCTTTCTAATTTTTCCCCTACATACATGTGCTATTTGTTTATATTCATCCTTTGTAATTTGACCTAGTTTTTACTTCTTGTAGGACTCCTTTTTTGATATGCAAGATCTCCTGGTTAAGGCAGGATGGTCTCTTGCCATATTGCCTATCTTTCCTATACAGTGGTATAGTTTGCTCTTGTGCCCTTAATAATATCTCTTTGAAAAACTGCCAACTATCTTCAATTGTTTTTACTCTTAGACTTGCTTCCTATGGGATCTTAACTACCAGCTCCCTGAATTTGGTAAAGTCTGTCTTGTTGAAATCCATTGTCTTTATTTTGCTGTTCTCTCTCCTACCATACCTTGCAATCATGAATGCTACCATTTCATGATCACTTTCCCCCAAGATATCTTCCACTTTCAAATTCTCAACCAGTTCCTCCCTATTTGTTAAAATCAAATATAGAATAAGCCTCCTCACAACACACCTGAAAGGTAAGGAAGAATTATTATACTGATTGTATAGCTGGGGAAACTGAGGCACCAAGTGATTAAGTCATTTGCTCAAAATCAAACAGGAAGTCGGTGACAGAGGCAGCAACTAAATTCAGATAGGCTCAATTCAGTGCCTAACCACAGCATCACTCTGCAATTACCTGTATCTCTTCATCCCAATCTTATATTTTAGAAAAACACCCAACCTCGATGTCAAAGTTACCAGTGATGAAAAACTCTCCACAACCCTTAGTAAATTGCTCCAATAATTAATTACCTTCATGGTTAAAATTAGGGATGTCAACATGTAGAAAACTACACAATTACCAATAAACCTGAGCTTATCAGTTAATCTTGTTGACTGCACACACTCCTCACCCCCTTACTGTCTCTGTATCAGAGGCAGCAAGGCTGGGGAGTGGAAGCCAGTGCAAATGAGGAGCTGGCTTAAAAATTGGCTCCCCACAAGCACCGGATTTGCCTGCCCTACCCCCACGCTACTGCCTCTCATAGAGAGGCAGCAGTGCAGAGGGTGAAGGGGGCAGGCAGGAGCCAATACATGTGGGGAGCTAGCTTTCAAGCAGACTCCCCATGCATGCCATCTCTGCGGACCTGCCTGCCCCCCCTTGCTGCCTCCTGTGGAGGCAATAGGGGAGAGGCAGGCAGGAGCCCATGCTGGGGAGGACCCAGCTTAAAAGTCAGTTCCCCCAGCACTAGCTCCGCGGTGCCACTTGCCCCTCCCTTCACACCTGTGCTGCTGCCTCTATCACTTGTTTGGGATGTGGCATAGTATCTGGCTTTAGAGAAGAAGATTGTCTGGAACAACATACGGACAGTTGACCCAATGGGACTTTATTATTCAGAAAGGGGAGAATTGTACAGTGACCTAGCTGGAGAGCTGAGTCATTAAAAAGGAGCTCTGTGTGTCCTGGAGGGCGAAGAGAGCCATGATGTGAGCAACCACCGGAAGGAGAGCATCATATCTGAATGGAGCTAGTCCATAGACATGACCACAAGGAGGAGGCACTATAGTAAGTGGACTCCCTTACACACCCCTTTCAGAAAGCAAAGTTTAAGATCTCTTTGGGAAATCTTCCAATAAACTTGACCCTTGCTAGAAGTCAAAGATGTCGCATGAAAGTGAACAACGAGCAAAGATGGCTTTTGAGACATGGCAGTACCCACGAAGAAAGGAAAACTGCTGTCTGAAGAGAGTGAGAGGTACAGGCATAGGGTTGCAGAATAGACCAGGTGAGAAGGCTTAGGAAGCAGCTAAGAGAATCCTATGAGAATTATCAAAGAAGACCATGGGAGCAGTTGGGAAGGGACTAAGGAGCATCCCAGACATCTAGGGAATATCCAGAGTCAGAGCAGTCTCTGAAGGTAGAGCCAGAGCCCAATCCACAGAGTTCTGGTCTAACGTGAAGATAAGGGCCTGTGTGGGCACATCTCTGAGGGTTAATTAAGATAGATCCCAAAGGACCACTTTGCCTTCCCATTCCTTAAATGTTCTTCTGTTTACATACCCTATTTCACACAGCAACATGCCAGAGAAAGGGAAATGCCATACAAGTGCTGAAAGAGATAAATGGAGCAACTGACGATAAATAAGAAGGGAAAGGAATTCAAACAATGTACAATCCACCCTCATTGTCCTGTCATTTTTGGGAACTCAACTGAAAGGGAGCCCTTATTTATCATTTTGCAACATCAGATAACATAGTCAATGTTTTTGAATCCCAAGTCTGTCCCCAGACCATTAAATCCCACCCTTTGTAAGAAACATGCATGCATACATGCATCTTTCTTAAGTTTCTTTGGATTATATTGATATTACTTTTGATTATCCTAGCCAAAGCCTGAGCAAATTTTACCCAGTATGCTGTATTAAATCTTAAACAAGCAACCTTGACAGATTTTCTCTCTCTTTTTGGTTGTCTCAGGACTTGCTAGGCATGTTTCATGCTACATACAGACTCTGATTCAGCCCAATTTGTCCTTCATTGCTTACCACCAATTGCACTTTTAGGTAGTGTTGGAATTGTGTCCTGTGTCACTGGGGCTGAATCCAGGTACAAGGGTTGCCATTAAAACTTTACATCTCTGAAGTGATTCTGGGAATACAAAGGCTTTTATCTGAAACATAAGAAGACACCAAGGTTACTGCAGACTGCTGGGGCAGTGAAGGTTGAGTTAAATGTTCCTGCTGCCCCCATTACTCCTAGTCTACAACTATCTGCTGGCCATGAGACCCATCCACAGTCATTCCATCCCTTCCCTCAACAGAAAGGCATCAGATCTGTTTTTAGGAGCCTGGTATTAAATCAATGACACTCAGCCTCGTTCATGCAGGGAACTAGTGCTACAACAGAAACAAATTCCCTCCCCCACTACTTCTCTTCCCCAATTGACATCAACCTGCACAGAAAGGGAGGCAGTGAGAAATCATGGATTAGGTCATCTCCTCTTTCCACAGAATCCAAGTTACCACCTTTCCATTGAGGGAGGGAATGTTCTTCTGATTCCCTTTGAATACAACTTCCATTCACCACTGACAGCAGGGCTAGCTAGTGAGACATGCAGGTGTGTGTTAGGGGGAGAATGTGTGTATAGATCACACCCTGTGCTGATAGCACGTCATCAATAAAAGCATTGTCATAGAGCCTGAATGGCTCAGGTCATATCTCAAATGGTGGTTCACAGCCCCCACCTAGATCAGTAATGGCTGAAAACAGTCACCCTCTGACCATTGTTCGGTGGCAGCTATGAAATGAGTTAGTGAGCTGAGTTCTCAGGGAAGCAGTCATTTCCCAAGAGTCATCACCCAAGCCAGGGTTACCACTTGGCAGCTATGTCATCAGAAAGGATGTAGACGGCTGTGTAGGCTAACCTCCCGCAGCACCAGTGCGGGTGGGCTCTCCAATGCAATGTTGAGTCACACTAGTACAGCAGGGTTGCTCCTGCCAGTTTCATACAGGCAAGGGCTTATATGGAGGCTAAGGATACACAGAGATACCCCACTGCTTCTGCAACAGGTTCCAGGTTACTTTGGCTCTCGTTTAATTTAGTGACTGTTGATGGATGCCAATCCAAACACCACAGGGCCAAAATCATCCTTGGGGTAAAAGGGTGCAACTCTGCTGAGAACACCTGCTTATCGAAGGGCTGAGTTTGCTCTCTCATCTTGTTTAGTCTGTTTGTCTGTCACTGAGCTCCTGGCTATCTAAAATATGGGTGTGTTTGATCCCAGGTTCTTATCTGTCTGGGGTTTTTTTGTTGTTGTTTAGCTGTCTTTGGCCTGTTCCTTGGTCAAGGTTCATGTGTGCTCACACAGCAGGGCAAGTCATCCTTCCCACATGAGTTATTGCAAGGATACTTTACACTGGCCATTTATTTTGACACTCAGTTTAGTTTTTCAAAATCCCATCAAGGCCTGCTCCCTCCCATTATACAGAATGCCTGTGAATCACTACTTGGTGGGATCAGTACCCAAGCTCTGTGCACAGGTAAAAAACACACAATGTTGTTCCCCCCTTGCCAGTGTTTCCCACATTAGACAACCAAAGATGAAGGTAGTGAATGCACTCAGAGAAATCTCCCCAACATCCCTCCTTGGCAATGGCCTCTTCTTGGCTGATCAAGGAGGCCACTCAACCTGTTCTAAGAACTACAATGGAAAAATGTCTTCTTGTTCTTTTGAGTCAGGTCACGACACCCAGACCATTTTAAGAATTTGTGTGTCTCTCTCTCCATCTCTCACAATCTGCTGGCTGATGCTTAGTTACCTATTACCCCACTGGTATTCTGATCCTGCTGTCTGCCCATGCCACCTGTCTAATGACTCCTTCCTTCCTCTCCTCCTGTCCACGAACACCCCAGCCTCCCTCTTGCTTTCCATCTTCTCCCCACAAAGCCCTAGTCAACTTGCTCTCCTCTAGTTCCACTTCCCCATCCCTCAAGCTTCTCATCATTCTCCTTCTCTTTTGCTCTCCTCGTTTTATGGGGGTAGAGAAATAAAACACAGACATTAATCCAGATCATATAGTATGTCGTAGCCTTTCCCTTACCAGTGCAAAGGATTGTGCCTTACAGTACATTCCTTAGACTCTGTGTTCAGTTTCTTTTAATGAGAAGCTGGTTGCAGCTGATTGCACCCAGGTGACTCACAGATCTGCCAACAAATAGCTTATCATTATATTGCTATTAAGAACTTTCTGATTTAGCCGCTTATGAATGTGTGAGGATTCACATGGCAGGCCTGCTTTTGACTAAACACATAGACATAGACATGGAACTGGAAGGGACCTCTAGAGGTCATCGCGTCCAGTTCCCTGCCCTCATGGCAGGACCAAGCATCATCTAGATCATCCCTAAGAGACAACATATCTATAAGCCCCTGAAGGACTAACGTTTAAAGGTATCACAATGAGATGTGTCCCATATTGACATCAGTGGAAGTTATGTTTGATGAACATATTTCACTATACTACTATCATGAGATGCAAGCTTGCATTAATTAGTCAGAACTCTGCTACTCTCATGAATTATTTTACTTTTGTGAAAAATGAGCAAATAGCTTTACCCAATGATGCTTCATTTAAATCACTGCTCTGGGTGGGGCTAGGGATGAGGGGTTCAGCATAAGCATGTTAAGTAGCGGCAGCATACGAAAGGGGCAGAGCCGCATGGTGTGCAACTCGATTAATTTCAGTGGAGTTATTCCTGATGAATACTAGTAGAAGTCCTATTTCAGTTGAGCTCCTAAGTTTCTCTGGAGAGATTTTTTTCAGTTCAAACATTAACTAGCTTATTTCTCAGAATTATACCTTTAAAACATCATCATATTACAAATAAAAATCTGATTGCATGTGGCACATTTCTGTAATCTGTTATACTGAACAGCAGTTAGTGCAGTATTTATTACCTTGGCTCGACTTCACATTTTGCTTGGTGATTTAAACTTACTTCCCAAAACTAACAAGCAGTATATTCAAGAATGATCCTACTATATCATAACATAGGCACAGAAAACATGGAATATATTACTCTGCAGGCTGAAATAGGAAAAGTAAACTGGGTGGCAGGTCTGTTGGATAGCTCAGGCACACTCCCAGCTCATCTTTCCAGATGCAGAGACAGGAGAGAGTTACAAATAATGGGGTCACATGTGACTCCTGTGAATGCTATCAAAGCAAACATAGGGGCTACGTCTAGACTGGCATGATTTTCCGCAAATGCTTTTAATGGAAAAGTTTTTCCGTTAAAAGCATTTGAGGAAAAGAGCGTCTAGATTGGCACAGATGCTTTTGCGCAAAGCACTTTTTGCAGAAAAGCGTCCGTGCTGTTAGACACGGTTTTTGCAGAAAGCCCCGATCGCCATTTTCGCCATCGGGCTTTTTTGCGCAAAACAGTCCTGAGCTGTCTACACTGGCCCTCTTGCACAAATACATTTGCGCAAGAGGGCTTTTGCCCAAACGGGAGCAGCATAGTATTTATAAGAACACTGACAATCATACATTAGATCGTCAGTGTTCTTGCACAAATTCAAGCAGCCAGTGTAGACACCTGGCAAGTTTTTCCGCAAAAGCAGCTGCTTTTGCGGAAAAACTTGCCAGTCTAGACACAGCCAGGGAGTCTACAGCTTGAAAGTAGGGGAAAGGTCAAAGCAAAGCTGAGTGGACATGCTGCCTCAATAGCTGCCCAGTAGAAATGAACCCGGGGGGAGGAAAGGCTGTCTCTTAACAAAGGGGAGGTGGCGTTGATTAACAAGGGGGCTTTTGGAAGCGAAGTGAACAAGCTCATTTTTGTTCTCAGCCCTGCATATACGTGTTGTACATTCTATGCAGTGTTGTCCTGAAAAGAGGTCAAACATACAGCTCAGCATTTGGATGCTTAGTGTAAACATAACCCAGGATACATTCTGCTCCACTGGGGCAAGAGTAATTATCCCCTGCAGCACCCGGACTCAAGTGACATGAACAGAACAGGAACTTAATTTTTCCATCACCACCACTCAGAAAGGGGGTTTGGTTTCAAAAGGCCTGTTTGTTCCATCTGATTGCAGGGGTATTATTTCTGATGCCACGTAAGCACTATGCGCATACCTGATGTCACCCGGGGATGTGAGCTAGAGTGGGGATTTCCTGCTATTTAGAAACTGGAACTGTAGGGTTTTATATCTGATGCAGTAGGCAGACTTTCCCACACAATAATGGTGAGTCTTGGCTTTGGGCCCTTGTGCCCCACCAAAACATACCTCCCATTCAGTGAACAATCTAATCCACAGCAGAGCACAAACCGATCCCAGGCTGGTGCAGCTGAGCTCTCAGGCAGGCCAATAAACTCTTACAAAATGGATCTGTTCATCACCCCATTGACTGTAGTAGCTCTATGTCACTTTACACCAGCTTGGATCCAGTCCATTCAATTCAGTGGAGTTATGTCAATGTATGATTTGAGATCTGGCAAGTAGATTCAGCAGAGAGGCAGCACATATTATGGATTGTGCATGGGACTAGGTACCACAAACAGAGACAGCCCCTCCTGAGGAGTCTTAAGCACCCTTGCCAGCCAAAGCCCCAAGCTCTCCCCCCGCCCTGCACAAACACATACGCCTTCCTAAAGAATCTCATTCCCAGGCCAATTGCAGTCATGCCATGCCCCTCCCCAGACTCCAAGCCACCCAGGAAAAAGCATCTCCCTGGTCGAGACGCTTTTGCTATGCTACATGCAGGTTCCAGGGTGGCTGAGGAGGCCATACTTGCTACTCAGCTTCCTGGGTTCCTCAGTAATGTCCCTGGAGTCCAGAGAAATTATTGGTGAACCCAGGGAGCTGAATAACACATACAGCCTCCTCAGCCTCCCCAGAACTTGCCTGGGACATCACAGATCAAACACTTCCCCAAAACACCACAGTCAGGAGGCTGGCTTCCCATGGCCTATGATACTTGCCAGCCATGGTAGGAATCAGGAACCAGGCAGGGCTTAGGAGTCAGGTGAGAACACAGCCATGAATTCAGTTTTTCTGTTGCTCAGACAACTTCCCGTGCCTTCTTCTGGGTTAGCGAGTCTGAGCCAACTGAAGAGGCAAGATGTCTCCTCCATTTGGGAGCTGTGTGGGCATTGCCTATAGTGAGTTAGGACCACCAGCCTAGAGAGTACACGTATCTTGTTTGTGGAGGATACCAAACTGGGAGAGGTTGCAAGGGCTTTGAAGGATAGCATTAAAGTTCAAAATGCTGTGGACAAACTGGAGAAATGGTGTGAGGTAAAGATATTCAATCAGAACAAAAGCAAAGTACTCCACTTTGGAAGGAACAATCAATTGCACACATACAAAATGGGAAATGTCTGCATCCAGAAGCGCGGGATTCAAATGGCTACGTGGCCAGGTCTGTAGCCATTGGTGCCAGGTTTGTATAATTTTTGATGGTGTCCAGAATGGATCCAAAGAGAGCCATCCATAGCATGGACCAGGGCAACTGCTCCAGGTCCCATGCGGGGAGGAGGGGGGGAGGAGGGAGTTGCAGGGTTATGGGGGGCCTGGCAGCAGCAGTGAGTGACTAAGCCCCAGCCCACCCTGCTCTGCTCTGCCCCACCAGCTCCTGGCATCACTCAGGGGAGGACACAGAAGCTGGAAAGAGCTGGGGTGGGTGCTTGGGGGAAGAGGTGGATTGGAAATGGGGAAGGGCCAGAGCAAGGATGGGAAGAGGCAGGGGGAGGGGGTGCAGCAGCCGTGGAGGCCGGGGTGGGGGTTTGGGAGAGGGGTGGAGAATGTGGTAGGCTGAGGCTGGGTTGTTCGCTGCTGCTGGTGCCAAGTTGCCCATTAAGCTGCCAGGCCATCCTGGACCCTGCATCCCCCAGAAGAGCGGGGGGCCCCCAAAGTGCCCAGGATGGTTACCCTGGTCCATCCTATGGACAGGATGGATCTGAAATTTTGAGCCCAAACATTGGTGGAACCAGGCCCACGTTCCTGAATATTGGTGGAGCATGGGCACCATGGGCCCATATAACTTACCCCTTAAAGTCCTGACTGTGCTCCACCCTCTCCCTTTTCCCTAAGCCAGCCCAAAAAATAACTGACACACCCAGCCACTGGTCTCAGCCCTTTAGGCAGCCACACCTCCTCCTTTGTTCAGATCCCTGGGCCCAAAGTGTTATCTCTATCACTGGTTGCATTTTCCCCTAGGATCAGGTGACGGGAGGCCTAGGCCATTCCCTACGGCCCTTCCCTCAGGAGTCCTCACCTAAAGATCCCATCCCCCGCCGGGCACTACATACACACAGACTCACTACCGAACAGCACAGGACAGTAGAATCACATACAATGCAACAAAGAAACCAGAGTGAATACACTCTCCACTACGTCACAGAAGGAAACTCTTTTTTCATTTACACCCCTTCAGTGCCATGAACGTCAACAGAGAGCTGCACTGATTGGTGTAATTAGGGGGCACATGCTCTGTAAGTGATAAGAGAGTTCATGGCCACCCCAAAGGAGAAAAGTGAGAGAAGGACTAACGAAGAATGATGCCTTCTGTGATACGCCCATTCCCCAGACTAAACAGTAACCAGAGCATGGAGTTCTCAGTGAAGGCTGAGTTTGTCTGGGATGTGGTTTATGTTAAATTAAGTTGGCTTGAATTTACAGGTGCTACAATAAAGCCTCCTGGGAGCAAGTTGAAGCTTTCTGCAGCTGTTGGCAATTTTTTGTTTGTTGAGGAAGGGTGTGGAAATTGTGAGGGTTTTTTTTTTTACAGCCTGGGGCATTACAAAATGCCTGGCATAGGCAGCACCCAGGCAGAACCTCAAGGCTGCCAGTGAGGCTCAGTACATACATGAGTCTGTTTGTGTGGTGAACATTGCACAATTGGAGTCTGTGTCAAGTACAAGAACTCAGCAGTATCAATATTATAGAATTCCTCTTATTAAAGCCCAATTTTCTGCCACTTTGGCTTCCTTGTGGTATGTTTTCTTCATAGCAAAATGTGACTGCTCTGTTCTCATTACAAAAATACAATTTCCCAGCAATATGTCCAATATCCTCCTTACTATATGTTGCATGAAATGCTTTCTAATTACTTTGGTATTCAGCCATGAGAAAAGTCAATAGTTTGAAAGAGTTCCCAGTAGTGAAATAAGCTGTTTTCCACCAGATGGTTTTCCCTAGTCACATATTATTACTTGGGCTGCTTCTCACTCCATGGTTGTTTTCTTTCCCCTCATTTATTTGATTTGGTTTTAATCAAATCTGTAAGTAAAACCAGTTGATACAATATTAAAACTGTCACTTTCTTTCTTGGCACTTTGTGTTTCTGTCTGATACATAGAAATTAGGAAGTGGAAAAAAACGTTAAAGACAGGCCCAACTTAAAAACCCTAGATCCAAATTCTCTGGGACTTTGGAACCAGACTTTGTGGCTTGGACTAATTTCTAGATAGTTTCCAGTGTGGTTGGAGCAGTGGGATTTTTTCAGAGTTCATGGACAGATGGCTCAGCCCTGAAAGCTGAGGAGGAAACGTTATATTCTTCCACAGTGAATCCTCTGGCTGAGTAAAGCTTGTTGATGGGCTCTAAAAAGTGCCTTAGGCAGTCCTCTAAGGCTGAGTAGAAACTGGGAAATGTGTTTGAGGCATCTTTACAGATCAGCCAGGCCACCAATTTAATATCTGGGCATTAAAACATAACATCAATAATGGTATAATGTCAGTGCTCTGATTTAAATCTATAAATTCAAGTAAATTTGGATTTGCTAACACAAGGCAACCGCCCTTCCCCCCAAATCCTTTCCCAGTCTCCTTTTCTGCATCTCACTCAAGCTCACCATTCTTCATGGCACTGCACCAGCCCACCCCCATTTCTTCCTTCATTCAATTTCCTCCAGCTCTTACCCCTTATGCCCAGTCTCCATTCTGGCTGCTCCCTTTGCAGGGGCAGATTGGCCCAGTGGGATACCAGGAATTTCCCGGTGGGCTGCCGTCCGGGGGGCCGTCGTATCCTCACACTGTTGCCCCTCACTCTGAGCGGCTCCGCGTCTGCGCTGTATGCGGCACTCAGAGCCCGACCTGGCGCCTGCACCACATGCCGGACATGACACCGGGGGCCGGGCTTGAGGGGCACACAGGGGTGATGTCATGGGGAGGGCCGTTCTCAACCCATTTCCTGGGCCTATTTTGATTGCCAGTACGCTCCTGTCCCTTTGTCCCTTTCTTTCACTCCCAGCCTTTTGTCTTCATTAGTATTCCCACGCTGTTTGGAACAACCTCCTGACCACTTCCACCTCCTCTCAAATACTGTCTTAGAATCACATGGTCAGAGCTGCTCTCTCTGTCTCTCAGTCAATGGTATCAGTGCAAAGCTCTTGTGTAGGGCTGATGAGCTCGCCAGTATAAAAAGTGCCTCCTGCCAGTGGAATGCATCTATTAGCAGACTGTTGGGAGTCAGCTGTACTGGTGTAGCTGAAAAAGCCCCACTGTAGACAAGGGGTAACATTTCAAAAGTAGCTAATGCCCAGATAACCTTATTTCTGTCATTGCCTAATTTTTGAGTGCTTGATGTTGCAACCTTAATAGGGCACTTGTAACATAGTTGTTTGTGTATCGAGCTATGGCTACACAATATTCTGCAGTTGTAACATGCTTTGCTTCCCCTGCCCCCAACTTCCTATCTACAGGGAAACCAGGTCCAATACAAACACAGGGATGTGTGTGCTCATTGTAGGCTGAAGACGTCATACAACAATTTAGTTAGCGATTTTCAGATTGAAAGTCGGGAAACTCTGGCTTCACTCCAGGCTCTGGAGGGGAGTTGTGGCGTTACCTGTGCTCTAACAGTTCAAACTCTTCTGCCTGATTTCTCCCAAGCATGATTTCTTCTGCCCCATCCTTTCCAACCTGTCCCTGTCCCCGTCCTTCTTTCCCCAGTCCCTGGCTCTTCAGCCCAGTTGCATTCTCCTTTTTTACTGCCTCTGTCTCCACTCCTCAACCTTTGCTTGCCCGTCCTGCTATCCTTACCCAGCCACTACCACACAAGAGCACCCATGGTGCTGTTGCCTATGTTTGCTATTAATAAACAATTGCATTAGGTTTCTATTGCCCTACTGTCAATGTATTTCAATAGTGCCAAGATTTCACCAGGCCCAGAATATCCTTTGTGGTGTTGTGATGGGGCACCAGCCCTGAAAGGATTAACTATGCTTTGCAAGCTAAAGAAATCCCTCCCCTCCAATTCTGCTGGGCATGCTCAGGTTGGAGGCAAAGTATAAAAGGAAATAGCCCAAGTCAGTGAGGGCACGATGTGGAAGGCTCAGGACAAAGACACAAAGCCAAGCCACGTAGAGCTGCTGATGGACTCCAGGCAGCCTGACAAGCCCAGAGAAGGAGCCGTGCTTGCAGGAAGGCTCCAGAGACACATGGGAACATGGAGAAAGGATAGAAAGTGCCCTCGGGGACTTTGACTTTTCTCTGGTGAGTGAATGAGGGAAACAGTCAGTGTGTTTTGGAAGGATCCCTGCTGACTCAGTGGTGAGCAGCCCCACCACTGCTAGGGCCCTGGGCTGGGACATGAAGAAGCAGGGAGGGCCTGAATTGCCCCACCCTGGGGGTGTCCCACTTCTCCTCTGAGTCAGTAGGCTACATAGTGCCCACAAGTGGGTATCTTTATTGACTCTGGCCGTTGGGCCATGCCAGCCTGAGTTAGGGTTGCCAGATGGTTTCAGAAAAAATACTGAACAACAAACAACAAGAAAAATCACACCAGGAAAAAGTTTGTTGAGCAAAAAAACCAAACACACACACACACACACACACACACACACACACACACCGTGGCCCCTTTAAAAACCACGTGGTAAGGCTTTTTGGTACTAACAGGCTGCCAGCGGGTGGCCGCCCTCTTGCCTCCCTGCACCGGGCCGGATGGCTCCCCTGTGGAACCTGGTAAGCATTAGAGTTGCCAGGCTGCCTCCATATTGAACCAGACAGCCTGGGATTTTTCACCTCCTGTCTGGGAAAAAAATCAGAAAGTACCGGACATTTTAGGTGTCTGATATTTTCTGAATTTTTTTACCATACAGGAGGCGAAAATACTGGACTGGCTGGTTCAATACTGGACACTTGGCAAGCCTAGCCTGAGTGGAAGGGTTGCTTTGAATCCAGCCAGTAGGGCCTACTGCCACATTTTATAGTCAGGGTCATACGCAGAGGCTCTAACCTGCTGCTATACAATTTTTTTCTGCTGTTTCTTACCATGTGTCCTGGCACAGAGGACAAAGTGTTCCTATGCTGTGACAGGCATAACACACACATGTACCCTACACCTTTTGCACATGTAACTAAACTGGTTCTCATTTGGCCTGCCTCTCATCATTTTTTTTTTTTATACAGGATACTGACTGCATTGTACTAGTCATGTCATCGTCACCCATTGATATGAGCTGTATGCTTGCCAAGTTTGGGGCTCAACCACTTCATAAAGAAACTCACACTGATACAAATAAATATCTTGCATTCTGTTATTTCCACTCCAACTCAGCTGAAGAAGTGGGTTTTATCCACAAAAGCTCATGATACTAGATATATATTTGTTAGTTTCAAAGGTGCCACAGGACTACTCGTTGTTTTTAAAGTTACAGACTAACACGGCTACTGCTCTGAGACTTTTTACCAAGATCAAAAGCTCATGAGAGCAGACCCACACTTCTGCTTTTGAAAGCTGTCCCACCTACTTCCTGCTGCAGCCTCAGCTGCCACACCCCAGTCCCTATCTTCCTTCCTCTGGGTCTTCCTGGGGCTAGCTCCTGCAATGTCTCTGTTACCCCAGCACCAGGGAGCAGAGATCCTTGCAAGGGTTTCTAGGATTCCGTGCACAGAAGCCACAGCAGAGGCTGAAGCAGGGAATGAGTTGTGCCATTTCCTGGGCCAGATACTTGTGGGACTTGTGCCAGCATCTCCACCCCACTCCCTTACCACCCAAATTCTCCTTTGGGAAGGAGAAGCCTGACCTGGCAACTCTAAGTACAGTAAAACTTCAATAGTCCGGCATCCAATAGTCCGGCACTCCTGATAGGCAGGCATCAAAATGGCAAGAACCTAGTGAGTGAGCTTCAGCAAAAAATGAGTCACAAGGTAACAGCGGCAGCAGCTGAACTGAGCAAAAAGGGTAAAAAAGGCTTAAAAAAACTAAAACATTACAGTATACAGTATGTACAATAAAAAGGGTTAAGAACACTTTATATACAGTATATAATGTATACAGTATATATATAAAACCAGCTTATAGTACCTCCTGATAGTCCGGCATATCTGATAATCGGGCACCACCTAGGTCCCATAGGTTCCGGATTATCGGAAGTCTACTGTAGATGACTGTGGGAGAACAATCAACCAACCAACCTAGGACTAAAGGAAAGGGTTGGAGATCTTAACACACACCCTAAAGACTTTTATGGCCAAGTGAATGGACCAACAGTCCTGACCATTATTTGTATCACAGAACTAGGCTGGGCCTGATGCCCCAGGTGCCTTTGCTCCTCACAGAAATGCAGGATCAGGTGCTAGTCTCTGAAACGCATGTGCCTGCCTGCTCTGAAAAGCTTTGTTTATCTCAATAGCCAGCTCTCCAGGCACCAGTGGTCACCCCCCTTCCCCTTCTCGTTTGCATTTGTAAATGCAGGTTGCAGATTTCTCCTTGCAGCAAATGGCACTGACCGCCTGAATCAGTATAGTGTGCATGGGCTACGCTTAGCACAACTAGACACTCACATTGCACTCAGGGACTCCCTAACGGCGCACTCCTCTGTGGATAAGAGGCTTGCCTGCATAACCCCTCTCTGACATGCCCAAGGACTAGCATACATGGTTGAGATGGTGTTTCTTCTCTTGCACAACATGGGGGATGCAATCTGAGACCTATACACCTAATGGTATTACTGCTTATAGTAGGTTAAGCTAAAGAGCCAGACTCTATAGCTAGAAGCTGCAATGGACTCCTCTCCTCTGTGGCTCAAGCACAGTGGGCAACACAGGGACTTAGGCATGATCCAGTATGCCCTTTAGAAGATGGCATTTACACCTCATCTGTGCTTTCCCTTGCATGAAGGCTCCCTTATCTTCAGGGAGTGCCTAGGGCAGGGGTGGGGAATTTTGAGGGGGGTTCAGGGGCCACTGACCCACAGAAAAATCTGTCAGGGGCTACACACAAAAAAAACCTCATCTTGCTGAGGTGGCTCTGACCGAGGAGCAGAAAGACACTCCTCACATTCCACTCCCACACCAGAGCTAAGGGGGCCTGTGCTAGTAGATTTTGTGTGTTCCCATAGGCTCTGGGGTGGGCCAAAAACAAGGGGTTCAGTGTGTAGGGGGGAGCTGCCAGGAAGCAGGCTTGAAGTGTGGGATTTGGGTGAGGGGAGGGTGATTATCTGGCACAGTTCCCTGGGGACACACATGGCTCTGTGACCCCTATTGCTTCCAGCCATCCCCCTGCTGTTCCTACTGACCATGATTACAGCCAATTGGAGCGATGGGGGGAGAAGGCTCCATGCAGCACTCTGCTGTGCCAGCTGGGGGAAGGGGGAAGGGTAGCACACTGAGCCACTTCCTGCCCCCACCAGACAGAGCCCATTGGTCAGTTTTGGCTCTGGGTTCCCTGACTCCAGGCCATGAGGCTCAGGACTCCCCCTGCACATTGGGGAGCTGGTGCTCCAGCCCCATGAGGGGAGTCTTAGAGGGGCTGTGGAGCTAAAGCACCAGCACGGGCTCACCAGCACGGGCAAGCCTCAGGGGCCGGATCCAGGCAAGCCAGGGCCTGGATCTGGACCCCAGGCCAGGGGTGGGGAGCCTAGGGCCAGCCTTTGAAAAAGTTATCCAGAATTGAGTGACATTGCCCGAGAAGGGTCAGGGATAAACAACCCTTCATGTGGACAAGGAGCTGAGATTAAAAATCAATACAAAAGAGAGACCATTATTGTGCAGTATTTATCCACCTCTGGGTGCTCTGTAGCCCCAAAAGACACAGTTCCTGTCCGCAGAATTTGTAGTCTGGGTTTAGAGGCCACCTCGTAAGTGGCAAGTGGGAAAGGAGAGGAGGGCTACCGTTAAGATCCTGGGACTGCTTGTTTCCCTGTGTGCTTGTCTTGCTGGCAAAGGCAGGGTTGAGGGAGTGGCCCTTGCAGTGAGCACTGGAGTTGATCCAGGGCAGTAAACTGAATGGGTAGATTTGTGAGGAAGCAAGCAGCAAATGCACTCAGCAGCCAGCATAGAGGTCAAAGTCCCCAAGGAACAGGATGAGGGTGGGGGAAGAGAAAGCCAGCAGTGAATGGGGAAGAGGGGGAGGAGCTGGATGGTGGCAGACAGCAGCAATGCTAGGAGAGAGCAGCAGTGACTGCATGTAGTTCCAAGGAGGTAATTAAACACACTCAGGAGACTTCATAATTGGTTCTTCGATCACTTGACTCTTTTTTTCCCTTTCACCAGATCTAAGAGTCTGGTCTATCCAGTCAAAGCAGCAGAACAAATAAGAGGACAAAGAGTCTGCATGGGAAGAGTGACTGGGGATGAGGAAAGGGAAGTAAACCACATCACAGCAATATCACACAGCCTCTCATCCCAGCTTGTGGCCAAACAACCTTAAATCATTAGTTTTTGCCCCTAACAATGGCAGCCAGCCAGGCCATTCAGGCCACTCTTCCAACCCTCAGGAAAACATGCACCTTCTGCGTGATCAAGCAGGGTGGCAGCCGGCAGCCATCTTGGCCACCTGACCCTCTGCACAAAGGTACAGCTCAACACCCAAAAGCAGGAACAGCTCAAGCCAGCAGCCAGCTCTGAATATGCACAAAGCCCAGACAAATTTGCACAAAGCCAGAGGCAGAGTGACCAGGGAGCGAAAGCGGACAGGGGGCTGCAGACAGGGGAGTTTGAGAGGGACCGCAAGAGATCCCGCCGCTGAACAGACTAGCTGGTGAGAGTACTCGCTTTTGGTGTGAGTGAGTTTGCTCGACTGTTTGAATTTTGTTTGTTGAATTCTGATTCTGATTTCAGGTGACTGCAGTTTCAGCTGCTGTGGCAGTTGGGACTGAGTGCCTGACCTTTTGTTCCCTCAATTGCTCTCTTGATTGCATCTGGTCAGCCTTCTCCTGTGTGACTCACGAGGGGGCAGGCCTGGCCTAGGCAAGCAGGCTTTAAAAGCCAGAGGCAGAGTAACCAGGGAGCAAAAGCGGACAGGGGGCTGCAGACAGGGGAGTTTGAGAGGGAGTTTGACAGAGGGAGGCCTACGATGGTCAGGAAGACCCGCAACACCTGTGCCAGCACTGCTTCTGTCTCCTCCACCTGCGCCTGTAGCCAGACAGAGCGCCTGAGCATGGATGCCTCTACCCAGATCCTGGTGTGGGTTTGCAGGGACTGTGGCTTGCAAATCCCACTTACTGATATCCAGGCTGTGGAGCTCATCCAATGCGAAAGGTGCCTGCTGGTGGAATCTCTCAGGCAGCAGGTGGGAGAGCTACAGGAAGAGGTGGCTAGGTTGAGGATCACCCGAATCCACGAGCAATTCCTGGACCGTGTTCATGAGGAGACAGCTGAGGTAGCTGTCCCAGTACACAGGACTGCGGCACACCACTGGTGGAGGAGGAGACGGCTCAGGTGGACACTGGCAGCTGGTTACTTCTGGCAGCAGGCACTGCTCCACCCCTGCTCCAAACCCTCCCGCCGTGGTACTAGGAAACCGTTATGCTCTTCTTTATACAGGAGATAAGGAATCACCCCCTACAATGGAGGAGGAGAAGCCTCGTACACCCAAGGCTGGGAGGTCTGCTGCCACCACTGCGAATAGGAAACTTAGGGTAGTGGTGGTCGGAGACTCTTTTCTGAGGGGGACGGAGGCGCCCATCTGTCGCCCTGACATTTCATCTCAGGAGGTATGCTGTCTGCCGGGGGCCCGTATCTGAGATGTTACGGAGGCATTGTCAAGGATTATCCGGCCCTCTGACTACTACCCCATGCTACTCATCCATGTGGGCACAAATGATACTGCGAGGTGTGACACTGAGCGGATCAAGAGTGACTAGAGGGCTCTGGGAGTACAGATGAAGGAGTTTGGAGCGCAGATGGTATTCTCTTCGATCCTTCCTGTTGAAGGTAGGGGCCCAGGCAGAGACAGGTGCATCCTAGAGGTGAATGCCTGGCTGTGAAGATGGTGTCGCCAGGAGGGCTTTGGCTTCCTCAGCCACGGGATGCTATTCCAGGAAGGACTGCTAGGCAGAGATGGCGTTCACCTTTCGAGGAGGGGGAAGACCCTGTTTGGACACAGACTAGCTAACCTAGTGAGGAGGGCTTTAAACTAGGTTCGACGGGGACAGGTGAGCAAAACCCACAGGTAAGTGGAGAACATGGAGACCTGGGAGATGGGTCGGAAATGGGAGGGAGCGTGGGCTATAATGGCAGAGAGAAAGGAGGGTCACGGCAAAACTGGGAGGCAAGGTCAAATCAGTATCTTAGATGCCTATATACAAATGCGAGAAGTATGGGTAATAAGCAGGAAGAACTGGAAGTGCTAATAAATAAGTACAATTATGACATTGTTGGCATCACAGAAACTTGGTGGGATAATACACGATTGGAATGTTTGCATGGAAGGGTACAGCTTGCTCAGGAAGGATAGACAGGGAAAAAAGGGAGGAGGTGTTGCCTTATATATTAAAAATGAACACACTTGGAGTGAGGTGGAGACATAGGAGACGGAAGTGTTGAAAGTCTCTGGGTTAGGCTAAAAGGGGTTAAAAACAAGGGTGATGTCATGCTAGGAGTCTACTACAGGCCACCTACCCAGGTGAAGGTGGATGAGGCTTTTTTTAAACAGCTAACAATATCATCCAAAGCCCAAGATTTGGTGGTGATGGGGACTTCAACTATCCAGATATATGTTGGGAAAATAACACAGTGGCACAGACTATCCAATAAGTTCTTGGACTGCATTGGAGACAACTTTTTATTTCAGAAGGTTGAAAAAGCTACCGGGGGGAAGCTGTTCTAGATTTGATCCTAACAAATAGGGAGGAACTGGTTGAGAATTTGAAAGTGGAAGGCAGCTTGGGTGAAAGTGATCATGAAATCATAGAGTTCACAATTCTAAGGAAGGGTAGAAGGGAGAACAGCAAAATAGAGACAATGGATTTTGGGAAGGCGGATTTTGGTAAGCTCAGAGAGCTGATAGGTAAGGTCCCATGGGAATCAAGACTGAGGGGAAAAACAACTGAGGAGAGTTGGCAGTTTTTCAAAGGGACATTGTTAAGGGCCCAAAAGGAAGCTATTCCGCCTGAAAGAGAGAAAATATGGCAAAAGACCGCCTTGGCTTAACTATGAGATCTTGCATGATCTAAAAATAAAAAAGGAGTCCTATAAAAAATGGAAAGTAGGACAAATTACAAAGGATGAATATAGGCAAACAACACAGGAATGCAGGGACAAGATTAGAAAGGCAAAGGCACAAAATGAGCTCAAACTAGCTAATGGGAATAAAGGGAAACAAGAAGACTTTTATAAAATACATTAGAAGCAAGAGGAAGACCAAGGACAGGGTAGGCCCACTGGTCAGTGAGGAGGGAGAAACAGTAACAGGAAACTTGGAAATGGCAGAGATGCTTAATGACTTCTTTGTTTCGATCTTCACCAAGAAGTCTGAAGGAATGCCTAACATAGCGAATGCTAGTGGGAAGGGGGTAGGTTTAGAAGATGAAATAAAAAAAGAACAAGTTAAAAATCACCTAGAAAAGTTAGATGCCTGCAAGTCACCAGGGCCTGATGAAATGCATCCTAGAATACTCAAGGAGCTGATAGAGGAGGTATCTGAGCCTCTAGCGATCATCTTTGGAAAATCATGGGAGACAGGAGAGATTCCAGAAGACTGGAAAAGGGCAAATATAGTGCCCATTTATAAAAAGGGAAATAAGAACAACCCAGGAAACTACAGTTCGTTTAACTTCTATGCCAGGGAAGATAATGGAGCAAGTAATTAAGGAAATCATCTGTAAACACTTGGAAGGTGGCAAGGTGATAGGGAACAGCCAGCATGGATTTGTAAAGAATAAATCATGTCAAACCAATCTGATAGCTTTCTTTGATAGGATAACGAGTCTTGTGGATAAGGGAGAAGCGGTGGATGTGGTATACCTAGACTTTAGTAAGGCGTTTGATACGGTCTCGCATTATATTCTTATCAATAAACTAGGCAAATACAACTTAGATGGGGCTACTATAAGGTGGGTGCATAACTGGCTGGATAACCGTACTCAGAGAGTAGTTATTAATGGTTCACAATCCTGCTGGAAAGGTATAACTAGTGGGGTTCCACAGGGGTCTGTTTTGGGACCGGTTCTCTTCAATATCTTCATCAACGATTTAGATATTGGCATAGAAAGTACGCTTAAGTATGCAGATGATACCAAGCTGGGAGGGGTTGCAACTGCTCTGGAGGATAGGGTCATAATTCAAAATGATCTGGACAAATTGGAGAAATGGTCTGAGATAAACAGGATGAAGTTTAATAAAGACAAATGCAAAGTGCTCCACTTAGGAAGGAACAATCAGTTTCACACATACGGAATGGAAAGCAACTGTCTAGGAAGGAGTACGGCAGAAAGGGATCTAGGGGTTATAGTGGACCACAAGCTGAATATGAGTCAGCAGTGTGATGCTGTTGCAAAAAAAGCAAACATGATTCTGGGATGCATTAACAGGTGTGTTGTGAGCAAGACATGAGAAGTCATTCTTCCGCTCTACTCTGCGCTGGTTAGGCCCCAGTTGGAGTACTGTGTCCAGTTCTGGGTACCGCATTTTAAGAAAGATGTGGAGAAATTGGAGAGGGTCCAGAGAAGAGCAACGAGAATGATTAAAGGTCTAGAGAACATGACCAATGAAGGAAGGCTGAAAGAATTGGGTTTGTTTAGTTTAGAAAAGAGAAGACCGGGGGGGACATGATAGCCATTTTCAGGTATCTAAAAGGGTGTCATAAGGAGGAGGGAGAAAACTTGTTCTATCCTCAGAGGCCAAGATGAACAAGAAGCAATGGGCTTAAACTGCAGCAAGGGAGGTTTAGGTTGGACATTAGGAAAAAGTTCCTAACTGTCAGGGTAGTCAAACACTGGAATAAATTGCCCAGGGAGGTTGTGGAATCCCCATCTCTGGAGATATTTAAGAGTAGGTTAGATAAATGTCTATCAGGGATGGTCTAGACAGTATTTGGTCCTGCCATGGGGGCAGGGGACTGGACTCGATAACCTCTCGAGGTCCCTTCCAGTCCTAGTATTCTATGATTCAGACGTTTTTGGCTGAAACCACAATACATGAAACGCATTCAGCTCTCAATTACTTCAAACAAGGAGCTGGGCTAGAGGGCGTCTCATCCCTGGGAGCTCCCCGCAGAGACAGCCTGTCGATACAGGCCCCTGCTCCCAGCTGGCTGTTGACAAAGTGGAACAGCAGGAACACAGGTGGAGATGTTCCACAGGGGAAAATAAACCAAACTCCTGATAGCCCTGCTGATAGGAGGGATAAGGTAGAAGGCAGTAACTGTTGCAGCATTCATCCTCATTGCTTTTTTAATGACTTTACCTTGGTCACGACAGGGGCTGTCAGAACAGCAAATCTAAATCAATCCTCCTTCCCCGGGGCTGATCAGTACATTTCCTGTTACCAGTTGGGAATGTGAGTAAGAAGGCAAGTGGGGTCAAAGCTTGAGCAGAGCAGGGCTGGCCTTACCATGAGGCTAACTGAGGTGCCAGGCTGGGGGAGCACCACTAGGACCCAGAGTGTAGAAAATTGTGTCTGCTGCTGGTGCACATGTATTCTCTCTGCTCTAGATGCACAGAGATGGTGGAGTGCTGTGTTGGAGGAAGGAGGGCACAAGAGACATAACAGGCAGGCAGGAGAAAAGGTGGCATGGGGGCATCATTTGAGCTCCCCGCCTCAGGTGCCAAAATGTTGTGGGCCGGCTCTGGAGCAGAGGGCTGGGAATCAGGACACCTGGATTCTGTGCCCAGCTCTGTCAGTTGCTTGTTGCCCGACTGTCCTCTGCAAAAGGAAGAGAGGGTATGATCCAGTCCTTTTGTGAAGCACTTTGAGAACTTTGCCAAGCACGTTAGCACAATGAATGATTAGCAGCTTTGAAGGAAAGTTAAGCAAGGGAGATCCTAGATCTACAGGCAGCCCCTGGCCATAGACGTGATCCACTGGATTTCACTTATTAATGTTTGCAAAGTTCATGAGAGTCTTTTTAAGTAAAACTAAAGGTGGCACATTGCTGGGAAAAACCCAGCACTACCCACATACATGTACTACCCAGAGCCCAAGGTAGCACTCCTATCTCTGTGGTATCCTGCTATTACAAATTCCAATTCTTGGCTACTTCAGCACTCCCCTAGAGGTTGAGCACAATCCAAGGGCTCAGGTAACTCTCCACGTAGCTGCAGCTGGATGGGCTTCATCAGTCTCTCAGCTGAGCTCTCCCTTTGGCTCCATTTCAGACTTGCACCTTCCCCCCTACTACCCTGGAACAACCTCCCAGGGAGCACATGCACATCCCATGGCTCTCCTCCGTTGCTTGAACACCTCCTTTCTCCATGGAGCATTCCAGCAGGAGGGACTGGGAATACCTGCACTTCCTATTGTAGTGCTCCTGTCTGCATGGAGTTCTTGCCTTTATACATTTGGTGCTAGAATTACTATTGGCACTAGTGGCTGCAACTCTATTCAAATGGCGAGTCAGATCTCTTGGTCAATGTAGCTCATTGTGCCAGACTGGTATCTCTTGGGGCAGCTGTTGGACACACTGTATGGCTCACCCTCACCCATACTGACAGTGCTCCACATTTTGTAACTGCTGAAGCATTAACACCTACTAGTCAAAGCCAGCACTGGCTTCCAGTGCAAATCAAGATGCACAAGCTCCAGGTGATTAGGGTCCTCGATCCCTTTCCGACAACTTTTCCATTCAGTAACATCATGTGAATAAGGGCATTGGTGCCTTCCCAAAAGCGGACGGACATTCAGCAGAGATTCCAGTGCCGCCCAGCTGTTTAGAAGAGTGTCCACACCCACAGGTAGGTTTTGTTTCTATTGGTGGTGCACATTTGCACATGCCTCAGTGCACAAAATTATTTCACATACAGATGGAAAAAATTAGAGGGAATGTTGCCTGGGGGGGCCTTGCCCCCATTTTCCCCTAGACTCCCACCAGAAGTTGCCCAGGGTGGGTCACAAGCAGCTCCCTCCCCATGTCCCTGCCTCCTGGATCTCCTACCCAGAGCAGGTGGAGGGACCCCTGCTCCCCAAAGCTACCCACATAGTGCAGCTCTTACTCCAGTCTGACTCTAGCCAGGTGTTTGGCCTTGGAGCCACAGCCCTGCCCATTAAAGCCCCTTGGGGAAGCTGTAAAGAGCCAGTGCAGACCCTCCACTTCCATCTGCTTTGGACAGGGAGCTTGGAGGTGGGGCGCGGGGTAGGGAGGGGGGTGAAGAGGCAGGATCCACCTTGAGAAAACCAAGTGGGAAGGCTATGGCTTCCTTGCCCCTCATTCCCTGGGCACTGCACGGCCGCTGAGATCATCTAGGGGTGAACTTCCAACTCAGACTCAGTGCAGTATTTCACATTAGGTTTTTTTTTTTTTTTTAACATGTCAGTCAAGCAAAAGGCTAAAGTTCATTGATTTACAGGGAAGAACACAGCTCAGTTATTTATTCAGGCAATTGCCCAAGAAGACTGATGACAGAGAAGGGGTAGTGGAGTTTAGTCCAGTTGACATTGGTCACTGAGTTGTTTTCTTTGATATATTTGTACACAGACCCATGGACAGTGCACTGGGCACATTTTTTTTTATTGCAAAATAAATCAAACTTAATCCATTGAGCATGCCACCAATTCCCAAACTGTGTGCACCTGCAAAGAAATCAGACACTGGAAATATAGCCCTATACAAACAAGACACCACAAAAAATGATGAAGGCAAATATTTAAAATGATCAAAACTAAAATTTAGAAAGAGCTGCAATCCCTTCACTGCACAGTAAGTAATGCATCTAATGACCAGGTCCAGAAAAGAGCTCTCACTGTGACCTTTCTGACAAGAGCCTGACTACCTTTTGGGCAGATTTAGAATTCAGATTTCACATTTTTTTAAAAATAGATTGAATTAAAAGCAACAGCCAGCCCTCTGTTCTGGGCTCTTTGAAGCTCTTTATAGATTACAAATATTAGTAATCATTAACCCTAGTTCAGCAGGGACCTGTCATCTTGCAAGGTTCTCTAAATATTGCACTGAGAGAAATAGAAATGTCCTTTACAAATAGACTTCATTATAGCACTACTGCGGAAACACGCAGCAAGGTAATTCGGAGTCCGTTGCAGATGAGCTGGAGACACTGGAAATGCCCACTGGAAAGACAGATTGGGGGAGTGCCAGACTAGGGGTGAGTGCCAACAGGTTATAGAAACGAAAGGCTCTATAACGCCCCTTTGCATGAAACCCAGGTTCATATTGACCACAGCAGCTTGTAATAATTTAGTGCTCTTTGGGTACAGATGCCCACATCACAAAAGCCAAATCTCCCCCCCACCCCAGTGGCACCCTCATGAGTAAAAATCAGCAGAGTTGCAATAGGCAGAGAAGTGGGGCAAGCAAAGACGGAGGAGCTTGGGCTGCCATGGCATATACTGTACCTCTTCTGTGGCGAAGCAAACATCTTCCTTCACCAGCCCAGTCTGGCACTTTTCACCAGCACTAAAACAATCACCCCCACACAAAAAATTAGTTTAACTTATCTCCCTTTCCCACTTGATGGACAAGTCCAGGAAGTAGCCATTCACTCCAATATAGAACTGTAATTCCAGAGACATCTGTCAGATCCCCTAGGAAAGCCATGGGGACCCCGTGCCAGCTAGCAGCAGGGAGAGCCAGGACTGAGAATGCCCAGTGTTCCATTCAGGGCAGCTCTGCTGTAAGTCTCCAGCCAAGCAGGATTACATTTGCAGAGGTACCAAACTGTAAGCAATGGGCCAACTGTGTTCAAAGTGCAACCAGGCCATGCAAATTGGTGCTTTTGATGCAGCAGCTCTTCACATTTAAAAAAAAAAATACATATTGCCTTCAGGAACAGGCTGAGGGCTTAGAAAATGCTTTATATATATGACAAGAGACTACATTGAGAGAAACATCTTCTGAACTTTTCTCTTAAACTTCTCAGTACAACTGAAGAACTATAATATTAGTTACAGCAGAATTTCAGTCAGAACAACAGGTGAAATCCTGACTCAACTGAAACTAACAGGAGTTTTGCCCTTAACTTCAATGGAACCACCCCAAGATCCTTTTCCTTAATAACTGCCAAAATATGCACGTGTGCACATGCCTAGATACACCGTCTCTCTCTCTCTCTCTCTGAAGTGATCTATTGGCTTGAAACCAATTAATGAATTATATTAACACAGTTTTGGTGTTTGCTATGAGGAGATACAACCCAAAGGGTCCTCTGTTAGGTTTCTGATATCACCAAAAGAAATCAGGAAACAAGGTGAGAGGGGGTGTTTTATTTTAAAACTGCTTGTTTGTCATCGCAGAAGGAAGGCCAAAAATTGTTAAATTGTAAGAGAGTCAATATTAGAAATGGACATATAAAATTTAATAGCTTTGGTTTGAAATACATCTTCAATTATATAATTAAAAAACAATAGGCAAGACCAAAAACTCAGTTTCATAAAACATACAATATTGCTATTGTTATAAGACCCATCTCCCAGAGTATTTTATAGTGGAAAACAAACCCTAATTTAAATTACATACTTCATTAAAATAACAGTAATAAGAAATAACATTATTGTAAAGTCTACATCTAAATCTACTTCCCTAGCCCTAGACTGATTATCTGTAATATAACTTCCACTTCCAATACAAATGAATATATATTTGTATTTCTACATGAGTGTATAGCAATTCCCTAGCCACAGTAACATTTCCCCCATGAATTCATGAATGAAAGCCCAAATTGCAGTAGATTCATAGAAATTTGGGGTACAGAAGACTTGGGTTTTTTTTCTTAAAACCAGAACGTGCTTAGGAGAGCTTATATGTTGGGTACAGTCTCATCAACATGCCCATGACATTGCATACACGTTTCTCTTTCAGGGTTCAGTCCAGCAGGCGGTCTGCAGTCTGCCAAAGCCGAACTCAGCATTTGCTGAAAACCTATACAGAGATTTTCACAAAACAGAGCACTAAGTAGGTCAGCAGATCGCTGTCCCTGCACCAAATTGTGCACTGAGAAGTAATGTGAAGAAGCAGGCCTTGTGCTAGATGATGGGGGCTGGTCAGAGTAAAGGCTCCAAGACAATGCACAGCAGCAATTTTAAATAAGATATTTAATATTAAAATATTTAAGTGTTTTAGTCACCAGCTGCTGCTGCTCAGTTTCTTTTCTCGCAGCTCCAGGCTTGGTGCTTCATGATGTACACTGAGCATGGTGTGCTTGCCAGCTTACGGGGCCCATTCCCCTCACTTTATACCACCTTCTTGAACTGTGAGCATTGTGCTACCTGGCCCTACTGGTGTTTTGCCTTCAGGGACAGGCTGAGGGTTTAGAAAATGTTTTATATATGACAAGAGACTACATTGAGAGAATCATCATCTGAACTTTTCTCTTTTTAAACTTCTCAGCACAATTGCAGAACTATAATATTAGTTACAGCAGAATTTCAGTCAGAAATTCTTCTCTGTGCAACAAGTTCTCAGGATCATAGCAAATGCAAAATTGGATCAGCCTAGTGGCCCATCTAGTCCAGTATCTTGCCTCTGACAGTAGTCAGCTCTGGACTCAGAAGGTGGTGTGAGAAATCCTGAAGCAGGACAATTTCTTCACAAACTCAAGAAAGTGGCTTAGGCCCTGGAAGCACAAGCCCCCCCACTTCTCAGGTTCAAGACTGAGAATACACAAATCTCCCTGAAGGTACAGAATAGAAGTAACACAGGCACTGTAGAACTTTTACAACCCAAGCCTCACCCACCAAACTTCAGTGTACAAAGGGGCCTACAGTACAGTAGGCATTGTACCTTCTGCTTAGGAAATTCCTCTTTAAACAAGACACCTCTGTGCATACTATAAATATATCATGTGCACTCAGGTCTGGAGCATACAAGGTTTTTAAATAACTGTTTGCCTATAAATGGTATCCTTTTAGCAAGACTTCATTGCATATATTCATTGTATATACATGAACACCATATTTTATATATATATATTATATATATGACTCATATGTACACATTTACAAACCTTCAAAAATATATTGCACTTATATACAATACAGCTTCATGTCTAATGAGTTCACACAGTAACACAGGTAAGTTCTTCATGAGCAAGGCAGTTTTACATTCTCCCAAAATTATACAAGTGATTTCATCAACATGCCCTGTTCAGCAGTAAACATTATCAAGTCTAATCTCCCATACCCACCTGTACCTCCCATTAGCACCAATGGGAGTTGTGCAGATGCATCTAGCAGAGAGCAGCTCAATAAGACACTATTAGCTGATAGGCTCAAATGAATATTTAATAGATAAGTAGAAGTTAGATGTCACCGCTATAAAGGGCCATATTTCAGGGCTTCTCTTCCCCTCTCCATTTGCTAATGTTTGTACATAAATATTATCTATTTAATTCCTGATATCTTTGTTCACTCATTTCAAGTGCAGTGAGTTAATGAGCTTTGTTTTGTCCTTTGGGAAGAACAGAAACGTGACTGTACTAACTTTGTTTAACAAACATTGCTCCAGTCCCTGGAAGAACTCAACCCATTGAATTTCTTCTAGAGAAAGCAATTAGTGTTTTACTCTGCAGGCTAAATTACAGAAAATTGTTCACCTGAGACCTTCATATAAACACCATAGAGGTTTGATGGCTTTCACTTTAGATCTCAGTGAGAGTGAGCTTGTAAGATCCTCCAGCCTCTTCAATCTGTAGCTGGAAGGTGTCTTCATTCGAATAGTGCTTCACAATGTTGTCATCCATGTTGACCAGGATTCTAATAAGGCAGGTAAGTATTATAGTTTAAAGTGCAGAAGTTACCAGAAATGCATTACATATCGCTCATTTAAACCTAACAGAACACTTTTGGACTGCCAATAACAAACTTGGTATCCCTGCTTCCCCTCATCTCTTGACCTGGTTTACCTGACCTAATCTGCTTCAAAAGTTGCTGTTCTGGCTTGTAGCCACACTTAATAACTGTTGTCTACAATCTGAAAGAGCTGCCAGGCTGGCTCATGGGAAAAGGAGGGAGAATGATCTCAGAAATGACAGAGAGCTGGGAGAGAGAAAGCGTGTGACACACACACAAATAGCCTGGTTGTGATATTCACCTGGATACAAGACACATGGAAGAACCAGCTCCAAGACTCTGTTCTGCCCGATTCCTCTTTGTATAAACAATTAAATATTCACTAGAGCAGGGACTTGCACCAGGGGTCTCACATCCCAGGTGAATGCCTCAAGCACTGGGCTAGAGACTCGGTCTCTCGATTTCTGGCCCAATGATTATTTATTTCTTTATTTGCACAAAGTGGAACAGCTTCAACAGGAAAGACTGAGGCAGACCCACCCCAGCATAGCCTGGTGGAGAAGGCACTCACCTGAGATGCAGCAGACCCAGGTACAAGTCCCTGCTCTGAATCAGGATCCTGGAGGCATCCCAGGCAAGTGCCATAACCACCAGACTATTGGCCATTCTTGAGTGGAGTCTCTATCTCTGGATTTTTGCAGAATATAACATAAGGTCTCAAGTTTGTCCCTGCAAACTAGGAAAGTTTTTGAAAATTTGAAGATTTTCCTGGGCTAGGAAAACCTTTTCCAACAGAGCACTCCTGACACGCAATCTTTACGAAGCTGAATCAGTTTCAAGACACATCGACAGTTCAGAAGGCTCTGACCTGGTTCAGCAGGACACCTAACAAACACAGAGATTAGGTGGCTGGAGTAATCTCTCTTATTGAAGCAGCTTCTGGTGGTGAGGCAGACAAGCTTGGGAGCCTCACAGAGCTTTTCTTCAGGTCTAGGCAAGGTATTCAGAGGGTATGTTTACACAGCAGCTAGATACCCATGGCTGGCCCACACCAGCAGACTTGGGCTGTAGAGCCATTTCACTGCTATGTAGGTATCTAGGCTTGGGCTGGAGCCCACACTTCAAAAACCTGTGAGGTGGGAGGATCCCAGCGCTCAAGCTCCAGCCTTATAGCAATACAACCCCAGCCCAGCAAACCTTAGCCAGATATAGGTTTTTCTTTAGACATACCCAGCGTGTCACAGCTAGATACACAGAGAAACAGGCTGTTTGGCATGAGTAGCGAACACACATTTCAAGGGACCATTCAAGGTGAAGTGGCCAGTTAACACAGCTACCCCACTGCACACAACCTGACCACGCTGTACGTGACAGCAAAACACAACGAGGATGGCAGTTCAGTTGCTGCAATCAGGACACATCTGACCATTTTCTTTTTGCTGAAATGGTCTTTACGGATATGGACGCCTGCCTAAAATGAACTGCCCTAAGAGATGGTTTAGTTAGCAAAGCACAAGACTTAAATCAGAGCTTTCCCAGGTGGTCTTGCTTTAGTACTTCGATTCCTATGAGCATAGGTCTTTATAACACATTCCAAAGCTGTGCAAAATTAAAGGACTGACTACTGGGTCTAGTTCTGGTGTCCGTAATTCAACACAAATTTAAAGAAATTAAAGAGGGTTCACAGAAGAGCCACGTGAATGATTAAAAGGTTGGAAAACATGCCTTCGCTTTATAATGCAAGACTCAAGGAGCTCATGTATTTACTTTAAAAAGAAAGAAAGACAGAGCCCTGTGCAGATACAAAGGTCTACCTGTGGATGTGGATATCTGTGCATGGACACTGGGATCTGCTGATCCATAGGGATCTATTCCCAGAAGTCACTGCAGCCAACAAAGAGGAGCAGGGTCCCATTGCTTCTGGGAGCCAGCCCTGGCAGCTCCTCCCAGCCAGTGGCTGTACTGCCCACAGCCTCTCCTGTCTAGGTTGTACAGCTCTGCTGGAGGCAAGGGTGGGGGCAGTACAGCCACACGGCTGGGAGGAGCTGACGGCATAGGGTGTCATTTCTCAGGAGTGATGGAAACATGCTCCTCCCTGTTGACCAGTATCTAACTCAGTGGTTCCCATGCCCCCCTTTTTGATTTTTGAAAAACCCTCACGTCCGTCCGTCCCCCAAACAGAAGCAAACCTTGATGAGCAAAAAAAAAAAAAAAAAAAAAAAAAAAAAGGAACTGAACAGAGTAGCAAAACTTGATATGGGGGGGAGGCCGAGTCGCCTCACACTCCCCCGGGAATTTCTTCATGCCCCCCCAAGGGGTCACGCCCCCCAGTTTGGGAACCCATGATCTAACTGATCCAAATATCCGCGGATAGACATCTGTATCTGCACAGGGCTCTAAAGATAGGGAGTGACTGGATTCCAGACTGTAAATACCTACACGAGGAACAGAAAATTTGACACTAGAGGACTCTGCAAACTCGGAGGTATAAACAAGATCCAGTGGCTGACAGCTGAAACTAGACAAATCGAGTTACAAATAAAGTGCAGTCCTGATAGTTTTTTAAAGCCAGGAGAAAATTAAGGAATGCTGTGGATTCTCCAGCAATAGCAATTTTAAAATCAAGACAGGTGTTTTCCAAAAAAAAGATAATGCTGTATTTCAAACAAGAATTAATTCAGGGAAGTTGTGTAGCCTGAGGTAGGCATAAGGTTGGACTAGACAATCACAATGGTCCCTACTGGCCTTGGAATCTATGAACTTTGGAACATGTTGTGCATGATGGGACCATGTTTGCATGTGGGGATGGGTGTTACAATGTGTTTTTTTCTAAAGGCCTGACAATAACTCAAGATGCCACGCTTTCTTTGAAAGCTGCTGTAGATACGACTTGAAACATACTCACCCTTTTTTACATTTCTTGAAGATTTTTCCAATTTTATCAAAAGGAACATCGTACTTGTCAGATATCTGGAATATAAGGAGAAAGAACAAAACAGATCCTAAATCATGGAGACTGTAGGTAATTTCATATTTCACTTTTACTCAGAGGCATGGTACAATGATGTAAATCAAACAAAAATCCTGCCTTGCAAGATTGACACTGATATTCTTAAAATGTAGCCCAAGCAACATGACATGCCAATTTTTAATCATTGGGATTTCCATTTTGCTAGTGGATTAATTATTAAGTCGGGAATGCGATCAGTTTCAATGGTTATTTTCTTATTTTCCACTTTTTCCCCAGACACAATACATAGAGGTATCAGTTGATCACAATGTTTTATTGATATATTTAAAGTTGTAAAATGCTGGAATGATCCAGTAACAGTGCATTGTTTCTTTACTGCGGCTGAGGGCCCTGCTCTTTCAAACTCTTGTGTTCATTTGTCTTCATTCAATTTATGCTTAGCCCTTTCCATGTGCTCCACAATTGTCTGCTTCCAAGTGTAATCTACAGCCTTGCTGAATATAGTACAGAAAAACACAGCACATTACCATCAACATTAAATTTCTCCTTGCCAGATTCAGTGACATGATCTTTAGGGTTGGTTTTTTAAGTTGTCAGCATCTTTTCATAAGTTTACTCACATCTGGAGGCTGATGTGAAGTTTGAGATGTATTAAAGCATGAGCCCCTAGGTGCCATTAATAACCTTCGTACATTGGAAGCAGTTTATTGGAGTATGATTAGCAATATACATTTAAAGCCCATTCAAAAATCAACCACAAGTGGGGGAGGCTGTGTGCACTGAGTAGTGACATGGGCACTTTCAGCAAAATGTAGCTGGTTAATGTTTTTACTTTTTCACAAAATGTAAAAACTGAAGATTCTCTGTAAAACCCCAAATTCTGCATTTTTCTGAAAACCGATTTCTGGGATCCCTGTGGATCACACTCTGTCCATCCCTGCACTCAAGAGAAAACACTGGTGGTTGAATGGGTTTTTACCTATGGCATGCACAAGACTTCCAATTTCAGAAGCTACTTTCCAGACTACCAGTGGGACCCAGTGCTACTCTTCTTCAGTGTCAGAAATGGATTGGCCACCTCAACCAGTCTAGTACCAGATGAGTGTTAATGGCAGTTTCAGATTGGGTGGGCATGTTCTAGAAGAGGGGAAGCACACCCAGAGGAGCTCCCAGGGAGAAGGAAAGACATGCTAGCCTCTCACTTCCCAAAAGCAATGAGGTGAGGAACTTGAATGCTCTGTTAAGCAAAGAAGTTGACTACAAATATCCTATAGTAACCAGCAAAATGACCTCAGTATGTGTGAGTATGTGTATGTGTGTATATAAAAAAGAAACAGCAGTCATCTCATTCAGTATTTTATTAAATAAACCACTATAAAATCCATGACAAAAGCAATTATTGTTCTATGTCCAATTTACTTTGGCAACCTGCTTTATCTTTGGTTTTGTTCTAATCTCACACTGATAACAAATAACCAGTTTGTATTAAGTTGTAACAGGTGCAGGATTCCCTGATTTAGATCTGTTCTAATACAAACATCCTCCTTACTCCTATATCAGCGTCTCAGTAGAACATGCTACAACAATACAATTGGATTGGTAGACTCCTCTTTTCCCCTCTCTCTCTCCGAAGTGCTTTGTAACATATCATAAGTGCACATCAGAATCACCATGATGGAATTTCAAATTAGGTAATGTCCAATGAGTGCTATCACTATCCTAAATTCTCCAACCTTAACAGGGAGCTGGTTGGACAAACACCAAGCAAGCAAAAGCAAATGACCAGCAATTTCAGTGTTTGCTGTAAATTCAACAGGCATTCCCCAAAGCTAACCTCTACACTTTACCTTCACTCCCGTAGGCAATAGGAGGAGTAGGCAACATTTTGCGATGCAAGGATTTGTTGTCTACACTGCACCACAGTGCAAGACTATGGGATTGTGAATTGTAGAGTACACCAAAATGTCATGCTTTAGCTGCCCTATGTGGATGCAGCTGGTGTAAACTAAAAATGTACCTACCTTGTGTTATCATAGTCATGTTTGAAAACAAGGATCTTTTTAGTGTTTACTAGTAGCATTCACACAGAGCACTTGGAGCATGAAATTATGGGGTGCTTTGCAATTCACATCCTTGCAGTCCCCACTGTGGTGCAGGATAGTAGACATAGCAGCAGAGAGCTACAGTTAAGTAAGGATAGCAGTTTCCATTCCAACCTCCCTTTTTTCACATGCTCACAACCTCCTGAAATATTTACTTTACTTACATTTTCCAAGCTTGGTCTCAGACCAAATAATTTTTTTGAGAGTGCATGTGGGAATTGTAGCCTGATCTAAAATTACGTTTAAATTCTCATTACCCACCTTTAGGGTTGACGGGTTCTTTGTCCCAGGATCAGGCCCAGTATTCAATTATGCTATGATTGAGAACCCTGATGTGCACGGTTGCAACACTCACACTATAGAAACTCTTGTATATTTACAATATTTATAGTTTATTAATACAGTTACAGTCACAAACACCTCAATTTCATAAGATAGGGAATGTACATCCATATTTCCTTACCATAGACTTATATTATTCCTTCTAGAACAATCTTAGGTGTTAGCCCATCATCTTTCTCATTATCTTCACCTTCCCCATCACCAGGGGACATCATTCTGGCCCTTCCGAGGACAACATCTTCTCCTCCCCATCGCCCCTTGGCTGGGGTCCCACTTTTATACTAAGTGACGCTGATAACATGTTTTATGCATATTCAGTAGGGGATGTTTCTAATGCTGAAGTGTTCTTTTCCTATTGGTCAATGTATCATTGCTCTTAACTTATTATCATATATGTCAATTCGTTGCCATGGGCCTTTGTGGTCATCTATCACAACCTGTGTCCTGATTACTCAACTCCGCCTGGACCAATTATTTGGGACTTTTATATAATAATACATCTGCTGAGTCTGAAGGTATTTTTCCTACCATCCTATGTGGATAAAAGGTCCAGATCTAAGTTCCCCTTTTCAGTCCCAGGAACCAGAAATAAGCTATGACCGGTATCCTGTGAGACCATGTCGCAACCACGGAAATCTGCTAACCTCAGCTTCTGCTGATCTTGCAAACGGCCTGTTGCAGCATGGACAAAAGATAAAATATAACCCCATGTTACTTGACCTGGACTGTGAGCTTATGTATGTTCTTTCATTTAAGTGCAACCCAGCCCTCTAATTGGTTGTAATGTAGACATGGGACTCACTGGAAAGTGTATTCAGAGGCTGCACCATCTTGTTAAATCCTAGAGCAGGAGCTATTGCACTATAGGGGAACCCCACACACCACACAGTCTAGGGCTGGGCTGTACACTGCACCCATGCTGCTCCTATACCTAATGGCATCTGGACTGCCACACAGCCCAGTCAGTGCACCCCACCAACAGGCTTGTGGTTGGCTGTGTGGGGAGAAGGCAAGCAGCATATGCCCACAGACAGGTACAAGCAGCAGGACCACTAATTTGGGGCTCTTGCTAGACTCTCATAAACCAACATGTTTTGGCCCCAGCTAGGAAAGGGCACGGACCTGTAACCCCCAAGGAGTTGAGTGTTGCTGTGTAAGTATTCAGTGGGCCTTCACAAACTTGGGCAGACATAAGGCCTACTGTATTACACCTGAACCCAGACATCAGTCAAGCTAACACAAAGGGCCTATGGGAATGCTGAGAGCAGCTTTTAGAAAATTTCTTGCATTACAGTTTTTAACTATTACCAAATGAATCTAAATTAACACAAACATTATTAGCATGATAGGAAAGTAACTTGATAGGCTACAGCATACATAAAGTTAAAGTAAAATCCCTTCAGCCATTTTTTCCTATGGAAGAATTTTTTAAAGGGCACTTTTCCCATTGCAAAAAATAGATATTTTGCTTGTTAATCTGTTCAAAAATACCTGGAAACTGGTATTAAAATAATCTCTGGGAAAGGAGGATACAATTTGCTAGGCTTCCAGGGCAGAAATATAAGTAACTTGAACACACTCAAGAAACCATTTCAGCAACTAATGAAAATGTTACCCTCAAATATGGAAATCACCACAAAGTAGGACCCTGTAGTTTAGTTTTGATACCAATGGAAAAAAATATTTAAAAGCTTCTGCTTGCAGCTTTGTCAAGAGAGGATCTGTATGAAAAACAAAACCTAGAAGTGTATATTTTCAAATGAC
Source organism: Rafetus swinhoei (assembly GCA_019425775.1). Classification (NCBI taxonomy): domain Eukaryota; kingdom Metazoa; phylum Chordata; order Testudines; family Trionychidae; genus Rafetus; species Rafetus swinhoei. Next base: position 29,286,292 of record CM033440.1, read on the forward strand.
TAGTGATTTTGGGTGCCTCAAGTTTTTGGAAATCCAGTCAGAGACACCTAAAAGGTGTCTGATATTCTCAAAGTGCTAGCAGCATCCTCTCTTAAAAAAAAAAAAAAAAAAATCAAGCCTCTTTAAGATGTCTCAGAGATGAACACACAAAAATGGAGACCCCAAAAATCAGTAGTTACTTGAAAACAAAGCCATGAGTTTAATCCGCTTTCCTATGTGGAGATTGCCTGGGATCTATTTTTCTATACTTAAGAATTCAGAGTTTGAACAAACATGCTTAACATTTCTAGAATCCAGCTATTCTTGACCAAAAGATCACTACTTAGAATGCATCGGGAACTACCACTAAACTCACTGGAGCCCCTGCTGACTTAGACACTCGCCTGATGAGCTAAGCCTGCCACAGCACTAACAATGCCCATCAAGAACTAATGATGTACAAATTTCCACCACCCTATACCAGAAACCTACTAACTGCTACACTTTCCTTCATGCCTCTAGCTTCCATTCCAGACACATTTCTCAATCTATTGTATACAGCCAAGCCCTAAGATACAACAGGATTTGCTCCAATCCCACAGAGACAAAACCTACAGGATCTATATAGAGCATTCCTAAAACTGAAATACCCACCTGATGAAGTGAAAAAACAGAGTGACAGAGCCAAAAAAGTATCCAGACATGAATTACTTCAAGACAGACCCAAAAGAGAAAACAACAGAATTCCACTTGTCATCACCTACAGTCCACAACTTTAACCCCTCCAACGCATTATCCACAATCTACAGCCTATCTTGGAAAATGACCCCTCACTCTCAGAGGCCTTGAGAGAAAGGTCTATTCTCGCTTACAGACAACCCCCTAACCTGAAACAAATCCTTTCCAGTAACCACACTACACAGCTACATCATAAGCATCCAGGAACCAACCCCTGCAAACAACCCTGGTGCCAACTCTGACCACACATCTACACTAGCAATTTCATCATTGGACCCAACCACATCAGCCACCAAATCAGAGGCTCATTTAACTGCACATCCAGTAATGTGATCTATGCCATCAAATGCCAGCAATGCCCCACTGTGATATATATTGGACAAACTGGACAGTCCCTAGAGGAAAGAATTAATGGACACAAATCAGATATCCAAAAAGGCAACACATAAAAACCTGTTGGGGAACACTTTAATCTGCCTGGACACTCATTGAGCGATATACAAGTTGCTGTTTTGTTTCAGACCAATTCCACAAGCCAAATACACTGAGAAGGATTGGAACTCCACTTCATTCTCAAGTTTAACTCTCATGCAAATGGTCTAAATTGCGTTATGGATGGCTCGCTCATTATCAACCAACCAAACAATGAAAGTGCCAATGGTTCTTGATGTCTGTGTAGAATCTGGTGTTAGTACTCTTCCTTTCCTAGTGCAGACTAATGGTTCTTATAAGCCTCCTAACTATTTAGTCTTTGAGGTGCTAATAGACTATTTATTTTTCCTGTTACAGAGTGGGTAGATAAGTTTCAAAGGGATAGCCGAACCAATGTCCTCTTCCCCCCTCCCTCTCCCCCCCTCCAATTTTTTTCTCCTCTACCCCCTCTCTCCCTTATTTTTCTTGGTTCTGGACTCCTGTCATTTGAAGAAGTGGGCTGTGCCCATGAAAGCTCATAACACCATCTACATTTTTTTTTCTTTTGGTCTCTAAGGTGCTGCAAGACTATTTGTTGTTTTTAAAGTTTTTACTAGGGGAAACAGGTGCCACAGTCACAGTTTCAGACAGGAGATGAGGTTTTATGAGCTGCCCTTATACTTACAGCTTCCATTAGGCCTTTCAGAGATGGTGTCTTTAGCATAAGTGCATCAAAGACTTCTTCTGACTCCTTTCGGACATACAGCAACACTGAATGCAAACCAGAGAGAGTGCTTTAATGCGTCTTTGTTCCATAAGGACAAGGCAAAAGTGAGTGTTGTGAAAGCCCAGAGTAACACACATTAAAATAAGGCAAAGACTTACACACAAAACTTAGTTAAATCAAAAACATTCCTTTTACATGCTTGTTGAAAGAGTGACAAGCAACAAGATGTGTAAAAGTGTCCCAAAGCTCAGGTACTCAACACCTTTGCCTTTGAAATTATCCCGTCTTTGTCTCCATTTGTTAATGAGATAAGAGGCTACACTGAACCTGCTTTCAGAGGAGTCAGAATAGGTGAACAAGTGGAACCCTTCAGAGTCTCTTGGCTACTGCCCATGCTTTACAGCTGCCATGACGAACCACTACATAAAAGCACGCAGCAGACACCAGCACAGTTACTCGTGGAGTTTGCCATTTCTCAATTTTTTGTTCTCTTTAGTTCTGTCCAACTGTCTATTTTCTCCCTATTGTAATTTTGTCTCTCTCCCTCTTTGCTTCCCCGTTTGATTTCCTTGCTATTGTTCAGTAATACTTATTAACAAGCATGTTGCACCATCTAATAGGATATGGATTTGATTTCCCCCCTTCCAAAAACTGGACTGAAAGAATGAGAAGCCAGACAGTCAGAGTATCCTCCAGCTCATGGAAACTGAGCCATTACACAGAAAAACAGCCCTATTAAAAACTGCATTAAGGCTGAGCAATAAGCCAATAAGAGCAGGGAAATGTGGACTTGTAAAGCTTCAGAGTCCTTAATTCACCCTCTAATGACTAGGTATTGCAGTACATATTGTTTACTATATTTGATAGCTCACTGCTCTGATGCACCTGTGATTTGGAACAATATACTTTAACTTCTAGGTCAAAGAGGGTGAATTAAGGATCAGCTTGGAAATTTTCCTTTGGTGGAGGAGGGGTTAAAAATGAAGGCAGAAGGAGGAAGATGGATTAAAAGTGAACACATCCATGTATACAGGAGAAGCAGAGTGGCTTGGTGGATGTATGGACGGATGCTGGGCTTCTATTCCAGGCTTTTGCACTGGCCTGCTGGGTGACTCTGGATAAGTCCCATCACCCTGGTGCCTCAGTTTCCCCATCTGTACAAGGGAGATGATGGTGCTGACCTCCTTTGTCAAGTGCTTTGTCACTGACAATGAAAAGTGCTACATAATAACTAGGTATTACTCTAGACCATAAATATGAAGCTAAGGTTATTTATAGAAAATAAAGGTTCTCATTTTAGGGTTTCTTACAGTGAAAGAAACAAAACCCTCATTCTCCCTTAAAAAACATCTCTTTGTTGGTTTATTGCAGCTGGAGGGGAAGGACAGCTATGTGGCTAAGGCTGAAACAGACTCCAGAGGCATGGGTCCCATTCCTCACCTGCCACAGACAAGTCATTGAACTCTTCCATGCCCTGCTTCTCCAGTTACAAACCAGGGACAATGGCACTTCCCTGCTCAATGGGGGTGCTGCAAGGATACTTGTAAAAAAACATGATTTCCCCCCCACACCAACCAAGAAGTGGTGCCTTTCTAGATGGGGAAAACAGGCACAGGGAAGTTAAGCGTCTGGCAAAAGGTTACCCAGCAAGGTCTGAGCTGGCAACAACCTAGGAGTCCTGACCACAAGACACAAGCTCCCCCTGTTATTAAAAACCTACATTATGTATTTGCAAGTTTAGCTGGCTCCCAGCTGAGGCATAGAACAGACTATTTTCCTCCCAAAACATGTGCGTCTCCTGCTTGCGCTGACAGGAATCAGACAGGCACATCAAAAGAGAGCAGACACTACCCTCCCCAGCCTTACCCAGACCTGATTTTCTTTCACGACATGGCAATGCAACAAATGGGTCTTAAAAAAAAAAAAAAAAAAAATGTACCTCGTTTTGGTTCCTCTATTCTGCTCAGCTTATTGGGAGGTGCAATGAAGTCATTTTCAGTTAGATAAGGGCCCCTCTTCATATTAGAGCTACAATAGTGCAAAAAGTGTATCAATAGCAACATCACCATCAGCAGGAGCAACCTCCTTCCCTGGAAACAGTGAAACTGCCATATCATGGATCTCATGAACAAACAATTTCAGCACTTGTGCAATTCTTACTTAATTACAATGGACAATACACAAGTCAATACACATTATTTACAACTGCCCAGATGCTTGGATTCTGCTGCTTACAGTTCTGACTATGGTCTGGGGTTTATAGACAGGGAGGGATAAAATAGCTAAGATTCCAATACCCAGCAAGCTCTTTGGGGCAAGAGCGACTTCACCTTTTCCTAGTTGATTTTACAGTACCATGTAATTCAATAGTACTGTAGAATGGATGAAATAGCAAGTTTCTTACCCTTCCCCCTCCAGTTCTTCTGAGGTAACAGGGAGGACCTTCAAAACAAAACAAGAAAAATAATATGAGTGTATGGAGAAAGGTGCTCTAAGTAAGACTGCTGAATGGCAAATGACATGGGACCATTAACTAGAACCTATCACAGACTGAGGGTATGTCTACACAGCAAAGTTAATTTGAAATAACAGCCGTTATTTCAAAATACCTTTCCTAGCATCTACACAGCCAAACCGCTATTTCGCAATAAATTCGAAATAGTGGAGTGCTTATTTCAAATTTGGTAAACCTCATTCTATGAGGAATAACGCCAAATTTGAAATAGCTATTTCGAAATAAGTGCTGTGTAGACACTTATATCGAAATAGGGGGCCTCCAGCCTTCCCAGGGTGCCCTGGTGGCCGCTCCAGCCTCAACCAAGAACACTCCACTCCCTCTCCCCTCCCCGGAGCCCTTAAAGGGGTTGACTCTGGCCACAGTGCCTGTGCCAGCTCCAAGCCTGCCAGCCCAGAGCCAGCAATCACTGCCCCTGACTCAGTGGTCCCAAAACATGAGCCAGCAAGCCACCGCTCCCCAGGAGCAGTCTGCCAGCTCCCAGGAGCCTGCCAGGGCCCGGAGAAGGTGGGCGCTTTCCTGGTCCAGGGTGGAGATCATGGACCTTGTTCAGGTTTGGGGGGGATACCCCCAACATCCATGATCTCTGCACTAGATGGAGGAATGTGGCCGTCTATGGCAGAATAGCTGCCAGCCTGGCCACCAAAGGCCACATACGAACCCAGGAGCAGGTCTGCATGACAATCAAGTTGGTCTGGCGAGACCCCCCCCCCCCCAACCCTGAACCCTGAGCTTCCCCTCCCCCTTCTTCCCCTTGCTTCCCCCTTCCAGCTCCCTCCTTCCAGTTTTCCCCTCTCCCACCCTCTCTTCTCCCCTCTCCTGCCTCCTTCCCCAGTCTCACCAGAGTTTCATCCCCCACCCCCAGTTTTGTTAAATAAAGAGAGTTTGTGGTTCATGAAAATACGTGTATTTTATTTGACATCAGGAAGGGGGGTTAGGGAGCTATTTCAAAGTAACTATTTTGAAATAAGATATTTCGAAACAACACTGTAGTGTAGACATACCCTGAGAGACAGAGGGAGGAGAGAAGGGGAGGAAAAGTAAATTTAAAAAGTGGGCTTGAGAAGCCAACAGTTGGAGCACACAAAGCAGACCAGGGCTCCTAGACCAGCATCCTGTCACTGGCCAGCACCAAACACTTCACAGGAAGGCGAAGAATTGCCTGCCCACAAAGCAAGTTTTCTTAGTTACCGCCCCCCGTCATTTGTTAGAGCCTTACTTATGCCATGAAGCACGAAGGTTTATTAATCACTTAATAGCAACTTTTTGCCCCCAGTAGTTACACATTTAAGAATCAGTTCAATGGCTATGTACAGTATCATCATATAGGCCAACAATGCCTCTAATTTTATATTATAGGCACACAAGGGCACCACATACATGAGCTCCACGCTGAAGACCGGATAGGTGAAGGTCTGGGATAAAAGGAACAGGCTCAGTGTCGAGATCTTGGGATGGCTTGAAGACAGTGATGTCTGTCCGCTTGTGGGAAGGAAGCATTGGCACTTTGACATCGGGAACTGTAAAGAGATATCAAAGATTGTAATATACGGATACTACAAACAATGACAAGTTTGTAGCCTTACTCCTTAAAAGCTGTTAAGCAGTGATGTGGTGGGGTGGGTGTGAAGAGTAGGGATCCTATTGTTAATTTCTCAATCAAGTTCTTTTGAGAGGAAAGGGGGATGGGAGGTTTCCCCTTCTCTGATGGATTCACTTACTGTGGGGGCCACTGCATCACCCCTGCCAAAGAAGTAGAGTCTTAGATTTCCCAAAGGAGAGTGTAACATGTCAGGTATTTTCAGTAAAATCTTCCCAAAGAATAGCTAAGATCGATTTTGTTCCTCCCACAAACCCCGATTTCAAATGGCAGAGTCTGACTACCAGCCTTTCCAGAGAGTGGCAGGAAGTATTTGCCAGGTGGCATTGCTTGTCTCCTTGGCTGGCATTATGAGAAGGGGCTAGCATCTAAACAGGTAAACAAGTGAATTAATAGATTCCTCCCTGTAGCTCACTTCTTCTCTGTGAGCTCATGCACCCTGAGATACAGGCTCTGCACAGGCAATGGGGCAGAGGGGATATTTGTGGGAGTGCCTCGTTTCAATATTGGTAACATATCACCTCTTAAAAGCACACCAAGCTGATCAAACTTTATGAACGATTGTACTGTGGCCATAAGACTGATCAGGGAAAGTCGCATCTAGATTCTAGTCCTGCTTCTGCCAGGGGTGCACTGCACCTCAGTCTCTTTCTGCACAGTGTGTGTGTGGGAGAATACTTCAGCCTTACAGGTGCTCAGCGAGGCTTCTGTCACTGGATATTGAAAAGCATTCAGTGATCCTCACATGGAAAGCCCTACAGAAGCACTGTTACTACTGTGGAGTATGACAAGATACCAACATTTTGCAGAATCGAAGTTTCTGTGAAAAATTTTGGTTCACCGTTCTGAACTGAAACAAAATAGTTCAGTCTAGTTCAATCTGTGCCCCTTATCCACTCATAGGAATTGTAGTTTGGGTGCTTCTGGGGTGAATCACATGTACTAGAGCACTGTGGTCACATGACTCCCAGAATGCAGCACATCAGTTCAACCACAGGGAGACCACGGTGCATCATGAGAGTTGTAGGTCAGCTGGGAAGACTCATCTACAGTGAATGGGATATGGAGGTATCCAAACCACAGCTCCCATGAAGCACTGTAGCAGATGTGATGAATAGAGGCAAATGTCAAACTGACCCACAATTTTTATTTGGGTTGACAAACTGAAGTGTTTTACTTTGGGTTAAGCCTGTCCACAATGAAATATTTCATTTTGAAGTTCCCTTGGAAAAAAGTTGAAAATATTTCAAAACCACCAAAAGTTTTCAGTGGGAACATGGATTTTCCAGAACTTCAACCAAAAATGGCCAACCAGCTCTACTACAGAGCAAGCCATATAGATACAGTAACTATTTTTGAGCTAAAAGAATTACACTTGCTTCCAGAGCTAAACTAGTTGTTCAGAGATAATGGGGAAATAAATGGCACATCTGGGCTGAGCCCAAGCATGGGAAGTTTAGCCCCATAAGCAGCATTGAAGAAGATAGATATGAACGTCTACCAATAAGGGGGTTATGCACGTAATTGCCATTTCTCAGCCATTAACTCTAGTTTTATGCTCAGTGGTCTGTGGGTCCTGCTTGGCTACTGTAACTTGGGATAGGAGACACCCCCTGCTCAGCAAATCTTTGTTAAATGCTAGCAAAGTGTTAAGTCTTCTTTTTGTGATATATTTAACAAGAGGGCTGGGCCCCCTGATGACTATGCTAGCCAACACCCCCTCTGTCTGGGAGTAGGTGTCTGCTGGGGGGAGGGGGCAGAAGCAGGCTGGGGGTAGGTGTCTGGCTGGGGAAGGTGCAAGAGCAAGGGAGGATGCAGGAGCAGGCTGGGGGTGCAGGGTTTCAGCAGGGGAGTGAGGGGGCTGGAGGTGTTGGGTCTTGGCCAAGGAGGCAGGTGATGGGGCTGGGTGTTCATGGAGGGGGGAGGGCACATGGCTTGCGGCTCCCCACCCTCTGAGCACTGGGGGGGGGAGGGGGGAAAGGGCGTGGGACTCTGGCCCTCCAGGGAGAGAAGATGCGGGAGGGAATGTACGGCTCCTGCCCCTCCTTGGACAGGGGAAGGCGCATGGCTCTGGGAAGGGAGGAAGGAGGCAGGGCGTCTAAAGGCAGAGGAGGCAACGGGACGCAGAGTGATGTGAGGACGTCACTCTGTCATCCCGCAGGAAAATTTTCATATAAAGAAAGAGAGAGAGAGAGAGAGAGAGAGAGAGAGCGCGAGCGCGCACACGCGAACTTTCCACTTGTGCCTGCCTGAAGCAACTGGGATTCCCTGTGTCATTCAAGTCCTGAAGCCCTACCACCAGCCTGCATTGCTGTGTCAGGATGCCCTGTTTAAACAAGCTGTGAGGTTAATGCTTGCTGAACCAATCAAATTGTTAAAGGCAGAGCTTCTGACAAACACATCAAGTGGTTGTAACATTATCTTCAAACAGCCCAGAGGAGACACAGGGAACACACACTTCTTGTTGCACAAGGAAAAATTGGGACAGAAGCTTTACACCAAACAACTCTGTTAACACAAGTGACCATCAAAACATTGGCTCTGTAGGAGTCAACATAGCAGTATGATCTGCAGAAGAGCCTTAAGAATGAAAAGAACACACATTTGGAAGGATACAGCTAAAAATCCTTTTGCTCACTCCAGCATCAAGCCCTTTAGGCTTACTTTTACATGCACAGATACAATGTTTAACTGGACTAGAAAGGGGACGCTCAGCTCTAATGTGTTGAGTATGAAGCTGGGAATCAGGAGATCTGGGTTTGTATTGCAGACTGTGTCAGTGATTTGCTGCACAGCCATGGGTAAGTCACTTCAGCCAGATTTGCAGAGGTTCTGTGCATCTCCAGCTCCTACTGACTTACCTGGAGTTGCAGGTGTTCCATCAATTCTCAAAACCAGGCCCTTAACATTCAGTGAAACAGGAATACAAATGTTCACCCAACTTGGTAAAGTGCTTTCCACAGCACCTGCCATCTTAGATTGCAAGTACCAAGTGTGATTTCATGCTGGCCTTCTCCCTCTGGTTTCTCTAGCTGCATAAAGTGACTGGATGTACCATGGAGTTCACTAATAGTGAACACAGAGTTTCTTTTCAAGTGGTGAAGAATTGAAGTCCCCAACTTATTCTGTGTATTGCAAAATACAGTTCATAATCTCATATACAGTGGACTAAAGTGAAGCTGTTTTATGGGAGGGGGAAAAAAGGCAAGCAATTACTCCTTTATAGGAGAATTCCATAGTACAGAAAACAAAGTGTAGTCTGTGAGTGAAAGGAGGCCTAAGATTTAAAAACGTCATAGAATAATTTCTACTTACAGGCATTCATCTGGGAGCTGGGGTCAGTGCACTTGCCTTTTCTTTTGCTTTGTTTTCGTTCTTCATCCCTGATCTTCCTCTCTGCTCCCTGTCAGATGAGATATTGGGAAGAAAAAAAAAAGTATCTTTCATTTTTTGTTTCTGTATTCTCAGGTCAAGGACACTGATATTTATAAAGCAGACTACATTGTGATCAGTCTCACACTAACCACTTCATCAGGTTAGTCAGAAAATACTTCTTTTGAAATCTGTCTAGTGTTTATTCTGAAGTACTGCCATTACATGAAATGTAATAGAAGATATTCACAATCACCTGAACTTGTTTTAAGAATGGACTGGGATCAAATGGCAAGCTACCTCTCAGTTACTACAGTTATTTCCAGACACCCCAGAGAATAGGAGAATCTAAAACCTAAAACAGGGATGACTGCATTTTTTTTCCTGATTTAATATTTTTTGAACTTTTAACCAAAAAATATTCTTGGTGCTATAATCAAACTAAATTCAGGTCACCTGGAGTTCTACAAAGATAGAGCAAGACAAACTGGCATGTCGAAGAATCTCAGTTAGCAGCAACTGGGCCATCTTTCACAGGCCTAAAGTAATACAAGCATCACTTTTCATCCTTTATAACAGTGCTAGCAGTTATGGGATCAACATCACCCAATACAGAGCAGATGGAAGCAGAACATGCCTCACATTTACAGAATTTCCTATCCCTCCAAATAAATGCGATCAAAAAGGCAGCTAGTCAATGTGCAGATATCTTAGGAAGGAGGATGGTCTAAGGCAGGGTTCTCAAACTGTGGGTCCAGAGCACAACGTAGGTCATGAAGCCATTTTAATGGGGTTGCCCAACCCCCTCTTCCCAGGGGTGATGCCCAAGTCCCACCATGCAGGACCAAGGTTACACACACACACCCTCCCCCCACCCAAGACAGAACCCCTTGGGCTTCAGCTTTGGCCTCTCTGTCTGGGATGGCAGGGCTTGGGCAGGCTTGGTCATCAGTCCCCCCCCTCTTGGGGTCATATAGTAATTTTTGTTGTGAGAAGGGGGCACAGTGTAATGAAGTTTGAGAACTGCTTGTCTAAGGCTCTGGGTTGGGACCCAACGAAATTTGAATTAGTTTCCCAACTTTGTCTGACTTCCAGTGCGATCCTGAGACAAATCACTTAGTCTGTGTCTCAATTTGGGGAGACAAGGATAGTAACTCTTTACTTTGTCCCAGATTCCAGCTGTCTTGTTGATTTAGACTGTAAGTGCTGTAAGGCATATTTTAATGCATATTTGTACAGGACCTAGCACAACAGGGCCCTAATCTTAGTAGGAGCCTCTCTCAGAGTGCGTAGGTGGCACTGCTAAAGTTTCTACTGCAACAATTCAAAGTGAAATAGTATGGAGTCTCCTTCCAGTAGACTAAAACCTAAGAGTAAACTGGATATAGGCCAAACTAACTTTGGAAAGGGTCAATTTTCCTATGCTCATCTGCATGTGCCAAACACTTACTCTCATTGCCTACCCAGAATATAGTATGCACTGGAAAACTTTGGTGTGAGGAAGAAGATTTGGTGAATTACCTTGTACAAGGAAAACTCGATTGGCTTGTAAACATCACTGGGTCTCTAACAATGGGGGACCTGACAAGTCACACTAAACACAGTAGAAATGTAGTTTTTCTTAAAATAGTTGCAATTACTTTAGCCTACTTTTAAGCTGCAGAAATACATTTCCAGCCAGCTCCAGAAATAGTTAATCAAAATAGGGAAAAAGATCACCCAATATGACATTTTAAGTTCTTCAAGGCAGTGACCTACATCTTTGTTCTAAGGCTTCGAATGTTTTAGTTCCAAGATAACAGGCAGTATGAATACATTGATATTCTGTCATGGTAAATAGGATGAAGTTCAATAAGGACAAATACGAAGTACTCCACTTAGGATCAGTTTTACACGTACAAAATGGGAAGTGACTGTCTAGGAAGGAGTACTGCAGAAAGGGATGCGGGGGTCATAGTGGACCACAAGCTAACTATGAGTCAACACCGTGACACTGTTGCAAAAAAAAGCTAACATCGTTCTGATATGTATTGACAGCAGATTTGTCGGCAAGACACGAAAAGTGATTCTTCCACTCTACTCTGTGCTGATTAGGCCTCAACAAGAATATTGTGTCCAGTTCTGGGCACCACATCTCAGGAAAGATGTGGAGACCCTGGAGAAGAGCAACAGAATGATTAAAGGCCTAGAAAACATGACCTATGAGGGAAGACTGAAAGAACTGGGTTTGTTTAGTTCAGAAAAGAGAAGACTGAGAGGGGACATGATAGCAGTCTTCAGGTACCTAAAAGGTGTTACAAGGAGGAGGGTAATAGAACAACCTAGTATGGTGTGCATGGCATGGCCTTACTATATTAGTTCTCATTAAATACGAATTAAATAATTAGATAAGCATCTAGTAAGTAAGCAACAGGACAAGACATACAGTCCTAACACATATGACATATGCGTGTTGCAAGGACAGTGCTCCTGAAGTGCACGGACAACTCATTTTAGCTCATTTCAGCGGTATGTTGTGAAGTGGGTCATTGCTAGTCGAGAATGCCTGGGCATCCGAGGTTTAATTACAGTGGAGTATACAGGCCCATTCTCCATGGAAAAGCTTCCCTTTAGCTGGAAGCCCTGTTTGAATATTTGCCAAGACAATGCAACTGCATGGGGTGGGGGTGGGGAAGTTATTTCACAGTGAAGTTTTGCTGCAGATTTTGAACTGAAATAACCGAGGGTTAAAGGATCTGTATAAAGGACAGAAGGAGAGGTTTCTTCCTTATTTTATAATATATAGGCCTAAGAAGAACCTAAAACGTCCTCAGACACTATCTTAGGCCCTGATCCTGCAATTAAAAAAAAAAAAAAATGAATGGAGATGCCTATCTCCTAGAACTGGAAGGTCATCAAGTCCAGTCCCCTGCCTTCACAGCAGGACCAAATACCATCCCTGACAGATTTTGCCCCAGATCCCTAAATGGCCTCCTCACGGATTGAACTCATAACCCTGAGTTTAGCAGGCCAATGCTCAAATCACTGAGCTATCCCTCCCCCCACTGCCGTAAATGGGGTTCACCCATGTGCAACAAAGTACGGGCATATTTTTCATTGGCTGACTCATTAAGCAGATTGAGTAAGAGGATCCAGGAAGCAGGCCACTACAGAAGAGTTTGCATGTCATGAACATCTCTTCTCATGCTCTCCTCATCCCCTATGATTCCCCTTCCACCCACGAACCTCCTCCCCCCCGCCACAATATTTTACCAGCATCCCTCACTGCAGACAGGAAACACAGTCCAATGGTTAGAACACCAACCTGAGAGAGTCAGTTTCAACTTTCTGCTCCACCACACGCTTGCTGTTGTATCACTTAAGGTACATCTACACTGCACACTTATTTCGGAACAAGCTATTCTGGAAGAAATACTCAGAAATAGTTTATTTCGAAATAGCACATCTACACTACGGGGAAGCCCTGAAATTAGTCTGAGGCAGGCTCCCCTAATGTGGATGCGCTACCTCATGGAAGCACTGGGGAGTAATCACTTTGAATGTCCCTGGGGAGGAGCTATTTCAAAATAGCAGCCGTGGAGTGCCCACACTACAGCTATTTCAAAATAGCAATTTTGGAAGAGGCGTTATTCCTCATAGAATGAGATTTACAGAAGTGGGAATAAGCCATCCATTATTTCAAAATTATTTTGAAATAACGGAATTGCTGTGTAGACGCTCGCATTGTTATTTTGAAGTAACTGTGCTGTGTAGACGCACCCTTAGCCTCTCTGCCTCTGTTCCCTATCTATAAAGGCTAGCTGTGAGGCTAAACACTCTAAAGATAGCACACAGCATAGCCATGTTTGCTCCCAGGATACTGGGGAGACAAGCTGGTGAGGTAATGTCTTGAAATGCATGTTTACTTTTGCTTAACACTTGTATTTAGCTGTAACGCGGAGTTAGTTTCCCAGACCTGAAGAAGAGCTCTGTGTAAACTCCAAAGTTTGTATCTCACCAGCAGAAGTTGATCCAGTAAAAGATACCTCGCTCACCTTGTGTGTCACATTAAAGACTGAGAGACACTAAGTTACTAGAGTAAGGGTGGCCACTTAAATACCCAAGATAAATGGATCACTTAAGATTCAAGCCTTGGCCACTGTTGACAAATAGTTCTTAGGAGAAGAGATAAGATGACTAAAGATTCACCTTTTGCAGTCAGATGGAGGCAGGTTGGGATATACAACTAATAGAGATGCCTGGTCAAGTCTATTTTTATGGTATTTAAACAGAGCTTAAGCCAATATTTGGGTGATTTTTACTGACAAGAGATTTGTTCCATATATGAGTTTATTTCAGAATCTGGCTGAGGGATTGTCTATGTGTAAAAATCACACTGAGAAATTAGATCCTCAACTTGGCACTTCTTTGCACCCAAAAATATTGTCCTGGATTAATCCTGACAGAAATAATTTTTTTCCACATAATGCAGGTCAAGTGTACAGGGAAGAGTCATGTAAAGACGGAAGACAGACAGAATGAAAAAGTGAAATAAATAATATAAATGAGATAGCTGTAACTAGATTTGCTGAAACATATGATGCAGACCAATACACTTTCCTCTGAAACAAGGAGCATAGTATGAATTTGCCATATTATTAATAATTGTCTTATTAAAAGCATTTGGAAGTCTCTGCTTTCATTTGTAACTGACTGTGGAAGGATGTGCCAGGGGTTAGGGCACTAGCTTGGGTTCAAGTCTTTCCTCCACCACAGACTTCCTTGCGCTCTGACAAGTTTGAGTCCAACCCTCTCTTCCACTTACACAAAAAACAGTTCAGTCTGGAAGGACTCACAACCTGTGTCCTAAGATCCTGCAATGGGACTTGGGCAGAGCCAGAATCCTACTGAGAGTCTGGTCCAAGCTTTGTCCATTTTGGAAAATGTCTAAGTCCCATTTTCAAATAACTTATGTGCTTAGGAAAGTCTGTGGGATTTGGGAATCTCAGTCACTTAGGATACAATTTTCACAGGGGCCTAATACACTATTCTGACCTTGCTTATAATATAGACCTGGTGGTGGGGCACAAGAAGGCTAAGTAGGTGTCCATCCACGCATTATAACTGGAGTGATAGTGACAAAAATATTAAGATTGCCTAAAACTTCATGTTTAATATTTTTATGGTGACCTGCATTTTGGGGGTTGAGAGTTCTGGATTTGGGTGGGAGAAGCCCTGAGCTCACAGATGTGTCTTTCAGTGTTTCTGAGAAAGTCTGCCCAGGTCTGGGTGAGTTGTAAGCCATGAAAAACTGTAATTTGTGAAAATGAGGTTAAGCTTTTAAACTTTGTACACAGTTTCAGAAAATATTCCACCTCCTATAATGCTGCACTCACAACTTTAGGCACTCTACACCTGTGGAGAAAAACCAAACTATGAGTGTCAAGCGGAGCATTAATACTGAGGCATCCAAAACTAATGGAGACTAATTGACTAACTAATTGAAAATTTTGGCCTCAGTTCCCCCATTTATAAAATAGCATTAATGATGCTTCCCTGTCTCACAAGAGCAGCAGGGAGACAATAAATGCATTACTGTTTTCTGAGGTGCTCAAAATATTTTGATCATGAGCTCAATAAGGAAGCACACAAAGAAATAAATTCCATATTTAGCGATTTTGGTAAAAACAGACTTGTTTGTTTCCTGATTCAACAGAATTTCAAGTTTGAACTGAAAACCAAGTATGAAATAATGGCAACTGTAGCATTCAGAGTCATCTCCCAGTCTGACCTTTCCCAAAGCCATTCACTGTGCCTAAAAGTATTTCTCAACACTCCAGGATTCTGAAGGCAGCAAATCTGTCTGAAGTTACTTCAGCATCTCTGACCCACACAGAAGTTAAGGATTTTTTCCTTATAAATGCCAAACACACATGGAGTTTTTAGACTGACTAAAATAGCATGTGTTAGACTCAGAAAGGAAAAGCTGGAGCGACAGCCCTCCCCAGCCCTGGTTTGCAGACTGGCCTGACCTTACCTTGTCACAGAAGACTTTAATCTGACAGTAGGCTCTGTGGACAGGCTTGTTACTCCTGTTATTGTAGCTGTAGGTATCAATCTGAAGGTACAACGGCAGCCCTTTAACTCCTTTTTGAGAGGAGAAATCTGTGCTGAGGCAATTAACAGAAATAAAAACCTGCAAAAGAAGGAAGACACATTCATCAGCAGCGATTAAAACATGCTTAGTGTTTGCTTCAGCCAGTCAAATTGAGTCTCAGTGTAATGACTCCACTGGGTTGACTATAGGTTTGAATCCTAGACCTTGAGAACTAAAACAATGAGCTTCTACCACAAGAGCTAAACAACTATTAAGAAACTAAGAATGGCCATACTGGGTCAGACTAAAGGTCGGTTTAGCCCAGTATCCTATCTTCCAACAGTGGTCAATGCCAGGTGCCCCAAAAGGAATAAACAGAACAGGTAATCATTAAGTGATCCATCCCCTGTCGCCCATTCCCAGCCTCTGGCAAACAGAGGCTGGGGACATGATCCCTGCCCATCCTGGTTAATAGCCATTTATGACCTATCTTCCATGAACATACCTAGTTCTTTTTGGAAGCAGTAGACCAGTCGCTAACTGAGGTACAACGACTCATCCTCCTAGTGTGGATTACAGCAATAAATATCAAACCTCATGCAGACTGTGGTTAACTTTTGAAGATTTTTATGTCTAGAGAAATAGTTTGCTTATTGCAACCCTTCTTTAGGGGAAGAAATCCTTTCAGGCCCCATATTCATTGGCCAAAGAACAGTGTTTAAAAATCATGAGTGGCTAGTGAATGTAGGGCTGGGGGAGGCAAGCCCCCTGCCCCTTCTGCACAATCCAGGCTCCTATCACAGGGAGGACAGGCAGCACGCAGCCCGAGCCTCCGTGACCTCGGAGTCCGGGGAGGGTGGACACTCCAGGGCAGCAACACTCCACCCCCAGAATGCCTATAGTAGGTGTTCTGGGGGCGGAGTGTGGGCGAGGCCAGGCTGGCAGTTTGGGAAGGCAAAGCCTTTCCCTACCTAGCGTACTGGCTGCCCATGTTAAAAACCTTACTTAAAACATGGGTCAGACATGCTTGAAGCAAGCACAATTGATATCAGTTTGGACAGGCAAAGCCATGCGAGTTCCACAATCAAGTTCTACTTGAGATTGGTCAGTCTTTAAATACAGATATTAAATATGGGTTCCAATCCTGCAAAGGCCTAAGGACATAATTAACTCTAAACATGCAAACAATCACATTGACTTCAGTGGAATTACTTATTTAAGCATGTGCTTAAATCATTATGGGTTCAGGATCTTGAATACTTCCCAGCATCCTGCTAGTGCTCAGAACAAGGAAGTGGAATATGGGCTATTTTCATTGTTTAAACTAAAGAATGAAAAAGTTGGGAAAGTACATTAGATATTTTTACAATAATTTCAGTTACTACTAAGCTCTTACATTATGAAACAGAGGAAGGGAAATTTTCCAATGTGCCTCTAAGAAGACAGGCCATCTAAAGTAGTACTTTCACAAAAGATGCAACTATTCAAATGCCAGACACTTATATATGGGTAGTCCTCATTATCATGAAAGCTTAGAAGCAGCTGAGACCAAAGAATGAATTACCAGTAAGTTATGGATCAAGTTCAACCAAAGCATTAGAATAGATTTCTCTCTTCTTCCTTTCAAGAAGGAAAGATAGGAATCCCTTCCCATCCCCTAAAGAAAGCAAGGACTTCAGATCCAGAGGCCACAGCAAGTACCTTACCCAAGACTTTGAAAAATGCATGTTTGTTTTGTTTATAATAAGCTGAAGTCCTAAATATCAGTAGTGAGTGAGGGACCCCTGCTGGTATGTGATTGGTACTACAATTTGCAACGTTAATTTTTCAACAGCCTACATTGTTTAAAAAATAGAAGTGTTTTTATGCATTTTTGGCATAGGTTGCAACACGTTCACCGGTATTATAAAAAGGAGGAAGCTAGTAAATATTACAGGTTACAGACACAAGTTATTCCTGTTTCCAAAGGATTTTTATAAGAATACTATCTGCATCTCGGAGTAGGTAGATTAATTACTATGGGAGAAGGTGCATATTTGCTCTAGAATTCAGGTTCCCTGGTTAAACTGTTATTTTAAAAAGTGTTGTTTCCAAAAATGTTCATATTAATTGCATGTGCATCTGCATACTCAATTAAGATGCACAGCCAACATGACTGTAAGAGTCAAGAGTGTTTCATGGAAATGATCAGTTATGATAAAGGCAGCTATTGGCACGCACATTACCATACTATTGTGCTCTCTCTCTAACCATGCACACAAGTCAGTGTAGTTTTGAGAGTCAGTCCCTTAATGCCTATTTGGTTGCCCACAATCTCTGGGAAAAGATCTAGCATTAAAAATGTATGAACTGTTCACACATTTTTCAATAAACACCTGTGAACAGTTATGGCATCAACTAGTTCGCTATTGAGATGTTTATAAGAATGAACAAACTACTACTATCTGACATTTTAGGCTGTGCACTGAAAGGATTTCAACAGTGCTTCAAGTCTTTGATTTAAAGGAGGCAACTATAAAGCTAAACACCATTAGAACATTGCTGGGAAAAATTAAGATTTTTTAAAGTCAACTACTTACAATAAAATGAAGAGGATTATTTAGAATCATAGAGCTGGAAGAGACCTCATGAGGTTATCAAGTCTAGCCCCCTGCCCAAGGCAGGACCAATCTCAACTAAATTAACCCAGCCAGGGCTTTGTCAAACCGAGACTTAAAAACCTCTAGGGATGGAGATTTCACCACCTCCCTAAGTAACCCATTCCAGTACTTCACCACCCTCCTAGTGAAAATAGTTTTTCCTAATATCCAACCTAGACCTCCCACAGCTTCTAAAACCACCCACTCCTCCCTATTCCCTCACGAGATGGTTTGGGCACATCAACACAGCCAATACTGAGCTATTTATATAAGAGTTAGTGCAATGCAGAACTCGGGCCTGATCATGCAGCCTGTACTCAGGTAGAATGCTCTGACTTCAAATAGGTGTTTTGTCTGAGTAAAGACTGCAGGACTGGGACAGCTGAGAGAGTATTTTCCACTGCATAAGGGAGTGAGTGGAGGACACTGAGTGTATAATGGATAAGGGTCCCTTATGATCAGAAGTGTTATTTTTAAATTAGTACTACTCTTACTGGTTGCATGTATAGAACTTTGTCTGACCACAATGAATGTTTATTTGTGCACATTCACTTTAATGAATTAGGACTCTTGAAGAGAAAGCTTTCCTCAAGAATGCCTAGGTAGATACAGCCATTACGACTGCTTTAATAGAGCCTTGGAACTTTCAAAAAAAATCCATCTACAGGTTGAAACTCCCAACCGGGATTCTCTGGTACGGCAACATCCATGGTATGGCATGGATGTTGCAGGACCAGAGCACACTGGTGGAAGGCCAGCAGCAAGGATCACTGTGGAGTCAGCAAAGCAGTGGGCTGCCTGCAGCGAGCTGACAGCAGGGCTGTCCAGCGCATGGCAGCGGGGCTGCCCAGTGGCGTTGGCTGACCCAGCATGTGGCTGCTTGGCGGGGCTAGGAGCCGCAGTAGCTCGGTGGGGCAGAAAGCCGCAGTGCATAGCTATCCCATGGATCACGGAGCTCTCAGGCAGCGTGTGTGGCTTTCGCACAGGTCCCTGCGCCATGGCACCAATGGCTGCCCAGCAGGGTTGGCAGGGCAGAGAGGCCAGCAGGAGGGAAGGAGCTGGCCTGGAGGCCAGAGGCGGGGCCAGGAGGGCAGGTAGCAGGGGTCCATAATGACCTCCCCTGGTCCAGGACTGGGTAGGTCCCAAGGGTTACACCTCTAAGCTCCAAAGTAATGGGGGAGGAGTCTTTAGAATAGACAGACAGCACTTCCTTAGTCCTCGATGCTATTTTCCTTTGATTGGGAGGTCTTGACATTTTCAAGCTCTGGGTTTATCTCTACAACTGTCTTTGTTTTATGCTGGGGCAGAGGGAGAGGTTTATGTAAATTCTAATTGACTGGCCATGCAGAGCATGCTCAGCACTGTAGGCTGAAGTTAGAAGCTTTTGTCTAGATGCTGGACATGACTTCAATATACTCATTCCCTATTTAAATCTACTACAGCAGTTCCATGGGAATTTGCAAATTGCTCATCTACATGGCCCAGATTTTTGTTCAGCCTTCATTTGATTGCATCTGGCTTTAAAAGGCTCTCTCAATTTCTAAGAGAAACATAATTATTCAATCTTTTGCATTCTAGAAGATGGAGAGAAGTCTAAACACGAGTCTTTTCTTTCTACCCCTTTTGGATAAAACAGGAACCAACCTAACTTTGTCCATGTGCAGAGATTCAACTTAATTCAACATGATATGTCCAATCCTATTGTGAGAGTTTCACTCTTCTCGCGACAATATCCTAGTCCTCTGATGCCAAATGGATTGCTTAAAAAACCCACCTGAATAGAGTCTACAGCTGTTTTTTTCCAGCTCAGTGTAAACTAGATTTCTCTAAGTCACTTGGCTCAGGACAGATTTGACTCAAGTTCTTGAAGAAACACAAGGGTGAGTGACTGGCCCAGGTACATCCCCACCCTAACATTTTCAGAAGAAAAATGTAACCACAAAAGTTGCTCAGCATCTTTAGCCTGTTCAGCAAGATTCCTCTTCAGCTGTCCAACCTATTTTTCTAAAAGCAGTTCCGCATTCTTGGCTATATTAAGATTTGCTTGTTACTTTACAAAAACATTTTCATCTTATCTCCCAGGAGTCAGCTTTAAAAAGAGATGGTACTTAAATGCACAGTATCATCAGCCACAAATGTCTAAAACCCATGGGTCTGGCCCCATAAATCATGAGCTTGGCTTAAAAAGCATTAGATTGTTACTAAAAAGAGATGCAGATTTTGGGTTATTTTTACCTTTAGATTTCAAGATTTTAGGTTACACCTGAATCACATTTTTAAGCTTCCCTCCACACCCAAGAAGCCCAGAAGCTTTATTTTATTGTTAAGTGGAAGCTGAAATTCCTCTCTAATCACATGGCTCTGGAGCTGGGAATTAATACCAAATATTACAAGAACTGTGAGCAGTGGCCCGACTGCATACCCCATATAGTACCAGGGAACATACATGAATATGTTAACTTTTACTTTATATTTTTATAGTCCTTTCCATCAAAGACTCTCAAAAAACATTACAAGACTAATTAGGTTAGCTTCCCAATGCCCCTCTGAGGTTTGTGTTATTCCCATTTTGCTAAAGTGGAGAAGTGAAGCAACGAGATTTAAAGTGACTTCTCGAAGGTCACAGAGGAAGCCTGTGACAGAGCACAGTAGAGAATCCAGATCTCATAACTCTCAGCCTGTGCTGTAACCGCAAGACCATCTCATGATTCAAAAAAACCCTACTAAACCTACCTTAAAATCAACAAGAAACTCATTAATTTTAATAAATGCGGGGATATTTTAAAAAGAGAAATCAAGTCAGAAGATCTGTGATGTGTGCCTTCAAGGAAGAGCAGTGGACGCAGCCAAAAATTTTTCCACAAAGCAGCTTTTACTAACAAGACCTGCCTTTCAATGTGACAAGGTATAATTAGAACACAAAGCACTGCAGAACCTTCCCTGTCACTGAGCTGAAGGATGACTTCTTAATGAAGTCCTATGTGCCTAAATCCCTTCTCTCCAATTTCTCTTGGCACCACACAAGTGAGTCCCACAATTTAGTTTTAGTCAAAAGCTTTCAAATGAAGGTGAATCATGTTTGCTATATACATAATAAAAAGCGGGAGTCATTAAAAAGCAACAAAATAGATTTGGAGATATTTATATTCCTAGATCAGAGTCCAATCCAGTGTGGCAAATTCCTATACGCCCAATAGTCACAGTGGTTTTATTTTTTGAAATACTGCAGGCAAATCAAATCCTATTAATTTCCACTCATGCTATATTATTCTTGTACTCAAAAGAGCAAAAAGTCTCAGAGTGGGTAGCTGTGTTAGTCTGTTACTTTAAAACCAACAAGAAATCCTGTGTCACCTTAGAGACTAAAATACATAGGATCATGAGCTTTCATGGTTAAAACTAGAAGAGCAAGACAATCCAACAATTCAAAGACATGTTGGGTACCATTTTCAGTGTCATCATTTAGCTAAAGCTCTACTTGTCTTCTAATATAACTGAAGGCAAAATGCCTACAGTTTTTGTTAGAAGGTTCTGCAATCTCATTTTCATCTCTTCAGCAAATTTAAGTTTCCAGATATTCCAAGCCCAGAAAGCCCACGGTGAATAGATAGTCTGATCTTGTGTAATACAGGCCACAGAAATGCCCTATAATTCCTAAAGTATATCTGTTAGAGAAAAATCCAATCATTGATAAGCCACCACAATCCTTAGTAAATTGTTCCAATGGTTAATTACTCTGTTAAAAATGCGTGCCTTATTTCCAGTCTGAATGCTTCTAGATTCAACTTCCACTATTGAATCAGATGATACTTCTTCAGTCATGCCCTGAAGACCAACCAGAACTCCATTCTGCACAGCCCCTTGTCAAATATTTTGTTCCTTATGTATGTACTTACATAGTCTGTAATCAAATCACCCCTCGGCCTCCTCTTTAAGTAACTGTATCAAAGTCTGCATTAGCTCCGCACACAGAGAACATGTTCACCTATTTACTGTGCACATGTAACATTATTTCCCAATATAATTTCTTCTCATCTGATAAATGTGAATTGTTTTCACTGAAGACGGGCTCCTTGGTAAAGCATACAGGTTTTAGTTTAGCAGTTCTGACTTATCACTTTCAAAAAGTAAATACTGGAAACATTTCCTGAACAGGTAATGGCTATTCTGATAAGTAAGCCATTCTTTAAGTTTACCTTAGAGCACCAATGGACAACCTAGGCTGCAAGATTGTCATAACCAAGATGGTCTCCTGGGATAGGATAGTTTTGCTAACTGCGCTTCTGTATCTAGAACATGTGGGGTGTGCTGATTGAACTGCAGCAGCACTTTGACCAGATGGAAAGGGAGCGCATGGCTCTCAGAGTGACTGTTTACAGAATCATAGAACTGGAAGGTACATCAAAAGGACACGAAAACCAGTATCCTGCACTCAGGGCAGGACCAAACACAATCTAGACCAGTGGTTCTCAAACTTAATGGCCCGTAGCCCACCCCGCTCAATGCAAACCTTTCTGCAGACCACCAGCTGCTAATGGAAACTCGCTGTTAATTATAATTATGTCATAATATCCCTTTTTTTCTTGTTTTTACCTCCTACATGCTTCATGGTGTTTGCATCACAGGGAGGGGATACCAGGAGAGCAGGCATGGAGATAATAATTGGGCAACACATGCATCTTTGGGCTCCAACAAGCAAAATAAGGATTGTTTGGTAGATGTGCAGTCCTACTGTATGTGTTATGGCTCCAATTTATATATCCCAAGCACTAGTCTATCCAGAATCCACCATGGCAGAACTGGTAAAAATGGCAAAAGAAAGAAAATCCTATGAAGGACATCCAACAAGGACGTGAGACAGAACAATACAGCAACTTCCAAAGCTGAAATCTTGCCCTGGAATTAGTGTGGTAGTTCACGTTTGACAATGATGGATGGGGAATAAAGCCTTCCACAGTAAAGTTAAATATTTCAAGACACTGAGTTAGCTCTTCTAATGGAGTAACCAAAGGCTGAGGTACTTGTGTGGTGGTGGTAACTCTGAAGAAAACAAGAAGCTTAGAACACCAAGCCCTGTGTTGTATTGCACAAGATTAGTTCTGATGTATTAGAACAGAAGTAAAAATTTTGTTTCCAGCTTGCAGAGGGTAAGGATGAGTAAAACTGAGTTTTGTGCTCTGGAATTCCAGGAATATTTATTTTAAAAAAATCAGTTCCTCAGGAAAATGTATGTTTGCTAGGACTTCATCTCCACACATTTACTATGCTGCTCTTGTGTTTGCCCCATGTATTTGTGGTTCTACAGCCTCTGCTTTAATATGACACCTTTCTGTTGCGGAAATGTAAATACGCATTTGAGTCACTCTCCTCCCATTCACATTTCATGGTTTTGTTTCCAACTAACCAAACCTGTACCTTCGTGATGCAATCAAAGAAGGCAACACCTTATTTGAATGAGGCATATGACTAATGGTTCATAAGAATGGCATCCATAGAGATACATGCAATATTCACAGAGAAAATTAAAATGATTTCTACAGTGATTGCTAAACAATAAATTATGCTAGAACTTATTAAAACAGTATCTCAAAACAACCCAGAGGGGAAAAGTCTTTCTTCAAATCTCAAGAAGTCGTCCACCCTCTTCAGAAAAGTAAGTTCAGTGAAGAAAACTCCTACTTATTGCAATACTTGGGCAGGTTCCATTGTACAGAGATCACCCAGGCTTGGCAGTCTCCTATTTCAGGAGACCTGCCCAACACGTCTACAAATGGTTTGGGTATAATCCTTCTCCACCTTTAGTAGAGCAATTAAACAGCTGATCATTATTTAAGATGTCACTCAAGTCAGGTTTCACTGCAACTTTCCTTAGGCAGAAAGCGTCTTAGTTCCCCCACCCCCATCATCTCCAATTTCAAGGATCACTCACTATAAAAGTTCTCTGGCACCGAATGCCAGTGCTGCACACTTCACTCCCTTTAATGAACACAAGTGAGGGTATGTCTAGGCTTCAATTAAACACCCATGGCTGGGCTGGGTCAGCTGACTTTGATTCACAGGACTCTGACAGACTGTAAAAGTAAGGTGCAGACGTTTGGTTTGGACTGGAGCCCCGGACACTGGGGTCCTTCCTCCTCCCTTCCAGGGTTTCAGAGTTGGGGGCCAGCCAGAGCCCAATTATCTACACCTCAGTTTTACAGCCCCAAATCTGAGTCAGCTAATACAGGTCAGACATGGGTGTCAACTGCAGTGTAGTCACATGCCAGCCTGCAGGACATCTGCTTGGGAGCTGCAAGAAGCTATGCAGTTGATTTAGAAAATGGGTTCCTTTAGCTAGCACACAATTGCATCGAGGCACGACACTGCTAGAGATGCAGGGTGGATAAAAATACATAATTTTTTTAAATTAAAAAATCATTTTTATTTAAATCAATAAAATACTACACATCTCTCATTTAAAAACAACAGTTACAATTCCATCTCATCACAAATATGATCCCCTACACCTACTGTCTCAAAAATGAATTAATGGCTTTATTCTATCCAGCCTAGCTGCCAGCTCTTGCTTCTTGAAAGTTCTGGGCTTTCAGTTTGTCTCTCAGCAGACTAAAGTAACATGTGTAAAGAAAGACATAGCCTGTATTAGGGATGTAAGAAACTAGTTGACTACCCAATAAGCCTACTCAACTAGTCACTCCCACACCCTGACTTCGCTGCCTATGTATCAGAGACACCAAGCGGGACAGCGAGGTGGGGGGAGGGGAGCAGGAGCTGGGGTAATCCAGCTTAAAAGCCATTCCCCCCAGCACTATCTCCACAGGGGGGCAGGGGAGGCAGTGGGGGGAAATGGCGTGAGTGGGTACCAAAGCAGCCCCTGCTAGCACGGTCAGACTGCTGCGCCTCTCCCTTTGAAATTTATAAGAGGCCACAGGCAGCTCTTGTACATTTCAAAGGGAGAGGCATAGCAGGATGGCGACTACTCAATTAGCTGATTAATCTAAATTTAACATCCCTAGGCTGTATAGGATTTGTTTAGTTCTGTACTTATGTGATGGTGGATCTGGGCAACCAAGGCAGAGGAGTTAGTTAAGACACTATCTTAGACAAGGAGACAATATATAGAAAAGGATGAAGGCAGCATGGAAAGGAACAGTGGAGTGGACCAGAAAGAAAAACGGAAGACATTATTCAGCATGCACACAGCTTCCTATATTCCTCCAACCTTTTGCCACAGACAAACTGCCATGATTTCTGGGCATGAGAGAGACTCTATCTGGGAATATTTTGAAGAAATTCATTCTCGGGGTTAAAATTAAAATGTATCAAGTATAAGCAGTGCAAGAAGATAATGCAGGGCCTAATTGCAAGAATGAAACATCTTAAGAGAAAACATCTATAGCTAGGCTAAGGACACCACTGCATGTTCAGTGTTCTGAGGATTTGTCCATTCAAGTTAATAAAATGTGAATATAAGTTGAATATTAAAAAAGAGTTTAAGGACAGCTGGCAGCTCAGGAGACTGCTGCAATTGCAAGTGTGAAACATTTAAGATTTAGTTTAATAAAATGTGTGATTTAGTTCTTACCATTTCTAATGTACTGTTGCTGCATCTGCAGCTGAACACAGGTAATGAATATTATTCACTATTTCTTAAATTAATAAAATCAAGTTATCTAAAAAAATTACACAAAGTATACCCTCATAGATATGGTAAAATGCTGTACAGAGCTGTAAATTAATATATTTAGTGATGATTTGCACCATTGTTTAAGAAATATGTGAAGTATCAGTAGGAAATTTGATTTAAATCACGTTGATTTAAAACAATCCATCCTGCAGAGAAGTCATTTGTACAGAATATAAAATCCAGATAAAATCACTTGTGTTCACCGAGGCATCCCATGGAAACTTTATACGATGAGTGTTAATATCCGTGTCCTCGTCAAGATCCAAACTGGGCCAGTCCATTCTGTCTAGCTAAATCTCCCTCACAGTTTGAGCCAAGCAGGATACCTTGCCCCAGATTGCTGGCTAGTACTATTAAACTGCTATTTCCTTTCGCTCCAGAACTAGCTGTATTTTCAGATGTGGGAAATTATTCCTGGATATTGTCATCCCTAAGTTATTCTGTGGAAGGTTAACAGAGAATTTAAATAAGCCAAGGAAGCCAATTCAGAGCATTCAGATTCCAAGTTTCAAAGCATAGTGGCTAATTCTTGAGGAAGCCTGACTGGCTGCATGAGCCAGCTCTCACTGGACTTGAAACCAGGCTGCACCCCCAAAAGGTACGGGGTAGGAAGCTTGTTCTATTGGCAAGTCAATAGATCTGCAGAAGTGGTGGGGCCGGGTGCTTGTTGTGCATGGGACATTGAAGAGTGCTAGGGCAAAGACATAAGGTTTTTATAGACACTGTTTTTGAGAATGAGAGGGCACTAATGATTATATTCATTGGTATTAAAGCTGCATCTGGAGGCTCTAATGGAGAGCAGGGCCTGATCATATTACGGACTGCATGCAGAGAACAAGAGACAATTCCTAGCCCAGACAGCTTACAATAGGGGTGAGCAATAAATTTATTTTTTTTTTTTTTTTTTTCACAAATCTGTGAAGTGGCCCTGGGCTGCCTCGGAAGGGGTGGGGCCTCGGGCAGACGGGGCGGGGCCAGGACACTTCCGTGCTCTCCTACCCACAGACCCTGATTGGCCTTGGGGTACGGAGAGCGTGTGAAGTTTTGCCCCCTGCCCTCCACCCTGCAAGGGGTGCGCAGTGCCTACAACGCACCGCCAGCTGTTCAAAACAGCCAGTGGTTCACTCTAGATGCTATTCACCCCTGGTGGGGGGAGGGGACTTTGCGCACTCCCCCGTCCCCAGCTCTTGGTTGGCCTGGGGGTGAGGAGTGGCAGGGCAGCTGCAGGATGGATCAACCCGCTTGGTGAGCCAGATCCGGCCAGTGGAGGATCTCTTGCCCACTCCTGGCTTACAATCTAGGTAGACATGGCAGAGGAGAGATAGGAGCAAGGAAGTGCTATTACCTTATTTACAGCTAAGGAATGCAGGCAGAGAGAGAGTGTAAGTGACTTGCCCAAGTTGACAGGCAGCCTGGGGCAGAAAAAGGAGCTGAACTCAGATCTGCTAAGTCCTAGCCTAGCGGGTGAATCACAAGACCATCTATTCTTTCCACACATATACATCTGATGCCCCCACCAGCACCCTGCCCACTCACCTGTTCCCACTAGACCACCTCCAATGCTTCAAACCTCCGAGCAGCAGCAAGCAGCTGCCCTGGTTAAGCCTCAAGCCATAACACGTTTGTCTTTCCCCCCCAGATCCTCCCTCCTCACCCACACCCAAATTCAGCAATTCAAAAGTGCAGGGGAGGAAATGTTTAGTCATGGACCTTACATCCATCCCTGGCTCACACAAGCTGGCAGGGCCACCTTCAGCAGTCCTCAGCCTTCAGCGTTTTCCTCTCCCCCCATTGCAGTATTCTCTCCCCCTTTCAGTTTTGATGCATTTTTCATTATCTTTCAACCTTCATTCCACCCCCCATCTCCTCCTCCAATTCCCTACTCCTTTCCTGACTCCAAAAATGAAACCCCTGTGGACAGATTCTGCCCTGCGCCTCAAACCAGGCTTCCTCCTGTCCTTCCAGGGCACCCTCAACTCTTCACCACCACAGAGAATGGAGCACAAGGGTCTCAGCTCTTATAGACTTTAACAGTCCCCTGCACTGTCCAGCAAATGCTTGGACCCACCTATTCCACAATGACTCTGGGACTTCAGAGTGGCGATGGAAAACCTAGGCTAGCGAGTGGGCCGCGTGAATGGCCCTCCAGCTTAGTGGGCTGCAAGATTGTCATAACTAAGATAGGGTGGTTTTGCTAACTGTGCTTACATACCTAGAATTTGCGGGGTGTTCCAATTGAACCATAGCAGAACTTTGATTGGATGCCACGGGAGCACATGACTTTTACAGGCAATCACAGAATATAGAACCATAGAACACTAGAACTGGAAGGGACCTTGAGAGATCACCAAGTCCAGGCCCCTGCCTTCATGGCAGGGCCAAGCACCGTCTAGGTCATTCCTGATAGATAGGGTTGCCAGCTGTCTGGTTTTGAACTGGACAGTCCAGTGTTTGAGCTTTCTGTTTGGGAAACAAATTGAGACAATATAAATGAGAAAATACAAATGTCCGGTATTTTCTAAATAAGATGTAATGTAGATTGTGATGTAATGTCAAGTGTGTCTGGTATTTTTGTTGAAACCATCTGGCAACCCTACTGATAGATGTCTGTCTGTCTAACCTGCTCTTAAATATCTCCAGTGATGGAGATTCCACAACCTCGCTAGGCAGCTTATTCCAGTGTTTAACCATCCTGACAGTTAGGAAGTTGCATACAGGAAATGTATGCAATTTGCACACACCTCGCTTCACGTGTCCTTGTTTTATGTGCGTGTCACTTCAGCAATACTAATAGGAAAAAAACCCTGCAAACAGAAATTAGTGGACTCTGTGAACCCCGCAGAGGGGCAACTGTAACAAAATGACACACAGACCCCCAATGGGCCGCAGGTGGCCTGCAGGTTCCCCACCACTGTTCTAGAAATTCCTATTCTGTCTCAGAGTAGCCAGCAGGGGGCACTGGGGAGCTGCTGAAGGCACAGCAAACAGGCCCACAGAACTGCCTCTTTACACTATCTGGTTTTGGACTGGCAAGCTCCCCCACATGTATCAATGTACATGGGCAAACCAGCCCTGCGCAAGCACTGTTAGCTATATTGTTACTGCACTTCCTCAGAGTAAGCCTGGTCACCACTATACCCTGCATCAAGCCACTGATGCAACATAGCACCAATGCACATGGAAAACTCTGGGATTGCAGCTCCCTGCAGAGAACCAGGCAGCTCTCACTGCAAGGTACACAGTCTCCTAAACACCTGATGATTGTTGTTTCAAGCTACTTCCATTTCATGCAACGGGAGCTTCCTGTTTATAAATTGCAATGCAGCAATCTTAAGGCTTCTCGTGTTTAAAAGACAAAGAATATTTCCATGCCGCAATAGTGCCATTCTATTTTACACAGTCCATGCGGTATACAAAGTCCATTAGAAAATGTTCGTTTCTGTGGCTGACATTTCATTTGAGAAACCATCTCCCCAGCTGCGGATCGTTACTCCCAGGGACCCAACTTCAAGGATTCATGCTGGGAAGAAGGCTGTGTACCCACAATGCACTGGTATTACAGCTGGAAGCAGTGTCATGGAATGATATTTTACTTCACCCTTTTTAAAAAAAAGTAAACACATCTATAGGCTCAGGTTGCCTATCCCATAAGTTACATCATACACAAGAACAAAGAGCAGAGCTTGCCAAAACAGCCAGTATCAGGAGAGTGCACAATGGGGCGGGGCAAATAGGAACACGCCCCTCCAAACCCAATAATTGGGGGGGGGGGGGGGACAGAACTTCTTGGGGCTGTGGGAGGAAAAGCAAATTTCTGCTGGGGTTGGTGGGGTCACAGAACAAGCCTCCCTCCGAAAGGGGTCAAAGTTACATTTCTGCGCACATGCCTGGCTGGTATGGATGCACAGCATTTTTGCCACCATTGCAACTTTCTGTAGTGCAGGCAAATCTCTAACATTCAACAACGGCCCTAGCCATTCTCACAGGAGACGAGGCACCAGAAACCTTGGGCAAGGGGAGGAAAAAAAACATGCACTATTCCAAGATGAATCGCTTGGCTGTAGGCCTACCATTTCAGATAAGAGAAAGGCTGAGTAAGCACCCTCCAGATAATCCAGGCTCCATGGTACATCAGTTCATTAAGCACTTTATCAATAGAAGATCACCGTCATTATTAAAAATAAGGCATTGTACTTATTGCTTTGAAAGACTTCCCTGTAGCATGAGAAACTCAACTCTTGCCTCTTTCCCCCAACCTCTCCATACACAGCGCCACACAAGCTTTTGTCAAAAAAATGTGAGGTAAATGAACCATGCAATAAAAATTGTTGAAATTGGCTCAGTCTCCTCCTGATAAGATCAGAGCGTTGGGAAAGAGCTACAGCTCTGGCGATGAGTAAGCTGATCAAGATTCACTGTCAAATGCACTTGCTCAAGGAAAAAAAAAAAAAAAAAAAGTTTGAACAGAAGACTTAGAAACCCAGTGTGCTTGTGGATGTGTCTCATTTAACACCTCAGGGTGCATGGCACTTGGGGGTGAGCCTCCCAGACAGACTCAAGGTAGCCAGCTACAAATAGCTATGTGGACACTACACTGGGTGACTGGCGCAAGGCGCGGCTAGAGCCGCAGTCTCCCCACTGCTATTTTTAGAACGCTAGCTTGAGCCCCACAGCTCACATGGCTCCCCTGGCTGGACGCCTTATCCCCAGGAGCACAGTAGAAATAGTCAGCTACACACAGACAACACCAGGAAAGCCCAGAGGTTCCCTGCTTGTTTCATTTTGAATAGAAGTCTTTCAGACTTTCAGTTTCACTTGGTAAGTTTCCAAAGGTCAGGACCAGGGCTGTCCCTACCTATACACAAAATATGCAAAAGCATAGAGCCCCATGAACTGCCCAGAACATTGAAGAGCCCAAGGCAGCTGCCTATGCAGTGGTGCCAGCTCTGGAGACCAGTCCCACCCCCAGGCCAGCCCCTCCGCAGGGCCATCCCTAGAGGGGTACAGGACCAGGACCTCCTGCTCCACCACGCCTCTTCCTGCCCCCACTCCAATCCCACTCCACTCCTCCTCCCAAGTGAAGAGTCCCCCACTAGTCCCCAGGCATGGCGCTGGGAGTCAGGCCCACCCTGCACTCACCAGTAGCGGCAGAAAACTGAGCAACCCAGCCCCATCCCGCTCCACTCCGCCAACTCCCAGCCACAGCGCTCTGAATCCTGCTGCCAGTGCGTGTGGGGACAGTCCCACCCCTCGTCCCACATCCGTGCACTGAGCATCGTGGCTGGGAGCCAAGAGCGCAGAGTGGGCTTGGGCTGGGTAGCTCTGCTTCCTGCCACCAGCGGTGAATGCAGGGAGGCCCAACCCCTGCTGCCTCCCTGTCCTGCTCCTGCCCCCTCTGGGCCTGCCCCCCACCAGTCCTGCCCCAGTGGTCCTGTAGCCCTGAACGCGCCCCTCCCTGCGGGGGATTGGGATGCGTAGGGGACCA
Organism: Rafetus swinhoei; assembly: GCA_019425775.1. NCBI lineage: Eukaryota > Metazoa > Chordata > Testudines > Trionychidae > Rafetus > Rafetus swinhoei. The sequence continues at coordinate 29,317,521 of CM033440.1, forward strand.
AAATTGCTAGGGACAGCCCTGGCCAGGATACATGCTCAAAGGCCAGGTAGCACCAATTTAGGGGGTTGTTTAGCTAGCAGATCTAATGGCAAACTGATGGCCCCAGAAGGTGCCATTCTCCATCGAGTCACAAGACAAGCATGGCACAATCTTCCCACACAACTCCTGAAACTGCCTCAGCCTCACCTGGAGGAACCATATGTAGCAGTGGGGAGGGGAAGAGAGAGAAGATACCTCACTCTCTCCACATTCACTCACTGGGAGTCTGAGCAGAGGGCCCACGAAGGGTGCCAATTATATCAGTGGTAATTTTGATGTGAACACCCATCCCACCTGTTTATTGCACCCAGGACATCATAGATTAACATTACAGAAATGACTTTAGTCTCTAGTACGTTGAATCGAACTTGAACCAGTTATTTACATAGAACTGTTCCCCTCTCTAATAATTCCCTGCACCACCCAACTCTCCAAAGTCAGACATTCAGTTCTCAATCCCACTTTCATAAACCCACCGTCCTAGAAAATACTGTCCCCTTTCCCTGTGGAGACAGGTGCACAGCAGATTTCAGAGGATTAGTAATGAAATTCACTTACTTATCCAAGATCAACACTGAACCTTTAGTTCATGTCTTTGCCTGCTCTCCTGTTTGTGCATTTACTAGCCACAAGTATCTGAACTAAACTAGTTTCTTTGAGACAATTTGCTTCATTGTTACGATTTCCCACTCTGTAAATAATTATAACCTACTTCTCCTGATCATCGTGAAGCTCGGTTAATTTGTGTTTGTAAAGGAGTTTGAGTTTCTTGGATAGAAGTGTTATTAATCTAACCTACCACAGTGAGACAGTATGTACCTCTCTGCTCCTAGATCCTACACAGCCTACTGATAGCAGCTCCAGTTTCCTGAATGGTCTATCACTTCCATGTCTCAAAACACATTCAAACCATTCTGTACGTTTGCATGGAAAAGGCATCTAATTCCATGGTAAAATGGAAAACCATCCCTTCTGCCATGAACAAAGCTAGGACATTAGGTTCTTAGTTCAATGAATTTTAAAGACAGGCCTCTGATACTAGACTCAAGAGTAATCTTGCGTAAGTGAATACATGATGCTACAAAAACAAAACAAACAAACAAAAAAAACCACACCTCAGGCCAGAGGCATAAAAACCCATCAGTGCTAGGCAGCAAGGAGTAGATTTTATTTACTCTAACAGTAAATACTAAGAACAGCCTCCCACTGCCCATGTCCTAAGTACCTCCACCTCCCCACAACCCACTTTCATCAAGCTGTCAACACTGTTTCCTGCCTAAGGTCTTTACACCTCCCACCTGAATGGTCATCCAGTGCATCTGACAGAGAGCAGGGCAAGGACCTTGTCTTCTACTTGTTCTGTAAAGCACTGTGCCAATTAGCTCCAGACAGGCAGCACCACAGTGCTTTTCCGTGAGTAGTTCTACCATTGACCCTTTAGAAGCACCACCAGGTGCAGCACTTCGGAGTCCTTCGGCATGATAGATGTTGTTTACATTTTTAGCCATTTTCATTTTGCGAGTTCCCAGCTTAAAACATAGTCAGCTGATCTCAAACAGGAAGTTAAACAGTCTCCACTTTACAGAGAAAGCCTTATACCACCAGCATGGGGATCGCATTGGCCAATCACGTGACTGACCAGCAAGAGTTAGTGAGTTACAGAAACCCCTCTTTCAACACTTTGCAGCTGTAACTACATCAGCTTGGCAGTCTGATCCTCTCTGCTTGGCTCCTCTCTGCTCTCTTTAGACTGGTTTTCTAGCCCTTTTAAGAGAACACGGCTCCTCTGCACATTTACTTGGGTTATGGCTTCAAACAGCAACAACTACAATTATCAAACACACCGGCTGAGAAAGTCCATCTACCACCTAACCCAGTGGCCCAAGGCATTGGGTGAGGATCAGATGGTGGCTCAATGAGTTCACCTATGGGCCACTCAGATTAATATGGATCATTGCACACAAGGGTCCGTAATCTCAGAGGAACATAGCACTGTAGATACATAAGGGCAGCTGCAATCTACTCTGTTTAATGCAATTTAGGTACAGCAATCTAGGCTCCTGGCAAATTGGCCTCTCTGTTGGAGCACCCCAAAACATTACTGGCAATTACCAGGACAAACATGTTGGCAATTACACAAAATCACATCGCCAGCCGTATTTAGGAAGAAATCTGGTGCTCCCATGTGTCACTATTTGTCCAGCTAAGGATAGATTTCCCCACTCAGAATCTTAAATGACTACAAAGCTTTTAATATTTGCTCACGCAAGCCCTTATAACCAACAAGATTTTGCCTATTTCTTAACACAAGACTGTAAACAAACTCATTACATGCTAATCATCAGGTCACACACACCCCTCTCTTTCCCCATATGCTGAAAGAGCAGGAAACAGAAGCTGGGTCACATACCTTTGCTTCGTCATTAATGTCCCAAGTGAAGGATATGGAATTGTACGCAAGCTCTTCAATGTTACTGATTGTGTTGAAACTTTCTTTATAGTCAGCTGTCAGGAGGGAGAGGAGAGCATCTTAATCATACAAAGCAGACAAGGAGAATAGCAACTGCAGCTCTTCCACAGAACCCTCAGGGTTAAAAAAATTCTGAAAGGTGTTCAGAGGCGGATCGTTACTAAGGGTTGAAAGCAGCTCATTGTAAAAAGAGACAAAAAAATTAAAACAAAAACTGAAGTGGGAAAGGCAGCGACGCCAAGCATGGCCTATATTGGTGCCATACCCCATAGTTACATATGAGAAATGTCACGCTGCCTGACAAGAGAATAAGCTCTCAATAAAGCTCCTTCAATAATAAACAAAGATTTGCATGCGCGTCAGCTTTAAGTGCCAAGGGCTTAATCCCTGCTTTTATTCACAGAAGGAAAGGGCTGGAAGCACAACCCAGCCTTCAACCAAGGAAATCTGGAAGCCAGCCAGTCACAGCCTTGTCTGCAGGCAAGTGAAAATTTCCTGTGTTTTCTTTTTAATTGAACTGAGGACTTTCTGCAAGAGCAGTAGCAGGAAGGAGACTGAAGAGTAATGAAATATTTCAAAAGAAAGTTTGTCCCCTGAAAACAACACTGAGACTATGTCTACACTACCAGCTTCTTGTGCAAGAAGCTTTTTGGTGAAGAGATCTTCCACAAAAACGTCTTGCACAAGAGAGCATCCACACCGCAAAAGTGCATCGAAAAAGCGATGTGCTTTTGCGAAAGAGAGCATCCAGACAGCATGGATGCTCTCTCAAAAGGAAACTCTGATTGCTATTTACAGAATGGCCACCAGGGCACCTGGGTTTTTTTGCGCAAGAGCTCTTGTGCAAAAAGGAGTTATTCCTCGTAGAAAGAGGTAAACCTACACCGGAAAAACCCCTCTGTTCTTTCATTTTATTTGTGCAAAACCATGCTTGAGGTGTGGAGGCTCTGAGTTTTTACGCAAAAACTCTGTAGTGTAGACCTAGCCTGACTGTTCAGAAAGCTTGCAGAGTCCAGAGAGCACAGTGAAACTATATTGGCCAAGATTCTTATCTAGTGATCTGGGGGTGCCTCCATTTTTGGATACTCCAATTTGGGACATCTGAAAAGGCCAGTCCTTCAGAGGGCAGGGAGGAGAGGGGGCTTTGTATTTTCTAAAAATCTGTGTACCTAACGTTAGCACGCATCTCCCACCACTCCTAATTTGAGGCTGCCAAAATCCCTAGCACCTTCTAAAAGTACCTTAGCCAAAAAATCCCTTGGTTTTACCACAAAGCTAAGGACAGTGCTCAGCCTGTTCTGAAGATTCCCTTTAAAAATGAAGTCCCACAAGAAGGTCAAATCCTGCCAAAGAAATTAGGCTTAGAGCTAGACACCAGTAACTAGAGCATTTCTTACCAATGTCAATGCACCTTTGTTTGGCTGTATGCTGCCTTGAGTGCCAATAGTTCCAGTGCCTTAGCTGATCTTCTCTTGTTTTGTCTTCAGCAAACACAACCATGATGACGCTCTTTGAAAGAAAGAGGAGGGTGGGGAGAGAGTTATGCTAGGTAGGACCCTCTTTACATGTTCTCCAGAGCTATAAAAGAACAAGGAAGTTAAAGAGTTGAATGCTCTCCTCCCAGGTGTCCACATTGCATAAACCTATCACCAGTACTGACTCGCTTGTTTGGCATACTCAGAGACACCAGTGACTGAGTAAGCCTAGAGACCGATTTAACCTCTTCTGCTCCTCATTGGCATGGCAGTGTGAAAGCTGGGCCTGTTGCTGTGAGCTTCAGTCCAGACTGTGTTGTGACTATGGGACTTCCAGGCAGGCAGTCCAGTACCTCCAATAAGCAATCAAGGCCCATAAAAACCTCTCCCAAGAAGCTGCAAGAGTGGCCACTCACTCTGACTTTGCTGATGGGGTGGTGGACTCCCTCACTGCTGCTGACTTCTTTAAGGGTGATTGGATAAAACTGACCCTTGTTCAGGTATGTCATTGTGCTGTCCCCTGGCTTTTGATGAAGTGACTTGGAAGCTTCCAGGGTGTATTCAAAGTTATTCCTAAGAGACAAAAAGGCCATTGATTGCTAAAACATTTGTGAGAAAGCTAAATGTTTTACATGTAATTTGGAGAAATTCCAGGCTTATTAGTTGAGACACTAACATGGAAGGGAGGGGGAAGCAAGACCAGCCCTTTGTTGGCAATCAGTCATGACAATCATACATGACAAAATGTCTAGAAAAGCTCTTTTCACTCAAAGCCCACAGACAATCAATAGATAGGATAATATAGGAAGCTGCCTATCCAGGCTTAATGTAACGTTTCCTTTATGTAACAGAAGAGTTTTTATAAATGACCAAACCCCACATGCCAATTTTTCATGTTCAATTAATTTCCCAATGCAAACCCTCATCATCATCCATCTCCATACACAAAATCCACACACAGCAAACCTCCAGTGTCTGTTATAGAGTCTCAGCATGGCAAGAGCAGACAAACATCTCTGGGGCTATGTCTACACTCGCGGCTTCTTGTGCAAGAACATCTTGTGCAAGTGTTCTTGTGCAAGAAGTCTTGCGCAAGAAAACGTCCACGCTGCCATGTGCGAGCTGTGCTTTTGCGCAAGAGCACCCATGGCAGTGTGGATGCTCTCTTGCGCAAGAAAGCTCTGATGGCCATTTTAGACATAGGGCTTTCTTGCGCAAGAAATCCCTGCCAAGTGTCCACACTGCCCTCTTGCGCAAGAGCCCCTGCGCAAGAGAGCTTACACCTGTTAAAAAAGAGCGTAGCTCTTGCGCAAGGAGCCCTCTCTTACCACACCGTACTGTAAATTTACTTGCGCAAGAGCGGGCGGGCAGTGTGGACGCTGTGCAGATTCTTGCGCAAGAACGGCCGTACTTGCGCAAGAAGCCGCGAGTGTAGACATAGCCTGGGTGTCTATTGGGGTGAGGCATTTAGGAGCCTACTCCAAGAGGGTTCTGCAGTAAATGACTAGATGGATCACAACATATCAAGTTGGAAAGAAATCAGTATAAGACTCCCAGATGCCAGTGCTGTTATCAACCCAACAGTGAGAGTTTTCCTAAATATTTCCAACATGATCCTCCAGGTTGTTGAGTGCACAGCCCCAGCGAAACCCAATGGTAGCTGCAGGTGTGCTCAGCCCTGCTGAGAATCATGCTTAAAGAAAGGCAATGTAAAAGAATTCATAACCAAGCCACACCCATTAGCCATGAATAAACTGGTGGAAAGACATCAGGCAGATACAGGACAACAGAAAGTTTGAAATATTACCCAGCAATGTTGTCAAAAACATAGTCCTCTGAACTCATGCTGGCCATCCGCAGATTTAGTTCAGTAGGATAGAAAACCTGAAAATACCAATAATTAATTCAACCAACAGAATCAAGATTCAACAGCTGCCAGTAACAAGCCAGCTTCAGTTGGCTTGAATATCTAATAACTAGGGATTGTGGCTAGCATATACATCATGCTGTTTATGGGCCCCAGTCAAATACTGTTTTATATGCCAATTAAGCACAAGATCTAGCAAGCCCATTCTGTGCCAGTTTGTGGATACCTTTTAAATCAACCCTTCCTGAAGCTTGGTAACCAACAGAAGTTATGCACACACATCACTAATGATGAGTTAGAACTTAAAGGGAAGCTTTGGTGAACCTGTAGATTTCAAGAGATGCAACAAAACAAATTACAAACAAAAGACAGAGTTTTGTATGAGCTTAGCTCTCAGTCAGAAGCATCTAAACAAACTGGCCAGATTTTTCACAAGCGCCCAGAACCTCTCCTGGAAGACAATGGAAGCTGAGCACTTGTGAAAATCTGATCAGTTTATTTAGGTGCAAAAATAGGAGCTGTTGGGTACAGAACTCTTGAAATCTTGTCTGGCTATTTATTTCAGTGTTGCTGCTGACAGATTAGTATTTCCACGAGCTATTTAGCCAAAGCTTCCGTCACTTGTAAGATTAGCTATTTGCTTTTTATAATGATTTTTTGTTTTATAGATTTAATTCACTGGACCTTTCTGGGAAAGTTTTCTATTTCTAATCCACAGGACTGAGATTTCAGGTTTACATAACAGCTAGAGGTGAAACATGATATCCAGGCACTGATTGGGTTGCGAAAACACATACACGCAGACAGAGAGAGAACATGGCGGGTGATCCTTGTACCTCCTGCACGCCTTCTTTGAAGGTCTCTGAGAAGGTGGAGTCTGGTGTGCGTCTCTGAGAGTGCTGAGCCTGAGCACTGGAACTGAACTGATCAGGGGTCAGATTTCGGTCGAAAATCACAACCCGGTCGGGGGGCTCAGGGTGGTAGACAGAGGGAGGGATGCCCACGGTGAAGCCATGAGGCTGCGTTTCTGTTTTAATTGAATGAGTGGGCATTGTGGCAATGGAAACGGTGACAGTGGTGTCGGGGGTGGTCAGGTGGCTTCTCTTGTCCATGGCCATTGGGGTGGCATGTGGAAGAACAATATTGAAAGGCACATTTTTCAGAACCTGCACTCTGTTGTCTCCAGCAGAAATGAGTGACTGTTCTGTTGGGATGCTGTTCCTTTAAAAGAAAAAACAATATTTAAATGGCACAACTAGAAACATGTTTGGGGCTTTTGGTTAAGGCGAAACAGAGTACCAGCTCCCTGTACTGTGTAGCCAGGAGTGATGGCTCTAGAATTTGTAAAAAAAAAAAAAAAAAAAAAAATCTTATCTACTATTGACTCCTTGACCCTAATTTAGAGCTATAATACTCTATTTAACTAAGGTTAACATTAACAGCCCACATACGGAGCCCTCCAAAATGCAATACACTAACAGGTCAACTCCACTGACAGGTCATCAAGCACTGAGGGACTCATCTGATCGGCTTACATACATTTACACACTGATATCAGTCTTCATCGACAGACTGAATCAGCTTATTAGAGCTGGAGCAATTTAAACCTGTCTTGATCAGTTCTGTCTTCAGCTTGGGCCAGGTCTACACTATGAGATGAGGATGAATCAATTATAGTCGATTTCTGGTCACCTGATTTTCCAAAGTCAAAGGTTCATGTTACAGGAAGAGGGCAGCAGGGAGTGGGACTTAAGATTAATTTATGACCCTACAGTTTGTTCATGGGTTCCCCCCTTCCTGAATAAAAGAAGAGACCATAAAATGTATGAGTGTGAAACTAATGTATCAGAACCACAGATTAACGAATCATAAATACACTCCAGCATTTTATGGCACCCCACTCAAACTAATCCCAACTACATATTCCAAATGCGTCCAGTGCAGAAGCTCCTAGAAACAGATGAAGTTTATGTAAGGACCTGAGGGTGCTTGGAAGATCAGGACCTGAGCATTAAGGCTCAATCATAAGCCCCCTGGTGTAAACACTGGGGAGGAAGGACTTATTAATCACCTCCTTATTCCCCTGAAAGGGTTACTGTCACTAGCTCATGCACAGGGGAAGAGAACAGTTCCACTTGATTGCTGCTCCTTGGCTTGCACAGGTGGTTGGTGGACAGGGATGAGAAGTAGACAGAACCTTGTATTTCCAAGTCAAGATTCAAACCCTAGTTCAGGGGTGGGCAATCTTTTTGGGGTCAGGGCCACCGATGCACAGAAAAAAAATCAGTTGGGGCCGCACACAGTGAGAAGCAAAAACAAAACAAAACAAAACAAAACCCTCACTGATGTGGCCCCTGACTGAGAAGGAAAAAGACACTTCCCACATACCAAGAGTCTAGGGGGGCCCAGCCTAGTAGATTTTGTGTGCTCCAGCCCTAGGGTGGGATAGCAGAGAGGCTGGAGCACCAGTGTGGGCTCCCCAATGTTGGGGGAAGCCCATGAGCCTCAGGGGCTGGATCCAGGAAAACTAAGGGACGCATCCGGCCCCCGGGGAGTGAGGTTCCCCACTCCTGCCCTGGTTGCTCCTCAAGGACCTTCTATCCCAAACTCTGAAGTCTGTTGTAACTCCACCATCTGGCCTTTGGGTAGTTACACCTTGATGGTGCAGCAGAAAGAATTGCAATCTCCATTACAAATGCAGGAGAACTGCTGCAGGTATGGCAGTGAACTTCACTTAAGCAGCTCATTAGTGACATATCAGCATGTCAGTTAAAGCAAATATGCAAAGTACAATCCAGTACCTTTTGCCATGGTCTTGGTCAGGGTTATCTACATCTGGTTTTGCTGCTGAAGTCCTTCTTTCTCTGGGAACCTGGAGGTATAAGACATGTGAGAGTTTAACTCATCCTTCCCTCTCCCCCAGTTTTGCAAGCTGAGTATCACTCTGCTATGCATCAATTATTTAAAGTACAGATAACACCTGTAAAGTTCTTTACAATGCCAAAATTTATCATCTCTGTTGTTTTGGGAAGTCAATTCTGTTCCAAACACTGCTAAAAGGGTCCCAAGCTAATATAATGGTGCGGTACTTTGCAATTTGGATTCCTGCATAGAAAGATAAGACAAGCTACTTAAACCTTAAGACAGGGACAAGTTTCCAACCTGTCTGGAAAGAGCATGATCTCTTATCAAGTGTCAGCAACTGGAATAATGGAACTGGAGAGAAAATTCAGAGTTGCCATTAGTTTTCTCTTTCTCAGAGCTACTAACAGGCTTCAATTTGTGGGGTGACTTTATTGCTTGGGAAAGGGATCAGCTCAACAGCTCTCGAGAATGGAGAGGGACAGCTTCTGTTTACCCACAGGGGTTGTGTAGATCAGTTTCTCCTTGCCCATTTACACCTTTGCCTCTGTGGAGATTTTTGGTAGGGTATTTTTAGGGACCAGTCTTGGACACTTTCCCTGGGAACTAGAATGAGACCACTAAGTTTATTTTGTAATGACAATATTGGTCCTTTATAGACCCTCTTATAGTCTCAAAGCAATATGTAAACATTAACTAAACTCTCATTGTGCCCCAAGGTAAAGTATAGCCTCACTCTACCCCTGGGGAAGCAGACAGAGAGGCTGATGGCCTGCTCTTCAGGGGATCTGAGCTCCCACAACTCCAGCTGGAATCAGGAGTGTTGAACACTTTTGAAAAATCAGGCCCTGAGCAATTTGTCCAAGACCACAGAACAAATCAACAGCAGAACTGGATAAATTCTCAACAAGTCCCATATCTTGTCCAGTTACACTTTATATTAAAGATAGCTGTATAAAGAGTTAAACACAGTTAATAGAAAGCTATAAGCATATCAGCAAAAATTATAGATGCCTATAAATCATGAGATAAGAAACCTACTGACCTTTTGGACTCTAAAAATGCATTAAAATGTGTTACTCTTGCATTAGTGTATTACCATAAAGGGCGATTCTCTATACACTAGACTATGCTGCCGCTGACGTTAAGTCACCAACCAGCTTTCATTAATGGTATTCGTCAACTATTGATTTGGGCTAGATATGAACCAGTAACCTGGACAGAGAAAATGCTCTGTATTCCATTGCTCCCCCTTTCCCAATCATCTGAGACAGCCACTCCTCCACTTTTACTATTTAAAGATGAAATCTAGCTACAGTCCTAACCTGCAAAACCCCAACCAGTATTTCAGAACTGAGAATTCTCCAAGTAGCAGCCATGTTAGTCTGTATCTGCAAAAACAATGAGGAGTCCTATGGCACCTTAGAGACTAACAGATTTATTAGGGCATGAGCTTTTGTTGGTAAAACATTCGTCAGAAGAATTGGAGGGGAAGTTACAGAGGCAGGGGTATATACATTGTGTTAATGAGGCTAATCAAGTCAGAGTGGGTGTATCATTCACAGTATTTGAAGTAGAGATGTGAATACCAAAAGAAGGGAAATTGCCTTTGTAGTGTGCTCATCAGTTAAGATCTTTATTCAGTCCTAAATTGATCCTACTGAATTTGCAAATGAACTCCATGTCAGCTGAATCCCTTTGAAATTGGGGTTTGTATTCTTTTGTAGAAGGATGGCTACTTTCAAATTCCTTGCTGAATGTCCAGGAAGGTTAAAGTGTTCCCTTACAGCAGGGGTGTGGAAACTTTTTTGGGTTAGGAGCTGCCCACTCACCAAAAAAAAAAAAAAAAACAACACTTGGAGGCCACACACAAGTGAGAAGCAAAAAAACCAAAACCAAACCCTCACTGACGTGGCCTCTGACTGAGAAGGAGAAAGATACTCCATACATTCCCCTCACACACCAGAGCCTAGGTGGGCCCAGCCTAGTAGATTTTGTGTGCTCCAGCCCTGTGGTGAGGTAGTGGGGGTGGAGCACCAGTGTGGGCTCCCCAATGCGGGGGGTGGGGGGGCACCCATGAGCCTCAGGGGCCAGATCCAGGCAAGCCAGGGGCCACTTCCAGCCCCCAGGCCAGAGGTTTCCCACTTCTGCCTTACAGGTTTGTGTGTGTTAAGAAATCCCCTACCCAAGCTGGGATTGGAGTGGAAGTTAGAGGCATTGTATTAATATATATTAGTCACCTCCTTATTCCCCTGAAATGTATACACACACCCCGCCTCTGTAACTTCCACTTCAATTCATTTGATGAAGTGGGTTTTACCTCCTAAAGCTTATGCTCTAATAAATCTGTTAGTCTCTAAGGTGACACATGACTCCTCGTTTTTGCAGAATTGAGAATGACACTTTTATAAAGCTGTGGGGAAGATATGATGTATATTAGGGATTAAACAGAGATCTTCTAAAGAAGGGGGGCAATAATTTTTGATGGGGGGCACTTCAAGAATTTGGTAAATGGTCAAGAGCTGTGCTTTTCTATATTAATTGAGGAGGTGTGGGTCTGGGATGGAGGTTGGATGCAGAAATGAGCTTGGGATAGGGGATTGGAGTGCAGGGTTTGGGAGGGGGTCCCAAACATGGCCCAGGCAGCTCCCATTGGCTGGTTTCTGGCCAATGGGGGCTGTGAGATCTTGTTGGGGTGGAAGCAATGCCCCTCCCCCCCGGGGCACACAGTGCACCAAGATGCATAAGGCCTCCTCAGGTGGCTGCTTTGAGCAGCGTGCGGGGGTGTGACAAGTAGGGAGCCTGCTCTAGGGACTCACTGGGCTGCAGGACAGTGGCAGGCGGCATTTTGCCCACCCCGTTCTAATGTCAGAATACTTGTGAATGGGATATTTGTATTCAGTCTCAGACTTTAGGTCAGAAGGGACCATCATGATCATCCAGTCTGATCTCCTGCACATCGCAGGCCACAGAACCTCACCCACATACTCTGGCAATAGATCCCTAACCTTCGGCTGAGTTACTGAAGTCCTCAAATCATGACTTAAAGACTTCCACCATTTGCTTTAGCTGAAACCTAGAAGTGACCAGAGTCCCATGCTGCAGAGGAAATTGAAATATAAAAATATATACTCCAAATATAAAAAGGGGCTATTGTCTTAGCACACTGTACCATCAAAGAGAGTTCATTCAATTTAATAAAAATCACTGGAGACAACATGCCATGGGTAGTGTAATAATATTCACTTTGTACTATGGTAACATCCTGCTGGAGATAGATCATGTTACTGTATTTCTGTATAATCTCTAAACAAAAGTTTACTGTTGTAATGGTTATTATTTTATCTGATATTTATATGGCAAGGATGTGTACGCTTGTTAAAATTTCCTAAATACATTGTTAAAAATACAAATGCAGATCTTTTGATTATTTGGTCATTACTTGCTCTGAGGTTCCAGGCTACTCTGATAAAACACAAAAGCTACAAGACACCGATAGCACATAAAATAATGAATATTCACACATTCAAAGGAATTAACTCCACACCTTTCAGCACTGAAACATGCTGCGTAAGCGTAATCAGGTACTCCACCTTTACCTGACAAATGCAAGCTATTTAAATTATATTGGAAACACCTAATTTTTTGTAATAGTAATTAGAGGCTGAGGACAGAAAACCTTAGTAGAAACTGTACTTTTCTAAATAGCCTCCAATTAAAACCTTTAAAATTCAGTGGCTTTTAAATGTCATAGAGAATGTAAGAGAGTATCAGAAAAATGTGGGTCAAAATTTTATGGAGTGAGTAGGGACTTTGGGACCCTCCATTTTGAGATGGCTAATTTTAGACATGTTAAAGGGGCCCAATTTTCAGAGGGAATGTGCTCAGCACTTTCTGAAAATTAATCCCCGTGAAGGGATCTTAGGTTGGGCACCCAAAAATCACTAGCAAGTTTTGAAACTGTTGTTGTAATGTTTTCCAAGCAGCACTGTCATTGTTAGACGAGTCTTGGCTCAAGAGAAAAAAGAATATTAAAAATTTTTCTACCAAACCCTTTATAGGTGGCAGCCCCATCAGGCTTTAATTTTCTACTCCAGATCTTGGAAGCTCCCACCTGCTCCTTTAATTTAGCCTTAGAAAATAACAGGTGAAGTCTTCCAACATTTTATACTTTCTTTGTATGCTTTTTATACTTTATAAGTTTGCCTTCCCCAAACCCTACAGACAGCATGAATAGGGGAATAAATACCAATACACAGCAAATTATTCAGTGTTTCACTGAAAGCTCTTCATTACAGCCTTCACCAAATTTCCACATTTAAAAATGGATATAGCAGATTAAAATCTGTTACAGGAATTCTTTTTCGGTGACAAATAAGTACAGAGGGGTTTTTTAGGTGGAAAGCAAGCATCCCTGTTAGTCTCACAGGTATAACTACCTTTACACTAACAATTTGTCACATGCATTAATGACTAAACTGAGTTCTGCATTAGAGATTATATAATACATAAATTCATAAAACTGTATCATGTGTAACTATACTGCTAGAAAAAATGGTTAAACTCTTAATAGGCATGTATTTTATGCATAAGAAGTGTAGCAGTTTTAAAGGCTGAAGAATATATTTGGGGTTGTCAATAATTAATAGTGTTCTCTGTGCTCTTCCTGACACCAAATGAACAAATCTCTGCTTTAATCCTGTGAACAGAACAGTGAAAGTATGTGGAATTTTGGCTCCTATCTGTTTTAGGCTCCTTAGAAAATCCCAGCCTAAGTCTCATTCATATTATTATTTATTTTTTTATTGTGGTGGCACCCATGAGGCCCAGTTGTGGTCCAGGGTATCATTGTACTAAGTACTATACAAGCAGAACACAAAGACAGTCCCTTTCCCCTTTATATTTATATTCATTTATACCCTCGCCTGCATTTTAGCCAGTAACTATTAAAAACTGCATCCTGAAAAATGTGTCAGTAGGCTACACGTTGATTGATTTATTACAAAAGATTTCAGAATCACTAATTTCTGCCTAGCTTAAAAGAAATCTATTGTCAGAAAATCAAAGTTGGTTTTAATTTTTTTTTAAGTTAGAACCACAAACACAGAGCCCTCATTACAATATTAATAGCTACTATGCAAACAGCTCCATTACATTCCCTAGCAAATTACTGTTTTATAAGCAGGCAAAACAAGCACACCTTTGGCTGTTAAACATTACTGGTGCCAACCTACCTTGTAATAGTCATACAGCAATCCCAGGGCAGCTGCACTGTCTTCATCGCCATTGATGCTCATCATGGCTTTGGTAGCTGCTGTAAGGGGATTTTCAAGGAAGGACTTCCAGGCTTCATCTTCACTGGTGTATGGACGCCTTTGGGAGTAGTGAGATTCATTCTGAAGGACCAACACTGGCCTTTTGCTTTGGTCAGAAACATAAGAATCTTTGTTACTACACATCCAAAAACCAATAAGCATGTTTCACAAACTTTTTAAACACTTTAGAATTAGTTGTCAAGTTTTTATTATCTTAATATTGTGACTTAATGTGACAGAATGGTCATTTGAAGAAGTGGGCTGTGCCCATGAAAACTCATGATACTATCTATATGTTTTGTTAGTCTTTAAAGTGCTACCAGACTATTTGTTGTTTTTTAAGTTTGTGACATGATGGTTAGCCAACAGAAAAATTAGAGATATGATTCTGAATTAGTGGATGTCAATGGAAATTAGGAGTAATCTCGCTGAATATATGGAATTACATCAGTCTAAGTGAGATTACAAAACTCTTGAAGATGACAGCTGGCCTGCTAACTAATACCAGGAATCCAAAACAGAACATTAAAAATGTGAATTCACAAGCTTTATAGCCACAGTACTATTAGCATATTACTGAACAAAAAGATTAAGTTACTGTACAGCAGTAACTACTGATTCATTCAAGCTCTCTCCATACTGCATAGAGTCAACAATTTCATGCTTTGTCATGCAAAACTAGAGAGAGTTTGCATTAACAAATACCATTGTATATGTTACAAAACAGAGTTTACTTTCCTATGTCTGACAATTCCCTCAGAAAATACCCCCAGGATTAAATAAGGTATTTGGAAAGTTATTAAAAGCTGCTGATTACCGATATATACTATACATGGAATGTAGCCAAAGGGGATCATAAATCAACAAGGCAGTGCAATTTTCTGGCAATAGAAGTCAAGTTGTTTATTGTATGTTTACCTTTGAGATAATCTGTGACAATGTCTTGAGACAAAATCCAAGTGGGCTACAAGGAAAGAAAAACCACATACCCACACTTTGAGGGGCAAAATTGTGTGCATTGACTCTATGAAAAATAATTTTCAAAACATTGTTCTGATGTAGGTGAAAACTCCAAGCACCCACACAGATGGGAGCAGGGAGAAATGGTGTTTGCAGCAAAACAGTTTTACCAGTCTAAACAAGGTAATATTTTTAAACTCAGTTTTTAAAATATGTTTCATATACATTGACCAGGCAAACAGCCATGTTAGCTTGAACTGGTTTAAAACCAGTTCAAACAGTTCTCCCATGCCATTCCCAGTGTGCACAGGGTCTTAGCTGATGTTTACTACAGACTTTAGGTTCTTTGTTTTTTTCAAAGTCAAAAGAAAAGACATCAAAAAAAAAAAAAAAAAAAAAAAGTCAGCCTAAGAAATAGGAACATCTTTTTGATCTTACTCCCAGGACTATTCAAAGATTGTAACATGTTAGAATATTGAAAGAATGAAACATTATAATCAACTTAATAAATATCCTGCATTTATAACTCCTTTCATCTGGGAAAATTACTGCATGCTTTGCAAACTATGGATTTGAATCTGTAAACCCTTAATCACCCAAATGGTCTCACTGGCATTATGGGGACTATTTGCATAATTTAAGGACAACTCATGTGAGTAAGGGTCACAAATTCTGGATGAAGAAGGGGGGTGGGTGTCATACATATAGAGTGGCACACAACAAATTGCACAACAATAGGATGTTTCTGAATTTTCTTCAGGGACACAGGACAAACTCCTACACTTTTGGAAATGACAAGAAATTTGTAGATGTCCACAGAGACTGGACAGGCCCTCGGATTAAAATCATATAAAAGATTGAGCCACCTGTAGTAGCCTGCAAGGGTCTTATTTTATCTACCTCCTGAAAGTTGAAGGTTTGAGTCAACCTCACTTTGCATTTAAACTTGATGTTCAGACCATAAAACCATTCCCATTCAGCAGTGTGAGAATATTCATATGGAAGAATAATTATTCTAAACGCAAAAAATATTCAGAACTAAACAGACACCAATCTGAAATCCAGTAAATTCAGAAACATTTTTTTGCAAGACTAGTTTCTCATTGCAACACCCAAATAAAATGCACAGTTGCCCTAAAGGTAACCTACCTCCTCTGAAAAGGAGTGTAGAAAGAATTATCTTTAGAATTATCAACAAAGTGTAGGGTTTGGCAGTAACTCAATCCTTTAACAGGATTACAGGTTCTTTTAGGAAAATGAGAACATATTTATAGAAGACAGTCAAACATGTGTTTTTCTGAAGACTGACCTGTGATGAGTTTTACATTTCCATATGTGTATTGGCACAGTGATCTGTGCATAAAGTACTGGAAGCCATTAGCAAGTTTTGGAAATAAGTTTTCTATTGTGCATTTAATTTTTTTTTTAAAAAAGGTTGATTTGTTTTCTGTTTGAGCAAATTGCTAAAAAGTAGGAAATTGTTACAGGAATATGTGGGTTCTCTGTGTTGCAGTGATTTTGTGGTGATAGCACAATACTGATCTCATGTCACATGTATTCTTGCAATATCCCCCCCCCACACACACACACACACACACACACCAATTTGTTCATGTAGTAGAACCTGGGATTTCTGACTTTGCTAATCTGCAAACCCAATTATTTCTCTCTCTAAAGAAAAAAAAAAAATCTAATTTTTTTCACAATCCATTTACTATCACACTCTTAATAGCCGAGTTCTTTTATTGTTATTTTAGCTTGAGGATGGCGCTATGGCAAACAGATATAAAATCAGTCTCTGTCCCAATGAGTTTACAATCCAGAAGACAGAGTGAGGTGTACATATGGGACTGTTAGGCCTCATCTCCCTTAGGGAAATGCTCAAAAAATCCCATAGAACTGAGAGGGCCTTAGTAACATCTCCCATTTTTTAAGACTTTTATGAAGTACCATACAATCCACTTACTAGAATAAATACAATTTATAAAACACCCATTGGACAACTGTCCAAATAAATGAACAAAGCATATTTTGTGATGCATTCGGACTTCTAGTTGCTAGTTTATCAAGATAATAAAAAGTGTAGTCATTTGTAATGAGTCTCCAAGTCAGAGTTGTGACTTAGCAAGGTTCTTGCTCTCTGTATTTATCTGGCACCCATCACCCTATTTGGCCACCATGAACAATTTTGAATAATTATTGTTTGTATTATTATAGCACCAAAGAGCCCTCATCACTGTCCAGGACCCCATTGTGGTAGGTATTGTATAGACACAGAACAAGTACAGGATACAAAAACACAAATTGAGATCTGCAGTTACATAGATAGTAATAAAGGTTGCCAATCAGTTTGAATTCAACTACTAGCATCCAACACTTTAAGCACAAATACGTTTTAATAGAAACATCTACACTTTGCAGCATTATATTGTGTTGTTTATAAAATACACTGTAAAACCCCCTCAGCATCTGACTACATAAGCTTTTGCTAAATACTATGAAGTGCAGTCTTATTCCTCTTTAGTAGTTACATTGTCAAAATCTAGTGCTTGTAGTAACTGACTGGCTGATGGATCTCAGAACCACTAATAGGAACCACAAAATATTTCACAAAGAAAACCTTTACATATTTGATGATTGGATGTTTAGCATTACTGGAATGCCTAACAAACCACCATGCAGAGATTATGCATCAAATTAGTTTTGAAACATCTGTCATTATACATACATGTACATTTCTCTCTCAGAAAACAGGATCATTCCACAGATAATAAAAAGCAGTGTTTCAAATATCAAGCGTACATTCCAAATTTAAGGAGAGATTTAAAGTGCACATTCTTATACTTTAAATTGTATGATATGTTTGTAAGTTTCACATGCTTGAGTTTTTAAAATAGATTTTGGTGGGGAAAATAAAGCACTGAAAAGGTATTTTTTAGGTATTGCCCTGTTCTTGAAAACATCCTACTTTATCCATGTAGAAAATGCTACAAGAAATTCCCAGCAGTTCTTTGTAACTAAAAATTATTTCACTGTGTGTGTGTATTACACATACAGTAAGGACCAGTCCAAATGTCTGCTTGTACACAAAAGTATGATTGCTGCACCACAGTACCTACTTGCACAGAACAAATAGTGACTGTGCCTTTATAACATATAGGCACAAAGACAAGGTCTCTGCTCCCAAAGAGTTTACAATCTAATATTTTGGCCTTCTGAATAGGTAAAGTATGTCAGATTTTCCAACTGACACTGCTAGAAACGCCAGGTTACCTGGAGAAATCCATTTTTCCAGTAGGGTGGGTTTCATAGAAATCCATCAGATCTTGGTCCTATAGCATGTAAGATGCTTGTAGTATTTTAAAAGAGTTTTTACGAATCTGTGCATCAAGGTGTAATACTGCCAAAGGCCAAGCCCAGCAAATTTCTTTAAAAGCCCACAATGTTCAAGTCATTAAAAAAACAACCGAGGTGTGCCTCAAATAATGATGTCGCAGTTAGTGCTGCTCTCACTTCCTCCAGCCCTTGCTCTTAAATCTTCAAGAAAAAGAGAAAAAAGCAGCCCACACAGCGATTCTGTAAGATCCAGCATCAGAAAAGCCCATCGATACAAGCGCTGCGGGCGAGGTGAATGGGTCTACTCCCCCCTCTGCACTTCTGAAGGCTGAGAGAGGCTCCTCCTGACAGACACGGGCTGTTTGCCACACTCAGCATTTAAAGAGAAGTGGAGGAGGAGGAAGAAGATTATGGTGACCAACGCCTCAGTACAGGTGTCGAGTTTCAAAGCCAGACGGTCTTCTCCAGCATTTGATTAGAACAGAAAGTGGCGGAGAGAAGAGCGAGAGTCCAGAACTAAACACTGGACGGAACTTCGGACACGACACAGCTGGTGACCAGCTGACCCTCCCAGCCCCCCTCAGCACAAGCGGGCCAGGCGAGATCCCCTCGCTGCACGTAGACAAGGAAGGGGGTGGATGATGGGTCCCAAGATGCAGGCTCAAGCTGGGAGGCCACGACAGAAAGCTTTGGGCTAAGTCCCTGCGTGCCCCCGTGGCTAACGCTACCTGTGACCGGGATAGCGCACCGTTTAAAGCGGGGGCAGGGAGCGGGCGGATATCATCCGACAGGAGGCATCGGATGTAACGCAGGAGGCTGATTTACACCAGGCAGCTCAGAGAGGCGCCTGACCCAGGGGCCTGGGAGGTAGGGAGGGAGAAGGAGTTTCGGTAGCTCGCCCCCCGGCAGCCGCAGAAGCAGGTGCTCCGGCCCTGCCAGCGCGAGCACACAGTCCCGTGCCTGGGGGATACCCCGGGATCCTGGCCGCGCGAGTGGAGTGGGTCTGCTTCCCCCGGCCCGAGGAGGGTGGGTGCCCGGCTCCGGGACACCCAGCAGCAGGCGGCGGCTGACGCTAACCCCCCAGCCAGCCAGGAGCTGGGCGGTTGCTGCCAGCCCCCTAGGGCGTCCTGCAGCGCGGGCCCGTACAGCCCCCAGGACAGGAGCGCCAACGCGCCCTCTTCCCCAGCCGGCGACGGGGCAGCGCCGGTCGAGCCCGCCCGGACTCTCACTCACTTGTCGTAGTCTTGTGTCATGTCTGGCAGCCAGCGGGTGGCAGAACTGGCCCGGCGGGTTGGGTTGGGACGGCGGCTGGTGGCGGCCCGGGCACCGGGGAGGGGGCCAAGCCGGAGCAGCGCGCAGCCCGCCGCACAAACGGGTTTTGTCGGCTTTTCTGGCTCGCTCAGGTGGCTCCGGGACCCGCAGGTGGATCGCACCTGTGGCCCGCCTCCCATTGGCTCGCAGCGCCCCCTTGGGGGCGGGCCCAGCTGCCTTGGGAGACGCCTGATTAGGCGGCTCGAGGGAAGGGCGGGGCTTGGCGACGTCGCGGGTTCTAAATGGAATCTCGGTGACCAGCGGCTGGGACCCGCTTGCTGGGCAGGGGATGCCTGTGGAGCTCCAGGCCCTGGAGTCCTCCTACCACCCCTCCCACGGCAGCACCCACGGGACGCTAATTCGCAGCCCGCCCCGTCCACCGGAGACCCTTCCACTCCCTTTGCCCCTCACCTGCTTCTGCTGCAGTCTCAGCTCTGCCCAGACCTGAGCTGGAGAGCAGCAGATGGTACCGGGTCTGATATCCTTATGCTACAACACAGGTGAGAGGACACCTAGCTATGACAGAAATCGGGAAGGAAGAAATTGGGTAGACCCTGAGCCTGCTCGGCAAGCCCTGATCTCTGCAGTATGGGACCAGGACTTGTTCCAGTCCCTATTGGGAACTGTCTTCCAGGGAGTCTTCTGTTAAACTGTGAACTGAGTTATGATTCCTTACTGTTTGCCTTTTCTCTGAACACTGGGTATACAGAGGCGTTCTCCTGGTAGCAAGTCACTTTTTCCCTGCAAAACAAAACCATCTCCCACTAAAGCCTTGGTTTAGTCCACTCTACATCCTTCTGTAATTACTTGAACACTTTGACAAAGCTTGTCTCCACAATGTTTTCTGAAATTTTCCCACCAGAGCAGTAGGGTAGCTCAAACCTGGTCTGAACAGACCAAGTCTTCTTGTCTTCACTAGACTCTTACATTGTGTAAACCAACACATCTCCTTAAAGGTCGTGTTCTAGCACAATGCTAACAGTAAGTGAAGACAGGAACCTTCCTGTCAGCTGCTAGTGGGTAAATCTTGCTGGGAGCCTGTCTTCCACTGAGGACAAACAAATTGAGTAATGGACATCATCTACCTTTTATCAACTCTTTCACTAGGACAAATAGTGGTAGGTAAATTATGGAAAATACTTGGTTAAAATGCAGCATAAGGTGGTACAAAGCAAGCACTGAAGCATCTTTTCTGAAGAAAAAGGATTATTCTGATCTCTACTACTGGTGTCAAATCCAGCACACTATCTAGCCTTCAATGC
Source organism: Rafetus swinhoei (assembly GCA_019425775.1). Taxonomy (NCBI): domain Eukaryota; kingdom Metazoa; phylum Chordata; order Testudines; family Trionychidae; genus Rafetus; species Rafetus swinhoei. The sequence goes on from CM033440.1 coordinate 29,338,418, forward strand.
CACAATTTCAGATTTACAGTAATATAAATGATTTGGAATTAGAACAACCTGTTGCATGGCCTTTCCATCCACAGGCAGCACCCACACACCTTGTGTGGGGAGGTAAAAGTCTCTCATTGAGCAACCCCTTCAGGAAACCCAGAGATAGTGCTGAAGAACTCTTGGTAGGCTGATCCAACAGAGGGCTTTTGGAGATGGTATCACTTAATGCAACGTTCTTGGTGGACACTGGTAAGGAGACATTTAATGTTAAACACTGCCAATATGCAACTTTGCCTAGCTATACATAAGTATGCATGCACCTCCCCAATCCCAGCCAAATTCATTTTTATGTCATAAAAGAGGAGAGAAAAACATAGGTATTTGGAACAGAGTCTGTCTGTTCTGTGTAGAATGTAGCCCCTAATGCAAAGTCCCTGACTAGACAAAGTTCCCAAGGCACTACTTCAATTACTAATAAATAAATGTCTCTCATTGGACCATTGATTCCCATTCTTCCCCCTCACTCCATCTTGGCCTCAGTCATTTACTGTTCTGCATTAATTCCATCCTTAAAAAAATTAGTCTACAGGAGATCCAGAAGAGACAAGAAATGAGTGAATTCTGCACTTTCTGTCAAATCATATAATAATCAAATTAATTACACACCCCATCATCGAACAGTGCTAGAATAATCTTCTGGCACAGAAAAAGGGAAAGTTTAAGACAGAACTAGAACCAAAGCAGTAATAGCTTCAAAGCCTTCTTGAGTTTCACCACTGATGCAAACAGCTAAATATATCTCTATATCCAAAAAGGTGCATACAAACATCACCTCTGAGGTTATATCTACACTGCACACCTTACAGCAGCACAGCCAACAAAATCAGCACTGATGAGAGATGGTAGCTTTGTCAGTGGGAAAGCATATTTCTTCATTGGGGGGGGGGCTGTGTGTTTTTTCACACCCATGACCTACAAAAAATGTACTGATAAAAGTGCAGCATAGACATAGCCTGATACATCTTAAAGCTGTCCTGAAGGACTAGAGGAGGGAGGCTGCTTGTTTGGGTTACAAGTATAAGGAAACTCATGCAACAACAATGCTATCAGTCATCCATCCAAGATGCTTCAGATAGCTATTGTAATTTAAAGAATGTGTACTAAATAAGGTCTCTCTCTCAGGTTAAAAGTCTCTACACTACTTCAAAGGACATACTCTAACTAACACAAAACCTGTAGAAAGGCAATTCAACCAATCTGAAGGGAACAAATCCTCACTAAGGGCCTGCCTCTGGGCTGAGTTTACCATCCTCTGCTTCTATTGGCTCTTTTGAAACTAGCATTCTAGTAACCAACATTTGTATGAGCAACAAACATCTAAAATAATCTAGAAAAGTATCGTAACCTCAGACCCCAGGCTTTCAAAATGAATGATAAACTGCGTTAGATGGCCCCTTGCGCCACAAAAAAAGTCTGCTTTATTTTTGGGGGAAAAAAAAGCATGAAAAAATATTCCCTTTTGCAGCCCAGAATAAACAGAAGATAATTCCTTACAGTTTCTATACAATTCAAAGTTAGAAGCTTAGGGAGAGATTTTCAACTTTCTAAGTATTGTGTATTTTTGCACTACTCACTTTTGTTCTGTCTTGAAGTTCTTGGAAGTGCACAGATTCAAATTTCATTTGAGTCTATTCTCCTTTTGCTGCTTATGCATAATTCTTAATAAATACCCCGCTACATGGTGGATTTTATATGGGTTCAGTTCAGGCATGGTGTGGGAGCCCCACCCATGAAGTCAGGCATCACCTTCATTTACAACAGGTCTGAATTGCTAAAATCCCATTGAAGTGTCACATATGTGCTGCATTTCTTTCCAAATAGAATGTTTATCAGGTTTTTTGTTTGTTTTTAAAACTTTAAATAGAAATTCCTACCTTTTTAAAGGAAATTCTCTTTTTGCCCAGTTGTTTCACTGATGACAGTCCATTTTGGTTAGATCTACAATTGAAGTTTGAGTCTGATTCCCAGCTTAAATAGGCATTGGCACTATTGCACTAGTGCACTAAAAATAGTAGTATAGCTGCAGGAACAGAGCAGCGGTGGCATGGGCTAGCCATCCCAATTACATATCCATGAGGTCAAGGCCAGTTTGTATTCGCAATGGCTAGCCCTTGCTGCCACTGCTTCTGCTACGGCAGCTACCCTAATATTTTTAAGCATGCTTGTTCAGTCACAGCTAGCACAAGCATGTCTACTGGAGCAGGGAATTATGCTCCTAGCTCCAAATGGAAACATAACCTTAGTGATACTGCATTTACTTTCATGGTGAGGAGACACAACAAATCTGAAGTTACAAATCTGAATTGACACAACCCGCCGGTCACAACCTACACTTCATAATACCTTTGTAAATACATCTGCAATGTCACTAACAAGAATTGCATAGTCACTGAATGCAAGAAGCATACGCATATTTGTTTGCAAAGGGGTTACAACACTGTAAAGACCCAGTCCTGATTCTCCACACCCCTGCATCTTGTACAATAAATTACACTTGTGCAAAGTGGTGTATAGTCTACATTTTGAAAGTAGACTCTCTGCCCTGTGTTGATTGGCTGTTTGCTTCATCCTCCCCCCCCATGCAGACCTCACACCTCAGCCTCTCAATCTACTTTTGCCCCTCATAACTTCTTTACTTCCTCTCTTATTTTCCTGTCCCTTTCACTCCCTTGCTCTATTTTCCCCTCTGTTTAGAAAGTCCCCTCCTAACTGAACCCCACCCAAAAAGAAAAAAAAGTGAAAAGAAAATGTGTGGAATTTACTTACCATTTGCTGCCACCACCCTGACCATTTTGCTTATGCATCACACTGCTCACCCAGTCCCAGTGTCTGTATTGCCTGTTCAGATTAAAAGAACTTCTGGGGAAGGAATATCTGCTACAGCTTTTGTACAGTACCTACCATAATGGGACACCACCATAATAAACAGCTTTGAAAAGGTACTGCTCAAGGTACAAGACAGTGGAGAATCAAGTTCAAGGTGCTTTATATATTGTCTGTATGACAATGAAGTTCTGCCTGTAGGACAGATCCCACATTAGGGGTTGCCAATGTAGGTGGTTACAAAAAGTGCTAAATTTCCCCCAAGCTCCTTTACAGAACGCAGGAAGGATTTCAGCACTCTCTACAGTTTGACTTCCCGACTCTTTAGCAAAAGATTCTTTCCCCTTCCTGCAAGAGGCCGATAAGGTGTCCTGTGGCATGGATTTGGAAAGGGAGACACTGAGTTTGGATCCCAATTCCCCTCATAGCTAGCCTCAAGGCAGAAGACTGGAAAGGAGGGGGAAGTGCCAAAGCACTGAGGTTCCTGCAGACACTGGGAAATAAGTATCAGAGGGGTAGCCGTGTTAGTCTGGATCTGCAAAAGTGACAAGATGTCACATGCATCTGACGAAGTGGGTCTTTGCCCACGAAAGCTTATGCTCCAATACATCTGTTAGTCTATAAGGTGCCACAGGACTCCTTGTCACTTTTGGGAAATAAGTGAGTGCAAAGACAGAAAGGAGGAAGGTAAATGAAAAGTGAATAAGATAAGGAGACTCGGGGACTATGGAGAGGGCATCTGGGATGGGAGAAAGGAGAAAATAATGAAGAGAGACAAGATGGCAGAGAATGGGTAAGAAAATAAAGGAGAAATATACAAAATGTGACAAAAAAATTGGAAAGTCATAGAACAAATTGTCTTTTCATTTCGTTTAATTCCATGCTAATTTGTCTTTTATAGGCATCCTTTAAGGAGTCAATCTGTTATTTTAAATGTATTCTCACATATCCACAACTGAAACAGACTGAGTCAGGGACTAGGAAGCCAGGCTCACCAGTCTAAATTAGTCATGATACAGAAAAGGGGTATAAACACTTTTTATATTGGATTTTTGTTAATTCAACTCAGTCTAGAGCGCTGTAAACAGGAAAGAATTTGGCCCGGTAATCACTAAATGCTTCCATTGTCAGTCTCTTTAAAGTTTAAACACTTTTCCCATCCACGCATAAAAGTGCTCCCACCTTTGCATCGGTGTTTCATCTGCACTTAGGATGAGACTTGCTTTATGTTTCATGGTCCTCCACTATGTCAGTTTCTACTATTGCAGGGTTAGTGTGGAAGGAGATTGTATCATTGCTGACTTTTCATAGCATTCTACTCATTATTTAGTGTTCCTGCTTAATCATCACACATGGTTGAGTTGACCCAAAGCTACTTACCTTTACTCACAGCCGTGCACACTGTAGATCTCAGTTGCATGTCCATACCCTGGTATGACACCATTTAGCCAAGAAATAGGCAGAAATGGGCATCATCTGGAGCATCAAGTCATGCTATAAGACAACAAAAAGGGTCTAGATTTCATGACCTCAAGATAAGAATATAAGAATGGCCATACTGAGTCAGACTGGCTGGTCCATCCAGCCCAGTATCCTGTCTGCCGACAGTGGCCAATGCCAGGTGCCCCAGAGGGAGTGAACCAAACAGGTAATGATTAAGCGAGCTCTCTCCTGCCATCCATCTCCATCCTCTGAAAAACAGAGGCTAGGGACACCATTCCTTACCCATCCTGGCTAATAGCCATTTATGGACTTAATCTCCATTAATTTATCTAGTTCTCTTTTAAACCCTGTTAGGGGTATGTCTAGACTACATGGCTCCATCGACGGAGCCATGTAGATGAGTTTACTAGACATAGGAAAATGAAGTGGCAATTTAAATAATCGCCGCTTCATTTACATCAAAATGGCCACCGCGCTGTGCCGATCAGCTGTTTGGCGGCACAGCGGGGCAGTCTGGACGCGCCGCGGTCGACAAGGGAAGCCCTTGTGAAATGAGGTAAACCTCATTTCACGAGGCATCCAGACTGCCCCGCAGTTTTTGAAGTCTTACCCCTCCTTCAGCTCTGCCTTTTGGCTGTATGGCCAGTGTTCTAGTCAGGGCAGAAGTGCCAAATTCACATACACAGTAGCTACCTGAGTTATGTTATGTGTCCAGACTCAGAATGGTGGACAAATAAAGGGGTGAAGGGCAATCAGAAAACAACACAGAAGCTGAAACAAGAGTTATATTAGAAGAAATTCCCTATGGGGCACTATAGCTAAAGCATGAGTTACATTTAATCTGTTGGCCCAAACAACTCTATTCACCGGCTATGTCTACACTAATATATTTGGTGGCCCATGTTCCCCTAGTTCTCCAGTCCTATCTTTCCATGATTTAATGATTCTATCAAAAGGGGCTGAAGTCCAGCTCATGACTATAATCATCAGTCTGACTGGGCTGTGAAACTTATCCACTGTTTGAGAAGCAGGATTAAATCCCAGAGCCCATCTCTCCATTCAGCCAGATATGCTACAGTGTATGAAATAATTCGGTCTTGACTATGAGCAGTTTCAGGAGGTCTGCTCAGGGTCAGTCATTAGATTCACTGGGGCGAGTCTCACTTTAAAAAGCAGCCTACATGGGCTGGAAGTCCTAGCTACAGAGTACATATGATTCTTCTACCTCAAGATGTATTCCAAAACCACCAGGAAAAAATTTTGTTGAAGGGAAAAAAAAGGGAAGAAACAAAGTTGTTGAGCCAAAAACAAACCTACCACTTGAAGATGAAGGCTGAGCAGCGTAACTTTGTCGGGGCCCCAGGTAACTGCCCTGTTTGCTGCCCCCCGCTCTGGCCCAGGCTCTTATATGCAGAAAACAAGTTATTGTGGCACAGATGGGCCATGGAGTTTTTACTTCATGTTGGCGATGGGAAGGCTTCAGAAAAAGGCTGCAAACCCCTGTCCTACTAGAAGCCATGGAAACACCTTGTGGTTTGATCATTAGGGATGGGCATCCCAGGTGGACGACAAGCCAGAATAGATAATGTCCCTTACATTGCTGCATTTGCTGGATCTCCGGCTACATCCAAAATTCTGAGATATAAACTGCACAGACCCACAATCCTGCCAATGGCAGCTGAGGCTCGGGGGGCAGCAGAAGGAGCAGTGCTGGCTGGCAGGGGCTGGCCTGTAACATTTTACGAGAGGCAGGGGAGAAGCTGGCAGGGGGAGAGGTTTTCTTGAGGCCAAGAAGTGAAAAGAGGAAGGTGGGACACTGGGCACTTGCTGCCTGTCCCACGAGTGAGTAGCGAGGCTTTAGTGAGGAGGAGGCTTCCCCTCCTCCTCACACTCAAATCCCAATTGAGGGCTCCCAGGGCTGGCGGGAGTAGAGGTGGGGAGCACAGCTGAGGGGATCGCTCCATGCGCTTCCGGGAGGAAGGAGCAGGAAAAGCTAGAAAAATACCCAGAGTGGTCACCTGATACTGCCAGAGGAAGAGTGGGAGGAAGGGGACGGGAAGCCAGAAGCTGAAACAAGAGTTATATTAGAAGAAATTCCCTATGGGGCACTATAGCTAAAGCATGAGTTACATTTAATCTGTTGGCCCATGTACCAACCTATTCACCGGGCTATGTCTACACTACCAGGTTATTTCAAAATAAGTTTGAAATAACTCCCAAAATAACTATTTTGAAAGAAATTCATTCCTCTTCACAAGCGGGAGTTATTATTTTGAAATAACAAGCTTGATAGTGTGGATGCTCACCTTGTTATTCGAATAAGGGGAGTTATTTTGAAATAACTCCCCAGTGTAGACATGCCCTAGCTACAGAGTACATATGATTCTTTCCTACCTCAAGATGTATTCCATTCCGTCTTGAAATGAAAGATGCACAAAAAGCAGTCAAACAAATTCATTCTGTCTCACTTGTGTTTTTAAAGCAGTACAAGCCACATGTAATTAGGGTTGCCAGATGGCTGAAAGAAAATACCGAACACCCCTCCCCCCCCAAAAAAAACCACCAGGAAAAAATTTTGTTGAAGGGAAAAAAAGGGGGAAGAAACCAAAGTTGTTGAGCGAAAAAAAACAAACCAAACCAAACCAAAACTCCGAGAACCTGGATCACTGCTAGCGGTTACCAGGTAATCATTTAAAAAAACAAAAAAAAAAACAAAAACCAACTGAACACAGCTTCATGGGGGCAGCCAGGAAGGGAGCAGTGCTGGCCGGGAAGGGGGCCTGAAACAGCTAACGAGGGGCAGCAACAGGGCTGGCGGGAGATGGAGGAGGCCAATGGGAAGCAGAGCTGGTCGTGGGGGTGCGTGTGTGTGTCGGGTGGAGGCAAGGGCTGGCCGCAGGATATCAGGAGGAGACCGGCCGGAAGGAGGGTGGGGCTGGCCGGGAGTAAGGGGTGGGAAGCACAGCTGGGGATCGGGGGCGCGAGGGTGGCCGGGAGGAAGGGGAGCAGGAAGCAGAGCTGGCAGGGGCGGGAGGTGCAGCGGCGCCAGCCGGAGGAAGGGGGCTGGGAGGAAGGGGGGGAAGCAGAGCTGGCGGGGTGGGGAGAGGTGCAGCGGCGCTGGCCGGGGGAGACAAGGAAGAGGAACGGGCCGGCGGGAAGCAGAGCTGGGGTGGGTGCAGGGGGCCTAGCCGGGGAAGTGAGGGAGAACCGGCCGGCCGGGAAGGCGGGGGGACTGACCTGGGCACTTGCTGCCTGTCCCACGCAGGCTCCCGGCGACGCACGAGTGAGGAGGAGGCTTCCCCTCCTCCTCACACTCAACCAATTGAGGGCTCCCAGCAGCAATCGCGGCCCTGCCTCCCAGCTGGGACTCCCAGCCGCTCCCCCGCCCACGCCAGGCTTCCGTCCAGTGCGCAGCCAGAAAAAAATCAGAAAATACCGGACATTGCACATGTCTGATATTTTCTGATTTTTTTTACCGGACTGAGCGCGCAAATACTGGACTGTCCAGTACAATACCGGACACCTGGACAGGTAATAAACTGATGGGTGGCTCATTTATGCCAAGAGTAATAGGAAAAAGAGAGAACAATCTAAGTGAAATGTTTAATAATTCCAGGCCTTAATCTGTGCTAACTGCCTCAATTAATTTATAGATATGTACATAATTTTATGGTGAAAGATTTAAAGTTGCTAAATATTTTAGTACATTTTTAAATCTATGCAATATAAAACGACAATTCAGTTTTTAATGAGAAAGGTCAAAGCAGGTGTCCATTAGTTTAATTTATTCTCATATTTCCCCTTTCAAGTACTTTAAAGTAAACAGCAAAGCAAAAAATGTTGTTTTTCCTAAGTGTTGTTAGCAAATGATTACAAATTTAAACATTAAGAGAATAAGATAAAGCTGCCGGGCTGAGGTGGATATTCTCTAGGGCCTCGGGGCCATCCAGCCCCAGTTGTCTGCTGCTTAATGACACATACACTAGGGCTAATCCATCAGTTAAATGCCTGGCGTAGACCAGTGTTTCTCAGCCAGTGGCACGAATACCCTTAGGAGTACTCGAGAGAAGTCTGGGAGGGTACATCAACATAACTGAAATTTGGAGAAAACTGAATTTTTGTTTTAAGTTTTACAGCACTTTATTATGTTTGTAGTTTTTATACCCAAAAATTTCATTACCCATCTGGCTACGATTAAGTTGTTTAAACAAATGTGTTGCAATGATAGGAAAAAATGGTGTGTGAAAAATTTTTTTAAAGGGTTACTTTATAAAAAAAGGTTAAAGAGTACATGTTAGAGACAGAAGAGAATGGAGTCAATTTTTATGACTTATATTTAGAGAATGGGAAAGGCTTTTTTTAAAGTTCAGTTAATAAATTGTTTTCAATGGGTTTGTGTTTAGTTTAACACTGTCAAGTGCTTGAATGGAGACAGGCAATTAAGTGGAGGTACAATTCAAATTTTCTAAAACTCCTTTGAGTCACAAGATTCCATTCACAAAATAAAAGATTTCTTATTACATAATGTTTGCCATCAAATGTTGGTAGAGGCTCAGCAAGGATAATGCTTTGTGTAATCATTTCTCCTTTCTTCCTTGGCTAAGACAACATAAGGGCAAGTTGAGTTTTGTGAATTCTTCTAAATCATGAGAAGGTATTTACATTTCTGAAGCGGTAAACGTGCATTAATATCCATCACTGCCCAAAGCCAGGTTATACATATGTACTACAGAGTAAGTTATAAAGTACTCCCAGTCTCATGTAGATCAATAATTAATAATTTTACATGGTGAAAGATTTAAAGTTTAAAAATTATAGAAATAAAAACACATGCATTGCATATCTGTGTCAATTTAGATACAAGATCATTAGAACAGGTGTCCATTATTTTCATTTGTATAATTTCCCCTTTTCAAGTACTTTAAAGTAAACAGCAAAGCAAAAAATGTTGTTTTTCCTTAAGTGTTGTTAGCAAATGATTATAAATTTAAACACACAGAGAATAAGTAGATAAAGCTGGCTCCACCTCAGTGCAGTGCTGAGTGGACTCATACGTAGTTGTGTCCCAAGAGAGCACAACTACACTTGAGTGAAGATAAGTCACCCTGTGGCTCATCAACTTGTTGATGCATTATCCCAACTAAGTATTGACTGATTAAGCTGGATGGGACTGACATCAAGCATACTAGAGGCACACCCTTCACTTTTAAATCTGACTCTTACCCTGTGTGTCCAGGAGGCACAAACTGCTTGGTGATGAATTGCAAGCTTTATTCCTGTTTAGTAAAGCACAAATTTAATTTATTCCAACATCTAAGGAAGCATTGTTATATTTGTAGACTTGAGTATGCACACAGTGTTTTTACCACTAGTCTTAAAAGAAAGCTGTGCCTATAATTAAGTGTATGTAATCTTTTAAATGAAGTTAAATACAGCCTTTTGAATTACTTTAAATATTATGACTGCATATAGTAAGGTCTCTTTTAGCGAGCAAACTTGAAACAAACGAGAAATCCTACAATAACAAGAATAAAGTATGTCCACTAATAAAGGGATAAATAGTTTACAATTAAGGCAGCATATAAAAGGACAAGCTCTTTCAAACAAGCCACAAGGACATTTACATTATTCTTTAACAAGAATTTTAACTGCTGATAAAAATAGCAATTAGAGCTGCATATCTCATAACCACACCAGAAATTTCTTCCCCAAAAAAATCTCTTGGAAGAGTCAACATAGATAACAAATCTTAAAATCTAAATAAAAATTATAGAAATAAAAACACATGCATTGCATATCTGTGTCAATTTAGATACAAGATCATTAGAACTGGGTCTCTCTCTTCATGCTGGTCTGAAGTGCCCAGTACAATTTCTATTTAGGTGTTAGATATGCCTAAGGCACCTAAGCACTGTACAAGAGCTATGAATCACTGAGTATGAATGAACACAGAAGTCACATCTCAGTTTCCTCCCTCCCCCTCACAATACAGGATTTTGTTGTTGTTGGCACCATATAATTTCCCTGGTATTAGAACATGTCACAATCACAAGCCCACTTACTTTGCCTCCCTGTTTAAGACCATCCTAAATTTCAGATTTTTGTTTCTATGTAGCAGGATACCACTTTCACTGACTTTCTACTAAGTTCTCTTGGGATATGTCTATACCGCACGCTTATTTCGAAATAAGCAATTTTGGAAGAAGTATTCTGAAATAGCTTATTTCAAAATAACACGTCTATACACCAAAAAGCTCATCGAAATCGTGCTCAGGTATTTTAAAATAGAGCGTCCACACTGATTGGATTCTGAATCGCATTTAAGGCCACTTGGAACCACTGCAGGCAGGGCATCAGGACGCAGTTACTTCCAGGAGCTGCTGCCTGAGTCGATCTGAGACTTGTGCTTAAAGAGTCTCCCCTGTACAGCCATTTCTCAGGTTCTTCACCTTGGCCAACTTCATTGAGGGACAGCAAAGCCTTTGCTCTGACTGCTGTGGCTGCCCTTGCAGACACCTCAGCTATCCAGCCATGGAGTCAGAGCTGTCTCTGGGCAGTCAACAGCACACATCTATCATGCTGCAGTTTCTGCAGGCTGCCCTCCTGGCCCTGCAGGAACGCAACCCCCCCAGTTGATCAAGGAGACCCTACCACCTCTCTGGGGCTATGTCTAGACTACATGGCTCCGTCGACGGAGCCATGTAAAATAGTTTATTCGGCATAGTCAAAGAAGAGGGGATTTAAACAATCCCCGCTTCATTAAAATAAAAATGGCTGCCACACTGTGCCGACGATCAGCTGATCCGGCACAGCGTGGCAGTCTAGATGCAGCGTGGTCAACAAGAGAAGCCTTTGCCGACCGCTCGGTATGCCTCGTGAAGCGGGGTTTGCGAAGCAGTCGACAAAAGGCTTCCACTGTCGCGCGTCTGAACTTCCTCACTGTGCGGATCAGCTGATGTCCGGCGTGACCATTTTATTTTAATGAAGCGGGACTATGCCGAATAAACTATTTTACACGGCTCCGTCGACGGAGCCATGTAGTCTAGACATAGCCTGGGAGTGCAGTTCTTCCAGCTGCACCCCACCATGCACTGTGGCTTTTGGAGGCTGGACACCAGTTCCGACTGGTGGGACCGGCTCGTCATGGAACGGTGGGACGACAAGCAGTGGCTCCAGAATTTCTGCATGTGGAAGGAGACCTTTCTGGAATTGTGTGAGTGGCATGCCCTGCCCTCAAGTGACAGGACACACACATTCAACCCACCATCACCATGGAGAAACAGGTCACCATCGCTGTGTGGAAGCTCGCCATGTTGGACAGCTACTGATCCGTCGGCAACCAGTTCAGCGTGGGGAAGTCGACTGTCAGGGCCCTCATCATGCAAGTATGGCACTCTCCTAGGCTATAGTCCCAGGAAGGTGGTGAACTGCTGGTGCTGGAATGGGGCACTCTAGGGAAAGGGGGAGGGGAATTGCGGGTGGGAAGCCCTCTTCCCTGGGCAGTTTTTCAGTCCTGCCCTCACACAGTCCTGCTGGGGAATGGGCTACGTAGGGGCTGTAGGGGGAAGGGGGCTCAGGACCTCCCAAGGGTTCTGGTACCCCTGTGATTCTGTTTGTCTCCTTCTACAGGTGATGTGGGCCAACACCACCATCCTGCTGCGTAGGGTCATCAATCTCGCCACGCGGACCCCATCCTCACCGGCTTTGCCAACATGGGCTTCCCCAACTGCAGGGGAGCTACTGACGGCACCCACATCCCCATCTGGGCCTCTGACCAGTGGTCATCTGTCTATATCAACCTCAATGGGTACTTCTCAATTGTCCTGCAGTCCCTCGTCAACCACCACACGCATGTTTGAAACTCCAGCACCTGCCAGAAGCTGGAAGACTGCACTTCTTTCCCTGACCGCACCATCAGGGTCAGGGATGTGGACGTGCCACTCTGCATCATGGGTGACAGCCTACCCTCTCTTGCCCTGGCTCATGAAGTTCTATACCAACCACCTTAACTACTCAAAGGAACGCTTCAATGCCAGGGCCCGCATAGTAGTGGAGGGCACCTTTGGGCATCTCAAGGCGAGGCTCAGCTGCTTCCTAATCTGGCTGGACCTTGGGAAGCGGAACATCACTTAAGTGATGGCCACATGTTGTGTGCTCCACAGTATTTGTGAGAGGAAGGGAGAGGAAGGCAGATCCAGTCTCAGTCTTTAGACCACAACTTTATAATTTTATTTAAATCCAACAGATTATAAAAACCCTTTCAGAAGGGACCTGACCACCATATCCAAAGAGGACCCACTGCACTGGCCACCTTCTGGGATTACCTGCAACCTGGACTCCCGGCTCATGGGAAAGCTCTTTAAGATTATGTCTATACATATACTTGTACTGTGCTCTCTTGGGACACAAATATCTGTGGCTGGCTCAGACTGCAGGGCTGTTTCTGTGTGTAGACTTCTGGGCTCACGATGGCTCCCTGGCACCAGAATCCTGTGGGGTAGGAGGATCCCAGAGTTCAGGGCTCCAGCCTAAGGAAGTATGCTTATGTATACCAGAAAAGTATGCTAGTCTTTCTAACTTTTTCATTTACTCATTACATAGGCCAGGCTGCATGTTTTTCCTTGCTATGTGGACAAACCCGGAGAGCCCACTCCCAGATGGGACGTGTTTTTTCATGTTAATCCTTCTAGATGACAGCTGACTTTAGTATAATTTAATTTGGGAACATTTGTGGTCCCTACTAGGGGTTGGACCCCTACATGCACCCCTCTATCGGACAAAGTGGGTTTTTGCCCATGAAAGCTTATGCCCAGAAAAGTATGCTAGTCTTTAAGGTGCCTTGGGACTCCTCGTTTTTGCCAATACAGACTAACATGGCACCCCTCTGGTACTATTGAACAATTAATATAATCTAGATGCCTATTTGCTGCCCTTTGTACTCAAGACACATGCAAGTATGTATGTATACCCAAAAATACTACTTTAATACATTTCCTATTTAATGCAACAAGTGAATGTATACTTTGGGAAGCAGTTGCTTCAGTAACTCTTCCCTCATGTAGTTTCCCATTGTTCTTCATAATGTAGATATGGTGAAACCATGGATCTGGCAATCAGACCAGCAGTGTCAGATGCATCCATACAACATCATGCTGGGATCAGTGGAGCTTTGTGCAGGTGTAAGGGTCTGTTGCTTGGTTTCAGTAGAAGGACTAGGGCCATAGTTCTTAACTTTTTCATTTACCATTCAATAGTTCCATGATCTTTAGGACTTTCCATTTTCTTCAACATGAATGTTTTGTTTTGCGTTACTTTCTCCTGAGTTTTGTTTTAAACAATTTGTGTTCTATTAAACACACCTCTTCATGGATGAGAGAGGCCGGTACCCTTAGAAGGAAGGAGAACAGGTTTAACACAAACTGGTAGCTCTGAGGAAAGTCTGATTCTTTATAGTGTGTCAGATGGCCACATATCCTACAAAAACAAAACAGAAAAACCACAGGATAAGTATACCCTAAATCACACATTAATCTTGTTGACATTCAAACATACTTGAGTTTTCCTCTAATTAGATTGTTTTTATTATATCGTAAGTACCGTTATTGATCTATGGCTCCAATCTATGGACCCACTCAGAGTCATGGAGAATTTTTTGTAAGACTGGGGCCACAAACCAGTTAGGCTAGGTTGCAGTTCTAGCAACAGGGAAGAATGGTGAACTGTCTGTGTTTCCCAAAACCAGCTACATGTTGGTCTTAACTAAAACTGTGTTTTCCACGATCCTGCCACTACAGATTGAAAAAGTTTGGCCGTCAAATCTAAGATATCACTTAAAAATTATTCCTCTCCTCTTCCCCTTTCCCCATTTATGAGGAGCAAAACCTTTTAAATGTAAACAGAATATATTAGGTGCAGTCATGATGTGATCCAATTTGCAGACTGCCTGGAACAATAGCTGCTCCAAAGGGTGTGACTCGCTTGTATTCGTCGTAACTGATGTAATTCTGAAACTACTGATGACAATTTAAATTGTTAGCATTAACTATTTCTCTACTATTCATTTTTAGCAGAAATGAGCATTCAGCTAGTACACTTAATATGTTGGCCATAGTTGGGGTAGATGCTACAAAGGATACTGCAGCACGCTTTCTACTGTCAAATGTTGCTGGAGTGGAGAACTAAGTTTTTGTTTTGTTTTGAGACTGAAAAAAAGTCAAGCACCTCTGCTCTCCACACTGATTGGACCTTTACTGTACGATGCAGTTTATCTTTAAATAAATTTTCCTTAAACACTTCTCTGTGGAATAAATATTTTATAATAGCTGACTATTATATGTATGATTACTTAAAACAAACCTCCACTGACATTCTTAGCACTTTTTGGTTTTAGGAAGCATAAGCCTCATTGTTTGAATAGCAAGATTTTAAAATCAGGATTATATGGCATTTGAATTTTGGGATTTGGTACTTTATTAAAATTAATTTTATAGTGGTGTACAATTTTATTGTAGTTCAGTGTTCACAAATAAAAATATTTTAAGCGAGCAACATACAAAATAGTAAGGACTAGAAAAGTTTGACAGTGATGATTAAAGAAATAGAAATCTTCATCAGGAACGTGGTAAGAAATGAAAACATCATGTTTATTCACATCAATAGAGCTGAAGGAAAGACAGTCCTCAGGCATTTTGTGTGTGGCTGGCTATTGGAAACACAATGGCTCATGAAGTAACATGTCTTTTCAAAATGTTTCGGTGTCTCAAAATATATTTTGTCAACCAAAACTAATGAACCGATAGAAACAGGGTTAAAGTGGCATCTATTAGATTTTAATGGGCATGAGGGTATTTAACCAGACATCAAATGCATTAAATTTGCGTTTCCTCCCACAAAAGCATTTTTTCTTATTGACTACTCCAAGAATAGCTAAAAGGAACCATTTTTAGCCTCTTCCCCTTGTGCTGGACCTTGTGCTTTTTACATAATTCCCAGACCACAATTAGATTAAAATGGTACATACATATAAAAAATAGGGTTAAATTAATTAAGGGGATATTAAAAACTGTTATAAACACAAGAAACTCACAATTACAGTAAGCTTAAAAGTCCAAACATTTTAACATATGGATATTCAAAGCAACCTTAACCGTGCTTAGCAGTAAGGCCACAATATAGGCCACATCTCCACTTACCAGAAGATCGACACTCTGGCGATCGGTCTTTCAGGGTTTAATGGGCCTAATAAAGACATGCTAAATCGAATGCTGAGGGTGCCCCAGTCAACTGCACTACTCCTCACAGTTGCAAGGAGTAAGAGAAGTCAACAGGAGAGTTTCTCCTGTTGACCTCCCACTGCAGGGCCACCCCAGAAAGTTGATGCATTGGTACATCGACTTCAGCTATGCAATTTATGTAGCTGGAGTTGCGTATCTTGCATTGATTTTCTCCACCAATGTAGACCTGGCCATAGCCACAGATATGAAGCATTTCAGCGGTCCCTGATAAAATGATTTTTAACACACATTTTTGGATGTTGTTTTTAGCTCTATGCCTTCTTTATTGCACAAAATCTCATAGTTAAGGAAATGAAAATTCATTTAATATTTTAAAAAGATTAAACAAATGGCTATGTAACTACTGGTTGAACCTCTCTAGTCTGGCAACATCCTTAGACTGGCATGATTTTAGTTAGCCAAATGTTCACTTATCATGGGTGTGGCCAAGTTTCCCACAGTCCCAAAAAGTTTGTTTATAGCCACCAGTCTTGGCTCTCAGTGTTCTGTGCTGTTCTTTAGCTCTAATTACCTCCTAAACATCCTCTAAGAGCCCAGTAAGCAGTGGAAGTGTTGGTAATGCTGCTAGACAGTATAGACCTCCTGTGGCTCAGCAAATTCTCTAGTTTGGCACAGGTCAGGTTGCAAGGGTGCTAGACTAGAGAGGTTCAACCTGTACATTAATTACGTGCACTATAAAGGACACAACAGAAAGTTTAAAGGATAAAACAGGAATGGGGGAACCTTTTTTTGGTCAGAGGCCACTAATCCATAGAAAAGGGGGGGCCAGATATAAGCAAATATCCCCCACCAAAACACTCACCAATCACCAGTACCCAAATGAGAATTAAAAAAAAAAAAAGACCCCCCCCCCCCCAAACCACACCACCCTTAATTCAAACTTAACTGGGTACACTCATGCTCCAGCCCCACAGGTGAGTGCCAAGGCTCAGGGTTTCTTCCCATGACAAAGAGATTTGCTGCAGACCAGATCAAATTAAGCCAGGGTCCGGATCTGATCTGATCTGTGGGCTGGAGGTTCCACACCCCAGAATAAAGAATTTAAACTCAATTATTAATTTCTGATGACTATAACTATTTGCATTTCACATTATGTTCTAACGTACTATGTGCTGAAACACGAAATTCACATGGAGTGATTTTTATGTATGTTTGCATGAACAAGCATTTATTCCATGTATATCAGATTTATGCGTGTGAGTAAAGAAGATTCGTCCCCCACGCACTGGTAAAGTTTCTTGTTCATACTAGAGAATAAGCCTACAGAACAAAAGCTTCTGTGATATGATACTATGTTTACATTATTCCAACCCACTTCTCTAATGGTGAATGCATAAAAGGCAAAGTGAAAAGGAAAAAAGTAGATAACAAGCAAGTACACTAAAAAAAGTGTGCATGCACTTTACACTCAGTAATTTTAAATAGGGCTGTCAATTAACGTGTGATAACGCTTGTGATTAACGCAGGGCAGAATTAATGCGTTAGTTTTTTTAATGCACATTAATCACAGGCATTTCCGCAGCCCTGCCGCTTTGAAATGCTGTGGCAGCATTTCAAAGGGGCAGCAGTCAGCTAGGGACTCCAGCTGATCCCAGGCTCCCGTGTCCTACCCCTTTGAAACACCACGGCAGCGTTTCAAAGGGGCAACGTAACATGGAGCCCAGAGTCAGCTAGAGTCTTATTATTGTTTAACAATGTGATTAATCGTGATTAATTTTTTTAACCACGTGACAGCCCCAATTTTAAATAAAATTAAATAAATTAAACTTCCATCAAAATATTTTTGCTGGCACAGGTTGACCCTCTCTAGTCTGGGACCCTCAGAACCTGACCAGTGCCAAACCAGAGAATTTGCCAAACCACAGGAGGCCAATATTGTCTAGCTGCATTACCAACATTTTCCACTGCTTACTGGGCTCAGAGAAGACATTTAGGGGGAAATTAGGGCTAAACAATAGCACAGAACAGAGTCAGGATTGGTGGCTGTAAACAAACTTTAACAGACCACAGGAAACTTGGCCACACCCATGAGAAGTGGACATTCAGCTAACTAAAATCATGCCGGATCACAGATGTTGCTGGACCAGAGTGTGCCAGACTAGAGAGGTTCATCCTGTATTGTAGTGCTTGTTTTCATAAGATTTTATTTACTATAAAATATCACACTTAAGACTTGGGTATACAATATACTGGCCCCAAAATGCAATGAGATTTATTTAATTCAACTATCCCAATCTTCTCCTACAAAAGACAGCAGAAACTCATTCATGCAGCATGACCCCAAGATGATCTTCAATCTCTCAGGACATGAGTTCACTCATCACACCAAAGATCACTCTTCTGGCATTTGATTGAATGGGTCTAGTTACGACCTGTAAATCGAATGCTGAGGCTCCAGCCACCACCTGTACTCCTTGCAGTTGCAAGGAGTAAGAGAAGCCAACAGGAGCATTTGCTCCCATCGGCCTCCCTCTGTGAAGATGGCGCCAAGCTCAGATTGAAGTAAGCCCACTCCAGCTACAAATTTTACATAGCTGGAGTTGTGTACCTTAACCCAATTTTCCAGGCCTAGTGTAGACCTGGCCTTAGCATCCTTTCCTCATCCCCATCTAAATCTGTTGGCTGAACAGGAACTGGTTTGCTTTGCATGGAATGATCTTGTAGCAACAGCCTTTGGCCAAGCTTCCTTGTCTAAAGAATCAGGATTTTACAGGGTAGAGAGAAACACCATTTGAGATGTAAATTCCTTTCCCTGTCCCTCAAAGAGGTAAATGCTATTAAACATGAATGTTCTCCTGAGCAGTTTTCTGCATTCAGATGAAAGTAGCCAGCTTTTAATCCACTTACGGTGCGTCTAGACAGCAGCACTATTTCGGGATACTTCCAGTATCCCGAAATAGCATTCTCTGCGTCTTGACAGTGTTCCGTTATTTCGAAATGGGAACACTATTCTGATATCCCTGTAAACCTTGTTCTAGGAGGATTAAGGGACATTTCAGAATAGCGCTCTATTTTGAAATTATCTCAAAATAAGCTAGACAATTTGCATAGCTCAAATTGCGTAGCTTGTTTCAAGACAAGGGTGAAGTGTAGACACACCCTTAATGTGTGCTATATTAATTTTATATCATTCTAGTTTTAAATCAAAATATTTTGTGATACTAAGGCAAATACTTTACAGAAGTATCAACACTTATCAACACTATTATCTTTATCAACCAAGCTGTAATCCTGTCCAAAAATAACATACTATGTTAGTTTGACAGCATCTATTGCATACAACAGTATGGCTTTTCCAACCCATGGCCAATCATATAACAGCTCAGCATAATGAAGTCACTAGGCAATGCACAGCCTCAAGTGTGCTGCTCGCATACTAAATATCTCATTAAATAGAAATAAAACATCTTACTTTTTCATGAATATTCAACAAACATGATTCAACAAAGAAGCGTCAAATACTCACTTCTCATTACACAGTTTAACTGTACACAACCAATACTTGGTGTTCATGGTTGTAAGTGAATTATCCTTTTCTTGCAAAATTCCTTCTAAGATATGCCCATGAAAACAAATCCCATCTGTATTTTCTTCAGCCCAATTTAACTGGAAACTTGAAGGTTTTTGCTTTTCAGCAACTTGCATTGAACCAGAGAGTGAGCCAAACTGTCTTTGTAAGTTCACTACCGTTTCTGTACAAAGAGGAAACAGAACCTAAGCCACAAATGTCACATTTTCCCACAGACTTTGCCTTTTTACACAGTACATTAAAATCCTGTTTTAAATAGATAATTTGAATTTGTGTTTTTTCTACCTCTCCATGATATATAAAAAAAACCTGAAATTAATTTCAAATGTAAAAACCAAGAAGAATAAACAAGTCCCAGTCTATTCTAAAAACCTCTGTTGTGACTGGAACTATTAGTAAACTATTGACCCCATGTGAGTAAAGAGAAATTATAGAGGAAAATCAAACAGACTTTCCCAATATCTTTACAATAAAAATACAGTAAAAAAAAGCTTAAAAATACAGGTTGCCTTTATACATAATGAAATAGCATAAAAAGGACAAAAGTTCAATTATTGAAAAGTCCATTTCAAGTCCTTATAATATAAACAATGTATTCTGGTACTCTCATTCTAAATCCCTTTGGCAAACAAAAACTTGAACAGGGAAAAAGACAAAAAATATTAGCATTGTATTGCTCACATTGTTGGCTAAAGAAAATTATACTCACGTCTTCTCTTATGAACTACGTATTTTTCCTTCGCTGAATAAAATAGTGGTTTTTCACATTTCCACAGACACCTATCAGTGAAAGAAATACAACCCAGTGGAAAAAAAACAACAACAAAAAACAGCACAACCATATTCAAACAAACAAGAAAAGACAGTCATTTCTCAGGATTGTTACTATAACTATCCAATATTTTAGGAATAATCTCAAGTTGGCAAGTGCCCATTACCATTACTCCCCACCATACATAAGAGAAGTCTTCCTTCAAACTACTGGAGCAGGGCTAGAAGTGCTCCTCAACAATTTTTCACCTTTTATTGTAATTAATTTTGAAAGCATTAGTAATTCAGTCACTGGTCACAGAAAGTTTCCATTTAATTGATATATCAGGCCAAAGTTCTACGTGTGATGGGAGAAAGAGCATAGGGATTTATTAAATTTGCTTTACTCCAAGCTCAGGTGACAAAAATAAGGTGAAATCCTGGCCCCAGTGAAGCCAGCTAGGCCAGAATTTCACCCAAGACTTTCAGCTTCAAAAAAAGAGAGAGATACTAAGTAACAAACCGGGCTCTTTCTTCATCTAATTTCTTCTGTTCCACATCCAGAGACTTCTTTATAATTGTGTACCATTTTTTGAAATCAAACCACGGGCAGTCTAAAATAAAATCCAAAATTTAGTTATAGGAAAAGTGATAGAGCACACAATAAAATATAGAATGTTAGAAAGGTACCAGCAGTTAGACCCTAAGACTCTTTTTAAACAAGTGTATAAACATGCATATCCTAGACTCTAGATACCTTAAAAAAAACATGTAAAGCAGCCGACAGTAAAAAAACTTATAGGATAGCATCAGGAATGTGAACAAGCCACCATGGTGGGAATGAATTGTATGTCTTTAGCTCAGCACATATAAACACTTTACACTTCAAAAATATCTCACCAAAATAAGTGATCGGGCAACAAAATGGCAAATAAAATTTAATGGTGATAAATGTAAATTAATGCACATTAGAAAAAATAATCCCAACTATACATACAATATGATGGGGACTAATTTAGCTACAACTACTCAAGCAAGATCTTGGCGTCATTGTGGATAGTTCTCTGAAAACATCCACTCAGTGTGCAGCAGCAGTCAAAAAAGCAAATGGAATGTTAGGAATCATTAAAAAAAGGGATAGAGAATAAGACAGAGAACATCTTATTGCCTTTATACGAATCCATGGTACACCCACATCTTGAATATTGCGTAGAGATGTGGTCGCCTCATCTCAAAAAAGATATATTGGCATTGGAAAAGGTTCAGATAGGGGCACCAAAAATGATTAAGGGTTTGGAACTGGTTCCATGGAAGGGTTCCATCTGAAGAGAGATTAAAAAGACTTGAACTTTTCATCTTAGAAAAGAGGGGACTATGAGGGCATATGATAGAGGTCTATAAAATCATGACTGGTGTGGAAAAAGTGAATAAGGAAAAGTTATTTACTTATTCCCACAATATAAGAACTAGTGGGGTGACCAAATGAAATTAATAGGTCGTAGGTTTAAAACAAACAAAAGGAAGTTTTTCTTCACACAGCACATGGTTGACCTGTGGAACTCCTTGCCAGAAGAGGTTGTGAAGACCAGGGCTTTAACAGGGTTCAAGAAAGATCTAGATAAGTTCATGGAGGTTAGGTCCATCAACGGCAGTTAGCCAAGATGGGTAGGAATGGTTTGTCTGGAAATGGATGACAGGAGAGGGAACATGTGATGATTACCTGTTATTTTCACTCTCTCTGGAGCATCTGGTATTGGCCATCTCTAGAGCTCTGTGGATATGGATGCAGATATCCACAGCTCATTTTTGCAGATACCAATAGTTACCTCTCTCCATTTATTCCCACCCTTTGTTTCCTGTCTTTTAACCAGTTATCAATTCATGAGAGGACCTTCCTTCTTCTCCCACAACAACTTACTTTACTTAAGAGCCTTTGGTGATGGACCTTCTCAAAGGCTTTCTGGAAATCTAAGTATACTATATCCACTGGATCCCCCTTGTTCACATGTTTGTTGACCCCCTCAAAGAACTCTAGTAGATTAGTAAGGCATGATTTCTCTTTACAGAAACTATATTGACTTTCCCCCAACAAATTATGTTAATCTATGTGTCTGACTATTTTATTCTTTACTATAGTTTCAACTAATTTGCCCAGTACTGATGTTAGATTTACCAGTCTGTAATTGCCAGGATCACCTGTAGAGCCCTTTTAAAATATTGGCATCATGTTAGCTATCTTCCAGTCATTAGGTATAGAAGCTGATTTAAGGATAGTTTGCAAACCACAGTTAATAGTTCTGCAATTTCACATTTGAGTTCTTTCAGAACTCTTGGATGAATGACATCTGGTACCAATGACTTGTTACTGTTAAGCTTAACAATTTGTTCCAAAACCTCCTCTAATGACACCTCAATCTGGAACAATTCCTCAAATTTGTCACCTAAAAAGAATGGCTCAGGTTTGGGAATCTTCGTAACATCCTTAGCCGTGAAGACTGAAGCAAAGAATCTGTTTAGTTTCTCTGCAATGACTTTATCATCTTTGAGTGCTCCTTTAGCATCTCAATTGTCCAAGGGCCCTACTGGTTGTTTAGCAGGCTTCCTGCTTCTGATGTACTTAAAAAACATTTTGCTATTACTTTTTGAGTTTTTGGTTAGCTGATATTCAAAACTCCCTTTTGGCTTTTATTATATTTTTACACTTAATTTGACAGAGTTTATGCTCCTTTCTATTTTCCTCACTGGGATCTGATTTCCACTTTTTAAAAGATGTATTTTTATCTCTCATTGCTTCTTTTACTTGGTTGTTAAGCCCCTGTGGCATTTTTTTGGCTCTCTTACTTACTGTATTTTTTAATTTGGGGTATACATTTAAGATGGGCCTCTATTATGGCATCTTGGAAAAGTTTCCATGCAGGTTGCAGGGATTTTACTTTTGTCATTGTACCTTTTAATTTCTGTTTAACCAACCTCCTCATTTTTGTGTAGTTCCCCTTTCTGAAATTAAATGCCACAGTGTTAGGCTGCTGAGGTGTTTTCCCCATCACTACTGAGGTGTTTTTCCCACAGAAGGTTTAAGCCCTGGCTTGAGAAAGTGCTGGTTGGGATGATTTAGTTGGGATTGGTCCTGTTTTAAGTAGGGGGGTGGATTTGATGAACTACTAAGGTCTCTTCCAACCCTATGATTCTATGAACTAATTGTTGGACATACAAGATATTGTTTACTCCAAAAAGTAGTGGGGTACATTTCATGAAGAACAAAATACACATGATGTAACCAATTTTTTTAAGTTGTATTCAAAAAATTCAAGTGCAGAAATAACAGAAGCTATTAAAACTTTAAATATTTTTCAGAAAGAGAGAATAAAGTTTGTGTTTTGTCTTAAGTGTAACTTTTAAAATTTCTATCCAGTTTAGCTCAACACTACAAACTAACATTTAAAATGTAGTTAACATAGTTAACACTGCAAATGTACATACAGTAATTCCTCATTTATCACTATAGATGCGTTTCTGAAAGTGTTCGTGCTAAGCGAAAACATGCTATGCGGGGTCAATTTTCCCATTAAAAATACTGGAAAAGGTGGAGGTTGCATTTCAGGTGGTGGTGGCTGCAAAGTCAATTTTTTGTTGGTGCTCAGTCGTCAACGTAAACATTAGATATCTAGCAACACAAGATATCTAGCAACACAAGTCGCCGCAGTTTGTTAAAACACAAAGATAAACACGTGAGTGAGCAGAGGAGCGCTGTGACCACGTGTATTCATCCCCTCATATGTATTACCACTGTTTTCACCAACTTATACCGCCACACGAAGTAGTCTGCCACTTGATTATTTTTGTGTTATTTTGGGGACGGTCGTATTATTTGAAAAAGTTCCCTATAAAAAAAATCGTGCTATTGCGAAAACGTGTTAAGCGGGCATGTGTTAAATGAGTAATTACTGTACTAATGTAGATCCAACAACTCTGTGCAAATGGGCTTCTAGATTTTTAAATGTACTACAAAGGAGTAATTGATGGAAAAAAAAAGGCAGAAAACTTACAAGGGTCAGTAAGTTCACGCTCTACTTAGTTTTATTACAAAATTTCATTTAAAAAATATTAGATTCTTTCCACTGACATATTAAGTACCTTCTTTGTTCTTTTGATTTCTTTTTCCAGCAAAGCTTGCATGTAACCTGAAAATAATTAATACATAAATTTTATTTTATATATCAGGAGGACTGTTTTTTGGAATAATACTTTCCACTGCTGAAACTTTTTTTAGAAGTATTTAAAACAAAACTGCTGACACCCATTTTAACTGTAATGCCAACTTTAAAACAATTTAAGTTGCCAATATAAGTCATCTGAGATGTGCACTACTGCTTACTTTTAAACTAAAATTATTAGTTAACTAAAGTACATTAGCATTATATAACAGATCATGAGGTCTAGCAAGAAATTGACATTGCCTATTATTGATCTGCCTTCCATTCTCTGGGCCTGAATTAACGGTTTAAAAAAAAGTTTTAGTTCAACAAGTAAAAGTTTGCTCATAAAACATACTTACCATTCATACTGATCATCTAGTAAAAATAGTAATTTGAGCACCACTATAATGAGGGCTGCAGCAAGAACATCATATTTTACTTTCCTTGCTGATTTATTCACAGGATCAAGTGTCAGAAAGTCTGTTTCTCCAACATTGATCTTTTTAACCACTCTACAAGTCCAATTGTGCAATTCATCTAATTAGGAAAAATAAAGTAAAATATGATTAACTAAGTTGTACAGACATCCTAAATAGGTCAGCTAGCAATGTACCAGTTTCTAACACCTTATAAATGCACAGATTTTAAAAAAAAACCTTTTTACTAATATTAAACTAAATTAACCATGAGAACACTCCTATGAGATAGTATATATTTTAAATTGTGCTGAGCTATGAAATAGAGGTAATTACACTTCCATTGTGTGAATGAAATAATGATTTTGCTAGCCCACACTGGTTATATCCTAGGCATGACAGATCTTAAATACACATTGTACAAACTTTAACTCATTTTCAGGATCAGTGTCTAACTTTACGACTTCAAGTAGTCCTGTACATCTAAATAAGAGTATACCCAGTAATAAAATTAAAGGTGTAAGTAAGTGTTTTCATAAACAAGGCCTAAAGTGACACAGTTCGAAGTTTACAGTGCTAATCTTAACTACTCTCTTTGTAAAGCACAGAAATCAAAGACATCAATATTATTCAAACACCAGCTTTACTCCATCTGAACAGACCGATATTACTATATACTTATTTTCACTAGTACAAAATCCCCAAATCTCTTACCTTTCCAGTTTAGCAAGAAATTTAGCAACTGATTACATCATCAGATTTCAGAAAGAGTAGCAATATTTTTCTGAATTCTGACTAAAGTACATAAATTCGGCTATATTTTCTATTCCCATAGCAGCTAGAAAGGAGTTATATTAGTACAAGACCAGGTCTTAAACTTTCCAATCTTCACGATTACAGAGAAAACCTCTAAAATCCCTGAAAATATTAATGTTACCAATAATAGCATCTCTTACACTAGGAAGTTTCAATATATTTAAACAGTGAATAATATACTTAAAGGTTTTTTATTAAGACAGTTACAATAAAATGGTAACATACTATAGCATATATAACTTATTCAAAATCAGATTAATATTCAAAGAAGGTTAAAGCTTCTGGATTCCAGGTTGAAAAAGCCTTCCCTCTGAAAAGGCTAGAAATGGAGATGTTTTTAAATATCAGTCCTCTTTTTGGTGATTCACTGGGTACAAAAGCTTTTCCATTACAAGGACAGGCCATATTTAATATATCATAATTCTAAAGGAGGGAGGGTACTGCGCACCACAAAATCTAACAGTTAACAAAAAAATCTGTCATTTTATTTAAAATGTAGATCCCTTACTGGAGCAACAAGTAAGCAGACGAGAGGATTTCTAAGAAGTTGGCATTCTGTCACAAGATCAATTTCTTTAATAATTTCCTCCCCAAACAGTCTAATTCCTGGATGTAAATCACATATGCAAGTACTTTCTCCTTTCCCTGAAACCCCTCCAACAGAGGACTTCCCTAGAAGCAAAACCAGGATGGATCAAACAGCATCAACAGGATGGATCTGAGTCAAACAGCACCAATACATTAATTGATAATTTTCAGTATCAGCTACACAAATTGAAATGCATATCCTCTTTTCCATACAGAGAACACAGTCATCCTGATCAATTTCTTCATCCAGAGCCCTATCCCATCTTGTTCTTCCTTTTTTCAGATAACAAAAAATTAGTGACTAAATTTATTTTGGATTCCATTTGTTGTTTCTTTGTAACGATTCTTCTTTTGTAATATAAAAACGTCTGACAACTTTTAGTTTCTTTGTAGTAAGTCTAAAAACTTAGCACAAGCCATCGTCATTTCACATACTTGATATTTCAAGATTTCTGATGTTACATGTAGTGTAATGCTATACAGCACAAATTGATAAAAGGTGGAATATCCAGTCTGAAATTTTAGCCCTAAATGTAAGGTTTTCTTTTACACATTCAAATGTGACCTTAAATAAGAACTGCAAGTTCACATAATGAGAATTGTTATATACTCATAAAATACCTGATATGTATGAAAAAAATTAAATTACCATATCTAAGATATTTTTGTGGAAACAACCATCTTGACTAATTGGGACATTTGTGTTATCGGGCAGCATGGGAGCCCAAAACGTATAGCACATTCACTGGTTTTTATAGTAATTTGTTAGACAAACTTGAATGTTTACTATTTAAATACAGAGCATGGAATGTCTACACACCTCTAATTCTGATGTTAACTCAGAAATCAAGCAAGTCAGAAACTGGTTTATAGTCCCTGACACTGGGACATCAGAGAAGTAGGATAACAAGGTACTTTTAATTTCAGTTTGTACATACTAAAATCTCCAGATGAGCTTCAGATAGCTGAATAGAGAAAAAAATTGGATTTCTTTTAATTCCTGAGAACAGATTTTATATATTTTTAATACAACTTCAGTTCAAAACTTACTGAAATTAGTTACAGCTTGCATAGCAAATACGAATTTCAAAAGTGATTTTAAAAAATTAATAGTACAAGTTATTCAATACATATGTCAAAACATGTTTACATTAAGATAAAGCAACAGAAATAGTTGCAATATAAACTCCCTAAAGCTGTTAAAAGTGGAAATCATGAAGCATCTCCTAACTACAGTGGCACTCAAAAAACAACCTTATAAAAATTCATTTATACAATAAATATCAGCAGGGGCCCAATTAGCTGTTCTGGTAGGGGGCATGCAAGATATGACTTTGGGCCTCCCTCTCTTCTCACAGCTCATCTCTTAAGCATTACTGCGTAACTAACATTAATTATTTTACCCCATCTTCTTAATGTATTTAAGAGCGATTAAATAAGTTTGCATAGTTTTAATTGTCTCTCACATTCCGTTTAAAGACAGGGTGAAAGTACCTTATGTTTCTTATTGGTACTGTCATATTGCATCCCCCTGAAGGATGCTCAGGGAAGGGCATTGGGGGGGTGCAATATGACAATACCTATACAAAATTTAAAAGGAGGGTGGAATTTGGGGAGCCTCAGGGTAGAGGGCTAGAATGTGGGGAGCCTCAGGGCAAGAGGGCTTGGGGGGGCCCTCAGGGGAGCTGAGTGGGGGGGGGCTCAGGGCAAGGATTTGGAGGGTTAAGGAAGAAGAGAAGAGAGTTGGAGATGGGGGCTCAGAGCAGGGAAATGTGGGGGTACAGGAATCGGGGCAGGGAGGCATGGGTGGTGCAGGAATCTGAGCAGAGGGCTGGGGATCTGGGCAGAGAGCTGAGGGTGTGGGGGCTCAGGGCAGGGGGATGTGAGGGTGAGTAGAGTGGGCAAGGGCACCATTTTGGGAGGGCGGGAGGCTGCAGCTGCACATTCCAGGTTTCTGCTGCTCTTCCCTTGTCCCTGACAATCAGGGAGTGAGCAGAAGTGCACAATTTGTGTGATGTCTCCTCTGCCCCTCCCTGGGCAGCTGGGATTGAGAGGAAGGCACGCAAGCTTACACTTTCCCCTCACACCCTGATAGGGGAAGAGAAGAGTAGCAGAGTTCTGGGTACATGCAGCTGCAGCCCCCTGTCCTCCCTAAAGGATGCGGGAGGAGGGAATCTAGGGGTTGGGGCAGACCCAGCCAGTCCCTTTTACCTGCCTGGCTGCCTACTTCTTAGCAAAGCAGCCTGCAGGAGAGTCCCTGGAGCCTGACTGGGAGCAGCTGCAGCCGAGTGCCCCAGCCCACAGACTTTTTTTTTTACTGGAACACTGAACTGAGGTGCGCTGGCTTTCACCTCTGGATTTAGGTCCGCAGTGGCTGTGGGCCCGCATGCATGGCATGTCCAGCATGCCCCCTAGTTGCGCCCCTGAACATCAGCTCTCATTACATTAAAAATGAGTACCACACACAGGGCTTTATTCTGCCAAGTGCTCTCCTCCAAACCAGCAAATTACTTGAACACATGCTTAACTTTAATAATGTGAATAGTCCTAAGGACATGGGAGGAATATTAACAAAGTAAGCACATGGTAATCGCTCTGCAGGGTTGGAACCGGGGTGCTCAGTACCTTACAGGATCAAGCCCATATTACTTATTTTAAATGTTCAGCCAACGTATTAAATTATTTCTGTCACAATTATCTTCGGGGTACCTATCTAAATGTAAAGAGACTTAGAAGGAAGCAGCTAGTGCTATCCTAACAATATGATAAGCTTCATATGTGAATAGTTTATCAGTTCCTATGCTAGAGAGCTACAGCAGATTTGTAGACTGCAAAGACCAAGATATAATTAGATGGTATGTTTTAGAGAGTATTTACCAGGTAAGTTAGTTTCCATCAGATATTTTATACACAAGATGTTTGGATGAAGAAAGCAGCTGTCAGTTATAGCTGGAAAACAAGGCAAATCTAAAAATGCTGCAAGTTCAGACATCTTCTTATGCACATCTTCATACACAGGCCAAGACTGAAAAACAAAATACAATTTCAAGATTTTTTTATTTTACTCCAAGCATCTTTAGCTATTTGTTTTTAATTCAAATTCCACATTATTGTTCTACAGAAATGTTCATGCCCTTCCTTTATCACCTCTACAAGCACTGGTATTATGTGGGATGCTCTTTGGAGCTGGAACATGATTAAAACTAAAGCACCGCAAATGAAGCATGAAATCTCAAAGACCAGTAACTGAATCTGTAGCTCTGTAAACATAACTTCATGCAAAAAAATTCCCATACTAAATCACAGAAATAATCTGCAACTGTCTCTTTTCAAATCTATTATTAGTCACATGAAGAAAGATCACAACGCTTTTACTGTAACATTAGCTCTAGATCAGAACTCACAATGAACTCAAAAGAATTATTTGAGAAATCAAGAACATGAAGGGCAGTAGAATTTGACGTCATTTCTCAAGAGAGAAGGCAAGTGAGGCAATATCTTTTATTGGACCAAGTTTTGTTGGTGAGAGAAAATTTTCAAGCTTACACAGAACTCTTCTTCGGATCTAGAAAACTTATTCAAGGTGTCAAAGTTAATGCAAGGTGAAAAATAGTTTAACAAAAGTAGTTAACATTTATTTCAAGGGACCAGTTCAAGGTGAAGTGACCCATTACAACTCCGCCAATCATAGGGAGAAAAACAAGGAAAGGGAGGGGTACATGGAGAGGGATGGCTGTTAAGTGATTTAGAGATTGTTGGACAAGCCATTAATCTAAGGTGTCTATTCAGTGCATGATTTTAAGCATCTAGCAAACTTATTAATTTAAGTTCTCGGGCTCATCTTTTGAAAGTGTGCAGGTTTTCTTAAGGGATAAAGGACTGATAGGTCAGACATAAAATGATCACTTTTTTAAAAGTATCAGAGGGGTAGCCGTGTTAGTCTGGATCTGCAAAAGCGACAAAGGAGTCCTGTGGCACCTTATAGACTATATATAGACCAATACATCTGTTAGTCTATAAGGTGCCACAGGACTCCTTGCCGCTTTTTGTGAGAAGTGTTGACTCACAGATAGGGTATTTTTGTCTTATTTTGTTGTGTGAGTTCATTCAAAAGTGTGGTGATTATGGGTGTAACCAGACATAGTTGCTATTGGAGTATTTAGTGCACTGAATGTGGTACACGTTGCAATAGGCAGGTGTGTTGAAAGGTGCGTCATAAAGGGTGTTCATCATGTAATAGTAGAGATAACGTCCTAAGTTTTGCATCTGTCGTTCCAGCAGGGTCTGGTGCCACTTTGAGTTGACATGACCTGGTCTATGGGGAATGAGGGGAATGGAGAGGTTGAGGGATGTTTGAAGGCCAGAAGAGGTGGTTCAGGAATGATTTCTTTCTGGATGGAGGTCTCCATTGAGTATGGGATGTATTTCTTTGATGAAACTCCATAGGGGTTTCAGTGTGGGATGAAAGGTGATAACTAGAGGTGGGTGATTTGAGAGGGTTTTATTTTTCTGTTGAAGCAGATTCTCCCAGGTTCTTGGGTGACCCGTTTCACTATATGATCTATTTTTCTTACGGAGAATCCTTGTTTGGTGAAGGTGGTTTTGAATGTTACAATGTATATCATGGACTTCCTCCTTGGAGCATATTCTGTAGATCTGAGCACCTGACTGCAGATAACGGATTTCTTGGTGTATCTGAGGTGGTTATTGCTTCTATGAAGACATATGTGGTGATCAATTGGTTTATTTTATATAGTGTCTGTAAGGTTCCATTGTTGAAACTGCTCGTGGGTGTCCAGGAAGTTGATGTTGGTGTGGGAGTGTTTCAGAGAGTGTTTAATGGACAAGTTGTGGTTGATGAAGTTGTGGTGAAAATCTAGGAAGGAGTTTAAAGTCATCTGACCAGTGGATGAAATTATCACTGATATATCTCAATCAGATGCACCACTGGTTTTATGGTGCATTTGTCCAGCAATTCTTAGAATCATAGAATCATAGATTCTAAGAATTGCTGGACAAATGCACCATAACACCAGTGGTGCATCTGATTGAGATATATCAGTGATAATTTCATCCACTGGTCAGATGACTTTAAACTCCTTCCTAGATTTTCACCACAACGTCATCAACCACCACTTGTCCATTATATACTCTCTGAAACACTCCCACACCAACATCAACTTCCTGGACACCCACAAGCAGTTTCAATAATGGACCCCTACAGAAACTATATAAAAGTAACCAACTGATCACCACACGTGTCTGGACAAATGCACCATAAAACCAGTGGTGCATCTGATTGAAATATATCAGTGATAATTTCATCCACTGGTCAGATAACTTTAAACTCCTTCCTAGATTTTCAGATTTTCCTTCCTAGATTTTCATTGGTTTTATGGTGCATTTGTCCAGCAATTCTTCTTCAATGTAGCCCATAAAGAAGTTTCAGAGGTATACCCATATTAGTCTGTAATTTTAAAAATGAGTAGTCCTGTGGCACCTTAGAGACTAACAAAAATATATACAGTTAAAAAAAAAAGTCATCTGAAATCGTGGGTTTTTCCCAAGAAAGCTCATGATACTATATATATTTTTGTTAGAGCCTCTAAAGTGCCATAAAGAAGTTGGCATTCTGGACAGCCAACCTAGTATGCTTAGCTGTTCTCATGATTTAGGCAAAGTGTGTTTTGTTCAATGTAAAATTGTTATAGATGAGGATGAAATAGATGGGTTTGGAAAGGATATCTGAGGATTGTTCACGGTCTTGTAAATCCAGAGGCAGACAGCTATGCCATCATTGGATGGATGTTCGCATATAGGGAAGTGACTTTCCTGGTAGCAAAGATGGTGTTTGGAAGAAGATTGTAAGTATTGTGGAGGAAGTTAGTTGTGTCCTGGAAGAAGCTGGCCCTTTGCATGATGAGTGGTTTGAGGTTGGTTTCTATGACTTCCAATATTCCTTCAGTAGGAGTGCTCTAGCCAGATAGTGCTCTAGCCAGGAGTGCTCTAGCCTGGGCAAAATGCAGCCTGACAAGCCACCGGATCCAGCCCACAGAGGCAGCAGGGAGCCCCAGGCAGGCTCCCCTGCTTGTCCTGCAGCTTCACACACCGTGCAGAAACATGGCTGCAGGGCTCCGTTTCTGTTTTAAAACTGGAGGGGAGGGGGGAAGTTTCAGGACCCTCCCCCAGCACAGTCCTGTTGTCCGATTTCTGGCCAGAAACCAGCCAATGGGAGCTGCTTGTTGGAATAACAGGCAGCCAAGAATAACCATGCCCCCTCTCCTTGGATCAGTTATTCAATGAAGCACATGGCTAGGCAAGCATTCAGGCTGGGAAACATTTTAAGCTCTGTAGGCAGGCAGGCTAGTTTGGCAGCTGGCAGGTAAGTCTCTTGGTCACAGCCTGCTTCTGGCACACCAGCCCAGCCCTCTCCTGCCCCAACCCTCTGCCCCCCCTCCACTCAACATACCCAAACCCTCTGTCCCCCCTCTTACACCCATACTCCCTCCCAGATCTGGCACCCTAATCTCCTGCCCCAGATCACAACACCCTCCTATCCTAGGTCACATCCCAAACCCCTGCACTCCATTCCCCTTCCCTAGGTCACAATCACTTCCTTCACCCAAACTCCTTCCCAGACTCCAGTCTCCCTCCTGCACCCCAATCCCTTACCCCAAACTCCCTGCTGCACCTAACCTCCATCCCAGAGATCGCACCTCCTTAATATCATGGAAGAGTGTGGTCGTCAACCACTTTCCAAAATCTTGGCCCCGTCAAAAATTATTGCCCACCCTTGGTATACATTATATTATGGTTTTTGTATGTTGGGGCTTGTGTACACTGGCAAATTACTGTGCTGTAATTTTCTCATTCAGGGGTGTGAAAAGACACCTTCCTAAGCACAGCACGTTACAGCACTGTAAAGCACTAGTATAAACAGGCTCCCAGCACTGTTAGCTACTCGTCTCATGTAGGTGGTTTACCCAGAGCATTGGGAGAGTTCTCTCCTAGTGCTCTTACCATGATCATACTGCTGCAGTAACTTAAATATGTAGCCAAAGCCTTGGAAAGCATATAGACATTGGTGGAGGAAAATGTAGAGTCTCTCTTGGAAGGCTTGGGGAAGGATTTGATGAGATTCTTAAATTTCGGAGGAAATTGTTGTATGGGGTCTTCAAGTTCATTTTAGTAGGTGGACTGAATAGTTACACTGGATCCTATTAAAAGCCTCTCCCTTCCCCTTGCCTATGCTACTTAATGTTTCTGGCTCCAATTCAGAAAAGCAATACCGCATGTGCTTATGTTTATTCATATTTAGCAAAGTATTTAATCACATACATCACTTTAGTGTCAATTTTAAGCACACTCTTAATTCAGTGTAGGCTTTACTTCGCTGCTGAATAAGAATAAACTGTTGAACTGGGGCCTCTATTTTTGAAATCTTATAACCCAGGCTAAAAAAAAGCCCAATAATTATGCTCTCAACAACTGAAATTCAATAGGTTCTTTTTGTTCCATTATGTGATCTTAACATAGGCGATTCAACTATCATTCATACTTCACAGTTTTCAATGGATTGCTAACAGTATTTCCATTTTTAAAAAAGTTTCACCAAGCCTGCAAAGAGTTAAGAATGTGCTTAATTTTAAGAATGAGCTCTGTTGAGGTCATTTAAACGGTAGAGAAGTAACTTTTATAACTGTTTACAAGTTCTATTCTAGTTCTTTATTTTTCTAAACAGTGATGAAAAGTAATCTACTCACCTAGAAGATGTAGCTTGCAAAACAAGAAATACATGGTGTTACCAGAATACTACAAAAAGGTTTACAGTCCCCTCCAATCATTCTAACAAGCAATCAGCTATACATCAGAATAATACCGGAACAAAACAGTCAGGATTTCAAGTTTAAAATTACACATTCTATGATATCCCACTGATTTTGAAATTTATGCATAAACTTCCCAGTGCCCTGAAAAAAACATACTGGGAAAGTCAACAGATAATGCAAGTAAATACAACACAAAAATAATATAATTAAGTAAGTATAATGGAGACAGAACTTTCCAATGAGAATAAGAAATCCCATGATTTGCCTAAATATTAATCAGGCCCTTGTGTTAAAGACTGAAAGTGAGGTACATAGAAATTCATAGTTTAAATGCATCATTTCTCAATCACCAACACCACTGTTATTTAAGCATTCACGTCCTTCACAGAAGTTTATCAATAGCGTTTTTTCAATTTTTTCAAACCAAATTCAACATTTAATTATATGATCAGCTGGCAAAGATCAGATTTTTAAGTGATATAAAATACTACTCCCTAAAAAATGGTATTTTGTTTGTGGTGGTGGATTTTCATTGCAAATAATTCAAAAGGATACTAATTGAGCACTCTGCTGTAGATGTGTGTTCACAATGGATTTAACAAAAATGTGACATGCAATACCTTGGGAGGGGCACACTAATT
Source organism: Rafetus swinhoei (assembly GCA_019425775.1). Lineage (NCBI taxonomy): Eukaryota > Metazoa > Chordata > Testudines > Trionychidae > Rafetus > Rafetus swinhoei. The sequence goes on from CM033440.1 coordinate 29,372,785, forward strand.
CATGCAGGTCCTTCCCAACCAAAGTTTTCTACTGAGTCCTCCTTCCTCCTGTGGTTTAAACCATAACTGCCTGTTTACATTTACTGTAACACTCAAGTGCTTTTTCCTATTAAAAAGGGATAGGTAACTACAATGCTAGGTAGAGTGGCTTATTCATTGCCAAAAGCACACAGTAGTGATTCCGTTTTCTTCATGTCTCTAAATAGCAGGTAGAAGTTAAAAACTGAACACCACACAAGATCATTTTCTACCAGGAACCCAGTTAGTTGGGGGTGATGGCTGCAGAAAGTTCTATCATTCCGAAAGTATACATCTTAATAACAGCAAATATTTTACACACTGCTTAATACCAAAAGAGCTATTAGCTTTTGCAGTGAGATCCCCATGTGAAAATTTTCACACCTACTTCTACAACGAATCTATTACACAAAGAATGTATTCATGTCACAGCAGTAAAGGAGGAGGATTTTTATTTCATTCAGCTTATAAAATACGTTCCCATCTTTGGGTGCACATACATTCACTACAGACAAACCTATAACAAACGTCAAACAAACTTGCCCTGCCTCAAAACTCATCACCTGCCACCCATCTACTTATGGGTCCCTCCCCAGAAAAAGCCTGATAGAACAAGTCATCCTGAAAGTCAACCAAGACAGGCTTTGATTAACCAACATTGGAAGCAAGTTTTGGAGTTACAGCCCTCGTTACTGAGAATGCCCTGCCTCCAACACCTCATGATTAAATTCAGGGAAGGAGTGGTTGGGTAGGAGGAGACGTTAGATCATATGCCTTAGATTACCAAAGGTTTTTCAGGTTAATCTCATCTTATCTTCACATTACATATTTTCAGCTGTATTAGTGCTAAATATTTACCATAGCTCTCTTCTCCATCTCTTCTTCAATTATTGTGCTTTGGTTTACTGTTCCCAGTCTATGGGAGTCCCCCAGTTAGCAAATCTCAGCTGCAAGTTCATGATAGCATTTTATAACTTCGAGGATCAAAAGACAGAAGAACCATTACATTACTTACGACAACCAGCTAGTAATTTTCTAATACTTTTTGCAAACTGAAGACTCTGGAAGACTGATCAATAATTGTTGTAGGAGATTCAATGACTTGTCTGGATATGGATTCAAGTTCTGTTGGACAGCTATTTTCTTTGCAGCTCCTGATTTTTGAAAGGTCCTTTTATCTTTTGTGCCCATATATTATAAAACAAGATACTTTGAATCAAGAAGGTAGTAAGGAAATTTGATACTATATAACTACCATACTTTTATCCCTCACTGTTCAATTAACCTCAAAAGGCAGGCTAATCTGTAGGAAAGTTAGCATCTTCAATATGGTATCCAGACTGCTACTTGTTGGATTGTTTGGATTAGTTAATTATTTTAACATTAAAAACTCTTTGGGAGAATTTTTCCTGTTATAGAAGAGGAAAAACAAGTTTTCAAAAAAGTAGATAATCCAAATTGTTAATATGAATAATCAGGAGATAGAAACAGGTAATTGTTTTGGACAAGCCCAGATTGCATCCTCTCATTCTTGTTATGACAATATCAGAATGTTGCTGATCAACATGTTTAAAAAGAGAGAGAGAGAGAGAGAGAGAGAGAGAGAGAGAGAACCTACTGGCTAATTTTTCAAAACACATTTTCTGCCTGCTTCTGTTAGACAGAGTTCTCAAACTTTTTATTACCATGGATCACATCTCATTAGAGAAAGCCGATGATCCACTTCTCTCTCAAATGATCATATGGGCCGCTTCTGCTTTCATTTGTGATCACATAATATCCCTGTAGCAATTGTTTTGCATGTATTCATCTTCAACTTTGATGTGATAAGGATCTATCCTTCTTGAACTTGCTATGCAGTCTCCTTTGTTGTTGGTACAATTTCCTTTTCTCTTTCATTCTTCTCTCCCTGTATGTTTTTGAACTGCTTATTCCTTTTCTTTCCTCTTGATCATGCTTTGCTTCTATTGGATTCTTCATTCCTGAGCATGCAGTCTAGATACCATGATTTCTTCTTCCCATGGTCCTCTGGGCACTGCCCTGCTGACATGATCAGCCTCTGCAGTTACTGAAAGGGTCTCCTTTTTCCATCTCTTCCATAGCAGTGGACCTGATAGGGGCCAATCCTGCCTTTTAGTTTCCAGATGCTTTTACATGTGTCCAGATACCTCTTTGCAAAGAAGAGGCTCAATACTTGTGGAAACATCTGAAGAAGCCTATGTCCAGCCACCTCTCCCCAGACTACAGTTTGGAAAAATGGGCTAGGCTGACAAGGATCACTGACTAAGACATTGATTATTCCACCATGAAGTGTTAGAAGGTCCCAATTCTCGGTAGATTTTTAAACATTTTAAAACTATACCCAAAAGTTGGGACAACGTGCCTTTCTTCATAAAGGAAGATATCAACACAAAACACAGGAACTACTTACTGTAAAAGGAACTGATAAACCAAATCTGTAAACTAGAATAACCTGCATGTGTTTAATAATCTGAAACGTGGTACAGTCAGGAGCAGCAGATGCTGAGGGATGCAAAAGTTCTAATACAAGCTACTAGCTGATTTTATAACTGACACTATTTCCAATATATCTGCCAACCACAAAATTTACAGCCAAACTAATATTTGACACTGAATGGGAATGACTTGGTGACTCAGTACTTTGTATTAAACAGATGTTCTTACCAAGGCTGTCAGCTTAAAAATTCCTATATTAACATGGAATTTCCTCACTTGTTTTATATTGTTCACAGATCAGTCTCTCACCTTTCTCCACCCTTTTGTCAGCCTCTGAATCATTTGAGCCTTCTTCCACACAGTCTCTCCTGTGGTTCTAGTTCCTTGAGATCATCCACAAACCCTTACTTTCCCCATTTTAAATACATCTTAAAAAAAACACTTCTGCCAATGCTGTCTATAATAAGTTTTGTATCTGACATTGTGTTTTCCTCTTCCTCTAAACTCTATCCACCTGCCAGACTGCAAACTCATTGGGATCACCCCCCAGAGTTCAGCTCAAACATATAAAAAATGTCTTCAAAGATACGCAGCAAAGTTGGGTACCCATACAGAAAAGAAATTCACCAAAATGTATTGACCAGAAGAACTTTTACAACATTTCCAGGGATTGATGGCCCTAAAGTTATTCTGGTATGTCATCAAAGCATTTAGCATATAGTATATTCCTACCATTTTAGATTATTACAAGTGAAAGATTTCAAAAAATCAAGTTTACTTTCCACCAATATTTCCTTGTGTCCACACAAGGAGAAAAAAACAAAAAAAAAACAAAAAAAACCAAGACAGGGATCAGAGGATGAATACTAAATACAAAAGAAGCCTGTTTTGCTAAATAGCCAAATAGAATGGAGAAGTGGAATTTATCTGGAAGAATTTTCAATACAACAGTTCTTTGGGATGCATAACGCTACTTTGTTTATTGATAATTTTGCATAAGAAATTTCAAGTTGGCTGAGTTTATACATTATTAAACGGGCAAAGACATGGTTGAGTGTTACTTTGCACGTGCTCACAAGACAAAACTGAGTGATAATAATCATCATTTCTATTCAACACTTAAGTTTAATGTGTTTTAAAAGGCTACTCAGTGTTGTGCTGAATTATCTAACAAGCATTACAATTTAAAGCTTGCAAACAAGATTGATTGAATTTCACAAATATTTCATTAGGTTTGTTTTCCTCCATTAAGCAATACTTTAAGACAGGTAGAAACAGGTTAGAGTTTCTGTTACACAACAGCGGGCTCCCATGATAAACTTGATTACAATAACCCTGCCAGAAGTGAACTTCCTCCTCAGCTCTTTTAAGAAAGCCTCACCCTTGCTTATTATCATTCTGAAGTTGTTTCAGAAGAGAAAGAAGAATGCTTGGCACCTATTAATTGCATATCTGCAGTACATTAAAAAAGAGAAACTAATCCCACCTAATAGAAGGGTTAAAATGTACACCAAAAACATTAACAGAACTGAGAAGGAAACTAGTGTTTATGGTTTGGAATGAAAAAAAAATGAAGTCAGCAGAACTGATTTGGACAACTTATATGTTCCTAAAAACCTGGCTCCTGTGTCAATTCTAAATTTTTTGGGGAAGGGGAATACAGATAACCTTTTTGGAATGTCACTCAGTGGGTTCTCACTGGTCTACATCCAAATCTCAGTAGACAGAAAAAACGAAGAGGTGGCCCACTTGTTATCTTTCTTAGAAACTACCACCAAGTAACCATCTCTATTCTGTGCTTTTTATGGTGTAAACCACATTTATTTGGTTCTAAAAATTGTACTTCTAAACATAATATTAATCCTCTGCCCAACTGAGTTTGTTTCTTGTAAATCCTAAATGCTTTAGAAATATAATATGTGCTTTACCCACAACATAATCTGAATTGTGGCATCTCTATAATATTCATGTCTCACTACCCTTCAGAGAAAAATAATGCATTCTTCAATAATACATAATTTTACCATACTATTACCTTTAAAAGTATGTACAGTACTTCAAATCTGGGCAAACTTCCCAAGCAATAAAGAGGATTCTTACTCCATCAAGTTCACTAACTAAAACACTGATCCTGATTTCAGTAAAGCTCTCCTTGGGTGCAAGAATCTGCCTGTGCTATGCAGATCCAATGATACAACAATAGGACCTAAAGACTCACAAAAAGACTGATACATGGAAGCAGAGCGTAATGTATAGTTGTCACTGGAGTGGGGAGCATTTTGTGGAAAGGAGCAAACAATTCAATATAATTACCAACAGATCAGTCTTAAAGAGCTGGTTGACTGATTAACCTGCAGTCAGGAAGTTGCCTACAATAAAAATGCAAATGTACAGTCCAACAAACAAGGGAAACTGGAATATTTTAAATACTGGCAGTTTCCTGAAAGGGATACAGACAAATATTGTCTAATTTCATTAGAGTGCCCTAAAATTATATGTCCTTAAATTAAATTTTCAAATGTATTTAAAAAAAGGAAGGTGAAGATTAAAAAAAAAAAAAAAAAAAGATTTAGGAACACAAGTCCCAATGGGATGTGGTCATCCTCAATTCCAATCCCGCTTCTGCCACTGATTCACTGTGTAGTGTTGGGCAAGTCACTGTCACGGCTTCCCTGCTGTACAGTGATCATAACAGTACTCTCTTTTTACAGGAAAGTTGCAAAGATAAATTCACTAATGACTGAGGCATGTTGATATTATGTTGATGAGTGCCAAAGAGGAGACCACAAGGAACTGAAGCATTCTGTAGTCAATGCAGGGGCTGGATGGCATGCAATAATGCAGCTATGGAAGTGCACGTTGGAATTATAAGGATAAAAATCAATATCAAATAGCTGCTTCATTTTCCAAGCACCATCCATCCCATGCACTAAAAATGGTGTTTGTATAAAAAACCTGTTTGTGATCATGTAATTAAAGACTGCATCAAAATGAATGCACAAAAGGGGACCAAATGAAGCACAAAAGGAAACCTCAATTTTGGCATTTCCAAACTTTTAAGTGTCTACATTTGCAAACAAAATAACTTCTGAATGTAGGGGGGTTTTGTATGCAAGTTATATTAATTTACCCACAAATCAAAGCCCTGCATTTTCTGAAAGAGCTGAACAAGACAATGCTCTATCCATTTAATCTAACATTATTAGGCTTCTGCTTTTACTGCATTTTTGCCCATCAGACTTTTTGTGAATGTTCCTTCTCTCCGCTGGGGCTAAGCTGCCAATATTACCTAGTCTCTCTTACATTGGTGAATAATCAAAATTAAAAGGTGAGTGAGCTGAACAAGTGAACATTTACACCTCCAAAATGGAGAAGTATTTAAGCAAAGATTTCAAATATGTTTAGTTTAAATGGGGTCACTTTTAGCCTACAGTAAAGAAATTTAGGCTTCCATCTCATACACACACACTTTTAAAAACTATATATAATAAGAGAAGAATCATTTACCATAAAATGTATCATAACTTGAAATCCTAGAAGGATGACATGAAACTATATCTGATTTATATGCACCTTTTGTGGATAAAAGATTAAAATAACCATGTTGCGGTTTGTGAGAATTGTAGATTTATATGTACTCACTGTTCAATATTTTAACACTGATAAATTCTGAGTAATCTTTAGTAAATCAGAGTTGCAAGATCTTTTCTAAAATAACATGGAGGAGAAGCCACACCGTCCATAGTTTAGGCCGAGCAGAGCTCTTTGTTTAAGATTGATATATTATGTGTTCTTGTACAATGTTGTCTTTCAGAGGACAGCAAAGGTCTTAGCTAGCAGCTTGGGATAGATTTAAAGTATATTTAAGCATTATTCTGAATTACATAAATGAAATATATAAATGAATAATCTAGGGTGTCTTTAAATATTCCTCCTCTCCTTTCAGACTGACACCCAAATGAGGTACTACTTTTTCATAGGAATCGACAGTTCTACATTCTCAGGCAAAGATACCCCTTTATGCCAAGTACATTAAAGAGCACAGTTATACTAATGTGTTTATTATGGTGAATTTTTAACTGGACAAATAAACACTGGTGATAAAAAGCCAGCCAATTATACTGTCGGACAATGATATAATGACGTGGATGAGGGGATGGATTGCACCCTCAGCAAGTTTACAGATGACACTAAGCTAGGGGGAGAGGTAGATAAACTGGAGGGCAGGGATAGGGTCTAGAATGACCTTGACAGATTAGAGGATTGGGCCATAAGAAATCTGATGAGGTTCAACATGTGTAGAGTCCTGCACTTGGGACGGAAGAATCCCAAGCATTGTTACAGGCTGGCGACCAAATGGCTAAGTAGCAGTTCTGCAGAAAAGGACCTGGGGATTACAGTGGATGAGAAGCTGGATATGAGTCAACAGTGTGTTCTTCTGGCCAAGAAGGCTAATGGCATATTAGGTTGCATTAGGAGGAACACTGCCAGCAGATCTAGAAAAGTGATTATTCCCCTTTATTCAGCTCTGCTAAGGCCACATCTGGAGTATTGTGTCCAGTTCTGGGCCCCCCACTATAAAAAGGATGTGGATGCACTGGAAAGGGTCCAGCAGAGGGCGACCAAAACGATTAGGGGGCTGGAGCACATGACCTACGAGGAAAGACTGAGGAATCTGGGTCTGTTTAGTCTGCAGAAGAGAAGGGGGGCAGGGGGAGAATTTGATAGCAGCCTTCAACTTCCTGAAGGGAGGTTCCAAAGAGGATGGAGAAAGGCTGTTCACAGTAGTGACCGATGGCAGAACAAGGAGCAATGGTCTCAAGTTACAGTGGGTTCAGGACTAGGTTGGCTATTAGGAAAAACTATTCCACTAGGAGGGTGGTGAAGCACTGGAATGGGTTACCTAGGGAGGTGGTGAAATCTCCATCACTAGAGGTTTTTAAGTCTCGGCTTGACAAAGCCCTGGCTGGGTTGATTTAGTTGGGATTGGTCCTGCCTTGGGCAGGGGGCTGGACTTGATGATCTCCTGAGGTCTCTTCCAGCTCTATGATTCTATGATCATTCAGTAAAGTATCTGGTTAACAAATACAATTTGTTAAAAGCTAGAAGGCAAATAGAGCTGGTGAAGAAATTTTCATTATAATGATTTTCCAGACAGCACATACCTGTGCAGCAACATTAAAGTTTTCTATGGGCAAACTTTAACGGTGCTGAAAAACACTGAAATGATGGCTCCTAGGTTGCCCACCTGTAAAGCTTTTTGTCAATTTCACTTTCACTAAGAAATTAAAAATTTTACTTTGGTTCTCACAAAACAGAAATTTTCATTTCATTCAAGGTCTACAGATATGATAACAGAGCACATCAACAGAATAAAACGGAGTAACTAAAAACCAAGGAACATGGAAACTAACACCATTCATATGCACTTCTGGAGTGCACTGCAATACAAGGCACATAACTAACAGCGAAAAAAATATCTTCCTGTTTTAGAACAATTAGTTGTTCATCAATAAATCATCATAAAATTTGGTAAGAAATCAAATAAAAACCTTCTAGTGTAATACTAATTACCGAAAAATATTCCACATAGAAAATGCTTTTTGAATCTGAATTCCTGTTCAAATCCTCTTTCCCCATTCTACTCCAATTCTTTGTTCTTCCTAATCTTCCTTCTAACCCTGAAGCTGTGTCTAGCAAGAACAAACTGAATAAATGTTCAAGACAACTTCAGATCTACTGCTGGACAAGATGAGAGTTTGAAAGGGAAGCTGCTACTGTCCTGCTCCACCCTTATTTGATTACTTGTCAAGCCTGGTATGCCACCCAGTTTAACATGCATACAGTGGAGCAAGGAATTTTACAAGGGAACAGGGTGATGGGCTTCTCTTTCAAAATCCATTTCTGAGGACTGGAGACTAGGATTTGAGCACCTCAATCTGCAAAGGAAAGAAAAATGAAAGCAACAAAAGAAGAGAAAGAGAACAAGGAAAATAATTTAATTTTAATCCGCCCCTCAACCATGAGCTGGAAGAAATTATGGTTTATGGGACTTTTCTCGGTTATGACCTGGCAGATCAGGAATTGGAGGAAACTAAGTATGATGAATACTTATTTTTACAAAAATTGGTTAATAATAATGCTCTGGCTGATGATGAAGCTTTATGGTCTCAACATGTACATATCTAAACAGTTGCCAACTTGACCAACACTTGGGTTTGAAGTGGGGACTTCCATAGCTAAAATACTTGAGTCTCTATAACACAATCGAAAACTCATCCTATGCCCAGGACTTGAAGGGGATGAACAGATGCAGGCACACATGCTCTCTGATCAGTGAGTTACAAATGTACTCAAAAATGGGAAATTCAGATCCTCAACCCAAGCTATTTTATGAAGTAAGGTAACAGAAAACAATACATGCAAGTACTAAAAAAAAAAACCCTTATAAACCAAAATTAAAAGTAGGGGTACTTCTTACATATTAAAAACTCCAAAGAGATTAGGAGATGTTTTAGCATGTTAATGCGCTCATTTTAGGGACTTATTTCAAAACCCAGTAAAATCAACAGACTACATCTGTGTCACTTAAATTATTTCAAACTGAAGGTAAGAATTTCAACAGAATGGCCTGATGCAAGATACTGAGCACCAGAAACAAAAAGGAATTTTACTCTTGATTTGTAGGCGGGACAAGGTAGGTAAGTACATTTTTAAAACTGAGTGATTCATTTAATCAGCCCCTCCTAGAAAAACACTATAATTAGGAAGAATAAATCACACCTATAAGTAAAGAAACACTGTCTAGTTTATAAAAGCTTCCAAAGCTTGCCCAAACAGTGACTGTTAAAAAGCACCTAACTTTTCAGCTATTGAAGTTGAGGAAAATTTATTTAGAATCTTTTATTTCAAAAGATCCTATATAAGTTACTAGAAGATTTATGTAGTATTGTTCAGGTACCTTCAGGGTAGGGGTCTAGGTGTACGGGGAGGAGCAGGAGTCAGGGTTGTGGAGTGAAGAGGGGCTCAGGACAGAGCAGAGGATGCAGGAGGCAGGGGACATGCTGGGAGGCTCAGGGCAGGGGGTGGCAAGCAGCTGCTGCCTGGGGCCAGGCCAGCAAAGGCCATGCTACCTGGGTCTGGCCAGTGGCCAGCAAGAGCCCAGCCCTGGGCAGCGGGGGCCTGGCCAGCTGTGGCCAGCCCTGGGTGGCAGGGTTCACATGGCTCAGCCGATGGATGCTTCAGGAGGACCGCAGCCCAACCATTGGCTACTACCCTGGGCCAGGCTGGGATGGCAGGGGTCATGCTGCTCCACAGCTCTGTCAGGGCTGGTCTTTCTGGAGTATAACTGTCCCTGCTATCACAGTGGTCCCTTTCTATCTGATGAGAAACATCTGGGTTCCATGAACACTCTATTGTCTTGGCACAGTCAAACCCTGACCTTGCTTTAAGTTATATAAGAGGAAGCTGCATGCCAAATTTGGTGGTTCTAGATGTTACCATTTAGGAGGAAATCTTGAACAGACTCACACACAGACAGACACACACACTCTCAGATATATTCAGAAATCACTTAGTTAATTATTGAAATGCTTTCATTTTGTAGGTGAAACATGGTAGCTGTTTAACAGCATGCAGCTACACTGCAAAGACACAGCCACATTACTATGTCCTGACGGTGCTGCTGTGAGCTGAGCTGCTCTAGTATTCTTTTCCCAGTCAATTATAGGACAATTTGTCTTTCTGGGAAGAGATGGAATTAGGGGAAGGCACTGGAGGATCATCAACACTTACGTGATTTGGCCTGCATCCTCACTGCAAAGGTACATGGATTACAGCCTGAATGAAAGCAGTACCCAACATCTAGCCTATACCCCCAGATGAATCGACCGGCTCTGGTTTAAAGTACTTGGGTGAGATTGCTTTATATGTCATCAGATATTTAAATCCCGGGCTTGATTTGCAATTCCGGTCGCCCTCATTAGCCTCCCTAGATCGATCTAGGGGGCTAGTGTAGACGTACCCCAAGATAATTGCAGAGACACATCCCAAAAGACATACATTTTTACAGGTGAGTGCCAACTGACACCTTGCTAGAGCACTGATTCAGTGCAGACTCAGAGGGGAAAAAGTGACAGCTTTACTGAGTCACCTTTAGACCATGTTCTAAAAGACTGAAGGAAACAGGAGCGAAGAAATTTAGTCTTCTAATCCACAGAACAGGATTAGCAAACTGCCCCATAATGCTGTCCCTGTGCCACAAACCTGAATTCAAGGGACCATCTCAGAACTGTATTTAATAACAGGCTGTAAGGGACTGAAGCCAGGTCAACATTAGAGTTAGGTCAGCCTACGGCAGCTTACGTTTATCTAACTCTAAGGACTCGTCTACACTATGGGGAAGACAGACGCTGCCATGATTGATCTTCCAGGGTTCAATCAAACTCAGAGGGCACCCCGATCAGCACCGATACTCCTGCTCCTCACAAGGAGTAAGGGAAGCAGATGGGTGCATTTGCTCCTGACAACCTCCTGCTGTGTGGATAGCGATTTAAGATACATCAACAGTTGCGTATCTTAGGTCAGCTTGTCCCTCTAGGGTAGATCAGGCCTAAGCATCTACACTACAACATTGCTCCCACCAGCGTAAGTAGCCCACTACACCAACCTAATAACTTCACCTCTGCAAGAGGCGTAATGCTTAGGTCAAGGTTGTTAAGTTAATGAAGTATCAGTGTAGACACTGCATTGACTGTTTCAGATGTCAGTCCCTGGTGGCTGACAGCCTGAAGCCCAGCTACCTGCTGAGGACATGCACCACCAACAGGAGGACTGTAGTGTGCACACACAAAAAACCTGATATAATTACTGTGGTGGCTGCATGTCGACGTAACTTAAGTAGACTTAATTTTGTAGTGTAGACTTCCCCTGATACTATGAAGACTTACACAGATTAAGGATGTTAAGATGTGAGTAATTAGCTAATCGTGTAGTCAATACAATTTGTATCGACTACACAATTAGTCGATAAGGGAAAGCGCACAGTCCTGGCTTGCCCAGGTTCAGGAGCTACCCCCACTGCGGCTCTGCAGTTTAAATGTAGTAAGAACTGGGTGTGCAGGCTGGGGCTGTCCGTAGTGGCCCGGGCTGGCTTTGAATACAGGCTGCTTCAGCAGCAGACTCTGTCTGCAGGGATCCCAGCTCCCTGCCGGGACCCTATGCAGACATGGGTTGCTCCGCATGATACGGAGCAGCCTCTGCTTGTAGTGAGCCTTGGCCCAACGTGGGCAGAGGCTGCTACTAGGCAGACTCCCCTGCCATCCTCCTTGTGCTGCTGCCTCACTCACTTGTGCTGAAGTGAGGAAATGCGAATAGTCGAGTAATCAACTTGACTACCCGATAAGCCTAGTTTATCGGGTAGTCGATTACTTGCTTACATCCCTAATGCAGATTAGTATCACTAGCCATGTGAATGGTTCTAAATTTGTATCCAGGAGATTACTCACATACAAGTCATTGTAGGAGTGGACCCCAAAACAGTAATTCAATATTGTTGTATGGAACCTCAGAAATATAATGCTGACAGGTTTTCACAAGTTCATCAAGTCCAGCACTCTGCATTGAAGCAGAACCAAGCAAACTTAAACCATCCCTGACAGGTGCTTGTCCAATCTAGTCTTAAAATTACCAATGACAGGGACACCACAACCTCCCTTTGAACCCTACTCCACAGCTTAGCCACCTTTCTAGTTAAAAAGTTTTGTCACCTGAAAAAACCCCACCATGCTTCATTTTTACTAGCATATTAAAGTAATTTTACCAATTTTTTCAGGTTTCTTTTGTTAGGACACAGTAATCCAGCTATCTTAAATACAGACTAATCATTGTATGGTTAGCTAAGTAATGTGTGATACAGAAGTGAAAGAAAAAGGGATAATTTTTAAAAACTCAAAATACTTTTGCATTCTCACTTCTTAAAAATCTATTGATATTAATTGTGTGCTTATTGAAAGCACTGCACAAAAACAATAACTTAAAAAACAAAGAAAAACCAACCAATTTAGATATAAGTAGCCCAGTGTCTGTAAGTCTGTAACGCTGACATACATGGCCACACCCTGCCCTTCCCTCTGTGGTGGCGCCTCGCCGAGTCGTGGCTCGGCTGGGGGCCGCGCCAGCAGCGGGTCAGTTGCGCTCACAGTTGGCGGCAGTCGCTTGGGTCCGCCTCCCTGGCGCAAACCCCAACGGCCCACTGCCCCGCCGCTCGCGCTTGCCGCCTGAGCGCCAGATGAGCGCCTCAGCTGAGCCCCAGTGGGAGGGGGGACGGGCGCTGACGACACGGTCGGGGCGGGGCCGTGGCACCGCCGCCTTGGCGCTGAGTGCTGCGCTGAGCGCCGCCTCAGCCGGGGAGAGGGGAAGGGGGCGGACGTGACGACAGCCCCGCCCCGGCCATGTACGCACCACCCCACCTCCTCGCGCAGCCCGGCTGAACGTGCAACACTCAGCGGAGCGCCACGGCAGGAGGGGAAGGGGAAGGGAAGGGAAGGGAGAGACGGAGGGGAGAGAGAGGCAGGAGGAGGAGAAGAGAAAGGGAGAGTGAGAGGCAGGAGGGGGAGTAGAGAAAGAAAGAGACAGAGAGAGAGGCAGGAGGTGGAGGAGAGCTGAGAGAGAGAGGGGGGGAGGCAGTAGGAGGAGAGAGAGAGAGAGAGGGAGTGAGAGACCAGAGGCTCAGGAGAGAAGACGGGCTAATTGGCTAGTTTAGATATAAGGCCAGAATACATCAATGTGACTAATGAAAAATGAACACTTCAGTGTGGTTTTTCATAAACTAGATTCAATGCTGTAAACATACTGAACTATTTTCTGAAGAAGTGTGTAGTAGAGCTCATTGGATTAATTAAATACTATAAATCTACAATCTCCTAACAGATTTTATAATGTTACAACACAGATGATATCTTTTTAATCCTAATGGATGTCTAATAAAGTATTAATTTCTAAAATTGAGACCTTAAGGTTAAAAATAGGCCCAGTCATTGTTTCTGTCTTGCTAGTAGGAAGTTATCAGAACTGCTGTATAAATCTCTCTTCATAATCCATGGGAAATTTTCTGATTTTATATTTTCCTTCAGGCTAAGTAGCAATTAGTCTGCATCCAAATCTCACATGGAAAATAAAAGACACTCATTGCTTAAAAAAAAATTAAAACTTGACAGATTTACAAAACAAAAATGGCTTTTGCAATTTTAGTTTTATTTGAACAATGCTGAATTGATTCTGCTGCATATTTGTGGTATGCATATGTTTAACTCAAGTTATTTTTATTGAGCAATCAAGATATTTGGTAGTCACAAGTAAAGAAAGCAAAATATTCACAGGACATAATCACCACAGTGATCTTTCAACTGTTGTTTTGACTATAAATATGTGAATTAGAGAAGCACAAAATCTAAGCGCAACAGATCTCTGATCACAACACTTTTGGAAAACTCAGCGATATTTTGCAGTTCAGCCCTGTTTCTAATAAGAATGAGACAAGGGGTGAAGCAAACTCTTGTATTGAACCAATTTCTGTTTGTGTAAGAGTGAAAGCGTGTTTCTTTCACTGAGCTCTTCCTTCAGGTCTAAGAAAGATACTGTGTGCGCATTGCAATTATACTCCTGTGGCTGGCCTATACTACTTGACTCTCGTTCTTGGCCTAACGTGTTATTTAATTATCGTGTAGCTGTTCAGGGATGTTCCCAGGACTCTCCCACCTCACAGTCCTAGACCCAGGCTGCAGCCTGAGCCTGAAACTATACCACAATTAAACCACACCTCAGCCTGAGCTAGTGGCTAGGGATGTTAGATAGCAGGTATCTGAATAGTCGAAAATGAAATCTTTGCAGTTACATGACTATTAGATAGTTCCTGGGAGCGGGGCCAGCAGCCAGTGCACTCCCAGCCCCACTCCCAGGGAGCCCCTTGTGCTGCTGCCTCAGGTGGAGCCAGTCCGCAAGGGGAGCCAATTTAAAAACCAGCTCCCCCCACAGACTGGCTGCCTGCCGCCCTGCACTGCTACCTCTGATACAGAGGCAGCAGCACAGTGTGGCAGCAGCCCCTGTCTGTGGAGTGTCTGAGCTCCCCATGGACAGAGGCTGCTCTGGGAGATGCGGATTAGCTTCTGTTCATGGGGAGCTCAGTCCCCTCATGCACAGGGGTTGCTACCTTGAAGCAGTCTCTGCCCGCAGCACAAGGCAGCAGCACAGTGGGAGGAGGCAGGAAGCGGCACTGCGGACCCAGTGCTAGGGGAACCATGGTAGGGGGAACTGGCTTTTAAGCCAGCTTCCCCCAGCACTGGCTCCTGCTGCTCCACCCCCACCACTTGCTGCCTCTGATACAGTGGCAATTTTTAAGAGTGGGTTAGACAAACACCTGTCAGGGATGGTCTAGATCAGAGGTTCTCAAACTAGGAGGCATGGAATGCATTGTGGGTATGAGATGCTTTCCCCACAGCAATGAACAACTAGCAAAGCTGATTCCTCCAGACAGATCAGCTCCAGAGACGTCACAGTGCATTTTAACAGATTTCTGTTAAGCCTGCATGGCATTATACAAACTTGTTGCCGTCTGTATGTTAATTAGTTCTCTATGATGCAGTGTAAGGAGCATGGACCACAATCAAGCTTTTGCTTTTCTTCTTATTACAATGGATCACTGTCACAGTTGTACAACAGAAACTCCTCAAGTGAAAAACAAAGACACTGATACAGATTTGAATGAAGCACTACCACTGCATATATCAATATATGTACCTGTATAGTGGGGGAGGGGTGTGTGTGGAATGATAAATTCTGGATCTTCAAAATTATTCTTCACGTGGCCGGCTCACCTGTCCCTTGTAATGCAAAGCGGCAGTAGGGGGATTATGCAGGCTGACCCATCACCCGCAGGAGCAGGGACTGAGCCGGCATTTTTGTGTGCCGGCTCACCTGTCCCTTGTAATGCAGAGCAGTAGCAGGGGAGATTATGCTGGGATCCAGCACAAGCCAGACTGAGCACTGTAATGGCAATCCTTATCGACTAATCGAGTAGTCAATAAAAAAAAATATATCTATCGACTACTCGAATAGGAAAGTAACCACATTTTAACATCCTTAGTTTCCAGTCAACTCTTATAAAGCCTTCCCCGATAGGGCATGATTGGTCAGATACAGTATTTATGTTCCTGAAGGGCCATTCCTAGGGACATGTGAGGCCCGAGGCAACCCCTCCTCTGCCCCCCGCAAGCCTTACCCCCAGCCCACCTCTTCCTACCCCTGCTTCACCCATGTCCTGCCTCTTCCTATTCCAGCTTCTCCCACCCCTATTGTACCTTCCTGGGGGGAATTACCAGGGGACCTGAAACAGGGTGGCAGCAGGGGCTGGTCCCTCCCCACACTCACAGTGCCCTCAAAGAGAGACTCTGATAGTTAGAAGGGGTATGTGGCAGTAGGTGCTGTAGATGTTCTACAAAGTGGGCCAAAGGGAAAGGCAGCTAAGTACATGCAGCATATTTTCATATGGACAGAATATTTTAATGTGAACTCTTTAGTTTAACGCTAAAAACCCCCCAATTTTCAATAAATATAGCAAGAACACATGATACTGTAAAAACTGATACAGCTTGCTTCTGAACAGAGGGAGATTTCAACAGAGTACTGCCTTTATGGGAAACAGAACCTAAATTCTATTTATATTTTCTGTATTACCCAGGAGAAGCAAATAAAATACTTGAGGATAATTATTCACTGGGGCAATTTACCAGGTTTGTGGTAGACTTTCCATCACTTACAGTTTTTTTAATCAAGTTCAGGCATTTTTCTAAAAAATACATTCTAGGAATTATTTGGGGGGAATTATAGGAGACCAGACTAGATGATCACAATGGTCCCTCCTAGCCCTGCAATCTATGAGAAAAACATACTTAGTACTTATGAAGTTATCAACCTATTTAATAGGGATGTGTTAGTGTATTCATTTAAATGGTTAACTGATAAGCCTATGGCTCATCGATTAACCTTTATGCTTACATGCAAGGCCACTCCTCCCCTCCGCTGCTGCCTCTGATACAGAGGAGAGGAAGAGAGAGAGCCTGCAGGCAGGAGCCAGTGCTCCCGGGGACGCTCCCTGTACGCACCAGCTCCCGTGGAGCCGCCTCCCCACTGCATGTAAACGTGTAACTACTGACATTTTCAGCAGTTACATGTTTACAAAAGACACATTTAAACATCCCTACTATTATTCTAATTCAAACATGAAAAGTAATCAGAATAATTTGTTCACTGGCTCCTGGATGACTAAGAGGAAACAAAGAATATAACAAAGGTAGATCCATCCAAATTTTCAGTACCATAACTCAGGAATACAATATACCATAAGATATGTAGCTTATTAAATAACAATGAAAAAGGTGAAAGTCACCTCTACACGAAAGATCTTGAGATCAACGCCATACAATTTCATCTCCTCTGGAAAACACTGAAAAGCATTCAAGTAAGGAATGTGACCATCTAGAACAAACCTAAATTAAAAAAAAAAAAAAAAAAGAGTTTATGTCAAATTAACATTTAGTTTAAACTATCAGGAACTGGATTAAAGTCTTAATTTCAAAAAGTAAAAATAGTATCAGAATTGAAATGCCCAAATAATGTCAGCTAAACCATGTCCTTCAAAATGCTGCCTTAATCCCAAAAAGCTGCTTGTTCTTTAACATGAGACCTAGAATATTAAAATTCAAGCTCAAATGTGACACAGATAAAGTTAGGGCACTTAGTTTACTCTAAATAAGTTTTTTTTCCCTTCCAGGTTTCCCTGCACATTCTAGAGTCAAATCTTGCAAATAGGCAGAATATTTTAATTGACATAATTAGCGAGGTGGTATGTAAGTCAGCAGGACAGCATCCCACCAACATAATAGTGTTCACACCAGCGCTTCCATCAGAGTAATTTAGGTCAGTCAGGTGGGTGGTTTTTCACACTCTGAGCAACATAAGTTTTACTGACAAAAGCGCTAGCTAGTCCTATTCTCTCTGGAGAGGAGTTTGAATTATATCATATATATACCTATATATCTGGGCAGTTACCTTAATTCAATAAGCAAGCACAAAAACAGCAAAGAGCACTGGCTTAAAAAAAAATGAAAGATGTCACTGTTGTAACAGAAAATGCATTGTTGGTTTTAGAAAAGGGCACCAGGAACTTGGATAGCTCAATACTGAGATGACATATTCCTAAAAAGTCAATACCAGTTTGCAAAATTACACTGAACAATCATGTAGTACACCTCTTTGTAGGCCCTGGCAGACTGTCAAGGAAGAAAAAAACACCACATACTGAAAAGCAGAGACAGAATATCTCTTCCTTCTTTTCACTTTTGTAAGTGAAAACAAAGCTAGAGAAATTACTTGATAGGCATTCCTTAAATCTTCTTAAATCATAGAAGAGAAGCTACTTGCTATATATTACTTGATATCTATCAAAATTCCATTTAAGAACTACCGTAAGTAAACATCAATCTCTATGACTGCTCTATGACTATTTCTTTGAGATCTGGAATTTAAATTCAAAAGTTTAGTGGTATAAGTTTATGCTGAATGATTCTAGAAATACTAGAGTCAAAGTGATTTTTTAAAATAAAGATGCATTAAATAAAGAATATATCCCTCTAAATTAGAATGATCACAACATTTGTAACAATTACAACATGATTTTAGAAAGTTATCTTGCGTAGTACTTTTTATTCTGAAATTCTGTGCTCTATTACATCAGTTTGACAACAATGAATCACAAATAAGGAATTAAAAATATAACTGAAATATCCTGTCTCCAATAGGAAAACTATGCATTATTCTGATCCCAATCAATGTGGACAATAAAATCTCCACCCTCCAGAACTGTGTTAAGACAACTTCACTCTACAGGTTGAGTCTACATTTGCTTAAGGCAAGATATATTTTGATGCAGTTTAAACAAGGTACTCACTAAATGTGGTTCTGAACAGATCAAATTTTGTTACAACCATTTTTAAAGAATTCTCATAGCCCTGGGATAAATGTGCCCATTAAAAGTTGGACACTTATCACTCACAGCAGCTAACCCAAGTGCCATGTTCTCCCATGTAAATACAGAGAATTACAAATATTATAATGAAGCTAAACACTGTGTGAGAAAACATCCAATTTTTGTATGACCCCCCAACTCCAAAAGCCCCAGGCTCGAATACATTTTTAAAGCAATTTTAACATCTTTTGTCTCATCCACGCTTATTTTACGAGGTGTTGCTTGTATCTAATTTAAAATAAGCTGTATTTAAACAAAGTTTCAAACATGTTCCTATTGCAAAAAACAGATGGGGCATATAGTCTGTCTTTTTAAATAGGATGATCCAAGGTAGATAAGTCCTAGGTCTTGTGTATGATATGAAAAATAATATGCCAAGGCCACAACAGAAGTGCCACAAACTTGTTAAAATTTTGGTCTTGCTAGACTCACTAGATTGAACCTATTTTGGACTGCATTACTATATTCTTTCAAAGCCACATGAAGTCTACCATGTTAAAACTGTAGTCTTATATGTTGAAAAGGAACATAAAAAATAACCATCATATTGAATGTTAGCACACAAAAATATTGCTATTGAAACATATGTAGGAACATTTTAAAATGTTATTTTTAACTAATAAGATGAGTTAATTGCAAGGTTATGTACTGAATACTCCAAATAGTAGTCATAAGAATTTTTGGGTGCTGTAATATGAATTCCTTAGAAACTGGCTGGATGCCTTGAGGTGGTGCCCAAGCATATATGACAGGGGAGGAACAGTACTCTGCTATTACCACTTTGGGGGGAAAACAAAACAAAAAAAAGTGGGACACTTAGCATGACTAGTATTGTTTTAAATATTCATAAACTATATGTAAAGAACTAAAATGCAAGTCTGAATATTAACACAATTTAGTGGGCATGTTTTACTTCTCAATTTGATATGTCATTGAGTCTATACCTCCATTTTATTGCACACAAAAATGTGTTAAAACAAAGCATTTAAGTCAAGCAGATGGAAGCCATATTTATTATTGGTACTGAGGCTGATATTTTGGCAGTAGCATAAGCCTGGATCTTTAGAGCATTCATTCATAGAGTCCGTCAAATCCACAGATATCCAACTTAAATCTATAGTATCCACATGTGACCATAAAAATGGCCATACTGGGTCAGACCAAAGGTCCATCTAGCCCAGTATCCTATCTTCCAACAGTGGCCAATGCCAGATGCCCCAGAGGGAGTGAATAGAACAGGGCATCATCAAGTGATCCCTCTCCTGTCACTCATTCCCAGCCTCTGACATAGGCTAAGGACACCATTACAACCTATCCTGGCTCATAGCCATTGATGAACCTAACCTCCAGGAATTTATCTTGTTCTTTTTTTAACCCTGTTAAAGTCCTGGTCTTCACAACCTCTTCTGGCGAGGAGTTCCACTGGCCGACTGTGCACTGTGTTATGCTTCTTTTTGTTTGTTTTAAACTTGCTATCTATTAATTTCATTTGGTGACCCCTAGTTCTTATGGTGACCCCTAGTTCCATACCAGTCATGATTTTATAGCTCTCTGTCATATCCCCCCATAGTCCCCTCTTTTCTAAGATGAAAAATCCAAGTATTTTTAATCTCTCTTCATATGGAACCCGTTCCAAATCCCTAATCATTTTTGTTCCCGTTTTCTGAACCTTTTCCAATGCCAATGTATCTTTTTTGAGAGGAGGCAACCACATCTGTACGCAGTATTCAAGATGTGGGCATACCATGGATTTATATAGAGGCAGTAAGATGTTCTCTGTCTTATTCTCTATCCCTTTTTCAATGATTCCTAACATTCTGTTTGCTTTTTTGACGGCTGCTGCACACTAGTTTTCAGAGAACTATCCACAATGACTTCAAGATCTCTCTCTCGAGTAGTTATAGGTAAATTAGTCCCCATCATATTGTATGTATAGTTGGGATTATTTTTTCTAATGTGCATTAATTTATATTTATCAACAGGGCTCAACAAATCCGCTTATCTACTCGCCCATGGCGAGTAGATTTCAGCTTGTCACCCCGTTCACCGGCGGTTTGCGCATGCGCAGTGTGGGTCTCGCGCATGCGCAGTACGGGGGCTGGCAAGTGGTTTTTGCCATGGTTTGTCGAGCCGTGTTTATCAATATTAAATTTCATTTGCCATTTTGTTTCCCAATCACTTAGTTTGGTGAAATCTTTTTGAAGTTCTTCATCCATTCATTCCTACCTTTTGTTTCCTGTCTCTAACCGGTTATCAATCCATGCGAGGACCTTCCCTCTTATACCATGACAACTAACTTTAAGTGCCTTTAGTGAGGGACCTTGTCAAAGGCTTTCTGGAAATCCAAGTACACTATATCTACTGGATCTCCCTTGTCCACAAGTTTGTTGACTCCATCAAAGAACTCTAGTAGATTAGTAAAGCATGATTTCCCTTTACAGAAACCATATTGACTTTTCCCCAACAAATTATGTTTATCTGTGAGTCTGATCATTTTATTTTTTATTACCGTTTCAACTAATTTGCCCGGTACTGATGTTAGACTTACTGGTCTGTAACTGCCAGGATCACCTCTAGAGCCCTGGAGATATGGATGCAGATAGCCGCAGCTCATTTTTGCAGATACGGATTGGGATGTAGATATAATTTTTGTATCTATAACACTAAAAATGTGCGGATATCTGTGGGTATCCACATCTGTGGATATGGATGCAGATGTCCCCAGCTCATTTATATGGATGCAGATACAAATTTTGTATCCATGCAGGGCACTATTCATTCAGTTATTAGGATACTAACATTCTCTTGAGGAATTAGGGATGTAAAATCCTGTTTAAATGGTAAACCAATTAAAGGGGGCAAGTGGACTAGTACACCCCCATCCACTCCGCAGGTAGGGGCTGCTCTATCCTAGCCAGAGCAGACCCGGCCTGCGGGGCACCCTGGCTCGCAGCAGACAGAGGCTGCTGTGGCTGGGATGCCAGAGCAGCCCCTGTCTGAGGCAGGCCTCTGCAGGGCTAGAGCAGTCCCTGTCCGTGGCAGACGGGGAGTTTCTTCATCTCCAACTGTTAACCAGTTAAACCTTAACATCCCTAGGAAAAGTATAAATGAGAGAAGTGAAACTGAAATATTTATTTATAACTCAACTAAATGTGACAATAAATTTCATGGGACAAAGAAAAGGCACTTCTCTAACACTAGGACTTTTCTCCCTGACAAATTTCAAACACTTGTTGCAAACAACAGAGTTATTAGAGACTCTCAAAAATGGTTGCAAGAATCTTTGACCATGGAAAATGTAAAGAAACCTGAACATAGGATAACTACCTCCTCTAGCTATAATTCAACTAGTTAATAAGCAAGCAACCCAAATTTTAAAAAATGATTACTTACAACATCAGCAAATATTTCACAGAGACTATTTATACCTTAAAAGATCTGATAACGTCACTGGTTCTCTCAGCCAGAGTAATGCCAAGTAGCAAAATGAAAGCGTCATTGGCATGGACATCTTCAAGTTCCCTTTTTTCCTCTTAAGTAAATATGAGCCACCATCTACCGATCCAGAGCAGACAGATGTGGTTTCTGTTGCTGATAAGAAATACATATAAAGTAACTTTATATGAACACAGATATACAGAGAACAAAAGAAACTGATCATCCAACAAGCTGTGTTTAGTCATTAGCAGCAGTTTCAAATCAAAGCTTTGGTGTTAGTGTTCTAAATGGCTTAACAAAGTATCTCTTAGTGCGACACAGGAAGACAAGCTCTCTCTCTGAGAACCAGTGCCAATGTAGCACCACACAGGATGGATCACTTGACGATTACCTATTCTAGTCATTCCTTCAGAAGCATCTGGTATTGGCCACTGTCAGAAGGCAGAGTACTGGGCTAGATAGATTTTTGGTCTGACCCAGTATGGTGATTATCTAGGGGAAATTCACACTGACACACCAGAAGGACTGTGTGTGTCCCCCAGTATATACAAAAATGTTAAAACTTGAAAGTACTAACCTGATGAGACCCATGTTTAAACCTGGATCTCTAGAAAGGTGCTAGTACTTAACTGTTATACAATACCTCACTAACATTAACTAATCCGCACAACATCCCATGAGGTGGGTATAAGTATTATCCTAATTTTACACATTGTATATCAACAAATAGAGGATAAGTGATTTGTCAAAGCTGAATATGTCAGTTCAGGATTAGAACTCAGAAGTTCCTGACTCTCAGAAGATTCCACAGAACAGAGGATTACATTTTTCCCCTCAGGCTAATGAGGTTTTTAAATCTCAGTATAACCAGGGCTTTCCCAAGAGAACTAATGCAACTTGTAAAAATATAAAGACTCAACTTAGACTATTTAAAATTCTCCATGCATGAAAAATTTGTATTTCTGTGAATAAATAAGTGTAGTTCCATACAAAACAGAAATGTAGCAGCTAGGACACAGGGGGCAAGGAAGGAGAGAAAAAAAACCCCAACAGATACTACGTAACAGTCAAGATAACAAAAGGAAACCATGGATAAGGAATGCTCCCTTCTTTTCAGTAAGTTTGGAGGCAGCATGGGATATATGGGAAAGTTAATTCTTCTCTTTAAAATGTAAACCTTTTCAGCAGTAAGAATTCTTGAGAACAAATATTCTCTTCTCCTACCTCAGCAGTCAGGACAAGAAAGGGAGAGGTTGTGTCATATCATTATAATAAAAGCACTCTTGTGTAAAATGCTGGCCATGATGATTCTGACCTGGCTTTCAAATTCCAATTGACCAAGTGCTCTCAACCTGCTGTGTGTGACAACAAATATTCAACTCCTGAACCAGCACTCATTTCTGATGGCACCTACACATCTACAAAAGCCAGTAACTGGCATTAAAGACACTACAAAGACATTACAAATAGTTATCAAGAAATCGACTCCCCAGCATATGTCTGGTAAAAATTCGTGAAGTAAACACAAAAGCAATCCTAGAACATCTATTATGTACACGCAAGTCACAGAATAAAAGCATGAATGTCATGTAATCTTGTCAGTCATCAGTTTCACCTTAACTGTGCCTCAAGGAGGCCTCATAGTTGAAACTTCATAGCTAACTTTATATATGGCTTGATTTAAAATAATCCTCTTGTTCTATTTGTAGCTCTTTTGGTGACATAGCAGCTTTACTTTCATTTGTTCCAGGTTATAAAGGGCACATTGCTCAGTCAGCACTAAACCTGACACAACATACAATTAAAAAGGTCACAACAACAACTTAAGAATTTAATAGGCTTCTCAAACAATGGCCAGACTACACCAAATGGAATTTGTTAGCCTACTAGCTTGCTATTTGCTATTATCCACAGATAAACATAGTGATAAAATGTTTATTAATTAGAAAAGCATTTTAAAATGTTACCCAAATCTCCCTCAGCAAGCCATCAATAATTCAATGAAACAGCACAGAAAAATTATTATACATAATATATGAATAACCAATGTGTAGAAAAAAATGCAACACTGCTCATTTGGACCAACTTTCATTATACAAATGACAGCTACTCTTACCATATGATTTTTGACACAGCTAATATAAAATGCACAGGCAATTTTATGTTGCTGAATTCAAGTGTTGACTTTAAAAATGATTTTACTGAAAGGGGTGATCTCTTACAAAATCTGAACTCCATTTTTGTACTCTACAGCGTGAAACAAAGAGACTAGGAATACTCTTGAGGGCATTCTGCACCAAAAAACAGACATTCCACAGATTTTTGTAAATTTTATTTGTCAAATAAATATGGAGGCTCCAGCATGGTACTAGGAAACAAAAATCCCTGTCTCCACAGAGGTAGAAGATCACTGTGCATCTCTCTCCTGGGACACTGACTCAATGGTGAGGCTGCATCCAACCCTAACGTAGCACAAGAACCAGGCCTGCCCCAGAAACACTCCATGATCTTGCCCCTGTGTGCCAGGTGCACCAAGCATGGCCAAGAAGGCTAAGTAAGGCACCATGCAAGTGTGGAATAGCTTAATGCAGGAAGATCCAGGTGTGGGTTGAGAAGGTTCTGTGTGGGACAGTCTGGGTATGAGTAGCTCAGTGGGGAACCTGGGTGCAGGAGAGATTTGGATACACAGAGGTTTGTTTGGGGGTTCTGGATGCAATGGTAATGGGGCTCTGCAGGGAGGTTGGGGTGAAGGTGATTGGGGCTCAGTGGAGGTGTCTGGAGATGTGGGAAGGATAGACCTTGGTGAAGGTCTGAGTTTGGGGGGGATCCAGATGCTGGGAAAAGGGGCTGGGAGCCAGGTGTAGTTGACTGGAGCTTGTAGTGTGGAAATCATCTAAGTGGCTCATTGGGATGGTCCAGGTGCAGAAAAGTGAGAAGAGGAGCTGAGACTCTATAGGAGGGTCTGGATATAAGGGGGTGGAGTGGATAGAGGGGAGCAGCTCCCTGTACAGGGTTCTCTCCCCCAGCAGCTGAGGAGAGAGGGATGCAGGAGGTAAGGTCATTACAAGAACTTCCTGCACTGGAGGGTCTCAACCAGCTCTGGATGCCATGAAAGGAAAGAGGAAGTCTTGTCCTCCCCAGCCCAGCTATGACTAGTAGCTGAGCCCAGCACAGGGTAGAAGGCTCCAGCCAGGTCTTCCCCAGTCATGATCCCTGTCCCACAGTGACCTCTCTGCCAGCTGCTCTGGGACACCTGAAACATACTGCTGAGGGAGTTGTATTATCACTCTTGTAGCTTCACTTTATTTCCCCATTAGAAAGTCACCTTTCTTCAGGAAAACAAATAAATCTGTGGGGGCATAAATTGTATGCATGTGCACTGATGCATACTCCCCCCCTTCCCCAGGTGTAAAGGAAGAATTTGGAAATTACATGCCTTCCTCAAGATCGTGTGTTACTCTAGCCACCGCTATAAAAAGGTAAAAGTTACTGCAGAAAGGAACTTAAATGGAAATAGGAACTAAGGAACTAAGCTTTACAAACAAACAATATTAATGTAAAGCAACTTGTTGGAATATTTATAACACAAAAAAGCTCACTAAAATATTTTGCCCTGCACATTATTTGTAAAGTGACATGTGAATACACAAGATTACAGGATCTTCAGAACAAGGATTTTTGCAATCTAATTAGAGAATGTAGATGTGGAATGGGATAAAACAAAACTAGTGTTACTGAATGGGAAAGCTAAATATCTGTTTTACTGTTTCCATTACTGTTGTTTGGATTTTTCTTTTTATATGTTTGTTATTCTTCACTGAAAAGTGCTCTAGAGTTTATACATTTCAGAAGATCTGCATTTGATGAGAAAATTGGAGAGAAAAATTCAGGAAAAAATTAGGAGATTCCAGGCATACAAGTCTTCATAAAAGGAGACAAAAACGTGAATCGGAGCAAGACAAACATGCCAGCATCACATGAGGCAGGCAAAACAGAAGTGGCACTGAGGAAGCAAAAGGAGATGCAAACAAAGATAATCATGACAATAGGTTATGGAGAAGCTTGAAATTGACATGAAGTTCAAATCTACTTAGACGCTTATATGACCAATATTAGGGATGTTAAAAAAGTGGGGGGAGGGGTTGGAAACATGTAACCGCTGAAATTTTCAGCCTGATACAGAGGCAGCAGGAGGGGTCCTTGAGCATAGCTGTGAGGATTAACCAATGAGCCACATACCCACTATCAGGTATCATGTATTCCTGCCTTCTATCTGGACAGTAGGGATGTGAATGGCTAACCAAGCATGGCACGGCATTTCATGGGCAGAGGCGCACCAGTCTAGCCAAAGCCGCTTCTGTCCGTGGCAGGCCAGACTTGGCCCGAGCAGGCCCTACCTGTGGCAGGAGTCACTCCAGCCCAGCTGCCCCTATTTAATCAGTTAAACATAACAATTTTACATCCCTCCAATTCTGTGCTGTATTTTAGTTAGAAGGATTAGTATACTGGCTACTAAGTGTCTAGTAAAATTTTCATGTCTCTCTATGGCTAGTAGTGATGGTAACTGGAAAAGTGAATTATGGCAGAGATGTTATGGGGGGAGGAGATAGAAGAGAAACTAGAGAGCATAATGTGGGGAAATGGGAAAGATGAAAAAAGCCATAGAAGACAAGACATTCCTTGCCATAGGAAATAAAAAGTTACAGCCAGAAATTGAAAGATGATATAACAGAAGTAAGGTGCAAAACCTACTATATAACACTGCCATAGATCGAACTAGGGTGGTAGTAGGCATTCTGTAAATGAAGCTCGATTTAAATATCCCGGCTTCATTTGCATGTTCTCGGCGGCGCCATTTTTAAATGCTCAGAGTTCGAACTACCTGCCCGCGCCACACGCGCACGGACTAGGTAGTTCGAATTAAAGCTCCTAATTCGAACTACCTAGTCCGTACGCGCGTAGCCGCGGGCAGGTAGTTCAACCACGGGCATTTAAAAATGGCGCCGCATGAACATGCAAATGAAGCCCGGGATATTTAAATTCCGGGCTTCATTTGCAAGTTCGAATGCCTACATTAGCCACCCTACTTCGAACTAGGGTGGCAGTGTAGACATACCCAGAGAGTGTTTGTGTGTTTCTGTCTCTCTATCCATCCATCAGTCCATTTATTCAAGAACTCCTAAATGGTAAGAGCTAGGACCACCAAATTTGGCATCATCATAACTTAAAGCAATGTCATGCTTTGGTTGTGCCAGGACAATGGATATGCATCAAACGGAAAGGGAGGATATGATAGCAGGAACAGTTACACTCACCAATGACCATGGGGAGCAGCCAGCAGGTGGGCCATGCAGCCCCCACCACTCCCAGGTGGGCCGTGCAGCCCCTGCCGCCTCTAAGGAGGTCCTGGTGAGAAATTACTAGCCCCCCTTTCCTCCGAGCCCCCATGTCCCAACCCCTGCCCTGACTCCTGCAGCCCTGCTTCCTGCCTTGAGCCTTAGCATCCCCTGCTCTGAGCCCCTCCTCATACCCCAACCCTGATTCCTGCACCCCTCAAATCCCCAAGTCCCTACCCTGAAGGACCCGAGCAATGTTCAGTAAGTCTTCTATTAAGCTATATTTCTGAACACTTAATAGAGATATTAATGACAAGATTGTCACTGACCACACAAATCACTGACTACACAAAAGTTTATTCCTTGAAACTGCAGTGCTTTGGAAGACATGATCTTAAGGAGTATGTTGGCTCATTTTTCTATCCTGAGTAGCAGGCATCAAGTTAAGTTTAACCCATAATCCATAACCATCACCATTACTCCCCTAAACAAAATCCAACAACCCTCCCTCCAAAAAATATACTGAAAAAAACCAGAACTTTCTTCGGTGATCCTTATGTTTCATGTGTCTGTCTAGCTTTTAATTCCTTGGCAAAGAACCATGACTATTTCTATGACTCGTATAATGCAGAGTACACTGTTGATAAATAAAAGTGAAATCCTCCATCTACATGTTCTACCTATAACACCATATCTTTCCGATTAGAATTAAATGAACAGTCATTTTTAAAAATACATCCTAACAATATAAATAGTGACTTCAAATTATATTTACTCCTACCTGAGGCTTTGCCAATGGAAGAAACATGTCCAAAGCTGCTTTCTGTCTGTAAATCTCCATCGCTTTCAGAGAAGGATGAAAAGCCATGAAGACTTATTCTCTCTGGTTCACTATCCACATCTGTACCAATGTCAGATATCTGTTTTTGTAAATAATTTATAGTTTTATCCCATGATAGTTCTACCACAATAGTTTGACTTACAAAAACTCAATGTTTCAGCAAACATGAGACTGACAGTCTAGGTACACGCTAAAGTAAGTCATATCTAAAATGTTTTTGTTTATACTCATATAAATTCCTACCATCAAAAAAACTCGTCTTTATTTTAATAGTGTGCTTGTCAGAACAAAATACCAATGATCATGTAGCCATCGCAACCTCCCACACTCCCAGGAGGTATCTAATATACTAGAGATATCGGGTAATTGAATAGTTGTGTAACCGCATGAAATCTTATTAGTTAGATGACTATTCGATAGTTCCTGGGGGCAGGGCCAGCAGCCAGTGCACTCCTGGCCCCATTCCCAGGGAGCCCCCTGCCACCTCACGCTGCTGCCTCTGCATTAGAGGCAGCAGCGTGGGATGGCAGGTGGGAGCTGGTCCGCAAGGGAAGCCAGTTTAAAAACCAGCTCCTCTCGCAGGCCAACTGCCTGCTGCCCTGCACTGCTGCCTCGGATGCAGCCACAGCAGCGTGGGGGTGGCAGCAGCCCTTGTCCGTGGGGATTCCAAGCTCCCCACGGACAGATGCAGAGCAGTCTCTGTCCACGGTGCCAATGCTGGGGGGAATCAGCTTTTAAGCTGGCTCATGCTTCCCCTTCCCTTTTCTGCCTCTGATACAGAGGCGACAAGGGGGTGGAGGGAAACGTATGTAGATGACAAGATTAACCGATAAGTGTAGGCATATTGGTTAATCATATAGCCAACTACACATGGACATCCCTACAATATACAGAATTATAAATATTCATGAAATATGCAATTCAAGAGGGGGAAGACTGTTAGACTTGGAATTGACCAGAATATTCTGGAACTAAGTTTTTTAAATTGCTCTGTAACCTATGTAAGATCAGATAAAGCCACTCCTATGGATCACAAACCAAGATTGGCTCTTTAGGGGTATGTCTACAGCACAACCTAAATCTAGGGATTAAACTCAAACTCAAGACTAAGCCCCTTCCATCAACACACAAACTGTGCTAACCCAGAGCTTGGATCCATGGTCTTAGAACCCAACGGGGTGGAAGGCCTGAGCCCAAGTAAAGCCCAGACCCAGAGTTCAAGCCCTACTGCTCTGCAGTATACATGCAGTACCACAGGTCCCATGCTCTGGGAATCTGCCAAATCATCGCTCCAGCTAACTTTCTTTGTCCTCTGGATAGTCAATCTTTCCTCCACTGCCACCCACCCACCCACCCTCACACAAAAAGAGTTAGAGAAACCATTTTGAGAGGACAATAGAAAGTCTGGAATATGGGTAGTTGGACTCAAACCAGGATAATGCAATGTAGACACTGTAGCCCCAGAGTTCAACAATTCCTAATCTGGGGATACAAATGAGCATAGATGCTCGAGCAGTATGTTAAACCCAGGGATTGCTAACTACCACAATAGGGGAGGGTGCCAGAGCCTGGGCTCCACTTTGAGTCTGAATATCTCTACCTCAATTATGCAGTTCCATAGCCCAAGCCCAAGCGAGCAGACACCAGCCAGTCTCAGGTATTGTATTGAAGCAGAGACATACCCATAACATACATGCTTCTATGCCATTATTTGTACATTATTTCAATGTCAACACAGCTCTAGAAATATAGTGGCATATACTTGTACTCCATCTGCTGGCTGGCTATGCAATAGCAAAGCAAGATGTTAAAAAGGAACAGATTTCCATCAGCACAACAAATATTTTCTTAAAATGGCAAAATATATTTAAAAGACCATCCTCATTAAAATGAGGTAGTATGTATGCATGCCTTGAAAAACAAAAACATTTTAAAAGATCAATGCAAAACCATTTGCTTATCAGCTATGAACTTCACTTAGTTATACTACCAAGGCATTATCTGTAACTGGCATGCTGCAATATGCTTGTTTGCTCTTCTGAAGGTAACATCTCCAAAAATTGCATAGAATTTCATCCTGATAAGGCAAAAAAACAAAAAGAAAACAAAAAAAAACAGAAAAAGAAAAGAAAGATTACTCTATCTTATAAAATCATATCTGAAAACAACAAATTGTGATGTTGCAATTCAAGAATCTTGAAAAATGTTCTTTGCTTATTTTCGTGAAAACCCTGATTATAAAATTATAAATTACTTTTCCTATTCCTGACACAGATTCTCTTCCTCTGTCCCTCATCTACTGGCTCATTTACTGTCATTTTTAAAGATAAAATAATTCTATCTACCTTAAAATAATTACTGAAGTATAAATCATAAGGACAATGTACTAATACAAAACCTTCTGGTCAGGTCAACATACCTTCATCTGTGGAGACACTCCTAAAGCTTGCAGAGCTTCTGCTTGCTTCTTGAGTATGCACTGAAAACCTTCACAAACATACCACTCCCAGCCTTTATCTAAAGAGCAATAAAAATTTGTGTTTGTTGTTCCAGTTTTACATATCTGCACTTGAATATATTAATTTCTTGTGCAGGGACTAAGGACTTGTTTGAAATTAAGAAAATCCCAAATGTTGGCGCCCAAGGCCAAACACATATTAAATGATTAAAACACTTCAATAAATTGGTGAAGTTCAGAATATTAAATTAAGAAAAACGCAAAAACATTCAAACTACATCAAGTTATCCCATACATTTTTCAAGAACCAAAACAGTTGTAGCAAAGTAAGAGCTATCATGCATGGTTTTCATAATGTGTGTTATGATTGTTAAGTGACCTAAAATTTAAAATAATACACAAGATACCAGTCATGAATTTAAAAACAGGTGTGCTTATTTCTCTCCCTTTTCCAGCACAGAAAACTAGAACCCAGTCCAGTAGTGAATGGGGGAGCAAACAGTATTAATACTTTATGTTTTCTGCACAATTGTCTCCCATGTTATCTCTTTTGTACATCCTGCAGAGTTTTCTCCCTTCGTTATCTCCTGAATTCAAATCTTACACATTTTCGTTGCTACTTTACTTTTTTCTTTATTCATTCCTCTTATATTGGGTTTTATTCTTAATTTTCTTTGTGTTAATCCACTCTCCCATTCCCTCTATGCCAGTCACCATGTTTCTTTCACTTTTGTGCTATGTAAATGCCCTTTTTTGCTAGATAGCCAAGTATCTGCATCAATTTCCTCTTCCCTCTTTATCATCTACTTCATCTGCAAATACTTCTCCTTTCCAAGAACATCCCTTCTCCTTGATCCACACTTGGCCTTGTCTAAACAGAATTTTTATCCTGCTTTAACTATGCCAGCATTATACCAGAAGTGTACCAACCATCATGGTCTCAAGGTGCTTATAGTCATATGGCTTACTTCTGTAAATGTAGGAGAATAAACTGTATCATTGTAAGGCAACTTAATGATGGTATAACTGCACCCACATCAGAGGCTATTAGGATGCGAATGGATAATCAATGCCCAGGAGCTGCCCACTGCCTGCCACGGGCCTATACCAGCGCTAGGGCTGGGAGATGACAGCCAGCCCTGCACAGGGCTGGAAGTGGGAGCCCTGTGGGTTGGGTGTTGCTCCAACCAGGCTGGAGCGGTCTCCTGCCCAGGATCCCACTTAGTCAGTTAACCTAATATTTAACTGCTTTATCAGGATTTTACATGATAAGAATTTGGTAAGTGGTTAAGGACCACATACGCCCATGATATTAATGGAGGAGGTGTCTGGTCTGGGATGGAGGTTGAGTGCAAAAGAGCACTCAGAGTAGTGACTGGCGTGCAGGACCCAGTGTGGAGTGAGGGAGGGAGCTTGGGAGGAGAAGGGGATACAGGGTCCTGGATGGGGTATTGGTGCAGGAGAGGATTCTGACCTGGAAGAGGGATGTAGGAGGGGCTGCAGAATCTAGGAGAGAGTTGTGACTTGAGATATGGATGCAGTAGGGGGTGCAAGCAACTCTGCTGTAACCTAAGGCAAGGGAATGGGGGGCAGGGTCTGGGAGGGGGTATAGATGCAGGAGTAGGAGTGCAGAGAGTTTGGGTTGTGACCTGAAGCAGGGATGCAGAGGGTTGGGGGGAGGAAAGGTGTGGGTTGTCAGGTGTATGCTCTGGCTAAGAGGCGCTTATCTTAGGTAGATCCTGGCCAACGGCCCAGTGGGACCCTCAGGCTGGCTCCCTGCCTGCTGCACCACTGCACGTCACTCAAAGTGACCAGCCTCTGGGGCCATGTGCATCTCTGTGCACCCGGGGAAGGAAGGAGGAGGGCTTTTTGTACACTGCCTTCACGCACCTAGTCAGCTCCCATTGGCTAGTTTTCCTAAGGCTGTGTTGGGAGCAGGGACAGGTTGAAAAACCCCTGACAGGGGTGCATAGTATAAAGTGATACACATGTTCCCCTACAGCTGGCCGCTTTGAGCAACAAGCACAGGCACTCAGGATGTAAAATCCCATTTAATCATTTAACCATAACATTTAACTGGTTAACTGCTTAAACATGGGCAGACGGGGAGGGGCGTGGAACGCTGGGATGGAGCACCCTCACTGTGCTGCTGATCCAGCCCATAGGACGTATTGTGCCTGCCCCTGGACCACAGAACTGTGAACAACCATGACAGCATGACTTATAGATACTATTACTATTCCTACATTTCCTGTTGAAATAAAACCACATATAAACCCATATAAGAATGTATAAACACAAAATTGGACCTGTTTAACGTTACACCTCTAGTTAAACCAATGCAATTTGTGTCAAGAACAGGCCCAGCAAAAACTAAAGGATCATCTTCAGCTCAATTCTGTTTGTATGATCCTGTAGAAAAATCCATTTGCTCACTCTAGCCAAAATGTTAAGTGATACCAGAAAATTACTATAATTACACAGAACTTGAAAAACTCTATTGTTCTATATGTATAACATATAGACAAAATGTAAACATACCAATTTTTTTTCTCTTTCTAAGTCCTTTGGAGATGGACTGGATCTTTGTGTTAGGAACAACATCAGAAGAAGTTAAAACCTCTGTAGTCCTCTGCAAGATAATTGATAAAAGCATAATGTTAACAAAAAAAAGCAATGTCTACTTGCATGTACTGCCTCTGCTGTACAGTAATTCCTCATTTAACATGTGCCCACTTAACACGTTTTCACGACAGCACGATTTTTTTTTTAGGGAACGTTTTTTGAATTACACGACCGTCCCCGGAATAACACGATTTCCTCAGCCGGCCCGTTGCCAGCGGCTGCGCGGGGCTTCCCCCGCCTCCGTTCAAAGCGGTGGAGGATTCGCCACTCGTCGCGCTGTTCCCCTCTGACTCCCCCTCGCCGGACGCCTTGCCCCCTCACTTCCGCTCCCGCTTGCACTCCGGCAGCTGGGTTTCCCCAGCCAGCCCAACGCCGGTGGCTGCGCGGGGCTTCCCCCGCCTCCCTGCAAAGCAGTGGAGGATTTCAATGGGAAAATTGACCCCGCATAACACATTTTCACTTAACGCGATCATTTTCTGAAACATATCTATAGTGTTAAATGAGGAATTACTGTATAACTTAATTCAGTGTTTCCCAAACGGGGTTCCGCGGAACCCCGGGATTCCACGAAGTGAAAATAAGGGTTCCGCGAGAAAATTCCATTACAATAAAATTTTATGATTTTTAAAAAATAATTAATATTTAAGCATTTATTAATTTTATTGAAAACAATTTTCATTTGTATTTGCCATGATAAGTGTCCCCTGTGTAATGCCAGCTTAGCCAAAGAGTGGGCACAATGATGTCACTACTCAGCGCTACGCGCGCAGTCAATCAGTGGTGCAATCGCTTGTTATTTTTTGTACACATTAAATGTGATTTTTGTTTTTAAATATGTGCAATTAAACTAAATGTTGATCTCATGACCTTCTTTAGCATTTGTTTATTATTATCCTTATTTATTTGTGGTCTACTTTTTCAGCTCCATATATAAGACTGTTATTAGAGGTTCCACAAAATTATTTCGAGTTTAAAAGGGTTCCGTGGCTAAATAAAATTGAGAAACACTGACTTAATTGGATAACTGCTACTCATTACACCTAACTGAGGGCTCATCTAGACTACGCGGAACGGTCAAAAGAAGATATGCAAATTCCGCAGGAGCTTTCGAAAGTGAAAATAATTAAGACACGGCTCTTTTGGAGAACCGCCCCCTTCATCGAAAAGCCGCTCTTCCTCAAAAAAGGAGGTTTACGTGGCTTTTCGACAAAGGGGGTGGTTCGCCAAAAAAGCTGTGTCTTAATTACTTTCACTTTCAAAAGCTCTGCTTTCGAAACTGCAATCGGAAGAAGATATGCAAATTCCCACAGAATTTGCATATCTTCTTTCGACTGTTTCCTGTAGTCTAGATGAGCCCTGAGAGAAAAGACTCAAAAATTGAGAACCTTAATTTTAATGATATGCAAGCAGGAACATCTGGATGATGCAGTGAAAAAAATTGAACAGGCTTCACCATTAGAAAATATTGGAAATCAAGGTGCCAAATATTTTGTAAGATAAATATTTAAATGTAAGTATACATTGACAAAGAGAGAGAGACAGAAGATCCATGCACTAAAATCAAGATCCTGAAGTAACATGAAGAATGCTTGATTTTTTTTAAAAGTGTTTATATAAAAATTATCTGCACGCACATTATCCGATATAAGCTTCAACAAAAAACTGACATTTTCCATTACCTTTTTAGATCACCAAAATGTATATGTATTAAAGTTAAAAGTGGACACTTCACCAAAGTTTAAAATTGTGAATAAAAAATAAAAATGTATGTTTAACAAACTATAGTAGTACCACTGAACAAAAACATTTATGTTTGGATTTAAACTTGGCAACCTTGCAGTATCACAAGGGTAACAAGGGTAAAACTGACTAGCCCAGGGGTGGGCAATAATTTTTGGCAGTGGGCCACTCCAAGACTTTGGAAAGTGGTCATGGGCCGCATTTTTCTGTGGCGGGGGTGCAGGGTCTAGGATGGAGGTTGGGCACAGAAGGGTGCATGGGATAAGGAACTGGGGTGCAGGAGATGGTGTGAGGTCTGAGAGGAAGTTAGGGCAAAGGAGGGGGTTGTGACCTGGGTCGGAGGTGTAGGATCAGGGAAGGGGTATGGGTGCAGGAGAGGATTCTGGCCTGGGGGAGGGGTGTGGAAGGGGGTACAGGGTCTGGGAAGGACTTGTGACCAGAGGCAGAGTGGTGCAGAGGGTGTAAATGGTGACCTGGGGGAAGGGGCTGGAGTGCCAGAGATAGGCTCTGGCTGGGTGGCACTTACCTAAGCCCGCAGCATCCCCTAGGCAGGCTGGGCTCCCTGCTTGCTGCTCCCTGCTTGAAACTTCAGGCTCCTCCCTCCATATGGCTCTCAGCTCTGGGAGGGGAAAGAGCTGCTCCCATCATCCAGGCCAATCTCTCAGCTCCTATTGGCTGGTTGTTTCCAGCCAATAGGAGCTGAGGATTGGGCTGGGGGCGAGGTGATTGCACGAAGCTTACCCCTCCCTGCAAGCAGAGAGCCGCAGGGATTGCGCTTTCAACCGCACAGCTACGTGTTTGAGGGTCCCAGCAGGGTGGTCCGTGGACTGGATCTGGTGGCTTGGCAGGCCGGATCCAGCCCCGAGCCATATTCTACCCAGTCCTGGACTAGCCTGTTTTCATTCTTCAAAACAAAAGAAATGCAAGAATAAATGAAAAAACACTTTCTATATATTAAAAAAAAGTTTTTCCTGCAGGATAACAGAGTGACATCATCATGTCACTCTGCATCCCGCCTGCCTCCTCCCTTCCCCAGCTCAAGCCTGACCTCACTGCTTCCCCTCGCCACTTGGAACTGCTATTTTAAACCAAGCCCCTATTGCCCTTCCTCCACCCCCACCCCACAGGGCTTTCAATGCCAAGAAACGTGGCACAGTAATGGCAAACCCCACATCGCAGCCCAGAGGCTGGGGGGAGGAGGGTGCAGAGCTCGGGACAGCAGCCTGGGGACAGGCACTAGGAGTGGGGCTCCCAGCTGGGTTTATTTGCCAGCAGCAGGCTCTTGGGGTCTCCCCCATGGCCAGGCTCTTGGGAGCTGGAGCACGATGCCCAATTGCCCAGAGTCCAGCTGCCCCCATAGAGACCCACCCCTTCCTCAGCAGCTGCACTTACCATGGCTGCCAGAGCACCCCCAAGCCACCCGGGAGAACCGCCACACAGACCTGTCTGCTCCTTCCCTTCCATTCCCGGTGGGCGGCTAGGAGCCCTGGGCTCTGCAGGCAGGGCTGGGGCAGTGAGCAGCACAGGCGGGACTGCACGGGAGAGAGGTCAGGACAGTGCCCCCTAGCTGCCAGTGTTAGAGCCAGGCCTGGTGTACGCCACCGCCGGGGAGGAGTTAGGTTTGGGGGACAGAAAGGGCCCAGGCTGGTGGGGGAGGGAGAAGAGACCCTGGCTCACGGGGAGGCAGAGGGAGGGAGAAGTGTCCCAGGCTGGCACAGCGGGGAGAGGAGGGAGAAGGGGCCCAGGCTGGCACCACAGGGGGAGGTGGGGAGAGAGGACGGGGGGGTCTGGGCTGGCAAGGATGGGGAAGGAAGAAGGGACCCAGGCTGGCGGGGCGGGGGAGAGAAAGGACCTGGGCTGACACGGCCACAGCCCAGCCCTCCTCGGTGGCTGGGGTGGGGAGGAAGAGAGCCGGAGTAGCCTAGCCCCCGCAAGAGGAGGGTTGGCGAGCGCAGCCCCTTAGTAATTCTTTAAATTCATTCAGTTAAAAAACCTTTAAAGAATAATTATCAGCACAGTTAAAGAGTTTTTAAAAGTTAAATATACAGTGCAATCTCAACTGCCTGAAGGGCATCTGAAACAGATGGATAACTGCTGATCCACCTCTGCAGGACTAGCATGCTTAATTACTCAGGAAGGTACTTTACCCAGTGTTGGCCTGTTCAGTAGACAGGTAGCCAAGAAGGAATGCTCTCTGACACAACGTTTGAGGAGAGAATAAAAACATTTGTGAGATTTTCAAAGGTACAAGTGGTAATAAGCCACCTAACTCAATTAATCAGGAGTTAGGTTCCTAAAAGCCATTTGTACCTCTTAAAATCTGCTTGTGTCTTTAGAGCAATAATTACACTGCTCATGCTAGCAATCACTACTCTGTTTCAAATAAGTTATTTCATATAGCGAGGTCTAAATAATGCAGACTGCACTGCACGTTCTGTAACCACCTGATCAGTGTGGTTCATGGAGGAAAATTTGAGAAGATGCTATGGATTTCATAAAAATAATTCTGTGACAGTGCGAGTGACATGCACTGACCCCCTCAAGCCTTCCTCCCAACTTGCGTTAAGAACATATAGTAGGGACGTGAAAGTTTAACTGTAAGTCTCACCATGAAGGTTAACCAGTGGGGCTGGAGCAGCTCCCTGTCTGCCATGGGCAGGGGGCTGCTACAGCCCCACCGGGGGGGGGGTTGCAGTGGGCCCAAGAGTCCCACAGGCAGGGGCTGCTCCAGTGTCCCAGCCAGAGTAGCCTCTGTCCACAGCGGGCCTGGGTACACCACAGACAGGGGCTGCTCCAATATCCCATCCAGTGCAGCCCCTGCTTGTGGCAGGGGGCTATAGGAAAGAGCTGCTCTGGACGGACTGAAGAAGCACCTGCCTGCGGTGTGGGGGGAAGAGGTTGTTCTAGCCTAGCAATGGGCGGCAGCAGGGAGGGCAGGCCTTTAATTGGTTAACTGTTTAAACAACATGTTTAACCAGTTAGCCAATTAAGCAGGATTGTACATCCCTAACAAAGAGCCCCACTCCTGCAGTTCTATACTAGCTTAAGTAGGAATTGTTGGAGGAATTCAAAAGAAGGGATGCTCAGTATAATTCCAAGGAAGGATCCTTATTTCCCAGATAGCATCTGCAAAAGGTAAAATTTATTTTCTTCATCTTGAACAGGTCTTCATAGAACCTCACACTGAAGATCAAATAGCACAGATCCTAGTACTCCAACCTTGAGATGGGGTCTGCTACCTAAATAGGGATTGGAATAACTGTTCCAAACAGTATCTGTTAAGGCGAAATCAACCAAGTAGTAAATGTATGAAGTCAAAAGTTCAGAGCAACTCAGCTTCAGGGTCCACCTCTGCACAGCTGAATGCAGGACTTGGGCTTTTATCATTATTCCTACAGGGTCACTTATTTCAATAATTCTAGAACCATAGAAATGCAGGGCTGGAAGGGATTTTGAGAAGTCACTTGATCCTGCCTTAGTGCAGGGGGCTGGACTAAGTATACTTAGAGCATCCCTGACATGTGTTTGTCTAACTTGTTTTTAAAAGCCTCCAGTGATGGTTTCCACCACCTTCCCTGGAAGCCTATTCCAGTGCTCAACTATCCTTGTAGTTAAGCTTTTCCTAATATTTAACCTTACTCTCCCTTGCTAAAGACACAGTACTTCTCTAGTGGAATGACTAGTGAATGTCCTCTTTAGAACAACCCTCAACATATTTGAGGACTTAGGTTCTGCCCATCCCAGGCTTCTTTTTTCAAGACTAGACACACCCAGTTTTTTTAATGCTTCCTCATTCGTCAGATTTTCTAAACCTTTTAATAATTTGTGTTGCTCTCTTCTAGATTCTCCAAGAAAAGTATAGATAAATTGAAGTACTGGGCTCGGAACTCAACACAGTACTCTAGATGAGGCCTCACCAGTGCCCAACAGAGACAGACCTCTTATGTCTCATGTGACACTTTTGTTAATATACCCAGAATGATATTAGCTTTGTTTAACAACTACATCACACTGTTGATTCACATTTATTTTGTGATCCACTTCAACCCAAATCTTTCCAGCAGTAGGACTGTCTAACTAGATGTTGCTTTTTTTTCTAGAAATACTGAAAAGTAGTTTAACCTAACACAATAAACAGGGTAAGATGCAAAACAGTCACTGTTATATGGATCAAATATTTAAAGGCATAACATAAAATACATAAAGAATGAATTATTTAGCAATAATACCATGCTTACACACACACACACACACACACACACAGAGAACTGCTTTACAAACAAGGGAACATGTCATCTCCTTTTTATGTCAACTGACATGCAGAGAGGTTAGATGAAGGTGAAGATTACATATATTAGATTTTAAACTAAATTCCTAAGCTTCTTACCCATCTCCATACCTCATCATTTGAAAGTACAGTATTTTTACACAGCATAAGTGAGATATGATGCACATAGACTGCCTATGCCTTTTAACCGTCCATACCTTTTAACACCAGGATAAAAATTTATCGCTCTGAAATGTTAAAAAAAAAAAAAAAAAGAGTAACAAAACTTACTTACCTCTATAACATTGTGGCAAGACTTGCAATAAAATTTGCCTTCATCAGTAAGACCCCAGTTTATAATACAACACTGCATACACGGTTCCCTGTAATCTCTCTAAGAGGAACAAAAGCAAAGGTTGTTTTAGTATTTCACTTAAGAAAATTCATTTGGTCTCATTTATTGTGACAGGCAAGCTATTGAGACTGAAGATATTTATAGAGCAAAATGCAGTTAAAACATTTTTGTTGATGGGAGAGTGATGTACTGTCCTCACCCCGAACACAATCCTCGTAACTCCCATTGGCTAGAAAGCAGCAATAGGAGCTGCAGGGGTAGTGTTTGCGAGCATGGGCAGTACATGGAGACCCGCTACCTCTCCAAGAAGCTCACCATGCAGAGACACACACTTGCCCCAGCAGCCAGCTACTCTGATCAGTGTGTGGGCTCACAACAGGTAGGAAGCTATCTATGATAAGCACCTCCCAGCCAGAGCCTGCACTTGGCACCCCACCTCCACTAGGGATGTTAAATATTGGTTAACTGAATAACTGATTAATCTCGAATTCTTATTGGTTACTCGACTATTCTATAGTCCCCGAGGATGGGGCCAGCAGCCAGTGCACTCAGGCCCCACTCCTGAAGATCCCCCTGACACTCCGTGCCAGGCAGGAGCTGGTCCGCAAGGGAAGCCAATTTTAAAAACAGCTCCCCTCATGGACCCTGATATAGAGGCAGCAGCGCAGTGTTGCAACAGCCCTTGTCAGAGGGAGTGTCTGAGCTCCTGGACCACCGTGAGCCAGAACTGAGGCGGGCTGCCTGCCCGCCTGGCTCCTAATATATTTTAAAAGCAGAGCCACAGCAGGGGTAAATTCCAGACCCAGCGCAAGCCAGGACTAAGCCGGGCTGCTGGCCAGCCTGCTAAAAAATGTACTGGCAGGGGAGATGCATGTAATCTATAGCATTAACCAGTAAGCTTTTGCTTATCAGTTAATCAACTATACTATTAGATCCCTAACCTCCACCCCAACTCGTGCCCCAGGTTACAACACTCTCCTGCACCCAAACTCTCTATACCCCCTCCTTGACCCCTGCCTTAGGTCAGAATCCTCTCCAGCACACAAACCTCCTCCCAGACTCCTTGGTGTATCCTGAGCCCCTACCCCAAGCTCCATTCTGAGCCTAACCTCCATCACAGACCCCACACCCCTCCATTAATATCACAGAAAACTGAGACCCGTGACTTACCAAATTCTTGGAGTGGCTCCCCATGAAAAATTATTGCCCATGTCTGGTCTAGCTTCAACTTCCAGATATGGAATCTTTTTCTATAGCTTTGTCTACTAAACTGAGGAGCCCAGTAGCACATTTTTGTTCCCCACAAAGACACTTATAAATTGTGATCAAGTTACCCTTTAATCTTCTCTTTGTTAAACTAAATATATTTGAGATTCTTGGGTCTATCACTGTAATTAATATAGGTTTCCAATTCTTTACCTGACCTGTGTTAACTGCTGTGCACAGCAACACTATCACAGGGTGAAAACCCATGTATCTTATGCCTAGCAGGGTTGTTAATGGTTAACCAGTGAAGGCTGCTTCAGCTCCCAGGGGGCCCACCTGCCCCGTTTAATCGGTTAACTGATTAAACTTAATGCTTAACCACTTAACTAATTAAATGGGATTTTACATCCCTAATGCCTAGAATACTTGACACCACAGGGCATTAACAAAACATTAGGAAGGGAAGAGAATATTGGCTGACAGTCAAAAAAAGAAGCAAAGGGAAACTTTAGTAAACTGTACACCAGAAAAAAAGAGTTAGAGAACACAAGGAATGGAAGAAAGCCTGCAAGAATAAAAGGTGACTAGAGACACCCAAGAAAAAGAGATTAATTAAAAAGTAAGGTCTCATTCTGGAACAGGGGTGGGCAATTATTTTTTGCCAGGGGCCACTTCAGAAATTTTTGAAGTGGCCTCAGGCCAAACTGGAAGGAGCGGGGCCTCAAGAGGAAGGGGCAGGGTGGGAGGGGGGCGCAGGATGCTTTCCTGCTTCCCCACCCACAGACCATGATTGGTCCACGGGGTGGGGGAGCGCCTTTGCCCCCCTTCCCCGAAGTTCCCCCTAGTCGCCCATGCCTCTGGCAGTGAGAGGAGACTTTGCGTGCTCCCACTTCTGCCCCCAGACCAATCAGGGCTTGGGGGTGCGGAAAGCGCATGAAGTCTCCTGCCACCCTACAAGGAGCTGTGCACTCCTAGCAGGGCGAAGGAAACATCATACACTTCCCCCTACCCCCAGGTCCTAATTGGCCTGGGGGTGGGGGAGTGGCAGGGCCTCTGCTGGCTGAATCAACCCACTTGGCAGGCCACATCCGGCCCAAGGAGGCCCTTTTGCCCACCGCTGTTATGGAAGGAATGAGGAGATGGGAGAGAATCGATGGGAGAAATATTTTTTAATATCTTAAAATTCTGTTTGCAGATTTTAGAAGAGGTTAAATCAGGTTAACTTGTTCTACTAAACCATTAATTACCTATTCAGTTCAGGATCATAGATACCCGCCTCCCCAAAAGTCACTTGCACTGATTTGCCCACAGTGGATCCTTAATCTATGTCAGTGTCCTTTCATCACGCAAAATGCAAAGTTGTTATTTCAATGAACCATAGGCGGGAAACTACCAAATTCACTGTCCATTTTGATCAAGTTTGCCATCATAGGGCTTTAAAAATTGTAAATGTCACATCAGCTATTTAAATCTGAAATTGTACCATGTTATAATTCTAGAGGGTCGGATCCAAAAAGGAGATGTGTATGTGTGTGTGGGGAAGCAGAGGTTGCAAATTTATTGGGGAAAGGGAGTTGTGGTACTGCTACCCCTACTTCTGCACTGCTGCTGGGGGCAACACTGACTTCAGAGCCAGATAGCTGGAGAATGGCAGTTGCTGACCAGGATCCCACCTCTGAAAGCAGAGCCATCATCACCAGCAGCGCAGAAGTAAGGGTGACATGGCATGGTATTGACGCCTTTACTTCTGCATGGCTGCTGGTGGGGCACTGCCTTCAGCACTGAGCACCCAGTAACAGCTGCTGCTGCTCTCTGGCCACCTATTCTCTACACTCCCACCACAATCCCAACCCAGCCTACCCCATCCTCATCTGCCCATTAAAAGTGCAAAAGCCCCTACCTTGAAAACGGCCCCATTACTTATACCCCCACCATCCTCGCCCAGAACCGCCCCACGACCCATGCCAATCCTCACTCCCCCCAGTTCACACCCTCCTACCGCAACCCCCACTGCCGCTCAGACATCACCCTCACAGCCCTTCTGCCAACCCCCCGTTACCTAACCCAGCCCCGGCTCTCCCCGCGCCCCCACCGCCCTGCTTCCCGCTCTCTCCCCCGGGCCGCGGCTCACCGTTTCCTCCTCCTCCATGCCTGCGGCCCGCGCGCCTCAGCCCCGTTGCCTCGGGCCTCGCACTCCGGCGGAGCGCGGGGGGAAGAGCAGCCGGCCGGGAACCGGGGCCGCGCGTTTGGGTTCCGGCCGGGTCCTAGGGCCGCTGCTGGGAGGGCCACTCAGCTCCCCAGGGAGCGCCCGCCAGCCGGGTCCCGCCCACCTCCTGCGCCCCTTCCCCGAGGCAGCGGGGAGGCGGCGCCGATTTTCATCCCCTGGGCTCAGCCTGGTTGGGAATCTGCCCCGCCGACTTGACTCAGCCGCACCCCAAAATAGCCCGAGGCGGAAGCTGCTGCATTTCTTCGGCCAGCTGAGGACTGAGCCCGGGACTTGTAGGGCAGAAAGCTGGTGGCCCTGGCTGCTTGAGCTCCCGGAGGAGCACCTAGCTGCTGTCCACCTTTTACAAGACACACCAGCGGAGCTCAGAGCCGCCCTCTCCGAATGTGCACTACACTTTTATTTTTTATTACAGACCTTTGTTTCAGTGATATTTCAAATAAAACATATTTTAAACGTAAAGAGTTAAGACTTTACCAAATGCATCAGAAGAAGTTGCAAGAAGTCACATAATGAACGATTATGGTACAACAGGGGCTGCCTGTCCATATAGGCGAACTAGGCAGTCGCCTAGGGCACCAAGTTAAATGGGGGCGCCAAATGGTGGAGCAATATCATTGAGGGGCTTGGAGGTTGGGGTGCCAATTGCATGGTTCGCCTAGGGTGCCAGTTGCTGGCAGCTAGTCTAGGGCCGCCCCTGTGGTACAACCTATCTACCTGAAGGAGAAATGTTTTCTAGTCTTTGCCAGTTAGTGGTTAGTTTATA
The DNA here is from genome assembly GCA_019425775.1 of Rafetus swinhoei. NCBI lineage: Eukaryota > Metazoa > Chordata > Testudines > Trionychidae > Rafetus > Rafetus swinhoei. The sequence goes on from CM033440.1 coordinate 29,416,597, forward strand.
TCCTGAACCATGACAGTTTATAATCTTCCTTCTATAATGTAACTGTGATGGTTGTCCCTATCCATGTAGATGTATAAATAATATTTTTTTAAAATCCTACTAAGAGCTTGGACTCAGTGATATATTGTGCTAATGAGTCCCATAGGTTAATTATGCATTGTGTAAAAATATTTGCTTATGAGTTTTAAATCAGTTGTTTAATTGTCAAGGGCTCAGTTTTATGTCCTGTATATAAACAGGACACTGTTCTGACAGAAACATTTTATTTTTTTTAAATATCTGAGCAATACCATAAGCTGTTCTAAATCACATGTTTCTGCAAAGCCATCTGATGCAAGGCCAAAGGATTGGTATCTATAGCCACCTGAGAAATGCTTGTCATTATGTTCAAAAGTCCATGTCATAGAGTGGCTGTTACAATTACCACAGAACCATATCAGACAGTGAAAAGTCTTACTGCTCTTACTAATGAGAAATACTAATTATTTCATAGCACCCAAAAATGTACTAGGTGCAAGAGAGAAGCCACAAGCCAGTAATTGTGGCGTAAAGATCTTCTCTCATCAGGTCACAGAAAGTACCAGCAGCAGCCCAAGCAGGTCCTAGAGATGGGAGGTCAGAACTGATAGGGAGTAAGAAGGAATTCTTGAGTACTAAAGGGGGAAAGGAGGAAAGATGTTGGGTGTGGGGGGGCAGAGTTCCTGGAGACCATGAGTGCAAAGAAATGAAGCAGAAATCTGAGCTTTATGGGACGCTCTTGAGGCATAAGAAGGCCTTCCAGAAGCTGAGGGTGAAAGGAAAGAGGGAGAGATGTGGGCAAGAAATGTGGTTCTTGAGGGATGTAAAATGCTATTTGCTTTTTCCTGGGAAGAAACCCCAGATCCTCCTCCCTTTTAATTTTGTTCTATCTGATCTGTTTGTTAGTTAGTTAATTACAATTGCACTCCTATATACAAGGGTCAGGAGGAGAAGGGCAGAAGTTATAGCAATAAGATTATGTAGATACTTAGCAAGGCTAGATACACAACATGGCGAGCAATGGGGGTTTTGTTGAGGAGATTAGGGGAAGGGTCAGGAGATCACAGTGCTGACCTGACCTTGAGTTCAAAACCTGTATCTGCCAGTGCTTTGCTGTCTCAGTTTTCTCATCTGTATGTCGGAACAGTAACAAAATGCAATTGGTCTGTGGTAAGGATGTTAAGGACTAATTGACTATCTGATAAGCAATGCTTATCCGATAGTCAGTCGACTAGTCAATCTCCCCTTCCCCTTGTTGCCTCTATCAGATAGAAGCAGCAAAGGGGGGGGAGAAGAGAGGGTAGTTCAAAGCAGCAGCGCCGCACAGCTGATCCCCAGCTCAGCTGTGCAGCGCTGCCTCTTTGAAACGCTGAGGCAGCGTTCAAAGGGGCAGCGCTGCATAGCTGATCCCTGGCTGAAATGCGGCGCAGAACCAGGGATCAGCTGGGGACTCCCCAGCTAATGCCGGGCTCCGCGTGGCATTTCAAATCAGCAGCGCAGCATGGAGCCTGGGGTCAGTGGGGGACTTTGAGTCCCCGCTGACCTCGGGCTCCAAGCTGCGCTTCCACTTTGAAATGCACAAGAGCCCCTGCTGGGGACTCTTGTACACTTCAAAGCAGGCACACCCATGTGCAGCCTAGAGTCAGTGGGACTTCCCGCTGGCCCCCAGGTTGCACACAGAGTTCCACATTCCTCCTTTGAAATGGAGGAATTGGAATGGTGGGGGCTCTTGTACATTTCAAAGGAGGAATGCGGAAGTGCCTATCGACTAGTTGAGTAGTTGATGGAAATTCCATCGACTACTTGCCTAGTAAAATAACTGATAATTAACATCTCTAGTCTGTGGAATTAATTACCACAAAATATCACTGAGGCCAAGGACTTGGCAGAAAAGGGACATTTATACAATGAGGAAAACCCCCAGAGTTCCAACAATTATGATTTTAAAAAACAAAGTCTGGAAGAACTATAAACCCTCATGCTTAGCTTAGAGCATAAGCCAGCCTCTAACTGCTGGGGGTTATAAAGAAACTTTTTTTATGGACATGTTATCCCATACATTTCTTTTGCAGAGTTTCTTGTGTGTTTCTAACAGCATCTGGTACTGGCAACTCTCAAAGACAGACCACTGTTTCAATCCCACATGACAATTCTTGTATTCCTACAGCACAAGAGTCCTGTCAGGAAGAGAGAGTTACTCACCTTGTGCAGTAACATCTGTTCTTCGAGATGTGTGTTCCCGTGGGTGCTCCACTCAAGGTTCTGGGCTTGTCACGGCGCCGCAAATGGAGAATCTTCCCTAGCAGTAGCCCTGCCGGCCCGCACATGCGCTCCTGCTGTCTCGCGCCGTTCGCGCCGTTACAGCTGAGCACGGGCTGCTTGTCAGTTTCCAACCGGAAGCATCTGAAAGATAAAAACAAAAGCTCCAAAGCAGGGAGGAGGTGGGTTGTGGAGCACCCATGGGGACACACATCTCGAAGAACAGATGCTACTGCACAAGGTGAGTAACTCTCTCTTCTTCGTCGAGTAGTGTCCCCGAGGGTGCTCCACTCGAGGTGAGTACACAGCAGTGGTCCAATGCTATCGTTGTGCTTCGGACTTATGACCTCTGCACTCTGGCCAGAACCGCTTGTGCCACCGCTGAATCGTTCTTCAATATTTTCGTGAGGGCATAGTGTCTGGCAAAGGTAAGAGCAGATGATCAGGTTGCTGCATGGCATATGTCCTGCAAGGGTACACCTCTAAGGTAAGCAGCGGATGCAGCCATGCCTCTGGTGGAGTGGGCGTGAGGCCGTCTCAGTAAAGGCTCATTCCGTAGGGCATAACAGCACGTGATGCAAGAGACGATTAAGTTGGAAATACGTTGGGCGGAGAGCTGTTGGCCTTTTGAATGCTCAGCAGTGGCTATAAAAAGACGCCGAGACTTCCTGAAAGCACGCATTCTGTCCAGGTAGAAAGCCAGCGCTCGTCTGACGTCGAGCGTATGTAAACATGAGTCTTCTGGTGAAGAATGTGGTTTTGGGTAGAATGTTGGCAGGCTTATGGGCTCGTTTATATGAAAAGGAGAATTCACCTTCGGGAAGAAGGGGGGATGGACACGGAGCACTACCCCATGCTCAGAGAATAGTGTGTATGGTGGGTCGATGGATAGAGCTGCCAATTCACTAACTCGGCGTGCTGAAGTGATTGCCAGCAGGAATGACACCTTCATCATGAGCATGCGCAAGTTGCAAGTTGCTAATGGCTCAAAGGGGGGGCAAGTTAGCGTGTCCAATACTAAAGCCAAGTCCCATGGCTCTGGTGGAATCTTGTAAGTTGGATACAGATTCTCGAGCCCCTTTAGAAACCTTTTAGTGAGTGGATGGGCAAACAGAGAATGACCGTCGATGGGAAGATGTAAGGCCGAGATTGCTGCCAGATGAACCTTAAGCGAAGTCACTGCCAACCCCGCTGTCCTCAGGTGGAGAATGTAATCAAGGACCTGCTGAATAGGCAAGGACAGAGGGTCAAAGTTCCTCGCCACACACCAAGATTGGAACCGATACCATTTGTAGAGGTAGGTCTTGCGAGTGGTTTGGCGCCTGCTGTTTATCAGCACGTCTCACCGCCTGAGAGCAGGTCATCTCTGACGGTTGGAGCCAGCTAGGAGCCACGCCGTCAGGGCCATGCAATCGATGTCCGGGTGCAGCATCGCACTGTGCTGTTGAGACAGTAAATTGGACAGCCTCAGTAGTCGTTGTGACTGAGCCACGGACATTCTCAACAATTGCATCAGCCATTGTTCAGCTATGAAGATCACCGTTGCTCCCTCCAACATTATCTTCTCCAGCGCCCTTGGAATGAGAGGAAGAGGAGGAAAAGCGTAGAGGAGATGATGACGACTCCAGTCGAGTAGGAAGGCATCCCCCAAGGAATTCGTGCCAACGCCCGCTCACAAGCAATAACGATGACACTTTCAGTTGTGATGGGTGGCAAAAAGATCTATACTCGGGAATCCCCAAAGATGGAAAAGATTGCGAACAACTTCGTTGTGTAACTCCCATTCGTGATGGGGAAGGAAATGTCTGCTAAGGGTATCGGCGATGACATTGTCCTTGCTGGGAAGGTATGATGCGGTAAGGGTTATAACGTGCCGAATTGCCCAGTCCCACAGACGCATAGCCTCTGCGCAAAGGGGGCGTGAGCGTGCACCGCCTTGTCTGTTGATATAATAAACCGTGCATGTATTGTCGGTGAGAATGTGAACCGTGAGACCTCGGATCATGTGGAGGAAGTGCCTGCAGGCTTTGAACACAGCTCGCAACTCAAGGAAGTTTATGTGCTATAGGGCTTCCTGGGGCATCCAGAGCTCCTGAACGCGATGCTCTTGCAGATGGGTACCCCAACCGATCAAGGAAGCGTCCGTTGTGATCTGCATTGAGGGCTTCTGTCTGTGAAAGGGGACCCCTGCTAACAAATTTTTGGGGCTGCCCCACCATGTTAGCGAAGCCCTGACATGTGTGGGAATAGATACTGTTCTGTTCATGCTGTGTACACCCGGTGTGTAAACAGTGAAAAGCCAGTGCTGGAGGCTGCATAGGTGGAGTCTTGCGTGTGACACCACATATGTGGTGGCGGCCATATGCCCGAGCAGCTGTAGGCAGGTAAGAATGCGGGATTTGGGAGCAGTTGACACAGTCTGGACCAAATCTCGAATCAACTCGAATCTCTTTGTGGGTAGGTATACGCTTGTGCCCAATGCATCGAGCCTCGCACGATAAATTCCAGATCGTGGCTCGGCATCAGGGACGACTTGTCGAAGTTGATTATGAGCCCCAAAGTCTCGAACACCACCGTGGTGGTGGCAACTGCCCGTGCAGCCTCGTCGAAAGTAGGGGCCTTTAATAGGCAGTCGTCGAGATATGGGAAGATCGAAATATCGAGATGTCAAAGGTAAGCAGCGACCACTGCTAGGGTTTTGGAAAACACTCATGGCGCTGCTGAAAGACCGAAGGGTAACACCCGGTATTGGTAATGTTCTGTGCCCACTACAAAATGAAGGAATCGCCTGTGGGCTGGATGAATCGTTATATGGAAATAGGCATCCTGCAAGTCTAGGGACGCGAACCAATCCCCTTTGTGGAGAGCTGGGATGATAGAGGCTAATGTAACCATTTTGAATTTCTGTTTCCGCAGGTGACGATTGAGTTGACACAGGTCCAGGATAGGTCTCCAACCACCTGACTTCTTCTGGGTGAGGAAGTACCGAGAGTAAAAACCTCTCCCCCGGAACTGAATGGGTACCCTCTCCACTGCCCCTATGGTAAGTAGCTGAGAAACTTCTTGCTGTAGAAGAGTCTCATGAGAGGGGTCCCTGAAAAGGGACGGGGAAGGTGGGAGTGGGGAGGGATTGAGTTGAAAGGGATGGCATATCCTGTAGCGACTATGTCGTTGACCCAGCGGTCGGTGGAAATCAGAGACCAACAGTGTCGGTAAGGCCTCAGCCGATGATGGAATAAAGCTTGCGGATTGTGTAGAGCCTCTGTCAAAGGGGTGATGCGTAGTCCCTCGACCAACACGTCAAACTTGCTGCTGCCCCTGCTGGTGGCCGGGCGCCTTGTTAGGTTGTTGTCTTAGTTTCTGTTGGCGTTGTGTTGGTCTCTTCTGCTCGTATGTTTTGGTACGGAATGTGGCGTAAGAGAAAGGTCTCTGCTTATTATAGGGCGCGTATCTCTTGCGCTTATACGGAGGCGTGTACATCCCCAGCATTCTCAACGTCATACGGGAGTCTTTGCCTGAGTGGAACAACTGATTGGTGGATTGAGAGAAGAGCGACTGACGATCGAAGGGTAAGTCCTCTACTTTATTCAATAAATCCTTCGGGGCAGCAGCCTGATGTAACCAGGACACACGACTCATTACTACAGCAGTCACCGTGGCACAAGCCACTGTGTCGGCAGTGTCCAAAGCAATCTGCAATGTTGTTCGGGCTGTTGTGTAGCCCTCCTGTATTACCACCTTTAGAATTTGGCGTTTCGAGTCCAGTAGATGTTCCAAAAGAGGTATTAATTTTGAATAATTATCAAAATCGTGATTTGCCAGGGGAGCCGCATAATTACACATTCTTAAAGCTGAAGTGGTGGAAGAGTACACTTTCCTGCCTAGGATGTCTAGGCGTTTGGCCTCCTTGTCATTTGTGATATTTTTAGACTGTGCTGTCTTGGACCTCTGTTGAGCTGTGTCCATGACAAAGGAATTGGGCAGAGGGTGAGTAAACAAGAACTCCATACCCTTCTGGTTTATAAAGTATTTCTTATCAGATCGTTTGTTGGTCAGTAAGGAAGTAGCTGGAGTCTGCCAGATGTCGGCAATTTCCAAAATGGCGTCATCAAAGGGAAGTACCAATTTAGATTTCTGGGAAGGTTGCAAGTTCTTAAGTAAAGGATGGTGCTTTTGTTGAACATCCGTAGTCTGAATGTTCTGAGATTGAGCAACCCTCTTAAAGAGATCTTGAAACTGCTTGTGGTCTTCTGTTGGAGATAAATCCCCAGGGAAGACTGCGTCATCCGGCGACGAAGACGAGTGGTCGGCAGGGGAATCAGGAGTCTGAAGTTCCCAACTTGAAGTATGGTTGTCTCGCTGTCCCTCATGGGTCTGAACTGAGGCTATGTCCTCCATAGGAGCTGGTGAAGCAACTGGAGGGTGGGGTTCTAATGGTGCAAGACGTGGAGATGCCGGTCTGCTGGAGCGCGGAGATCGTGAGCGCGGGTACCTGCCTCCAATTGAGGAATGACGGTCATCATAGTAATGGTCGTAGTATCGTCTATGGTGGTATGAGTCCAGTGAATATCTCAGGGAATACCCCCTTAGTGTTCCATACCGACATGGATACCCTGAGGGTCTTGAAGACCTCGGCGAAATAGATCTCATTGAACAACGGGAAGGAGATCGAGAGTAATGCGTTCGACGATATCTTCGTGGTGAGTGACGAGGTGACCTGTGGTAGTGGTCTCTAGTCGAGTCATAACGATGAACGCGGTGATGGCTGTCAGAGTAGGAGGAGGCGGGTGATAAGGGTCCAGGAGAAAATGCAGCCCGGTCTGGGGGGAGAGATGGTGTCCAGACCTGTCGTGATTTGCGTTGCGCCTTGGACGGCACCGAGCAGTTAAAAGGAGAGGATGGTGCCTTCTGCAACGGGCTGGCAAGGAGCGAAGTAGTCTCCAAAGCCTGAGTGTTGTTAGGCTGGAGGATCGGTGCCGCTGGATCTGCAGATTGTGGGACCAAGGGAGGCAGTGCCGGTGCCGAGGGCTGCGTACTGACGGTGCCCTCCTGCAGCACTGATGCCGGTGCCGGAGCCTCCGGCACCGCAGAGAGTGGAGAGAAAGCCGCCAGCACCGCTACTGCGGGTGCCGGCACAGCTGCGCTCATCCGCGCATGTGCTGAAAAAGCCGGTGCCAGGGCAGCCATAGCCGGCTTCAAAATGGCCGTTGAAACCATTGCCGGTGCCAACTCCGCCCTGGACCCTTTTGTGGAAGCCATTACCGGGTTCTTGGAGCAGGCTAGAGTTGGGGCAGAAGAGCTGCGGCCCTTGCCCGTTTTGTCCGTGGGATGCCTCGGCAGAACGCCAGAGGTTCCCGGTCTGTCACCCACACTAACCCTCGCAGGGGAGTTGGAAGTCCTGTGGGGACTCTCTGCCGCAGATTGACGTGCCTCATGCACCCCTGAGGCAGCGGAGAGCGGCGCAGACATGTCGGAGGTCTGGAGGGCTTTGTTAAATAATAAGACCCTCAGCCTCAGCTCTCGGTCGCGCCTGGCTCGCGCAGTCAACTTCGTGAAGTGGATGCACTTCAGGGGGATATGTCCATCACCGAGACATTTAATACAGCATGAGTGCCAGTCCAATGCTAGCATGGCATCTTGGCACTGAGCACATTTCTTAAAACCGGGAGACCCCGGCATAATAACTGTTTGTTAAGGCTACTGAACAACTGAACTGGATACAAGGAAAAAAGGCTTCTTTTTTTTTTTTTTTTTAAATAAACGCAACTATAACTTCTAAGAATTACTACACTAACACTAACTATGAAACAAGTATTTTCTAACACTAATCTCCCTTTATCCTCAGCGAGCAGTGGGAGTGTGTCTAAGCTCTGTCTGAGGTCGCAGACGGTTGAAGGAAACTGACAAGCGGCCCGCGCTCAGCTGTAATGGCGCGCGAGACAGCAGGAGCGCATGCGTGGGCTGGCAGGGTTACTGCAAGGGAAGATTCTCCGTTTGTGGCACCGGGACGAGCCCAGCACCTCGAGTGGAGCACCCTTGGGGACACTACTCGACGAAGAATAATGTAGTTAATCTCTGTACAATGCTTTGAACAGGTATAGTGATATATAAACTCTAAATATACTTTTTTCAGTTGAGGTAGTTGAACATGTAGAAGCATGGTGTTGGATCATGATGGGTGTTCCATGCACAGTAGATGCTATAGAATCATAGAACTGTATGGCTGGAAGGGGCCTCAACAGGTTCTCTCTAGTCCATCCTCCTGTGTTGAGACAGGATTTAGTATAGCTACACTATCTCTGACAGGCATTGGTCTAACTTAGTTTTTAAAACCACCAGTGACACAGATTCCACAGCCTCCCTTGGAAGCCTTATAGTTTTTAAGTTTTTCATAATATCTAACCTAAATCTCCCTTGTTTCAGACTAAGGTGATTACTTCTTGTTCTGTCTTCAGTGGACATGAAAAATAATTGATCACTATCCTCTTTATAATAGCCTTTCGTGAGGCTCAGGGCTGCCCCCTCCTGTGGGGCTGGAGTACACAAAATCTACTAGACTGGGTCCCCTTAGGTTCTGGGGGCAGTGTCCTTCTCCTTCTTAGTTGGGGACCATGTCAGTGAAGATTTGGATTTTTATTTTATTTTATTTTATTTTATTTTTTTATCCAGCACCTTTGGGACCTGACCACTCCCAAATAGTGAATTTGCCAGAACAGAGAAGGTTCCCTGCCACGGCACCTAGCCTTACTCTGCCAGCTGGGAGGGAGAGGGGAATGAGATGGGGGTACTACCTCCAGCCCTTGCTGGGCTGCCTGCTGGTTTGCTGACCCCACAGTTGCTGCCCCAGCTGGACTACCTGCTGGGCTCCAGCAGCCCGCACTGTCGGGGGTTGGTTCTGGCCCTGGTCAGGCTGCCAGAGGCTGAAATAGAATAAAAATCTACAGTGCTCATTTTATGTTTTTATTACCAATATTTGTACTGTAAAAAACTAAAATAAGTAGTATCTTTCAATTCCCCATTACAAATACTGTAGTGCAATATCTTTATCAAGAAAGTTGAGCTTATAAATGTAGAAGGATGCACAGAAATCCCTGTATTCCAAAATAAAACTATGTAAAATTTCAGAGCCTTGCAATGACAGCTTCCGCAGGCTGTCTGGGGTTCTAACAGATTTATTAGGGTATAAGCTTTCATGGGTAAAACCCACTTCATCAGATAGAATTGGAGTGGAAGTTACAGAGGCGGGGTATATATGTGGTAATGAGGCTAATCAAGACAGAGTGGAAGTGGCTCATTCACAGCATTTGGTGTGGAGATGTGAATATAAAAAGAGGAGAAATTGCCTGTGTAGTGTGTTAACCAGTTAAGATCCTTATTCAATCCTAAATTGATTGTATTGAATTTGCAAATTAACTCCAGTTCAGCTGTCTCCCTTTTTAACTGGGTTTCAAAATTATTTTGTAGAAGGATGGCTACTTTCAAAAATCCATTTCTGAATGTCCAGGGAGGTTAAAGTGTTCCCCTGCCAGTTTATGTGTGTTACCTTTCCTGATGTCTAATTTGTGTCCATGTATCCTTTGGTGTAGAGACAGTCTGGTTTGGCCAATATATATGGCAGAGGGACATTGCTGGCACTTGATGGCATATATCACATTACTGGTTTTGCAGATGGATGAGCGTCCTGATGGTGTGGCTTATGTGGTTAGGCCACACTATAAAAATCATTCTAGGACCCCTGCCTCTCTGTACCTCACAAATTCTGCTGGCTGAGTTGTGAGAGAATAAACTCATAGCCCTGCATTCTCCCCAGCCCCTTTAGGGTGATTTACACAGCTGAGGAGCTAAGGAAAGGACTTACACAGAGAAAGGAGGCTCCATGTGCCCTTCTTCTGCATGTGTTAGTCACAATCTGGCCCTTGTTAATACACTAATGATATCCACAGATTATTGATTATTATAACCACTTCCACTTAGTTATCTCTTAAGCTGAACATATTTAGCTCCTTTGATCATTCCTTGTGAATCAGTCCCTCCAGCTCCTACTCGCAGTTGTTGCTCCTCTCGGAGCTTCCTACAGTTTGGAAGATCTTCCTGGCATTGTGGTGTCCAGGTATTCACATTGTATCCCAGTTAAATTGTATCAAACTTGCATAAAAGGGCACTATTATTCCTTTTATACAGTGTGCTGTAGGACTTAAATCATTCATATATGTGAAGAGATTTGAGATCCTTAAATGAAAGGAGCTATATAATTATAAAGTATTAATATTACGTTTCTTTTAAATAGGGCTGTCAAGTGATTTAAAAACTAATTGAAATTAATCATGTAATTAAAATAATTGTGATTAATTGGATAATTAATAATGCTGTTAAATAATAATAGAATATCATTTATTTAAATATTGTGATGTCTTCTACATTTTTTAATAAATTGATTTCTGTTACATCATAGAATAAAAATATACAGTGCTTACTTTATGTTTTTATTACAAATATTTTTACTGTAAAAAACTAAAATAAATAGTATCTTTCAATTCCCCCATTACAAATACAATAGTGCAATCTCTTTATCAAGAAGTTGAGCTTACAAATGTAGAAGGATGCACAGAAATCCTTGTATTCAAAAATAAAACTTATGTAAAATTTCGGAGACTTGCAATGCCAGCTGCAATGCCAGAACATAAATGCCTATTCTCACTTTCAAATGATCTTATAAATAAGAAGTGGGAAGCATTACCTCCTATAAACATAAACAAACTTGTTTGTCTTAGCTGTTGGCTGAACAAGAAGTAGGACTTAGTGGACTTGTAAGTTTTAAAGTTTTACACTGTTTTGTTTTTGAGTGCAGTTATGTAACAATAAATCTACATTTGCAAGTTGCACTTTCAAGATAAAGAGATTGATCTACAGTGCTTGTTTGATGTAAACTGAAAAAATATTACAGTGAAAGCTTTGTTATCCAGCACTAATGGAAATGTACCAGATACTTGAGCTTATTGCTCTGCCCTTACCCCTTACCTGTAGGAAACCGTGGCAACCACGCCCTGCCCTGTTGGGAATATCTGGCGATCCTTCTCCTTCCTCCCCAAGCCACAGAATTATCCTAAGTGCCAGGCAGATGGCCAGGCCTACTGCTCAGGAGCCCTCTGGCAGATCTAGCTCCTAACAACTTGAGGCAGGGCTGAGGTTCCTGATGACAGCAACTGGCAGTGCCAGCTGTCAGGAGCACCACAACAGCTGGAGCATCAAAATGGCCAGCTGGACAGGCGGAAGTCAGATGCACGTGCCTGAAGACACGGGAATATAGTGTCTGGGGACAATGCCGGTTAACCAAGTTTTCCGAATATTCAAGTGCCAAATAACAATGCTTTTGCTATATTACTTTTGTTTATTTTTACAATGCAGGTATTTGTCATAAAAAAAAAATAAAGTGAGTACTATACACTTTATATTCTGTGTTTTAATTGAAGTCAATACATTTGAAAATGAAGAACCTCCACAAATATTTAATAAATTTCAATTGGGATTATATTGTTTAACAGCACAATGAAAATAGCAATTAATAGTGATTAAATTGTTTAATCACAATTAATTTTTTGAGTTAATTGCATGAATTAAATGTGATAAATTTATTATCTACTTTTAAAATGCACTTTAATTAAAAAACATTAGGGCCAGATGTTTGAAAATGGTTTCCAATATTGTAACACCCATAAATTCCTTGCATATTAAAAATATGATTATCAACAGATCCCACTTATTTAAATGTTCATATTTTTTAGTATTAGTAATTCTTAATCTGGGACAGTGAGGCCATATCATTTACTTGAAAGAGGTGATATTTTTTCCAATGAAATTCCATCTAAGAAAAAAACAGATGGAAATAATGCACAGCAGGGGTGGGCAATAAAACAGCGGTGGTTCACCAGGATTAGCCCCTCATAGGCTGCCACCACTATATTTACATGTGCCTCCACAAGTTCGGACAATTAAAGCTCCCGTTGGCCGCGAATTGCCATTCCTGGCCAATGGGAGCTGCGGGAAATGGCATAGAGTGGGACGCCGCTTCCCGCAAGTCCCATTGACCAGGAATGGCATTCCGTGGCCAACGGGAGTTGCCATTGCCCATACCTGAGGAGGTGAAAGTAAATATAGTGGCAGCAAGTCAGGAGCTAACTCTGGAGAACTGGACCTGGCTCACGGATCCCTAATATACAGAAATATGATCAAATGTGAAGATTTCTTGCTTCCTAAAATAGAATCTAAGGGCTTGATTCTGAAAAGACTTACATACATTTTCTTTGCACACTGTAAATAGTCAATGGAATGGCTCAATGTACATAAAGTTAACAAAACATTTTAAGTACCTGCTTAACTCAGGACACCTGAGTTCGAATTAGAGCTATCAGAAAAATTCCAACAAAACAATTTATATAATAATTTGCCAAACACATCAAAATAGAAATGTTGCATGGAGACAATTCAATGTCATCAAAGTTCTGACAGAACTCATGCAGGGCTTGCCTTTTTTTCTGGTTGAGCATGTGTGACTTTGGAAGCTATATAAGCTAAACCAAGAACAGACACTTTTATTCTAAATTAAGAGTGTTTACACTGTACAGCCATATGCTAGCAAATTTCTCCATTTAGACAACTCTACTCTGTAACCTGGAACAAGTTACTGTACTTAATTTTCTGATAGTTCACTTCCTTAGTCAGCAAAACAGGAATATTAATGCTTACCAAACTTTGGGAAGTGATCTGAAATCTACAGATGAAAAGTCAATCTTGCAATATTACTGTTCGTGTATTATAAGATTATAATGAAAAGATGCAACTCTTATTGTTATTACTTATTAAGCTTATCTCCTAATTAGTGCAGGCTGATAGCTGAGTTACAAAATTCCAGGCATACTGGAGAAATCAAGTTCCATAACTCGTCTTTAAATAATTTCAAAATAATGTGAATGAAACCAGTTATTCAACCTGTAAAATTACGCATAACCTTTGTCCCTAATTACAAGTTACCCAAGCATACTGAAATACTGATAGCAGTATGATAATTTCAGAGTTAGTAGACAGACTGTCTTTATGCTTCAGTTCACTTTTCTAATTAAAATCATTATGCAGAGCAGTCAGATTGATACACAACTCAGATAAATACTATGTCCGGTTTCCATCCATTTGAATTTTTAATGAATTCCGTTCCATTGCTAGCATCACAATTCTGGTTCTTAACTCCAGATCTCGCAGCTGAACAAACAAACATGCATATTGTGAAAGGAAGCAGCTTTTTGTTAAGGTATAGGTAATGTCATGACATTGATTTCAGGATGTGAAAAGTTTTCCACAATTTAGCAGAACTTCTCTCAGGAGTCTAAAATTTGCAGGTGTAAGAAGCAACAGAGAGGCAATTGTGCAAGAAGCTGACAGGTGGGTGGACAAAGGTGGGAATATTGGTGAAGTGTGAGGGGTGCGGCCAAGCTCAACAATGTGTCAAGAGTAAAGATGGACAACTAGATTGCTTACCTGCTAACTTACCCAGACTGCAAGCAGACTAACGTGCTCAGCTGGGCCCCAAGTGAGGTGCCTGATTGGCTAAACCATTTGATTGGCAGAGGGAGTCAGCAGACCAGCTCTTAAGACCACCAGCAGCATGGCACTAGTTGCTTGAAGCACTTGCTCATGGCCCCAATAGCTCCTGCTTCATTCTTGTTCAGACTTTGCTCCTCTCTTGCCATGGTCAAGGTAACCTGTCTCCGATCCTCAGCTCAGCTTCTTAACTTCTTATTTTGACTCTGCCCCTTGGCTCTAGCATCTGAATCCAGGTCTGACCCTTCATTCCAATTTCTGGCTACTAGCTTCTGCTCTAACCAGCACAATCGCCCATGTCCTGATCACTAAGACAAGGAAGGAGAGGATGAGTAGAATTCTGAAGGTAGTGACAAAAAGTTTGAATTTGATGCTATAGCCAGGATTGGATTAAGGCAATGTAGGATTTTAAACACCCCCAGTGTTGCTTTGTGATTCCCCTTCCACTCAGGAGTTGTGTGATATTTGGAGTTTTTATTAAAGGCTCAGATCCTACATTCATGTGAGTATGTGACAATCCTAGATTTTTGTAACCAATAAGTAGGTTTCTAGCTTTTATGGTATTGGAAAGCTTTAGAATATAAAGTTCAATAGCTCAAACACCGAAGGCAAGTAACTAGAACCCCACATTTCTTATTTTAAAAACCCTCATTATTTTTCTGCTAGATTTTTGATTTGTGGTGGAGGGAGAGAGAGAAGACTGATCCAGGATTTTTGAATGCATAGGCTTGGCAATACCGCACACTACAACATGGTAAGCCCTTAATATGATAGCAAGGCCAGAAGGTTTTCCCTTACAGAGAGGAAGGGGTAGCTGCTTTGGGGACTAATCCCAAGAATGGCAGCAGAGCTCCTTCCTTAGAGAGCAGCAATACCTTCCCCCCCCGTATAAGCCCAGCAAGTGAGATGTATTTTTGATTGGATGGATTGAGCATACTGCATTCTTTTCTTCCTACCACACAGTTCTTTGCTGGGGTGGCTTTGATGAGGCCCCATCCTGCTTCTGTACATTGTCAATACCCTGTCAAGATGCATGGGGCATTTCACGTCTTTGAAATATTGTTTCAGACTGTCTGCAGGCTCTGGCAGGTATCACTGTAACAGCTACTCTTAGTTCTTATTTTTAAGCTATTCTTTGAAACCATATGAGCTATAAATGGTTTTAAATGAAAGCTGTGAGTTGGAGGTTATCCCATGACTCCAGGAGTGAGGACCATAGATATGGATTTATAGGGTAGGTATACGTTCCTATCATTTTGTCTTCAAGAGACAGTGGGAATTGCAACCTATGATGTAGATGGTTTGCAATGTCTCATGGATTGAATAGTTCAGCCTGAGATTTATATGATCTTTGGCAGTCATTGCAAATGTATATATCTTGGTTGGGAGCTGCTTGCTTCCTTTTCTCTTCAAACTAGAGGAGCCAGCTTTCGTCATGTACTTTGATGGAGACAATGGCGCACTTTGTTATGATAACTTGCCCAGATTTCCCATTGGTCAGAATCAATTCCAAATTCCTTCACATCTTGCTTGCATGTGTCTATATAGCAAAGCTTGGGATGTCCTGATTTTCTTATTCCTTCTGAAAGCTCCCCATATAGCATGTCCTTGGGTATGCATCCATCTTCCAACCATCTTAGCTGGCCCAGCCATTGCAGTCATCTTTGCTTGAGCAGGGCTGTCAGCCCTGGTAAATTTGCCCTTTGAAGATCACTAGTTATTTCGAAATAATGTTGCTCTGTAGACGTTCCCTATATAGTGACTATGTTAATTTGCGCTCTGTGCTAGTGGATGGGGCATGAAAGGATTGAGGGAGAAGGGACATTGATAAGCAAATAAAATTACCTTAGTGGTTTGATATATGAACAGAAGAGGAAAGCTCTGTTAGTAGTTCTAAAAGCAAAGTGTGACACCAAAACTGGAAAACAGCCTTGGCTTTATATTCTCTTTTCATGTTTGGATGAACAGTAATGGTAAGTGTAGCTTCATACCTATAATCTAATTGTGTCAGACTCTGTTTGGCTTCCAGCTTTCGTGTAAGATAACAAATGCTACTGAAAAAGATTTCAATTTCAAACACCACATTGTGTTAGTGCACAGTGCTGAAGCTGCCTACAGCCATGGCTGTCAAACTTCTTGAGCTGAACTCCCCCTTTGAGTTTACAATTTTTAGTCAAGCACCCTCAACCCTCACACAAATATATAAGCAAAAGTATGCTTGATAGCCTGCCCTTAAACTTAACAGAGACATGAACAGAACTTTAATTAAATTACCTATACGTATAAGTTTAAAATAAACAGATACTTAATGTGAAGGGTGTGCCTGTTTATGGATAGTTTATCAATTTGTGGGAAGATTTTTGAAACCAATGGTTTGAGGTTGTCCTCCACTTCCAGGCTTGAATAGTACTTTGTCTTTAGCACAGCCAGCACAAAGAATCCAAACTCACACAAATGAAATGAACCAAAAGGCAAAAGAGCTTTGATTGCAAAAGGCAAAAGAGCGTTGATTCAACAAAGCTGGATATTCTGAGACAACTTGTAACCAAAAATTCCCCAAAAATTCTTTTTTCAATTGAATTTACAGGATTCGACCACTATGAAGTTCAATCAGTTCTCCTGAATCCCATTTGAAAGATGGGACAAGGTCACTGCCTCAACCACAAATTGGGATAATCTAGTTATTCAGTGATGCATTTCCTTGGGGAAAATATTTATCCAAATGGATTCTGAAAGAAGTCAAATGAATCCTGTTTGGCTCCACAACACTCAATATTTCAGATTCTGTTTCATCAATCCTGTCAGTTAATAGGAATGGAACACTTAAACCAGTTTTGATCTTTGTTTTCCAGAGATCTAGCTTTTCTCTACTGCTAATATCTTCTTGTGCAAATTAGAAATAGTACTTTCCGCTCCTTGCAATGACATATTTAGAGAATTCAATTTGTCAAAAAATATCTGCAGGGTAAGCCAAAAGCACAAGCCAGCAAAGATCATATAGGCTACATCTAGACTGGCATGATTTTCCGCAAATGCTTTTAACGGAAAAGTTTTTCCGTTAAAAGCATTTGAGGAAAAGAGCGTCTAGATTACACGGACGCTTTTGCGCAAAAGCACTTTTGCGGAAAAGCGCCCATGCTAATCTAGATGCAGTTTTACAAGAAAGCCCCGATTGCCGTTTTAGCCATCGGGGCTTTTTTGCAAAAACACTTTTTAGCTGTCTACACTGGCCCTCTTGCGCAAATACATTTGCGCAAAAGGACTTTTGCCTGAACGGGAGCGTCAAAGTATTTGCACAAGAAGCACTGATGTCTTACATTAGAACATCAGTGCTTTTGCGCAAATTCAAGCAGCCAGTGTAGACAGCTGGCAAGTTTTTGCGCAAAAGCAGCCGCTTTTGCGCAAAAACTTGCCAGTCTAGACACAGCCAGAGTGTATCTGGGTTGCTGAAATTCAAATCCACTAGTAAAAGTTGAGCTTCATTTCTCAGTTCATGAAATGCGTTGCAATACTTCCCCCTCCCCTCCTGGTTAGCCACGACTTCCATGTGAAACACAACATCATGTTCCACTCCCATTTCTGCACAAAACATTGCAAAGAGACAGGCCCTTGTGAGCTGTGTTTTGATAAAGTTCATGATTTTAATAGCAGAACTCAGAACATCAGTAAGTTCCCAATCTATATTTCCAGTTGCAAACACCTCGCATGTACAATTAGTCAACAATACATGACGATACTATTTCAAACAGTTTGGCTTGCAAGCCTGCCCTATCTCTGGATACAGGAGGGGCTCCTCCATCCATACAGATTTTGATATATGCTTCCCACTTCAACTCATGAGAAGTTAGAATGTCTTTTAATGTTGAGATCCAGTTGCATGCATCTTCATTGGCTAACAAAACACAAAAAAATCTTCCAGTACCGATGTTTTGTAAGATTGCCAAACATAAGCAGTTTAATGACCTGCTTTTGATATGTCTGTTGCTTCATCCAGCTGGATTGCCTTGATATTTTCTGACATGTCACAAATTTAGCGGCTGACTGTGTCCAACAGCAGGATCATTTTTAACTTCTTTGCCACACTGTCACCAACCATCATCCTGCAAATGTCAATTGCTGCTGAGAGAATCAGTTTTCCCCCCAATTGTATAAGGCTTTTAAATCTTGGCAATGTGGTATGCAACTTGATATGATGCTTTTAAAGCAGTTTCAGGGATGAATACCACATTTGTCATTGTGGCTTTTTTTTGTTAATTTCTTGTAGCTTCCATTAAAAAAAAAATCTGTTAATTCTTACCAGATCACCATGTTTTGATTCTTAATGTAGTCTTAATTTTGTTGGCTTCAGGATATCGTTTGCTACACACTATACATAGGGCCCTACCATATTATTTGGTCAAATTCACAGTTATGTGATTTAAAAATCCTAATTTTCATGATTTCTGCTATTTAAATCTGAAATTTCACATTGTTGTAATTGTAGCAGTCCTGACCCAAAAAGGAGTTGTGTGTGGTTTTTTGTTTTCTGGTTTGGTTTTGGGTTTTGTTGTTGTTGGGGTTTTTTGGGGGGGGGGGAGTTAAGGGGAAGGAATTGCAAGGTTATTGTAGGGAGGGTTGCAATACTACTATTACTTCTGTGCTGCTGCTGATGGGCTGATAGCAGCACTGTCTTCAGAGCTGGGTGGCTGGAGAATGGTGACTGTTGGCTGGGAGCATATCTTTGAAGGCAGAGCCACCCCCCTAGCATCAGTGCGGAAATAAGGATGGCATGGTATGGTGTTGCCACCATTACTTCTACACTGCTGCTGCTGGGGCTGGCTCTGCCTGCAGAGATGTGCTCCCAGACACAAGCCACCACTCTCTGGCTGCCCTGCTCCGAAGACAGCACAGAAGGGTGGCAATCCTGCTAACTCCCTGAAATACCCTTGTGACCCCCCCTGCAACTCCTTGTTGAGTCAGGACCCCCAATTTGAGAAACACTGGTCTTTCCCCCCCCATCCTGTGTGAAATATGTTTATATAGTATAGAATAAGAGCACGCAGCCCAGATTTCACAGGGGCAGAACAAATTTCACAGCCCATGACATGTTTTTCACGACCGTGAATTTGATAGGGCCCTAATGATATATTGAGGCCTATTTTCTCCTTTAACTGCAATAAGTGAAAACAAAATGCAAATATGCTTACTCCTATTTTCTTGTTTTTGTGGATTTTTTTCTCTGTATCAATTTTAGCCATTTCGGCTTCTGACTTTCATTTTGGAACGCTGCCATCTTTTGGCAATATGTACTGATCCACTTTTCACCACACAGTGATATGAAACAAAAATCAAAATCCCCAGTGGAATAATCACGGCACAACTGCTTGCTATGAGAACAGCATATGATGCTAAATTGACATGCAAAAAGATAGTAGACAGACATGATTGGCTAGTGAGGGGGTGAGGAGGCAGGAAGGGAATGGCTCTGCCAGCCTTGGAGTAGCAGGGGGCCCACACTTTGAAAATATCTGACCTACAGGTATGGGATCACTGCAGGGCAGACAAGTAAAACACCTTTTTGTAAAGGGTTAGGGAGCCACCTTGTGGAGCAGGGAGTTATTAGACAGTACATTGTATGAGAAGGAACACTTTGGCTACGTCTACACTACCCAGTCTTGCTCAAGAACATATGCAAAAGAAGTGCGGCAATGAATATCGCCATGCCTCATTTGCATTCTTAATGAGCGGTCATTTTACGCAAGGGGCTTTTGCTCAAGAAGGAACAGTCTACACTACTCTTTCTTCTGCAAAAACCCCCTCTTGCACAAGAGCCGTTCTGCCTGATAATACGTGGCAGAACGGCTCTTGCACAAGAGGGGGTTTTTGCGCAATAAGGATCACTGTAGACTGCTCCTTCTTGCGCAAATGCCCCTTGTGCAAAAATGGTGGCTCATTTGCATATGTTCTTTGTGCAAGACTGGGCAGTATAGACATAGCCTTAAGCTTTGGTGTGAATTCCTGTCATAAGCTATTCTATATGTAATTCATCTTGTACACATACTTGGATCCATCTCACACTGCTCTGGCACTGATTAAAACTAGTCAACAAGGAACTGTATCTGTGATGGGGAGCAGGAGCATGACACTGAGGCCTAATGCAGACCAAGAGTCATGGTTACAAAATAAGTATATCCTGAAATGCCATGGCAATTAGTGCTGTTTGTGAGACTGGAGGCTAGAAATGGCTACCAAGGCATAAATAAATAGTCTTAAATTCAGTGATGGATGTAATATGTAAAAGTCATTGTATGTAGACTTCAGTTACATTGTTATATTTTAAATGATATCTGCATTTGGTAAGGTCAAGTCCTAGAGGCTAAATACTTGGATGCTGTGCAACAGCAACAAATCCTGAAGCTGTTCCTCTGTGTGAAAGGTAGGCACCAAATGTATGCAGCTCACACAGCAGATCTGCACTCTGCATGGTACACCTCTTCTGACTTTAGTCCTTGTGCCCCAGCACACAGGGACAGCTGAGGTAAAATCATTGGATCCATAACTGTAGGGATCCACCAATTCTTCTGCCTTTCACAGAGAAAGTGAGCCAGTTACAGGGGCTGATATCTTTAGGATACAATAGCCATTCCATAAAGGGTCCTTTTTTTCTCCCATCATTTGCCATGAAGCTCCCCAGCCATTTGAGCAATGTGATAGTTCCAGGTTTTGGATGTTGGCCTGTAGCTAGCTACTTGCACTACATGTGTTGGAATCAAGGTTGGTCAAGAAGTGTTTACCGACCAGGACTACACCAATGATGTGTCTTGCTTGTGAAGAAGTTGGAGAATTTCAGCCCTGCTCTCCATGGGCTCCAAGATGCTAACTGCACTATGGGATTGAATGTCTCATGGCAGACCACGAACGTCAAGAACCTTGGATCTGGGCCACCAGAATCTCCATTAGAGTTGAGGTCAAGTACTGTGGGGAATGTTGATAAGTTCATCCATCTGGATTGCAAGCAGTGTTCAAATGCTCACAGCACACTGGACACCGTTGGACAATACAAAATCTGAGTTTCATGTATGGAGGCACAAACATATTTGCACTGAGACAATGTTCAGAGTCTATCAAATCTGTGTACTGCCTGCACTGTTAAATGGGTCAGAAACCAGGGCCCTCTTAAAGCAGACTTGGAGGGATGTGATTAGGTCCCTGGCAGTTGTGCAGCCTAGTGGCTAGGTTGTGGAATAAGCAGGCAAGAAAGGGGGGTGCTAGCCCCCGGCCACCTGTGCTCCTGGCCCAAGAACTCCAAACCACTCCCTAGTCAAATCTTTAAATTGGGGACATGGCCCCAAGAGTCCAGATTGCCCTTAGTTGGGGCTTCTGAGTAGGTTTCCCCCTTTCCCTGGAATGTTGGGGGTGGGGCTTACTTGTTCCTGTGACTGCCAAGTGGACAGGCTCTGGTTTAGGTCCTTTAGGGCACAACTACACAGCAGGGAGATGAATTAAGCAATGCAACTTCAGCTACATCAATTGTGTAGTTGAAGTCAAAATAGCTTAATTCGGCTTTTAGTGCTGTCTACACAGCAAGAATTTGAAGGAAGAACACTCTTCCTTTGACTTCCCTTACCCCTTGTAAAATGAGGGTTACCATGAGTCAGAGTAAGAAGTCCTCCAACTTGACATTATTTTAGAATAA
Organism: Rafetus swinhoei; assembly: GCA_019425775.1. Taxonomy (NCBI): domain Eukaryota; kingdom Metazoa; phylum Chordata; order Testudines; family Trionychidae; genus Rafetus; species Rafetus swinhoei. The sequence goes on from CM033440.1 coordinate 29,438,141, forward strand.
AGGCTTGTAGTGTAAATGTGCTCTTTGTTATTTCGGAATAATGTTAGTTATTCCAAAATAACGCTGTAATGTAGACATACCCTTAGACTGCTGAACCTGGCTCTTGCCTCCTTGCTTGTGAGCCCCAAACTGAGCCAGGCTCCTCCTTTTTCTATTCCTTCCAGGCCTGGCATTGGTTTGGTTGCAGGTAATGTGGGGCGAGATTGGCTGGGAACAGATGCTGTCTTTAACCCCTGGGACACTGTGCCCTCCTTTCTCTGCTCCCTCACAAATGGCAAGAGGCATTTCACATACACTGTCTGTGCCAAATCCTAAGCACAATGGTCATTTGACTTTGTGTGAAATGTCAGAAGAGATCTGGCCTTCCTTCAGTCATTGATTATATTCAAAAGGGGTGTTGAAAGCACCTGATTAGCAGAGGTATGGAGCACCCAGAGCTTGTGAAGAACCAAGGATTTTTCACAACTACTAAAGTGACCAAACTTCCCCAAATAGAACTTAAGTCAGTGCCATTAAACAGCTGTGCACATACAACAGAGAATAGCCCAGTTGTAGCCATGTAGTTAAAATGTAAATCTTTATGTAATGTAATGTGTCTCAGTATACCCTTCCAGACACCCTTTCTGAAAACAGAAAGGACCTTTACTTTACCATTGGTAAAGGTGCACTAGCCAGAATTTTGTGTCTGAAGTTGATTCCAAGGCAGGAATAGATTCTTATGGGTTTTGCTTTAAGTTTTAAAATTAGCATTGTGAAATAAGTAAAAAAGTATGATGATTATTTTCTTTAAATTGTAATTTGATATTCCTGCTTAAATATTCGTATTGTGTCTGTGTACCAAAGAAATTGATTCTGTTTTATGTGTGAATGAAGAATGTGTCTTATAAGATAAGTGTGAAGACCATCACCGGAAATGATGCTTTAAGGAGAAGCTGAGGACAGATGTAAAAGTGCCAGGAGATTGCTGTATACTCCTCTCAAGATGCGAATGAAGGGCAGATTGACGACACTAAAAGATAAGACAAGCACCTATAAATTTGGACAAGACAGCTATGATATGAGAAAAACAACGTAAGAAAACCGCGACTTGATTACAGCTTGATGGCGCAAAACTTACTGATCCCAATGAAGGAAAACTGCTATAAGAAGGAGCTGCTTTGCCACAACTTTTGGATATGTCCTGCCAAGACTATAGCATCGGTCTGGACTGATAGAGCCCCACTCCTCTGTAATCCATCTGGTTGGCCACCAGAGAAATATGGACCATGGACTGGTAAATATAACATCGATTGGTAGGACAGTGTGCATGTATCTGTGTAAACATATGTTAACTGCTTTACTACTGTATTTGTAATAAAAGCAGCGTATTGCCTTTTTCTCATTAAGATCCCAGGTGCTTCTTATAAGCATGACAGAGTTAGAGCCCCAGTCCGAACCTCCCAGTCCGTTCTGTTAAGCAGGAACATCAAATTACAATTTAAAGAAAATAATCATCATACTTTTTTACTTATTTCACAGGAGCTAGGGGTGCAAGAACAATTTGTATAACAGAATGCTGAGAGCCACTGAACAAAACTGTAATCCCTGTGCATACTGGAAACCACTTCAAAGCAGGGGGTGCTACAGAACACCCGCCATTTTCCTAGTGTGGGACCATAAGTGAGTCCTTCCAGCTCTGTGTGCCTCTGTTCCATACCTATAAAACAGAGACAATTCAGGAGCCATTTATTGCCTCCATTTTACAAGGTGAAACACAGTTGGGGCCTAACTACGCTGTAGTGCATGTGTAAGCTGCTGACCCCCAGAATCTCTGGATAACACAGTTCCTAACCATCTGTTCTGTACTTAGTCCCTGTGTAGCAGAGGGCTGAATGGCCTTTTTGCTGGCCTGTAAGGAGCCAGGCACTTGGTACTAGGGCTCTGAAGAATTTAAATTAGTATCAGTGAAATGGAAGCCAATATAAAATTCCTCTTGGTAACATGTGTGGGTGACAAAATATGCAGAGAGGCAAATAAGGCTGAGGCCAGGGCATTGCCATAGAATGATGACACAGCATCCATGAGACTGAGATTGGACACTGCCACCAGCATTAGGGGCCACATTTTAAAAAGATGTTGAAAAATTGGAGATGGAGCAGCAAAGAGCCCAATGTTTTGAGGGCTTCAGAAAAACACCTTTTTGTGAGCTCTTGAGCATGATGTGTTTAGCTTCTACAGAGGGAGGCTGAAAAGTGAGGTTGTTGAAGTATCTAAGTGCCTTCCTAGAGAGACCATGTCAGGTATTAAAGGGCTGATTAATGGCACAGAGAAATGCAGAATAAAAGCCAGTGGCTGAAAGGTGAAACCAGACAGATTTATATGAGAAATAAGGCACAAATACTTCACAGTAGAATGATTCACCAAACTACCAAAGCAAGTGACAGATTCTTCATTTCTTGATGTCTTCTAGTGGAATCTAGATGACTCTGTGGCGTGTGCTTGGATCAAAATTTAGCTACTGTGATATACAGGAGGACTGGAATATGCAGGGGTCAGATTAGATGCTCTAATGGTTCTGTGCAGACTTAACATCTACTAATTAATGATGAATTCAGTGCAGTGTAGGAAGCAGCCTCTGGGGTTTTCTGTTCAGCCAGCTTGGTCCCCAGATTCAGCTGTCAGTAAATGGGATGATCCAGGGAAAGCAACTCAAACATCCAAAGAGGCTGGCCAGGATCAGGACACCAACCTTGCAGATGGCAGTAACATCACAAAGGCCTGTTGCAGGACTTCAGTCTATTGGGGGAAAGTGGTGGGTTGGTGGTGACCTCACAGAGAGACCCTCCCATCAGCCAATCAGGACAGAGGTGAAAACTGGGGTAATCTCAGAGATTCCTGTAGCTTTGCAGCAGCAAGGCTCCTTCTCAAGGTCTCTCCCTGAGGACTGATAAAGAATTAGGATAAATCTACGTGAGCATGAGGAGGAACCTTGTCAGAGTTTTCTCCTTCCCTACCACCAATTCTGTGTAACCTGTGTAGATGGTAATAACCTCAGAGAAGTTTGGAGCCTGTTCTGTCTGATCCACCTTGTCCCTTTTGAATTCTAGGCACAGAAATCATTAAGTTAAGGTGATGTGATTTCCTACCAAGGACTCTGTCCTATAGAATTGCTGGGGACATTGGGGATTTGTCCCTTTAGGTTTCCCTTTTCTTTCTTCCCTCCCTCATTCTTTTCTTAACTTCATCCCTGTCATGATTATGAGGGTTAGCCAGCAGCCTGGGCACTAAGGGGTTAACTATGTTCCTTACCTAGCCAGGTAAAGTGGCCAATAGGAATGTAGGTAGGAATTTCAAACTGGGACAAAGGAATGTTTGGTTTTTCCCTCCTTTGTTCTGGGCAGTTCTCTCCAGCTATTGAGGGGGACGGACACTATGTCTCCCTCCAAGAAAAGACTCTTTCTTCACTTTCTGTAAGTAGGGTAAAGTTTAGATAAATCCGTTAGGTTTTATTGTTTTATGTTTTAGGTATGGGATCTGATGTCTGTGCACTTTTTAAAAGATGTTTGGCTTTTCTTTGTAACTAAGTTCTAGGCCCATGGAGTTTCTCCATGAGTATATTATTTGTTATTTTTCAATCTAGTTATCATGCTTGCAACAGGAATAATGTAGTGATAATAAAAGTTTTCTCTTTTCCTTTTATTAACCTGGTATTGATTAATGGTGGTGTCTTGTTTTTTGCTTTAGGGGGAGATTTTCCCAAATGGTCTCTCCCCTGGTTTCTTTATTAATTTGGGTGGTGGCAGCGGAAGTTTTATTCCCAAAATCTAGGGTTTTAAGATTTTGGGGGGAAGTTTTATACCAAAACCTGGTAGATAAGGTTTTGGGGTACACTTGCTGGCCCCTACTTCTGCATTTATCGTGCCAGAATGGGGAAGGAGCCATGACAATCCCCCTTTTCCTTTCTGGGGATAGGTGGGTGGGAGGGTGTGTGTAAGTGGTGGGGCTGGAATTGCTCTGAGATTGATACCCTGTGGTGGCGACCTACGTCATCTGCTGAGACGTCTCAACCCTCCACCTCTCCGAGTGTCAATGCTAATTGGCCGAGCAGGAAGCTATTGTCAGGGAAGAGAAGTTGTCCCAATTTCCCAGCTGTGACCCATGGCTGTCCCTTTCTTTGCAGGTTCTGCACAAGGGCTTGTCTGACCTCAGGCTCCAATACATCTTGGAGGTGAGCATGGGCAGGAGGGGAAGGGGCAGTTTTACTTTAATGCTGGGAGGAACTGGAAAGGAGAGACTGGAAATCCATTTTTCAGTCTGTCCTCCTAGCCTGCACCCACCCCATCCTTGGTCAGGGCAGTCAGTGCAATATGGGTCCTTTCCTCCTTCAGGCACAGGGGAAGGATGTGGAACTTCAAGTCAGGGCCCTGGCTGGCTTTGGCAATGAGAGCTTCAAACCCCTCACCCGAGCTCATATCCAACACCCCGTGAGATCCAGGAATCAAATATTCTACCATGAGCACCATGTCTCAGTGCTGGGGATGGAAGTGGGCTTGTTTGCACAGCATATGCGCCAGTCTATCAATCCTGGCCTGCCTCCTTCCCCCACAGTGTATCAACTTCTGCATCAGGTCCAGATGCCCCGGGGAGAGCCAAGGCCATAAGGAGCAGGAGAGCCCTGTTCTGATTCACCATCTCCCTCCCTGTATTTGACGTATGTGACTCTGAGCCCAGCTCTCTGTCTCCAGGTGTATGCAGGTTGGCTCTGACAGGCTGTAGGATCTGCAGCTGCTGTGGGTTGGGAGCATTCCCCTTAGGAAGGCAGAGTCAGAGGAGAGAATGTGATAGAGTTGAGTCAAGCTCATTTTCTCCTGGTTCAGTGGATACCCTGAGTCTTTAAGGAGACCATGTTCTAAGCTCTGCTTCAGCCAGATTCTTGTCTGGCCTTGGGTTTGTTCTGGTCCTCCTGGAGCAGTTAGGGGTGCAAGTCCTCATGGAAGGCCCTGCCCACATCCCTTTGCTCCAGGACCACTTGAGGGGGAGAGAGAGACTCCTGGCCCAGGGGAGATTGGAAGCGGACAGGAGACTACTGACAGAGCCACTTCTCTTTCCCTCCCATTAGACCTTAGCATAGTTACCCAACTAGGGAACTTGGTGGCTTAGCTGTGACTAAGGGAAGTTTTTCTTCACTCAATGCACAGTCAGTCTCTGGAACTCCTTGCCAGAGGATGTGGTGAAGGCTAGGACTTTAACAGGGTTCCAAAAAGAGCTAGATAGATTCATGGAGGTTAGGTCCATGAGTGGCTATTAGCCAGGATGGGTAGGAATAGTATCCCTAGCCTCTGTTTTTCTGGAGGTGGGTGACAGAGGAGAGATCACGTGAGGATTACCCATTGTGATCCCTCCCTCTGGGGCAGCTGGTATTGGACACTGTTGGCAGACAGGATACTGGGCTGGATGGACCGTTGGTCTGACCCAGTATGGCCATTCTTATGTATGACTGTCCATGAGTGACCTCGTCCAGGACATTAGCCAGCTAGCCAGGGAGGAGATTTACCAGCTCTACAAACTGCTGCTACACCAGAGGTAAGGAAACCCAGGTGGAAAATGGGACCCAATAGAAAAGTGACAGTCAGAAGTGAGGCAACGAAACCCACGAAGAAATGATTCACCTCCCTGAGACTGTCCCCCCATTGGGTAATAGGAGCCCTGTGGAAACCAACCAAATCCTCTGAGACTGTCCTTAAAACTCTGACCCTAAACTGAGTGGTGGCTGGAGGATGAGTCTGTCTCTCCCCTCCCCCTCCCCACTCAGTTTAGGGTCAGACCCCCCCTCCACATCCTCTGTAGATACCCCTGCTATTCCATTGGGCCAAGGATGCAACCCAATGGGAATGGAAGAACAGAGCCACCTACAACTAGACAGAAATCTGACAAGAAGCTGCTAAGAAACAGCTGTTGTAGGGAGACTAAGGACATTGAGTCAGGAGATCCTCCTCCAGTGGGGTGGGAGGTGTCTGACACTGCAGGTCACTAGAGAGGAAGTCGAGTCCATCCTAGGGTGCCCATTGCCATTAATCCTTCCTGATTCCTGGGGGACATCTAAGTCTCTGACAGGTCCTTCATCTTTTGAGATAGGAGGACATCACAACCGAAGTGATGCGTGAGCTCCACTCCATCCCATCCTTTCATCGGATGCCCGAAGCTCTGCAGGGACTGTGTTTTTTCAGGTGCTTCTGATAGGGTGTAAACCCTCCCCCTGCCCCACTGGGCCAGAAGTGGTTAGAAAGCAGCGTGGGCCACTGGGATCATGCCCCACCGCCAGTGTTTCCTGTAAGCTGTGCACTTGTGTGGCTGTTAAGGAGAGATTCCAATGCTGCCTAACTGATTTATCAGAGCAACCACAGCTAGGTTTTGTTTCCACTGGTGGTGCACATTCACACATGCCTCTGTGCACATAAATATTATTCCACCTATGGGTATAAAAAACTCTGCACATAGATGGAAAAGATCAGAGGGAACACTGCCCACAGCCCCTGCAGAACCTGCTGCAGCTGGAACAGGAGTTTAAAAGGGATCCTGTCATGGGCTGTATGTTCCCACATGCTAGCTCCAAAACTAAAGGGTTAATCTAGGCACAGCCAACCACTGCTGACTGGCAGGCTAACAGCAGCTGGAAGGATCAAAGGGCTGGGAAGCAGACTGGCAGGGTGGCTGAAGAGGAGTGAGCATGCTGGAGAAAGGAACTCTGGTCAACAGATTGCTAGAGAGCCGGACAGCCCACCCAGAAGGGGCAAAGAGGCCAATAGAGCTAACCCTTGATGAGCCTGAGAACAGAGTGGATTTCCAGATTCCTGGGCACAATGAGGACTGACTGCAAGCCCCATTGAGGTGAGCAAACCGGGGCCACATCATCTCCCCATCTGTCCAGGGCATGCACCTTCTCACTGACTCACCACTTCGCCAAGCCAGGCAGCTCTGAGGGGAGAGAGACTTAGCTGGGGCTGTGGAAATGTGCAACAGGAGTCCTGGCTGCAGGAGAGATTCTGCCACCAGCAGCTGCCCCAGGCCTAAAAGCAGGGACCAGCCTTTGCTAAGGCTACAGACCCTTTATTGGAACATCCAGCAGATCCTGGGTGAGCATGTGGCCATGTGCCCAGTGGAGAGGCAGGGCCCAACCTCCCATACTAATCAGACATTTCATGGGGGGGACCCAGACCTCATTTCCCTCCACCAGGGGGGAGAAGAAGGGAGAGATATGATAATCCCTGAGCCCTTCACAGGAACCAGAGGGGGGCTACAGACCCTTTCGTTTGTGGGGACCTTGGACTGCACATTGTGTTGCACTCTGTGAATCTGAAATTCAAGTGGTGAATCAGCTGGAAGGCCAACACCTCTGATCCCAGTCACTGAGCCTGGTCGATCCCACGCCTCCTCTTATCCTCACTGATACGGCTATATGGGAGGCAAACCCACAGGATCTTAGATCTCCTCCACCAGACATGGGAGGAGAAAGGCCCCGGAATGACCAAAGTGGTGCAATACATGGTCTGTCAGGGAAAACTTGGAGCCCCTGCAAGCTTTGTTGTGGGAGAACCTGCTGTAATCTCAGAGCCAGGAATGGACCAAAAACAAAGGGCCAACATGTGCCTATTAAACCCAGTGAGAGGGTTCGTTGTTGCTACCAACCTTGAAGTCCAATCTCCTGGCCAAGTGGCAAAGATCATTCAAGGTTACAAATAGGGCAAGGGCAGCTGCTGATGAAATCTGCCATGTACGGAAGAGAAACAAGACAGAGGCTGTACTATGTGGACCTACAGAAGACTTGAAAAGACCAAGAGGGCCTCCTCATCATGCTTTTCACCAAAACCTGAGTTTGAGCTGCCAGTACCATTAATCCATGATGCTGGACTGAAAAGAAGCAGCAAAAACAGTGAATCAAAGACCTCCCCTTGGTGTTCAAAGCATGGCCAGACCATTCTAATGGAGACTACCATCCAGTGCAGACCACTATGGGGAAAAAAGTCCCTGAGACTCTATGAGTAGGGCCCTACCAATTTCACAGCCATGATAAACGTGTCACAGGCTGTGAAATCTGCCCTGCATATAAAATCTGATCTCCCCTTGCTGCTAGGAGTCTGGGGTTCCCAGGTGCTAGTTTGGCCAGCCTGGACAGGGACAGGAGTTCCCTTTCCCCTGTCTGGCCACTCTTGATGGGGAGATCACAGCCACCTTGAGAGACAGGGCAGAAATGAGGGTGGAACCCACTGTAGCCCTGCCATGAAGGTGGCACAGAAGTGAAGAAGAGGTCATGTCTGGGAAAGCCCAAATGTATGGTGACCCTACAAGTGAGCCTTCTGCACTCACCTTGCCACCCCCTTTTGGGGTGGGACCCCCAGCGTGAGAAACGCTGCACTAGGGGATTCCTCTACAATCCTGAGGTCCAACACGATGAGTGGTTCTTGGCAGACCCTATCCCACACCTTCCAGAAAGTAGTTGTAGATTCTCAGGGAAGTTTTCCATAGTTCAAAGATCGGCCTGGATGGAGATTAGAGGACCAAACGGAAGTCATGTCCAGGAAAACCAGATGCATGGTGCCTGTCAAACATCAACATCCCTGGCATTAATTGGCCAGCTACTGGTTTGTACATACTGTGTATAAAAACATCTGTTACTTACCCAGGAACAAAAATATTGTGTCCATCTGCCACTTGTATCCGCCAGATTTTATCCAACCTTCTACTAACTCTGTAGTCTTCTGCCGGCTGCTGCCTTCTCCTTCATTTCCTGGACCAGCAAAAATGAAACTTAGCTACATCGATGCAAAGTTCTTCATCCTGGGAACATGGCCAAACTCTGGTGGACCATCATCAGGAGCCAAATAACAAAAATCATCAGACTGTCTTAAAATAATGAGATTAAAGAGAAATAAACAAATCATTGATTTGGGGTCTTTTTATGTGTCTTTGCTTTCTGAGCCTAGGGTCATGTTTTCAGCCCTTTTCTCTGCAAACCTGAGGACTTGAAACACTTTTTACATGAAAGCCAAGGGTGCATCTACACACATAGCCTATGTTAAGTAGGGATGTTAAAATGTGTTTATTTGTGTAAATGTGCAACCACTGAAATGTTTAGCTGTTACACATTTACAGGGGAAGGGGAAGTGCTCACAAGGAGCTGGCTTTTAATCCAGCTTCTCATGCGCAACGACTTCCATTCCCCCTCTTCCCAGCACAGTGGGCAGAGGGGGAAGGGCTGCATGTAACAATGAGGCTTATTGGTTAACCGTGTATTAGGGTACACAATCACATCCCTAATGTTAATATAACTGTGTGAGCACAGCCCCCTAGCATAGATGCATTCCACACAGAAAGAGTTTTTCTGTTGGCATAATAACACCACTTCTCAAACAAAGCCTCCTTGGACAGTCATGCTTAGTGTCAGAGCAGGGGCAGTCAGAGAACAGGTTTCAGAGCCGTGGGTCAGAGCTGGGGTCAGGACACCTTATAGACTCAGACTCGTAAGTGCAGAAGGGGCCATCATGATCATCTGGTCTGACCTCCTGAACATTGCAGGTCTCAGAACTGCATCTGTCTACTCCTGTCAAAGACCCGCTGAATTACTGAAGTCCACAAATGCCAATTCGAAGATGTCAAGTTATAAAGAATCCACCATTTACACTAGTAAAACCCACCAATGACCCATGCCCCAAGCTTCAGAAGAAGGCAACCTTCCCTCACTTATGATCCCCAACCCTGAGAGCCTCATGTCATCACAAGATTCCAGGCTGTGGGACTTTAAAAAAAGTAAAGAATGTGCTACTTGTGATAACAGGGGTTGCACTCTGGCTCTGCGCTGTGTCTCATGATCTGTAGCTGCAGCTCTCCTCCCAGCATGTATCTACCCTGTGCACTACGGCTTAGGGTCTGTGGCTGCAGCTCTCCTTCCCAGCTCAGCTCAGGCACACGTTGTCTCCTTAGCTCAGCCCCACGCAGTCTGACCCAGGCAAAACCCACCTCACGCAGGAGCACAGAGGACGGAACCGCTCTTCTAGATTCCTCACTCCCTTATTGGGCTGCCTGCCTTGTCAATCAGGCTGATCTGGAGAGCTAACCTATTTCCATTGTTCCTGGGGACTGTAGGTCTCAGGATCCTGATTTGTCAAGGACCCTAACCCTTTGTTTTTGGCATTGGAAGCTAGCCAACCAAAAACCCCAATGAGTTTTAGTAAGGCGCCAACAGTCCCCTTACATGTAGCTTTACTCTTGTCCTTTTGCTGATTCCCAAGATTGCTTTCACCACTGTGGCCCCTTACAAATCTCACTGATATGCAGTCTAGAGTCTGACAGGAGATAAATTATAACAGATACAAAAGAATATATTTGTGTACTTTCTGCTTCAGTGCGCAGCTGTAAGCAGCCACTTTTCTGAATGTGTTTTAGTTTCCACAAAGTTTACATAAATATGGGATTTCCACTGATTCTCATTTTATAATTCTTCTTTTAGATATTTGAAGTGCAGTAATAAAACCTCCGCAGTGGTACAGGTCATCTGACATTCGCTGAAGTCCCAGTGATGTCTTTAAGAAGGGGTCCTGCCAAACCAGCCAATGGTTTGAGATATGGGGGATTAATATGCAGCTGCAGCTCAGAGGCAGCTCAGGTAGACACTACCTGCTGAGGACAAATTCAGCACTATGAAAGAAAGGTGTTGCACTCAGATTTGGTCTACACACCCTACAGACTTTTTCTTTCTAAACACAATTGTTAATAATCACATTAGCTGACCCAGGACTGAATGTGACTTAGCAGTAGGACAAACCATGTTTAGCATCGTGTCATGTCACTCAGTAATGCTAAAACCCTAAAGGAGGTTTAGCTGACAGTGTTGAATATGGTCTGTCCTGGTCTACACTGACTACTAAACTATGGTCAGCTCCTGTTGATGGCCATGTTCAGTCACTAACATTCTAGGCCCTAGAAGGGGAGAGTTGTGCTGGTCAAAAGCCAGGACAGGGAGGTCTGGGAATCATACAAAGCTACCATGCATAGTTTATACATTTGTTTTTGTTTTGTTTTGTTTGTTTGTTTTTGTTTTTTTTTTAAGTTTACTGCTTATAAGATTGCATGGAAAGAATCTAGCTTGGGACTTTTGAAATTTGGATAAATTTGGTAAATTTGGATTAACAGGGAACCCAGCAATAAAACCATGCCTGGAGAGGGTAGTGGCATGTTTAAAGCTGAGCCTGTGGTGAACTTTTCTTCCTCTGTCATTTTGCTTTTTGCCCTGTGACAGGTGGCATCACCTAAATAATTTTCAAGATTAGTGGAAAGGCTGAAGTGCTCAGGCTTTCTGTGACAATAATGTCATTCTCCAGGCTACCTCTTGGATTGAAATGGTTTATTTATTGATTTGTTATTGAACACATTCCCAGCGATTTGTCACATTAGTCTGCATTTGAGATGTGCTGTGTGGCAAATGTCTGTCTTCAGCTCTTCCTTCTTTGCCAAACAGCAATAATATGAAGTCATTTTGGAGTTTAATTTTTTTTTCTTTTTTTGGCGGCTTTGTAGATTCTGCTGTGCTAGTAGCGGCAGGGAGCTGTGCTTGATCTATTCCAGGCACTTCTTAGCTTTAAAATTATGGATGTAAAGATGAAGTAAATTGCAATTCATACCTATTACTGCAGATGAAAGATATACATTGTCACAAATTTCTTGATTTAAAAATGTTTTTTTTTTTTTAAACTGAAGCAATCTGATTTCCTGAATGTTTGATGTCAGGGATGAGTCTTGCTTGAGCTTCTTATTGCTTGGAGAGCACTGTGGGGTCTCTCTCTCTCTTTTTAAAGCTTATATCTAAGCTCTGGGTCACAGCAGGATTTCCTTAGTGAGATTTATCACAGCAGGTTGAATCATGCAATACAAAGGTGAAGATTCTTTTATGATGATAGAAAATGGTCACATAGAATTTGTCTGTGTGGATTTTTCTTTAAAACTGCTGGGAATAAAAATTCTTTTTCTATTACACATAATGCTGTCCAGATAAGATTTCTGTAATGAACAAAATTTTGCATGTGTTATGCAAAAGAAATAAAGAATTATTTTTATTCTGTTGCTGCATCTGTTATGTTGATTTAATGTGATATGCAGAATTAGCTTTACATACAACTCAATGAATTGTACTGTTTCATTCTTTGAATATGATTACTAGTTTCCTATTAGAAATGACATTTTACCACATATGATGGCAGGATTTAAGAGCATAGTAGGTCATATGTTATATTGTCTGCACCTACTATATTTATTGTCTGTATATGGTGTCTTAAGACAATGGGATGTGAAAGGTGATTTTATTAGGGGTTTTCAGTGTGCCTTCTCTTGGATGCATTTGTGCAGTTAGCTATTTGTATTCATTATGCTTTAGTGATTTTGCTAAGGCAGCTAGAGGTCTTTAGATTGCTATCCCAGTCAGGAACTAGTTAAAGAGCATCTTTGGACACAATCAGCCTCAACCCACCACAGTAGTAATGCCTGTCATGCCTGAAGATGGGTAGGTTCTTAAAAGGGAGAATCCCTGCTCTGTGCAGAGGGGCTGAAGGAGCAAAGCCATAACTCAGAAGTCCCTGAAAACAGAGGCTGCTGACCAGGGAAAACTTGAGCACCTTGACTGCCTGTGGCTCTCTCAGAAAGGAGATTTTTCTTTTTGTCCCTTCTTTGGCTTCCCTAAGGCCTAGGACTCTGCTTTCGTGGGCTGTAGAAGCGTCATTCTTTTGTCTGGGTTGTTGTAACTCACTCTCAAAGGGGCAGATACCCTGAAGAGCACAGCCATTCAGCTGAAGGGCTGTGCTCTGGACTGGACTCTGAGGCAGAAACAGTGCTTTACCAGTCCCCAAAGGGCTGCTACTTGCTAGAGAGGTATGGCCTATTACAGTTGTGTTGCTCTTTATCCTTAGTATTCAAAGTAACTCTTGTCTTGTCCTTGCTAGCTCACTTGGATGGCCAGAGGGTCTAATTCTCTGAGGTACTGAGCTCTCTCAACTCCCATTCACTTCAGTACTCCATAGAAAGTGCTCAGCATCTTGTTTGATCAGGATCTCACTGTTGAAAGAATCCACTAGTGTCTGTTTCATCTTGTCTCTGTGGGATAGACTCTCAGTAGCATGCTGAGAGTCAGCCCATGACTCTCAGTAATATCAATGTGAGTTGTATTGCTAAATCTCTGTGCATATGACATCTAAAAATGCTATATTCAGATAAAGTTAAAGTTATGCATGCAAAAGTTAGGAAATGCCAGAAATATGGTTGCCCATGCAAACTTAATTTGCCCACCTTCAAGGATGGCATTTCAGTGGTGGTGGTGGAGAAGCCATGCATCTAGGGATGCTGCATGCTTTTCTTCCTATTCCCCTGTCAGGAAGCAAGAGGAAACTACATAGCTTGTGTGCATGCTTCTCATTCCTGGCTGGTGAAGGAAGGAACAGAGAAGTAATTCACCAAACCTGTGTAGTTTCCCCTTGCTCCTTGATAGAGGAACAGGAAGAAAAGCAAGGAGCGTCCAGGTATGCATGGCTCCCAAAATGGCGACCTTGCCTGCCTTGTGAATATGCACCACGATGAGTGTTTAATTACATGATCTCATACTATTTGCTCTGTAGGATCCTTCCTCATTCAGTGTATATGGTGCTCAGTATCCTAATGTTAGCCTCACAAACAGTTATTTATCTTCGCAACTCTTCTGTGGCATAACAGAGTACTATTTTTACCATTTTATAGACAAGCAATAAGGCAAAGGGTCACTAGAGCAAAATCTTCATTAATTTTGAATACCACAGTAATTGCACCCCTACTTGACACATCTAGTACCTCATTTTTCAGACTTCCAACTTTTAGATCAAATGAAGAGGAAATCCTGGTCAAACTTCTCCTTCACTACACTGCCCTGGATTTTTTTTCCATGAACACCATCCATCCGATGCATTGAGTGAAGCCGAGGTCTGGAGAAAATGAGACCATACAATTAAAAATTGTTGCTTGTGCTACCTTAAGTCTACTGTTTCATAAATGAGTAGTACCTTTAATTTTCAACCAAAATACTCTTAACACAGTTTTTTTAAATGTAGTTTCTAATTTAGGTTGTGGTTTTTTTAAGAGCAAAAATAGAATTCATTAAGTGAAACAATAATATTCCTCCCTCCACCATCACACATTTCTCACTAAATCTTGAGTATTAAATCTTCAGCACAGGCCATTACCATTTGAGATAAAGAACTACTTTTGTTACTGGCAGACTGTATTATCTACAGACCAGTCTCTAGAGAAGGATGACTAACACACTGAATTGATGGTTTACATATGTCCATTTTACAGACAGCATAATCAAGGACAAACATGAGATCACCTGCTTTTGTGGTTAAGTCCACTGTGAGCTGTATTAGAAATCTGGGCTCTGTGTTCAGTTTATGTAACCTGTGAGGCCTTTCTTGATGATGAGGGCTAGTAAGAACACAGAATAAATAACAACAGCTGGTAGAACTCTGTCTAGAATGCATGGTCTTCTGGTTCCCAGGGCAGTATACCTTCCATTATGCTTTCATATTTTGATGGATGGGGCAAAACAGGAGGGGAATCCATTCTGCCTGCCCATATAGAACTTCCACCCTGGGTGTGAACTGCTAAAAGAATGTGAAGGGATTCTGGTATGTAAAATGCAGAAAGGCAATGGTAATTCTCAGCAGTTTATAACTTGGCTAGATACAAAGAGATTTTCTCAAGGCAGAGCACTGATTGCCTCCGTGGGCCCCTGGGCAAAGTGTGGGGATGGGGGGAGGGGAGAGTTGCTCCCACTCCCAGTAGAGGCAGGGCCTTGAGTAGAAGGGGCAGGGCTGGGGGCAGCCAGCCTGGAGTGCCATCTGTAGCATACCACGCCAGCCCTCAGGCAGCCCTCAGTGATGCCCAGAGGGAGGCATGCTCCCACCAGCCCTTAATGCTTCTTGGAGCCTGCAGCATGGCGCTCTAGCAGTGATTTAAAGGGCCCAGGGCTCCAGCTGCTGCCGCTGTTACAGCAATTGGGAGCCCCAGGCCTCTCTGAATTGCTGGGCCCCCGGGCAACTGTTCCATCTTCATTGGCACTGACTCAAGTCTAATCAAAGGCACCTTCCTAGTCCCAGGACTACCCTTGTGACAAATTTCAAATCCTGCAGCAAACCATTGAGGTGTTGGAGCTCTTCAGAAAATGTTCCCAAAATATTTTATGCTGTAAAAGATTAGGCAACCTAATTATAGGTGTTGCGGCTGCTGCTCCCTTTATAATCATTACCTTTTTGCAAAACACAATGCAGTCATTCTGGCTGCTATGAAAAATAAAGAGCTAAATCAGACTCCCAAAGGACATCAGGATTGTACAGGGTGGACCTCCCTGGTCCAGCACCCTTGGGACCTGAGCCAACCCAGACCAGGGAATTTACCAGACCAGAGAATGTCAAGTCTCCCTTACTGGCTGCCCTGCTTACAGCTCCTCTCCCTGGGGCTCCCCAGGCTGGAGCTCCCCATCCTGCCACTGCCCTGCTAAAGCTGGCCTGGCCATGGCTCCCCACTCTGCTGCCCGCCAGCTGCGCCAAGGATTTCCAGGGGTTCCCCAGCCAGGGCTGCCCTGCTGCCACCAACCCCACTGCCACTAAGGGTTTCCCAGGATTCCCTGGCTGGGGCAGATGTTCCCCGATGCCGCCTGGCCCCACTGATGTGAGGGTTCCCCTACCTAGCCACTGCTGGCCCAGCCAGGACTCCACAAACCCCACTGGCTCCTGCTTCTGGGGCTCTTTGGTCCAGCAACATCCATGCCGGACCACAGATGTTGCCGGACCAGGGAGTCCTGGATTTGGGAGGTTCATCCTGTAGTAAACTGTCTCTCTTTACTGCAGTACCGGTACTATCAGTTGCCATATCAATCTCAGGACTAATTATCAATAATTGTTTTAAACCCACAATTGCTTTTTTGTTGTATGTTGCAAAACCATATGGCTTTAGACAAAAGCTCTGCCCCAAATGTTAGATTGTAGAAAGAAAATTCAGCGCAAAAATGTCAGCATCATTCACTTGGAGCATGTAAAGTCCTAGCCCCCCGGAGTGTCATCTCAGCTACACTGGCATGAATCTGGAGTAACATCTTTTACCCCAGTATACTGAAATGAGAATTTGGCCTGTAGACATGACCTAAATCCATCCTTCAGCTTCACCTTAACAATTCACCCTCGGTCTGACTGACTTAGGAGTGTGAATGTGGGGTGTAAAAGGCAGGCATGTGAGGAGGAAAACGTTATAGGGTGGTGCAGCCACCTTTGCACCCCCTCTTTTATGGGCTTTCTTAGGGGCCTACTGAGCCTCCAGTACAAAGCAGGGGTTCTCTATTTTTTTCATTCTGAGGCCTGCGTCACAACTGGTTTTCTGCACATAAAAGCCAGGGCTGGCATTACAGTTAGCAAGCAGGGCAATTTCCTGGGTCCCCATCCCACAGGGGCCCCTGCAAAGCTAAGTTGCTCTGGCTTTGGCTGCAGCCCAAGGTGGCAGGGCTCGGGGCCATAGGCTTCCATGCAGTGTGGTGAGGCTTCAGCTTTCTGTCCTAGGCCTCAGCAGGCCTAACACTGGCCCTGCTTGGAGGACCCCCTGAAACCTCTGGCAGCCCTGGACCCCTGGTTAAGAACCATTGAGGTAGAGCAGCCTCGGAGTTTCCACAACTTATTCCACTTCCCATAGATTACTGGAAATACTGAATAGCTAAGACCACAGCACTGTGGTCACACTGTCTCCTTCTCATTCCTGGTGGCCCATTTACACTGGGGGCTCTGGGAAAAGAACCCCTCCTTTCAGGGAGTATTCCCTAGACAGCATTTCTGCTCCTGTTGGCTGTCAGAGCACCATTTTTAATGGAAAATCACCACCGATGTAGTCCATTGTGAAATAACAAAACCCAAACCATGTGTGTGTGCTGTATGTTTAAGCACAGTTTTCACAAGCAAATGGACAGGTTCTGTTAATTGCTGCAGTACAGACACTGTTAAATGGTGTGTTTTTCTTAAACCCATGCAACTAAATAGGAGAAAGACATCACACTCTCAAATACCTGGGCAGTGTTACTGAAATACATTTTGTATCCTAGCAACAATGCAGGGTTTGGGTTAGAACTACATTCCTACTGTGTGTAGTATAAAAAGGTAAAACCAAGAGGAAAGAAAACTGCTTTCATTCTTGCTGGAATTTCATGTCCACGTGAATTCTGTATGCACATCTGAGGGCAAAATTTGTCCTGTTTTACCTTTATATTAATGGTTCTAATTCCAGTAGATCCCATAAGCCTCCATTAGAATTGTTTGGGAATTCAGTCTTTACATTTTTATTCCCTGTACTGTTTCTTTTAAACGCATGAAAATCATTTTGTCTTTGCACAGGCTGTTGTCAAGCATCTGCAGTAGCTGAAATAAAATGCCGCATAAAAATAAATGCAAATGTGCATGAAAAACATCTCTTTTATGCACGTCTCTTTTCACAGACTAAGCAGAGATGGAAAATACCAGGTATGGTATTACCTGGTATTACCGGGTATTACCATCCCCGGATAGCTAAAGAAATAAAACAAGAACTTAGTAATTATCTACTCTGGTTAA
This sequence comes from Rafetus swinhoei, assembly GCA_019425775.1. NCBI lineage: Eukaryota > Metazoa > Chordata > Testudines > Trionychidae > Rafetus > Rafetus swinhoei. Next base: position 29,455,777 of record CM033440.1, read on the forward strand.
TCAGAGCCTGAATACTCTTTTGTGGTATCTAAGGGCTTGTCTACTGCCATTTTACTTTGCTGTAACTTTTTTGCTCAAGGGTGTGAAAAAACACTCCTCCTCCTCTCTCTGAGAGCAGCAAGTTGAAGGACTGTAAAGCACCAGTGTAAACAGGCTTCCAGCCATACTCCCAGCACTGTTAGCTACTCCCCTCTTGGAGGCAGTTTGCCTATAGCTGCTGCTATGACCACACTGCTGTATTAAAGCATTGCCACAACAGTACTTAAATGTTCACAAAGCCTTACCAGTATGTGTGGCTATGCACTGTGTCAAGGCTGTTTCCCACTCTGGCACAACGAATGCAGAAGTGGGGGCCCGCAAGAACACTCCAAAACCTTGCCTCTACAGGCTCTGGTATAAAACTTCCCCCCAAAATCCTAATACCCAGATTCTGGGGAATCCGCTGCCACCATCAAGTGCTTTTGAATCCATAAACAGGGGTGGACACTTGAAACCAACCCCAGGGGTACCCCAAGCTCTTTCCCTCAAAAGAGCTTGAAAAAAGAAAAGAGAAAAACAAGCAGCAGTCTGTGGTAGCTGACCCCTCAGTCAGGCACGCAGATACACACAGACAAACCTTCCAGGACACAAAGATCAACCAATACCAGTTAATTAAAAAAAAAGAAACAAACTTTTATTATCAGAAAAAGGCTACAGTTGCAAGCATAGTCAAGTGGCTAGATGGGAAGAGCCACTAATTGATAAAGATACTCAGGGAAAGTCCCTGGGCTAAAAGATTAGTTACAAAAGAGGAAAAAAAACACTTAAGCTCAGACACTATTTCCATATCCCCAAACAAGGAAAACAATAAATCCTGACAGACTAGCTAAACTTTTCCCTACTTACACCTTGTAAGAAGTCCGTTCTTGGAGAGAGAAGTGTCTCCCAGCTCCCTCAGTACTTGGAAGAAACTGCTCTGCCTCTCAAACACAGAAGAGAGAGAGGAAAAAAACCCGCTCTTCCAGTTTGAAATTCCTACCTGCACTGTTATTGGCTGACCACCCTCTACCTGGCTAGCTACAGGAGGCATTAGTTAACCCCTTAGTCACCAGGTGCTGGTCAGCACTCCTGATTATGATTGAGAAGCAAGCTGTGTCCACACTGTACTGTGCGTTCACATATGGCAATGACAGGCTCTGGTGGAAGGAAGCAGTGGGACACTATATTGTTAAACACAGCAGTGCTGATGTGGGAGACACGCACTGCATAGACATGGAGAGCCGTGTAAGCTTCATACCCTAAAGTCATGGTGTTTTTTTACTCTACTTACGTAAGCAGTGCCTCACCATCTACATTGCTATTATATCCAGACAAAGGGGGCCTGCACTTTATGTATTCTACACACCGCCATAAAGTGCAGACAGACTAAAAGACAAATTCTAGACTCCCAGGGTATCCAATTATATGGGTTCAATGTTTGTTACTCTGCAGAATTCATTGCGAGCGCCATAATATAATTATCTATTAAAAAGAAATAGAAACAAGTGCCCTTATAACCTTATAACTCTTGCTGGAGATACTTTGCTCTTAAGCAAAGTAAGCTGTCATGAGAGAAGAAGGAAGGTCATCTCCTGGATTAATAACTGGTTAAAAAACAGGAAACAAAGGGTAGGAATAAATGGTAGGATTTCAAAATGGAGAGCGGTAACTAGTGGTGTCCTTCAGGGGTCTGTACTGGGACCAATCCTATTTAACATATTCATAAAAGTCTGAAGAATGGGGTAAACAGTGAGGTGGCGAAATTTGCAGATGATAGAAAACTGTTCAAGATAGTTAAGTCCAAAGGAGACTGTGAATAGCTTCTAAAAAATCTCACAAAACTAGATGATTGGGCAACAAAATGGCAGATGAATTTTAGTGTTGATAAATACAAAGGCATGCATATTGGAACACATAATTCCAACTATATGTGCAAAATGCTGGAAACTTCATTTGCTATTACCACTAGAGAGAGATCTTGGAGTCATTGTGGATACTTCTCTGAAAACATCCTCTCAATGTGCAGCAGCAGTCAAAAAACAAACAGAATGTTAAGAATCATTTAAAAAGGGATAGAGAATAAGACAGAGAATATCTTATTACCTCTATATAAATCCTTGATACACCCACATCTCAAAAACACCCTGTCATTGTTGTTGCCTCATCTCAAAAAAGATATCTTGACTTTGGAAAAAGTTTAGAAAAGGGCAACAAAATTATTAGGAGTTTGGAATGGCTGCCATATGAGGAGAGATTAATAAGACTGGGACTTTTCAGTTTAGAAAAAAGGAGACTCAGGTGGGATATGATAGAGGTCCATAAAATGATGATTGGTCTTGAGAAAGTAAATAAGGAAAAGTTATTTACTAGTTCCCATAATGCAAGAACTAGGGGAGTCATCAAATGAAATTAATAGGCACCAGGTTTAAAACAAACCAAAGGAGGTATTTCTTCACATAATGCAAAGTCAGCCTGTGGAACTACTTACCAGAGGATGTTGTGAAGACCAGGAATTTAACAGCGTTCAAAAAAAGAACTAGATAAGTACATGGAGGATAGGTCCATCAGTGGCTATTAGCAAGGATGGGTAGGAATGGTGTCCCTAGCCTCTGTTTGTCAGAAGCTGGGAATGGCTGGCAGGGGATGGATCACATGATGATTCCCTGTTCTGTTCATTCCCTCTGGGGCACCTGTCACTGGTCACTGCCCCATATGGCCATTCTTATGTTCTTGTTAGTTAGGTTTGCCAGGTGTCTGGTTTTTGACTGGCAGCTCCAGTCAGCACTGCCAACTGAGTCATTAAAAGTCCAGTCAACAGCACGGCAGGCCTGAGCCAGGTTCCCTGTCTGCTACCCGTTGTGGCTCCCAGAAGCAGCAGCATGTCCCTCCTCTCATTCCTACACATAGGGGCAGTTCAGGGAGATCCGCACACTGCCTCCTCCCCAAAAGCCAGCTCTGCAGATCCAATTGGCTGGGAACTGTGGCCAATGGAAACTGCAGGGGTGGCACCTGTGGATTGGGTAGCACATAGAGCCATCTGCCCATGCCTCTGCATAGGAGCCAGAAGGGGACATGCAGCTGCTTGAGGGACACACCACTCAGAGCCTCCACCCCGAGCACAGCTTGTGCTCCAGCCCTCTGGCCCAGTCCTGATTCCCCTCTGCCCTTTGAATCTCTGTTCCAGCCCAGAGCACTCTCCTGCACCCCAAAGCTCTCATCCATGGCCCCACCATAGAGCTCACACCCCCTGCCAGAGCCCTCATGCCCCCCCATGACATGCCTCTGCCCCAGCTCTGATTCCCCTCGTGTGCTCTAAATTCCTTAGTCCCAACCTGGAGCCTTCACCCAAACTACTCTCACCCAGCCCCACCCAAGTCTGCATCCCTAGCTAGAGCCCGCTCCCTCTTACACATCTCAACCCGAGTCAGCCCAGTCAAAATGAGCAAGTGAGGATGGGGAGAGCGAGCGACACAGGAGAGAGGGATGGAGTGAGTGGGTGTGGGGTCTTGGAGAAGGAACCAAGTAAGGAGAGGGCCCCTGAGGAGAGGGTGGGGCAAGGGTGTTCAGTTCTGTGTGAATTGAAAGTTGGCAACCCTATTGTTAGTGGGAAGTTAGAGCAAATAACTATAGTGGGAGTTTTGGGCCCCAAGAACCAGATGCTCTACTCTACAGCACAGACTGGAGGAAGTCTCCTGGAAAGTGGAGTGGGAGGCTGCAGTGTATGCTAGCATTCCTTCACAAAAGTGTCTGCAGGCCCTATCATGCTCATTGATTGAGCTCACCGTTGTGGTGCTAGAGAGTCAGGGAGTGCTTGCGTGATGCACTATGTTCCCCTCTTAGAGCACCATCATTTACAAAGCAGTATGATCACAAGTGATTGCTGTGGTGAGCAACTTTCCCTCTGCAGCTTTGACCTACCACAGAAGGGCCCTGAGCACAGGGCAATTTCTAGGGGCTGCTATGCTATTAGTGACTGAGCGCAAAAGAGGTGCAAAGGCAGCTGAGATCACAGGGCTTTTTCCTGCTGTCTCCTAGGACCTCAGGCTTCATGTGATCTGCAGCCCATGCCGCCTTCCAGATCTACATACATTACCCCACTTTCCACATCTGAAGAAAGTGGAGGGGACCCAGGAGCGTCACCTCTCTTTTTAATAATTTGCATTATGGTAGTGCCTAGTAGGTCCTTTCTTTTCACCCTTTTTTGCACACAGTGGGAGATATCAGCCTAGCTGAATAAATAACTAGTACCACATTAAGATTAAATGCCAACTATCAGTAATAGAATAGCTGTTGCTGAGTTAATATTGCTTGAATTCCTGGGTTTTTAACTCACTATAATATCTTATTTCATTTTGAAATCTTATGAGTTTTTTTAAAAGGGCATTTTTCCATATTCTGGGCAGTAAGTTAATCAGGATGAAGGGTAGTCTGCAGAATTGTCCTATATAAAAGGATTTCACAGTCTCAAATGGTAAGCTTCACATTTCTCCTCAATTTATAACTAAGATGTATTCTTTAGTTTATAACTGGGCACATTTCCATTTTTATCGCTCCTCTACAAATACTCCTTGAATGTGATCTCACAAGAATGAAATACCGAATGTAAATAACACTTCCTTATATGAAACTTCGCTTACCCAATAACAGTATTCCCTTAGCAGCCTCATAATGGAATGAAATGGACTTCTTAAGTATTTTGTATACCCATGCATTACATACACAGCTCATGTGACCTGTGAACATCTATTCTCCAGATTAAGTTGATTCTCTGTGTGTCTTAAAAAGTACTTGGAAGTTTGGGGGACTGGACCCCAAAAGCTCAGATCTATCCTCTTTCCCCATTTGTGAAATCAATTTCTACATTTTGAATATCCAGCTTCTACAATATACTAGACTTCTGGTTTGTTGTAAAATGATATAGATGGTAAGTAAAGAAAAGAGATCCCAACTTTTACCTGATCCTCACTTTGCAAAAGAGTAAGTGAAAGTAAAAGCAACACTTCAAGGGAAGAAGTCTATGTATTTATATTTGCATCTCTTCATTTTGGTCATGAATGATCCACAGTATCATGAAGTTGATCTGGAAGGCAAATTTTGGTCATTGCAATCAGTCTATCAACAGGAGTCACAAAAACAAATAGCACTAAATAGAATAGGATACACCTTCATTTGGGGCTTTCCTACAAACTATATCCCATATATACACAAAGTACAAAATTAAATAAAGTAATAGTTGAGGAAGACAAACTTCCATGCACACAAGAGTCATATCACTTTAATTATACCAGTATAACTGTAGCAGTACCACCTCCCTAGTGTTACATTTATATCTGTCGTGTTTATTCTTGCATGGAAAAGAGAATAAGCTATAAAAATACTCTTACTGGTGTCACATTGTGTGGAGTGGCTCACAACAATGAGTGCCTCACAGACGATAGTGTCAAAAACAGGACAGATGCGAAAAACTGATGGTGCATTCTACAATTTGATTTCACCAAGCCGGTAACAAATGGGAATTCCTGGATCACTATAATAGCCTTATCATGGAGCCACAGGCAGTCTCCTTTTCCCTCCAGTTTGTCTTGCTATCCAAACAAACTAGACTCAGTAACAGATGGACACTTCCACCAAAAATCACACTGCATTTAAGTTGTTTCCAGTCCTGAGAGACCAGTTACTTCCCCCCAAATCAATTGGTACCCTACATCTTACACCAAAGAAAATGCAGGAAGCCAATCCTGTAATAAACTATCTAAAGGTTTATTAACTAAGCAAAAAAACCCAAAAAAACAAAAACCCCACAGAGTTATATATGGGTTAAAGGAAACAAACATATACACACAAATGAGTTACCATTTAAATCCTAAGCATGACTGAGTTGTAGTGATCTGTCAATTCAAAGTGTTTTCCAGAGCACACACTTAAATATGACCCAATAACATAGGATGTAGATTCATGGGAGGTTGATGTACCCAGCAACATACAAGCATTCCATAGAGTCTAATCACAAATTACATTCTTAGAAGACCAATACCCATTCTGAGCAAAATTAACACACAAATGACCTTATCTGATCTCCAGCCACGAATCTGCCAGTTCTTAGCCAATGACTGCCGCCAGGTCAAGAATTGGCTTCTGGTCTGCCAGCATCACATCCAATATAACTGTGCCACAATAGGGGTTGTACCAATATTTCAGTAAAATAAAATCACACCTCTAGCCAAAATAATGCCACCAGTACAAGAGAATAGTACCAGTAGAGCAGGCCTAAGGGCTTAATTACATCACTCTGCACTCCGAATTGGGGAGGTGTGATTTATAGAGTTCAACATGCTGGTGTGCTCTTACTCCCAGATGCGGATGCTGGTGGTGCACACTAAGGCCTGGTCTACACTACACTGGAAGGTCGAAGTAAGATACGATGAATCTTACATCATGTTTCCACATCATCCACTCAGCAGGAGGCTCATGAGAGCAAATACTCCCGTCAGCTTTCCTTACTCCTCGCGAGGAGCAGGTGTACCGGCACTGATGGGGACACCCTCTGAGTTTGATTTACCAAACTGGTGTAGTCAAACAGTCATAGGCAAGGGAGGCAAGATACATGTTCAAGTGAGCTTTGAAAACAGATGGAAGGGCAATGAAGTAGAAAGATACAGGAAGGTTACAGAGCGCTGATCAGGAGAAGACTCTTGCACCAGCAGTGGTCAGATTGTCTAAATGGGCAGAGGAGATTGGGAGCAAGAATGGAGACTGAGACAAAAGGTCAGATACTGCTCTCTGTTTCACAGAGGGCTGTGTACACAGACACTCAATCCCAATTAATTTGTACATCAGATTAGCTAAACCTCTTTAAATCTATGAGTGGGTACCAAATATCCAGAGTTAAAATGACCTTAATTTGATTTATCTTAATTCTCTATGGAAGTGAATTAAACTAAACTGAACTAAACAGAGGCTATTTTAATTCTGAATGAGAATGTTCACACCAGGGTTTGATGTAGTTTAACTAACCCATTGCAGAGTCACACCTTGTAGTTAATGGATTTTCTGGATTTCTCATTATGGACAAGCCTAGACATAAATTACTGAACCAGCGATACTGCCATGCATTAAGTGAAATCCTGACAATATAACCCATGATTTTACAAATCAGACTCATAATTTAGGCAATTTAGAACAAAGCTGGGCAAATATATTGGTAAATGTAGATATATTTATATCTGAAGTATAGAACAAACTTGTATTGGCAAGGAGATGAACTAAGTAATATAAGACTCTTTCGCTATCTCTAACTTCTGTGATTTTATGTTACAATAAAATATAAGTGAATTAACTTGTATTTTAATTTGTCATTTTATTATATGCCCATAGAGGTGTCTCGTATATTCGCATGGGTTATTTATCCTCAGCTCTTACAGTATTTATATTTTCAGAATACTAGTTAAAGCTTAACTAATTAATAGTGAAAGTATCCCTATGGGACAGGTAATGACTATCCCAGTTTTAGAATGTTGAAAATAGTCACAGAAAGGTGAAATGACTTGCTTGAGGCCAAACAGACACCACCAATCAGCAGCCAAGCTTCATTTAAAGTTCAGCAATCCCTGACTCTCAGTTCTTGGTCCATTTTTTCAGAATATATTATTGTGTCATCACACACCACCTACTTGGAGTTTATGGTCCCTGACAGACTCTGGAACGAACAGCATGAACTCATTCTCTTTCTGAGGATAGACTAGGAAAGAGGGGGCATATGGAGGAGACACCCCACAAAAAAACCTCAAAAAGTCTGATTCTAGTTTACACTCTTCTTCAGCAGTATAACAGGGTCTTAAAATGGGCGTAAATGTAGTTAACACCAAGCAGTGAATAACTGTAAATGACACTCAGTCCCTGTATATTTGTTTTGTTTTCTATCCCATTTTATAAATTCCCCACAATTGCCATCCTGTCCTGCTTGGCTTTGTGTTGGTAATACAGACATTGTACATCAAAAAACTTAAAAAACAATGAATAGTTCTGCAGTACCTTAGAGACTAACAAAAAATGTAGATGATATCATGAGCTTTCATGGGCACAATCCACTTCTTCAGATGAATGGAGTAAGGGGTCCAGAGTACAAATAAATAGCAGAGAAGGGAGGGGATGGGAAGGGAAAGAGAAGGACAAAAATAGGAAAAAAATATTGTCAATTAGAGTGTCTGTGCTAAATGAGGCTAATAGAGTGGGCTATAAGTACCCGGTGCTTAGCTTTTTAGGTCATTAGGGTGTTTAATGTAGCAGCCCATCTAGGTCAGGTCATTGTTCAAACCTTGATTACAAGTGTCAGACTTGTAAATGAAACCTTGTTTTGAAGCTTCTCTCTCAAGCTGGTTTTTGCAATTGCTTTGTAATAGTATAGTCTCTTTTAGATCCATTAGTGAGTGCCTGGGCAAGTGAAAATGTTCCCCATCAGGTTTTTGTGTGTTTTTATTTCGAATATCTAATTTGTGTTCATTAATCCTTTGTTGCCGAGACTGTCCAGCTTGGCCAATATACATGGCAGAGGAGCATTGCTGGCATTGGATGGCATAGATCACATTGGTGGATGTGCAGTTATATGAGACTCTGCTGTGGTGGCTTATGTGTTTAGGTCCCGTGACGATGTCACTTGTAGAGAGGTGTGGACAGAGTTGGCACCAGAGTTGATTGCAGGGGTGGGGTCCTGGGTGAGTATGATGAAGGTGTGCTGTGTGGTTGCTAGAATTTATTTCAGGTTAGGGGGTTGCCAGTGGTGTTCTGTTGTTTTCTTTGTTGGGCCTATCTTGAAGAAGCTGACACTTACCTACATGCCTCTAGCTTCTGTCCAGGACACATTTCCCAATCAATTCTTTACAGCCAGGTCCTAACATACAAACGGATTTGCTCCAATCCCACAGATAGAGGCAAACACCTACAGGATCTCTACCAGGCATTCTTAAAACTTAAATACCCACCCAGGAAAGTGAAAAAACAGACTGACAGAGCCAGACCAGTACCCATGCATCAGCTTCTTCAAGATAGGCCCAACAAAGAAAACAATAGAACACCCTGGTCAGCTCTTACATTTGTTTGAGGTTAAGGGGTTGTCTGTAGGCGAGGATTGGCCTTCTCCCAAGGCCTGTGAGAGTGAGGGATCATTTTCCAGGATAGTTTGTTGATTGTTAATGAGGCACTGGAGGGGTTTAAATTGGGTTTAAGTTGTTTGTTAGTCTCTAAGGTGCTGCAGAACTATTAATTGTTTAAGGTTTTTTCAGTCACAGACTAACCAGGCTACCCCCCTGCGACGACTGTACATCAACGGAGTTGCTCACTTGCAGAATGTGGCAAATGTGATAAAGAGAATTCTCTTAAAACATTAACAATAAGAAGCTTATGTTTCCAATGGCTACTTAAAATGGCAAATGTGCATCCTTAAATATAGTTAGAAAAGACGAAGTTGCTTTGGATATTCCTTGTCAGAGTGTTTTACTATATTGATCCTCACTATATTTAAGTAATAAAAACAAATGAACAGTTTGTTCTATAACTTCTTTAACAAACCTGTCTAAGAGTCAGCATTTAGAGCCTTCTTTGATGTGTGAATATTAGTAAAACTAGCCAATTAGCCCATCATAAGACAGGATTTTCAGGTCTCTCCTCCACGTCGGTCTTCCTGAGCCTCCGGTCTCTCGCTCCGTCTCTCTCTCTTTCTTTCTCTCCTCCTCCTACTGCCTCCCCTCACTCTCTCTCAGCTTTCTTCCGCCTCCTGCCTCTCTCTCCGTCTCTCTCTTTCTCTTCTCCTCCCCCTCCTGCCTCTCACTCAGGGGACCGCAGAGCCCAAACGATCGTTTGAGCTCTGTGCTCCCTGTGCTGCAGAAGTCAGCCGAGCACCATGGCGGAGGCAACAGCGTCGCCCAGAGGGAACAGCCAGCATTTCAGCGTTACAGAGTCACAGACATTGGGCTGATATATATATGATATGTACACTCTTCCTAAGAACATGAAAAAAAGTAATTCCTATATTGAGCATTTTCGTTTTCATGTTTAATGCAAATATGGGAATCAGTCAGATATAAATTTAATACTTATCCTTGTTGGTATTCATTATGTCATATTGTGGCCCAGACATCAGTTCTAGAAAAAAGTAATCCTGATGGAGTTGAGGGAAGATAAGTCAAATTGACTTGAATTTGAGCAAGCTATAGAAAGGTCAAATGTCTGAGGGAACCAGGGTTTGTTTTTTTGTTTGTTTGTTTTTTTACTATTATATTAAATATATTTTAATACTAGCAGATTTACCCGGCGTTGCTTGGCTCCTTAACTGTAGTAATGGTTGGTTTTCACTTTTTTTAAAATTAAAAGGAAAATGTACATGCTGTATTTAAATGATTGTATCAGAGAGCGGATGGGGGGGAGGGCTCAGAGCAGAGTGGGACTGGTAGGTGTGGGGAGGGCTCAGAGAAGGGGTGGAGGTACAGGAAGCAGGGCAGGGGGCTGGGAGGTGTGAGGAGGCTCCTGGCAGGAGGGTGGGGATGCAGGAGTCAAGGCAGGGGTGGGGTTTGGTTGGGGGCTCAGGGCAGAGGTGGAGGGTGCTGAAGTGAAAGCAGGAGATGGGGGCTCAATGCATAGGGTTCAGTGTGGGGGCTCAGGGCAGGGAGAGGGGGTGGAGGGACTCAGGGTAGGGTGTGGAGGTGCAGGAGTGAGGGTGTGGTGTGGGGCTCAGGGCACAGGGTTCAATGGGAGGCTGAGGGTAGAGATGGGGATGTAGAAGTCAGGGCAGGGGCTTGGGTGTGGGAGAGGCAGGAGGTGGTGGTGCTGGAGTTAGGGCAAAAGCAGGAGGCTCAGGGCAGGGGGTGGAAGGTGCAGGACTCAGGACAGGAGGCTCAGGACAGGGAGCTGGGAGGTGAGGGGTAGCTTACCGGAGTTGACTGTGGTGGCAAAGGTGGCATGGCTCCAGTAGCAGCTCCTCCTGGGGGGGCAGCAGCTCCTTCTGGTGGGCTGCATTCCCCAGCCAGCAGCTCCTCCCAAGGGGCCAGGCTGCAGAGTCTGGTCCCAGCCTCCAGCCTGTCTGGAGCTGGAGCTCCAAAGGCCAGCCCCAGCCTCCAGCCGCCCCCTTTTCCCCACCCACCCTCCACCTGGTCTGAGGGGCAAGGATCCAGGAGCCAGCCCTGGCCATCAGCTGTCACTCCCAGCTTCCAGCTGGCCCTGGGGTGAAGAGCAGGTCTCTGGGGGCTGGCCTGGCCTGCAGCTACCCCTACCCCAGACTCCTGCTTGTCTAAGGGAGCATGCATTCAGGGGCCTGGTCCCAGCCCACAGATGCTCCCCCAGCCGGACTGCAGGGGCAGGGATCCAGGGGGCCAGCCCTAGCCTCCAACTGCCCCTCCCAACATCCAGCATGTCCAGGAGTGTGGGGGCTCTGCTGGACCACCCTGGTCTCCAGCTGCCCCACCCCTAAACTGGCAGGAATGTGAAGGGTTAACCAGTTAACTGGTAAGCTTTGCCTTATTGGCACACTTACTTGGGTAACCAGCGCCAGGCTGGGTTGGAGCTGCATGTGGCGTGATAAAGTGGGTCCTGCCCACTCTGGCCAAAGCAGCCCCTGCCCGCAGTACGGTGTGGCAGGCTCATCCTGGCCAGGGCAGAACAGCCCACACTGCAGCAGACCAGCTGGGTCCACCACACCATGGGTGTGGGGCTGGTTAACCTGTTAAACATAACATTTAACTGGTTAACTTTTTAACCGTAATTTTACATCCCTAACCTGAAACTGGTCTGGGGGAACAGAGTTCCAGGGACTGACCGTGGCCTCCAGCTGCCCCCTCTACACCTGCACCCCCAAGCTGGTATAGGAAGGAGAGTGGGCTTCAAGGGCCGGCCATTTATAAGCACCAGTCCCTGTCCAGTTCTAAGCACCAGGCTTTGGAAAAGATGACAAACTGGAGAAAGTCCAGAGAACAGCAACAAAAATGATTAAAGGCCTAGAAAACATGATCTATGCGGAAAGAATGAAAAAAATGGGTGTATTTAGTCTGCAGAGAAGTCTAAGGGGTGACATGATTACAGTTTTCAAGTACATAAAAGGCTGTTATATATAGACGGGTGATACATTTTACCCATTGATGACAGAACAAGATATAACGGGTTTAACTTGCAGCAAGGCAGACTTAGGTTAGTAAATTAACCTAATAAAAACGTAACCTTGGTAAAAACTTCCTAATTATAGGGGTAGTTAAGCACTGGAACAAGTTACCTAGGGAAGTTGGTGAATCCCTGTCACTGGAAGTTTTAGGAACAGATTAGACAAACACCTGTCAGGGATGATCTAAATCAGCAGTTGCCAACCACCAGGCCGGTGACCTCTGGCTGCCGGGCCACGGCGGCTCTGGTGGCCAGGGCTGGGGTACACCACTCTCGCCGCAGCTGTTGGGAGAGGCGTGTCCTGCCCTGCCTTTCAGCCAACCAGCGCCAGGCAGGGACGGGGTCTTCTCCGGGCTGCTGGAGAGCACCTCCCTGCGCAGCAGGAGGGCCACAAGGAGCTGCTCTCTGTGGCCCTCCCGCCACGCAGGGAAGCGCTCTTCTGTGCTTGGGAGAAGACTCCATGCTGCATGGGAAGCGCTCTTCTGTGGCTGGGAGGATACCCTGCCCCTGCCTGGCGCTGGCTGGCTGGGAAGCGGGGCAGGACACGGCTTTCCCAACAGCCACTGCAGGTGTTCCCCAGCCCTGGCCCCCAGAGCCACTGCCACGCTGGCAGCAGCACTGGGCTAGGTGGTGGGTGGGGCAGGCACTGCAGGCTCCAGGGGCAGAGCTAGTGCTGGGAGGCTCTGGAGGATGAGTTAGTAGTGATGGGGGCTATGGGAGCAGAGCTGGCCCTGGCCCTGGGGATGGGGCTAATATTGGGGGCTGGCACTGGGGGAGACTCTAGGGGTTCGTTGTTGTGGGGCTCTGGAAATAGGAGACTGGTACTGGGGATCTGGTGGGGGGGACCTCTAAAGTGCAGAGGGTCTGGCACCGAGGCGTTTGGGATGGGGGGCTGGCACTGTGGGGCTCTGAGGGTGGGAGGCTGGCACTGGGGGGGGTTGGATGCAGGGGACTCTGGGGTCAGTGGCTGGCACTGGGGGTATTGGAGAGGTGGGGGCTCTAGAGGGTAGGGCTGGCACTGGGGGCTCTGGGGACTGGGCTTTTGGTGGACCGGCAATGTTTTATTTGCATATTTACATATTCATCATTTGCACAATGAATATGCAAATGAAATGTTACCAGTCCACCAAAAGTTTGCGAATGGGTTTGCCGATCCGCAGTATCAAAAAGGTTGGAAACCACTGGTTTAAATAATACTTAGTCCTGTCTCAGTGCATCTTGATAGATGGCCTATCAAGGTCCCTTCCAGGCCTACATTTCTATGATTCTACATGTAAGCATATCAAAGGATTGCTTTTACTTGCCTTTTGGTAGTTGGATTCATCCTCATGTACAAGTTTTTTTAAGGAAGGAGTTAGAGAAAATGATGTTCTGTGCATAGCTAATCTCTTCCCACCATCCAATTTAAAAAGACAGCCAACCATACAATGTTTCCAACTTTCCAAGTAAAACTCATATCTGGAAAAAGATTACTGGACAACAAGAGACTAACTGCATTTTTTTTAACAGTAACAAGCACATGCTTACCAGCCCTTAAAAATCAGAGCACAAAATAATTCATTATCTTATCATCTTTAACTAAGGAATTATTTAAAAAATTTAAAAACAGTCTAGCAGCACCTTAAAGACTAACAAAGCATGTAGATGGTATCATGAGCTTGGATTGTGCCCACGAAAGCTTATGATACCATCTATATGTTTTGTTAGTCTTTAAAGAATTATTGGCAGCCTCTGTAATAAGTAGTATCAGCATTTCTGCAAAATATATTCCACCAGAGGAAGTAATGAAAACCAACATTGGGAAATATCCATCCATCAGACAAGAGAGTCAGTTTAGCAATTTGGTGATGATATATAAAGCCCACATAGTCCTTGACAGTTCTGTCTTCCTTGATACTGCCTAGGACAGTCCAAATTTAAGTTTAGCTGGGTTATCCTTGCTTTCTGCCCCATGGCTTTATCTGGGCCTTTTTGGTTCAGAGATCCTATATATGTTGCTACTTCTCTGACTATATCTGCTAAGTACCCCAGTAACAGTCTTCAGAGGCAAGGTGTTAAGTCTCCCAGTTTGAGGCAATAATAATTCACTTCCCCAAAAGTGCTCTTGCTTTTGAGCTGTTTTTTCTTTGTCCCTGTAGATATACTGCTTCTCTCTGTAACATTGAACACAGCTTCATTTTCATTTAAGCATTCTAAGAAAAAGTGGTACAACTGCCAAAATGTTGGGGATCGGCTGGCCTAGTTATCTAAACAAATGTTGATGAAAACATTAGCACCAAGTTTACAAATCCATTGGATTAAATTACCCAGATATTTTATTCCAGTTTCTTGTGAGGTTTTTAATGAACTGAGCGTGTGCCTATGACATGATGAAAATGAATGGGGATGTTTATTTGGACATGCGCTACTATAAATCTGGCAAATATTCAGCTTTATTTCATAAATCCAAAGTCCTAAATCATGTGCTTCACAAGCTGACTTCACTGGGAGCCTTCTTGTAAGTAAGCACAAAAATTCAGATCATCCCGACAGTGGGAAGAGTGAGAATTATGCCAATAAGATTGTGCAGTTACTCATTTTAAGGCCTATGGACTTCTAAATGGCTCTGTTAATTCCTTTTATTTAGTTAAAAGGAATTTATTAACATCTACTTAACATGTGGTGGCAGTCAAAAAAGTGAACAGAACGTTGGGAAAGGGATAGAAAATTAAGAAAAGGGATAGAAAATAAAACAGAAAATATCACATTGCTTCTGTATAAAACCATGGTACACCCACATCTTGAATACTGTGTGCAGATGTGGTCACCTCATCTCAAAAATATATATATTAGAATTGGAAAAGGCTCAGGAAGTGCAACAAAAATTATTAGGAGTATGGAACTGCTGCCATATAAGGAAAGATGAATAACACTTTTCAGCGTGGAAAAGAGATGACTAAAGGGGGAAATGATAGAGGTCTATAAAATCATGATTGGAGGAAACAGATAAGGAAGTGTTATTTACTTCTCATTACACAAGAGCTAGTGGTCATGAAATAAATCAATAGGAAGCAGCTTTAAAACAAACAAAAGGAAATATTTTTTCACACAATGCACAGTCAACTTATGGAACTCCTTGCCAGAAGCTGTTGTGAAGGCCAAGACTATGACTGTATTAAAAAAAAAAACTAGATAAATTCATGGAGAAGAGGTCCTTAAATTGCTATTGGCTAGGATGGGCAGGGATGGTGTCTCTAGCCTCTGTTTTCCAGAAGCTGGGAATTGGCGACAGAGGATTGATCACTTGGGGTATGTCTAGACTACATGCCTCTGCCGCCAGAGGCATGTAAAATAGGCTACCCGACATAGTCAATGAAGCGGGGATTTAAATATCCCCGGCTTCATTAAAATAAAAATGGCCACCGCGCTGTGCCGGCTCAGCTGATTGTCAGCGCAGCGCGGCAGTCAAGACGCGGATCGGTCAACAGGGGCAGCCTTTGTCAACCACTCCCTTATGCCTCATAAAACCCCTCGCTTGTGCAAGAACCATTCTTCCTCATTTTTCAGGAAGAACGGCTCTTGAACAAGAGGGTTTTTTTGCGCGCGCAAAAGCCTCTTGCACAAAAACAGCCCCTAATTAATTATGCAAATGAAGCACAGCAATATGCTAATCCACACTTCATTTGCTTAGGCTTTTGGCAAGAAGGAAGCAGTATAGATGAGGCCATGGAGTCTCACCCCAGCAACAGAGATAGAGCTTATTGGAGCTGACTCCCAAGCTACTACATCCAGTTCCAGAAGCTTCTGGGTATGGAGTGCTAAATATGCCTAGCCAAAATAACTCAGACGCAACAACAACTCATTCTTACCTCCTTCCACTATAGCAGTGTGGCTACTTCTATAGCGAACTAGCCACACTCAATCAGCCAAACAGCCACATGTGGCTAGTGCCTAGCGTGTTGGGCACCACAGGTTTAAACAGACACTCCCAATGCACAAAAGCTAGTGGACTCTATTGCCTGCAGCAAAACTAGACCTCAGGAAGGGAGTAGTGGAGTGAGGGCAAGAACGTGCCTCTTCTCTGTGTTTCACGGTGGACTAGGGAGGGGCATTGCACAATGCACTCTATTGCAGGGTGCACAGATTATGAGACACCACTGCTATAAGGGTGGTGCATGTCAGACATTAGGCCCTATTTTAGATCTTTACATTCAGTGGCACCGTATGTAATGTGAAGAGAAACTCTAGGTTGTAACAGACAAACAGTTCAAGAATCACATTCCCATTCATTAGTCAAAACCCTGCTTTGGTATATATCGGAGACAAAGTGGGCCTATGTTTCAAATGGTGGCTTCAGTTTGTGTGTGCATTTTTGCACTAACACCTGTGTAAGTGGTATATTCTGTCATGCACAATGTGTATTGCATAGGAATATTTTGTTGCCTGCAGATCTGTGTTAATACACAGAAAGTGTAACCAAGGTATGTGTGTTGAGGTCAAACTTGCTCATGGGTATACAAGTAGAGGTGGTTTGAAGCCTTACTGAAAACCAGGTCAACTATTGGACCAAATTCAGTTGAGGTAATTTTGGACACCTGGTTCTGTGGTGAGGCATGCCATAAAGGTCATTAGCACATCAGAAGAGTTTATACAGGTTGAACCTCTAAAATCCAGGACTCTTTGGTCTGGCAATATCCATGGTCCGGAGAGAGTCCTGGCTGGCCATGTTCAGAAGCACAGCCTTGACCAGAGCTGGCAACAAGGAGCGCAGCCCCAGCCAGGGCTGGAGGTAGCAGGGCCAGTGGCTAGGAGCGCAGCCCCAACTGGGTCTGGTGCAGTGGAGAGCACAGCCTTCGCCAGGGCTGGCATGGTGCAGGAGTGCAGTCCCAGTCGGGGCTGGCGGTAGAGCGCAGCCCTGGCTGAGCCTGGAGTCAGCTGGGCACGCAGCCCAGACCAGCACCATGGTCTTTCCCCTGATATGCGTGGTAGAAAAAAGCTCTTCTGAGTGACTTAGGATACGTCTACACAGCAACATTATTTTGAAATGACTAGTGTTATTTCGAAATAACTAAGTCTGCATCTACACAGCAGGCAGTTATTTCGAAATAATGTTGAAATACTGTCAAGCTGGAGGACTTCTTACTTCGACTCCTGTAACCATAATTGTATGAGGAGTAAGGGAAGTTGGAGGAAGAGTGCTCTATTTCAAAATAAGTGCTCTGTAGACGCTTCCAATTTTGAAATAAGCAATTTCTAAATAAGCTACACAATTGATGTAGCTTATTTCGAGTTAAGCCCTGTTGTGTAGATGAACTCTAAGGGTAAAGCGCTAAAGAGAGGATGGTGCAGTTTTATATTTGTAGACTTTTTTTTGTCAGCGAGATGTCCACTCTTCAGTTATTGTGACTGATCTTGCCTTATCTGTGCTATGTTTCATTCTGCGTAGAGCCATCCACTTTCAACAGTCTGTCACCCACAGTGCCTCATTACTGCTGTCTGACTGAGATAGCAGGACAAAAATGTAGGCTGAATTTATTATTTGAACTTAGACTGGTAGGAGAATTCACAATAAATATTTGGCGACCTTTAGGTCCTACTGGCCTTTCATCAGCCTTGCTGACATGGCAAGAGTATTTGATTATTCATACTGGCTGTGTCTACATTGGCACCCCTTTCCGGAAAAGGGATGCTAATGAGACACTTCGAATTAAAATCCGGCGGGATTTAAATATCCCAGCGGCATTTTGCATGAACATGGCTGCCGCTTTTTCCGGCTCGGGTTTTGCCGATAAAGCGCTAGTCAGACGCGATCTTGCGGAAAATAAACCCTTTTCCGCAAGATCTCTTATTCCTACTTGAAAGTAGGAATAAGAGATCTTCCGAAAAGGGCTTTATTTTCCGCAAGATCGCTGTTTAGACTGGCGCTTTTCTCGGCGGCAAAACTTGCCGAAAAAGCGGCAGTTATGTTCATGCAAATGCCGCGGGGATATTTAAATCTCGCGATTTGCAATTCGAGTGTCTCATTAGCATCCCTTTTCCGGAAAGGGGTGCCAATGTAGATACAGCCAACGTATTTCTGTGTGTGTCTCCATTTTTGGAAACGATGTAGAGGTGTTTCAAAGCAGTCATTTGCACAGAGGTATGCAGCAACTTGAAAGTCTGTAAAATATCTTAAGAAAGGCAAATTATCTTCAGAGCATAGATATTTACCTCACCAGTTCAAACTAAATACAGTAGATCCCTACTATAAATAAGATGACCAGGATTTGGCTCTCTACTAAAATATAACAGAAAATATACAAAAGTGACGAGGAGTCCTGTGGCACCCTATATAGACTAACAGATGCATGTATCTGACGAAGTGGGTCTTTGCCCGCAAAAGCTTATGCTCCAATAAATCTATTAGTCTGTAAGGGTTTGTCTACACAGCAAAGTTATTTCAAAATAACAGCCATTATTTTGAAATAACTGTACTAGTGTCTACACAAGCCAACCGCTATTTCGAAATTAATTTGAAATAGCAGAGGGCTTATTTCGAACTTGGTAAACCTCATTCCACAAGGAATAGCGCCTATTTCAAAATTGCTATTTCTAAATAAGCACTGTGTAGACGTGGAATAGGGGCTATTTCGAAATAGGGGGCCTCCAGCCCTTCCCAGGGTGCCCTGCTGGCCACTCTGGCCCCAACCAGGAAAACTCCTCTCCTCCCCCTCCCCGGAACCCTTAAAGGGGTAGAGTCTGGCCACAGTGTCTGTGCCAGCTCCAGGCCTGCCAGCCCAGAGCCAGTATTTGCTGCCCCTGACCCAGTGGCCCCAGCATGAGCCAGGCAACCAGTGCCAGCCAGCCTTCCACCGCTCCCCAGGCCCAGTCCCCCAGCTCCCAGGAGCCTGCCAGGGACCGGAGAAGGCGGGTGCCTTCCTGGTCCAGTGCAGAGATCATGGACCTGATTGAGGTTTGGGGGGATGCCTCCCATGTCCATGATCTCTGCAGTAGATGGAGGAATGCGGCCATCTATGGCAGGATGGCTGCCAGCCTGGCCACCAAAGACCACATCCGAACCCAGGAGCAGGTTCGGATGAAAATTAAGGAGCTGCGGCAGGCCTATGCCAGGGCCACAGGGGGCAGCTCCCAAACAGGGGCAGACTCAGAGAGCTGCCCCTATTTTGACACCCTGGACCGCATTTTGGGGGGCAGGACGGTCTGTGCCCCCCAGGTGGTCATCGACCCTGGGGCAGAGGGCCCTGACCAGGGCATGGAGGAGGAGGAGGGCCAGGAGCTTCAGGAGCCCGGAGGGAGCATGCCACGCAGCCAGGACCCCCGAGCCGTCCTAGTGGACCTGTCACCAGTGTCATCTGGGGAGGCAACAACATGTGAGTGCCATCACTGTCCCCTTATGGGGGGGAGGAGAAGGGAGACCAGGGACCGTGCGCATGGGCCTTGCTGACCACGGATCACGTGGCAATCTGTGCACATGCGAGCACGTGCCATGCCACCCTGGGCACGTGGCCCCAGCTAACTGCCACACAGGGGCCTTGGCCTGTTAGCCACACGCGTGTGTGAAGAGACATGACATGTTCCTGACGCCGGGGTGGGACACAGCAGGACGCCCTCCCTCCACAAGCCCCCTCTACACAGAGGCAGGGGACATCCCCCCCCCCACACACACACACACCCACACTATATATAGCACAGGGGCATGAGTGCAGTCCCGGGGCAGCTCCCACTCCCAGGGATAGCAGGATGTCCCAAACATGGGCTGTGTGCAAGCACATCGGCTCTGATGGTGCGGAGAACTGTCATCCTCGCCTTGCAGAGGGGGGCTGGGCTTCACCCACTGTGTCCCCAGGGAGAACTGACCACTTCTCTTGTTTCTCCACAGCCGCACCAGCTGCGAGTACAGGATGCACCACACCACCCGGGACATCCTCCCGCACCTGAGGACTCCGCAGGCCCACCCGTGCAGTGGAGGGGTACCAGCACGAGCACCTGGGGGCACTGCAAGCCCTGCACCGCACCCTCGACCGCTGGGTGCAGGAAGACCTGCAGCTCTGGCGGGAGTAGCTTGCCCAGGGCCGTGCCATCTGCGAGCACCTGCAGACCCTGGTGCAGAGCTTGCTGCCTTCTGCCACCAGCCCCTGCTGCCTCCCCAGCTACCGCTCCTCCTCCCACTCCTTCTCCCCCTCCCGCTTCTTCCTCCACACCCTCCCCACCCCACCCCACCCCCAGGGACACCGAGGCCCCCGCACCTGCAGTGCTGGGAGACAGTTGGGCTGGCGAGACCCCCAACCATGAGCCCTGAGCTTCTGCTCCCCCTTCCTCCCCTTGCCTCCCCCTGCCAGTAGGGTTGTCAGGTGTCCGGTATTGACCCGGACAGTCCGGTATTTTCGCCTCCTGTCCAGTAAAAAAATTCAGAAAATACCAGACAGCAGAAATGTTCTGGGTTTTTTCCTTGCCAGGAGGCGAAAATACCAGACACCTGGCAACCCTAAAACACACTCGGCAACACCCCCCAGCCACCTGGCCCCTCTGCTTACCTGAGGGAGGCTCGATGAAGAAAACAAGATGACCACCCGCAAAAAGACCTGAAGCAAGGGGAAGCAATGCCTTCCCTGGGTCTTAGTGCTCAATCTCTCCCCTCTTGCACTTAAAGGGGCCATGCTGTTTTATTTTATTCATTTTATTTTTTTGCTTAATAACTTTCGGGGTCTTTTTTTCCTTTTTGCTCAACAACTTTGGTCTTCCCCTCTTTTCCCCCCCCCTCCAACATAATTTTTCCCCCGGTGGTTTTTTTTGGGGTGGGGAACGGTGTTCGGTATTTTTGGTTAAACCATCTGGCAACCCTACCTGCCAGCTCCCTCCTCCCAGGTTTCCCCCTCCCCTTTCCCACCCTCCCTCCTCCCCTCTCCCACCTTCTTTCCCCAGTCTCACCTCAGTTTCATTCCTCTCCACCCCAGTTTTGTTCAATAAAGAGACTTTGTTGTAATGAACACGTGTCTTTTCTTGTACAGCAGGAAGGGGGGTTAGGGAGGGGTAAGTGGAAGGACGTGAGGGAGGAATGAGGCACAAGCCCCCAGTGGGGCTGTGACAGGGCACTTGCCCTGCACTGGACCTTTAAGGGCAAACCGCATCCCTGAGCAAGGGCTGAGAGTAAAGCCCCAGCTGAGGCAGGTCTCGCTAATTAGGGCCCAGCTGGGGGCTATATAATGAAGGACTCCTGGAGGGAGTGGGAGAACTGACTGTAGCTCTGGACAGAGAGTAGCAGGGACCTGACTGCTGGGGAAGCAGGAAGCTTCCTGGCGGGGCAGTGGGTCCACACACTCCCAGAAGGGGACACAGTGAGACTGGAGTGGGCACTGCCAGAGGGCAGTGTCCTGAAGAGGACGCCGTGCACAAGAGGAACACGGGGAGACACCACCTGAAGAGGGAGGCACCCAGCGAGGCAGGCGAGCTAATTCCCAGGACTGCCGCATGGAGGCACCAGGGTGGTGAGTCAGCCCCGTGACAGGGGCACACCAGGGAGACTGTTACTGCCTGCAGAACGTGCTGCCAGGCTCGCAGCAACATGTCCAGGAGAAGCACCAGAGTGCCCGGGGCGGGTCCAGCTCCATGCTGCAGAGTGCTGTGGTGTCCTGAGTGAGGGCAACCAGAGCATGCAGAGAAAAAAATGCTTTGCTGTCGCTCAGCGAGGTAGGCAAGCAAGCAGGGAAACCTGAGAACTGGCTGTCCGGGGGGGTTCCTTTAAGCACAGGCCTCAGATACCTTGTGTGGCTGTTGCCTGAGGCTAACTCCTGACCTGATGCCCTGCCAGAACCAGTTCTGGCCAACCTTAAATGCGATTCAGCATCCAATCAGTGTGGATGAGCTATTTCGAAATAGCAAAACGCTATTTTGAAATGCATTTTGTGTCTAGACGCGTTATTTCGAAATAAGCTATTTCGAAATAACGCTGTAGTTTAGACAACCCCTAAGGTGCCACAGGACTCCTCGCTTTTGCAGATTCAGACTAACACGGCTACCCTTCTGATACTTGACACCATGCAAGAAAATATACAAAGCACTTTACAGACCCCACAGAAATTCAGTGTTCCCTCTACAAAGAATCCTTAATCCAACTCATGTACCCTGAACAATTGTTTAAATCCAAGAAGCTGCAGTCTGATCTATCATCTCTGAATGAATAAATAAATAGGGGCATTTGGGTGAAAGAAGTGGTTTTAAGGCAGTATTTGAAGACTTTGGGCATGATTCTCAGATCTGACTAAGCTATGTGTGGCACAGGCCTGACAAGGTAAGAACCAGGAGGGAGGAAAGGTTTTTTGTTTGCCAATTTTGTAATTTCCCAATTCTGAAGCCATCTGGAGACAGTTCTATACTCTACATAATTTAAAACACCCTCAGACTGCTCTCACTTATTCCTATTTTCACTAATCCATCACTTGAGAATAGATGTTTCGACCATGTTTCCTTTCCCCCAGCCCTGACCACACTTCTTACGGCTTATGTAGGGAGAATGTCCATTTGGCAAAATCTGCTAGGTTTCTGATCTCTCCCTACCAACAGATAAGATCCACTGAGATAGTCCACTCGCCAAACCCCAACATAGATGAAGTGTATAAGATGACATCTGTCATGCCTTCTCCCACACCATCGTCTCTTTATGTAGGAGTCCTAGCCCCCCTGATTTTTGGTGTACCACACAAACTTAGCGGAATCCAAATATCTGTATTTACTAACTATATACAACATGCCAGAGCTAGGTACATATACACACTGCTACGCTGGCAGAGTTCCAGTGGCTTCTGAAACAGAGAACATTGTGTTCCACTAGAGGGCTTATAACCTATTTAAAGGGACGCTCAGAATTTCTGTAAACTATGCTACAGGTGACGGCTAAGGAGTATATTCCTTGTGACACTCTGAATACACAGATTGGTTAATAAGAGGAAAAGGTGATGGAACAGGAGACAAAGTAGATAGAAGATTAAATCATTTTACTTGTTTTTATTTTTGCATTGCTACTGCTGGTGCTACATTTATGTTCTTGTTTTCACTTAGAACAGCGGAAGCCCGGAAGCCCAATTCTTATGTGGCTTAACTCAGTATTTTTTTAATTTTTTTAAATGTTTCTGTTATTCCCAAGGTAAGAACATTTGACGGTAGGTGAGTTTGTCTATTTACAGCCAGGACTGAAGTTTCTATGGTGAAACCTGCCAACATGCATTTCCTTTACAAAGCAGAGCATATCCTTTACTGGCAAAAACCTCTTACTGTATTTGTGGTGAGGAAGTGTCATTGTCCCAGCTCCGGTATGTTTGGGAAGGGTTTTGTATCCTCAAAGATATATTTTTAACCAGAAAGGGAGTATTTATACTGTCCAATGAGAATATTTCACTGTATTTTTTTTCTAATTTGTCTTGACATCTAAGGATTTGATAGGTGTTATTCAAGATACTGGGTCAAGTTTATCCCTGGTATAAATCGACTGACTTTCCTGGAGTTACCCCAAGGATGGCTTCATAGTATAATGTTTAAACAGAATAAATGTTATAAGTGTATTTTCTGACTGTTTCCAGTATCCTTTTATTACTCCTCCAGCATCATAGGACTGGACAAGAAAGCTAGTGTCTATTCTGATTGTAAGAACTCTATTACTGGTGACAACACAGAATAGAAAAACACAAGCTGTCACAGACTCATAGACTTTAAGGTCAGAAGGCATCATAGTGATTGTCTAGTCAGATACTAGGTTTGCAGGGCTGGAAATAAGAACAATCATCTTGCTTTACACCAGGAGTAAAGTCACTTAAATTTCTTACAGGTTCTGTCCTGTCACAACCACCCTTTGGGGAGGGGGGCAGCGTGGGGGAGATTGGACAATGCCTGTAAGAAATTTAAGCATGAAATGGAGGAGGGGGGCTCAGGGCAGGGGTTGAGGTGTGTGGGTAGGGGAGCTGAAGACTAGAGATTGGAGGAGTAGGGGAGCTAGGGGAGGGGGATAAGAAATATGGAAGGTGCAGGAGTCAGAGCAGGGGTTGGGAGGTATGGGAGGCTCTAGGTAGGGGTGGAGGATGCAGAAGTCAAGGTAGAGGTGGGGGCTCAGGGCAAATGTGGGGGGAGGTACAGGAGTCAGGGCAAAGAGCTGGGGATGTGGGGGTCTCAGGGCAAGGGGTGGGGGATTGGGGAAGCTTGGGGCTTGGAGTGCAGCCACCACACTGCCTGGCTGCTGCTGGATCTCTATAGCAGTGTGGACTGCGGTGCCTGGCTGCCTGAGCACTGGGGATGGCTGGACCACATTGCCCAGCTGCTGGATTCCCGGGCGGCGGAGACTGTCACCCTCACTGCCTGGGCACTGGGGCTGGTATAGCCAAAATGTATATTTTAGTATTGGTTATAAGAAGACAAGTGATTTATTTATAAAGATTTGCTTCTAAGTTCTATATGCTTCTATTTCACCCTGCTTTTCATGATTAGACAATGTCTGCATTGCAAACTAAGTTGTGTATTTTAGTAACTCTGCAATCCCTTTGTCTGAAGTGCTCTGTAAATTGTTTGGTGTGAGTGAAGGATGAGTGAGAAAGTCATCAGGAAATTCCAGACAGCCAAAAAATCTTGAGACACTTGGAGATGAGAAGAAAAAATCCCTGGTGCCTGCGGATGGATGAAGGATGAAGAAATTAGCAGAATCGCTGAGCCTTGGAAACAGGCAGACACTCCTGAATATGAGACCACAAACAAAAGATAAGGAAGCCTGATCACAGACATCAAAGAATAACACTGGAAAACAGAGATTAACACCTTTTAAGGATAAATGATTGCAGCATAACTCTGCAATACCCATAGATTCAAATGAAAACTTACATGTATAAGAAGGGGGCTTTTGCCAGTAAAACTCTAGGTTCAGTCCTGTAAGCCAACCCTCAGAGGAGTCTCAGAGGAACCCTGACTCCTCACTCAGTCAGCCTTGCCTGGCCAGTAAGACTGAGCCATGACAGACCGGTAACCATGCACCAACTGCAGGACCTGTGGCGGGGAAGGAGCTTGTCTTTGAAGCATAAGTTAACTGCTTTTCTACTGTAGTCTCAATAAACATGGAGTATTGCCCTGAAAAAGAGCCCGTGTGCTTCTTATAAGCATAACACTGGAGCTGTGGCTATGTCTACACAGCAACATCATTTCGAAATAACTAGCGTTTTCAGGTATCTAAAAGGGTGTCACTAGGAGGAGGGAGAAAACTTGTTCTTCCTGGCCTCTGAGGATAGAACAAGAAGCAATGGGATTAAACTGCAGCAAGGGAGGTTTAGGCTGGACATTAGGAAAAAGTTCCTAACTGTCAGGGTGGTTAAACACTGGAATAAATTGCCCAGGGAGGTT
Source organism: Rafetus swinhoei (assembly GCA_019425775.1). Taxonomy (NCBI): domain Eukaryota; kingdom Metazoa; phylum Chordata; order Testudines; family Trionychidae; genus Rafetus; species Rafetus swinhoei. The sequence goes on from CM033440.1 coordinate 29,481,286, forward strand.
GTGGAATCTCCATCTCTGGAGATATTTAAGAGTAGGTTAGATAAATGTCTATCAGGGATGGTCTAGACAGTACTGGGTCCTGCCATGAGGGCAGGGGACTGGACTCGATGACCTCTCGAGGTCCCTTCCAGTCCTAGTATTCTGATTCTATGAAAATAATATAGTCCACGTCTACACAGCCGGCAGTTACTTCATCAAGCTGGAGGACTTCTTCCTCCGACTCCTGTAGCCCTCATTGTACGAGGAGTAAGGGAAGTTGGAAGAAGAGCGCTCTATTTCAAAATAAGTGCTGTGTACACAGCACCAAAACTCAAAATAAGCTATTTTGAAATAAGCTATGCAATTGACGTAGCTCAATTTGCATAGCATATTTCAAGTTAAGCCCTGCTGTGTAGACATGCCCTGCGTATGCTGTGGCTGCGCGGCTCATGGTTCGGGCAGCATCCAAAACCCAGCCCCCAGACAGCCAATTTCTTACCGGTGTTTTGATCAGGAATCAATAAAAGACAATTAATACAGAACATAACACACTTAGGGTATGTCTACACTGCGGTGCTATTTCAGAAATAATAGGCATGCTATTCCAACATCCTTATAAACCTCATTCCATGAGGATTAAGGGACATTTCAGAATAGCAGATTATTTCAAAATTTGGCACTGTGTAGACAGCGCAAAATTACAAAATAAGCTATTTCTAAATTCACTCAAAATAAGTTACACAATTTGCGTAGCTCAAATTGCATAGCTTATTTTGAGCTAAGGGTGAAGTGTAGACGCACCCTTAGTTACATGTGATGTATTACTCCACTTTAAGGGCCTGATTCTGAACTCAGACTGTGGATTCAGAGTATGTGATTAAAGCCAATAGAGTTGCACCAGTGTAAAATTAGTGTAGGATCAGAGTCAAACCTAAAATGCAGCAAGTATTAGTTTATTAATACCTAAAAAGTTACAAGTTTTTTTTTTCCATTGAGCTTGGTTATTTAATCATCTGACAGTTTTCTGATACCCAGTTCTATAAAGCTCACTGGATACACTGGAGTAACTTTAAGTACAGGAATGTTCTCAATGAGGTTAATATAGCTGACATGCTTCAAGTTAGGAACACGCTTAAGTACTCTGCTGAACTGTGGGCTAGGATCCTATAATTGTTTAGTTTCCTTGGCTTGGTTACCTGGACACCTCCCTCAGGGATTTAAGTGACTATGATTGATGCATTTAACATCGTTAACAGTAGATAATAGCTACTTCCCCCCTTCACTGAGCAGCTTTGATGCTGCTGTGAAGGAATGAGAATGTTATGATTCATCCACTAATTATTAATTCATTTATACATTTGTGCACTTATTTTCAAAGTGAGCTGAGTGCCATTGAAGGCAAGGTATTTAGCATCTTTGAAAATCAGACCACTGATACCTAAGCACAGACATGACAACATGCCAAAGATAGGACAGACTGAAACTGTATAATCTACACAGGAGAAGAGACGAGGCTATATCTGTCTCCTACAAGTGAGGTTACAATACATTCTGAATGTATGTGCACAGGAATGCAGATGTACCTCATGCAAACCATTCTTGCCAAACTTTGGGAAAATTCAAATTTGAATCTGAACTTCTGAGCTCATGCCTATTTTTATAATAGACTAAACCCGTAACACCAAATCCAAACCACCACGGCCACGCCAGATCCTGATTCAAACTTCGAGGCATGTTGATATTGTCCATCTACACAGTATTATGTGAGGATATGAGCTAGTGTCATGGTTTCATTGGCATGAGTTTGACATAACAACATCATTCACAGAGAGCTAAAGTGTGAGCTAATCGGGACATTCCAAATGAGCACCAGTGAAACTTTTATGCAGCACTGTCCTGTATTTTGTTGTTGGCACATTTCTGATGGAAGTTACTCCAGATTTTTTGTTTGTTTGTTTCTTAAGAGTATGTCTGAAATCTTTTCATTACCTCTAGCCTGTGAGAAAATGGTCTAGTGGCATAAAAGGCCTGGGAATGAAAGCTACTAATTAATTCCTGAGTTCTGAATCCTCCTCTTCCACTGACTTCCTGTCTGGCCTAAGGTAACTTGCTTAACATTTCCTCTTCCATAAAAGGAGAATAATTATATTTAGCCCCCAGGAGTGTTGAACAGATTCATTAGCTAAAGTCTGTAGAATGCACTGAAGATGTAAACTATTGGGAGTACTGATTATAACTAATGTATATTATTTCACAGTTTCTGTGCAGCACTTGTAGCTAAGACAACTCCTTTAAACCTCATTTTGGTGGCACTTTCAGCATTGATCAAGCTTTTTAAATACACCCAAAATCCTATTTGTTCTGTGACTTCACTGCTGCTTCATGTCAACATTTTCTCTATTGACCCTATCCCAAGATGCAACCACATTGTCTTTGGGGCATTTATTTTAAGTCCCAATCAACAAGACCTGCATTGGGGTACTTGCCCACCTCCAGCTCTGGATGGGTGAATAGAAGCAGGAGAGGCCAATTAGCCATAAGCTGCACCTAAAAGGGAGCTAGGGTGCAATGATATTTAATTAGGGATGAAGCTCACTCAGGAAGAAAACGGAGCTGGCAACACAGAGAAGAAGGCTGTAGCAAAGAAGCCCGAGACATCACTCCCCACTAGGAGCGGGGAGAGTAGGAGCTTCTAACAGAAGTGTAAGAAACAGTCCAGAGAGGAGCAGGGAGAGCTGAAAGAATAGATCTGAAGTGCTGATTCAACGGCCCCCTGGCTTGGAGCCCAATGCAGAGGACGGGCCTGGGTTTCCTTACAAGCCATGGAGACTGTGGCACAGTCAGCATAGTGAATGTGGAGGCTGCCTGAGAGAAGCTCTGGTGAGACCTCAGAAGGAGAGGATGACTATGAGTTGGCTGAAGGGCTACACCACAAAGCAAAGTCACTACAGCTCCTGGCCCACCAGAGAGGGCTGGCAGAGCAACTGCTGGATGGGGTATGGACCAAAGTGAGCTAATCCCTAGGTGAACCACAAGAAGGTGCTGCTGAGCGATGAATAGCACATGCCTATTACAATACCACTTTTCAAAAGTAGCAAAGAGTATCCCCATTAAATCAAAGTACTGGCACCTTTTTTTTTTACACTGGTCCCGGGAATTACTGTTTTTCGGCCCTAGTCCGTTCCTTTTTTTTTTCTTCAACAAGTTTTGCTGCTATTTTTTGCAGGGAAGTGTGAGGGTTTATCAAAAATCAAAAAGGGGGCATGATGCCAAAAAGTTTGGGAACCACTGCTCTAATGTGATATATGCCATCGAGTGCCAGCAATGCACCTCTGCCACGTATATTAGCCAAACTGGACAGTCTCTACAACAAAGGACTAATGGACACAAATCAGATATTTGAAATGGTAATACATAGAAACCTGTGGGGCAACATTTTAACCTGCCTGGACACTCATTAATGGATTTAAAAGTAGCCATTCTTTTACAAAGTACTTTCAGGAACCAACTGCAGAGAGAGAATGCAGAACTGGCCTTTAAATGCAAATTAGACACTATCTCCCAGGGACTGAACAAAAAGATTAACTGGATGGGCCATTACAATCAACACCCAAATGACATCAACAGCTAGGTATGGGACACTCACAGCCCACTCTACTAGCCTCATTTAGCATGGGCACTATAATTGACAGGGTTTTTTTCCTCCCTCCTCCCATTTTTTCTGCTTTAAATTTGGGGATTCTATATCTTTTGTTCCACTCATCTGAAGAAGTGGGTTGTGCCCGCGAAAGCTCATGATACTATCTGTATATTTTTTTGTTAGTCTCTGAGGCTATGTCTGCACTGCACACTTATTTCAGAATAAGCTTTTTCAGAAGAAATATTCTGAAATAACTTATTTCTAAATAGCACGTCTACATTACAGGGAAGCCTTGAAATTAGTCTGAGGTAGACTCCCCTAATGTGGATGCGCTACCTCGATGTAGAGCCCCAGGAAAGCACTGGGGAGTAATTGCTTTGAATGGCCTGCGGGAGGAGCTAAAATAGCAGCAGTGGAGCATCCACACTACTGCTATTCCGAAATAGCTATTTCAGAAGAGGCTTTATTCCTTGTGGAATGAGGTTTATAGACTCCAGAATAAGCTGTCCATTATTTTGATATTATTTCAAAATAACGGAATTGCTGTATAGACACAAAGTTATTTCAGATAACGTCCATTATTCTGAAATAATGTTGCTGTGTAGATGCACCCTAATGTGCTACAGGACTGCTTCTTGTTTTTAATATTTTTTTTATCTTAAATTGTGAGCTTTCTGGGTGGGGATCCGTCTTGTATTGGTTGCTCAGAGTCTGGCACAATAGGTTGCCAATCCTACTGCAGTATTAATAGTAAATCAGAATCACAAAGCCTTCTCTGTCTCCATGCAGTTGCACAAGGACTAAGAGCAATGTGGCCCATATTCTTTCACTGTACAATTTAGCTTTTCTACCTTACCTTTATTCAAATCCCTGCTAGAGAATCATTTCTTCTGTGTGATCAGCAGGCATGTCAATCATATAATATAAATGATAAAAAATAGTTTGTTATTCCCTCTGCAGAGCATTCTAGTGTACACTACTTACTCTGATTGTTTTTTCTCCAAGGATTATGTTTGTTTGTTTGTTCCTCCTACAGCACTAACTTAGATTTTATTTGACATGATGGCTGATTCTCCCCACCCCTGCGTGTTCTTCACCTCCACAATTGGCTGCATTCTAGTGTACAGTGGAATAGGAATGGGAAGTCTCCCTAGATAACCTATTTTTAACACTTCTTCAATGTGTCATATTTTCATCCCTTCCATTAGAACTAGTCTTTCTTTGATACCAACCCAGGATGACCATTTGATCAGGCAAAATGATTGCTTAGGTGCTCAGAATATAGGAATGAGAAATGTGCAGTTGCCACTTTCATTTACCTGAATTTTCAGAAATAATGGGATGTAATTAGCAATCAGAATGCATGAAAGTGGCTTAGCCTATCACTGAAATAGTGCATTGAGAACAGAACTTGTATTGTGAGACAACTTAATCCTGCTGAGCACTCTTCATTTGCAGCTACTACACCAAGGGCATTGAGTGCTTTGAAACTCATATAAGGCTGTGATGGACCGGGCTGGGGCTGGGCACAGCTGAGGGTGTCCACTCAGGGTGAATTGCTCAAACTCAGGGCTCCTTACAGCTGCAGACCGGAGACCTTCCCAAATAGGCCACAAACCAGTCACACCGAGCGCTTCAGCTGCCAATCTGGCCAGCCAGAAGCCTCACGAGCGAAACCCCTCTGACACCCCAGCTCTTCCTGTGCCCCACTCAGCCCCAGGCCTAACACACAGGTGAGGGGTTTTAGAACCCAACCTCACCTACCCCAAACGAGTTCTTCTGGTCCCAAGAAACCAGCCACAGTTCCCAGTCAATTTACACTCTGGATCTTACCCACAAGATCACCCTGAGCTAATCCTTTAGAATCTAAAATCTAAAGGTTTATTACTAAAAGAAAGAAAAGCATGAGAGTAAGGTTGTTAAAGAAAATACATTACATGCATTGAATCACCCCGTTCTCGATACAGGCTCTTAGCAGAGATGTTATAAACTGCTATCTTAAAAGTCTCTGGTGTAAATCCTATGTCAGGACGGGTCCATGGTTCTTCCCGGCTTGTTGTTCCCTGCAAGGCTGCATCTGGGATCGGGAGCTGAACTCAAGACAAGATGGAGGGTGCCACATGGCACTTATATACCTCCCCTAGCATCTTCCTGGCCACAGCAGGTCACTGTAGGTCACATGATCCAGTGACCTATCCTTGTGTCCCAAGTCAGCAACCATTATTCTGGCTGGCTTGCAGGTATCCAGACATTCCTCAGGTGTGTCTCTGGCACTTAGAGATCTATTGTCTCTGGAGCCTTGCTAATTAGCATAGACATTGAACGAACATTCCTGGCACATTGCTCTACCTCAGACAGAGAATTTTTCAGCATCAACACAGAGTACATATTTATAACTCCAAGCACAGATATTATACAAGTACATGAATAGCATATACAGAATCAGTAGAACATAAGCTTTCATGTGACATCTCACATGACCCCCTTTGTACAGACTTTTGGGGCACCCCCCCCCCATGGGTGCAACAGTGATCTGGCTTCTCCCTTTAAAATCCAGAAACGGGACAAAGGTGCGCATCACATGACAGGATCAGAGCCTATATGAGAATTATACATGCCCCTTTATTTATTAAAACTGAAAGAGTAGCTAGCTCCTCACTAATTTTAAAAAAATAAGAGGATGGAAATTCACACACCATTAAAGAAGGAGACATTTTCTGCTTGGCTGAGGATGGCATTTCTGGGCATATTCAATAAGCTTTCCATTCAATTCAACTTGTTTCTTTCTTCTGCCTTTTGTACCAGGTAGTGCACAAACTTTAGTTGACTGCAACATTCAGCCCATAAAGAAGGACTCTTCACAAGTAAATTATTATTCACACTCAAACAAGTTAACAAATCCATAATATTCCAATTTGTTGGCATATTATAAGCCACAAATACCACACAAGAAGATGTCTGTGATCTATGACCTACCAGCCATACCCTGGGGTAGGGTGGGGGGAGAAGGAAGGGCTGGAAATACAAGAATGCATTGTTCTTTTAGATGTAGTTTACTGAAACCTACATTTACTGTTAGTGTTACTCTTCAGTTTATTCATTTTCATTTTAGCTCCCTAAGGGAAAATGTTTCTTGAATGTAAATGTACTTATCAAATCCACAAAATTATTCATAAAGTAAAAATATAAATAATTTTAATATCCCTTTCTTCCTCAGTGGTGGATCTCACCCTCTCAAGGAGTCACTTTCATGAGATTAATTTTTTCTGTTCATCTCAAGTGGAGATGAAAACTCAAATAAAAGACATAATAAAAGTTAAAAATAAAAAGACCAAATACATCATCCACTCTGTCTCCTTTCTAGTGCAGGGTTGTTCCCTGGAGTGTATTTCCTATCTAGTGTTGTCCAATCCAGTTTGAAATATCCCAAGTGTTGAAATTTCTACTCGTTTCCTTACAAAATGATTCTGTAAAAGATAACTCATGTCCCCATTAGAGAATGAATCAAGCCCACAGTCCAGAAGTGTCCATTTAAAATATTAATATAGGATTCTGATGGAAATATTTTCTTTACTGGAATCACTCAGCTGGATTTAATATCTTGCTTAAAGATGTGATTGCAGATAATTCTTCAATTTTGGTCAAACCTTAAACAAATTAATAATGAGTGATCTAAATTTATCCTTAGTCTAATTTCACAGTCTTCAGTATAGTTACCTCCAAAGGTATATTTGGACCAGTGAACTTATAGTGTGTTAAGAGGCCTTTCATAAAGAACATAACCCAGCAGTGAAAGTAAATTAAAATTTCTTACAGGTACTGTCCCATTGCAACCCGGGTCCCTGCCAGCCCTTTCAATAGCTCCCTGATGGCTTTTGCCGCAGCTCAGCCAGCTCTTGCTGGAGCTGCGCACCAAGGCACACTCTGACATAACCTCAACTTACTCCACTGATAAGCCATGTGGTATGGCAGTAGTGTCTAAAGTTCTCTGCTCTAGTAGAAAGTGCTTCCTACAAATGGAAACATTTGTTCTTGAAGCCTATTGCTCCTCCCTTTTCTCCAAGCTAAGTCATACTGAGGGGGAAAGGCCAAGTACAGGTTGTACCCCGCTTACCTGGGGCTCTCTGGTCTGGCAACATCCGTGGTCCAGCAAGGGCAGATCAGCAATTCAGCCAGGAGCCCCATGGGGCGGGGGTGGCACAGCAAGAAAATCTGGCCCCCAACAGCTGGGCAGTAGCAGGAGACTGGCAGAAGCCGCGCAGCTTTGGCCCCAGAGGCAGGTAGGGAGCTCTGGCTCCAGCCACGCAGCTCTGAAAAAGAAAGTTATAGCACCAAAAGTTGTTTGGACACTTTTGTTTTGGTTAAAGAACGGGGGAGGAGTCTGTTCAGTTCATCTTACACCCATGCCTAAATTAGCAACGTAAATTACACCTAAATAAACTGCTTTTCTACTGAAATAAGAGCCTACACAGCCTTTTGCACCAGTTTAAATCCATTTAAGTTCACATGGAATGTAATCAGGTGAACCATCCTGGTGTAGACAAGCTCTCAGTCAAGGTCTCAGGTTACGTCTACACTACGGGATAAGGTCGAATTAAGATACGCAACTTCAGCTACGCTAATTGTGTGGCTGAAGTCAAAGTACCTTAACTCGAATTTTGGCACCATCCACACTGCAGGAAGTCGAAGGGAGAACACTCTCCCTTCAACTTCCCTTACTCCTTGTGGAAGCAGGACTCTCAGCATCCACCAGAGCACCCCTCTCACTTCAAATTAGCATGTCTTCACTAGACCCACTCATTCGAACCCTGGAAAAGCAACAGCGGCAGCTTCTATTTTCTCTGTAGTATAGACACACCCTCCGTGATTATTAAAACCAATAACCACAAGAGGTTAAACTGAAAGGGCCCTTTTAACTAGAAACAACTATACAAAAGAATACACACATGGGAATTCCCAGTTAAGGGAGAAGCCACATTATCAAGTCTCCAGTTCTGTTTAAAAGTCATTTGAAACGTATCTTTCTCTCTCTTGCCTGCACCTGATTTTTCTCTCCCTCTGCTATACATTACAAAGTTCAGCACTTCGGTTTACCTCTGAATATTGTGTAGGGATACAGAGTCCTCACTCTGCAGTCTGTACAAGAGCCATTTTCTCATTGAAATCCAGCCCTTCATTAGGATTGAGAAAACATCAATGGTCCTATCCTGAATGTTGCTGAGCATGTCTAAGGGACTAAGAAACCTCACTTTGATGAGAATGATTAACAGTTGCCATGTCACAATATCAGGCCCCTGCTACTTCCCTGATGTGTCTATGCATTGAAGAACCTGTGGAACTACTACTAAAATCTTAATTTCAGCTTCAGTAATAATGTTCCATTTGGCCTATCAATGAGAGTTGGGCCCATATATCTTAAGGCCAAATTTTGGCCTATGTCTCAGTACTTCCTTTGAAGATGGTGATTAGCAATGACCACACATGTTATGGCATATGTGAGAGGGATTCTTTATAAGTTTTCCACTTTAAAAAGGCAGTTGCTGCTGAGTATGTGTGGCCATGACAGCTCATTTTGACGTCTTGTATATTTGCATTTAGAAGCAACTTCAGACCTCTTGTCATCCACGTAGCAGAGAACAATCTTCTTCCTCTGTGTGGGGTAAGGATGTTTGACCTACATATGCAGAAGGACTAGATCCTATATTTTAGTAATATATTTGCAAGTCTTCCTTTCTGTCTTTTTAATATCTCACCCATTCTAGTGGACGAATATTTCTTTCCTTCCAAAATGCCTCTGATTATAGCTTCTCACTGAAGAACAGGTCTGGGCCTAGATCTTTAATCCATGAAGCCCAAGATGCAGTCCATAGCCTTTACATTCTGGAAAATTTTAATATGTTTCTCTTATTAGCAAAGATCACAGGGAAGACCTGTCTGTACAATGCTTCTATAGTGACCTTAATTTTGTTTCTTTCTGACATTCCCTTAGCTTATTTGCAGCCCCTGAAGTCTGCATAAGCTGAGATAGAATCCCATTTAACTCTGACAGAACAATAATTGTTCAATTTCACAGAAACATGTTGATTCAAAATACTGCAGTGTGCAATCTAATTTTAGAGGGCTATTTACATTTTTATAGCACATTCCTACAACTGATGTATATGGGGTGCATCTGAAGTGATTAGTATATTCTTTAATCTTAGGCAAAAGACAAAATTTTCTCTAGTTACTAGATACTACCTATTAATTTGAAGCTTAATTATATTCTGAATCAATTCTGATTTACATTTAAATTACAAATTAAATGTTACTAGCATTAATTGACAATATTACTTTTAAAAATATATATTTTATGTCTATGAATAATAATTCAAAATAGACTGCTCTTGTTGGATTAGATGCTATCCTGACAGTGCATGATTAATATTAATATCTCCAGAAAACTTTCTCCATTAGAATATCTAATGTCTTATACAATAAGACATACATTTGAATCCAGCAAACTACCAGTGATGTAGGCAGTTGCTATAGGTTCTGCAGTATACTTCTGCGTGCAATCTCTCTCTCTCTCTCTCATATTATATATGTAGAGAGTGTGCAAGTACGCTGCAAACCCCGTGGCAACTACCTACATCACTGGTAGTTTGCTGGATATAATATATATATATATACACACCACACACACAGAGGAAATATACAAAACAAACAGAAGCAACTGGGAAACACTGTACATCTCATAAAAGCATTTTTAATAAGACAAGGAGCTTTCTATGAACCATGACAGTTAGGTCATTTTATCTTCTTAGCTTGTGAAACTCAAGAGGATATGTAGAGTTGAGTCACATCAATCGTTGGTTGGGACTTCTTCAAGGAACATCTACAGGCTGCAAAAAGAGACGATTATTCAGGTCCTGATTCAACAACTAACTTATATATCTAGTAATAGAAGTAGTTCCATTCATTTCCATTGGATGTCCTTAGGCATGTACTTATAATATTCTGAAACAGGGCTTCAACTGGTGGCACTATTTCTCAAAATCAGTTAGTAATTCACATTGCCATGAGAACTGCAGGAATAAAGTTACTGTAATTTCCATTTATGACAGAAGTTATTCACTAACCTCAGTACAACTCATTTGTAAAAGTTGCCATTATCTGTACCCCAGCATAGTGGTCGTGAGCATATGCTCTTGGAGATATCTTTCTTTGGATGAGTAGAAGAACAACAAAAGTACTTGCCACTGAAGGCACTTGCCACCTAATGATCTTGTGGCACTTCCCACAAGAGTAGATATGTATTAAGTTAACTGTCATGCTCTGGCACTTCCATTCAGCCTCCCTAGAATTCTACCTACAGTTTCATTGCATGTGACATTCTTCCCCTTATGCTCACTTCAGCAAGATGCAGAACAAGTCAATGTAAGTTGAGGGTGGTCACTAGAGCCTTGCAACTCAACCTGAACACAACCAAGCCAGCTTCAAGCATTGAGTGAGGTCTGAGAACAACCCAGCTGACTTGGGTTCAGGTCAGATAGGTGTCAATCACCTCCTCCTGCCTAAGGGACTGGCACAATAGCAGTTGTGTGCCCCTTCCTGCTGGCCACTGCCACCTCACAGCAGTGTGTGTGTGGGAAGTGAGTGTACCGACATGTTGCAGTGCCTCTTACTCTGCCATGCAGCAAGGCAGTGGGGGTGGCAACAGAGGGGCATTTAGCTGCCCCAGGGCACCCCACAGGCAGGAGGCAGAGATGGATTGTGGAGATGGTGTGTGGGCAGCAGGAAGACCCCACCATGTCAAGCCCCAAGGACCAGGCCAGGGTAGAAGCACTTGACACAGGTTTGAGGAGAAGTGTCAGGTTCAGGTCATAGAATCATAGAATACTAGGACTGGAAGGGACCTCGAGAGGTCATCGAGTCCAGTCCCCTGCCCTCATGGCAGGACCAAATACCGTCTAGACCATCCCTGCTAGATATTTATCTAACCTACTCTTAAATATCTCCAGAGATGGAGATTCCACAACCTCCCTGGGCAATTTATTCCAGTGTTTGACTACCCTGACAGTTAGGAACTTTTTCCTAATGTCCAACCTAAACCTCCCTTGATGCAGTTTAAGCCCATTGCTTCTTGTTCTATCCTCAGAGGCCAAGATGAACAAGTTTTCTCCTCCTCCTTATGACACCCTTTAGATACCTGAAAACTGCTATCATGTCCCCCCTCAATCTTCTCTTTTCTAAACTAAACAAACCCAATTCTTTCAGCCTTCCTTCATAGGTCATGTTCTCTAGACCTTTAATCATTCTTGTTGCTCTTTTCTGGACCCTCTCCAATTTCTCCACATTTTTCTTGAAATGCGGTGCACAGAATTGGACACAATACTCCAATTGAGGCCTAACCAGCGCAGAGTAGAGCGGAAGAATAACTTCGTGTCTTGCTCACAACACACCTGTTAATGCACCCCAGAATCATGTTTGCTTTTTTTGCCGCAGCATCACATTGCTGACTCATATTCAGCTTGTGGTCCACTATAACCCCTAGATCCCTTTCTGCCATACTCCTTCCTACACTGTTGCTTCCCATTCTGCATGTGTGAAACTGATTGTTCCTTCCTAAGTGGAGCACTTTGCATTTGTCTTTATTAAACTTCATCGGCTACGTCTAGACTGGCATGATTTTCCGCAAATTCTTTTAACGGAAAAGTTTTCCGTTAAAAGCATTTGAGGAAAAGAGCATCTAGATTGGCACGGACGCTTTTGCGCAAAAGCACTTTTTGTTGAAAAGCGTCCATGCCAATCTAAACGCGCTTTTGCGCAAGAAAGCCCCGATCGCCATTTTAGCCATCGGGGATTTTTTGCGCAAAATAATTCTGGGTTGTCTACACTGGCCCTCTTGCGCAAAAGCATTTGCGCAAGAGGGCTTTTGCCCAAACGGGAGCGTCATTGTATTTGCGCAAGAAGCACTGATTTTGTACATTACAAAGTCAGTGCTCTTGGCAAGAATTGCCGCCAGTGTAGATAGCTGGCAAAGTTTTTCCACAAAAGCGGCTGCTTTTGCGGAAAAACTTGCCAGTCTAGACACAGCCCATCCTGTTTACCTCACACCATTTCGAATTATGACCCTATCCTCCAGAGCAGTCGCAACCCCTCCCAGCTTGGTATCATCTGCAAACTTAATAAGCATACTTTCTATGCTAATATCTAAATCGTTGATGAAGATATTGAAGAGAGACAGTCCCAAAACAGACCCCTGCAGAACCCCACTTGTTATACCTTTCCAGCAGGATTGTGAACCATTAATAACTACTCTCTGAGTACAGTTATCCAGCCAGTTATGCACCCACCTTATAGTAGCCCCATCTAAGTTGTATTTGCCTAGTTTATTGATAAGAATATCATGCGAGACCGTATCAAACGCCTTACTAAAGTCTAGGTATACCACATCCACCGCTTCTCCCTTATCTACAAGACTCATTATCCTATTAAAGAAAGCTATCAGATTGGTTTGACATGATTTATTCTTTACAAATCCATGCTGGCTGTTCCCTATCATCTTGCCACCCTCCAAGTGTTTATAGATGATTTCCTTAATTACTTGCTCCATTATCTTCCCTGGCACAGAAGTTAAACTAACTGGTCTGTAGTTTCCTGGGTTGTTCTTATTTCCCTTTTTATAAATGGGCACTATATTTGCCCTTTTCCAGTCTTCTGGAATCTCTCCTGTCTCCCATGATTTTCCAAAGATGATCGCTAGAGGCTCAGATACCTCCTCCTTGAGTATTCTAGGATGCATTTCATCAGGCCCTGGTGACTTGCAGGCATCTAACTTTTCTAGGTGATTTTTAACTTGTTCTTTTTTTATTTTATCTTCTAAACCTACCCCCTTCCCACTAGCATTCACTATGTTAGTCATTCCTTCAGACTTCTCGGTGAAGACCGAAACAAAGAAGTCATTAAGCATCTCTGCCATTTCCAAGTTTTGTGTTACTGTTTCTCCCTTCTCACTGACCAGTGGGCCTACCCTGTCCTTGGTCTTCCTCTTGCTTCTAATGTATTTATAAAAAGTCTTCTTGTTTCCCTTTATTCCCATAGCTAGTTTGAGTTCATTTTGTGCCTTTGCCTTTCTAATTTTGCCCCTGCATTCCTGTATTGTTTGCCTATATTGATTCTTTGTAATTTGTCCTACTTTCCATTTTTTATAGGACTCCTTTTTTATTTTTAGATCATGCAAGATCTTGTGGTTAAGCTTTTGCCATATTTTCTATCTTTCCGACGCAGCGAATAGCTTCCTTTGGGCCCTTAATAATGTCCCTTTGAAAAACTGCCAACTCTCCTCAGTTGTTTTTCCCCTCAGTCTTGATTTCCATGGGACCTTACCTATCAGCTCTCTGAGCTTACCAAAATCCACCTTCCTGAAATCCATTGTTTCTATTTTGCTCTTCTCCCTTCTACCCTTCCTTAGAATTGTGAACTCTATGATTTCATGATCACTTTCACCCAAGCTGCCTTCCACTTTCAAATCTCAACCAGTTCCTCCCTATTTGTTAGGATCAAATCTAGAACAGCTTCCCCCCTGGTAGCTTTTTCAACCCTCTGAAATAAAAAGTTGTCTCCAATGCAGTCCAAGAACTTATTGGATAGTCTGTGCCCCGCTGTGTTATTTTCCCAACATATATCTGGATAGTTGAAGTCCTCCATCACCACCAAATCTTGGGCTTTGGATGATATTGTTAGTTGTTTAAAAAAAGCCTCATCCACTTCTTCCACCTGGGTAGGTGGCCTGTAGTAGACTCATAGCATGACATCACCCTTGTTTTTAACCCCTTTTAGCTTAACCCAGAGACTCTCAACACTTCCGTCTCCTATGTCCATCTCCACCTCACTCCAAGTGTGTTCATTTTTAATATATAAGGCAACACCTCCTCCCTTTTTTCCCTGTCTATCCTTCCTCAGCAAGCTGTACCCTTCCATACAAACATTCCAATCATGTGTATTATCCCACCAAGTTTCTGTGATGCCAACAATGTGATAATTGTACTTATTTATTAGCACTCCCAGTTCTTCCTGCTTATTACCCATACTTCTTGCATTTGAATATAGGCATCTAAGATACTGATTTGACCTTGCCTCCCAGTTTTGCCCTGACCCTCCTTTCTCTCTGCCATTATAGCCCACGCTCCCTCCCATTTCCGACCCATCTCCCAGGTCTCCATGTTCTCCACTTACCCGTGGGCTTTGCTCACCTGTCCCCGTCGAACCTAGTTTAAAGCCCTCCTCACTATGTTAGCCAGTCTGTGTCCAAATAGGGTCTTCCCCCTCCTCGAAAGGTGAACGCCATCTCTGCCTAGCAGTCCTTCCTGGAATAGCATCCCGTGGTTGAGGAAGCCAAAGTCCTTCTGGCGACACCATCCTCGCAGCCAGGCATTCACCTCCAGGATGCACCTGTCTCTGCCTGGCCGCTACCTTCGACAGGAAGGATCGAAGAGAATACCATCTGCGCTCCAAACTCCTTCACCTGTACTCCCAGAGCCCTGTAGGTCAGGAAATTCTGTCCACCCCAAATAAGCAGACAGAATAGTTTATCCACTTTGTTGGTTTTTACATTGCACCTCTGCTCAGGTGAGGTTTGGGTCAGTTCTGTGGCCAGTCAGGTTCAATACTGGCTTTACAATTAGGCTCATTCAGAGCTGTACTAGTCAGCACTTTGTGGGAACAAATTTCATTTTACAAGGACTTCAGTCTGGATATTACAAACTGGGAGGGATTGCAAGTGCTTTGGAGGATAGGGTCATAATTCAAAATGACCTGGACAAACTGAAGAAATGGTCTGAGGTACACAGGATGAAGTTTAATAAGGACAAATGCAAAGTCCTCCACTTAGGAAGGAACAATCAGTTTCATACATATAGAATGGGAAGCAACTATCTAGGAAGGAGTACTGCAGAAAGGGATCTAGGGGTCATAGACTATAGTGGACCACAAGCTAAATATGAGTCAATAGTGGTGATACTGTTGCAAAAAAAGCAAATATGATTCTGGGATGCATTAACAGGAGTGTTGTGAGCAAGACATGAGAAGTCATTCTTCCGCTCTACTCTGCACTGATTAGGCCCCAATTGGAGCATTGTGTCCAGTTCTGGGCCCCACATTTCAGCCCCAGGTGCTGCAGTTCATTTCTGCACAGTAGCAAATTAAGCCTAACTGCTGTTCTGGTCTGACACAGAGCATTCTGCACCCCTTCCCCTCCGGGCAGGGAGCAAGCCTGTGCCCCCAAATCACAACAACAATGGAAACATTTGACCATGGCATCAGGGGCACCATTTCAGATTTAGGGTGGAGCAAGCTGTGCATGCCCTGATGGGGGCAGGAAGAGAATGAGAACATAGGGTGGGCAGATGCGGACAGTGGTTTTAGCAGTGTTACTGAGCATGCTTAGTATAAGCCAAGCAACAAATTGGAGGGACAAACAATTCCATTCACCCTCCCCCCCCCCATACACAATTCTTTCTAGGGCTACTAAGACACTGGAAAATTCTAGGTTTGTTGTTTTCGGGGAGTTGTGGGGGGGGACAGATAACTTAGCAATTAGCTGACAGGAGCCCTGTATCTAATTCCTATATAAAAGAAAGAAAAATTAAATAAATATTAGACCTACTCAGCTCTAATATTAACATGTTCTGACATCTTATGGCAAGGCACTTAAGGGACACTGGTTAGCCTTAACATTTTAATATATAGTTTTACTTTCTTGCTAACTGCAGAGAGAGAGAGACTGTCAAGGGCTCTATCTCAGCTCTGGAAAAGGAGTGGGTTTTAGTGGGTTACAGCAGGGGGCAAATACTTTGGGGCATTATAGAAGATCAGAATGGCCATACTGGGTCAGACCAATGGTCTGTCTAGCCCAGTATCCTGTCTTCCCACAGTGGCCAATGCTGGGTGCTTCAGAAGGCATCAACAGAAGAGGCATTCATCAAATGATCCAGCTCCTATTGCCCAGTCCTAGCTTCTGACAAACAGATGTTAGGGACACTACTCTTGCCCATTCTAGCTAGTAGCCATTGAGGGACCTACTCTTCTTGAACTTATTTTGTTCTTATTGGAACCCTGTTACACAGTGTTTCTTAAACTTTTTAAGACGGAGGAACACCAAACAATATTTTTTTATGAGAAACACCAAGGATTTTTTGTTGAGCAAAAAAAAAAAGAGAGACCAGGGAAAAGTTATTGAGAAAAAAAAAAGGTCACCTGCCTCCTTTAAGGGAAGCCTTTTTGAACTCTTGTTCTCTGTGGCACACCTCCAACTGCTGTTAAAGTTTGGGACCTTTCCACCATCTCCTGGCAAAGAGTTCCACAGGTTGACTATGAAGAAATAATTTGGTTTAAATCTGCTGTCTATAAATTTAATTTAATTCTTGTGTTATGTTAGTGAAGGAGTAAATAACATTTCCTTATTCTATTTTTCCAGACCATTCATGATTTTCTACACCTATAACATATTCCTCCATCCTTTAGTCATTTTTTCCCAAAAAAATGAAAAGTCCCAGTCTTGTTAATCATTCCTCATATGGAAGCTGATCCTTACCCCCTAATAATTTCTGTTGACCTTTCTGTACCTTTTTCAAATCCAGTATTTCTTTTTTTAGATGGGGTGACTATTCAAAATGTGGCTATTTCAAAATAAGGAGTGTGTAGCTGCTCCACTTCTGCTGTTTCGAAATAGCCCCTCACCAGGACCATTCTAAGTTATTCCTCCTGGGGCCCTAAATCAAGATAGCACGTCTATATTAGGGAAGCCTGCCTCGGGCTCATTTTGAGGCTTTCCTGCAATGTAGATGTGCTATTTCGAAATAAGCTATTTCGGAACAATTATTCTGGAATAGCTTATTTCAAAATAAGAGTGCAGTGTAGATGTACCCTATGTAACTCTTTGCAGGAAAAACTTAAAAAATAACAAATAGTCCAGTAGCACCTTAAAGACTAACAGAACATGTAGCTGAAACAAAAAACAGGACTATGTAGCACTTTAAAGACTAACAAGATGGTTTATTAGGTGATGAGCTTTCGTGGGCCAGACCCACTTCCTCAGATCAAATAGTGGAAGAAAATTGTCACAACCATATATACCAAAGGATACAATTAAAAAAATGAACACATATGAAAAGGACAAATCAAATTTCAGAACAGAAGGGAGATGCGGGGGGGGAGTTAAACATTTCTATCACTATAAAACATGTAGATGGTATCTTTGCAGTCAGCTTTGGACTTAGCTACTTTGAGTAACTGTGTAGTACCTGCAAATTTTGCCATCTCACTATTTATCCCCTTTTCAAGAGCATTTAAAAGTTTAACAGTGCTTTTCCAAATTCAAATCCCAGCAGCACAACACTCATTGCTACTGTCACCCCAGCTTTTAAGTACCTGGCGATGTTTTCATGATGATCTAACAATCCCAGTTTGTTACTCTTTTTAATCCCCTGCCTCCCTCTTTTTATAACAAACTCACTGCTCCAAAGGCAAAGCTGCAAGCAGCTCAAACCAGGGAACCAGGGTATGCAACTTTAAGCAAACCTCAAGTATGAAATGCAGGGGTTCAGACTTGGAAGGGGAAGCTAACTGCACCTCCTATATGGCCCCCATGTGTGGTGCTGGAAGGGAGGAACTCCTGAGTTCTAATCCTGCTTTGTTGAGTGACTTGCTGGGTGTGGCCATGGGCAAGTCACAGCACCTCGTTGCCTCAGTTTCCCCTGTTTGTGAACTGGGAATGATGGTACTTACTGCTTGTATTGTAAGATGAGATGGTCTCTGACATGCCATTCTGTGCATGGGCGGCCATCAACACGAGGATCTCCCCTCTTCTGTGTGAAAGTGGGGCTCAGCTGCCTCTACTGCACCATTCCATTCCTCATCACCACCCAACCTAGCACAGCATTTCTCTATGGGCTCAGATCTGAGTGGAGGGAGGAGCACAGACAGAACAGGCTGGCTTGACATGTGGGTGCATGGGGAAGAGTCCATTGTTTTCCTTCTTCCACATCCCTTTATCTTTCAGCTAAAGGGGTAGGTCCAGCCTCAGGTAGATGATTTCAATAGAATCTTTAATACCCTTCCCCACAGAAGTCCTGCAGGAGGTAAAAAGGCTTTGGAATATTCAGCCAAACCAGGTACCTCCAAATTTTTACATTATTTTATATGTGTGTATACTTTAAACATGGCTATTGGAGTCTTGCTTCTCTAGATGAGGGCCTAGGAAGGTGAAAGGCTAAATTAAATATCTACTTAAGTGTTTTGCTGAATTAGGGTCTTTTGGGGGGCGAGGGAAAGCAGTAAGTGGATTGACATTAAAACAATATCAGAGTGCATTTTAACTCAACACAACCAATCTGCTTTGTTTTCAAAGTGTCTGAATCAAGAGAAGAGAATATGCCTTTGACATGAACTTCCTGACCTTTATCAACTTATGGGATAAATATATCTGATTTTATTTCTGGTGTTCAGTACAGAAAAGGATTAAACTACCTCTCTAATCACTAAAATACATCACATTTGACATTATCTCATTTATTATCTATTCCATATCTCACTGAAAGAATAATTCGTATCCAATGATTCTTCCATCTCTGTCTTATATTTCTTATGAGATGCTTTGGTGTGCAGACTAAAAAATCATCAAAGCGCCTAACTACTTTTGCATGGAGCTAAACTAGCTTTCGCTGCCACCTACACACTGTACTTCCCACAACTGCTGCTGTTCATCACCATAGAAACCACCCTCTTTCTGTGGCCTAATCAAGTCTGACCTGGTATCTGATTTACTCGTCTGAACAGTTTATCCTTGGCACCCATGCCACCATCCGAGCATAGAAACATCTGTGTGATACATCTTATGCCAAGAGCAACTTACTTGTCAGGTGTGTGTGTTCAGGGATGGCTACAGTTCCACTTGTTCTTGCAATAAAATGAACCTCTTCTGCCACTTGAACAAAAGAACACTTAAATGTATGCAGAGGCTGAAATATATGATTCACATTCCGCCTTAACAGCTTAATCCCCTAGGTGGAAACAATTAATAGAGATGAGAACTCTCAATTATATTGCATTTTTCTTCTTCTGTCATTTCCTTCAAAGAAAGTTAGGTCCCTGTCCAGGGTAAAGTTACTTTTTAAAAACATTTTATTTTCTTTCCCTCCAAAAGGGCTTTAGGAATCCCAGAATCATCACATTTAGTGTTTCCCATCTGTTTCCCTGCATGAAAGGTTCAAGTTCTTTTTGTCTATAGGAAATCCAGAAGACCACATCACTCTGATATTAAAGAAGGACCTGGACCAAAACAATTGAGCAACCCCTTCCTATGAATGATCAGGCAAGATTCTCATGGGGGGACTGTAATCACCCTGACATCTGTTGGGAGACCAATACAGCAGTACAGTACACAGACAATCCAGGAAGTTTTTGGAAATGTTGGGGATAACTTCCTGATACAAGTGCTGAAGGAACCGACCAGGAGCCATGCGCAGCTTGACCTGCTGCTCACAAACAGGGAGGAACTAGTAGGGGAAGTAGAGGTGGGTGACAACCTGGGAAGCAGTGATCATGAGATGATAGATTTCAGGATCTGACCAAAGGAAGAAAGAGAGCAGCAAAATACATATCCTGGACTTCAGAAAAGCAGACTTTGACTCCCTCAGAGGACTGATGGGCAGGATTCCCTGGGATGCTAACATGAAGGGGAAAGGAGTCCAGAAGAGATGGCAGTAATCTAAAGAAGCCTTATTAAAGGCACAGGAAGAAACCATCCTGATGTGCAGTAAGAAAAACAAATATGGTAGGCAACCAGATTGGCTTACCAGGGAAATCACTGGTGAGCTAAATAAAAAAAGGAAGCTTATAAGAAGTGGAAACTTGGACAGATGACTAGGGAGGAGTATAAATATATTGCTCAAGAATGCAGGGGAGTAATCAGGAAGGCAAAAGCACAATTGGAATTGCAGCTAGCAAGAGACGTGAAAGGTAACAAGAAAGGTTTCTACAGGCATGTTACCAATAAGAGGGTGATCAGAAAGGGTGTGGGGCCCTTACTGGATGAGGGAGGTAACATAGGATATGTCTACACTACAGAGTTTTGTCAGAAAAATGGCCATTTTTCCAACAAAACCTGAGTTATGTCCACACTGCAATCACACTCTTCTGAAAGTAAATCAAAAGAACAGAGGGGATTTTCCGGTACTCGTAATCCTCTTTCTACGAGGAAGAAGCCTTTTTCCAAAAGAGCTCTTTTGAAAAAAGCATGTGTGGACAGGGAAGAGGGCGTGCTTTCGAAGGAAGAGGAAAGAGGAAAATGCACAGGTGCCCTGGTAGCCACTCTGTCCATAATAATCACAGCTTACATGAGAGATAGCGTCCATTTAGTGTGTTATCTTTCGAAAAAGCAGATCACTTTTTCAATGCGCTTTTGCATGTAGATGTTTCCTTTCGGAAGAAGTTTTTTTGGAAGATCTCTTCTGAAAAAAGTTTCTTCCAAAAGAAGCCTGCTGTCTAGACAAAGCCCTAGTGACAGATGATGTTGGAAAAGCTGAAGTACTCAATGCTTTTTTTGCCTCTGTCTTTACAGACAAGGTCAGGTCCCAGACTACTGCACTAGGCAAGGAAGTATGAGGAAGTGGGCAGCTCTTGGTGGAGAAAGAACAGGTTAAGAACTATTCAGAAAAGCTAGACATACACAAATCCATGGATCCGGATTTAATGCATCTGAGGGACATGGCAAATGTCATTGCAGAGCCTTTGGCCATTATCTTTGAAAACTCGTGGAGATCAGGAGAAATCCCGGGTGATTGGAAAAAGGCAAATGTAGTGCACATCATTAAAAAAGGGAAGGACAATCCAGGGAACTACAGACCAGTCAGCTTTACCTTAGTCCCTGGAAAAATCACGGCGAGGATCCTCAAGGAAACCATTTTGAAGCACTTGGAAAGCGGAAGGTGATCAGGAATAGTCAACATGGATTCACCAAAGGCAAGTCATGCCTGACCAATCTAATTAGCTTCTATGATGAGGTAACTGACTCTGTGGATATGGGGAAGGCAATGGATGTGATATACCTTGACTTTAGCAAAAATTTTGATACATTCTCCCACAATATTCTTGCCAGATATGTAGAGGTAGATATGTTGTAGGGCAGGGCAGGGACTGGGTCCAGAGTGACCTAGACAGAGGATTGGGCCAAAAGAAATCTGATGAGGTTAACAAGGACAAGTGCAGAGTCCTGCACTTGGGACAGAAGAATTCTAAGCACTATTATAGGCTGGGGACCGACTGGCTAGGTAGAAGTTCAGTAGAAAAGGACCTGGGGATTACAGTGGATGAGAAGCTGGATATGAGTCAACAGTGTGCCTTTGTAGCCAAGAAGGCTAATGGTATATTAGGGTGCATTAGAAGGAGCATTGCCAGCAGATATAGAGAAGTGATTATTCCCCTTTATTCTGCACTGGTGAGGCCACATCTGGAGTATGCATCCAGTTCTGGGCCCCCCACTACAGAAAAGATGTGGACGCATTGGAAAGGGTCCAGCAGAGGACAACCAAAATGATTAGGGAGCTGGAGCACATGACCTACAAGGAAAGGCTGAGGAATTTGGGCTGATTTAGTCTGCAGAAGAGAAGAGTGAGGGGGGATTTGATAGCAGCCTTCAACTTCCTGAAGGGAGGTTCCAAAGAGGATGAAGAGAGGCTGTTCACAGTAGTGACGGATGGAGGAACAAGATGTAATGGTCTCAAGTTACAGTGGGGGAGGTCTAGGTTGGATATTAGGAAAAACTATTTCATTAGGAGGGGGGTGAAGTACTGGAATGGGTTACCTAGGGAAGTGGTGGAATCTCCATCCCTGGAGGTTTTTAAGTCTCAGCTTGACAAAGCCTTGGCTGGAATGGTTTAGTTGGGATTGGTCCTGCTTTGGGCAAGGAGCTGAACTCAATGACCTCCTGAGGTCTCTTCCAGCCTTATGACTCAATTATTCTATGATTTTCATTTACATTAGGGTCATATTATGTCTAAGCTGGGTGTAAAATGGCATTAAATAGAAATGAGAATTAGGCCTATGAGTTTCAAGCCTATCTAATTCTAAACTGGAACACCAGCCCCCTCAAACATGAACAGGCATGGGCCTTTTATTTTGGCTCTTCCTTTTGAGCATGTTTCAGAGGTTTTGCACTAATAAGGGTCACTTCTCTAACGTGTGTTGAATTGTGGATACAATTGTACATTTAGCAAACATGAGTCTAGTGCCTCTCTGAAAATGCAGCCCCAGGTGACCCATCTTTTTATTTCACTTACAGTAATTATTAATAGGATTAAAAATAATGTTCTGCAGAGGAAGGATGCCTATACAGTTCCAGCCTGGGCCTGAGGAAATGTGGCTTATCTTTGTTCTGCCACACGCTTCTACTGTGTTCTCCAAGTGACAGGTCATTTCACTTTTCTCCGCTATGGTTTTTGGGTCAGTTGGGATGTTTAGCACAAGGTGACACTTCTGGAGGTGTTGCAAGTGGTAGTGCTCAGGGCTTGCACCAAGTTCACCTCAGCAATGTGATTTTCCAGGACCACAGCTAGTACAAAACATGGCAGCCCACATACTAACTGCTGATTCATGCAGAGACCTTACATTCTATCTCTGCCCCAGAATCTCTACTGGGCCCAGTTGATTTTAAGGAGAAGTTTTAGGTAGTGACTTGATCTTTAAGATCCTAAATGGTGTGAGGTCTGGTTTTTTGTGATACTGCAGCTGCTGAGATCGTCAGAACCACTAGAGCTAACATCCTCTTCCAGGTATAAATGGCTCGAGTCAGAGATTTGTGAAATCAGAAAGAAACATTAGATCATATAATCTGATCTCCTGCATTACACAGCCATAGCTACCTGGTTACTGAGCACAGTAACTTGTGTTTGACTGAAACAGGGGTGCACAAAATATGCCCTGCGGGCCAGATCCAGCCCAGCAAACCTTTGGATCTGCTCGCAGCTCGCTGGGACCCTCAGGAAAGCTCCCTGCCTGCCGCAGCCCCAGGCCACTCAAAACAGCTGGCTGCTGGAGCAATGTGCCACGTGCCCCAGTGCAGGGAGACTGCATGTTGCCCCCACCACCAACACAATCATTGCAGCTCCCATTGGCCACAAACTAACCAGTGGGAGCTGCGATGATTGTGCTGGGGGCAAGTGCAGCACATGAAGTCTCCCCCTACAGCAGCACGTGGCACCTAGAGCACATGGCACCAGCAGCCTGTGCTGCTGGCCAGGAGCTGCCTAAGTAAGCGCCACCCCACCAGAGCCTGCATCTGGTACCTCACCTCTTCCCACCGCCCAACTCCCTTCCCTAGGTCACCATCCAAACTCGCTGCACCTCTCCTTCCCCCCACTGTCCCAGGTCACAATTCCCTCCCAGATCCCACACCCTTTCCTGCACTTTTCCTACAGGCCAGAGTTCTCTCCTGCACCCATACCCCTTCCCCAGCCCTGCAAGCCCCTGACTCAGGTCATAACCCAGATGCTCTGCACTCCCTTCTGCACCCGTCCTCGAGGCCAGAATTCTCGCTGCACCCATGTCTTCTCCTGAACCCTGCCTCCATCTCTTGGCCCAGATCATAACCCACTCCTTCACTCCAACTCCTCAACTCCCTCTCAGACCCCACACCGTCTCCTGAACCTCAGGCCCTCCCTCAAGCTCCCTTCCATACGCAACCTCTGTCCCAGACCCAGCATCCTCTCCACAGAAAAGTGCGGCCCTTGACCACTTACCAAAATCTTGGCGGAGTGGCCCTCCCATCAAAAATTATTGCCCACCCCTGGATTATAGCATATCTTAGTGGGAGACTTTGTGACAGGGGTGCTGGAACAATTTGTGTAGTGGGGGAGCTTAGAGCCTTTGAACCAAACTGTAAACCCTGCATATGGTGGAAATAATGTCAAGCCAGGGGATGCTGCAGCACTCCCCCCCTGCAGCCTTATTTCCAGCACCTCAGCACCTATGGGCCCATCACTTCCCTTGGTAGTTGGTCCCATAGTAGTTAATCACCCTCACTGTTAAGTTTGAGTGTGTTAGCTGTCATTTTAATTTGTCTGACTATAATTTCCAGCCAATGGTTCTTGCTACGCCTTTCACCTGTTCTTTTGACATGGTTTGGATGGACTTGGAGTTTTTAATGTTTATAGCTGCATCTAGACAATTACTGTAGATAGATAAAAACGTAAATCAATAAGAATAATATGAACCAAAGAAGAGGTTTTAGGAACACTGTTCCTTGCTGTGAGGAGCAGTGTCCCATCCTACATAAAATACACCCTTTCCCGTGTGAATAGCCACACATGAACTGACAATCCACTTTCAGCAAGCATTAGGTCACTTGCTCTAATATCATCTTGCTCTAATGTTTATGCAAAATAGAAGGGAGGTTGGCCAAAGTTAAGCCCTTTTTAATTTCAGCAAATACTGGAAGAATACTGCAAAAAAATCTTCCATATATCATTTTAACCAGATGCTCCTCTAACGCTTTATTCTGCTTATACCACTCAGCTTTCTACACTGACAGGAAGAGCTAGCCAGAAATGTGAACAGTGATCACATCCAGGAGACACATGGCTTTGCTACGAGAAGTGTGGGAAACAGCAGGGCATTACGGACAAATGTAAACTGAACCCCCACACAGTGCCCCTATTTTTTAACCCATGTTCAGGCAAATCTCCTATTGATTTCTGATTGCCAACGGCCAGGACAGTCAACAGCAGCATTATGTGCTACTATAAGAATCAGCACAGCTAGCCTCCCTTCTCAGATATTTTCAGTTCTGTACCAGTCTCTTCAGTCATATTCTTGCCAGAAAAATGCTGCAATAACCTGCAGGCACAGTCCAAAGCTTTTCAAATGACTTCAGTAAAAGCTTCCTTAAAACTGCTGCAGAAAATTGAACACGTGACAGCCAATACCCCGAAGGCCCTTTGCAGAATAAACTTTATGTTAAACTGTAACAACTGCACAGTTATAGTGGGATCAGCGCCAGCATGGGCATCTGCTGCAAAAACATCTTTTAAAAGAGCAGCATACAAATGTCACTTATCTCAAGTTGCGATTATAACAGAAAACCAATACCGCCCCTCTTGATAAAGACACTTATTTGGTGTTCTTGGCCACTTGGAATTTCCTGGCAATAGTGAGGATAGCACTGTGATTTTCCTACTCCAAAGCATGAGGCCCCATCTGTTTATAGAAGGCAGAATTCTCATTAGGTTTTGAAAATATAAGAAGGCCTGTGAACCAAATCTGATCAATACTAATGCTAATGAATAGAGGGCATAACACTCACACACTAACGCATTAAAATATTAACTACCAATCCAGATGGGCAAAATTTTCAAGACATCTATTTCACAATGAATAACCACTCCAAGACTGCTATAGTCTATAATATATATTCTATTTTATTCTGAACTTTTAAAGTTAAAACAAGTTTTACACTGTGGGTGAGCATCCATCTTTATGCATTATGCATTAACCTACATCCAATTTTCCAAAGTGTGCTTAAAGTAAGTAGGAATTGACAATACCTTTTCTTCTGCAAGTTCTTTTCACTGCAAGAACAAAGTCCCAATGAAGACTATAATCCTAAAATCTGTGGATGAACCAAGATGAGAAGAGTTACAAACACTTTGCAAGTCATGACCTTGACAAATTTGAAGAATGAATTTCACCTTGATAATTTTAGACAAGTGCAAAAGTACTTCACTTGGGAAGGCAAAATCAAATGTACAACAACAATTTGGAGACTAACTGGCTGGCCAGCTGTATTGCTGAAAAGGATCTGGGGAAATCACAAACTGAATGAGTCAACAATGTGATACAGTTGCAAAAACGGCTAATATCACTTGGGTGTGTATTAACAGGGGTGTTGTATATAAGACAATGGAAGTACTTATCCCACTCTATTCAGCATGGGTGAGGCCTCAGCTGAAGTACTGTGTCCAATTCTGAGCGCCATATGTTAGGAAAGATGTGGACAAATTGGAGAGAGTCCAGAGGACAGCAATGAAAATAACTTTTGAAAACCTGAGCTGTGAGGAAAACAGGGCACAGTTAGTCCTGAGAAAAGAAGACAGAGAGACCTGCTAAGCCTTCAGAAATGTTAAGCACTGTTATAAAGAGCATGTTGACCAGGTGACACAGAGAACTGAAGGTAGGACAAGAACTGGGCTTAATCTGCAGCACAGTGATTTAGATTAGATCCTAGGAAAAACTGTCTAGTTATAAGGGTTTAAAATCTGTAACGGGCATCAAAGGGAAATCGTGGAATCCCAATGACCAGAGCTTTTGAAAAAGAAACCTCTCAGGGATGGTTGGGGTATATTTGGTCCTGCATCCATGCCAGAGAGCTGAACTTAAGGACTTCTCAGGGTCCCTTCCAGTACTGCATTTCTATGATTTGATTGAATTATAAAATATTTCTTGCTCAACTGAAATAATATGATGGAAAAGCTGAAGGAGTAAAGTGGAAATCACAAGACCAACATTTCTTTTGGATCAGGGATCATCTCTGGTCAATGTGTTGTACAATGATTAGCAAAGCAGAGCCCTGACCTTTAGGCACTTCTGCAATATGAATGAGAAGAGAAATAACTACAATGACCATGTGCCACTCTGTTTACCTAGATGCTACCTATCCAGTATATTCCTCACATTGCTATTGCTGGAACATAGTTTCTTCAGCATATAATCCTTTCAAAAAAGGCTTCCATTTTCTTTAGCAGGTTCAGTTGTAAAGTGCAGGGTATATCTATAGTACTATTTTAAATAGGGATGTAAAATTCTGTTTACATATGTTTAACCGGTTAACCAGCCCACTGTGACCCACCGCAAGCAGGGAACTGCTGGAGCAGCCCCCACCTGCAGCATGATGGGCCCGGCCAGGCTGGGCACTAGTTCAGTGTTTCTCAAGCAGTGGTATGCGTGCCCTTAGGGGTACGCAAGAGAAGTCTGGGGGGGTACATCAACACAAGTGAAATTTGGCAAAAAATGTCTGGGATTTTGTCCTGCAAAGAGGATCAGGGAGGGGGCGGCGACATGTGCCTGTCAAATTGAATGTTTGGAGCCGCGCACCCGGACGTTAACAGCTGTTCTGTGCACGTGCCCCAACACTGGTGGGAAAAGCACATGGCTGGGTGGCTCCAGTGAGACCCAGGGCAGTTCCAAGTTGGGGGGCGGGTTTGGGCAGGGAGAAAAAAAAAATCACTTGCACAGCCACCTCTCCTAGTTCATTTCCTCCCTGGCAACTTCCCCAGGGTGCTCCAGCGGAGAGGGCGGCTGAACCTGGTGACGCACATTATCCCCACCCC
The DNA here is from genome assembly GCA_019425775.1 of Rafetus swinhoei. NCBI lineage: Eukaryota > Metazoa > Chordata > Testudines > Trionychidae > Rafetus > Rafetus swinhoei. Next base: position 29,509,267 of record CM033440.1, read on the forward strand.
CACCAGCAGTGCAGTACAACACATCCCCTTCGCTCCTTCCCCGTGGCGCTGCGGAGAGGAGCTAAAAGGCAGTGAAGTGGCACAATAAGCTTTGCTCCAAAGGATCCCCCTGCATCAGTGGCGTAGTGGGGTGGGGGTGGGGTGGAGGAGGCAGTTGCCCCCAGGTGCCGCAATAGGGGGGCGCTGGGCTGGGGTGGGAGTGCACAGCCGCACGCGGCGAGCCCGGCATTGGCGAGCCACTTGCTCCCTGTAGTCAAGCTGCCAAGGCAGGGCTGGGCGGCGGGAGTGGGCACTTCAAAGGTAGGGTTACCATACATCCAGTGCCTCGCTCTGGGGAGAGGAGGAGCATTGGGTTAGAGTGGGGGGATTAGGGGGGCCTGGCTCTGGGGGAGGGGAAGGGCATTGGGTTCAGGAGCGGCCCGAGGCTGGCTGCAGCAGCTGGCGCCCTAGGCGGGGAGGCGCAATCGGCGCCCCTGCCTGTACGGCCATCAATGGCTGTGACGTCATCATCGGGCGCCTGGGCCAGCGGCACCCTAGGCAGCTGCCTAGCTCGCCTAGGCTCACGGGCCGCCCCTGGGGTTAGGAGCGGGGGGTGGGGGTGCCTGGCTCTGGGGGAAGGGTGGGTGCATTGGGGGTACTTATAATTGTTTTAAAATGGGTGCTTTATAAAAAAAGGTTGAGAAACACTGAGCTAGTTAACCTATTACCCTGGTAAGCATACCAGTAAGGCAATGCTTACCAGGTAACCGGTTATCCCTTTACATGCCTAATTTTAAATAACAGGGAGTTTGATTTGACCAGTTCTGCCGTACAAGCCCTATTTCATCATCATCTGTTGGTTGATGGAGTAGATTAGACTATTGACATCTACATTGTTCTACATTGTTCTACATTGGCCATAAAAGACCAGGTTGTGAACTCCTTAAGCCTATTGGTGGGCAGTTGCTGTCACAAGTAGACCCATTAAAATCAATGGTACTGCTCATCTGAGTAATTGCTCACCAAGAGAAGTAGGGGGTTCACAATCTAGTCCAAAGTGAATTGGGACAAAGATGACATATAGCGCCTGTTAAATTATTGTTCTTGGGTGCTTTTATGGAATGGTCCTTGTAGAATATGTCCATAAATGGCATATACCTGGTTTATCTTGCTGGCTTGTATCTTCATAAATACGATAGCAGACTAGCTTTGTTCTCTTGTTGCTATACTACTGAAGCACATTTTGATGTGTACTAAGCTGTAATTACCGCTTTTGGCAGGGTGCAGAAAATGAAAATGGCAATTACCTAGTATTTAATTATACTTTTTATTAGTTATGCTCCTTTTCCCATGCTCAAACGTACTTCACCAGAACGAGAGAATATGCTACAGACCTTTGTGGGTTGGGAAAGCAGCCAAGAGTTAGATCAACTCCAGCTACAAGTGCAGACATCTCCAGGTGAACTCAGCTCAAGATTTGTTTGGTAATGTGACCTGATTTATGGTACTGCTGTGCTGCCCCCTCAGATTGTCAGCTGGTAGCTAGTGACACTCACAGCATGGGTCAAGCTGAACAGGGAAATGGTGAAACAGAAGTTTGCAAGGATGAATGTACACAGAAAATGAACCAGGTAGAATACCCTGCAACTGTGCTTTGTTACCCAGGCAAATAAGAGATTTCACTTAGCCCAGAAGAAACTTGCACCATCAGACTGGGTGTTTTTAAGTGTTCCTCATTGGAAAAAATCTTGTATCAAATATGTCAGCAGCCTTGTTAAAGTGGAAAGTGACTCCAAGGATAACACCTGCCTCCCAAAATTCAGAACAAAAATGAGAGCAATAACTAGACTGCATTTTTTCAATGCATGAATAACAAGGACATAGAATGATACAATCAATAGGGAACAGGAGTAGGAGGCAAGAGACCTGGGCCTGGAATCTCTGGCTGGTCAAACTGCACTCAGGAGGGTAACATTTTGAGGGTTCAGCATTCCACATCCTAATGACATAAAAAAACCCCAAACAATGGGTACTTAAGAACAATTTGCAACTTCTCTATCAGCTTCATGTAGCATGGAGACTCTAATTGATTTTCTGCACACACACACACCCCCACACACACACACTTTTTTTTCTTCTTTCTCTTCCCCCCTCACTCCCCTATTTATTTGAAACTGGACCTTTAATAACTCCATTCATCTGAAGAAATGGGCTGTGCCCACTAAAGCTCACGATACCATCTACACGTTTTGTTAGTCTTTAAGGTGCTGCTAGACTATTTGTTGTTTTTTAAGTGTGAGGGTTGACTTTCTTTGTTCATTTACATTTAAAGTTTGAAAGGAAAAACCTAGCTTAGCTCTTAGGACACCTATTCTTAGGGACAGATTTTTGCAATGCTTACCTTGCTCAGTAGAACTTCCCCTCATTCAACTCAGTGGGCCTACTTGTTATAAGGATAGCACTGATCAGCCTGAGTAAGAGCTTTAAGAAATGCTCATTCCATAGACTTAGAGCAATGGAGAAGTATTACTGGGAGTCCAGTGGGAGATTCGAGAAGTAGCCCCCAAGATCAATAGTATGATACAATCCTTGACGTCCACAATGACCAAAGACCTAACCTTCTATAAGACAGAAGAACACAGTAGAATTGAATTGAATAACTAATGCCCAATTTTGGTATAGAAACTATTTGGCTCCCTTCCCCATTTTCTACAGTTATTTTAAATTATTCAATTTTAATTATATGTTAAGTTCTACAATATGCCAAGTCCTTAAAATGGGATGGAATCATTATAATTAACTACTGTTAACAGTCCTATGAACTGTTCATAGTAATGTGAATCACTCTTCATCCTAATACACATAATATTTAATATAGAAAACTACTCCTAATTGTATTATTATAAACTATTATAACAATGGGACCAGAACAAGCAGGTTAGCATACCAAATAAGGGAGCAGCAGAATGCGCCAGAGCAGTGTTTATCAACCTTTTTTTTATAAAGTACCCCTTTTAAAAAAAAAGTTATAAGTATCCCCAGTACCTACAGTTTTCAGACACATACAATTTTTTTCTACCATTGCAACACATTTGTTTAAACAACTTAATCGTAGCCGGGCGGTGATGAAATTTTTGGGTGTAAAAAGTACAAAAATAATAAAGCGCTATAAAACTTAAAACAAAAATTCAGTTTTCTCAACATTTCAGTTGTATTGACGTACCCCCCAGACTTCTCTCATGTACCCCTAAGGGTACTCATACCACTGGTTGAGAAACACTGCTCCAGAGCATTCCTCCAGATTTTCTACCCAGGGTACAATGAAACTGCAAACAAAACAAAATAAATTGCTCTAGCTAGCTATCCGACTGCCAAAAACTTTGCTGTGAACAAGAGCAATACCCTAATTTTACAACCAAAGTAAAGAATTTCCTGATAGCAGCCAAATTCACTCCAGTACTCAGCAGCTCTCCTGGAAAAAACTGGAAAAGAGAGAAACAGGAAGACCTCACTAAATCCCTTGGCTCAAAGGTTGTCAGACTGGTCTATACAGGGTACATATGGAGATCCCACAGGGCCTGGTTGTGAACCTCTTCTTCCCGAGGGTGAGCAGTCATTTGCACAAGTAGTCACACTGAAGTCAATGGGACTGCTTTGCTAGCTACTGACTTTCTAAATACCCAAGATACTTTTGAAAATTTTACCTAATATGATTTTCTGAAGAAGAAAAAAAAAGACAAACATGTACTGTTCTATGCTGCATTGCTTCTTATATCACACTAATCACTGTAGTGTCTGGACATCCACAAGTAGTACATTAAGCAACCTCACTAACATCTGTCTCCTCTTCTCAGGGGGAAGTTGGGTATAGTCCTTTCATAGGTTTTAAAAATACAAATAATCAAGTTTCTATGTGCTTATGGTAGAGAAGGCAAAGTAAAAAATAAAAGTGTCTGTTACAATTGGAGGTGAAGGTGGTGCGGTTTGTGTTTGTTCTTCATTTTTATGGGAGTTTGTTCTGCAATCTGGAGCCAGCCCTGAGCCCATTCAGTCTTACTGCAAGCGGGAGGGAGGTGGTCCACACAACACTCCCTATATTAGACTGTTGTCCACAGTATGAAAATATTCAAAATTGTTGACCCAAAAGTTTATGGGGCAGATTTCTACAAGACCTAACTGAAACACAGCCTTGCCTACCTACCTTACAGGGAGCATTCCAGAGTTCAGCAACCCTTCTAAGCTGATAGGCGGCAGCAACCAGCCCAACACAGTATCAAAAAAGACAACAAGGACTGAATCCAGTGTGTATCATAGAGACCCATGTCACCCATCTCCTTCTTGTACACAAACTGATGGTTCACCAAGGTAGGTACTGTGATTGCTGCATGGTAGGAGTGTGAGGGTGGCAAAGAAGAGGGAGTTTCTTACATCATTTGTACATTTCTTACATCTTTTGTACACAGCAAGAACAGCTGAGCAAATCTGGCCTGGGAGCTGTAAGGAAATGAATCACACATGATAGCTGATTTTGAGCTGATACCAGTTTTCACTGGTGTCTTCCATTGATTTCCACAGAATTACCCATGACTCACTGCAGTGTCAGATCTGAATCAGGCTCTGAGGCCCACAACACAAACCCCTCCAATTAGAAAGTGGAGGTTAAATAAAACATGGCCCTGAAGATCACATCAAGTACAGTGCAGCATTCAGTATCTCACTTTGCACTAGACCAGACAGACTCAGAAGGGCTGGGCGTTAGCAAAGGTATGACATGCAATAAGCAAGAACAAACAAGATCAAGCTAAACTACATGTTCCTGTACTGCTTATTTAAATACTGAATAATACTTGAGTAACCAAATAGCTATAGCCCTATTGATGTATACCCTTAACAATTACCTATGTATATTGTCAGTGCTTATATGTACCCATTAGTACATCAGTTTTGTTTGTTCTTACCTGCACCACAATGAAAACGTTTATGCACACCTTTGTATTTTGTTTAAACATACATTTGGATATTACTTGTAATACTCCTATGAAATAGCAGGTTACAAAAAGTCATGATTTTTAAAAAATTGCTTATTTGTTCTGCGTCTTGCAGGACTGGAACCCCAACCACTGCACATCTGTGAACCAATGCAGGAGTTTGAAAACCCCAAAATGAAACTGATCAGAAAATGGGAGCAATAATTCTTGTAAAGTTCTTTCAGAGCTGGGGGGTGGAAGGGAGGGCACCTGTAGAAGCAAATGCTTCAGAGGGGTAGCCGACTTAGTCTGTAACAGGAAAAACTTAAAAAATAAATAGACTAGTAGCATCTTAAAGACCAACAAAACATGTACATGGTATCATGAGCTTTCGTGGGTACAGCCCACTTCTTCGGATGACAGGAGTGTTAGAAATCCAGATCCAAGAATAAATAAGGGAAGAAGGGAGTGGGGAGAAGGAAAAAAAGAGAAAGAACAGGAGAGAAAAAAGGAGGGGAAGAAGAAAAAAGAGAGACAGTGAGTAGATAAGCTTCAGCGGTGTAGCGGAGTTAGGCTGTAACAGGAAAAACTTTAAAAACAACAATAGAAAGGTAGCCGTGTTAGTCTGATCTTGCTAAAACAAAAGGAAAAACTATGTAGCACTGTAAAGACTAACAAGATGGTTTAATAGGTGATGAGCTTTCGTGGGCCAGACCCATGATCTGAGGAAGTGGGTCTGGCCCACGAAAGCTCATCACCTATTAAACCATCCTGTTAGTCTTTAAAGTGCTACATAGTTTTTCCTTTTGTTTTAAAAACAACAAATAGTCTAGTAGCACCTTAAAGACTAAATAGTTACAAGAGGCTGATAAAAACCATTAGCACCTCCATTGTTTGGTTGGTAGGTTAAGTCATAAGATGTGGAAGGTAGTGTGCGAGCCAGCGGATGTCTTTGTTCATAACATTTGCATAAGAATTAAACTTGTAAATGAAGTTAAGTACCAGTCCTTCTCTGTGTATTTGGCTTGTGGAATTTGCCTGAAACGAAACAGTGACTTGGAGATCCATTAATGAGTGTCCACGTAGATTAAAGTGCTCTCCAACAGGTTTTTGTGTATTGCCTTTTCAGATATCTGATTTGTGTCCATTAATTCTTTCCAGTAGAGACTGTCCAGTTTGGCCAATATACATGACAGTAGGGCATTGTTGGCATTTGATGGCATAGATCACATTAGTGCATGTGCAGTTAAATGAGCCTCTGATTTGGTGGCTGATGTGGTTGGGTCCAGTGATGAAATCGTTGGTATAGTTGTGTGGGCAGAGTTGGCACCGGGGCTGATTGCAGGGGTGAGTTCCTGGGTGATTATGATGGAGGTGTGTTGCATGGTTATTGGAAAGAATTTGTTTGAGCTTAGGGGGTTGTCTGTAAGCGAGAATTAGCCTTTCCCCCAATGCCTCTGAGAGTGAGGGGTCATTTTCCTGGATAGGCTGTAGATTGTTGATAATGCGTTGGAAGGGTTAAAGTTGTGGACTGTAGGTGATGACAAGTGGAATTCTGTTGTTTTCTCTTTTTGGCCTGTCTTGAAGTAGTTCATGTCTGGGTACCTTTTTGCCTCTATCAATCTGTTTTTTCACTTCTCCGGGTGGGTATTTCAGTTTTATGAAGCAAATGTTGGACATTATAAGGAAAGTAGCCAGTCTAGTGTGATCATTGCCCGAGCCGAGAGAGGCACTGGTAAGATTTATTGAAACGATTTAAGTTATTATTAATAACATTGGTAAGAAATAGTTTCGAATGTATGATTTGTAGTTAGATCATGTCCCTTTACAACAGGGGTGGCGAACCTCAGGCCCAGGGGCTGGATGCAGCCCCCAGCTTACCGAGGTTCAAAGACCACCATCCCCTCCCCTGCCCAGCATTGGCCAGCCTGCGCTGGCGCTCCAGCCTCCCTTCCTTCCCTCTGCCCCACTGCAGGGCTGGAGCACACAAAATCTATGAGGCTGGGCCCCTCTAGTCTCTGGTGTGGGAGGGGAATGTGGGGAGTGTCTTTCTCCTTCTCAGTCGGGGGCCAAGTGAGCGACGGGGTTTTTTTTCTTTGTTTTGTTTTTTGTTTGTGATTTCTCATTTATGTGCAGCCCCCGACTGATTTTTCTGTGTGTCAGTGGCCCTGGACCCAAAAAAGGTTCCCCATCCCTGCTTTAAAATCTTAGGGCAGCTCATATTTGCCCTGGTCACTGAGATGGGAGATTTACAGTCAGATAAGAACTGTGTGGAGCTTTGTAGCTTCCAGCTATGTGGCTCTTAGTGACGGTTTTTAATGGTTCTGACTTGCAGGGGTTTTCCCACAGTGGACTTGTCATCAAGTGAACCCCAGTCTCAAAGCACAACTGCTATGATTTACAGTGTGGCCATGAACAGAGCCTTATGTGGAAACAAAATTTGTATTCTCATCCACACACACAAAAATGAACCATGGATATCTGCATAAACATGGATGCGAATACCCACAGATTTGCAGAGCTCTAGCGATGAGAAGGAGGGATCCCTGCAGGAAAGCAGTGACACTGGCAGCATGTAAGAGCTCTTCCCCTGACCGATCCTGGGGTTAGGAGACACAGGAGCTGACAACTTGCCCGCTCTTTGCAGTTGTCACCTACCCAGGCCCAGATCAGGCTGCTTGTAGAAGGTGTTTCCTCACTGCGTTTTGGCTGCAGGCCAATGCAAACACTGAACTGCATTCAATGGCTCTGAGTGCTGCTCAGTATTTGCATTGGCCTGCAGCCAAGATGCTGCTGCGACAGGGTGGGCTGAGGAGGGGCAGGGGAGCTGTGCAAAGCAGAAAGGCAGGACGGAGGGAAATCCTGAAGCTGCCTCTGCAACTGTGGTTCTGGATTGCACATGGAGGCTCAGGCAGGGCAACAGGAAGAGACATGGCAAGAGGACATGCTGCTATGTGGAACCTCACACGAGGGCCCCATAAGGAGGGGCCAAGGCTAGCACGGAATTCGCCTTCACAGAATTGGTCTGCCCCTGCCCTGCAGCTACATCAAAAAAACCCTCTCCACATAAACACAAAAAAGTACCAGGATGTGTTCTAATCTATGCAAACCAGTGACGCATGCCCTTCACCTTCATCAGGAAGGTTCATTCAGCACTGGACTTTGCACCCAGACAGTTAAGCTCGCAGTGTACACAGGTTGTTTCCCCGTGTGATAAGGAAACTGTATTACAGTGTACTTTTTCTCTCGGCATATTTGTCGGCAGGAACATGAGTTTATAAAAGAGCAAGTGTATTTCGAGTTACAGCTTCAGCTGGTTTGCCATGAATATGAGAGAATATGAATCATGACCGACTGTTTAGCACTCAGTCTCAAAGGGGTAGCCATGTTAGTCTGTAGCGCTAAAAACAAGTAGTCCTGTGGCACCTTAGGCCGTGTCTAGACTACATCCCTTTTTCAGTAAAGGGATGTAAATTAGGCACGTTGATATTGCAAATGAATCTGGGATTAGAATTTCCCGCGCTTCATCTGCATAATGGCGGCCACTGCTTTTTTTCAAAATGGGGCTTTTTTGAGAAAAAGCGGCAGTTTAGACATATTTATTACACCGAAAAACCAAAACAACTTACTGACAAGGCCCCCAACTGAGAAGCAAAAAGGCACTCCCCACAATCCCTCCTCACACACAAAGGCCTGGGGGGGGCTGGGCTAATAGATTTTGTGCCCCCGCAGGCTCTAGGGTGGGACCCAAAAATGAGGGGTTCAGTATTTGGGTGGGGGCTGCTGGGAAGAAGACTTGGTGTGTGGGGTCTGGGCAGGAGGGGGGGTGCAAGAGCGGGTAGGGGATCTGGGCAGGAGGGGGGATTCTGGAGTAAGCTAGGGGTGGCAGGCTGTGTGGGAAGTAGGGTGCAGGAGCGGGAGGAGGTGGGGGAATCTGGGCAGGAGGGGGGAGCTTACCCAGTGCAGCTCCCCTGGGATGCACATGGCACCATGTCCCCTGCAATTATGTCCAATCGGAGTGGTGGGGGAAAGCCTCCAGGCAGTGTTTTGCTGGCTGCCATTTCTCCACGGAGGGGGAAGAGGAGAGGGTGTGGCAGCATGCGGAGCCACTTCCTCGCCCCCATCAGGCAGAGCCCCTGGGTCAGATCCAGCCCCTGTCTTGCCTGATTCCAGCCCATGAGGCTTGGGGCTCCCTGCTTCCTGCACTGGGGAGCCAGCGTTGGCTCTGCAACCCTGGCAAGGAAGGGGACCAAACCTTGGGATCTAGATCCAGGCAAGCTGGGGCCCAGATCCAGCTCCTGTGCCTTAGGGTCCCCACCCCTGACTTACATGATGCTTTTACAGGCTGTGGAGCAGTTCATAAGCAACTCAGTGGAAGGCATTATAACTTAGATAAACTACAGACTGCTTACTTCATTTATACCAGGAGACAGGTCACACAGCAGGCCAGAATTGGATGGGTGTAGCCATTTTGGTTCAAGTTGTTTGTTGAAATAAAGATCTCTTTCTTACTAATACTGTATCTTTTCTCCACTGTCGGGCACACCCACATACAGACTGGTTAATAATTGTAGGGTTGTTCACCAGTGCAGGGGCTGCTAACTTTGAGGGTTGGGTTGGGGGTAGGATTGTGTGTTAATTTAAGCATATGGAAGGAAATCAAACAAAAAGAATAACCTGAATTTTGCAAATATAATAAGAATCAAAATACTTAGAACTGATACAGCTTTTTTATCTTCAGATCTCAAAGTGCTTTGCAAAGACCAGCAATATTGTCTACGTTTTACAGATGGGGAAATGGAGGCAGGGAGAGGTAAAGTGACTTGCCCCAGACCCCATGGCAAGTCAGCAGCAGAAGCTGGAAGAAAAATTCAGCTCTCGTGACTTCCAGACCTTTGCAGAGCTCTCAGGAAAGATTGAAAGACAGGTGCATTTCAGGACAGATTAATTGTTAGAACTCTTGCAGCCGAAATGTGTAAAATTGTAATTTATGGTGTGTGGAGATGAGTCCATACTGGAGCCTCAGATTCAAACCCTGTACTAAATTTTTTGAAATGGGGGATTCAGAGCTAATTCTCAGTCAATAGCCAGCCTTTGCTGTTTTGTTTCTGGGACAGACCTAGAGCCAGGAAGGACCTATTTTCTAGATCAGATTGAAATACAGCCAAGCTGGCAGAAATCCTGTGCAATCAACAGTGAGATTTCCAACATTTGGGTCAAAAACTAATAATAATAGCTCATGAGATGCTGGGGTCTCCTGGAACATGCCTCTAGACCTGGTTCAACCTTGAACCCAAACTATACTCCCTATCCCAAGTCTGAAACTTACCTTGTTGGCCCAGCTCTAACAGAAAGAAAGGAGGGGAGGAGCATACCAGTCTGGAAAAACAAAAGTGTGGGAAAGTGCATTTTCATCAGATCCCTATGGGTGTTTCCTATATTCTCCTCTCACTCACCAGGACAGTGACACTCAGATCTACCCATGAGCCAATTTGGGTACGTCTACACAGCAGCGTTATTTCAGAATAACTCCACCCCTCCCCACCCTGGCTCTGCCCTCTCCCCACCTCTTCCCACAAACAATGAAGCCGGGGGACTAGAGGGGTTGTGGGGGTCTGGCCCCCTTGCACTCACTGGCTGCGGCAGGAGAAGTGGAGCCTCCGGCTATGTTCTTCTGCTTCCCGCAGGTGAGTGCAGAGTTGGTCCCGGGCCTACCCATGAGCAGCGCAACCAGGAGAACAGAGTGAGCTGGAGCTATGTTGCTCCATTTTCCCCTCTACTGCCGGTGAGTGCGGGAGAGCTGGACCCTTGCTGTTGGCACCAGGCTCTCCCCGGCTAGTTCCCCACGTCTCTCAGGGATTCTGGCTCAGCCAGCTGCTGGCCAGCCCCTTTCCCCTCCTGCCCACAGCATTTGGGGCACATGTGCCCTCCCATGCATCACCCTGGGCAAAAATTAGGCACTAGCTGGGCAGCCAGACAGTGGCAACTGCTAGCTGGGTGCTGAGCTCTGAAGGTAGTGCCCACGCCAACAGGAGCACAGAAATAAAGGTAGCAAGGTCAGAGTCAAACCGCATGTCCCATGATCCCCACACTGAGAAAGGAAGTGCTGTGGGAGGAACAGGAAGCTAAGGGAGGACTAGCTAGGAAAGGGCTGGTGAGATAAACGTGTGTTGCTGTGTTATGAAACCACAATAAACTGAGCTAAGCTAACTATGACTGTATGATCATTATCGGACAGCTGAAGTGCAGAATTATGAATGTCTTTCAAGAAGCAACAACACCAAAAAAGCTTTTGCTGATCTTTATATAATTGTAAGAGTTCTTAAACAAGGGCTGCCCTTTACTATTTCTATTAAGGATGTTAAATTGCAGTTATCTGGATAATCGTGTAGTCAATACGCCAATACAATTTGTATCGACGACACGATTAATCAATAAGGACTGCTCTGCAGAGCCCTAACAGGGGCCAGGAGCCGGCTTAAGCTGGGTCTGCTGGCTCCAGGAGCCACCCACGCTGTGGCTCTGCATTTTAAATGTAGTAAGAGCCGGTGGGCTCTTACTACATTTAAAATACTGAGGTGCAGGATCCCGGAGCAGCGCAAGCTGGGACTGTTTGGTCCTGGCTCGAACTGAGTCCAGCAGAGCCTGTTCGCAGCAGCCAGCCCTGTCTAGGGTTGCCAGGTGTCCAGTTTTGAACCAGACAGTCCGGTATTTGAGTTTTCTGTCGGGGAAACAAATTGAGAAAATACCAGATGTATAAATGTCCGGTATTTTCTAATTAAGTAAGTTTTATTATTATCATGAGTATCAGTACGTAGTTGCGTACTGCCTGGCTGGTAGACACGCTCACACTGCTTGAGTGTGTCTACCAGCCAGGCAGTACACAACTACACAGTAGAGAGGAGGGGGGGTGGAGGCAGGATGGAATCCCCAGTGCCGGACTCACCCGTGCGCCCCACCGGGACCGTGCATGGGACAGGCAGCACCCTGGGATCTGTGCGTGCCTGGGTCAGCCCCGCTCCCCCCGACCCCCTCCTGGCCAGCCCCGCTCCCCCCAGCTCCCTCCTGGCCAGCCCTGCTTCCTGCCAGCCGGTTCCCCGATATCCCCGGCCGGCCCGTTCCCCTGACCCCCTCCCATCCAGCCACACTCCCCGCCGGCCAGTTCCCCCAGCCAGCCCCGCTCCCCCAACCCCTTCCCGGTCAGCTCTGCTTCCCGCCAGCCGTTCCTTCCCCAATCTCCCCAGGCCACCCCGCTCCTCCCGACGCCCTCTCAGCCAGCCCTACTCCCCGCTGGCCAGTTCCCCCCCGGCCAGCCCCGCTCCTCCCAATCCCCTCCCAGCCAGCCCTGCTTCTCCCCTCCCCAATCTCCCCAGGCCAGCCCCACTCCTCTCCCGGCCGGTCCCCCCATCTGAGATCAAGTGTGTCTGGTATTTTTTTGAAATCATCTGGTAACCCTAGCCCTGTCTGTCATGAACAGGGGCTGCTGTCAAAGCAGCTTTTGTCCACAGCAAGCCCAGAGGCTGCTTTGCAGCAGCCTCCCCTATCCCTCTCCTGCTGCCTCTGATAGAGGCAGCGGGCGAGAGCAGGTGGCACCGCAGAGACAGTGCTGGGGGAACCAGCTTTTAAGCTGGCTCCCTCCCACACTGGCTCCCACCTCCTCTGCTGCTTCTCATAGAGGCGCGGGGGGGACTGCAGAGGGGGTGCGGGAAAGCGAGTAGTCAAAATTCCAGTCAACTACTCACTAACATCCCTAATTTCTATGTTAAATAACTACTATACTATATGTCCAGTAGAATGTACTACATGTCCAGTAACTACTATACGTCCAGTATAGCTCATTTTCTCCCCTTTCCACTGAGGACTTGGTCCTGATTTTATAGAGCCTGATCCTATAGATGTGTTGGGGAAGAGGGAAATGTATTGAATTTAGCCCTCATTGAAACACAGATATGATGCAGACTCTGCTATTCAGGGTCCAGATTTCATGACCTGAAAATGTTTCCTGGAAGAGTCTTCGTTTGTGTGGGTTGGCCAAGGGGATAAGTGTCAGTAAACAGATGTGTGGAGCTGAGGAAAATTGCTTTTGGCCACCATAGTAGTAGAAACTGGTAACAAAGTTTACTTAAAATTCATTTTGCACATATAATTGTTTGTTTGGGTACTGCATTACTCAATAGACTGAAATATTCCAAGAGATAAACAGCATATCCACTATCATTTTATTTTGTCGCATGACCTGTGATAGATTCTACAGTAATATGATCAACTATTAAAGGAAAATAGAAAAACTAAGTTTCCTAAAGAACACAAATTCAGTTTTAAGCCTAAATAAATAGAATAGGATCTATAACAAGAGTCAGAATAAAATGATACAAACCATCCTGGTGTAATTGCAATGATGTTGGCTTCCTAAACTTGTGTGTTCTGATCTAGTCCACCTCTGACTATAAGTTTCATGCTGTGATGGGGTGTGCAAACTCCATCCCAGTAAGGAAAAGGCTAAGCAGTGGCTCTGGTCCAGGAAACCCCACCCCTGCTGTTAGGACTACAATCATTGTCTGGACCTCAGAGGTACTTAGGCTCTTTTCCCCCAATCAACATCTATCTTCGGTTGTTAAGTACCCTTAACAAACAAAAAAACCGTACAAATGAATGGGGCAAGTAGATTAAAGGTTTATTAACAATAATCAAACAGTAAAGTAAACCAGGACTCTAATCAATCAGGTGAGCAGTAACACAAATACCAGGTGAACAAATAATACTTCAGCTGCTAACTCCCTTTGGGGCCAGAACCCCAGACCTGAGGCAATGTTCACCTTAATAGTTTCCATCCATGTGCGGAATAAATGTAGTTATGCTCACCAATGCATGAGTGGATGTGCACCACCAGTAGAAACACATGCTGCCAGCTGTGGGCTTTGTAGGTGCTCTGCTAATCAGCTGGGTAGCATTTGAATCTCTCCTATCTCTCTTGGGTGGCCACGCAAGCACTCAGTTTACAGGGAACACTGGGCTGCAAGATGTTATGACAAGTGAGGCAAAGATGCTAAGATTATGACTGTTCCATTCTCACTGGCAGGTACAAGGTACTTCTCAGGCATGACCAAATATGACCACTCTCCAATGGACCAAATGCTGCAGGGGAAGGGCAGGTATCCTGGACTGATATCTTTTCAGGTAAGTTGTCTTCCTTCCTCCTCTTCTTCCCTACATCATCCTGGCTGTGGGTCAGAATGAAGGTGGATAGCCAGTGTGCCACTATCCTGTGAGTGTATGTGAAAAAACTCCTCCCTAACACAGTACATATGCTAGATGGATATTACAGCAGGCTGCAGATTACCTCACACAGGCATCAGCTACTCCTGCATGGGCAATGGCTAATCAGTAGTGCTAACTAGTGTCTCTGGGCACACCTGGCTCCACTGCTGCCTCCAGGGTGAACAGACCTCAGTGACTGTAGGGACAGTTTTAAATAGCTTCTTTGTTGCTAGGGCCAGGCAGATTAGTGGTCACATGGCTAATCTGTTTCTGCCACAAACCAAAAAGGCGCCAAATGAGGATAAAGAAGGGGGACCAATATGGATGCCAAAGGACAATCTGAGGCAACCCAAAATGGTAGTGTGGCCTGTCAGGGAAATAAACAGCAAACTAAAAATTTCCCCTACACCACCATGACTGCAAAGCATGAGTAGCTTGGAGGAGGAGCTCAAAAAGAGAGCAGGCCTGTTCAGTAGGGTGGCAGACAGCAGAAATGCTCTGAGCTCCTGGAGTTCCTGTTGCCTGAGGCCTGACTTTAACGACATGGCCAAACCCAGAGAAAAGAGACTTGCAATTCCCAAAAGGTCCGAGAATTTACCTTTGATTTCCAATGATTTAATCTCTTTACCTACTGGAAAAGATAGGCAGTAATCAGGGCCGGCTTTAGGAAGTGCAGGGCCCAATTCGAACCATTTCGACGGAGCCCCGGCAGCCAGGATTTTTTGTTGACCAAAAAAAAAAAACCACACACAAATTTTGGTTGAGCAAAATTTTTGAATGAGGAGTAACATTAGTCGAACCAAGGGGTTTGATTCGAACTAACGCAGCCGGAGCGCACTTCCTGGTTCGAATCAGCTGGCGATTGGAATAGTGCACGGGCAAGATTATGCTAATGAAGCGTGGGATATTTAAATCCCTGCTTCATTAGCAATTTCAGTCGCCTACATTTGCATCCCTAGTTCGAACTAGGGTGCAAGTGTAGACATACCCAATGAGAGTATGGCATGAAGGAGAATGAATCTGTCAGGACCAGCTTTAGTTCCAAAACACAAGCCAAAGGGAAGAAGCACTCACTGGCACAGTCAGACTCCAGACTGGAGTCTGTGCTAGTTCTGATCCATCCCTGGAAAGAACTGACATCCACCATAGTCAGGGGAGTACCAGATCCACCAGATCCAGCCACCCAGCACACCTTGCAACGTGGGACAGTCCATGACCGACATTTCCCTGAGGATATTTTCACCCTTACCATTCTCCTCTCCTTTCAGTGCCCACCTTCTTCAGGGAAATCCACACAGCCCTGGAAGGAGCTACCTTAAGGACATGGGATCAGTCTCCTATACTGCTTAGGGGAGTACCTAAGGAAGGAGTACTGTGCATCATTCAGTTCACTGCAATGTCCCCCCAGATGATTCAGAAACCATGTTAGCTTCTGGAGTGAGTTAATGCCATGCTTCCCTGGTCTCGAAGTATGCAGGCCAAAGCACAGTGCCTTTGAAGATAGGGGATTTTAAGTGGAAAAAAGGAGGGGATCCCCCTGTTTGGATATTATATTGGGGGGAATATAATAATGTTACCTGCATTATCCAGAAATTATAATACATTGTTTGCAGTTATTTGAAAATCTAGGCATGCAGTGTAAGAGTTAAAGACAATTTCATACAATCAAGGTCAGTTAGTAACCTATATTGAATAACTCAGAAGGATTCTTCTAAACATCTGCTGAGCTGTGAGGAGGCATAACCCACCTTCAGAACAATGGGGCCCTACTGACAGCTGGCACCTCTGCTGACAGGAAGGCTTTACTTCATTCATGCCCCTCCTGATATTACAAATGAAATGCAGATATACTTCCAAAGCCCAGGGGGAAGGCACACTGGGGACAAAGGAAGGGAAGAAAAAGGCATAACAAGTCTCATAGTGCAAAATATAAGGAAGAGAAGAGATGGAAGAAGATCTAGTGGATCCAGTTACTGGGTTCATTAGGACAATGGCAAGAAAATAAAAGAGCATGTGTGATAAAATGCCTATTCTGTGCTGATGATCTGGTCCTACTAACACCTCTGTGTTAGGATTGCAAGGCATCTGGTTTTTGACCAAAACGCCTAGTTGAAAAGGGACTCTGGCAGTTCTGGTCAGCACCACTGACAGGGCAGTTAAAAGTTCAGTAGGTGGTACAGCTGGGCAAAGGCAAACTCCCTACCTGACCCAGCACCATACAGCTCCCGTGTGACCCCTAGGCAATGGGGCAGCCAGAGGGGCTCCATGAACTGCCCCCACCCCAAGTTCCAACTATGCAGCTCCCATTGGTCAAGATCTATGGCTCTCCCTCACCTCACCGTAACCCAAGCCATGAGCTCCCTCCCACATCCAAATTCCCTCCCAGAGCCTGCACCCCTCTCCTTTTCCCACACGCCGATCCCCTTAGTCCAGTCTGGAGCCCCCTTCTGTACCCCAAACCCATCAATATGGATCCACAGAAAGCCCACACCCCCAGCTGGAGCCTGCACACCCCATCCTAACCCCACTGCCCCACACCTCAAACCCCTGGCCCAGCCCAGTGAACATGAGCAAGTTGTGAAGGTGGGAAAGAACAAGCAACTGAAGGAGGGGGGTGCAGGGAGTGGGGGTTGGACCTCAGGGCAGGAATGGGGCCTAAGTGAAGGGGTGGAGCAAGGGTATTTGGTTTTCTGCAATCAGGAAGTGGGCAGTCCTGCTCTGTGTGCTCATACAAACATGGACACCACCTCTCACCCCTTGTATTTACTGGGGGTGCCCCAGAAGCCTGGGCATTGCCTCAGTAATATCTTCCACACCCCTAAAATCACTGGAGATATTTAAGAGCAGGTTAGACAGGCATCTATTAGGGATGATAGATAGTGCTTGGTTGTGCTGTGAGGGCAGGGGACTGGACTTGATGATCTTGCTAGGTCCCTTTCAGTTCTAGTATTCTATGATTCTAAGCTCTGAAATAGAGAACAAGGCCATTAGTTAATAGCTGCACAAAAAAAGCTAGTAGCTACCTGCACTCCCACATGGCTCATTCCCCATCTGAATCCCATATCCTCTCTGAGCATTCATCAAGCCCTAGAAGAGAGTATCTGGATAGGTTGGAGGGGCTTCCAGGGATGTCTTCTCTGTGGTCCCACGCTCAGTCCATGTTGAGTAAGGCTCATAGAAGGACATTGTGTATGTGTGTGTGAGAGAGAGACAGAGACCATTAGCCTAGTCCCCACCCTCTGAAAGCAGCCCTACAACAAAATGGGTTAAGGGGGAACCATAAGCTGAAAACAGATTGAATCATATATATAGTAGCCCAGTGTCTGTGAGTCTGTAACGCCCGAAATGCTGGCTGTTCCCTCTGAGCAGCCCGTGCTGCATGGGGAGCGCGGGGCCCAAATGGCCACTTGCTCCCCCACGGCGGCCCAGCTGAGTGGCGCAGAAGTCAGCCGAGTGCCACGGTGGGAGGTGAAGGGGGGCAGGGCGGTGACGTGCGGTGTGACAGCGGCTCCAGGCCCTGCCCCCTGGCCGTGAACATCACCGCCCTGCCCCCCTTCGCCTCCTGCCATGGCGCTCGGCTGACTTCTGCGCTGCTCAGCCAGGCTGCCGCGTGGGAGCATGCGGCGCAAGCGACCGTTTGGGCTCCACACCCCCCATGCAGCACGGGGAGTGCGTAGCCCAAACGGCCATTTGGGATCCGCGGTCCCCCGAGTGAGAGGCAGGAGGGGGAGGAGAAGTGAAAGAGAGGGACAGAGAGAGAGGCAGGAGGTGGAGGAGAGCTGGGGGGGGGGGAGGCAGTAGGAGGAGGAGAGAGAGAGACGGAGCAAGAGACCGGAGGCTCAGGAGAGAAGACTGACGTGGAGGAGAGACCTGAAAATCCTGTCTTATGACGGGCTAATTCGCTAGTAAATTAATAAAATCCCTATCTCCTCAAGCAGTGAGGCCCACAGGAGACTGTGCTCATTGTAGCAAACTACTCGCTTTTGGGTCCATAGACAGACTGGCAGCATGGCAAAGGGCGCAGCTGATTACCATGGCAATGCAATATCAATGTGATGGTGTAGTGGCTTGTAGTGTAAGCCCCATTTGTGTGGATCCTTGTATTGGACAGAACCTCCCAAAGTAGACAACAGAATAGGCTGAAAAGGAGAGAATGTGACTAGGTAGAAATGTACACTATGTACCAATGTCGCGTCTGAGGTCTGATTTAGTTCCCAATGGGTATGTCTACACTGCAAAGTTAATTCGACATAACAGCCGTTATTTCGAATTAACTTTAATAGCGTCTATACATGCAAACCGCTATTTCAAAATTAATTCGAAATAGCGGAGTGCTTAATTCAAATTTGGTAAAACTCATTCTATGAAGAATAATGCCAAATTTGAAATACTATTTCGAATTAAGTGCTGTATAGACACTTAATTCGAAATAGGGGGCCTCCAGTCCTTCCCAGGGAGCTCTGGTGGCCACTCTGGGCACAACCAGGAAAACTTACTCTCCTCTCCCCCAGCTCTGGAGCCATTAAAGGGGTAGACCCTGGCCACAGTGCCTGTGCCAGCTCCAAACCTGCCAGTCCAGAGCCAGCAGTGGCCACCGGGGCCCCTGACCCAGTGGCCCCAAAACATGAGCCAGCAAGCCACTGGCAGCCAGCTCTCCACCGCTCCCCAGGAGCAGTCTGCCAGCTCCCAGGAGCCTGACAGGGGCTGGAGAAGGTGGGCACCTTCCTCGTCCAGGGTGGAGATCACGGACCTTATTCAGGTTTGGGGGGATGCTCCCAACGTCCATGATCTCCGCACTAGACAGAGGAATGCGGCCATCTATGGCAGGATAGCTGCCAGCCTGGCCACCAAAGGCCACATGCGAACCCAGGAACAGGTTTACATGAAAATCAAGTTGGTCCGGTGAGACCCCAACCCTGGGCCCTGAGCTTCCTCCCCTTCTTCCCTTGCTTCCCCTTCCAGCTCCTCCTCCCAGGTTTCCCCCTCCTCTCCCACCCTCTCTTCTCCCCTCTCCCACCTCCTTCTCCCAGTCTCCCCAGAGGTTTCCCCCCAGTTTTGTTCAATAAACCCAGTTTCTATTTTTGAACATACGTGTCTTTTATTTGACATCAGGAAGGGGGGCTAGGAAGGGGTAAGTGGAAGGACGTGAGGGAGGAATGGGGCACGAGCCCCCAGTGGGGAGGACCGGGGTGGCTCTGAGGGCTCCTCAGGGTGGACGCTCTCCCGCAGGGCCTCCTGGATCCTGACAGCCCCCCAATGGACCTCCCGGATGGCAGCCTGCAGCAAGTGCAGCCGGGCTGATGGCTACGACCCCATGAGATGCACCGGCGTGCCCAGGGGCAGCTCTGGCTCCATGTGGCCGAGTGCTGTGGTGTCCCGAGTGTGGGCACTCAGAACACTCCAAAACAGGAGTAGACAAGTCTCATCGAGGTAGACAAGCAAGAGGGGAACCCTGAGAACTGTCTGTCCGGGGTGGGGGTAGGGTCCCTTTAAGCACGGAGTTCAGTTAGCCTCAGGCAGCAGCCCCACACACTAAGTCCTAACCTGATGCCCTGCCGGCACTGGTTCTGGCCAGCCTTAATTTCGGTTCAGGGTCCACTCAGTGTGAACGTGCTATTTCGAAATAGCAAAACGCTATTTCAAAATAGGTTTTGGGTGTAGATGCGTTAATTCAAATTAGCTTAATTCGAATTAACTATTTTGAATTAAATTAACTTGAATTAATGCTGTAGTGTAGACGTACCCAATGAGAGTGAGGCCAGGTTTTTGACACAGAAGCTGCCGTGAGTATTGTGGGACTACTGTAATGCTCCACAAATCCTGCAGTGCTTGCAGTGAGCACTGGCTGTGAATGCAGAGAGCTTTGTGTGGATGCAGTGCTCTGTGGGCATCCAAAACAGAACAGCTAACATGAATTCTCTGAACCATTGAATCACTGCAAGCAGCAGTAATACAGTTCTCCAGTATAGATGCAGCCCTACTCGCTTGCTATGATCTGAATAGGTCATTATGTAATCTTGGGAATTTAGCTGTAGCATCAGTTACTGAGAGCCATACAGAATTGGTTTGTTTAACTAATAATAGGGCTTTCTGTTTCTAATTATAATCTCATTAACTGCAAGAACAAATGATACTTAAGTACAGTCTAGCTCCCAGAATTAATAGGGAATGTGCTGACATAAAATCTATGCATTCTTTGCTGCATCATGCTGAACTGCTGCTGAAAAGGGAATCCATTGATTTATTATATTTGCAAAAGCATCAGTAAAGGGGTCAGTGCAGTAACTTATTGCAGACTGTTTCCTCCCATAATGTGTCCTCTGAGGGTTGATAAGCAGATATGAGTCCAATTGTACACTGTAGCAATGTCTTTAAAAGATTGTCAGTTATTTTTAAATAACTTACATTTAAACTCTACTTATTATTTGAAATCTCCACGTTGTGTTGTACCATTTCAGAAACTTCCAGTAAAATCTTTTCCCCACATTATCCATCTCCATTATCCGTCTCTTTTTGCAAAGGTCTTTGAAAAGATTTAAATCTTTTATTTTACTGCTTTGCTGGTGCACCATTTAACAGCTACTTGTTCACTTCTCTCATTAGATTGACCTAAGATCACTGATGTCAGTGTGAATGCCCAGGAATCTGGCAGCCCAGCCATGTATTAAGGAAGTATCATGCCCTGTAGTCCATTCCTGCTTTTCCTTTGCATGCAAAGACTAGGTGTCAGATTCTGTCATCATTTTTATAGATATAAATCTGGACTGTGTTTGGGTAGAAGAGTGAAGGGGTTGGTCATTTTAAGGTGGATGGCTGCGAGAATGGAATCCTGAAACAGGGTCAGCAAAGAATTGGGAACTTAAATCTGGTGAAATGATGGCTACGTATACATTGCATCCCTCTTGTGCAAAAGCTTATGCAAATGAAGTGCGGATTAGCATATTGCCACAATTCATTTGCATAATTAATTAAAGGCCATTTTTGTGCAAAGTGATAGAAATGTAGCCATGTTAGTCTGGTGTAGCTGAAACAAAAAACAGGACTATGTAGCACTTTAAAGACTAACAAGATAGTTTATTAGGTGATGAGCTTTGGGCCAGACCCACTTCCTCAGATCAAATAGTGGAAGAAAACTGTCACAACCATATATACCAAAGGATACAATTTAAAAAAATGAACACATATGAAAAGGACAAATCAAATTTCAGAACAGAAGGGGATGGGAAGTAAATGTCTGTGAGCTAATGATATTAGAGGTGGGGAAGCTATCTTTGTAATGGGTAAGATATTTAGAGTCTTTATTCAAACTTGAATGTAAAGTGTCGAATTTAAGCATGAATGATAGTTCAGAGGATTCCCTTTCAAGTGTAGTCTTAAAAGGCCTTTGAAGCAGGATGCAGGTAAACAAGTCATTGAGACAATGTCCTTGCTGGTTGAAATGGCAAGAAACTGTTTTTTCTTTGTGATCCTGTCTAATATCTGTTTTGTGGGCATTGATCCTTTGGCGAAGTGTCTGAGACGCGTTTGCCCAATGTACATAGCAGACGGACACTTTCGGCACATGATAGCATAAATTATATTTCTGGATGCGCAGGAATATGTGTTCTTGATCTTATAACTCACTTGGTTAGGTCCAATAATGGTATCAGCAGAGTGAATATGTGGACAAAGCTGGCAACGGGTTTGTTGCAAGGAAGGTACCAGGGTTGGTATTAGCGTGGTATGTCCTGTGGTTGTTGGTAAGAATCATCTTGAGGTTAGGTGGTTGTCTATAGGAGACTATGGGTCTGTCTCCCAGAGCCTCTCGGAGTTTAGTATCCTGTTCCAGTATAGGCTGTAGTTTATTGATAATGCGTTGGACAGGTTTAAGTTGGGGCTGTAGGTGATGACAAGTGGTGTTCTATTGTTGGTTTTCTTGGGTGTGTCTTGAAGTAGTTGGTTTCTAGGTATTCGTCTGGTTCTTTCAATTTGCTTTTTTATTTCTCCGGGTGGGTAGTTGAGGTTCATAAATACTTGGTAGAGATCCTGAAGTTTCTGGTCTCTGTCAGTGGGATTAGAGCAGATGCGGTTGTATCGAAGGGCTTGGCTATAGATGATGGATCATATGGTGTGTTCTGGATGGGAGCTGGAAGCATGTAGGTAACTGTATGAGTCAGTGGGTTTTCTGTAGAGAGTGGTGTCTAATTTTCCATTGCTGATTTGTACTGTGGTGTCCAGGAAATGGATCTCTCGTGTAGAATGGTCCAGGCTGAGATTGATGGTGGGGTGTAGCTTGTTAAAATCTCTGTGGAATGTCTCCAGTGTTTCTTGGCCATGCATCCAGATCATAAAGATGTCATCGATGTAGCGTAAGTAGAGAAGGGGTAAAAGGGCAGGAGTTGAGGAAAGCGTTGTTCTAGGTCAGCCATAAAGATATTAGCATACTGTGGGGCCATGCGTGTACCCATGGCAGTGCCGCTGATCTGGAGGTATAAGTTGTTCTCAAACTGGAAATAATTGTGGGTGAGAACAAAGTAACATAGGTCTGCTATCAGATTGGCAGTGGTGTCCTCTGGTATAGTGTTTCTAATTGCTTGTAATCCGTCTTCATGTGGGATGTTGGTGTATAGAGCTTCTACATCCATGGTGGCAAGGATGGTGTTATCGGGGAGGTTATCGATGTTTTGTAGTTTCCTTAGGAAGTCAGTAGTATCTCGGAGATAGCTGGGGTGTTGGTTGCGTAGGGTTTGAGAAGAGAGTCTACATAGCTGGATAAACCAGTAGTGAGCGTGCCGATACCAGAGATGATGGGGACGTCCGGGGTGTCCAGGTTTATGGATTTTGGGAAGCAGATAGAACAATCCTGGTCGGGGTCAGAAGGTGTTTCTGTGTGGATTTGTTCCCGAGTAGCTGTAGGGAGGCTTTTAAGGAGACAGTGTAGTTTCTTTTGGTATTCGAGGTAGGATCAGAGGAGAGAGGTTTGTAAAATGTGGTGTTGGAGAGTTGTCTGGTTGCCTCCTGGTTATAGTCGGCCTTATTCATAATGACCACAGCACCCCCTTTGTCAGCTGGTTTGATTATAATGTCCAGGTTGTTTTTGAGACTCTGGATAGCATGGTGTTCAGCGCGGCTGAGATTGTGTGTCGCTTGTTGTCGTTTGCGAATAATGTCAGTCTGTGTGTTGTTGCGGAAGCTTTGTATATAGAAATCCAGATTGTAATTCCGACCATCAGGGGAAGTCCAAGGGGTTTTCTTTCCCAAAAGAACTGCGTCTAGATGGCGATTTCGCTTTCGAAATACCCTTTTTCGAAAACGCTATGACACAATTATGCAAATGAAGTACAGGATATTTAAATCCCCGCTTCATTTTCACTTTCGATCTGCCTAATTTACATCCCTCTTTCAAAAGAGGGATGTAGTTTAGACATGCCCACAGTCTGTAACATACTTAGCTTCTAGTAGACTGGAGATGAGGACATATACTGAGCCAGAGCATTGGCCTAATATTCCACATGCTTTATTGAAGGACTATTGAAAAATGTATTGAAAAATAATTCAATGTGGTACAGTCTGAGTCTGCAGTCCTTGACCCATACGTTGGACTCTGGGGGGATGTGATGTTGAAATACATATTAGTGATACCATGAAAATGATGAACCAGTGGGCGATGGAGATATCTGAATGTTTTCAACTGAAATTATTAGCTATTAGCACTGAGGGCATTTGGATGTTCAATTCTTATTAAAATGAATAGGTACTGGGCATCCAACACCCGTTTTCAGCTTTTAAAATTTCAGCCTAAATTATCCCTGCATTCCCTGAATGTAGCTTGGGAGCTTGACTCTTTCACTAGTGGAAGGCTGTCCTTCTAACGGTGGTGTGTCTAACATTATTATGGATCTGTGAATTTCCTTTTAGCAGTGCCAGTGGTGATCCTTTCCTTTAATTCCAATCATAACATTTCTCATCAGAATTATTTCTGTGTGATCCTGAATTGGTGTAATCACAGATGCCTCTTTCAAATGAAAATAACATGCTAGAATGTATGCCAGCTGCGACTAGTGTGGGTTCTTCATCTGAGTTTGGAAAGTCAACTGGCACATTTTGGTGCCTAATTTGTATTTGTTAAAGAGCAAGATATGCCCTTTACTTCCAGTGAATGCATAGGAGAGGCTGTACAGTGCAAAAAATTAGCTTATGGAAACAAACTTGGCATATTTAAAGATTTTATGTGTAGCCCTTAAAAATAATGAAATAAGTTTGGGACAAATTCAACAGCAGATCAGACTTTAAAATCTGCATCTATCTGATATATCAGGACCCAGCTGACTAACTGGCGGACTTGCTCATTTTATCCAAAGTGTCCCATACTGGCTGTAGATGTGAGGCCAGATTAATGTTAATGAAACCAGCAGTCGCCCTGCCAAAAAGTCATTTGAAGCCTATTTATAAAATTCAGTGAGTGAAAGAAAGGAAATAGCCAAATTAAAAATAGAAACAACCCATCTGACAACAAGGAAGTCAAAACCTAGAACTGCCTCGTTTAATTGGGCAATGTTAAGGATATGGGACTCAAACCAGCAATCTTTTAATTCAGGAAAGGACTTACTGTCATGCAGAGTCCTTTTAAAATCAATAGGGATGCCTGCACTAGTGGAAATTAGAAGTAAAATTCTATCCATCCTTCATGCGTTAACACAGTAGGTTTTTTCTTTCATCCGTATGTTACAGTGCAGGTAATGCAGAATTGATGTAATGGGATTGCAATGCATGGTGAGGTTAGAAAAAGCACCTCTCCTTTCAGAATGATGGCATTGTCTGGGTTGTTCCATTCACTTCCCCTCCACTTCAATCAAATAAATCCAATGCTAGCTGAGACTAGCCACCTCCCTCTCAATGAATTTAGGCTTCCATTTAAAATCTAGTTTATTCTCCCAGATGTCTTTCTTATTTAAATAGGTGAACACCTGGAAAGTACTCTCTTGCCTAACAATCTTCCTGTCCAATGAAGTCTTGCTGCCTTTGTAAAAAATATAAGCTGGTGACTGTTGTATGGGCAACACCCTAACAGTTGAATAGTAAATGCTGATTCACAGCCCTGCCCACGTCCCTTCCCTGAAAGAACAGCGCTCTCCCTGAGAATAAAACTCAACACAAATCACCATCATGCTGAAAAAGAACTGCAGATCCTAATTATTCACTCTTTCCTGTGTAGATTTAAAACACACAAAATATTATACAAAGGTTCATTTTATCTACAAGTCACCAACTCCTTGAAAGTAATGGTTTTGAAATGGGAAGCTCCCCTAGAAATCCCGTCAGCAATGGCACTGATATGCAAAATCAACACAAACTCAAAACTGGGTTGCCTCCAGCCATGCCATGCCATCTTAAACTGTGATTTTTTTCCCCAGCTCTGGACTTGGACTGCAGCCAGGTTTGCATGAGAATGCCAAGGAAAACTCAGGCACTCCAGGAAGTGGCATGGATAATTCATTAGGCAGCAGTTGTGCCTATGATTCAGAACTGAACCAATGCCACCGCCTAGAACTAGGAGGCACCATGCCACTGAAAATGCAGGTTTTTGGGTGAGACACAAATTGAACTTGCTCACCAAGGCACCATTTATGCAGTAGCAAATTGGATCCAAATTTTAAAGCAGAGTCCCTAGATTCAGTAATTTGTATGGGACTTCAAAAGGAGGCTTTTTATGAAGTAAGAAATTGAATAACATAGACAGGACAGTAGACTTACTTATTTTGATATTAAATTCCTTGTCTTTTATGCTGGCTTCCACATTCTTAGTTGTTGCTAACCACGGATCTTAGCAGTGACTGCATCATGGCAGCAGTTCTGCTAAGAAAAGCTAGAGGTTTTGCAGCTGGACAGGGGGCAATTGGTGCTTTTGGCATCTGTGAGGTGTAGGAGGGAGTTTGGGATGATGTGATGGACAAACTAGATGGATGTTCCTGATGCACTGATGTACAAACATCATCTTTTTGTTTTGAAAAACTATCATTCCACTGAGATGAATGGGTAGCTCACATTATTATTTGCATTGGAGTTGCCTTGAAGCCCTTGAGATCATGGCCCGTTGTGCTAGAAGTTGTACAAATATAGTGAGAAAAAATCCCTGCCCAAAGAGTTTACAGTCTGAATAGACAAGACAGAGAAACGGTGACAGAGGTATTCTGTGCAGGAATAGCATGTGATTTCACCGCTGAGGTGTGGCACAGACCACCAGCAGTAGCAATCTCCAACACAGAGGGGAGAGGCTGGAAAGCATCTTCCGTGGGCTAGGCCCAGCCCTTTGGGGCCAGAGCCCCAGCCCAGGGTGAGCTTTCCAACCCTTTCCCTCCCCTGAGGCCTCCACTCTCAACCAGATTGTACGTTTGCCTGTTTTCTGCACCCTGGATTTCTGTGGATGCAGTTGAACCCATGCAAAAGCCTCCTCTGGCTTTAATACCCCCCTGTTTAATACCTGGGGAAATCAGTTTGCATGTGTTAGAGCTATTCTTTCAAGCTGTCTGCTGCCTCAGACCACATTGCTTCCGTTAACCTCAAAATATGTGAACAAAGTTATCTTCACAGCCCTAAAGGCTGGAAACATATTATTTTAAAATAAAATTTACATTTTGGACCCCAATTCTGTGGCAAATTTCATGACTGCAGAATTAAGAGAATGCTTGGGCCCTGGGCCTAATCTCTGTGGACATAAGAATCTCATGGGAATAGGGGGTGTGAGGTAATATCTTTTGTTGGACCAACTTCATTTTGTGAGAGAAATAAACTTTTGAGCTTACACAGAGCTTGTCTTCTGGTCCAGGCTCTATGTATGCTCAAAAGTGTCTCTATCTCATCAACCAAAGTTGGTCTAATACAAATATTGCCTTACCCACCTTTTCTAATATCATGGGACTATCATGGCTTCAACAATGCTACATATTGGAATCTCATGCCATTTTTCATAAGATTTCTCCATAGTTTTTTATTTCAGTCTGCTAACACATGTGAAAACTACAAACTGTCTTGTCTTCACTAGAGTTTAAGGATTCAGCCCAGTTGGAGAGTGGGTGATTCTGATAAAGGAAGACACTGCAAAGCCAATGTGGGAGGAGCTGTTGGAGACAATCAGTAGGGAGTTATACCCTTGGGATGGGGAGAACCAGGGAGAGGGGTCCAGGTGGTTGCCAGAGTGACTGAGACAGCTGGAAAAAGCTCCTTAGTAACAGCCTTGGAAAAGCTGCTTGGAAAGATGAAATGGAGAGTGCAGCTTTACAACAGACGCCTGTGTCTAGCAACCCAGTAAACCAGTGTAAGCAGGGTCTGACTCAATGCTTCCATTACAGCCAGCCAGAATGGAAAGGAAACCCTGGGTGTGGTTATGTAAATACAGTTCACTCAGTTCGCTTAGGCTTGCTAGATATTCAACTGTTAG
The DNA here is from genome assembly GCA_019425775.1 of Rafetus swinhoei. Taxonomy (NCBI): domain Eukaryota; kingdom Metazoa; phylum Chordata; order Testudines; family Trionychidae; genus Rafetus; species Rafetus swinhoei. The sequence continues at coordinate 29,536,888 of CM033440.1, forward strand.
AAGGTGTTTTGCTCATTGTAGCCGATTTGGCTGTTGTGGGGTCACAAACTGTGTTAACACTAAAGGCGGGAAATGTAAGATATGACCACCAAAGCTTGCAGTTATTGGAGGAATGCAAAAAAGTCAGACTGTGTTTAACGCAATTCAAAAGAGAGACCCCTGTCAGTGTAAATACACTTGGATAGACAGAGGCTTATCTTCCAAATCCCTATAGGTTAAGCTCAGGAGGGAGGTGAGTCAGCAGGCTGCATGCCCTCCAGGTGTGTCCTGTAAGACTGGTTCAACCTGTTTCTCCCCACTGTTTCAATGATAGAGAGAGAAAGGCTACATAAGGAGTCTCTTTTGTATGTAAATTTACTCCAGCGGATGCTGGAATCTCTTGTGGTTGGACTGTCCTTTGGGCTGAGAGCTGAAATCACTAGGTTTGGCCCAGAGCCAAATACACCACAAGACAGTGGAAGATGTGATGAACAGCCAGCAGGGTATCAGTGGAGAAGCGTGTGACGGCAGCGAGGGGTGACGAATGGCCAGCAGAGTGGCACCAGAGAGCAGCGAGCAATTGACCAGCGGAGTCTGACAGCCTCCTATGTGGTCACCAAAGCTTTAGGGGTTTGTTTGGACTCTCTGCTCATCCCAGAAGAAGAATGAATGGAAGGGTGACCTGGCTGGACAGCTAAGATGTGAAAGATGCAGAGTGCAGCCAAGTTAGTGTGCAGGGAGTAGAGGATGCTGGAGGCAAAGGACCCCTGCAATGCCACAAACTGAGGGTGGATGTGCGAGGGTAGTACAGTCACCTGCTTATAGATCTAATACACAGCTGAGACACAACTGATACGTTTTTTACAGCCTCAACAGTATTCTGGTCTGGGAAAGTAATGGGCATCGGGATCCTCCAGGATGAAAGGCACTCTCCAAAGTGAAAGAGATTTCCCAAAGTGATGATAAGAGAAGGGGAATGTTGAGCTGACCTTTCATGCTAGTTTGATGAGCCATTCTGCTATGGGCTGTCTGCGAAGGCTGACATTTTATTTCATTGCCGTGTTTAGGGGCTATTGCTTGAATTTAATTTTCTGCAACCAGCTAATGTGCGTCAAAAGATAATTTCTCTTCTACGGTTTGAATACTAGCTAACGGAGTGGTGGTGGTGCAGCAAATATTTGAATGTGTAGCAGTTACTGTTCTGACATGCTATTATGGCATAAACAATTCTTCTAGCCTTACAGCAACAAACAGTTTATGTTTCAGTATCATAAAGAAGCTATATTTATGAAGGAATCTAAGGAGGTTTGCATGCCTGGTTATCCTGGTAATTATTCTATGATACCCCTCAGCTGGTAATCTTCTAAAGGCAGACACATTCCCCCTCACTTCTAAAAAAACTTTCACATCTCCCACTCCATGGAAATGCTGTTATTTATTCATTGGGTGGCTAAGGGCCATGAAGCGAGTGACAATTTATAAACAGTGCTAGGGAGCTGCATCAGCCTTGGAATACAGAGTCCTTTTTTTCCTGTAATAAAGCCTTTTACTTAAATAGTGCTTTCACGCTGGGTCTCAATTTTCAGGGCACTTTAAGAGAAATAATACATAAAAGGCAAGTGTTATCTCACACTGCTGTAGGCATTGCCAAGCCTTTCCTTCTTGAAGGAGAGATGTAGCACCTTTCATCTCAAAAGATCCCATAGTCCTCCTACAAACTTTGTCCTACTAATTCATCCACCAATCAAGCCTGGCCACAAGAGGGGACAGAGGGTAAACATAGCTGCTGTGTAACAGTCCATACTACACAACGGTTTTAGGTCAGGAGGCGAAGAATGCTATGCATAGGAGGAACTTCAATGGTTCTGCTGCTTACCTATTTAAGCCTGTCTTTGCCTGCCTAATTAAACAGGGCCAGGGCAGTGAAGTTCTACTTTGTCCCTGATGTGTATTGTTAATTTCATGCTTTTATCACATGAATAGTCATAAAGGCAATAAAAGGAAATAAACTAGAGGCAGTCTACTCTTGCTCTGGTCCTCTACTGACTCAGCAGCACATAAAGCTACAGAAGAAAATCCTCAGACGTGTTTCCATGGACGCTGTGCTGTCACCAAACAAATATTAGGAGTCTAGTCTTTCTCCGCAATGGTGTCTCTCTCCATCCCCCATGTGACTTTGAAAGGAGTTTTGTGCATGAGAATACTTGCAAAAGATTATTTGCTTCTGAGGGAAACAATGAGTCAGGTTCTCCTCCTTCACTCCCAAGTTCTCTGTCTCTCTTTTTTCCTTCTTCTTTTCTGTCTCAAGTAGCTAACGTAGCCAAGCTGACCCCTGGACTGAAAGAACGAATGTTATTCAAAGGTGTGGCAAAGGCTTACAAGACATTCCGATACTGCAAGCCCAGCTGTATCAGAGAGACTCCTGTAGACAAAAAGCATTAGGAACAATGAATCATTTCCTCTGTATTCATCTTTGTATGCTCAGCTAGTCATAAAGAAATGGAGCTCTGTCTGTGGGTGCACGGGGAAACCCAACCACAATGCCAGATACAAGCATGACGCCCTCTCCGCTCTTCAAAGGGTTCAACCAGTATTGTGTACCATTTGTCACCACGAGTCCAGACTCGCCTCAATGAGAACACACACCTTTGGCATGATGGAATGATTTGATAGGATGATGCCTCACTAATGTAAATCAGTGCTTATGTAACCCACACACCCACTGGGTGTGGTCCCCTGTAGTGGCACTTAGACCACTTACAGAGCGAAACAATTAGTTTCCTCTAGAGCCTTAGCCATGGGTGTTGGGTGAAAGGTCAACTGGGGAAAGCAAGCCCCAATCCTGTCCCTTCTGCCCAAGGACCTCCCTCTTCCACCTGAGGTCACGCCCACTCTCAGCCTGATCCTTCCAGGCCATGTGGCGAGCTGGGGCTGCCATGCTGAAGCCCAGGCCTGGCTCTCCCTGGAGGACAGGGGAAGCCGAGCTGCCACACTGTGGCCCCATCCCTCACCAGCAGCTGGGGAAAACTGAGCTGCTGCACAGCAGCTCTATTCCTCCCTGGAGGCCAGGCAGAGCAGGGCTGCTATGCTATGGCTCATTTCTCCCAGGCGGCCAGGCTGCCGAACTGGGCTGCCTTCCCTAGCAGCCTGACGGAGCTGGGCTGCTGCATCACAGCCCCAGTCTTCTCTGGCGGTGGCTCCAGCCTTAGGCAGTCAGGCATGCAGGCAGTTTTAGGTAGGCTGTGCTTTCCCTTGCCTGCATTACCAACCACCCATGGCCTTAGCTGACAGCCAGCTCACTTTTAGCTCAAGCAGTAGAGGTTCATGCACTAAGCTCCAGAGGTCCCAGGGCCAGTTCCATTACACTACCATTTGCCACCTATTAGTTTCCTTTGCGAGAGCCTCCTGATGCACTTTACACATGCAGTGAACAGGTTAGTGTTAATAATGTACAACGGATGGGCATGATGCTTTATAGGAGAGAACATCCTATAAAGGGCTTTCAATCTAAACCTTCTTGTGTGGCTCTTAGCAACACTGTTGCATATGGGGTGCAGAGAGGCACTCACCCAGGGCCAGAGCCTGAAGGCATTTGGCCTGCACTGAATATAGGTGACCCGAATCCCACTGAGATAGCAGGCTGAAGACTGGCTGCCAGTGGGAGGGGCACTGAGCTTTCTTTTCAGTGCCATTTTCTGTCTACCTGAACTCTCCTTCATATGTCTGGCACTATTAATTATACTGACCTCCCCTTCATGTTCACACAAGTATCTGGCTTCTAAACTGTCTCTGCACACTTGCAGAAGGGCATTCCATGAACCACTTCCATCCACTTACCCTTTCATAGAGAGCCATAATCTTTCCCTTTATTCTATGACTGATATAATGAGAAGTGGCAAGGTCAATGAGGCAATATCTTTTTTATTTGGCCACCTTCTGTCCGTGCAAGAGTCAAGTTTCACACTGCTCTTCTTCAGATCTGGGAAGGGAGCCAAATATAAGTTAGGCCAGATGGTTAAGCATAAGAGGTTCACACATGCTCTAGTTAGGACCATGGTTCTCAACTAGGGGCTGAGGCCCACTTGGGGGCTGTGAGCAGCCTTCAGGGGGTTCATCAAGCTGGGCTAGCATTAGACTTGCTGGGGCCCAGGGCAGAAAACCAAAGCCCCACTGCATGGAGCTGAACCCAGGGCTCTGAACCCCACCCACTTGGGGCTGGAGCTGAAGCCTAAGAAATGTAGCTTCATGGGGTGCCCTTTGGCATGGGATCTCAGGTGACTATCCTGCTTCATCTTCATTATCATCATCACTCCCATAGCCATGTTGGTCATTGGAGCACCATCACGGATGAGCAATCAACCAGTTGTCTCCACCCCCTGATGGTTGTGTGCCAGTGTTTGAGTCTCTGCAAAGTCAATTCTTGTCCTCTTTTATGTTATCGGCCCACCTCTTTTTCTGCCCACATCTTCTGTCCCTGGAAGGATCATCCTGTTACATGCCCATATCACAGCAGCTTGTGCTTCTTCGCAGTCGTCAGATCATCATATGACCCAGCACATTGGACGATGATGTTGCAGACCTCTTCACTGGTGACATGCTCGAAGTAGAAGATGCCCAGGATTTTATGGAAGTATCTCATCTCTACTACCCATATTTTCTGTTCAAGTTCTGCTGTAAGGGTCCATGTCTCACATGCATACAGAAAAATGGAGATGACCAGTGTATGCAGCAGTTTCAATCTGGATTCCAGGAAAATGTTGCCGTTCCTCCAAGCAGGCTTTAGTTTTGCCACTACTGCTGCTCTTTGCAAAGTTCTTGCCAGAATTTCTGTCTTTGATCCTTCCTTAGTGTTGATTGTCCCCAAATACTTGAACTGATTCACTGTCTCCAGCTCTTGTCCACTGTCAAGTGATATGTGAGCTAGTTCAGCCGTGAGCTGCTCTGTAATGTCTGTTACACAGTGAACTCAGTCTGGCCACATGGTTTCCACTGACTTCAGCTGAGTCCTCATGCTGTCTGGGATAGAGATTGGAAGTGTGAATAAGAGAGAGGACTCTAGCCCCAGCTAGGCAGACATCTTAGCATGCTTACTTGCTTTATCTTTGCCAGTTATACTGTAACATACAGTAAAAATGTGTCATGCCTTTTGGGATATTGGGAGGGGCAGAGAAAATTTTAAGAATAAACCCATTGAACTAGGCTCTTACATCCCTACTTTTCCAAACAATGCCCAGGGGATTTTTCACATGGCTCCTTTGCTGAAATGGGAAACCCAGTGGCTTGTGTTCACCACTCTGGCAATGTAGGGGAGAAGGCCTAATCTGTAAAGATAAATGGCACCGTAAGGGCCCATTATCAGTTGCATGACACACACATTTGAGCATAGTAATCATCAGCTGGTGTTGAACATACAGCCTTCAGCATCAAAGGCCCAAGCCCTTACTTCTTGAGCTAAAATAGTAGCTCTGGAGCAGAAGGCTGATCGGTCAGCCCCTAGAGAGGGACATGATCACTTGTTCAGAGTCACTGTATTACATGTGCATATGCATTACCTCCATTTCTCTCAACCATGGAAATTGTGTGTGTGTTTTGCAAAGTGACTAGGTTTCTAATCATGACATGGTGTAAGGTGCTGAGGGCCATCCTCTCCCACTGAAGCACCTCTTCAAGTTGCGCGGCACCACACATAATGGGATCCTAAGCAGGTCTCCCTTTCCAAATATAAGACCTCTAGTGAAAAGCAGCACTAGCTGAAGACTCTACACATTAAAGGCAGTTGCCTTTGGAGCTGTTTTGCTATATTTCAATGTAACAGCATCTATTGCAGTTAATGTCATGCCAGGGAAAAGTGTGGAAAGACATCTGGTTTCCATGGAAACCAGGTAATAGTAAGAGAAAATGAAGCTGAAAGATGCATTATTTTTCAATCAGAACAATAGTCGTGGAGGATGAATCTGCCTTATCATCACCAAGCAATTCTATCGGGAATGACCTTGCAAAACCCTGGTAGAGGAGGAGTCAAGGGGTCATGAGAAAGCAAAAAGGAATTTTGTTTTATGGGTCTGGGTTGCTTAGGGGACTGGCATAGCCTGACTTCCAGGTCACAGATGAAAATTCAGCCCAGAGGGATTACTGACTAAAGTCACTACAGGTTGGACCTCCCTGGTCTGGAACCATCGGGATCTGACCGGTCCTGAATGAGAGAATTTTCTGGACCAGAGGAGATGCCTTTGCCACCAGTCCCAAGCCAGCCAGCCCTCTGCCTCTGGCTCCTCTACCTCTTCCCTAGCTGGGCTGTCTGCCGTGCTGCCATGGCCCTGGGCTGCCAAGGGCATCTGGGGTTCTCCAGACCCTGGCCCCGCACTGCCGCAGCCAGGGTTCTCTGGCCCCGCACTGCCGCAGGATTCTATGGGCAGCTGGGATTCTCTAGCCCCTGGCTCCGTGAAGTGTAGATATACCCAAAGACAGGGATCCAACCCTTAAAGGCTTACTGTCTGAACATACATTGCATATAGTGAGCTACTGCTGCAATAAACCATTTTAAAAATATGGTTCTGCTTCAGCTGCTCCCCAGGGTGTCTCTTTAGCCACTTGTGATCAATGTCTGGCTAAGCTAAATAAGAAACAATTCTTGTAGACAAGGAAAATGAACATGAGCATTGAATATTCATCTCCTCTCTGGCCCAAATTCAGGAAAGCACTTGAGAATGTACTTAAGTGCTTTCCTCTAAAAGGATGATTTACAGGGAGGCATTGTTATGACTTTATTTTACCTAAGGATGTTTAAAGGCCTAGTGCCTAGAGTACTGAACTGGGACTCAGGAAATCTGGGTTCTGTTTGTAACTGCCACTGGCCTGCTGGGTGACCTTGCACAAGATACTTCCCCTCTTGTGCCTCAGTTTTTCCCATCTCTAAAATGAGGATCATGATATTGAGCTCTCTTGTAATGTGCTTTGAGATCCCCTTAGGAAAAGCACCATAGAAGAGCTAAGTATGGTTGAGAAATATTTCTGAACTGGGACCTGTTTGCAAAGGGCCAGATCTTTAGCTTCAGTGAAGTGAATGGAGCTATATTGGCTCACATGACCTACGGATCTGACCCAAAGAGTTTTGACCCAGAAACAGGAAAGTGCATTGTTGGGCCCAACAGTTGATTCATGATGTGTAAAGCTAAGGATTGGTGGAGGAAAACAATGAGTAAATATATTAAGGATAGCGTCAACAAAACCAGCATATCCTGATTTTGCTCCAATATTATTTAATTCATATGATTGTGTATATAAACATAACATTTTGATTGACGTGAGTTTGGGATGGTTGCATTATTCAAGGGTGGAGAAGCCAAAAGTAATTTTTTTCTAATTATCACAGAAGGCCAATAAAACTTGTACTACATCATGCATTCTGTGTATGCCGTATGGGTTTTGAACATTCCTATTTCTTGTCTCCCTGTAAAATCAGGTACCTTATTTACTAACCTGCAGGAGTCAGAGAAAAAGTAAACATAAAATACCACCACCACCATATATCTATTTTTTATGTATTGGTTGATTTTAGTCCCATATCTCTGATTCTTGCAAAGTCCCAGTGAGTGCTGGTTAGCGCAGAGACACTGTGAATCTTTCCTTTTCCAGTCGGCTCAGTCGCCTATTCCACAGTCCAGAGCTCCTGAATTGGGAGCCAGTATCACCTTTCCTGATAAAATTGGGCAGTGGGCAAGACTAATTGTCACATGCACACACAGGAAATAATAAGGGGGAGTTTGAAAATCAAAAGACAGCCCAAGAAAACCCAACATAATATTATTTTTAAAAAATCTCATGCTTTTTAGGGGTCTGAGTCATGACATTGCCATCCTCACGAGGCCGATGTTGCCTATCCATTGCACTGAGGAGGATGGAAAGAGCACTACCAGGCCTGACTTTGATAGGATGCAGAAATGTGTTAGTGCTAATGCCAGCCTTTAAAACCACAGAGACTGAGTGGCCCAGGGCTGGGACAGGAGACAGGAGCATGCTTCTGTAGAAATGGAGACCCGCTGACCAGCTAAGACCAAAAGACACACTGCGCAGAAGAGAGTCAGATGGGCAAGCCATAAGCTGGGAGGAAAGGAGAATATTTGGACTGCTAACTTAAGCCCAAAGAAATCTTGAGAATGGTGAGGAAACTGAGGCAAGGTGTTGTTTTGTCTAGCTCTGTTGTTACTTTAGCTAGCTCAAGAAAATCCAAAGCACCCACATGGCTAGAGCTAACCAGCTCAGTATCCAAGCGCACTAAATAAACAGAAATATTTTATTATATTTTAAAGGCATTTTTAATAAAGTAGAAATACGTTACGCACCCAAAATGTTGTTATAGCCCCCACACTCACATGCAACCATTTTTTTCAACAATGTAATTTCCTTGGCATTTTTCAATTTATGTGTCACATTGGATTGTCTTTGAGAAATACTTTTTAAGTTGGAGATATCTGCTCTTTGACCTAAGAGACTTCTATGGCGCCTTTTTCATGCCTTTCCTTTGGAAGGGGTTGGTACATTACCTTTATAGACTCAAAGGCCTGAAGGGGCCCACCTGATCCTCTAGACTGGCCCCCCTCTGTATATATTACAGGCCACCAGCACCCACCCACACAACCCAACAACTAAAATTGAATCAAAAGTATGACAGCGCACAAGAGACTAGTTTTTTACATGCCACAGACAAATATTAGGAGAGACTGAAGTGCATCAGTGCCTGATGTGTGTGTGCTCTCTCCCTCCCTCCCCCCCCCGTCCAGGGCAGGCCAATGATGATTGAGAAATTCACCAGTAATGCTGGCTAATGACTCTCAGATGCTGCAGAAGTCTTGTCTGAAGTGTTATTTGCTCACTACACAGGCCCCAGTACTGAAGCTGTGCCACGGGGCAGAGCTCTGTACCCCATAGAGTTCCAGTGACTTACAAGGTCTGGAGAAGCTTGCAGGACAGGAGCCTTAAATACGGTAGTATGACAGTGTGTCAAAGCCTGAGCTAGATGCTATAGAACAGTGGATTTCAACTTGTGGTCCATGGACCGCTGGGGCTCCACAGACAGTCAAAGATTTCCAAAGGGGTCACCACCACCCCCTTTGAAATGTTTAGAGGTCTGCAGATGAAAAAAGGTTGAAAACAACTGTTCTAGATAGATCACTGGCATCTGTCTTTTGCATATGTACTTTGCAAATATTTCCAAGACTTAATAAAAAATAAATGTCTAAAAATAAGGAGATTGCTGACCCTTACAGCAGTTTTGGAGCCAACAGGGACATCAAAGCATCTGCTTTGATGCTTAAGCTATTATTAAATCAGTGGACAGCAAGGCTTCCTTCAGAGCTATATAGTTTCATGTCTTGCCTGTTTATTTTGTTTTCTTCGTTCTGGTAAAATGCCCTCATCTTCCCTGTGAATTCCAGGGAAGCTGTCAGAAACGGGCTCTCCAATCACCTTTGGTCGTGCTTTGTAAAGCTCACCTATTACAGAGGCCAGGTGAGGGAGGCTGGCTGCAGTTCTCATTAGAGCCCATCAGTGCCAATCCTGCAAGCTAATCCTGCTGCCTGCGTAGTAGGCTTCTGCATGGCAGCATAACATGCTGCTCCTAGGTTGCTTGTTTACCCTAATGGACCTGATCCAAAATCCTACTGAAGCCAGAGGAAAGAGTCCGAGGTACGAGTAAGCTTTGGATCAAGTCCTACTAGCTTCTGCTTGTTTGGTCTGGGTTTTTGTTGGTGGAGTGGCTTTGCCTCATGGAAGCTGAAGTGACATCTCAGACCAGACACTTTGTTTTACATTCACTTCAGACAAAAACAGCCAGACTGCTTGTGTGCCCAGGGTAGAAACTGAGCAAATACTCAATTATATGAACAAGGTTTGTGCCTAGAGTGACTCTTCTGCCTAATTAACAAGCCTCTAAAAACTGGCTTCCCAGCAGCTTTCTTTAACCCAAGCAGCTCAAAGTGCTAATCAGTACACTGGTATATGCACACATTGGTCCTGATGATTTGTTCTCTCTGGTTATATCCTCACCGCAGAGTAAATGTGGATGACCAGCATCTATGTTAGCCTAGCCCAGGGGTGAGCAGCCACGCTCTAAACAAAGCTCTGAATGCATTACACAGGATCTTAACGGGTGCTGTGCTCTTCTGTGTGGGTCAGTAGGATTTCTCGGAACATATCCCATGCTTCTTTGTGCCACAGTAATGTGAGCTACCCTGGCTCTTCTCTCTTCCCCATCCCCCAGTGGGAGAACTTGAATCTTCTTCTAGTCATGTAACAGGTGGAACTGTGGGACAACATTGGAGGATTACCAGTGCTCCAGTGATTTAGCCTCACAATCACAACGGGTGGGCTACCTGCCTGAGTGAAAGCAATATCCAAGCCCTGCCTAGCCTATGCCCCCAGTCAGGCTAGTACACCTGGATTTAAAACACCAAACTCAGGTAAGAGAGATTTATGTGGAAATGGGAGGGAGGTCTAGGACAATGCCCAAGTAAGAGCTCGAGCCACTTTTACAGTGATGACCTCCTCTGAATAACACTGCCTCACTCAGCAGTGTTAATATCAGAGCTAATAGGAGATTACACTCTCTCTCTATAAGCAGGCCTGGCCTTAGAAATTAGTTTCCCTTATTCATAGTCAACTAAGCACCATACACAAGGGCTCAGAGAGATTAAATCATTGACCCAGTTATGATGCTATTAACCGTGAGAATGCATGTGAACACTGCTGATACAGCGTGACCTTATTCTGCGTCTTTCTTGTCCTAATGTGGCCCAGTTCACATGCAGCTGTCTGTGTTATGTATGTCATTTATTCACTGACTTTTCCCTATGAGTCTCACAGGGATTGTGAAGCAGCAAGCCCCATTAGGCTAGATTCTTATCTCACTGGATGTATATCAGTGTTACTCCAGAGCTATGTCTACACTGGTGGGTTCTTGCGCAAGAATGGCTGCCCGCCTGCTCTTGTGCAAGAAGATTTACAGTAAAGCATGGGAAGACAGGGCTTCTTGTGCCAGAGTTACACTCTTTTCTAGCAAGTGTAAGCCCTCTTGCGCAAGAGGGCAGTGTGGACCCGCGGCAGGGGTTTCTTGTGCAAGGAAGCCCTATGGCTAAAATGGCCATCAGAGCTTTCTTGCGCAAGAGAGCATCCACACTGCCATGGATGCTCTTGCACAAAAGCACATCTCTTGTACAAAAGCACATGGCTGTGTGGACGTGTTCTTGTGCAAGAGTTCTTGCGCAGGAACTCTTGCGCAAGATGTTCTTGTGCAAGAACCCGCCAGTGTAGACATAACCTAGGAGTCCTGATTCTTCTCACTTAGCACTCACTCCATGGGGATACCCTAGTATAAAATCACTGTGAGAAGTGAGTAAGGCCCATTAGGGGTCAAATTCAGTGAAGAGCAGTCTGTAGCGAGTGAAGACAATGTCTATGGAAAGGTGTGGGCCAAACTCTGCAGTGACATAAATGAGGGTGGGCTAGATCTTCAGCAGCTGCACATCAGTGAAGCTCTGTTAAAACTGATCACTCACATGGGGTCTGGCTCTAGGTAGCCCTAAATTGGAGTGTGCTGCTTCTGGTGCAATCCCTTACACCCATGCAGGAACAATGTGAACACTACCATTCTGATTTGGTAGTGGTTTCACACCCACTTTGCACAGGAATAAGTTGCTAGAAAACATGCCAGGCAATGAAGAACCAGGCTCTGGGTGGCAGATGGTCATCTATATCAATGTTTCTCAACCAGTGATATGAGAACAAGAGAAGTCTGGGGGGTATGTCAACACAACTGAAATTTGGAGAACAAAAATTCAGTTAAGTTTTACAGAGCTTTATTATTTTTGTACTTTTTACACCCAAAAATTTCATCGCCCACTTGGCTACGATTAAGTTGTTTAAACAAATGTGTTGCAACGATAGAAAAAAAATTGTGTGTGTCTGAAAATTGTAGGTACCGGAGGTACTTTTTTTTTTTTTTTTTAAAGGTTGAGAAACACTGATCTATGTCACTTACACATGGAGGGGGAAGAAAGAGAGAGAGAGAGAGAGAGAGTAGGAATAGAAGTAGTGGTGCAGCAGGAAAAGCAGCTCTCAGGGGTTTCTAAGATAAATCAGGTTCTTAAATGAGACTAGAATCTGGCCCATGGAGGATAATCTGCTTTAATTTACACCATTTTACATCCATGTACTATTTGCTTTTTCTCTTAATCCTCTATTCTGGCCCATTTGCATGCAAATTACAGTTGAGGCTCCTTTTGACTCAGATGCCCAAACTGAAAGAGTATATGCGAAATGCACATCAGTAAGTGGGAGTAAGTTTAAACTGGAACAACTTACACCAGAAACCTTCAAATTGTGATTTGAAACTGGCAAAGTATTTTTGGAACTTAATAGTGTGCATGCAGGTCTAGGTGACAGAGAGCTGGAGAATGATAACAACAGCTGTTTGTCTTGCTCCTTACACAACTTAATTGCTGGTGCATTAAAATACAAAAAGGAATTTCCTAATATGTCTTTTCTATGTAAATAATGGTAGTCTGTAGTTGCCGCAAGGAAATAAAGGGGATGGTCCATGAAACTATTTCAGTATTTAAAATATGGTCCACACTTTGCACCAGGTTGAGAACCCCATGTTATGCTATGAAGGGACCAGAAGGAAATATTAGTCTGACAAATTTAAACTCCCTTAGTCTCCCTCTGAATTTGGTCCATTGTTTAGCTTGGGTTTTAGCCAGCTACATTTCTCAGGCTGGAAGTGAAGTACTGGGTGATGTTCTGGCTAGTGAAAGGAGCAAGACAAACTGCTGTTGGTATCATTCTCCAGCTCCCTGTCACCCATACCTGCATGCGCATGCACACTATTAAGTTCCAAAAATACTTTGCTCCACAGATCTCTGCTAAGGTCACCCTGACCCTCTTCTTATGGTTCTGCTGTGCTTCAGATGTTTAGCAATAACACTGACCAGGCCCAATTCAGATGTGCTACATATGTGGGTGCCAGTACATGCAAGAGGACCAAATTTGGCTCTCAGATGCCTTTGTGGGGTGACAGCAGATTTACAGTAGTGTAACTGAGAGGACAATCAGGTCCACAGAGTCTTAGTGTAAGGGAGCCTTAGGTATGCACTGCAGCTGGGAGTGTACTTCCCAGCACAAGTGGACAGATATGCTAGCTTTGCTTGTGCTAGTGGCTCAGTACATGTCCAGGTGTCTGGGGGTGGGGTGCATCAGGCGGGTAGCTAACCAAACCTGCCACCCTGGCTGCTGCAGCCACACTGCTAGTTTTAACATGGTAGCCTGAGCAGAGCTGGCATTTGTCTACACCCTCTGGGAAGCACACGCCCAGATGCAGAGTAGACCAATGGTAAGTGGTACTAATTTATATGTTTAGGAGTTTGCCTACATGCACCTTCAATGTCTTGCTTTTATCTACATACTCAAACTCTGCTGTTGTTGGTTTTCCCACTACACTCCTCCCTTCTGTCTCCTTGGCACATGAATTACACAAACTTAAAGTCACTTGGACTTCTCTCAACAACTTACTGGAATGTTTGGCACTCCATCAATATAATAAATATGTACAGAACTATACTGGAAAATGCCTAGAGCTACATAAGCATTTGTATGTGGTTTTCAGATCTAGTTAAATTTCTAAAATAAAACTCATTTACACTGAATAAGCTCATTTATTGGATGGGTAGCACAAGTTTTTGTTTTGTATGATGAACCGGCACCTTTGTTAGCTCAAGACTAAAATTCTGTACTCTGAGATAGAACGGAGTAGAGGATATCAATTTATCCTATAAGTGCTGGCTTGGATCTTTCTGCAGATGGTACTGTAGCAAAGGAGTTTGACTGAGATGCTAAAGCTAACAACACTCTGGTTTAACGAAGATAGCAGGGAAAGACTGGGATGAAGGACATTTTCAGTGTGTAGTCAAATGTCAGCTTACCAGAAGTTTCTTGCCCTGCATCTGCAAGTTCCATTTGCCAAACTCTGACATTGATAGACCCTCAAAGAATGTAAATTCTGTCAATACCATGTTGATGTCCTCCCCTAGGACTTTAGCCCTGAGGACCATCGGCAGCAGCTTGACCCAACATCCACTGAAGTGAATGGAAATCAATAGGATCACTGAATGTTACTTCACTAGGATTTGGGTCAGGCCACAGGACCCTTTCAGCTGACTGCAACATCCATGACCATGATGGGGCACAGGGGGAGAGTGGAGATCTAAAATATCTGGATTTTGAAACATCTATTTCACCACAAACATCCCTTAGCACCTCATAGTCTCATCCATTTCATCTGAATTTTCACCTTTAAGACTCTCAGTCATTACTGTGTGTGTGTGTGTTCTTTTTTAAGAGTCACTGTCATCTGCACCTTCTTGATCTCTTTGGGGTGATACAGGAATAATGAAGTGCATCACAATGAGGCCTGTCCTAGTGCAGCTCTTGGCTTGAGGCTTTTACAGACCATGTCAAAGGGAAAGTTTAATTGCCAAATTCCATAGGTATCTATCTATTGGCATACTGTGGCAGTGTTTTGCAGTACAGTATGAGAATGGATTCCTTAACAGGCATTGGCTGTAGTGAAGATAAGATGGGGAGTGAGGAGGTGCCCGACAGTAGGGCAAACTCAGGCTAGATCTAGGCTGCAACATTTTTGCTGAAAAAGCTATGCAAATTGTGTTCTGCATTTTGCGTAGCTTTTTCCGCTTTTTTTTTCAGAACAGGCTTTTCCACCATTTGGCCCCATCTAGACAGAGCCAAATGGTGGGAAAGCCTCCTCTTTCAGCAGAGCCCTTATGCCTCATGAAATGAGGTATACAGGGCTCCCCGAAAGAGTGCATTTGCTCTTGAGGTTTTTTTTTCGCAGAAGAGCAAACACGTTCCTTGGACGCAGCAGGGTTGTTGCGGGATACCGTAGTCTAAACATCAATGTTTAACTGAATAGAGTTGTAAATTGGTGCAACTCACACTTTCCACCAGCTTCCCCTGTGTGTGTATGAAACTCACAGCCACTTACTGACATGTAACTTGCCTCCTCTTCAATATCACCTTTGATTACTTGTCTGGTATGTTAAATAAGCCAGTGTGAACTGCATCAAGAGAAAGCAGAGTACTTCAGGGACTGTTCCGAGTTCTTGGAACAAAATATTTTTCTTTCCTTGGTTTAAACTTTAAAATTTACTTTCTAGTTAAGAGTCATCGATTCTTCTGCTAACACAATCACATCTGATCAAGCAATTATTTAGTGTAATATAGGTTGAAGATTGGCATAAAAAAGTGCTATTTACACACTACCTCAAAGTTATGAGAATTGTTGTTCACCTATAATGTATGTCATAGCTCCAGCTGATTGGCAAATACTTGATAAAGATATTGTGACATTCTAAATTGCAGAGAAGAGCAATAACCACAAACAGCTGCCTAGTGCAGATTGGGGGGAGGGAGGGAGGGACAGACAGTGGAGAAAAGCTCCTTTGGTTTTTTAATTCCCACTGAAAGGGGGTGGGGGAGGAGGTTGTGGAAGTGCAAATTTCCCACACACATGCACACCATTTCAAATAAAAAGGATTAGATAGATCAAAACTCCATTTTTTCTCCACACAAAAAAACCCAAATGTTTTCCAAAAATATTTCTGTACCATCTGAAGCTTCTAATTGCTTCCCAAACATAGCCTTAAGCCCACCAGCACTGCATTAATCTAGCTTCAAAGAGAGAGGGCTTGTCTACACCAAAATGATGTACCACTTTAATTAAACCAGCATAGTTACAATAGTACAATTCCCCTAGCGTGGATGCAGTTAAATCAGTATAAAGGAGCTTTATAACAGATAGGTATTTTTGTATGGGAAGTAGAATAAGCTACACTAGCTGTATGGCAACTTTATACCAGTCAAACTCTCCACACACACACACAAGGTTGTACCTATAATGGTCAAATAATCACACTCCCGACCAAAATAGTTACACTGATAACTCAAGTATAGAGCAGATCAAGGAGCCAGGCCTCTGTGGGAAGGCCTCTAGTCTCCTGGCCACTGTGAATGTCTCTCTGTCTCGGAATCTAGGCGCTCCAATGAATCATGTACATCCTCTAGTGTCTGTGAACCATCTTGGTGAAGGGTCACATCAGAAATTATGTTTGCCTGTACCTTTTGAAAATTACCCCACTACCCAGCTCTACTACCTGAAGAACTTCAGCCAACTTCCTCTTTTCCACCTCCATCAATGGAAATGCAGAGAGAGAAGCTAGACAATGCAAGTCAGATGAAAAGGAGACATTTGGGCTCAGTATCATTTTTCTTAAATTTTTATACTTCAGGATGGATAACGTGTGAATCAAATGATAGGGCCATTTGGCGCATGGTGGTGGTGTTCCCATTTGATTCACCTCCAGTTCACAGAAGGATTTTTTGTTGTTTTTATTTTTTGTCAATGTGTAAATTCCTCTGAAAAAATTTTGGAAAGTCCAGAAGAGCACTTAACTCATGGTAAGCCTTCTTGCACAATAAAACCTGCTACAATGCAGCCAGAATAGCTACTTATGGAGCCAGCTGTTGCTGCAAAAAAAATGTTGTTTACAGCGTGGTGTCTGCACTATCTAAAAATGACCCAAAGAAGGGAAGGAACTGAGAGAGACAGAAACACATCTTATAGAATTTGTGATTTACTGTTTCACTAGGAGCATGTAATGGGTTTTTGTTCTCCACAAGATAGGATTTTAAAACTTGCATTTTGGTACTCTCTGCAACCACTTCCACAAAGTGCCCAGTGTCCCCGGCAAAATGACACACCATAAATGAGTCATACAAAATAACCAGAAGCTTCAGGGGGTAGCCGAGTTAATCTGTACAGGATAAATTTAAAAAACAACAAATGGTCTGGTAGCACTTTATAGACTAGCAAAATATGTAGATGATATCATAAGCTTTCGTGGGCACAGCCCACTTCTTCAAATGACCAGTCATCTGAAGAAGTGGGCTGTGCCCACGTAAGCTCATGATACCATCTACATGTTTTGTTAGTCTATAAAGTGCTACCAGACCATTTGTTGTTTTTACAAAATAACCAGTCTCTCTTCAGAAGGGCTGAAATGCATGGAGAGAAAAATATAAGGGGATAATTTTCTTTGCCATTTTTATTAGGAAGAGAAAGGAGCTATTGAAATATGCATATATTAAATGCACTATTTAATTGTATTTGCATATGTGAAATTAGCTACTCAGACACCTGTTAGATAAGAAGTACAGCAAAATACCACAGTTTTAGTAGGTTCTTAAAACATATGGAGACAACTTTGTTTCAGCAAGTGGCATCAGTAATTGGGGGACAAGCATTTTATACTTGATTCTGACTGACAGAGAATTGGTGATGAATCTGAAGGAGGAAGCCAACATGGGTGAAAATGATCATGAAATAACAGGCTCGTACAGAGGAATTTCACGGGAAGGGTGTGCTTTTTTTGTAAATGTGGGCCGCAAGGTTGTGAATGCACCCCCATAGTCCCCTAAGCAAGCGGGGAAGTCGGCTCCAGACTTCCCCGGGCCAGCCGGAACATGCTTACTTGGAGGATCATGGGGGGACAAGGGGCAGTGCTTTCACCCCCTTCCCACTTCCCTGCATACAGGCCTGAATAATTTCTTTATCCTAACAAAAGGAGGGAGTGAAAGGAGCAGAATAAGGACAATGGACCTAAAAACAAGCCCAGACCTTAATTAATTCAGACAATGCATAGGTAAGCTCTTTTGGGGAGAAAAAAATCTAAGGAACAAAGGAGTTCAGGAGACCTGGCGGTTTCTCAAGGATACAATATTAAAAGCACAACTGCAACCTATCCCAATGAAGATAGGAAGTATAGTAAGTGGCAAAAGTGACTCCATTAGGAATTTGTTAAAGAGCTGCAAATCAAAAAGGAATTTAACAAAAAGTAGGAAAATGGGCATACTGCCAAGGAGGAATACAAGAGACTAGTACATTTCTGTAGGGACATAATCAGGAAGGTTACACCTAGCAATAGACATAAAAGGCAATAAGAAAAGGTTCTTTAGATATATTTGCAAAAAAAGGAAGGAAGGAAGGAAAGTTTAAGTCTGCTACTAAGTGTGGAGAGCAAGCTAAACAGAGATGACATCAAGTAGGCGGATATGTTCAGTGCCTGTTTTGCTTCAGTCTTCTCTAAAGGTTTATGGTGACCAAATACTCAACACAACAAACAACAACAGGGAGGAAGGAACACAAGACACAAAATAGGGAAATAACAGGTTAAAGAAGGTTTAGATAAACTATGCATATTCAGGTCAGCAGGGCCTGATGAAATTTATCCTGGCGGTATTGGAACAGGTAGACATGCTATATGTTGATTTTTTAATAAGGGGTTTGACACAGTCCCCCATAACATTCTCAAAAGTAAACTAGAAAAACGTGGTCTAGACCAAAGATCCATCTAGTCTAGTATCCTGTCTTCTGACAGTGGCCAATGCCAGGTGTCCCAGAAGGAATTAATAGAATTGGAAATCATCAAGTGATCCACCCCTTGTCACCCATTCCCAGTTTCTGGGAAACAGAGGCTTGGGACACCATTCCTGCCCATCCTTGCTAACGACCATTGATGGACCTACCCTCTATGGTCATGTCTACACTACAGATAAGATCAAGCAGCCACAGTCGGTCTTCCGGTGAAGACACACTAATTTGAACTGAGAGGGGCGTGCCCGTCAATGCTGGCAGTCCCGCTTCTATGAGTAAGAGCAAGTGTGGACATCACCAAAATTTGACTTAAGATACTTTGACGTAAGGTATGCAATTTACGTAGCTGAAGTTGCGTATCTTAATTTGAACTTATCCCCTAGAGTAGACCAGGGGCATGTATTTATCTAGCACTTTTTTTTAAACACTGTTGAAGTCCTGATCTTCACAACATCCTAGCAAGGAGTTCCAGAGGTTGACTGTGTGTTGTGTGAAGAAATGCTTCCTTTTGCTTCATTTAAACCTGCTATCTATTAATTGCATTTGGGGACAAGTTTTCCTTATTTCATTTTCTCCACTCCAGTCATGATTTATTAGACCTCTATCATATCCCTCCTTATTCTTTCTCTTCCAAGCTGAAAAGAACCTGTCTTATTACTCTCTCTTCATATGGCAACCATTCCATATCCCTAATAATTTTTGTTGCCCTTTTCTGAACTTTTTCCAGAGCCAAGATATCTTTTGAGATAAGGCGACCTCTTCTGAATGCAGTATTCAAGATGTGGACATGCCATGGATTTATACAGAAGCAATAAGATATTCTCTGTCTTATTCGCTATTCTTTTCTTAATGATTCCTAACATTCTGGCTGCTTTTACGAATGCTGCTGCAGATTGTGGATAGTTCTCTGAAAACCTCCACTCAATTACTCCAAGATCTCTCTCTTGAATGGTAATAGCTAATTTAGTCTCCAGCATTTTGTACATATAGGTATAATTATGTGTTCCAATATGCATGCTTTTGTATTTATCAACACTAAAATTCATCTGCCATTTTGTTGCCCAGTCATTTAGTTTGGTGAGATCTTTCTGAAGCTCTTCACAGTCTGCTTTGGACTTAACTATCTTAAGCAGTTTTGTATCATCTGCAGAATTTGCCATTCTCCAGACAACATTTATGAATATGCTGAATAGTACTGATCCCAGTACATATCCCTGCAGAACACCACTAGTTACCCCTCTCCATTCTGAAATCCTACCATTTAATCCTACCCTTTGTTTTCTATCTTTTAACCAGTTATCAATCTATGAGAGGACCTTCCCTTTTATCTCAAGACAGCTTACTTCGCTTAAGACCCTTTGGTGAGGGACCTTGTCAAAGACTTTCTGGAAATCTAAGTATACTATATCCACTGGATTTCCCTTTTGATGACTGTGGGCTTAAAGACTTATACTCAGAGTAGTTAGCAATGGTCATATCTAGTGGGCTACCACAGGTCATCAGTGCTGGGTCCACTACTAGTCAATGTTTTAATTAATGGCTTGGATAATGGAGTGGAGAGGATGCTTATAAAATTTGCTGATTACACAAAATTGGAAGGATTTGAAGCACTTTGGAGGACAGGATTAGAATTCAAACTACCTTGACAAATTGGAGAATTGGTCTGAACTCAACAAGAAGAAAAACAGTAGTCAAATGCAACGTACTTCATTTAAGGAAAAAAAAAATCAAATGTACAACTATAAAAATGGGGAATAATTGGTGAAGTGCTGGTACCACTGAGAAGGATCTGTGGTTTATCGTAGATCACAAATTGAGTGAGTCAACAGTATGATGCAATTGTGGAAAATGCTATTTTTTTCTGGTATTTAATAACAGGAATATTGTATGCAAGTCACAGGAGGTGATTGTCCTGCTTTTTTCAGCAGTGGGCAGGCCTCAGATAGAATGCTATATTCAAGTCTGGGCACCAGTGTTCCCTCTTAATTTTTTATGCCTATGTGCAGAATGAATTTTATGTGCCCCAGTCAGGGAGGCGATGTGTGATATCACATCCATGTTGGTGCAAACAACAAAACTTATTCTGCACATGGACGGTGTGTGGCGGGGGCATATCCAGAATGTGAGAGGTGGCTCAGGGCTAGGATGAGGGTTTGGGTGTGAGAGGGGGGTGAGGTCTATGGCTGGGGATGTGGTCTCTGGGGTGAGGTTCGGGATGAGCAGTGTGGGGTGCAAATTGCTCTGGGGAGAAAGGACTACCCCCAGTCCTCTCTCACTGTAGCAGCTCAGGCCAGGTAAGAAGTGCCTCTCCCTGGCTGTGACAGCTCAAGTGTGGCTGGGCCATGTGTCCCCCAGCCACAGCAGGCAAGCCCATGCTGGGACTGGCAGGCCTATGCTGGGACCAGCAGGGAGAGGCACCTGTCCCCCGGCCATGGCCTTGACCTGCTGCACATGGGCAGCTGCATGGCCACATGGCTTAAAGGGAACTTAACTGAAGACGACACTTGAGAAAAGATGTAGACAAACTGGAGATTCCAGAGGAGAACAGCAAAAATGAGTTCTGAGAAAAGGTTAAAAAAAATACCTGGGCATGTTTAATCTTGAGTCAAGAAGACCGAGGAGAGATCTGTCAACAATCTTCAGATGTGTTACGGTGCTGTTGTAAAGAAAATGGTGACCAGTTGTTCTCCTTGTCCAGTGGAGGGGGCTTAATCTGTGGTAAGGGAGATTTAGGTTGGATATTAGGAAAATATTCTAACAATAAGGGCAGTTACACTCTGGAACACAGATTCCAAGAGAAGTAGTTGAATCCCTTTCACTGGAGGTTTTTAGAACGGGTTGGATAAACGCCTGTAGGGATGGTCTACATTTTCCTGAGCCTGACTTGACTTCAGAAATTCCTTCCAGGCCTGCATTTCTATGAATGACTGTGCTTATTTGGTGACTAGATAAGAGCTATTAATACACATTTTCAATAAGTTTGGATAAATCATGCAGTCTTTGAGACACAGGGCCTGATTCTGATCTTGCTGACCCTGACTCTTCCACAACTTTGAATGAATGAACTTAGATGGAGTTGCATCCTGATTTACACGCGTGTAACTGACAGCAAAATCAGGCCCTTAACATCCATTTCAGCAAGTAACCTTGGCTATGAAATTTCTAGTGTCCTTTAAGAGTGATGACGTTTCCTAATGGATTTTTACTACTAATGCAAAAATTTTTACTACTCCATGCAAAATGGTGAGATAAGACAGTAGTTAAAGTAGTCATGTCCACTTTACCTTGGTTAAATCCTATTTGATTTAACCAAATTAATATCCTATTTGATTATACTACTTAATAGTACTTATTACAGCATTTGAGTACTGCTTCATAACTTCAAAGTGACTTACAAAGATAAGCTAATTAATCCTCACAGCACCTTTGTGAGGTAAATATGTACTATCTCTATGGAACAACAGTGTGTAAAGGCAAAATCTTTTGCAATGAGGATTCTCAGTTATTGAGATAATACAGAATTTCTCCACACACAGGGAAATTGATAACAAATGGGCAAAAAAAGAAGATAGGGGCTTTTGAAAATTTAACTAAGTGACTTAGTCAATGGAAAAAGTTAAGGAACTTGGGAGTCTAAGTCACTTGTATGTTCTTGAAAATTTGATACTCGTTCTAAGTAAAGCAAAAACACTAATAAGTTTAAACCAAGCATACAGATAAATTTTGTTTGACGCAATATCTGTCTTCAGTACCCTTAATATTTCTACAGGAAGCAGCTGTAGAGGTCAAACAGCAGGGTTCTTCTCCATCTGGGTTTGTGGGAGGCCATGCTGCCTCACTACACCCTTGTACATCATGCACACACACCCGTGGGGAATTAGCAGGGTGACAGGAGTCTCAAGCTCAGGCTTATTTTCAGGGGGCTGAGCAATAAACACAGTTAAATAGCCCACACCCCCAGTCAGGGCAGGGCAATAAGAGTCTATGGCTCAGACCTAGACTCTGAGCTGAGTAGAAGGGTCAGGCATCCTACTTCCAGAGTGTGGCTGACAAACGCAGGATTCTTCACCCAGAGAGTGAAATCTCAGGGTTTCGGGTGGCAGGAGGGGATGCAGGCCCACCTGCTCCACTACCTCCAGGCCCAGGGCCCTACCAGTGACCCTAAGTCCACCTCAGGGTTTACCTGTAAAGGATCTTCCAGGTGATCAGAATAGAATCCCTAGTAGTTCCTCCATAATCTGGTCAGGATACAGCTCCAGAAGATCAGCCAGTTCTCAGTTCCACCGAGGCCTTTGGCAATGTCTCAGCTCAGGAGTGGGCAGGAGGCTTCTGGTTCCTCCAACAGCTGTAGCTGAGCTCCCAGACCCACCTTTTATACTTCCTGTCCCACCCACTTCTGGTACGAGAGGTGTACATAGTCCAGCTCTCCATACCAGGGCCCATTGCGGGGTTCCTCTCCTTCTGGGTCCTTGGAAGTCACGCCACCTCACTACAATAGTCCAAAGGAACTGTCCCTTTGGCTACGTCTGCGTCATTTCCTGCCTGCAGTGAACAGGAAAAGCAGGCAGCTTCTCTGAGTGGCAGAGTCTCATAAATAATAGCATCTAACTTAGCCACATACCCACACTGACCTTCAGTTCAGGCAGTGCAATGAAGCTTCTCTGTGGCACTTGCCATACTGCCTTAAGCCTAGAGTAAGTCCCTGTGATGGAGTGAACACCCATCACAGATGAGAAAGGTTTAAAGGCCAGTCAGTCCACCTGGTTGGTAATTAATCACTTGTCAACTAAAGAGGGTGAGAATAAAGAAGGCTTACGTGATAAGTTACCTGGGCCTTATAAACAGGCTGAGAGTTCAGTCAAGGGAAGAAGCCATAGGGAGCTGATGGGAAGGTTGGTTCCTGTGATGGGCTGATGCATCTGAGACTGCTGGAGGTCTCTAAAGGACTTAGCTTGGGCAATTAACTGGGGAAAGGCAGTGGAACACTAGGAAAGGGTTGAGCATGGGGACCAGAGGTTAGATTGATTCTTTGTGATTCTGAAGGGTTTGGACTAGCCACTTCTCAGCTGGTGGGCTGAATGGAACACAAAGACCAACACCCTACAGGGGCATCAGAGATTAAAACCATTGCAACCTTGTACCTGGATACAAGGGGATGCAGTGGGTGGTGAGTGTGCATTGCAAAGCCCCAAATCAGCAGCTGGTCTAGCTGCACCAGCTCTGACCCCTAAGTGCAGCTTGGGGTTGAGTTACTCATGGTTTACTTCATTGTCTCAACACTCTTGTGTGTCGTTCATTACACTTACTGCTAACCGGGACCAAGCCCCTGTGCAACTACATTGATTGGCCACCCGCTAGCTGTCCTAACTTAGCAATAGCTGTATACAGGGCCTGAGGACCTTCACAGGTGCAGTCACATCATGACTGCAGCATATTTCCACTGGCATAGCTAACAATAGCATTGTAGACTCGGGGGCATGGGATTCAGTGAGGGCTAATGACACATTAGGTATCCGGGGCTCCTGTTAGGCTTGTTCAGCCCTTGTGGACACTTGTGCTGCTTCCTCTGCACTGATTTGTAGCTGTGCTAGCACTAATCTATCTAGCCAAGCTGCAATCCTACCTCAGGTACTCATGTACTGAGCAAAACAGGCTGTTTGACATCAGAGCAAAGAAATATTCCAGGCCTGATTCTCTGTTCCCTCTTCCTTGTGTAGCTATTTAAAACACTTCTTTGTAACATTTCACAGCCACAGTGCACTGGTGTAACTGACTGCCCAAAGAGGAGAGCAATGAAAGGAGACACAGGCTCAGTATTTCTCAGCTGTTCCTATTTACTGTGCGCAAAGTGAGTTCCTTTTCCACTTATTGTTGCTTCCTGTCAATATGACAGCCTCCAGAGACTGCATATGATATGTTAGTTGGAATGGATTTGTATTTTAGATACCAGTACAGCTGCTTTATTTAATATCCATGAAATTATTCTATTTAAAAAAAATACAACTTATGCATGTATGGGTTTTTTAAGTATCACTTCAACACAGTGTTGCCAACTCTCATGATTTTTCCCAGGTTAGGAGTTTGGCCAGGGTTGGAGCCAGGATTAGCAATGAAAGGAAAAGCTCCACCTCAATCCTGTGTGGTTGTAAACAATAAAAACAAGTAGTCCTATGACACCTTAGAGACTAATAAATATATAGGCGCTTTCGTGGATAAAACCCACCCCACCAGCATCTGTGATAGGATAAGAATATATCCCACCTAAGACTGGACAGCAAAGAGTTAAAACATCTTCCTGGAATGAAGGGAGAAAGTCTGCTAAATTTCAGAGACAGTGCATAGATTAAATCTCTTTCAGGTATGGCCAAACAGGATCCCAGCATATGCTTCTTGGAGCAATCTGTGGGACAAACTATGGAGGAAGAAGAGTGTAGTCCCTGGCTCTTTAGTAGAAGGAAGTTAAGTTAAATTCTGAAGAGAAGGGATTGGTTACATTAACCATTTCCTGGAAGTAAAATAATTCCTTTTAAACCCTTTGAGCTACAGTGCTAATGGCACAGAGCCAGACGAACACTTTTTTGCTGCCCAAACACACCACAGCCTCTCTGAGCTAGCAGCAGAAATATCATTCTAATTAAAAGATTTATGCCCACATATGTTTCCCACTCTAAACAAAATGATGGCTAGAAAGTGATCTTCATAATGGGAAATTTCACAATCTGAACACAGCACTGAGTCAACTGGACAATTTTTTCCCTCCAAAGGACCGTTCCCCCATCCCAGCACTCCAATCACCTCCCAAAGTTACATTAATACATCCCCTTGACACATAAGAGAAACAATTATTTACATTTTCATGTGACTTTTTTTGTGTGCAGTGCACATAAAGGTGAATGTGTTTATGGAGCTCATGCTGAATTGTTTTCTAAATGACTATGCATATTTCCTTACAAGGAATAACTTGGTACTAAGCTGCTGTGAGGCGAGCATAATTTTTGAAGCCACAAAACAAGAGAGCATCTGGGAAACAGAAACCAAAATCCCACTCTAAAGGTTCAGACACTCCGATCTTTACTCACATTGAGTAGAATTCGACTCTGCAGGCAACCTAATGACTTCCATTGGAACCTTTTGAGGAGTAAGACCCCTATTTGTCCCAAGTAGTACATCAGAATCTAGATGAAAATGAACAGTGCTGAAGCACTTAGAACACTGCCAAGATAAAGACCCACCCACCCAATGGTTACATGTCTTATTTTTCACTGCCCAGAAAGGAATGGTAATTTAGGACAGAAAAAGTAGATTAGATGTTGTATAGCAAGCTGTACCCTTTCATGAGTAAATTCATTTTTCTTTTCTGTCTTATCTTTATGGCTCCCTCTCATTCCATTAGAATCATCAATTTATTTCCTTTCATTGATGTGCGATATGGTGTGATAAATGAGACCATGCTGGCAGCAACCAACTTTATGACTTTTATGAGTGTCCAGTAAGAAGGACTAGAGACATCTCTGGGGATCTCAGAAACTGAGGTATTCACTGAACATTACTTGTAGGCAAGGGTTGGACTGGTAGAGTCTCAAGGACTTTTCTAGTAAGGCACATAAGCTGGAGTGTCAGGGAGCTGATGTGCACCCTAGTAACAAAACTCTCACTTGCTGAGGCAGAAGGGTAACAGTGACTTACATCTCTGGCTATCTTGAGCAGAATATCACAATGAGAAACAAGACAGTGGCGAATCAGATCTACAAGCTTAAACATACACCTGTTCAATCTATCAGTTCTAAAGTGATAGTATGGTTGGAAAGCTAGCTCTTGGAAGATTGCTAAACCAAGAAACTATGTATTTTGAAGTATCAGCACTTTCCTAATACACTTCAAAGCCAAACTTGTGTTTATGCTCTGCCTCTTTTTGCCTTGACCCCATTCCTACTTGGTGAACTGGTGTCCTTTTAGATCCCTGTCTGTCCTATGGAACTGAACATTTTATAATTTAACCAATTGTATTTGATTGTTACAAGCACAAATGGTTCAGTATGGCCACACCAGCCATGCTCAGTCATATTAAAACCTGTGCATGAACATAAGAACATAAGAACGGCCATACTGGGTCAGACCAAAGGTCAATCTAGCCTAGTATCCTATCTGCTGACCATGGCCAATACCAGATGCCCCAGAAGGAGAGAACACAACAGGTAATCCTCGCATGATCCCTCTCCTGTCACCCATTTCCAGACAAACATAGGCTAGGGACACCATTCCTACCCATCCTGACTAATAGTCATTGTTGGACCTAACCTCCATGAATCTATCTCTCTCTTCTTTGAACCCTGTTAAAATCCTAGCTTTTACCACATCCTCTGGCAAGGAGTTCCCCAGGTTTACTGCACTGAGTGAAGAATAGCTTCCTTTTGTTTGTTTTAAAGCTGCTGCCCATTAATTACATTTGGTGATCCCTAGTTCTTATATTGTGGGAATAAGTAAATAACTTTTCGTTACTCACTTTGTCCACACCAGTCATGATTTTATAGACCTCTATCATATCCTCCCTTAATCTCCTCTTTTCTAAAATGAAAAGTCCAAGTCTTTTTAATCTCTCTTCCTATGGGACCCACTCCGAGCCCCTAATAATTTTTGTTGCCCATTTCTGAACCTTTTCCAATGCCAATATATCTTTTTTGAGATGAGGCGACCATATCTGTATGCAGTATTCAAGATGTGTATCATAGTTTTATATAGAGGCAACAAAATATTCTCTCTTATTCTCTATCCTTTTTTAATGATTCCTAACATTCTATTTGCTTTTTGACTGCAGTTGCACACTGAGTGAATGTTTTCAGAGAACTATCCACAATGACTCCAAGATCTCTCTCTTGAGTAATTGTAGCTAAATTAGTCCCCATCATATTGTATATATAGTTGGGATTATGTTTTCCAATGTGCATTACTTTACATTTGTCAACATTAAATTTCATTTGCCATTTTGTTGCCCAGTCACTTAGTTTGGTGAGATCTTTTTGAAGCTCTTCACAATCTGCTTTGGTTTTAACTATCTTGAGCAGTTTGGTATCATCTGCAAATTTTGTTACCTCACTATTTACCCCTTTCTCTATATCACGTGATATATATTTCTCCCTTCTGTGCTTCACAAGTATCAAACAGAAGTTTTCTTTTTCTCCCACTCTATCTAGATTAGATAGTAGTAGCTACCCAGAATAACAAACTTCTTCAGTTTCTAGTGTGATCTCCTTCATGTACTCAAAGCCATGTATTGATGCAATAGCTTCACAATATAGAGATTGCATGTTTCCAAGAACAGTTTTTCAAGTGCTAGTTTTAACTAGTACACTATCAGTTAGGGGAGCTGAACTCATGAATCAAGCCAATAATCAAGGGCTTTTCTGATTAATGTATATACTGTCTTGTTCAGTGAAAACAAAGAGGAAGAGAAATACAGGATTAGATCTTGATGTCCTTTCTGAGTGATTTCAATGCTAGTTCTTCTGATATAAACACTAAGGCTATGTCTAGACAGTGGCTCTATTCTGGGATACCGAAAGTATCCTGAAATAGCTATTCTGCGTCTTTAAACATGCCTGTTATTTCAAAATAGATTTCAAAATAACAGGCGCGCTATTCTGGCATCCTTATAACCCTTGTTCCACTTGGGTTAAGGGACGTTTCTGAATAGCCCTTTATTTCAAAATTAGATTGAAATAAAATATGCAATTTGCATAGCTCAAATTGCATATCTTATTTTGACCTATGGGTTCAGTGTAGATGCACCCTGAGTGAGGAGCTTACACCCTGGTTTAGCAAAGTCCTTATGCCCATGCTTAAAATTATTCATGTACTCAAAGCAACATCTACACAGCATGTGCTACAGTTCCATAACTGCAGCTATCCCACTGTAGTTCCAAAGTGTAGATGCTTCCTACACTGACACAGATTCTTTCCATTGATGTAGGTAATCCACCTCTCCAAGAAGCAGTAGCTAAATCATAGAATCATAAAATATTAGGACTGGAAGGGACCTCGAGAGGTCATCAAGTCCAGTCCCCTGCCCTCATGGCAGGACCAAATACTGTCTAGACCATCCCTGATAGACATTTATCTAACCTACTCTTAATATCTCCACAGATGGAGATTCCACAACCTCCCTGGGCAATTTATTCCAGTGTTTGACTACCCTGACAGTTTAGGAACTTTTTCCTAATGTCCAACCTAAACCTCCCTTGATGCAGTTTAAGCCCATTGCTTCTTGTTCTATCCTCAGAGGCCAAGATGAACAAGTTTTCTCTCTCCTCCTTATGACACCCTTTTAGATAGCTGAAAACTGCTATCATGTCCCCCCTCAATCTTCTCTTTTCTAAACTAAACAAACCCAATTCTTTCAGCCTTCCTTCATAGGTCATGTTCTCTAGACCTTAAATCATTCTTGTTGCTCTTCTCTGGACCCTCTCCAATTTCTCCACATCTTTCTTGAAATGCAATGCCCAGAACTGGACACAATACTCCAACTGAGGCCTAACCAGTGCAGAGTAGAGCGGAAGAATGACTTCTCATGTCTTGCTCACAACACACCTGTTAATGCATCCCAGAATCATGTTTGATTTTTTTGCCACAGCATCATACTGCTGACTCATATTCAGCTTGTGGTCCACTATAACCCCTAGATCCCTTTCTGCCATACTCCTTCCTAAACAGTTGCTTCCCATTCTGTATGTGTGAAACTGATTGTTCCTTCCTAAGTGGAGCACTTTGCATTTGTCTTTATTAAACTTCATCCTGTTTATCTCAGACCATTTCTCCAATTTGTCCAGATCATTTTGAATTATGACCCTATCCTCCAGAGCAGTTGCAAATCAACAGAAGAGTTCTTTCATTGGCCTAGGGTGCACAATTTTTTGCAGTCCTGAATTATGTTTTTTAAGTCCACACCAGGCCCAAGTCCCAATGAAGTTTCATTTCATTGTAATTGCTTTGTTGAATTAGAACCACAAAGAATTTAGCCCCGAATGACTATTAGCTAGAAAGCTTCACCTGGCCTGGTAGCATTAGCAGAGATGGAAAATAATTCCTATATCTTCAATTCCACAGATAGTTAACACAGGTGAACAACCAAATTGGGTAAGGCAATTGTGACATTCCCCAGAGTACAATCTGAACTGCTGGACATCTGTGTCCCCTCAACTCTCCATCTGCCTTGCCTTTTACATTGCTTTGTTTATGAAAACAGCTACTCCTGGTCTGTTTACATACAACCTCCAATATGCAAAATCACTTCCAGATAAATTATGAGTGCTTCCCATCAGCCACTCCTGAATTTTATTGCAGAGTGACACCACCAAACTCTCATTGCCAGACCTGTTCCCAAGAAATGTATGTTTTGTACTATCCAGCCCTTTTCTATGAGCATGTAATGCACAGAAAGAAGTCTGTCATATCACCAATAGAAAATTATATGGACAAACCCTGTTCTCTCAAATAGGTTCCCAAACATTTCAATCCAAACACACACTGCTTTAGATAAAACAATAACAGAAGTTTATTAACTACAGAAAGATAGATTTTAAGTGATCACAAGTAATGAGGCATAAATGTCAGAATTGGTTATATAACAATAAAAAGTAAAGCACAAACTAACATCTAACTTATCAAGTTAAGTGAATTCAAAGCAAAGATTTATCTCACTATATGCTTACAGCAATCTTACTTGTTGAAGCATTCCAACTAGGAGCCTTCCCACAGTTCGATGATGCTCCTTTTATCTTTCAAATACTGTTGATGCCGGGAGTAGAGATGGAGGGAGAGAAGTAATTTGTGTTCATTTTTCCTCATTTTTTATCTTTCTCTCCTCCCTGAGAATCATCTCCAGCTGACATTTAGGCAAGAACAACTCTATCTGCCAATATGCACATTTCTCACTCACATACTTTTTCCTGCCACTGAACCACCGCTCATTATAGTACACTAGCTTATGCTGTCACCGGGCTGAGGTGCTGGCTAAACTTTTGTCTCTGAGGAATTGGTCTGGGCTGTTTTTCTACACTTGAAGCATGTCTCAGCAATATCACATAATGAAATCTGATAACTTTACATACAACGATTCTACACATATTTAACCAAGACAATAATGTTCAGTAAACCATGAGTTTTTTGAAATGGTACCTCACAAAGCATATTTTGTACACAATTTGCATAGTCTTGTAAAAGCAATGAACATGAGGGTATAGCCTGACACAACAATAAACTGAACAGAACCAAATTCAAGCAGATTCAAACTTTTTTTAACATTTAGAAAAGCTTGGTCAACCAACACACATGTATGCATACATATATATGATACACATATTTTCTTATTCTTCTGCCCTACCTGACTTCAGAGACAAACATACATGGAAATAATGAACTAGCAGGAGAAAGAGCACTTGGTTGGTGGTTCTTTTATTACCTTCTTAGAATACCTCTTTAGAGCTTTTTCCTACACCACTGAAGTCAATGAAAGTTTTGCCTTTACCAACCAAGAGGCTAGATAGAGATTGAGCAGGTATTAAGATGTAGCAATCCAACATAGTACTGCTGTATCCTTTGGCAGAAGTGGTGTTGTCAAATTTGTGCAAAACCTCATTTAAAAAGCCAGAACAATCCATGAGATTTATTTCTGACCTGAAACACAACTCTTACCCCAGGTCCAGTGCACACATTCCATCCTATGCCCAAGCACTGAGGCTTAAATGCTAATAGCAATGTGTCTTAGAAAGAATATGAAACCAACATAAAAATCCCACAAGAGTGAAGCTAGTCAGTGCACGTGAAAAAAGTTAGTTCAGACTCACCTGTGTTAGCAGCCTTTATTCTGCAAACTCACCTCAGAATTTTTTTTTTCCTTTTTGGATGGGAATGTGACTTAGCTCATTTTCAGGTTTATTTGTAAGAACCTGTACGGCATTCCTGAGAAAAAG
Organism: Rafetus swinhoei; assembly: GCA_019425775.1. NCBI lineage: Eukaryota > Metazoa > Chordata > Testudines > Trionychidae > Rafetus > Rafetus swinhoei. The sequence continues at coordinate 29,568,331 of CM033440.1, forward strand.
TGTTACAATGTCTGAACCTGTCTGGAAAATCCCATATCTTCTGTCTGTTTTAGAGGAAATCATACACTGAACTGTGAAACATTTTAACATGCTCTGAAATCTGAACCCAGGTAGAATTGCTTTTTTTCCACAGTAGGATTAGGCGGCTGCTGGGGAGATATACAAGGAGGGTACCGGTCACATGACTGGCTCCCCCACATCGCCCATAGCCTGGGGGGAGAGCTGTCCCTAAGAGGATCCTGGGCCCAGAGCAACTCCCTCTCTGTCCCAGACCCCATGTCTTCCCACCCCCTCTCAGCCCAGCTCCACCCTTTGCCTCAGCCCCTCCCTGCTCCAGCCCCATTCCCCCGCTTCCCGTCCCTGTTCTGCCTCCTCCCCACCCCCACTCCACCTCTTCCTTCAGTTTCCTCAAGCTTCCTCCCCTAGCTACATGGCCCGGGGGATTAGTGAAGGGCCTGGTGCCTACAGCAGGGGCCAGCCCCCACACACTCACCAGAAGCAGCAGGAAGTGGAGTGACCTAGCCCCCTCCTGTTCTGCTCATCTGGCTCCCAGCCTCCTCAGTCTGCTTCCCACTGTTACCGGTGAATGCGGGGGGCCAGTTCTACCTCTTCCAGCTAGCTCCCTCCCCCCAAGCGACACAGCTGGGAGTCAGGGGAGTAGAACCAGTAGGGCCTGATGGCTCCATTTCCTCCTGCTGTTGAGTGCAGGGGTAGGCCTGAACCCTGCCGCTGGCAGCAGGCCTCCAGCTAGTCCCCCCAGGCCACCCTTAGCCCGATAGGTAGGGTTGCCAGGTGTCCGGTTTTGAACCGGACAGTCCAGCATTTGAGCTTTCTGTTCAGGAAACAAATTGAGAAAATATAAATGAGAAAATATAAATGTCTGGTATTTTCTAAATAAGATGTAATGTAGATTGTGATGTAATGTCAAGTGTGTCTGGTATTTTTGTTGAAACCATCTGACAACCCTACCCATAAGACCCCCCAAAATGTGGAGGCGAAGGTGGTTACACTGCACCAACAAATGGAAGGAATGGCTCTGACTGCTGGCCTATTGCCCCTCCTCCCCGTCGGAGCCCTGGGTCCCTTTAAATCAGGTAATCCTTTGCCCCCTTCCCTGCCCCCAGTCGGCATCCCTGCCCACCCCATAGTTTGAGAACCCTTGCTATTAACTAATAAAATGTTTTGAACCATACATGTAACTGTTTGGGCTACCAACCTAACTTTTCCCAATTAAGAAAAGCCTTTTGTAATGATCTGCTAATAGCACAAGTAAAATAAGCCAAATAACAGTTAAAACCAGTATCAAGACAACAAGGCTAGAGGCAATGGAGTATACCAAAAGGTCACAGCGAGGATAGCTCAGCATTCAGGTTTTATCTAGTAGAGCAGACAGAGCCTGTTTTTCAATGTCAATCTCTCAGTAGAATCAAAAGCTGCTTCTTCTCCAGTGCACACATTGAAGTCATTACACTGCAATCCCCAGTTGCCAAGTACCTTATTAAAAATTAGATGTTATTAAAATAACAGCAGCGGATTCAAAGTACAGTACACAGATTTCTAGCCAATAAAGAGCCAGAAATGTTAAATGTTTTTCCACACTTAGCTACATAATAAACACTACATTTCCATTTGATTTTAATTGTTTGCATTGTAATGTGATGCAATATCATCTGCCTATTCCCTTCTGTAAGCAGTTGTTTGTGGTAGCTATCAATAAGGTTTAACATTCTAATACATGAGAAGCTGCTGCCTGAGTAATCCAAGCTCCTTTGGGTGAAGCTAAAATGGCAACTGTAGATTAAGCTATGTATCCATAATTCTCATTAGCATTATTATTGACTTCAGTGGGAGCAGCAGACCCAAAATAAGACAGAAATAAAGATTAATGCCCCCAAAGCTTCATAGACATAGCAATCATTAAAATGTTAAAAAGATGCATCATAATTAAAAGTGCTTACAATGAGGCAGGTCCTGTTTGCTGGACAATTACCATAACTCCATGAATGTTGCTATGACAATTGGCCCCAACAAATATGGGGAAGACCTTGGTTCAGAAACAAGCTTGGAAATTCCCTCTCCTAAGGTTGATGGAGCCTGTATGTCTAATAAAGATGAACCAGAGGCAGTTGAATCTTCCACACCCTCTCATTCCTTGAATAAAGATCTTCCAGTGAACTTTAGTGCCAGCTGCTGAGCTATTTCAAAGGAGTTCTGGGCAACGGATTGGGGTGTTAAGGACTAATCTGCACTCTTACATCCTGGAATCAGTTCTGCACTGGCTTGGTCCCCATATAGTATATAGCAGCTTCATATGTTGCAAAAGGGAAGAGAGTAGTGAGAACATGGGAGCTGACCTCCTCTGTGGATCCCTAGGCAAGGTGGGCTGCTCTAGGGCAGAAGGGGTAAGGCCAGGAGCAGTGGTGGGGGCCCCTCCCCCACCAGCCCTCAGAGCAGCAATTTAAAGGGCCTGAGGCTCCAGCTGCTTCAGGCAACTGCTCCATTTGGCCCCTCCATCAGCAGGCCTAGGTGAGAAATAAGTACCCCTAAAGCAAAGAAACAAACAGGAGCTGGACAAAGTCAGAAAATGGTTTCAGGACTGTATCATTTCTCTTCCGAGCTGCCATGTCTCTGCTTCATGGAAATTCATTAACAGCAATAAAAAAATGGAAATCTCAAATCAGAAAAGGCCAAAACGACTCAAAGAATTTTCCTGATTAGGTTCCAAGATGTCCACTTGGAAAAGCTGTTCTGAGAAATTGCTGCCAACTAGCACAGAAATGCAGATGTATGGTACTATGTAAGGCATGCCAGCTGTATAATTGGTGGTAGCAAAAAAGAGCATGTGGCCAGTGACCCTAACCCAACAACATGGTAGGGAGTCAGCTGCATGTTATTATTCTACACCTCATTTTTTTCCACCTCTGGAGCCCTAACAAGTTCTCTGCATCATTAAACTTCAGTGATAATTTTGAAGACAATGACAATGCCAGCTGGTGCCTCTCGTGCTGTCTGACTCAGTAACTAACTGGGAAAATTGAAGGGCGTCAGTTGCCTTGCAATTTTATAAATTGCACCAAGTTGTGGAGGGTCATGTAGCAATGGTTCTGTGTCTTGTTTCTTAAACTCGTGGGGCCAAATTCAACCTGGATATAACTGCTTTGGTATTAATGGTGTCACAGAAGGGAAAAATTTGGCTCAGGGAGGAAAGGGCTTGAGAGGATCTGAGGAAAATCTCACAGAGTGAGGCTCATGCTCTGCTTTCTCTTACATGGAGGTCTTGTGTTTGTGTTTTGCTTTATTTTTCTTTCCCTTGATCTAAAAATTACACATCCTGCTCTCAGTGTATGGAAAAACACATGTGATTCAGATCCAATTTTTTCCTTCAACCACCCAGACCTCCACTTCACGTGAAAATCCTGGATGTTGTTGTAATTTTCCCCCCTGAATATAATATTGCCACCCTTTCATGAGGGAAATTGCCTATATTGGTCTAATGGACCAGGGCAGATTTAGAAAGGATTTTTTTTCTTATTTAATCATTAAACACAGTTTTTAAGATTTTGGGTATGTCTACACAGCAGGCAGTTATTTTGAAATAATGTCAAAATACTGTCAAGCTGGAGGACTTCTTACTCCGACTCCTGTAACCCTCATTGTACGAGGAGTAAGGGAAGTCAGAGGAAGAGTGCTCTATTTCGAAATAAACTACGCAATTGATGTAGCTTATTTCGAGTTAAGCCCTGCTGTGTAGACGCACCCTTTATTTTAACATGATGGAAATTAATAGTTCAAAATAATATGCCCGACATAACAGAAATCACTGTTATTGACATGAAAGAGAAAAGAGATTCTTCACTAGTAATTCGGTTATTGAAAAAAACTAAAAGACTAAAATTTTTGACCAACCTTGCCAGGAGAATAAACATAATCCAACATATCCACTGAGCAGCTGTATAATTATGATGAACTACAAGAGATTGATTAGATCTGACGATATAGTATGAACTGTGTCAAATTTGAATTAGGAATAGCTGGGTGTACACTAAGTCACTGAAAGGAAAAGCTGAATTCATCCCTGATGTAACTCTACTGATGTGATTCCACTGAACTCTATGAAGCCAGAGGAATATTGCGGAGCAGACCCCTCCCCTGCCCAGCCAAGAAAAGTCAGAGTTCCTTTGGGCCCATCAGCTCCAACCCAGGCACCTGTGAGGCTTTTCAAGTCTGGAGACAGGCAGATCCTTAAAAGAAAGGATCCCATAGAGGGGCACTCTGAAGCAATGGGACTGTTACTCCAAGCTCCCTGACAGTAGAAGCTGCTGTCTAAGGAAATGACTTTGGATCCTAGGCCACTCAAATCTTCTCAGAAAGGAGAGAGACTGGTTCTTTTCTCTTTGTCCATAGCTTACTGAAGGACTCTGCCTTTTGTGGATTGCTGAAGCATACAGACTTTTTTTTTGTTTTGGACCACTTTAACCCCTCTAAGGGTATGTCTAATCTACATCCCTTTTTTGATAAAGGGATGTAAATTAGACATATCGAAATTGAAAATGAAGCCAGGATTTGAATTTCCCACACTTCATTTGCATAATGGTGGCCACGGCTTTTTTTCAAAAAGCCGCTTTTCGAAAAAAAGCCGCAGTCAAGACGGGGATCTTTCCACAGAAATGCCCAGTTTCTAAAGATCCTGTAAACCTCATATTTTACAAGAGGGATGAATTTGGTTTATGTCATTTGTTATAGACAAGTTTACTTGCATTTCATGCACAAAATTTCTCACTCCGGTATTTAGTCCTGCTAACAGGACAGAGTGGGAGAAGCTTGCAAATGAAATAACATCTGCTTTAGCACTTAATTGTAAGTGTGTGCCACTCTAGTTATAGTGGGACATGCTTAACTACAGCTGCTGTCCCTATAGGGTGCATCTACACAGCACTGTAACTCGAAATAAGATACGCAATTAGAGCTATGCAAATTGCATATCTTATTTTGATGCTATTTAGAAACAGCTTATTTCATCATTTTGTGCTGTCTACCCAGCGCCAGATTTCAAAATAAAGAGCTATTCCCGAAATGTCCCTTACTCCTCGTAGAATGAGGTTTACAGGGACGTCGGAATAGCAAGCCCGAAATAACGGCCTTGCTGTGAAGATGAGGGGATAGCTATTTCAAGTTACTCTGGTACCCATAGTCTCACCACACCTTTGTGTTGTGTAATTCAACATAAGAACTCTCACCTCTTGTAAGAAGGTGCTCTTCTCATGCAAATGTTAAACCACATGCCTTTTCTCTCCACTATTTCTAATTTCCCTAGTGGTATTGTACCAATTTGATATGAAGATTTTTAAGATCTGCCCAATAGGACTATTTTATCAGAAAGAATCCAGAGCAAAAAACAATCCATTGCACTGCTGTCATTTTTTTCCATCAGAGGACACCATAGCCTGGCTGTAAAAAAAAATTAAAAAAATTAAAAAACACACAGAAAGTAAATAATATAATCCTCATTTTGCAGATATGAGAAGTAATGCTCAGAGGTCCAGATCTTCAAAGGTGTTATTGATTTCAGTGGGAAATTGATGCTTAAATACATATGGAGATCTGGGTTAGAGAAATTAATGGACTTCATTTTCATAAAGGGAGTCTCTAACAAGGCTAGCAATAGAACAGAAGCTTCCAGACTTCCATAACACTGACTAAAACATTCATCTGAGACAACCATGTAATTAATATTCATTAGATTACAGTGGAGTGAGAACATGATAGGCACTTTCCAAATATACAGGAAGACATAAAGACTATAACACTCTTTTCATTCCACTAGTACCTCTGGAGGATGTTAAAAAGAAGCTATTAATGTCAGACATTTCTAAATCACTTGCATCCAAGAATTTTAAAAAAGCTGGCTGAGGACCTCACTGGACAATTAATGTCAAGTTTTCAAAAAGTCTTGAAGCACAGGAGAAGTTCCAAAAAACTGGATGTAAGCTAATGTTATGCCATCTTTTAAAAAGGATAAATAAGATGATCTGGAGAATTATAAACTTGTCAATTTGACATCAATCCTGAGCAAAATAATGGAGCTGCTGATATATGACTCCTTTAATAAAGAATTAAAGGAGGATAATTTAATTACTGCAAATCAACATGGGTTTATGGAAAATAGGTCCTGTCAAATTATCTTTTTTTTTATTCTATTGGAAGTTTGGTTGAAAAAGGTAACGTTAACATAATATACTTAGACTTCTCTAAGGCATCTGACTTGATACTGCATGGTATATTTTTAGAAAATAGATTTTAGAAAACTAGAGCAATATAGAATTTACACATCAAATGGATTAAAATCTGGTTAACCAATAGGTCTCAAAATATAACTGTAAATGGGAAATTATCATTGAGCAGTTGGTTTCCAGTGGGGTCCTGAATAGTTCGGTTCTTGGCTCTATGCTATTTAAACAATGAAAAGGATCCATCACGGATTCAGAGCAAAGTGAATCACTTGGTAAACTGGGCACAAGCAAACAATGTGCTGTAATACAGCTAACGTAAATATATACAACCAGGAGCAAAGAATGAAAGTCATGCTTACTAGATAGGAGGCTGTATCTTGACAAGCAGTGATTTTAAAAAAGATTTGGGGATCATGGTGGATAATCAGTTGAACATGAGTTTCCAGTGTGGTGCTGTGGAAAAAAGAGCTCATGAAATCTTGGGATGCATAAATCTTGGGATCCAATCAGCAGACCAAATTTGGTGATTAATCCTGGTCACATACCACATGAGGTACATCGCACATATGCTAAGAAGAATTCATGCAAATGATGTTGGACTACTGTGTCAGGTTCAGGTGCCCATAATTCAAGAAGGTTATTGATAAATTGGAGAGGATTCAGAGAAAAGCCATATAAGAAAACATGCCTCAGCTTAACAAGATCAATCTATTGGGGTTAAAGAAGAGATGCTTAGGTGTATGAGTTTGATTACAGTCTAAAAGTATCTGCATGGGGAACAAATATTTAATAATGGGCTCTTCAGTCTGGCAGATAAAAGTATAATGCAATCCAATGTCTGGAAGGTGAAGCTGGATAAATGGAAACTGGGAATAAAGCATAAGCTCTGAACCACGAGAGTTATTAACCACTGGCAATTTTTAAATCAAGACTGGATGTGTTTCTAGAAGATATGCTCTAAGAATTATTGGGAGGAAGTTCTGTGGCCTGTGCTACACAGAAGGTCAGACTAGTTCAGTGGTTCTCAAATTGTGGGTTGGGACCCTAAAGTGAATTGCAATCTTGTTTAAATGGGGTCGCCAGGGCCGGCTTAGATTTGCCAGGGCCAAAGTTAAAGCCCAAGCCTGACTGCCCTGGGCCCTCAGGATTCAATCTGGGGGGGGTGGGGGGAGTTTAATTACAGGCTTGAGCTTCAGCTATGGCCTCCCTGCCTGGGGCTGTATGGCTCAGGCTTTGGCTTTGGCCCTTCCACTTGGGGTGTTTGGGCTTGGGTGGGCTCAGTCTTCAGGATTCCTTATGGGGTCATGTAGTAATTTTTGTTGTCAGAAGGGGGTGGTGCAATAAAGTTTGAGAACCCCTGGACCTAAGTTTCCTCTAAGCTGCAGCTGCCTTGTTAAGCCCTACACGGGGGCTCTGAGCTGCTGATCTGCCACAGCAGGGGGACAGATGCACGCCCCCAGCCTAACCCTGCTGGAGCTGCCACAACCATGGAGAGGCACCTCTCACTTAGCCCCGAGCTGCTCGCTCTCTCTCTCTCTCGCTCCTGGGGCAGCCTGCATTCTGAACCCCTCATCCCCAGACACAATCCAGAGCTTCCACTGCCATATACGCACCAACCTCTGCTCCATCCCTGCCATATAGTGTCCATGTGTGGAATGAATTTGTTTTGTGCACCAATATGGAGGTGATGTGTCGCACATCACCCCCATATTGGTGCATGTAACAAAATTCATTCTATACATGGACAAAAAGGTTAGAGAGAACACTGCTCTGGACTAGATGATCATACTGGTCCATTCTGGCCTTAGAATCTATGAATATGAATAGGTCCTTCCTCTCTAAGGTTGTACATTTGGCCTTTTTACAATGTAAAATGTTAAAGTACAAAAATTGAATGACCAGTTTAGAAAATTTGAAGATGCCACAATCTGAAACCTAGTAGGAAAAGGCATTTGAAATACATGTTCATAGAGCTGATTGAGAAATAAGAATGACTATTTTGACTGGAAATTTGTCCTGAACTTCCTGCACATTTTTTTCATTTTTTTTTAAACTTCAAAACTATAGGGCTACGTCTACACTACAAGTTTTCTCTGCAAAAAATATGCTAATGAGGGACTCATTTGCATGAGTCATGATCTTATTTGCATATTTTCTGCCAATCCATTTTTGCGCTGGGGTTTTTGTGCAAAAACAAGCAGTGTGGATATTTCTTTTTGCGCAAAACCCCCTTTTACCGCAAGATGGGTATACTGTGGGAAAAGGGGGGGTTGCACAAAAAGAAAACCTCCACATTGCTTGTTTTTGCACAAAAACCCCAGTGCAAAAACGGATCGGCAGAAAATATGCAAATGAGATTGCGACTCATGCAAATGAGTCCCTCATTAGCATATTTTTTGCCGAGAAAGCTCGTAGTGTAGACGTAACCCAGGAGTTCTTTCTGGTATGACCTTACAATCTTTGATTTTAAAAAATTATCAAAAATTACCCTTTTTCACTTTTTGATGAAGAAACTCAATTAACATTTTCTGCAAAAAATACCAATATAAATAAGTTGCCTCAACTTTTGTGTGAAGACAAGATCTTACGAATTTAAAGTGCCATAAAGAGAAAATAATTATAACATTTTAGCTCAATTTCACTCTATTACTCAGCCGTAGAAAGGGGATAAGTACTGTGAGATACTAGAATAAGAACACATTTTGCTTCAGTTGTTACTGAGTTTGGATTTTACTTAGCAGGAGTAGCAGAGAAGAGACCCCTCTCATTCACGGGGCTTTTGGTACCTCTTTGTGTGCACTGTTGCCTCTTCTTTTTGATTTAATATTATTAGTGGCTTATACATGTAATTGTTTAAACAAGCTACAGTTTGAGCCTCTGCCTTTGAAATAAACTGAAAAAGTGTAGAGAATTGTATAACAATGAGGTTGCTATGGTAATTGCTTGTTGTTGGTAAATAGCATAATTAAAACATCAAAACCCCACAAAACAAGTCAGTGCACTTGCAACATTAACCTAAGTACCCAGCTTTTGGCTCGTGTTGGAATTCATTTTGTACTGGATTTGGGTCACATGAGGCAAGAATGGTGTCTACCTGTGCTTACTTAGATGCTCCAGGGGGAAACCTATGAAAGAGACGACAGATAACACCATAAACTCATTACTTTATACTGAAGTTTTCTGAGTAATACACATAGGAATTGTACATACACATGTGAAATTGTGCATGAATCATCAGTTGATCATATTATACTGGTACAAATGCTTATTTATAAATTATAGATGAGTCAAAAAGACTTATTTTTTTCCCACGGGGGTACACGAATAGTATGTTTTCTCTTCAATAGAAACTTATGATCCCTTTGATGCAAAGCTATACTTGCTACAAGAGTTCTGGGGAAGCCATTTTTATTCCACTCGGGTGTATCATACTGACCCATTGTATCACAAAGAAGTTAAAGGAAACATGGATGAGACAAGCACTGTGATGGTATAGCTAATGGTACAAAAATAGCATTTACATAATGTCTTTCCACTGTGGCTCTGTAGTAAGTGCTTTACAAATTTCATTTGCTTTAGCCTAGTGCCTATCCCCTAGGGTAAGTATAATTATTTTCATATTATGAAGGAAGAAACTGAGGTAAACAGAGAGGTTAATGAATGCCAAGGTCATAAAAAAGCAGCAGAGCTGCTGGAAATAGATCCTACTCTCTGAAGCTGTGTTGGACAAAACCTTTCTCTGTTAGGGTACAATCATAGAATACTAGAACTGGAAGGGACCTTGAGAGATCATCAAGTCCAGTCCCCTGCCTTCACAGCAGGACCAAGCAAGGTCTATATCATCCCTGATAGATGTCTGTCTAACCTGCTCTTAAATATCTCCAGTGATGGAAATTCCACAACCTCCTTAGGCAATTTATTCCAGTGTTTAACCACCCTGACAGGAAATTTTTCCTAATGTCCAACCTAAATCTCCCTTGCTGCAGTTTAAGCCCGTTGTTGCTTGTCCAATCCTCAGAGGCCAAGGAGAACAATTTCCCCCCCTCCTCCCTGTGGCACCCTTGAATCTTGGTAAGTGTGGACAGGTCCCTGGGTGCAACCGCCCCCTGCTGACCGAGCAGGGGGGTTCAGCGGATCCCTCGTCCGACTTGCTGCACTGCAGTCTGGGTCCTCTGCCCTGGAGATGGATTAATCGGGTGCGATCACCCCCTCTCGAGCGAGCAGGGGGGATTCAGCGGACCCACCATCCCACCAAGGTATAGTTAGTGGGGACCTATGCCCCTGAGTTCAGCCCCTCACTGGGGCGGACCTATTAGCCTTGCCCGTCAAGGCTGCCGACCCCGACGTGCACTGGCGTATCCTTGGACGCTGGGTCGTGGGGCAAGGAGGGGGAAGGGGGACCCGGGCCCACCCTCTCCACTGGGTCCCAGCCCGGGGCCCTGAGTGCAGGGTGCAACACCGCCCCTGCACAACAGACAGGGGTTCACGCCCGAAACGCTTCTGTCCACGAGGTGCCACAAGGACCCCGTCCTGGGCTGCTTCCTTCCCCCCACCGACTCCTGGGGACTGGGCTCTGGCTCCTGCGTGCCTACCGTGGTTCCTGTGTCTGGCGCCCGGGTGGGTCCTCCGACGCTCCTTCCGGGGACTCGCTCACCCGAGCTGCTTCTCCGCCCGACCTCACTGGCCGCTAGCTGTGGAGGCCGTCTCGGACTGCCCCTCGGCTGTGGTTCACTGCTCGCCGGTAGTGGATGCTGTCTCTCGCTGCCTCTCTGCCGGGGCTTGCTGCCCGCCAGCCGCGGAGGCTGCCTCCTGCTCCTACGCCAGCGGGCCCCTTTGAAATGGCCCGCCAGTCGTGACTTGACCCGAGGGTCCTCCCCGACCCCCCATGACGTGGGGGCTTCCCCTGCCACGCCTGGGCCATCGCTCACTGTCCCAGCCCCCGGCGGCCCACCGGGGGCGGGGCCAGTGTCTTTCCTGCCGTGCAAGCGCGGAGGCAGGTTTTGGTCCCGCCACCGCTCAGCGGCAGCGTCTCGCCGCTTGGGCTCCCCGCCCGCGGCCCCGCTCTCCTCTCGCCTCCCCTGGCTATGCGGCATGCGGGCCGCTAGCAGCCTGTCACAGTAAGGTAGCTGTTATTTTTTCCAAGGCCTACTAGATTTGAGGGGCATTTTTCATGTATGAGATGTTTTAAGTATTTGCATTTCAATGAGGCAGCCATTGAATGTTTTCAGTAGTGCATCAACATCGTCAGCCCAGGAAAAATATGTATATAAACAAAAGTCTAAAAATAATGGTCACACATATTTTACTGTTTTAAAGACAGGCTCGTATTTTAAAACCAACAACAGTGACAATATTGCCTTAGGGTAGTGGTTTTCAAACTACGGGTTGCGTCCCAATACTGGGTAGTGGAATGTCAGGCACTGGGTTTCATTGCTTCCGGTGGGGCCAGGGGACCAGTTGGGGTGCTAAGTCAAACTACCTACCTGTCCTGGCACTGCAGATTGCGCTGTACCCTAAAAGTGGCCAGCAGAAGGCCCAGCTCCTAGGTGTGGAGGGGGAGAGTGCACAGGGCTCTCTGTGAGCTGCCCCTGCCCCGAGCACTATCTCTGCACTCCCATTGGCTGAGAACCTGCTGCCAGTGGCTTCTGGAGCACAACATGGTCTGTGGCTCCAGGAGAGGCAGGAAGCCTGCCTTAGCACCCCCACTCCACTGCTGACTAGGAGCTTTTCAAAGTAAGCCCCTCCTGCCCCAGCCCTGACATCCACCAAACACCGGAGCCCCCTCCAACATTCCAAAGTGCTCATTGATCAGAAGCTCAGTCCATCTGAGAACACTTTGTGATGCTGCAGGACAGAAGCTGTGTAGTTCAGACAGTTGTAGCTGTTTTGGTACAAAAATAACAAGGTTAATTTCAGAATGATTCATATTTTTTTATTTCAAAGTGTTCATGTCTAAATTGGGTCAGATTAGATGATCTAATGGTCCTTTCTGGCCTTGAACTCTATGCAAAATGTGTGTATAAGGAATTACATATACAGAGCAGAGTGAGTATGAGTTTTGTTTACTCTATTGCATGCATTCAGAAAATACAAGACCAAAAGGGACAATTGGGATCAGATAATCTGATCTCCTGTGTAACATCTCATGTCCTCTCCTCTCTTTGACTATAAACAGTGAAATGTCTGTCCATTCCCGCATCAAACACTACATTCACACTTCATTTTTCTCTCTTCCACCACATCATGGGCTACTTGCTATAACTCAATGGTCACCAACCAGTTGTTTAGGATCTACTGGTAGAGCTTGGAGCCTCTGATAGGTGATCCTGACTGGTCTGGCCAAGAGGCTATCAAGTGCAGGCACTTCAGCTGCCCCTCCCCCTACTGCTGCACATCTCCTGCCCTTTTCCTTGGAGCTGCCTCCCCCTGCCCCCAGGAGCCTCCTGCTTGCTGTGCAGGGCAGGGGAGGCAGAAGAGGGGCACGGATGTCAAAGTGCCTCCTCTCCCACCGTGTATCCTATCTCCACTGAGCAGAGAGGGGGCACTACAGGACTTGAGATGGAGTTCATTGGCTGTTTTGGGGAATGGTGCAGGGCCAGGGCAGGGGTGAGCCTGTCTTAACCCCACTGCACTACCATCCAGGAGCCACCTGAGGTTAGCAGTGCCCAGTCGGAGCCCACATCCTGAAACCCTACCCCAGTCATAAACCCACTCTTACACCCCTAACCCCAAGCACCCCTGCATCCAAACACCCTTTCAGAGCCTGCACCTAGAACCCCCTCCAGCACCTCAACTGCCTGCCCCAAGCTCACCTCAGAGTCCCTCTCACACTCCAAATCCCTTAATCCAAGACCAGAGCCTGCACCCCAACCCGCTGCCCCTGCCTGGTGAAAGGAAGGGAGGATGGGGGAGGGAGGGAGGATGGAGTGAGCAGGGGCAAGGCCTCGGAGAAGAGGTGGGGCAAGGGTATTTAGGTTTGAGGTAGATCTTGGATTGCACTTAAATTCAAAAAGTGATCTCCTGCTTACAAAGGTTGGAGACCACTGCTGTAATTATTCTCTGCCTCTTAGGTATTTCCCAGGCTTTTACCTGGGTTTATATGTGCTTTGAACTTCACTTGCTTGTTTTAATGAGGTACCTACTTTACAGCTGGACCCAGAACTTGGGTCCTCCAAAGCCTTCTTCCTGCTTTTCTATTAGTTCCCTTTTTCTGCACCAGAAGTCACCTACCAGCTTAACATCAGGTCAGCATCTAACCACCACCCCCACTGCATATCTGCTCCATTGCTGCACAGTAGAGATATTAAATTTCGATTAATCAGCTAATTGAGTAGTTGATGGAACTTCCATTGACTACTCGATTAGTTGATAAGGGGAGGAGGAACAGCGGGGATCCCGGCGCAAGTGGGGACTGTTTCAGGTAAAGGGACCCGGCACCTCAGTCTCCCTTGCCCCCACATGCACCATGGAGATGGTGCTGGGGGAAACCAGCTTTTAAGTTGGCTCCCCCCAGCACCAGCTCCTGCTCCCCTCTTTGCTGCAGGGGGTGGAAAAGTGAGTAGTCAATTTGACTACCTGATAAGCCTAGGCTTATCAGGTAGTCAGCTATCAACTACTCTTTTACTTCCCTACTGCACAGCTCACTCAAACTGCATTTGAATAGAGATACCATTTGGGGAATCTTTATTTCGATGTGCTCCTAGCTGGCCCAATGTTTGTACCAACATTCTGAGACCAAGACAGGAAGAGGAATGCTGAGCCTTCTAGGATCTGCCCTTAATGGGGCATCATTCCCTGTTACGTTCCCCCTGGGAGGGGAGCTAAGGATTAGCAAGGGGCAGAAAGGTGGTGGCAGCATTGGTCCACATTGCTAAAGAAAGCAGAAAGGCCATAAAAATAGCACAATGGGGTTAGTCTTCTATATACACCTGCTGTTAATTTCTTCCAAATGCTTGGAAGTCTACAGCAATTTTCTTTGTCTCTTGAATTATTCTAGGGGTTGGTGGGTCATGTCCACTCTCATCCTGAACCAGATTCTGCAACCCTTACTCACAAACTATTATTAATAGTAAGTACTCCCACCCAAAACCAGTTGAACTATTTTGGCTTAAATATTTGAGAGAGACACCTTGGAGGCATTCTAAGGTTATAGAATTTCAGCCTGAGAACTGAAAATTTCTGAAAGTTGTAAATAACTGAGAACAGAGGACTAGAATGGAAATGCTTGGGCTACCTTTAACTACATTGTGGCTGTTGCTACTACTCCGCCAACATTATTGACTGTGAGAGCCACATGTTCCCTCTGCAGCCAATCAAAGTGTTGCTATGGTTCAATCAGGATACCCCACAAATTCTAGGTACACAAGTGCAGTGAGCAAAACTACTCTATCCCAGGCAACTGTTCTAGTGGCCCACTGAGATAAAGGAGGGTTACTCATTCAGCCCACTCACTAGCCTAGGTTGCCCATCACTGTGCTAGAGTAATGTAAAATAAACTGTACTACCCTGACAAAGGGAAGAGGGTTTTATTGCTGAGTGATTTTGAATTGCTCACATACTACACATGTCAGTTTCTAATGCATTTTTGGCTAATGACCTATTCAAGAAGAAAGTGTAGCTCACCACTGACACTGATGCAGCCTCTTTTATGTCCCAGTCACTTTTTTAAATGAAGTTGTAATGGTGGCATAAAAACTCCTTGATTTGACAGGCTTGTGTGGTATAATGGCTTGTTGATGTCATGTTCTCTGTAATAATGGAAGCTAGATGAATTGCACAAGAGCAAGAGATGCTAATTGTGGTATATATTTAGAACATAGTATGATTCCGGCTACATTGCTCTATAATGCCCTTTTTAATGAAAATACATTATTTTGTGTTATGTTAATTGGTAAGAACTAGAGCTAGATCCATGGAACCTGGGAAGTTGAGAATGAAATCTTCTTTACGGAGTATAATTTGCCCCACTGCATTTCCATCAGGGACTGAGATTGGTGCTTGGTATTATTTACCTGATATATACAAATTCCTACTTACAATACAGCAAATTCAAGGTAACTTTAATTGGAAGCAAATTAAGGTCAAATATTTCAGCTCAGATATGACCAGGCTTCAGTATGAGCACAAGTAACTGTGAGCTCCATTTTGCCCAGTGTATAGCGATCACTTTGTATTGTGATCACTATACTTAACTATATCTGAAAGTTAAGTCACTTAGGAAACGTTTACACAGCACTTATTTCGAAATAGAGCATTCTTTCTCCAACTTTCCTTACTCCTCGTACAATGAGGGTTACAGGAGTCAGAGTAAGAAGTCCTCCAGCTGGACAGTATTTTGACATTATTTCGAAATAACTGCCTGCTGCGTGGATTAAGTTATTTTGAAATAACACTAGTTATTTCAAAATAATATTGCTGTGTAGACATACCCTTAGTGGTTATCTACATGGTGAGATAATGTAATCTTGCGGGTAACAGGGATTTTCAAAGTGTACTAATGGGTAGCACATTAGCTGGTCCATGTGTAGACCATGCTGGAAAGCACTAAAGGTTCCATAATGTGCTTTAACATACTGCTTTTTCAAAGAGAAAAACTTTAGTACGCCAGCAGGGACTACATAGACCAAGTGATTGATGCGCGTCACACTACTATGCTTTAGAAACCACACCCTCGTAAAGTGGGTGGAACCCACACTCTCATAATGGAACTGCTCTCACCAAGCATCAAGGCTTCCGCTTTATCCTCATTCTGCTTAGCTTCTCTACAGCTTTGAGTACTGATGATTCCTTCTTCTTCATTGACTTCTTGGGTTCCCTAGCTCTCAAGCCACTGTCCTCTCCTGATTCTCCTCCTACCTCTTCAGCCACTCCTTCAGTGTCTCTTGTTGTAGTAGTTCTTTCTCTTCACTTCTCATCCTTGTTACTGAGCTCCAGTTGTTGATGTCAGTGGGAGTATGACTGAATGAATAAGAACCTGAGGACTTTGTTCCTAGATGCATATTCTGAAACCTTAAATACAAGATGTAAAGTCTCTAAAGATCATTCTTATTTTTCATAATAATAATGAATATAAATATCTAACTTCATCAAGGCATGCTTCAAATATTAATTAGTTCTCAATGTCCCTTAGGCTTTCTCTGCACTTCAAAGTTTGCTGTTTTAGCCATACTAGTGTGAATTATGCCAATTTAGTGAAGCAAAATAAGCTATACCTATGTAAAACACTCATATCAATTTAACTGTATCTACACTAATGTTCAGCCTCTTACCAGCACAAATATATTGGCAAAAGTCACTCCTGTAATTGACACAGTGCAGTAATATCCCCATTTAAAAAAAAGGAAAAGTTAAATACTAAGTAGGATTCTGCTCTCAGTTACAATGGTATAAATCCAGAAATTATACTGGATTTTCATTTAGCAGCTGAATTCGCCCCACAAAGATGTTAAGTGACTTGACTAAAGACCACACAAAGAATCCAGTCAGAACTGGGATTATAGCTCAAGAGGATCTTGATTCCCCATACAGAGTTCTAACCACTAGACTATTGTCTCCTTTCATTTGTTAGATGACTATATTTCTCCATCTCTCCTCTGTACCACAAAAGTAGTTTTATAGCAGTGGTCTCCAACCTTTTTACACCCAAGATCACTTTTTAAATGACAGAACAAGCCAAGATCTACCATCCCACCCCTTCCTTGAAGCCCCGCCCCTTCCTTGAAGCCCCACCCTCTCTATTCTCCTCCTCTCCATCACTTGCTATCCCCAACCCTTATACTGCTGCTTTTTTTCCCAATTCTTCTGTAGGAAGAAGTTTTTCCAACATTTGGCCTGTCTAGACTGGACCAAATGTCAGAAAAAACCCTTCTTTTGGAAGCCCCCTTATTCCTCGTGGAAAGAGGAATATAGGGGTGACCGCAAGATCATGTTTGCTCTTCCACTAAAAGAAGTGGAAGAACAAACATATCCCTGTGTGACGGGATGATGCAACCCCGCACTTACCCAACCCCCTCCCGGGGTCGGAGGGCCCCAGAGCGGCTTTCTCCCGCCGCAGGGGAAGCAGCGGCGGAGGCAGCCAGCATACGCCGCCCGCTTGGCGGCAGGGCCTCCGATCCCCCGGAGACACCGGGGGGGGCGTTCCCCACCGCGGGCAAAGCGGCGGCAGAGGCGCGCCGATCGGGAGGAGGCGGAGCCAGCGGCCCCGCTGACGTCCCAGGGGAAACCCCTGCGCCCGCAGAGGGCGGGGCCGGGGAGGACGTGGAGGGCGGGGCCAGCAGGGAAGAGGGTGGGGCGGCCGCCCTGCAGGACGCAGGCGCAGGCGTCCTTGAGGGGAAGGGCTACATCTCCCCCCCCCTTGATAAAGATGGCAAAGGCGGAGGCAGGGGAGGCCCGGAGGGGAGCTCTGATGAAGGGGCTCAGGGCTTCACGGAAGCAGCACGTGAGGGCTCCCGGTAAGCGGGGGTGGGTGAGGAAGCAGCCCAGGGCGGGCGCCATAGAAACGGCCCGCGGGCTGATGAGTTGTGGCACTTTGCCCCATCAGCCAGACGAGGGGAGAGAGGATATTCTCCCCCTGCCTTAGGGCCCTGGGCTGGGGTCTGGAGAGAGGGTGGGCCTGGACCCCCCTCACCCCCGAGTGGGGATGCATAACCGAGCAGCCTGGGAGTGGCCAGGTGTCCCCGCCCAGAGGCCAGAAAGGGCGGAGTAGAGACCTGGGTTAAGGGACAGGACCAGGGTGGACCTGTGACACTGGGGTTAAGAGACAGGACCAGGGTGGACCTGTGACACCCTGGATGCAGAAGAGTTTTTCTGGGATATCTCCGGAATCCTGAAAAACTCCTTCAGTCTAGCCGTGCCCTCGCTGGTTGAGACAGGATGTGTAGGCTCCGGGGTGGGAATGAGGGATTTGGGTGTGGGAAGGGGTGAGAGGTGCAAGCTCTGGGAGGAAATCTGGATCCAGGAGGAGGTGGATAAGGGAATGCTGGCTTGGGGAGGGGGCTCCAGGCCGGGCAGTGTTGGGGTCAGATGTAGGGTCAGGGTACTAAGCAAGCCACAGACTTCTGGATGTGAGGGTTCAGGAATTTGGGTTGGGGTATGTGAGGGGCTCAGGGCAGGAGGTTCCAGTGTATGATAGGCTCAGAGGTAGGGTCTAGGGAAAAGGGGAGTGCAGGAGTGTTATGATGCTGTGGCCAGATGGGGGCTTGGCCCCAATTGGGGGTTTGTTGGCCAGGCTTCATTTTCAAATAAAATACTATGTCAAACACAAAAAGTTTCTGCGTTGACTTTATTTCTGAGAAGGGCAGGGAAGCTGTTTTGTGTCAGGGGTCACTGACCCACAGAAAAGTCAGTTGGGGCCACACAAGTGAGATGCAAAAAAAACCCTCCTCCAACCCCCCCTCCGCCAAGCTTCACTAATGTGGCCCCAACTGTGTTGATGGGAGCAGGGGTCATAGTACTAGGGAAAGGTGCTAGTGGGTGCTTCGGCAGGGGACAGGGTGCCAGCGGGGACAGAGTTCTGCGGCTGGGGATGTGAGAGGGGACAGGGTGCCGGGAGAGCAGGGGACAGGGTGCCAGTGGGGACAGGTTTCTGAGGCTGGGGAGTGGGGAGAGGGAGCTGGAGAGTGGGGAGAGGGTGCCAAGAGAGCAGGGGACAGGGTGCCAGTGAGGACAGGTTTCTGCGGCTGGGGACAGGGGAGAGGGAACAGGGTTCCGGGAGGGGAGAGGGAACAGGGTGCCAGTGGGTCAGGTTTCTGAGGCTGGGGACAGGGTGCCAGTAGGGACAGGTTTCTGAGGGTTGGGAGTGGGGAGAGGGGGCTGGGGAGAGGGAATGGGGGCAGAGAGTCCCCTGCACCCGCCTCCTCCCAGGATTCCCCCCCCCCCGAGGGAAGCCGGCGCGCACCTTCCGCGGTGCAACCAAACCTCCAGCACTTCTCGGGGGTTGGGGAAAAATGAGGGGAGGGGGTCCCAAATGCCTCGCGATCAACTGGTCAAGGCCTCGCGATCGACCAGTCGATCGCAATCGACTGGTTGGTGACCACGGTTTTATAGGAACTAGGAGGCGGTGCCCCCTGCTCACTATGCTCGCCAATTCCCCCCTGTCTCTGGGGGCTAGCAGGCTTGGCTTCTGAGCTACTCCCCAGCTTCTTGCCTCCAGCCCCCCCCAACTTCCCCCAAAGCCCGGGTCTTTTGGTCCCCCTTCAGCTGCTGGTGGAGGGTCGGGGCCAAGCCAAAGGGCAGTGGAGCAGTGTGGGTAGCGGCAGCGGCTCCTCGCTGTGCTCTGGGACTCCAACA
Organism: Rafetus swinhoei; assembly: GCA_019425775.1. Classification (NCBI taxonomy): domain Eukaryota; kingdom Metazoa; phylum Chordata; order Testudines; family Trionychidae; genus Rafetus; species Rafetus swinhoei. Next base: position 29,587,848 of record CM033440.1, read on the forward strand.
CTCCGGAACCCAGCAGGGAACCACCGCCTCTACCTGCTCCACTGTCATGGCTCCTTCCCCACTCTGGCACAATAAATGCAGGAGTGGGGGCCCACAAAAGTACCCCAAAATCTTATCTACCAGGCTTTGGTATAAAATTTGGCCCCCCCCGGCCCAAAATCTTAACAATGTAGATTTTGGGGATAAAATCCCACTGCCACCACCCAAGTACTGATAAGAAATCAGGGGAGAGATCACTTGAGAAATCTCACCCCTAAAGTAAAAACCAGGATACAAAAATTAACCAATACCAGGTTAATAAAAGAAAAGAAAAAGAACTTTTATTATCACCACAATATTCCTGTTGCAAGCATCATGACTAGATGGAAAAGTCACAGGGTACGTCTACACTAGCCCCCTAGTTCAAACTAGGGAGGCTAATGAGGGCGACCAAAATTGCTAATGAAGCACGGGATTTACATATCCCGCACTTGATTAGCATATTCCCAGCCGGTTGCCATTTTTGGAAACTGACTAGCCCGAAGTAACTGCCCGCGTCTATATGCGGCAGAGAAGTGGGATTCCAAGCTTAAACCCCTTAGTTCAAATTACCTGTTACTCCTCGTGGAATGAGGCTGTCCCCCCCCCCCACACACACACACACACACACAAATGGGCAACCTAATCAGCAAGGGAACAGCACCAGTAGGATGACAGCTGTTCCAAACGCTGCTGGGCCACCACTTTGTGATACCTTAGAGGGCGGTGGGTAGGAATTAGCCTCCCAACTCAAGCCACACGGAGTCCGTTGGGGGGTGGGGAGGCGCGTGGGAGAGGGGGTTAACCGCTGGCCCATGTGGCCTGGAGTCTGGGGGAGGCAAAGGCCTGACGGGAGCGGTGTGGTGAGGGGAGCCCGACTCATGCGCGTGAAGCCAGGGCAGGGGTAAATCCCAGTTGTGGGGAGTGGGGAGGGATTAACCCCTGGCCTATGTGGCATGGAGCCGGGAGGGAGCTGATGAGGGGTTCCCCCCTTCACTCCAGGTGGCACTGGGGAAACTTGGTGCACCCTGTGCATTCTGAGATTGGGCTGGGAGTCCCATTTGCAGGAGGAGGCAGAGGGCCAACCCACCTCCTTTTCCCCACCAGCAACCTACAGCCAAGGGCACATGGGGGGACACAGACACCTCTGTGGTCTCAGAGCTGCTCCAGGCTGCAGCGTGTCTCTGCCGGGAGCCCAATCCCGCAGTGCTGCCCTGGCTTGCTGGGAGAGAAGCAGAGGCCTCGCCTCCCTCTGTTCTTCTCAAGCGATTCCTGTCTGTGACCCGAGATGCCCAGGACAGAGCAGGCAGAGGGAGGCTGCAAAGCAGCTGCCAGACACTGAGTCAGGCTGCCCTGCTTCCCAGCTGCCTGCTCCCCAGCTCAACCCCACCGCTGCCCAATCCGAAGCAGCCCAAGGCATCATGGAACGAACAGCCCCCCCTCGCTCCCCGCAGCCCTTCTTCTCCACTGTGCCCAGGGGAGGTCACATGGCTCTCAGCTCCACGGAGCAAGGCAGAGGGAGAGGCCGAGGGCAGAGGGAGGAGCTGCAGGATGCAGAGTGATGCATGATGTCACTCTGTCGTCTCGCAGGAAAAGTTTTCTTCAATATATATATAGAGAGAGAGAAATCATAACTTACCTATGCATGTGTTCACAAACAAGTTTGGGCTCATGTTAGTATTCATATTACATATGGTCATAAATTGGCTTTTCCAGAATGCATGCTTTTTGAGTTTGTTTTTAAAGTCTTTATATGTGGTACTGTTACAAAAAGCATCTTTGGAACTGAGGAATCAGTTGGATCTGGTTAGCAACCCTGGGTACAGGGTTTTATTGTTCAACAGACAACACGGCTGTGTTATGGCTTTTAGTTCTGGGAAGAACCTATCAGAATTATGTGCACAAAGTAGCATGTGTTCACTGAATCTTTGCTTTGTAATGGTGGCAAGCTTCAAGAGCTTTGCTATGTATACAATGTTCACATTATAGCCCACTCCTAGCTTTCAGATTTGCTTTGATAATATTTAAGACCCTTTTTTCCCTTGTTACCCTGAACATGAGATTTATGTTGACAAGGGCATACAAAATGGAGTTCACAGAACTTCCATTTTGTTTAAGGAATGCTTTCTCCCTCAGATGCAGCTTCCCGCCAAAACCACAGCTTTGTGCACATGACCCCACCTATGCACCCATCCCTAAGCCATGTGCACTCGGTCCTGACAGCTGCCCTCACCCCAACATCGCTGCACTCATTCCTAAAAGGTGCACTCACTCCACTCACCAGCTGCACACGGCCCTAATTCTGCACCTGGCTCATCAACATCTTTTTCCCGCCACAGAGCCTGTATAAGCTGTGGCCTGAGAGAGTTTGGGTTGGTTCCTCTGGTTTCCTTGATCTTTCCAAGTTCCTGTGGTTCCAATCCTTTTTCCCTGTCATCTTTGGATTAATGGTTTTGATTTGGTGAGGCCTTGGTTTTGACTCATCAGCCACCTTGCATGTGGGAACGCCTCACGTGGAGGGTATTTGGCTAGAGTCGTTGGACTGAGACTGTACTTACCATCTACCACCACTTACCTTCTGGACCAGACGGTTTAGCCAGAGGGCGACCAGTACCGTATCCTGAGGAGCCATTCTCCAAGTGATTGAGGGTCCTTCCAGCATTCTTCTGCCAAGAGGCAAGGATTATCGCTTTGAGGGATCTCCCCGCTTGTCCTCCTTCAAGGCTTCCAATTAGCCACGAAGTAGAAGGTCGCGGGCACCAATCGCCACATATTTTGTAAAGTATATCTTTTTTGTATTGGGATCTTTCCTATTTTCTTGGTTTCTAGGGATAGGGTGGGTGAGTTGTGTTTATTATTCCTGTTTGTGCTGTTCATTCAAAATACATGGTTTGGCCCCAAACTTTGTGTTGCCTGATTATTGGGTCCATAAATCACCGGTGATAGAGATATAGATTACCAGGCGAACCTCGCTTCTGACTCTGGGATCAGTTACATCTAGTCAGAACAGGTCTAATTTCACTCTAAATTAACGTGTTACATCGTTCCCAGTGTAACACCCTCTTCCATGAACATTCCTACAGACTAGTTATTTTTTCCCCAAATTACTTGCAAAAAGTGTCATGAATACTCATGCAAATGTATATTCATCACATGAGCTGCAAGAAGTTTTTTGTACAGCCCTTTTGAAATCTTTCTGGATTTAGTAGTCATCTAATCAGGGAGCAGAAATTATGCCATGTACTTTTAAGTGACCAATCCTGCAGCATGCATAGTCAATAGTCGTGATGAATGGGTTTTGACCAACAGTAGGATGAAATACATTTATCTAAACTATTCACCAAATAATTTTAAACAACCCATTTGTAGAAATCAAAGTCCATTTGCAGATAATAAGAGATAAATAAAAGGAGACCCAATCATCAAATAAATTTCTCAAGGGAAATAATTATCTCAGCTCTATTTCCCCCAATGCGGTGCTGATTACAAAATAGATTTCCTTCCTGTAGATGCAGCCATTCTTTGATGATTTGTCCATAAAATGTGATGCTCACAAATAAATGTGAAACCTGCAAGAGAACTTCAGAATGTCAGCCCAGCACTACCCATACATCTCTCCCTAAATTATATTTATGCTGCAAATCTGATTGTTGTGTGACATAGATTCATGTCACCAATAACTGCTGAGCAATAACCATTCTATCACCATAAATTGGCCAACAAACTGACGTGTTTATGATCCAAAAATGAATGAGCTAATAGTGCCTGGAAGCTGAGCTGTCCTGAAGCTCACTGCCCTGTGGTGAGAAAGAACTCTTGGCCTCTTGGAAATCTTAGTAACTGTTCACCAGGAATCAAACTTGCAAGTTGACTTTTATGACCTAATTTCTCCTCCCCATAGTGTGGACGCTCGCCTTGTTATTTCAAAATAACTCCCTAGTGTAGACATGCCCTTATTGATTTAGTTCAGGGATCAGCAGCCTTTGGCAGGCCACAAGACAATTTGTTTACTTAGAGGAGGCATGTCAAACTGGTGTTTGGAGGGCCGCATGTGGCCCGATCAAAATTTTTTGCAGCCCGCCAGTACATTTTTATAAAGGAATAAAGGGTGGCCTGCTGGCCGCTCGGAGCATGTGGCCGAGTGCAGATCCCAGCCGGCTGGGCCGCTCTGCGCTGCAGTGACTGCTCACAGCTGGGGCCGCTCTGTGCACAGCACCGATCACGTGCTCACAGCTGGCCGGGCCGCTCTGCGCTGGGCACTCTGCACACACACATACAGCCGGCCGGGTTGCTCTGCGCTGGGCGCTCTGCACACACACTTATAGCCGGCCAGGCCACTCTGCGCACAGCGCCCAGCACGCACTCACAGCTGGCTGCTGTGCTCATGACACCCTACTGCGCCTGAGGAAGAAATGTGTGGCAGCGGCAACAGTGACTCCTGGACCCAGGTATTAGGTTGGGGGGGGCCTGGCTCTGTGTGAAGGGGAGAGGCATTAGGTTGGGGGCCTGACTCTGGGGACAGGAGGGGTTAGGTGGGGGCTGGGAATGCCTGGCTCTGGGAGTGGGGAGGCATTGGGTTGGGGGCCTGGCTCTGTGGGAGGGAGGACGGGTTAGGTTGGGGGGGACTGGGATTGCCTGGCTCTGGTGGAGGGCAGAGGCATTAGGTTGGGAGTACCTGGCTCTGGGGGAGAGGAGGGGGTTATTTTGTTAATATTTTGGTTTTTATTTATTTATTCCCAAATAAAATCACAAAATGTATATTAATTGTATATCAATAAATATATCAATTTTTTGCAATTGCACGAATAATTATATGTTTATGCAAAATCTCAAACTTACAAAGTATCTGAAATGTTCACAGAAGCATGTTCTATTTGATTAACCACGATCTATACTTGTTTTTATTTCAACAAAACAAGTTATGTATCATATAAAAAATTAAAAAGTACCTTAAATTTATATTTAAATTAAAAATTATTTTATGTGAGCAAATAACAATTTTACACATCAAATTACTGTATTATATTAAAACAAGACCTGAAAACATATTTAAAAATATACCTAAAACATAATCTATAATAATAAATAATTACAACTTTCTGATAAAGTACATTTTCTTTGGTGGCCCTGAAAGCTATCAGTTTTCGTTTGTGCAGCCCTCAGTAGGCTTCGAGTTTGACATGCCTGACTTAAGAGGATTCCCATAGTTCCCATCGGCCAGGAGTGTAGCAACCGGGAGCTGCAGGGGGACTGTGCCTGCAAACTCTTAATGCAAACAAACTGTCCTGTGGCCTGCCAGCAGATTACCTTGACAGGCCACATGCCAAAGGTTGCTGACCCCTGATTTAGTTTGAGGCTTAAACTGCTCTATCCACAAAGGGAAAGCTATCATTAAGTGGAAATGTGGAGGAGCTAAGGCAGTAACTGCATCCTAACCTTGGACTAGGCAAATTGTGTTTACAAATGGCTACTTGAAAGATATGAATGATGTAAAATGCTACATCTTAAAATCCAGTTAAGCTTGATTAGTGATGTGACAAATAAATAAAAACATCACTTACCAGACCCATGTGTGGTCTCTGCCCCAAAGAGTTTACAATCTAGGGATGACACATCCTTGCCTGTATGTGCAAACATCTTGCTAAGAAATTTTCCAGGGTGCCTGCAGCTTTAAGAGGATCCAGGAGACAGGAACTATAGAGTTCTGATTACTTTGGAGGAGTGGCCACTAGGGCATCTGTGTTATTTCCTGGAGGCCTCTTCTTTCGAAAGAAAATCCTCTTCCGCATCCACACACGCCTTTTTCTGAAAGAGCTTTTTTGGAAAAAGGCTTCTTCATCATGGAAAGAGGTTTACCGCTGTCAGAAAAAACCCTCAGTTCGTTTGACTTTTTGTCGAAAGAACGCGATTGCAATGTGGACATAAGTGAAGTTTTTTCGGAAAAATGGCTGTTTTTCTGAAAAAACTCTGCAGTGTAGACATAGCCTCAGTTTCATGCAGTTCAGGGCAAATCTGCACTTGAACGCTGCATCAGTACAGTGCCTGTGTAGCATTTAAATAAAGATGCTCAAAGACAACAGGAGAGAGCTCTCCTGTCAACGTAGTTTATCTCCCCAAGAGGCAATAGCCCCTCTGTGGTGGGAGAAGTTCTCCTGCTGACATAGCGCTCTCTACCCAGAGGGATAACTCCATTTAACTATGTCACTTCAGGAGAGTGGATTTTTCACACCCCTGAGCTCAATGTAGTTATATCAATATAGATCTATAATGTAAACCAAGCCTCAAACAAGGCGGCTGCATTTCCAAACTGCTTGCCCATTCATACGATCTACACTAATCAGAAGGGCCAGATTCTGCCCTTATTTATACCAGCATGATTACACTGATCTCTGGCCTGTGCTACACTGATTAATATGTTCAACATGTACAATTGGAGCCAGGTGTTCAGTGCTACCTGGGAGAAATCCAGAATTTTTTACCACAGAGAAAAAGCATGAAAAATAAGTTTGGAGCAAACTCTAACTAGAAATATGACAAGCAATTTCTCAAGGCCATCGGCCAAGCCTTTTTGTACCCTGGCAGTTTCAAAGCCAGCAATGAAATGAAGATTTAAAAAAATATATTTGATTGAAAATACTGCAGAAATAATTGTGCCAAAATTGAAATCTGGCTTGCTTTCCTTCTACTATCATTTCACCCACAGATAGCCTTGATTTCCTGAGCTTTTGATCCCTATTTTTTCATCTGTCAGTCTTAAAAATTGCATAGAATGAAAAAGGAATCAGGACTTGTGCTGCTGACACTTTCATTCTGTGTCAGCGTTTGCAGGACTTCCTTGACTTCCTTGCAATTAATTCAACTGCCTTCACTGATACAGTATGAGCAGAGAGGATCTCTCTTCAGCCAGTAGCTTCAGGGGGTAGCTGAGTTAGTCTGTACAGAAAAAAAAAAACAAATGGACTGGTAGCAATTTATAGACTAACAAAACATGTAGATTAGACAGGCCAGCAGTGCATACAGGTAACAGGTCACGCCATTGCAAAGAGGAAAAAATAGTACAGTCTTTCAGAACTTTGCTCTGTCAGAAAAAGGGGAAACCAAAAGCCTCAATGCAGGGTGTGATAGGGTTTGGCTTTTCTTAACTGTGTGGCAACTGTGACTGAGTTCTCTGAGTAACACAGAGGAAACTATTTCACTGACAACAGCACATAACGTGTGAATATTCAAGAAGCCTTAGGGCTCATACCTCCTGAGTTTATGCTGGTTAAGCTAGTGATTCATTCGACCAAGGCCTTGTCTGCACTTTTCTTGACAAAACACTGAGGCTATGTCTACACTGCAGGTATTTGTCGGCAGAGAGCATGCTAATGAAGCACTCATTAGCATTTGTCATGCTGTCATTTGCATATTCTCTGCCGATGCTTTTTGCACAAGAGGTTTTTGCACAAAAACAAGCAATGTAGACGGGTCCATTTTGCGCAAAAAAACCCCTTTTGCACAAGATCCTGTATACCTCCTTTTTTGAGAGCCTCTTCCAGAGCCAGAGCCCCCTCCCACAGCGCGCCTGGCAAAGTAGCCAGCGCACTTCCGGAACTCCCGGAAGTGGCGCTAAGCTGCGGGACTTCTGTCCACCCGCGGGAAGCCAGCACTACCTCCATTTTCGCTGGAGGTAAGTACTGGGGCTTCTCGGGGGTGGGTGGAAAATGAAGGGGGGAGGGCTGGATGCCTCACGATCGACTGATCAAGGCCTTGCGATCGACCAGTCAATCACGATCGACCTGTTGGTGACCATGGGTGTAGAGGGACACCCAGGCTATGTCTAGACTGCAAGCCTCTTTCGAAAGAGAGAAGCTAGATAATTTCACGGAGGTTAGGTCCATAAAAGGCTATTAGCCAGGGGATAGAAATGGTGTCCCTGGCCTCTGTTTGTCAGAGGCTGGAGAAGGATGGCAGGAGACAAATCGCTTGATCATTGTCTTCGGTCCACCCCTTCCGGGGCACCTGGTGCTGGCCACTGTCGGCAGACAGGCTACTGGGCTAGATGGACCTTTGGTCTGACCCAGTATGGCCGTTCTTATGTTCTTATGTTTTTATGTTTTGAAAGATACTTTCAAAAAAGCCTCTTTCGAAAAAGAGCATCTATACTGCAACCAGTACTTTCAAAAAAGCAAGCCGCTTTTTCTAAAGAGAGCACCCAGGCAGTCTGGATGCTCTCTTTTGAAAAAGCGCAGTTTGCATTACATAGCACCTTTTTTCATAAGAGCACATTCAAAAAAAGGCATTCTTCCTCGTAAAATGAGGTTTTCTGTGGTCGAAAAAACTGCGCGTTCTTTCGATTTACTTTCGAAAGAACATGGCAGCAGTCTAGACGCAGGGGAAGTTTTTCGAAAAAAGGCCACTTTTTCGGAAAAACCCTGTGGTCTAGACATACCTCCAGTTTTGAGGTCAAAAACTTCCACTTCTGCAAGAGACTTTTGTCTTTTCCCCTTCCTTTATTGTCCACAAAAAGCCAGTGTGGCCGCTGTTGTTTGTTTTGGGGAGAGAACTGGCTTCCACCAGTATCCCACAGTGCCTGCCCTGACGGCCATGCTCAGTGTTTTGTGATCTCTGCTGTCCTCCAGGCATGCGCCCCCCCAACCCCACCCCCGTTTCAAAGCTCAGAGAAGTATCTGATTGAGTGAGATACGGTTATTTGGGGAACAAAGAACAAATCACTAGAATGTTCCTGTTTTGTCCTGCTAGAAACACAGTAGCAGGCAGACGGCTGTTGCAGGGGAAAGGCTGGAAAGGCTGCTGTGCCTTTTAACATTCCTCAGCACAGAGAGCTCACAGAGCTACTCATACTGCTCCCAGCAGCTGAGAATGGTGTGTGAGAGCTCAGAGGGACTCCCAAGAAGTGCAGCTCCAGTTGGATGTCCTTCTTCCCTGAGCCTCCTCAACACCAACTGGACCTCTCCCCATGGTGAACAGCAGCACCATCCCTAGCAGGGTACAGGATCTGGAGCAATTGCCCCAAACTGTACAATGGATAGGACAGCTCTGGGTGTCTTCCAACCCCTGCACAAATAAATGGGGTGCCTGCCATACTACTCCCTTTCCTTCCGCAGCAGGGTGGCCAAGATTGGGAAGGGGATGAGATACTCCCATCACCCTCAGTAGCTGCCCCGCTCAGCCGTGGCTCTCAGCAGCCCCAGGGGCAGACTGACTCTGATGTTCACCCTGCTCAAACCCCCCATGTTGGATGGCCAGGCAGAACCATAGGATGGTTCAGGGCAGCTGCCCGAGGCCCTGTGCTTTGGACAGTTCCATGGCAGCTGCCCCAACTGTCCTATGGATGAAACGGTCCCCCATATCAACATCATCAGGAGCAGCAAGAAGCAGAGCAATCCAGTATCCTGCTCTGTTCCACTGCCCGGCACGTCACTCTGCTTTGCTGTGGTGGTGGGAAACAAAGTGCCCTGGTCCACCCTGCTCTTCCCCCCTGAGTGATGCAGGGCTCAGGAACTGGGCTGGGGCTGGAGTTCTCTGCTTCCTGCCACCAAGGTGAAGCAGGAGCAGCCTGGCTGGGAGATGGTGGCAAAGTGAAAATATCTGTATAAAAATTACCTTTTGCATAGTGCTGTTATCTCCAACACAGATGTTCTAGCTGTTCTATGGGTGAAAACCCGGTATTGCTAAAAAAATATAATTCAAGTCAACAGGAAAGTATAAAGTTAATTTAATGCATAGACTGATTTTAATGCATAGACTTGGTTGATCAGTAATAAGGAAAATAGACAGTTCCTTTAAATATTTCAAAATATATTTGAGTTGAAAAAAAAAAGGTTGGCTGCAAATTCTCTTTGATTCAGCATAATTTTGAGTTCATTTGGTTTGGTAATGATCGTGAACTGTGGGCCAGTTTTCTAATGCTGGTATCTTCATAGGACTTTTGCCATATAACATGGGTATGGTATTTCAGTGTTCTGAGTTCCCAAAAGCAGGATTGAGTGCCAAACTGTGGCACCCTGGTCTTAAAATTAGGCCTCTGTACATCTTATTCAAATCCATTTTGTGTGGCTAAACTGATGATCTATTACATTGGAAAAATTATATTTGGTAGGAAAAACAATAACTTTAACTACTGTTCATTCTTCTCCACTTTTTCCTTCAACTCCTTGGAACTGGGCTGAGACCTGGAAGAAAAGGCAACGGAATAAGTGGCTTACTCTATGAAAAAAGTTCAAAGAGAACTTCACCTTGTACTTCACTCGGAGAATACCAAACTGTCAGGGACTCCTTTAGAAGAGAAATGTGTGGTCAGTTTGCTATGGTTAGTATGATGGGTGAATTAGTTAACATTTGTAAAATGATATAAATGCTGAGAATTATGTATCAGTTCAGATGTTTTCCTGGAGACTAAGGACTGGCTGTGGGGATCTTAAATCAAACAGTTGTACTGGGTATCATAACGGAAAAAATATTGTATTCACAAGCATATTATTCTAAAATTGTAAAGTCTTCAGATCAGTGACTGTTTCTTCCTAGGCATTGTGTAGCACTAAGCAGTGTGCAAGTTGTCAGAACATAATGTGCACACTTCCAATACAAGGTAGTCCCCTTAATTTTACAACCACACAGGTGGCATTTAAAAACAGATAAATGTGATTAAATGAAGAAGGATCGTAGGTTATGCCTGTTATAGCTTAACAGTAAATAATAAAGGAAACAGAAGTCTGAGAGAAGAATCAGGAAGTCATTCTGGTTCGAGTGTTGCTTTGGGCCATTTTAAAGTTTTTAATTTTAACCTTCTGAATATGTTGCCAAAACAATGTTTTGTCAGGCTCTTGAGGGAACTGTCTGAGGGTGGGACTGGTTATATTCATGGGTAATCCTCTTGTATTTTGTTTTTTAACCTATGGGATGGACGTCCAATACATAGGTTGATGCCTATGCCTATATGCTGTCAGTTCAATTAAATAATAATTCATAGGAGTGGTTAGAGCTAATGTTAGCACTCAGGGATGGTGCACAATTCCATTCCAAGGGGAAAGAAAAGTACTGACAGTTGGAACTATGGCAGGGCTGGGCAAAATACAGGCTGCGGGCCACATACGGCCAGCCAAGCCACCAGATCCAGCCATAGACTCAGGCTCCTTGCCTGCCCCATCCTCAGCATGCTGATCAGAAAAGCGACTGTGGGACTCTGTCTTTGAACAGCTGCAGGCACAGGAGCAGGGAGAGAAGCATCACATGCTGCCCCTGCCCCCAGCGCAATTCCTTAGGCCGATATCCAGCCAATGGGAGCTGCCTGCTTGAAAAACAAGCAGCACACAAAGCACCGCTCCCCCCAGGGGCAGACTGGCCCGGTGGGATACCGGAAATTTCCTGGTGGGCTGTCATCCGAATGGGCCGTAATATCCACCATAAAGCTTCTAATACTGTGGTCACCAACCCGTCGATTGCGAGGTGTTCGGGGGCCCCCCCTCCAATTTTCCTCCACCCCCAAGAAGCCCCACTACCAACCTCCAGTGACAATGGAGGTAGTGGCGGCTTCCTGCAGTCTGGACGGAAGTCCAGCAGCTGCGCGCCACTTCCAGGAGTTCCGGAAGTGCAGTGGCTGCTCCCCTTCCCCAGGTCTGTGGCGTGCCAGGAACTGGCGTGGCGTGGCGTGGCGTGGCGTGGCGTGGCGTGGGCGTGGCGTGGCGGGGGGGGGGGAGTCCCCAGAAGCGGCATGCGCCAGGGATTTCCCTCCTCTGCAGGGGGGGGGAATCATCCGCGGAGGAGGCGCGCGCCAGGGCTTCCCTCCTCTGCAGGGGGGAAGGGGGAATCATCCCTGGAGGAGGTCTGCACCAGGGCTTCCCTCCTCTGTGGGGGAGGTGGAGGGGAGAGGAGTCCTGGGAGGAGGCGGGTGTGGGGGACTCCCTGCCCCCACTGGTACCCTGTCCCCAGCTGCAGAACCCTGCCCCCTATCCCCCCCCCCGGCACCCTGTCCCCTGCCCCCACTGGCACCCTGCCCCCACCCCAGCACCCTGTCTCCTGCCCCAGCACCCACTAGTACCCCTCCCTAGTACCATGTCCCCTGATCCCATCAACACAGTTGGGGCCACATTAGTGAGGCTTGGGGGCGGGTTTTTTTTTTTTTTTTTTTTTTTTTGCATCTCACTTGTGTGGTCCCAACTGACTTTTCTGTGAGTCAGTGACCCCTGACACAAAACAGGCTCCCTGCCCTTCTCAGAAATAAAGACAATGCAGAAACTTTTTGTGTTTGACATAGTATTTTATTTAAAAATGAAGCCTGGCCAACAAACCCCCAATTGGGGCCAAGTCCCCATGGCCACAGCATCATAACACTCCTGCACACACACACACCCCAACCCTAGATCTGAGCCTATCATACACTGGAACCCCCTGCCCTGAGTCCCTGACATACTCCAACCCAAATTCCTGCACCCTCACATCCACAAGCCTGTGGCTTACTTAGTACCACAACCCTCCATCTGACCCCAACACTCCCCAGCCTGGAGCACCCTCCCTGAGCCAGCATCCCCTTCTCCACCTCCTCCTGCATCCAAATTTCCTCCCAGAGCTTGCACCTCTCATCCCTTCCCACACCCAAATCCCTCATTCCCACCCCAGAGCCCACACATCCTGTCTCAACCCAGTGAGGGTATGGCTAGACTGCAGGAGTTTTTCCGGGATTCCAGAGGTATCCTGGAAAAACTCTTCCGCGTCCATGGATGCGTTTGTTCTTCCACTTTTTTTAGTGGAAGAGCAAACATGCTCTTTCAGCAAGCCCTGTATTCCTCGTTCCACAAGGAATAAGGGGGCTTCCCTAAAGAAGGGGTTTTTCTGACATTTGGTCCCGTCCAGATAGGCCAAAAGTTGGAAAAACTATTCCTACAGAAAAATAGAAAAAAAAAGTGGCAGTGTAGCATGTATAAGGGCTGGAGATAGCAAGTGATGGAGAAGAGGAGAATAGAGAGGGTGGGGCTTCAAGGAAGGGGTGGGGTCTTGAGGGAAGGATGGGGTGGTAGGTCTTGGTTTGTTCTGACATTTAAAAAGTGATCTTGGATGTAAAAAGGTTGGAGACCACTGTTCTAATACCAAAAAATCTATAATACCAAAATTCAAAATGTTTCCGAATAAATCCGAGGCAGCCTAGGCCGTGTATGCATGTGTGTGGTCGGGTGTGGGCCGCTGCACTGGCTCAGCCTTGGTTTCTTTGGCGCCAAAGTGAATGACATCGCATTACGGTTGAAATCAACGGAACGGACGTGCGATGCGCAATGCGCTATGTGCATGACAGCAATGGGCCTGCTTTGTGCAATGGTGGAATCAGTGATGGAGTCACTAGAGTCTTGACCGGCGAGTAGAGAGTACACAGTGGTTGGATGAGTTCTGTTATCGTCTGTCGTTGTGGGTGTGTGGTTTTCCGTAACTGACAATAAATAACAATGCGAGTATGGTGCAAACGAACAAAGATAGTGTGCGTGAAAAAGTCGGCCGTTCTCAACCCATTTCCCGGGCCTATTTTGATTGCCAGTCCACCCCAGGCTCCCCCCACTTAGACTCACAGCTATTCACAGACCCACATAGCTTCTGCAGCTGGTGGCGCAGGGAGGGAACCTGCTTGAGAAACCTACTGGACTGCTGTCTGGGAGTTGCCCAGGTAAGTCACCAGAATCAAGAATCCTCTGGCGCTCCAGCCCCTTCCCCCAACTCTGTGTCCCCTCACCCCACATAACCCAAACTTTCTGTCCCCCTCCTGCTCCCATAACCACACGCAGTTCCCTGCCCCAGGTCACAGCCCTCTCCCACCGTAGGTCACAACCCAAACCTCTGCACCCCCTCCTAGACCGTGCACCCCAATCTCCTGCCCCAGGTGACAAATGCCTCCTTCCCTAGGTCACAACCCAAATCTCCACACCCCCTCCTGTAACACAGTCCCATACCCCAGGTCACAGCCACCTCCTTTACTCAAACTCCCTCCAAGACTCCACACTCCCTCCTGCACTCCAATCTCTTACTGCAAGCTCCCTTCTGCACCGAACCTCCATCCCAGACCCCGCACCTCCTCCATTAATATCATGGAAGAATGTGGCCCTTGACCACTTTCCAAGTTCTTGGAGTCCCCCCCCCCCATCAAAAATTATTGTTCACCTCTGATCTAGAGTATTGTGAATCGTGTTCCGGAATGGCACTTACTCTGACACAAAATGTGAAAAGTTTATCTAAATGATTTGCACTTTACAATTACTGTCTTTGTATCTCATTATCTAGTCTTTGCCATAAAGCTTACTAAATTCACACAGAAATCAGCCTCCATCTCCCACTTTGTCCTGCAGATTAAAAAGAAAGCTACACATCATGTCTGTTCTCAAGACATGGCTCTTGATTTTCTTTCTTATCTGTATAGAAAGGAAAGAAATTAATGATTTAGGTCCAGGCAAGGAGCTTGCTATTCAATTTGAAGGGCTATGTAATAGACATTACCTTGATCTGTGTACAAGAACAGCTGTTGTAGCCCACATATTTTTACTGTGCTACAATTCATGCTTTTGGGAAACTATTGTAAGTGTTGAAGGGTATGTCTACACACAATTTTTATTTTGGGAGAAGGATGCAAATACTGCGGCGCATTTGCATACTTCCTGCTTTTTTTTTTTTTTTTTGGAAGACACTCTTCTGGTATTTACCCGCATCTACACGCAGCCGAATTTTGAAATAAACCCCTATTTCGAAAGACCCTTTATTCCTCCTACAATGAGGTTTATAGGGGTCTTTCAAAATAGGGTTTTATTTGGCCACATGTAGACGCGGGTAAATACCGGAAGAGCATCTTCCGAAAAAAAAATGGAGGAAGTATGCAAATGTGCCATGGTATTTGCATCCTTCTCCTGAAATAAAAATTGTGTGTAGACATACCCACATATAGCAGATTTCTCAGGGAGTATGATTGGAGTGGAGGGTACTGGGAACCAAGACTCCAGGGTTCTGTTTGATCACATGCAGTGAAACCATATGAAAATAATTTACTGTGATGAGGAAAATGCTTTCAGTCTAGCAATTTTAGGTCAATCTTATATTACCCCCCTCTCCCCCACACACACAATTTACTTTGACTATAACCAAATCAAGGTAAAAAGTCTCAGAGGGGCAGCCATGTTAGTCTGCAACTTTAAAAACGTGTGGTCTTGTGGCACCTTAAAGACTAACAAAAATATATATAGTACCATGACCTTTTGAGAGTAAAACCCATTCATTGCATATCAATGTAATTAGACAAGTTGGTTGAAGTAATATCTTTTATTGGACGTACTTCTATTGAGGAAAGAGAGAAACTCACCTGAAGAAACTGGACCAATAAAAGGTATTACCTCAACCCCCCTCGTCTAGTTAATATCCTGGGTCAGACATAGCTATAGCAATTGTACATATATCAAGGTGATTCTACAGTGCCTTGTCTCAACTATTTCAGTGTAAAAGCCTAGTGATCTCAAATTAGCTATGATCGCAGTGTAAAAACGGGGGGGGGAGGGGTTTGTAGTGAAGACAAGCCCTGAAAGTTAAGTCTTTAAACTCTGTGTCTCATTTTCCTGAACTGTAACCTACCTTACCAAAGTGTTGCAGAGCCTAATATTTATAAAGTGCTTTGAGATCCTTGAATGAAAGGTACTATGGAAGTTCTAAATATTTATTTTAAGTGTCAACACAGACAAGATCTTGTGTTTTGCCATCCCAAATTCCTTTGCCCTTTTAAATGTTCTCGCTTCTAGATCTTTTAAATAGAACTTTGCGCAATTACTATATTCTTTGGGTGGTACATAAAATCTAGCCGTTTTGAGCTAGACAGAGGCTTATGCTAAGAAGTAAATATAAATAGCACTGGCAAACAAGAAAAACTGCAACAAGATCCCAGTCCCATGCATTTCAATCCAATAAAATGACCACATATATCTGAGCAAGAACCTTAATTTACATGATAAATCTCCTTAAACTGGTACTTGTTCCTGCCTTATGAAACCAAAGGAAATAGCATGCCATCTGCCATTCATTTAATGCAGCCTATACACTGAAGGTCCTGAGGTCTCTTCCAGCTCTATGATTCTATGAATAGAGGTAAAACAGCCTGAACCTAAACCTGCAATGCCTTGAGCACTTTCTGAAAAGCCCTGATTCTGAACATCCTCAGCTCCTATTCAGGTGAGTGGACCTGAATGCACTCAGCATCTTGCAGGAGTGAATGCCCTGCAAGATCGTTTTCTGCATTTGCTGTCTACCACAGTCAGCCTCTTCATTCTATAAATGACTTTGCCAATATGGCTCTTAAATACATTGCTCTCCCCCTGCAGTTAGTAGTTTGCTGTAAAGCATGGCATGGAAGTAGGATGCCCCTGAAGCTCCATATTGCCACTTGACACAGCAGCTGTTTCAGGAACAAAAGAAAACATGAATGAATCACTATGCTAATCTACAGGAAAGCAAGCTTCCGGTCTAAAACCAGTGTAGTCTTTTGATACTGAAGTACGCTGTTTTTAGAGAAACCAGTTATACAGTACTGAGACATGTACTAATGCTGAAGGGCAGGAAAACTATACTGATTGATTTACTGGCTGTCAGCCAAACTCTAGAAATGAGAACTTCACCAGCGGATGTCATGATGACTAGGGCAATGCAGCTGTATCTAAGTAGTCACACATTTGACACACGCTGCCTCATGAAATATTGTCTGTGCTGTAATAGTGGGTTATAAAGTAATCTGATAAAAGGTGTCAGCTCCAACTAGCTTTTGCACATGTTCTCCTAATGTACCCTCTTTTACTATAAATAAGCTAAAGTCAAAATAATCTGCAATTGAAAGACTCAAACAATGAGAGCCAAAGTCTGCCTTTCAATTCACTGGTAAAAAGCTACCTTAAGACCAGTGAAGTCTATTGAGTTACCTTTCTTCATCAGCCCCTTGTATTTGTTTCCAGCAAAAGCTTGGCAATATTTATCAATATCTATGTATCCTATTCACAGTTCTCACTGAAGTCAGTTTTGCTCAAATAAAGACTTTTTTTGCATTCCCTTCAAGTGACCTCTGCTGAGATGAAAATCCTACAGATTTAGGGACTGGTTTTTTTTTTAATAAGGATGTGAATTTGGTCTGCAGTTTTGTGCCTCCAAATAACTGATGGTTTTAATGATGGCACCTACACATAAAGCTACTTGAATATAACTGCAAACAGTTAGTTAGAACTGCAAAGCTATTATTATTGAAGCAGTACTTAGAGGTACAAACCAAAAGGCTAGGTTTAATTGTGCTACGTGAAGTTAGGCCTGCCAATAGAAGGGGGCAAAGGAGACTGTTGCCCCTGGGTGGCTCGGAGGGCTGGGAAGGTGCACCATACTCTGGGCGGTGTGGAGGGCTGGCTGCCTTGGCGTCACCCCTTCTGTCCCACCCTTCCAAGAGTGCAAAGTCAGGCCCCTCCACCTTACCTAGGGTCCTATGCAGGCTGTTGGCTCCCCTGGGTACAGAATAAGAATGTAGTGAAAAAACAGTCTCAATCCAAAGATTTACAATCTAAAAAGTCTTGCAAGAAGTTGAGGCCACAAATTTGGAGGCAATTTCTCAAAATCACAATCAGGCTTTAGGTGCAGAATTGCCTGTATCTTGCAGTATTTGAAATTTTTGCTCAGCGATGTCTATGCCACAGCCGCAGCTATGCCACAGTAATGTCGTTGCATAGACATTTCCTACAGTAATAGAAGGGATTTTCCAATCAGTATAGATAGGTAATCCACCTCCCTGAGCTACAATAGTGAGGTTGACTGAAGAATTCTTGTCTTGGCCTAGCTCAGGAGTGGGCAAATACTGGCCTGGAAGTTAGCCCCTGAAAGACCCCACACTACCATATTTACCTGTACCTCCACAAGTTTGGCCAATAGAAGCTGCAATCTATTTACCTGCACCTTTGCAGGTACAGGAAAATATAACAGCAGCAACCCACCAGGGGCTATGCCTGGTGAACCACCACCATTTTACTGCCTACCCCTGGCCTAGCTGCATCTATGCTAGGGATTAGGCCATCTTTACTACAGCAGTCTAAAGAACAGAACAGGCCTAAGAAAAATAAGGTTTCTAGCCATTGTTGCTGTGAAAGATGGCCTCAGACAGCAAATGCCTGGTCTAAACTTGAAAGTTATATCACCATAGGGTTAGGGATGTGAAAAGCCACTCCCATGTCCCACATAACTGTGCAGTGCTAATAGCCCCTGGTATAGACACAACTATGCCCAGGGAAGAGTGCTTCCTTTGACATATCCAATATTATTTGGAGAGATGGTAATCCTATACTGACAGAAAAACTCCTTCAGCCCGGGTAGGCCAAGGATGAAAGTAACTTAAATTACGTATAGCTATTGTTCTATCACAACCCACCTCCCCTGGGAAGACACCTCAAGGTGAGGGTGGGGGGTGTTATATTTCTCTGGGTTGGGTGCAGTGCAGAGGGCTCAGGGCAAAAGGTTGGGGTGTGGAAGAGGGTGCAGGAGGTAGCGCAGGGGGCTTAGGGTTGGGGGGAGAGTTTGGGGGCAGGGGCCAATTCCACCCCCACCCTGGGCTGGCTCGCTAAAGAGCTTGTCTTGGGCTGGCTTTTTAAACAATGCGCCGTGGGCCAACTCTTGTGGAGCGCAGACAGCTATTGCCAGGGTGGCACACAGGGGCACGCCCCCCATTACTTTCACCTCTGGTGAAAACTCTGTCTACACTACAGGACTATGCTAGAATAGTTTTGCAGACACAGTCACCACAGTGCAAATATACCCTAAATCAATGCTCCCTGGTATATGATCGGTAGCTCTGTGTGCTAAAATGATAGCAAAACAGCATCTTATTAGATATTAATATGAAATTAACCATTAGCACTATCAACTAAAAGGCAAGCACACAGCTTCCTTCACATGTGTTAAAATTAAATCTGTATTTACACTGGTATAACTAAGATCAGAAAAAGGGCCTGTCTTTTGACATCCATTTCCCTGGAGTTGGGGAAGGGGGAAAGCTTTCCTTCTATAGTCAGGGATATAAAAATGATGAATAAAAGATAAGTGGGGCTGTTGAAGTCTGAAAATGTATGATTCATACCAACTTGTTCAGACACAGTCCTAAGTAATATACATTATAGCAGTTTAATTTATATAATAGATGGGAGAATGTACTAAAGTATGCCCACAGTTCCCACCCACTTCCCTAAATGCATATGTCATGGCACCAGAGAAGGCAACAAATTAAAATGACACAAAAAAGAATCAATTCATAGAATTCTCATTTTTAAAAGCACTTAGCAAAAACAATACTGCCATTGCAAAGCATTGTGCGCCACAAGACATTAATGTTCAACTGTAGCAAAAGTCTGGGCAGAATAGCATCACAGTGGCAAGTTACAGCAATTCCAGTGTAGGTTTAATGCCATTAAATCGAGGAGAAATGTCACAGCATGCATAAGAAATGTGAAGACTTCAGACTGCGGTATCACTGCTGCTGATTGAATGTGGGAGTTTTATTATAAAGCTGAAGGTAGAATTTTAAAATACTTTTCTGTAACTTTCTTCACTTAAATCATAGGTTTAGAAAGTAGCAAATGTTTCTTGATGTTCGTTTTCTGATTAAATCTTACTTATGTAAGCTCAGTGTGATTTCTGCAAATAGGGGGAAGGCAAGTGCTTATCCTGAAGACCAGTCCCACAGCCCTACCCCATTTCAATTCAAAGAGACTTGATATTTGTAAGTCACGGTCTCTCTTTGCTCCTTCTTGCACCCTGAAATATCTAAGTCTGCAGGAACGTGCACCTGTACGAGGATAGGCCGAATCGAATCTACATGCTGCTTAAAAGCAGTGTTTGGCAGCCACATTGAAATAGGGTTTCACCCAGAGATCTGAACTGCTCTGTATAGTGATGGGAATTTTTTAAGAGTCTCTAGTATATGCAGAGCTCCCATAGTGGCTCCCCATTGATTTGAATGTCCTAACTTCTCTACCTAGGAAACACAAACTGTTTCTGTAACTTGTGGAGTGTCTAGTCTCTTCACCCAGTGTTACTCTGCAGTGGAAGGAAGGTCTAGAATAGAATTGCTTCCATTATGCTTATCTACTACACACAGACGTTCAGTTGCAGATGATTTCTTTGTAACTCTGAGTGCAGCTCTCTGTGCCTCTCACATACCTAAATGCTCTAACACTACAACTACCATTTGTAGGGGTAAGCAGTTAGCTTGGGATTTATATCCATTCAGTCTGTGGCCTCCCTCTGGGCTGCCTGTTGTAACCCTGATTTTTAAATGTAAACAGGCCATGACTATGTTTTCTAGAGAGTCAGAAAGTTGAATAACCTTTTGGCAGAAGCAAAATCTGTTATCACAGTGAGATCTGAAACAAAAGCTACCCATGAGATCCCCTATGATCAGTTGAGATGCTTGTGAATCACCACTTTTGGGCACATAGTAGCTAAAGTCACAACAGTGTGTAGGAAACCCATATGTAGCATTACATCATCTCACAGGAATGACTCTGATAATCTGTGCCACCTCTGTATGTTGATCATATATGGGCAATGACAGGATTTAAAGTATTAAGGATGCACTAAGGAAGTATTAAGGAGGCTTTTGTTTTATAGAAATGTAAACAGTCCTCCAAAGAAAAGAGAATATGAAAATAATTTTGGGGAGAAAGATGTGTGAAATATTCCTTTGAATCAATGTGCAGATGGCTCCTAAAATAGCATATTAAAAACACATTTCTTTCCTATAATCAGTTGTCTAAGTAATATGGAGGGCTTGATCCTGCAGCCTTTGAAATAAATAAGAAAGCATCCCTTGAATTCTTATACCACACCCATCTGGTATCTGAGCACCTCCCAAAAGCAATGTGACTAGCATCTGTTACATGTGGGGCATATTTTCTTTCTCTTTTCCTTTCCCAGGGAGAAAATTGCCTGGGAATTTTTCAGATTTGTATTTGTCTGCTGTGGTGTGTGGTTAGTGAAAGCAACTTGCACATGTAACAGAAAGTGTTTGGTTGAAGATGGTTCTTAGAACCTGTGTAAGATCACTGCAAAGTGCTGGACCAAATCCCTGAGAAAACTCTGTCTCTTATGTACACAGAGGATGAGCCCATATTGCACCATAAATATCCTTCTTCAGTCATGTTCACCCTAATTTCTCACCCACAAACTCTTGGACACTCCTTTCATGTTTCTGGAATCTTCAACATATTCAGGGCTGATTACAGAAAATAAATATCTTGGTATTGATCCAAGATAGAGGCCCCCTTTCTTATTAACAAAACAGCCCCTTTACAGAGATAACAACAAGAAATCCTATGGCATCTTAAAGAAATTTGTTAATCTTCAAGGTGCCACAGGCCTCCTCATTGTTTTTACTGAAACAGACTAACAAGGCTACCCCTCTGAAACTTTGCAGTGATTGTTTCATAGGATGACTCGGAGTGGTGCTTGGGGCGTGATGTCAGGCATATGCATAAACTTGTATTTTCAGAAGCTTCAGACCTGGGAGGAACCCATACTGGGACAGAGGCAAAAACTGAGCTTTGATCCTATCCAGAAAAACTCAAGCATGCAATAGGTACTGCTCCACTGCAGCTGAGTTAAACATAGTGATATAATAGTTTTTAGGGCTGGGGTCATCCAACCATAGGCAAATGTCTGTCAGACAAAGAATTGGTATTGAATGTACTTCATTATGAGGTTACATTTTCTAAGCAGAACACTGAACTTTACTGTAAAAAACTGGTTGAGTGAAAAGTTTGTTCACAGAACTTACACCCCAGACTTAAAAACAAGACTAACTCATAATCAGGGATAGGCCTTACCTGGAATCTCAAATATGAGTCCTTTTGAAATTCTGAGGTTCAGAAAAGAGATCTGAATGCCCATTTTTTACCTCAGATCTATGGTTTTAGGCTACATGTTGGATCTGTCCAGGGAAGATGCCCACCGTGGCTAAAATCTCAGGAGAAAAGGTGTTCTCAGAAAATTCCATAGCTGGTAGAACTCTCTCACAGGAACAACTGATCTCAAGTTTCCAGATGTTTTGGGCCCCCAAAATTCTATGATTTTGGAGCCATTAGATACAAACCTAAGCACTTTTGCTGGTCAGCCCTTGAACTGGAACTGTTGAAGCTTAATATAAACCCCAGTAGGAGATAGACACTGATTCCCTGATCTACCTCTTCTAATGTACTCTGTTAGATCCAGATTGGATTTTTTTAATCACATTTTTAATATTTGTATTCATTTTTAAAGGTTTCATTGTGCCAAAACAAAAAAGCAGATTTTTTTAAAAAGTAAGATGAAAATTGGAGGAAGGAATGCACATTTAAATGACAGATGGACAGTTACCCATTTTATGTGAACTGAATTGTTTTTTAAAAATGTGTGGCAGAAGAGGTGCATGAACTAATTTTAATATGACATCTGCTATCACCATCACATTGGTTTGCAGAGCTAGTGCTGTGGACACATTCCTGTTAGCATAGCCCTACCACTATTTTCTCTTAAAATAGTGGGAAGGTCAATGCAGATCCAGCAGAGTACTTTGCATTCTGTCAGCCATGTTGGAATTGCTGCAGAACATACGAGCTGGCACAGAACTTGCTGATGCTCGTGTTGGAAAAGATGAAGACTTTTTGCCAGTCATACTCAGGCACGGAAGAGGCTCAATACGATTTAGAGTTTGTAACAATCCACATCAAGGGACTAGAGGTTTCACCAGTCTTGCAACTAGGGACATACCAAAGAAAAGTGTAATGGCTCGGGCTGAGAGTTGTTTTGGTTTGGTGTAAGCAAATAATTTTTCCCTCCAAATAATGCATATTTGTTGGGATGGGGAACCTTTTTTGGGTTGTGGACCACTGACCCACAGAAAAATAATTTGGGGAGGGCACACAAAAATGATAAGCAAAAAGATGTTGTGGGCCTCCTAGGATCTAGAGTGGGGTCAAAAATGAGGGGTTCAGAGTGTGAGAGGGGGCTGCTGGAAAGCAGGCTTGAGGTGTGGGGGTCTGGGTGGAAGAAAGAGTGCGAGAGTGAACTGGGAGTCTGAGGCTGTGTCTACACTGGCGCAATCTTGCGCCAAAGCGGCTGCTCTTGTGCAAAAACTTGCTGCCTGTCTACACAGGCCGTGTGTTCTTGCGCAAGTACACTGACATTCTACTGTATAAAATCAGGGCTTCTTGCGCAAGAACTACGATGCTCCCGCTCAGGAATAAGCCCTCTTGCGCAACTGTTCTTGCGCAAGAGGCCAGTGTAGACAGGCAACATGAATTTCTTGCGCAAGAAAGCCCTATGGTTAAAATGGCCATCAGAGCTTTCTTGCGCAAGAGAGCGTCTACACTGGCATGGATGCTCTTGCACAAAAGCACATGCCAGTGTAGACGCTCTCTTCTGGAAGGCTACGTCTACATTGGCAAGATTTTGCGCAAATACTTTTAACGCAAGAGTTTTTGTGTTAAAGTATTTGCACAAGAGAGCATCTACACTGGCATGTGCTTTTGCGCAAGAGATGTGTTTTTGCGCAAAAGCATCCGTGCCAGTGTAGACGCTCTCTTGCACAAGAAATCTCCGATGGCCATTTTAGCCATCGGGCTTTCTTGCGCAAGAAATGCATGTTGCCTGTCTACACTGGCCTCTTGCGCAAGAACGGTTGCACAAGAGGGCTTATTCCTGAGTGGGAGTATCATAGTTCTTGCGCAAGAAGCACTGATTTCACACATTAGAACATCAGTGTTCTTGCGCAAGAGCTCCCCGCCAGCGTAGACAGGCAGCATGTTTTTGCGCAAAAGCAGGCGCTTTTGCGCAAAATCATGCCAATGTAGACACAGCTGAAGAGTTTTTGCACAAGAACTCTTCCGCAAAAGAGTTCTTGCTCAAGAAGCTGCCAGTGTAGACGGAGCCTGCGGGTTCAGGAGTGACATGGGGGTGGGGTCTGGGCAATGGGGAGGTGCTTGCCTGCACTGGGAAGCCAGTACTGGTGCTCCAGCCATACAAGGGTGGGAGTACACAGGGCTGGAGAAGGAGCCATGAGCCTCGGGGCTGGATCCAAGCATGCCAGGGGCCCGATCTAGCTTAGGTTCACTATCCCTAGTTTACACATTAATACATGAAACTAGGGAATGTTTGTTAAAACACTTTACTTGCTGAAACATTTATTAAGTCACTTATTAACTAGCACCATGAATCCACTTTATCTTTTTTAAATAAACATTTCCTTGTTCACATGATGGATGGAAATCACAGAAAGCCAGGGCAGGATCTAATAACCTTTTATATATATATAAAGCTCCTAATCTCACAAAGTGGGTCCTGTGCTTCTAGGAGGCAGTAGGCTGGGTATTCTCTCTCCCCAACAGGGGAAAACAACTCCCAGTCTAATTGTTCATCTCATTGACTCACAACAACTCTCAATCTAACCCCTTTACTTCTGGCACAAACTGTAGTCTGATTTACCCACTCTCATTGGCATAGCAAAGGGAAGGGAAAAATATTTTAGTCTCTAGTGGCCTCTCCAGCTACTAGACTAGATTTCTTAAGTCAATCTCTCCCCCTCTCTTTGGTATTTGCCTCCCTTGGACTTCTGGGGCCTGGCTGTTTTCCAGGCAGGGCTCTCCCTGCCACTCACCTCTGTACCTAGAGTTACTTCTTGGTGCCTGATACCCTTTCTAGTGGATCTGTGTACACAAACTCCCCAACCTTGTGCTCCACTAAACTGCCTAAAAGGAATGCTTTTAACCAATTCCAGCTGGTCCTTGATTGGTTCCAGGTGTACCAATCAAACCTATCTTTCTTAACTGGTTCTAGCAGGTTTTAGACTGCTTTCAGGTGTCTGTTTAATTAACCTGGGGTTTGGTTGGTTTGGTTACTGGGGAAACAGGGGCTTGTTTAACTGGGGCTAATATACCTGATTTCTGTTATTTTCTTGACCCCCATCACAATGCATACATACAGACATATAATTAGACTATTGGGTTTACAAAACCTGGGGTCACACCTGGCCCAGGTGAAAAGGGGTGGGAGGTCAATTATCTACCTTTGACCCAGACTTCACAGAGTGCAACAAGGACCCAGGGATCTGTGAGTGGAGAAGGGGCAGGAGTGGTGAACAGGGCAAAGTGAGATCCAAGTGGATGTTGTTTCTTGCTGGCTCTGTGAAGTCTTTCAAAAAGAAATGTAATACAAGCTGTCTCAGCTTTCCACACCACCTCCACTGAACTGGGAATCCCAGGCAACTACAGCTGCACTGAACCCATACTGCCAGGGATTACAGGGGATGCCAAGAACACAGAATCAATGGTTGATGCAGGAGATTTGGGGATTTGCCTTGTAACTTGCTCTGTGCATTGACAGATGCCACTGCCAAAATGGTACAATTCAGAAAAAACATCCATAAGGAAAATTTTGCGAGATTTCTTCCTCCTTATCCTGTCCTGTGGGCTCTCCTCTGCAAGGGATATTCAGCCCATTTTATTAATAGTTGATGAGTTTCAGGCTGAGGGAAGTAAAGGAATGACAGCTAGATATGTTACTGTTCAACACTATAAGCGACTGCACAGGTCTGCCAATGATGCATCTCAGTTCTACAGAGTGAGTCATTTCACTGGTCACTATGGCTGCTTTATGGCAGAGGACCAGTTATAGAAGAGGTTGCAAACATTGCTGTGTTTGTCCACCTCTGGAATTAAAACTGAGGGTGAACATTAAAAGAGAGTTGGGTCCAAAGAACATGTACAGACAAGGGTGACTGACTAACACTCCGTACAGAAATGCAGGATTCTTTTGCTGAGTCAGGTGCTAAAATCCTGCATTGAGATTGAGGCTGATTACTGCTGAGTCATGCTGGCAGGTGGGTTCATTTAGCTCCAGACAATATTTCAAAGGATCGTGGGTATCTTTTTTGGCCAAAGACAATGGGAACTTTGAAGGTTAATCATGAGAACAGACAAGCTAGGGAAGGAAGCTTAGGCTAAGGTTAATGCTGGCTAATCTTTCTGAAGTACCAAAACAGTCAAATCCCAGAAAGGGGAAGAGTTTGGCCACTAACTCAGGCTGTGTGCTCTAGTAAACATGGGTTATCATCTAACCTAGTTCATCCTTCTCTGGCCAAAGATTAGCAAAATGTTCAGTATCTTTTTACTATACGTAAGGTGCCCATATTTCCCTATGTTGACTACATGACACCTGGCAAAATTAAACATATTCTAGTGAGTTCAATAGCAATCAATCAGAACTGTGCAGCACAAATGATCAAATTAACATCACGTTCACTGAGCCTCTGTTAAAAATAAATACTCCATAGGTGTATTCTTTTTATCTACCTTATCTTTAAGGCTTTAGAGTTCACACAAGGGAGGAAGACACACACGCACACTCCGGTACCTCTCTCTCATATGGTGAGGTGACCGACTGATCTGACCCTCCCTGGCCAGCACTCTCTGTCCTCCATGCTTGAGTGAGCCCCCAAGGCAGTCCCATTTTTCCTGGTACCTGAAATCACATCTTCCCAAGGCAAAACATCAAGGACCTACAAGGTCACATGCCTTGCTCCCAGATTTCTGCTGGGTATCACACCAGAATGTGACCAGCAGCTATCTTTTGGCATTGTGCAGGAGGGAAGGGATGGGAGCTACTTCCAGCCACAGGGGATGGCAGGGAGGAAGGGGATGACTTGGCCCATATGTTTGCAGAGCTCATATCTTCCCACCCACCCAACTCTCTTGTGGCTGGAAGTACCTTGTCCCTTCCTGTCCACCCAGTGTTGAAAGGCAGCTAACACCTCCAGGCCGCTGCTGGCCACCAACATAACACAGCCGTTTCCTGTCCCCCAGTTAGAGCATGAGCAAGAAGGAGTTAAGCCCTAAGAATGCATGTAGGTACCAGGGCCCTTGACTGCAAGTGCTTCAGTGAATTCAGTCAGAGAGGTGGCTCAGGAAGGGAGGGTGCCTAGGGGATGAAACAGTCCTCCTGTGTTCTCTGGGGACAGATGAAGAGGAAGCCCCTGCCCAGGAAACTGCTGTGAAACCTACAGAATTGGAGCGCAGACAAGCAGGAAATTGCTTCTCCCACCACACCAGAGTTTAGCTGAGGGGCAGAGAGGCTGCCCCAGGCCAGTGCTGTGTGAGGCTTTGGCACATGCAGGGCTCAGCCTCTCCTGGCCAGCACCCTGGGCTAGAGGGTCTTGGGTTTTCCCAGGCTGCTGGCCCAGCCAGAGGCAGCATGGAAAAGAAGAAGCCTGTTGGCCAGGGTGTTGCAGAACTGAGTGCTCCAACCAGGGCAGGATATGGAGGAGCAGTGAGGCTGGGAGGCATGAAGGGGCATAGCAGGGAGAGGACAGCAAGAGGAGGAGCACATAAAGGTCTGAAGGATGTGCAGCAGAGGTCAAGTAACTGGCCATCACCTGGCACCTGCCTGTGGCTCACCAGCTACTGCTGCTTGCAGTGTCCAGTCAGTGTAGGCTGCACATGGGCCAGAGGTTGCGACCCTGCTGCCGAGAGCTGGCACATAATGGGAGCCACACTGATAGACCAGCAGTGAGAGTGGCAGGCCCCGTGCACTGCAGTTTTGCCCCACCACCAGCTTTGTATGCCTACTGCCGTTGTCAGCCACTGGACCCCTACACTAACCGTGGGTGGGAAGGCAGCTGGCAAGTAAGGATCTGGCTAGCTGCAGGATCCACCAGTACCAATGCAGGGAGAAGGGTGGGAGAGGCAGAAAATATAGGAAAATTTGCCTGTTTTTAAAAAAAGTTGGGACACCTGCAAGAGGCCTTAAATACAGGACTGTCCCTTTAAAAGCAGGATGTTGGGTCACCCAAACTACAGCCAAACTATTATTAATGCCTAATACCATGTTCAAGAGGGCAAACTATTTATGAAATAAGAATTTGAATTTTCTGGCCAAATTCATATTTGATTATTTTTATGGTGTTATACCAGGATGGATTTTGAACCACAATTTCCTTTTGTTTTACTCGACGTTTTGTCTGCATGATGATTAGAGCTGGGGAAATGCTCTGTAAGCAAATCTTGATTGAATTACATTCAGGTTTGTTTTACATGAGTATTCCATTGCTGTAGCCTGATGCTGCAATGGTGTCCCTTAGTGCAGAGTGCTCCTGTCATCAGTGGAAATCCACAAAGCTGAGAGGGACAGGTCCAAGCTAAGAAATGACATAGAAATGAAATTAAAATCAATCCAGAGAGCTTACCTAACGATAAATATTTCAAATACTTGAATATTTATCAAAAGTGAGTTTTGAATGATATAATTATTGAAAAAAAATCACAACTTACGCTTAATAACATTTATTAAAAATTTACAAACTTAAAGATAGCAACATACATATTACTGATAGTGTTTCCTTAGTGAGTGCCTCCTGGAGCTCTCACAGCATGAATTGTGAATGTTACAGTCAGATGTGCAAAGTGAAATTCACACCATATGTTTAGCTAAACATGATATTAGTGGCATACAATTGTAATGTTATATAAACTATACTAGTTACAGAGCTAATCTTTTCAGTTTGAATGATCTGCAGATGAAGAATTATTCAACAGAGAAATCTGCCAATTCAAATATTGAATAAGTTGGCAAGTTTGCCATATATTTGCAATTTGCAAACTGAAAAACAGCACTACTGAATAAGTTAATTGCTGCTTATGAAGTGGGTTTTACACATGAAAGCTCATGATGCTATATATATTTTTGTTAATCTCTAAGGTGCCACAGGTCTACTCTTTGCTGATATTGATGATGTGGGATGGGAGCGTGGGTGTGGAGGTTCGGTGTTATTGTTCCTGCAGGGTTAATTCATTTTAATTTCTACCTATGCATCTATTTTCCCTTGTCTGTTCCAATCTCTTCATTTTCTTTCCTTTCACCATTTTTTCTGTTGTCCCCTTTCCCTCCTCCAGCCTTGTCCACTATTTTTAATACCCAGTGCCCCATTTCTCTCTCCACATTTTCCCTCACACAGAAATCCTCTTTAATTTTCACATTGTTGTTTGCACAACAACTTGTGAAACATGAAAGCTAAATAGCAGAGCTAGGTAGGAACCAGATTTTCTTTTTCAATAGAAATTCAACAATTTCCAAATATTTTATGTGTCAAAATGGAACAAAAAACAGAATAATCTGGAAAAAAATAATTTCTGGTAAATAGAAACACTTTGTTTCAATAAAATGTAAACATTTTTATTCCAGTTTTAACTTTTATATTATACAGTTTAAACAACTGAAATTAAAATATTTCAAAGTGGCATATCAAAACTCTCTTCCATTTTTTTAGACAAAACTTTGGCAAAATTGACACGTCCACAAAATATTTAGCTTTTGACTAATCTGTATTTTACTATAGGAAAAAAATTCCATCAGAAAACTCCCAACTAGCTCTACTAAATAGTATGACAAATTCAAGAAAAGAGGTCAGGATGAATAATATTTGTACAGCACTTTGCTAAGGCAGATGTATAGTAAGTATTACTAGCTTTGGGCTCTAGAATGCACAGTAATGGGGATACCAGTCTGTTTCAATTTAAAGGGATCATGGCAGGAACAGACACTGTTATCAGTTGAGAATGGATAATTTTGTCTGATAGTCAAAGCCAGATAGATTTGGGTCTAGTAAGTACCTGGATTTCTGAGCTTGTTATTCTGTGGTACAAGTGGCATTTTTAATGACATATTTTTTAAAATAAATGTTTAGGTATTTTGGTTTTTGTCCAGTTGCCTAATGTAGCATTTTACAGAGGTATGTGAGAATTCTTCTTATCTCTCTCCTAAGACTTAATGCATGAACCAACAACAAAAATCACTAATGTACACCAATAACACCTTGGATTAAGAGACTGTCAAACCTCATAATGTAAAAACATAGAGGGGGTCCCTATAACCATATACCCCTAGTAGTCACCTACCTCCCACACTGGAACACATTATAATAAAAACAATTATAGTCCATATCCAAGAGGACCACATCATGAAAGAAATATTTCCCAAATCCCATCTTCTGGCCTTCAAACAGCCCCTCCCCTGAACCTCACTACCCTCATCATCAGAAGCAAGCTCCCCACAAATTATGACACAATTCAAAGCCACACCAGACCCTGCTATAGCAACAATGAAAAATCTGCAGATTTATCTCCACTGCTATGATACTTCCACCCTCTCTACAGCTCACCTTTCAAGATCCATGGATCCTACACATGACTATCACAACATCTGGTATATCCAGGAGTGAAAGTAAACTAGGACTTATCAGTGCACCCTGCACCAGGTCCAGCATCCTTGGTGGGGGAAGGGGCGGCAGTTCTGGGTCCTCAGATGGGGTGTAGCCTCAGGCAGAAGGGTCAGGGCTGAGGGGAGACAGGCAAAAAGGGCAGTGAAGACCCTACAACAGGGTTGCTGACCTGGGGGAAGCAATAGGGCAGTGATGTTGAACCTCTCTCATCCAAGACTCCCTTGTCTGGCAGCATCCGTGGTCCAGCAGGACCACAGATGTTGCTAGACCAGAGAGCCCCAGCAGCAGAGGTTGAAAAAGACTGGGAGTGGAGCCGGTCTGGTCAGCAGCAGCTTGTAGGGGCAATGACCTAGGAGTAGAGAGCTCTGGAAACAGATGCTGCCCAGCTGCTCCCAGGGTTCCCTGGCCCCATGCGGGGCCAGGATTCGGGAACCCCGGGAGACACCGCCACATGCAACTGGGGAATCCTGGAAACAGCTACTGCCGCCGCACATGGGACTGGGACCAGGAACCCCAGGAGCAGCTGCTGCCACTGCTACATGTGTGCCTGGGGCCAGGGAACCCTGGGAGCAGCTGCTGCTGCTGTTGCCGCTGCCGCCATACACAGAGCCTGGGTCAGGGCCGGGAAACCCCGGGAGCAGCTGCTGCCACTGCATGGGGTCAGGGAACTCTGGGAAAGCCAAGCAGATGGGCTGGAGGAGGTCAGGCCTCCAGGTTCTCCCAGGGCAGTAGCCTGGAGGGGACCTCCCTGGTCTGGCAAATTCCCTTGTTTGGGACCACTCTGGTCCCAAGGGTGCCAGACCAGGGAGGTTCAACCTGTACTGGCCCAATAAAATATATTACTTCACTCACCTTGCCTCTCACATAATGTAAATAAGGTTAAGTTTGATTACTACTGGGATGAGAGACCTTGGGGCAGAGGTATGGGGAGAGTCTATAGCATGGGCATATTTTCTGTGCATAAAATTGCAGCTGTTATTTTCTGTAATATCTTTTCCTGCAGTTCTACTTGTAGTTTTGCCCTATCTTTTGTTGGTTTGTTTATGTAAATAAGTTATTTCAAAATCACCAAACAGAGGTGCACCATGAGATGCAAAACAAATTTGGACAGAATTTTTCAGAAAGTTCCATTAATTTTGGGTGCCAACACTAAGACAATCAGGCCGGAATTCATCCTGCATCCTGAACCCCTCATTTCTGGCTGCACCCTGGAACCCACACCCCCAGGCTAGAGCCCCTCCCAAACCCCAAACCCCTGCCTCAATCCAAAGCCACCTCCCATATTCTAAACTTCTTGGCTTCACTCCCAGCCCAGAGCCCTCTCCTACATTCCAAACCCCTCATCCCTGCTCCCACCCCAGAATCCGCACTGCATCACACCACACCACACCACACCACACCCCTGTGCCTCAGCCTGGAGTTCCTTCCCATATTCTGAACCTCTCATTTATTGCCTCACCTCAGAGCCTGTACCCCCAGCTGGAGTCCTCACCCTTCCTGCCCTCCAACCCCTTGCCCCAACCCAGAGAAAATGAGTGAGGGAGTGAAGATGGGGGGAGAGCAAGTAACAGGGGGAGGGAGGATATAATGAGCAGGGGTGGGGCCTCAAAGAAGGGGTGTGGCAGGGCCAGGGCCTAGGGCAGTGGTTCCCAAACTTTTTGGCATCATGCCCCCCTTTTTGATTTTTGAAAAACCCTCATGCCCACCCTCCCCCCCCCAAATAGCAGCAAAACTTGTTGAGCAAACAAAAAAAAAAAAAAAAAAGAACTGAACAGGGCAGCAAAACTTGATGGGGGGGAGGCTGGGTCGCCTTGCGCCCCCCCTGGAATTTCTTCACACACTCCCAGGAGGATATGCCCCCCAGTTTGGGAATCTATGGCCTAGGGGAAGGGGAGTGGCAATGGTGTTTGAGTTTGTTCCATTAGAAAGTTGGTAATCTTAACTGATCAAAACAAAGAGGGTTGGGTTTTTTTTTGTTTGTTTTTTTGTTCATATCTTTCATCCCAATATGTGACTTCCAGGCTGAGTGATCACTAGCAATTTGTCTGAGCTAAACCACTGGCTCTTCTGCTGAAAACACCCAGCCCATAAGGCAATACTGCATAGGGCCAACTGTTAGCTATTATAAGAAGATACGTTTGGCTTTAGTATCAAACTTTCAAAGCCTGGTGCCTAAAGTTAGGATCTTGTAATGTGTAAGGCCTGAAAAGAGTGAAGCTTACCTTTCACATGGCTGGGCATGGTATACAGAGTAGGTAGATGAAGCAGAGGTCAGGGTTTCATATGAAAGGGTGTTTTTCTTTTCTGTGGTTGGTTCAAACAAAAGCCTCTGGGGATGTGACCAGCATTTTTCAATTGGATTGTTTATTTCCTTTGTTATAAACAATAAACTGTGCCCTAAGAAAAGGACTTAAAAAAGCTTTGGGTGTGGAGTTTGCTTCACTTCCCTTTTCTGCTTGGTAAAACAATCCAAGAGCCTGCACACCTGAACAGGGAGGTTGATGTCCAGAGGTGTTAAATACTCACAGATCTGTTATTTTAATGATGTTTTAGGAGCTCAATGCTTCTAAAATCAGGCCACTTTTATTTAGGGGTTGTCTACACTTAATTTTCTAGTGTAGACCAGGCTGTAGGTACCAAACTAAATATGGATTTGGTTTGAAAATTTTGGTCTAAATTGTTAATCTAGTATCGTTGTTAATATTTTTTCTTGACCTGAAGGATTTCCAAATTTAATGTCCCAGAACTTTAGATTGATAAAAACAGGTTCAAGAAATATAAAGAGAATTTGGCCATTACTTTGGCCCCAACACTTAACTTTGGTATTTTGAGGATTTTAAGCACTTCCATTAATATTATAGTTTGTAAAATGATTGTTTGTTTGGACTTAAATATTTCACCTACAGTGTTTTCACCCCAAACTGTCCAACATTGTGACAGTGCATGAAAATTAGATAAGGAAATGGACTATAAGCATAAGTAAAACTGATTAATCTATTGTTGCTGAATTCAGTGCAAATATTAAACAGTATAAGTGGAATCTGATATATTTAAAATTCAATTTTAGTTGTTACTTGTAAAGCAGGTGTTATTTATAAAGCAGGTAAACGTGAGATGGGGGATTGGAACACAGCCACAGAAAGACTTAGGCACCTGATCCACCCTGGGCAGCTGTTGCCTAACTCTGGAGGCACTCATTATCCCTTGGCTCCTAAATTTCTGCCATTAAAACTCTATAGTTGCCTACAATTGTACCAGTAAGCATGTGCACTGGTACCTCAGTCTAGGATCCCAGGCACCTAGCTCACCTGGAAGGGTACTAAAGCTATACTCAAGGATAGGACACCTCCCTGCCTATCTGCCCTGTGTGGCCTGATCTGGAATGGTAGGTATGCAATGTGGCACACATAGCCCCACACAAAATGGCTGTAGAGGAAGTGGCCCCCTTATGACCTAAAGCCCACTGGCAAGAGCACTCACCCAGGAGGTAGGAGGCCAGACTTCGATTCCTTCTTCTGTCTGATGTGAAAAAGGGATTACAAATTAGGTCTTTTAAGGTGAATGCCCTAACCATTGGACTAAAAAGGATAATCCGATATGGGACTCCCTCCTCTTCTTCTTCTATTGAAGCTGTTCTGCTGTGTATAAATAATTAAATATTTGTTATACGAAAGTGAGAATGACAGTGTAGTTCAGCGGTTAAAGCACTCACTGGCAAAGGGGAAAACCCAAGTTCAAATCACTTTTATATATCAGTGGGAAATTGAGCTTGCATCTTCCATAATCAAGGTGAGCATCTGAAACGCTGTAGCCAGTTCAATTGACCTCGCTGTATCACTCAGAAAAATCCACACCTCTGAATGGTGCATTGTTAAAACAATCTAACTGTGGGTGTGTAGACAGCGCAAGGTCAGAGGAACAATTCTTCTGTAGACCTTGCACTGTCTACACTGGAATTAGATCAATTTAGCTACGTCACTCAGTGGTGTGAATTTCTCACACGCCAAGAGACCTAGCTGGGTCAATGTAACTTTTTATTATATAGATCATCCGTTAGTCACTAACTCTCCCCATATACTATAAGGAGAACCTGGGCACCTAGTTCAGTACTGTGGCTTTCTGTGGATGGCTAGGTGCTGTTAGAAAACTGTACAATGATGTTTGTTAGTGTATGTGTGCATGTGCATGTTTGTGTGTGTATAAATATATAAAGACACACACAAATGATGTTAGAGAAATGTATATTAAGTATAGTATTATAAGAAAATATAAAGGAATGTCTGATGTTGTATGCATCTCTGCTGATGCAGCACTTCCAAACTTAGCTGAAATAACTTCAGGGTGTCTAACCCGTGGAACCTACAGGTTGTACCTCCCTTAACCAGGACTCCCTGGTCCAGCAAAACCATGGATGTTCCTGGACCACAAAGCCCGGGAAAAGGAGGTGTGGCAGTGGGGCAAGAGCGCTGTAAGGGGCACTGGCAACTCAGCCAGGAGCCCAGAGTGTGTGTGTGGGAGGGGAGGGGAAAGGGGAAGACTGATGGCATGGCAGGGAGTTCTGGCCCCAGCAGTGCTCCCTGGCCCCAGAGCCAGGCAACTGTGGACCTCTGCCCCGGCTGTGGAACCAGGCAGCTGAAGAGCTCTGCCCCTGCGCAACTTTGGCTGTGGTGCTCTGACCCCAACAGCAGCAGGGCTGGGGAGAGCCCCGGGAGGCTGAAGCAGCAGCGAAGGCAGGCTGGAGTCTTAGCCCAGTGGCAGCACAGTCACAAGGGGAGGGACCTTCCCTAGTCCAGCAAAACCCCTTCTCCGGGACCAGTCAGGTCCGAGGGTGCCGGACCAACAAGGTCCGACCTGTAGTATGTGTCTTGTCTAGAAAGCTTTGTCACTACATAACGTCATGAGGGAATTTTTAACTTTAGCTGCCCCTGCCTCTCCTAACAAGTAAAAACCCAAGGCCAAAAAAATCAGACAAGTAAAATATAACAACTGGATGAAGCTAATGGGACTGGCAGCAATGATAGATAACAGAAGTAAATAGATAAAAGTAAGTTTTAGCAGTATAAACAAAAAAATTATTCTTTTATGTTGATAATTGTGATTTATAGAATCATAGAAAAATAGAACTGGAAGGAACTTCAAGAGCTCAAGTCTAGTCCCCTGCACTCATGGCAGGATCGAGCACCATCTAGACCAGGGGTAGGCAAGAATCGAAATCTGGGGGTGGAGGAGTGCACAAAGTCATTCACTGTTCAAAGTGCCTGGCAGCTCCCTTCCCCTGCCAGGAGTGCACAGCACCTAGAGGGAGCCACAAGCCTTTTTCAACAGCAAATGACTTTGTGTGCTCCCCTGCCCACGAGTCCCAATTGGCCTGGGGGTAGGGGAGAGGCGCAAAGTCTCCTCCCCCCACTAGGGGCACACGTTCAAAATGGCTGGTGATTCCCTCTAGGCACTGTGCACCCCTGGCAGGGCGGAGGAGAGGGGCAAGAGATTTCATGAGCTCCCCCACCCCAAGGCCCTGATTGACCTAGAGGCAGGGGAATGTGTGAAGTCTCCTTCCCTCACAGCTAGGGATGCACGGCACCTAGAGGGAACCACCTCTTTGCACCTGAGGCTCCGCCCCTCCACCTGAGGTTCCGCCCGTTCTGGGGGTGGGGGTGGCTGATGACAGCTTATCAAAATTCGTGAAGTGGCCCCTCTGCAAAAATTATTGCCCACCCCTGATCTAGACCATCCCTGACAGGTGTTTGTCTAAACTGCTCTTAAATATCTCCAATGATGGAGATTCCACAACCTCTCTAGGCAATTTTATTCCAGCGTTTAACTACCTTGACAGTTAGGAAATGTTTCCTGATATCCATTCTAAGCCTTCCTTGCTGCAATTTAAGCCCGTTGCTTCTTGTCCTATCATCAAAGGTTAAGAACAATATTTTTCTCCCTCCTTCTTGTAACACCCTTTTAGGTATACTTAAAAACTGTTATCATGTCCCCTCTCAGTGTTCTCTTTTCCAAACTAAACAAACCCAATTCTTTCAATCTTCCCTCATAGTTCATGTTTTCTAGATCTTTAAACATTTTTATTGCTGTTCTTTGGACTTTTTCCAGTTTGTCCACATCTTTTCCAAATTGTGGTACACAATACTACAGTTGAGGCCTAATCAGTGCAGAATAGAGTGGAAGAATTATTTTTTCTGTCTTGTTTGCAACACTCTTGTCAATACATCCCAGGGGGTATGTCTACATTGCAGAGTTTTTTTGGAAAAACTACACTTACGTCCACACTGCAATTGCGTTCTTTTGACAAAGTCAAAGTCAAAAGAACACAGGGGTTTTTCCGACAGCGGTAAACCTCTTTCTACGAGGAAGAAGCCTTTTCCAAAAGAGCTCTTTCGGAAAAAGACGTGTGTGGACGGGGAAGAGGGTTTTTTTTCGAAGGAAGAGGCCTCCAGGAAAAAGCACAGGTGCCCTAGTGGCCACTACGTCCATAGTAATCACAATTTAAATGCAAGATAGCGTCCAATCAATGTGGACGCTATCTTTCGAAAAAGCAGATTGCTTTTTTGATGCACTTTTTCTGTGTGGACACTCTCTTTCTAAATAAGTTTTCCCAGAAGATCTCTTCCAGAAAAGCTTCTTCTGAAAGAAGCCTACAATCTAGACGTAGCCAGAGTGATGTTTGCTTTTTTGCATGTGTATCACACTGTTGACTCATATTTAGCTTGTGGACTCCTAAATCTCTTTCTGCAATACTCCTTACTAGACAGTCACTTCCCATTTTGTATGTGTAAAACTGATTGCTCCTTCCTAAGTGGAACTTTGTATTTGTTCTTATTTATTTCATCATATTTACCTCAGACCATATTTCCAGTTTGTCCATGTCATTTTGAATTATAATCCTATCCTCCAAACCACTTGCAACCCCTCATAACTTGGTAGCACCCACAAACTTTACAAGTGTACTCTCTATGCCATTATTTGAATAGCTGAAGATATTGAACAGAACCAGTCCCAAAACTGACCCCTGCAGGACTCCACTATTTATGTTCTTCCAAAATGACTGTGAACCATTGTTAATTACTCTCTGAGAATGGTTATCCAACCAGTTACACACCAGTCTTATAGTAGTTCCATCTAGGTTGTATTTCCCTAACTGGTTAATAAGAAGGTCATGCCAGCATGTATCAAATGCCTTACTAAAGTCTAGTTATACTACATCTACTGCTTCCCTATTATCCACAAGGCTTGTTATCCTGTCAAAGGAAGCTATCAGTTTGGTGTGACATGATTTGTTCTTGACAATTTGTTCTTATGTATGAGAATGTTTTAATTAGGGCTTAAAATAGATAGGTACTAATAGGGTAGATTGGTAAACTGAGTCTGAGTCTGCACAAAGTTACGGAGCAAGGGATAAAAGAAAGCGGATTAACAAGAGTGGACAGAGGCGTAGCAAAGGGGGAACACAGGGGGGCAGTTGACCCTGGGTGCCACATTAGGGGGCGATGGGCTGGGGTGGGAGCACACAGCCCCGCATGTCGCAGCGAGCCCGGTGCTGGCAGGCCACGTGCTCCCTGCAATCAAGCTGCCAAGACAGGGCTGTGTGGCGGGAGCAGGAACTTCAAAGGTAGGGTTACTGTACGTCCGGTGCTTGGCTCTGCGGGACGGGGAGGGGGATTGGGTTAGAGCAGCGAGGGCTGGGGGTGCCTGGTTTTGGGGGAAGGGTGGGTGCATTGGGTTAGAGTGGAGGAGCTGGGGAGGCTGGGGTACCTGGCTCTGGGGGAAGGGTGGGTGCATTGGATTAGAGTGGGAGGCTGGAGGTGCCTGGCTCTGGGGCAGGGGTGAATGAATTGGGTTAGAGGGGGAGGGCTAGGGGGGCCTGACTCTGGGGCAGGGGTGGGTGCATTGGGGATACTTATAATTTGTTTTTTAAATGGATACTTTATAAAAAAAAAAAAAAAGGTTGAGAAACACTGCTCTAAACCATTCCTTTTGGTCTCCCTATTTCCTTTCTCCTTTGGCAAGTTGGGCAGGCAGCAGTTTTGGTGAAAATATATCAGACATGTGCACACAGTGCCCGCTCTACCTCAGCTGGTGCTGGATAATCAGAGCCTCAATTCTAAAGGAGTTGGCATTACTGAGGTGATAGATCCCCCCACGTTTTGTTGTGGATTTTCCAAAGAAAATGCTTTCTATAGGTCACTGTTACAGATTTCCCCATGGGGTTCAAGTCCGAACCCCCAGTTCACCCCTTTGTACCCAGTGTAGGTCACCTAATTTACACACTTCAACAGCTCTCGGGCCATCCTACGAGAGGAGTAGCCTATGCAAGACTAAGTGGAGAGCTCCCCGGGTGGGGAAGGGGGTTCGGGCCTGCCCTCTCTCCAAACCCCGACCCAGGGCCCTGTGGTAAGGACTCGTGTCCCTACCCAGCGGAGGGGGTCGTAACCCCTAAACTCCCCCGCTCTCGGGGTCCACGCCCCGCCCTGGGTCTCTTCTTCCCTGCTCCCTACGCCCGGTAGCCCGGAGGGCCCGGGTTAAGACTCACCTCGGTGCCTCCCCCCCCCGGAGTTTCACTGCCGCGTTCATTCCCCAGCTGCCACTCCCTCTCCTCTCCGCCCTCCTCCCTTTTGTTCCCAGAGCCTCCTTTTAAATTTCCCTCCCGATCTCCCTTGATGACGTCCTCAATGACGTCATCCCGGGACGCCCCTTGCGGGCTCCCTGGGGTGACGTCCCCCATGGCGTCATTCCCCCGTGTCTCTCCCTGGCTCACGGAGATGACGCCTCCCTTGACGTCACCCCATGCGCCATCTGGGCCCACCGGGATGTCTCCCCCGCTCCGCCGTGCGCTGAGGCCGCCATCGCTTCCCCGGCGGGACCCCCCGTGGCTCCCTGCCCCGGCGCAGGCCGCCCCCCACCTCCCTGTCGGAAGGTCCGCGGGGGGCATTTCAGTGCAGGGCGATGCCGCCCCGTCACACGCCTTTCCCCTCGAGTCTCTCGTCATACTTGCCGCCGTTTCGGCTTGGTGTTCTGGTATACGTGACAAGCAATCGGCTTTCGCGTTCGCGATCCCTGGGCAGTGTATCACCTTAAAGTGGTATGGCTGCAGGCTGAGGTACCACCGCAATATTCGTGGGTTCATGTCCTTCATATTCTGAATCCATTGCAAGGGGGCGTGGTCCGTCACCGGGGTAAATTGGTCGCCTAGGAGAAAGTATCGTAATGCGTCAATTGCCCACTTTAGGGCCAAGGCCTCCTTTTCGATTCTCGCATACCCCTTTTCCCTCGGGAAAAGCTTACGGCTCAGATAGAGTATAGGGTGTTCCCTGCCGTCGTCCTCTTGTGTCAGTATGGCCCCTAACCCTACCTCCGAGGCATCTGTTTGTAACGTGAAGGGTTTGGTAAAGTCCGGCTGGGCCAAGACCGGGGCACGTACTAGGCTTTCTTTAAGTTCCTGGAAGGCCGCGTTACACTGTGTCATCCACCTCACCCTCTCAGGTTGCCCTTTACGCGTTAGATCTGAGAGGGGGGCTGCCAGGGAGGAAAAATTGGCTATGAACCTCCTATAATAACTGGCTAGTCCAAGGAACTGCCGCACCTGTTGTTTCGTGGTTGGGGAAGGGTAATTACGGACTGCTTGAACTTTGTCCACTAGGGGTTTGAGCTTCCCCCGCCCCACCGTATACCCCAGATAGGAAACTTCTGCTTTCCCGAACTGGCATTTTTTTGGGTTAGCTGTCAGTCCGGCCCGCTGCAAGGCCCCTAACACAGCCGCTATATGTTCTAAATGTTGTTCCCAAGATTCACTATAGATTATGATATCGTCAATATAGGCCGCTGCATACTCCTGGTGGTCCCTCAGAATTAGATTCATTAGTCTTTGGAAGGTAGCAGCAGCTCCATGCAGGCCGAATGGCATATTTATAAATTGGTAGAGTCTGAATGGGGTAGCAAAGGCTGTCTTAGCCTGAGCTTCCGGGGATAGCGGGATCTGCCAGTACCCCTTTGTCAGGTCGAGGGTTGACAGGTAGCTCGCTCTTCCGAGGCGGCTCAACAATTCGTCTATACGGGGCATGGGGTAAGCATCAAAGCGGGATATAGCGTTGACTTTACAAAAGTCTATGCAGAACCTCATGGACCCGTCTGGTTTTGGCACCAAGACGATAGGACTTCTCCATTCACTTCGAGATTCGCATATTACTCCCCACTCCAGCATGGACTGGACCTCCTTTCTTACCGTGTCCCATAGTTTCTGAGGGGAGGGGACGTAGATTGTCACGTACCGTCTTCCCTGGGTCGGTTGTTATCTCGTGGCAGATTAGGCTGGTTTGTCCGGGTCGACTGATCAGTACCTGCTGGAATCGCTCAAGGGTTTGGCATAATTGCTCCCGCTGCGAACCTGAAAGCTCCTCCCCGATTCGGACTTCTTCCACTTTTATTTCTGGCTCCCCCCACGGCCCGAACTCTATATCTATGGCCCGGGGTTCGATTAGGAGGGCCTCCCGCTGGTTCCATCTTTTTTTAATAAATTTACATGATAGATCTGGGTGTCTCTTCGATTCCCACTTATTCTTACTTCATAGTCGACTGGCCCCACTTTCCTTATTACCCGGAACGGTCCCTGCCAGCGGGCTAACAACTTGGACTCCCCGATTGGAAGTAACAGAAGGACTTGATCTCCCGCCGTGAATTCCCTTACTTGTGCCTTCTGGTCATAGTGGGCTCGTTGCCCCTCTTGGGCTTTTTGTAAGTTTTCTTGGGCTCGCCCTGCTAAGATATGCAGTTTCCGCCGCAGCCTCTCTACGTATTGAGCGGCCCCCAGCGCCGGGGATACCTGGGCCTCCCACTCTTCTTTCACTAAGTCTAAAATTCCCCGGGGCCGGCGCCCATATAACAGTTCGAAGAGGGAATATCCTGATGATGCTTGGGGTACCTCACGTATTGCAAACATCAATGCCGGTAACAGCTTGTCCCAGTCGTGGGGGTCGTCCTGGACAAACTTGCGCAACATCCCCTTCAGTGTTCGGTTGAATCGTTCCACGAGACCATCCGTTTGGGGATGGTATACCGACGTCCGTAGCTTCCGAATCTGTAACACTTTACATAAATCATTCATGACCTTTGAAGTCAAGTTCGTACCTTGGTCCGTTAGCAATTCCTTGGGCAGCCCGACCCAAGAAAACAATTTCACTAACTCTTCGGCTATCACTGTGGCCATTGCTCTCCGTAAGGGAATGGCCTTGGGGCAGCGTGTGGCGTAGTCCACGATGACCAATATATATATATGGCCGCGCCCCGATTTCTCAAGCGGTCCTACTAGATCCAGTGCTATACGCTCAAACGGGGTCCCCACTGTCGGGAGAGGGACCAAAAGGGCCGGGGGTACTTTGTTCGTGGAGGTTTTCTGACAGTTGGGACACGATCCGCAGAAGTTCTTAATATCCTGATATACCCCTGGCCAATAGAACCGTTGCAACACCCTTTGCTGAGTCTTGTCGGTCCCTAAGTGTCCTGACCAAGGGTGTTCGTGGGCCAATTCTAGGACCTTCCAACGGTAGGGACGAGGTACTAACAGCTGCATCTTTTCCTCCCCGTCGAGGTCCCCTCGTGTTATCCTATACAAGCGCTCATTCCTTACCTCTAACCGTGGACCGAGTATTCTGGCTGGTATACCTCTGTCCTGCATCGCCTCCTCCCCTTGCACCTGGTCCCAAGCTGCTCTCAGTGTCGGGTCTTCCCATTGTAAGGTGAGGAAATCCCCCGTGTCTAATTCGAGGCGTTGCGTATTAGGCCACTCGTCCCGCTCGGCTTCCCCCTCCGGGAGCGGCTCTATCACCTCGTCCCTGTGGGTGATCAAGCTGGTGGCCTCGCGGCTCTCCGCTGCCTCCTCCCTGTGTGCGTCCCCCCACTGTCTTAACAGTTTCCCTAGTCCTGGCCAGTCCCTCCCCAGCAGGGCGGAATAGGCTAATTTAGGGGCCACCGCTACCTCACATAGGGCATCCTCCTCCCCATCTTCTATCCTTACTCGAGTTGTGGGGTAGGAATGGACGTCCCCATGTACGCATCGCAGGGATACTAGGGGGCCCCTTGCCTTCACCGGGCGTATAACGTCCCCTCGGATGATGGTTTGTCCGCACCCGGAGTCCAGTACCGCCTCCACCCATTTTCCGTTTACCCTTATTTTCCTTATTACCTGTGCGGCTCGTCTCAGTCCGTACTGCCCCTTCTGGCCGTCGCTGCCCGAATGTGCAGTCCATGAGGGGGCAATCCTTCTTAAAGTGTCCCTCTTGGCCACACTGGAAGCAGGCCCCCCATGGGGTCACCTCACCTTGCTGGGGTTGTTCAGGCCCTTGTTCCGGCTCCCTTCTTGCCCCGGCTCCGCTCGTCGGTCTGCTCCACCGGGGCGCCAGTCTCCTCTCTGGAAGGGGTCCTAATGGAAGCTTCCGCCCGTACCCAGGATGGGGGGTGGTTGTGGGTTTTGGGGCTGAGGCTTCCGTCTTCTTGGTATCTCTCGAGCCGCTGACCGGTCCTTTCGCCTCCACGCCTTCTGCCGCGAGGAAGTGTTCCATCAACGTTACAGCCTCATCAAGTGTTTCTGGCAGATGTCGTCGTACCCACTGCTGCCCTTCGGCGGGCAGGATTCTCACATACTGCTCTAGGATAACCAGGTCGGCCACCTGAGCCCCTGTCTTGTTTTCCGGTTCTAGCCATCTCATTCCTGCTTCCCTCACGCGTTGGGCCACCGCTCGTGGTCGCTCCTGTGGGTTGTAGCGGGCTTCCCGGAACCGGCGACGGTGAGTCTCTGGTGTGACCCCTAGTTGGTCAAGGATTGCCTCCTTGACCTTATAATAACATAACGCGTCGCGTGTCGACATGCCCCGATATGCCAGCTGGGCTGACCCCGGAAGGTAGGGGGCCAGGAGCGTCGCCCAGTGTTCCTGCGGCCATTTGGCGGCCGTAGCCACTCTTTCAAACGTAATTAGGAACGCCTCTGGGTCATCTTCGGGCCCCAGCTTGGTGAGGCATATGGGTAGCTGCGATCCGACGGCTCCCGCCGCCTCTCCCATTATGGGACTTCCAGTCGCGGCTCCCGCCGGGGTCCCTTTAAGCTCTTTCAGCATCTGGTCCTGCCGTTCTTGGAACTGGGTTAGGATTTGTTGCAGGGCCTGCATCTGTTGCTGCTGTTGCAGCTTCTGGTTTTCCACCAACCACTCAAGGATCTTATTCACTTCCATTTTCCCCTGGACAATAAATATTTTATTAACCTCGCCTTTCCCCCGTGTAGACCCCTATCTCGGGGCCGGGCGATGCCCACATTCTCCACCACGTGTTACAGGTTTCCCCGTGGGGTTCAAGTCTGAACCCCCAGTTCACCCCTTTGTACCCAGTGTAGGTCACCTAATTTACGCACTTCAACAGCTCTCGGGCCATCCTACGAGTGGAGTAGCCTATGCAAGACTAAGTGGAGAGCACCCCGGGTGGGGAAGGGGGTTCGGGCCTGCCCTCTCTCCGAACCCCGACCCAGGGCCCTGTGGTAAGGACTCGTGTCCCTACCCAGCAGAGGGGGTCATAACTCCTAAACTCTCGGGGTCCACGCCCCGCCCTGGGTCTCTTCTTCCCTGCGCCCTACGCCCGGTAGCCCGGAGGGCCCGGGTTAAGACTCACCTCGGTGCCTCCCCCGGAGTTTCACTGCCACGTTCGTTCCCCGGCCGCCACTCCCTCTCCTCTCCGCCCTCCTCCCTTTTGTTCACAGAGCCTCCTTTTAAATTTCCCTCCCGGCCTCCTTTGATGACGTCCTCGATGACGTCATCCCGGGACGCCCCTTGCGGGCTCCCTGGGGTGACGTCCCCCGTGGCATCATTCCCCCGCGTCTCCCCCTGGCTCACGGGGATGACGCCTCCCTTGACGTCACCCCAAGCA
This sequence comes from Rafetus swinhoei, assembly GCA_019425775.1. NCBI lineage: Eukaryota > Metazoa > Chordata > Testudines > Trionychidae > Rafetus > Rafetus swinhoei. Next base: position 29,632,051 of record CM033440.1, read on the forward strand.
CCTTCTGGGCCTGCCGGGATGTCTCCCCCGCTCCGCCGTCCGCCGAGGCCGCCATCGCTTCCCCGGCGGGACCCCCTGTGGCTCTCTGCCCCGGTGCAGGCCGCCTCCCGCCTCCCTGTCGGAAGGTCCGCGGGGGGCATTTCAGTGCGGGGCGATGCCGCCCCGTCACAGTCACCCACATCTCCCAGTCATAACAGACTTGGGATTAACATGGTTTTCTCAACTAAAAGTCTTATAGGTGTTCGGCTGTTGTGATTGTGAGCACCCAGTGAGGCAGTCTGCCAAAGGCAAGGCTGGCCTTGAATCTTGACATCTATTGCTTCAGTTGAATGGCTTGTGTGAAATTTGGAAGAGCAGCTCAAAGAGACCTCTCTCCTTTACTTAAGGATAGAATCTCACAGCAGCCTAAAAGAAAAATCCTCATGGCAGACAGAAAGCCATGCTTGCAGTGTAACCTCAGCCTTAGGCTACTTACTGCTTCAAGTGCCATCAAGAAAGTGAGGGCAATTCTCATGTTGTGTGTTAAGTTTTATTTAAAAGTTTTTCTGAGTGTTATTTTAACAGGTAAGTTAATCTTTTACATTCATAACTACGATGTAGTTTATCGCTGTGCAATAGTATGAAAAACAACTAGGTAAGAACTAGGCAGTTAGGCAGCATTACAGATTGCTTACCATAAATTTGATACCCTCAAAATCTTTTCACCTTTTATTCATTAAAGCAACGAGTTACTTATTTGCTATAACAGTGGTTTTAAATGCTTGATTGAAATATAGTGATGACATTCATATTTCGGTTGTATAACATTTATTTCTCTTGTATTTTATAAAATTTACATATTTTAAGCATTTGACATTTTTTATGTAAAAGACATGAACCTAATGAGAATGGGATACGAACAAATTAAAGAGAAAAAATTATTTAACAGAATGTAAACCACAAAAACTATAATTTATATTTGTCTGTAGTTAGTAAAATAAGTAATTCGTTAAACGATAAATATCCTAAGAAGTGGATTATTTACAGTGGCATAGCAAGGGGGTTGGGGAGGCAGTTGCCCCTGAGTGCCATGCTAGGGGGGCACCAATTTAGTCCCCCTCTGCTCCCTCTGTCATCCCTTAGCTCGTCTGCTCCTCCTCCGCCCGCCGCCGCTGGCTGGAGCCTTCTCCCCGCCTCTCCACCCCCAGCCCAACCCTCCTCCATCTCTGCTGGTGGGTTAGTGCGTGCAGGGGCCCGGCTCCAAACTGGAGGGAGCGGGGGAAGACATGGTACAAGCTCCTCCACTCCTCCCAGGATCGGGCTCAGCTGTGTGCCAGGTTCGGGGCAAATTTTGCCTTTGCCCTCAGGCACATAACACCCTCGCTATGCCTCTGAGGGGGGAAGAACATAGCAAAGACCAGAAATTTGAAAAGTTGCCCTGTGTTCAAGAGAGATAACTTCATCAATTATCGTTCTTGCCTTATCTCTTTTTGAGTGTATATGTAATTCATAGATGATAACAAAATAAAGGCTAACAAAACTGTTTATGCCTGGATTGAAGTGGAACTCATTTTTCACTCAACAGACTCTAAAAAGTGATTCTAGTACATTTTTCTTATATATATAATCTGACAGATTTAAAAAAACCCCAGTTAGAGATAGGGGCTTCTTATTATGAATTTTTATATATATTTGTATTTTTTGTTTGTTTGTTTTTGTAAGCTGCCTTGAATATTTTAAATAGAAAGGTGGGGTACAAATATTTAAATAATAAATAAATAATAATAATAATATGAAATTTACAGATGCTTTTTCACCCACTCTTACACAATATAATAGAAATTAGCAAGAGCAGGGGCTATATCAGACAGATTTTATTCAGACAGTCTTATTGTCTTCTGGTGGTATTCATAGGCTGATGTTCTATTCAGCAAGTAAGGGTATCACAAGTGTACATCCTGACTGTGATGATTTATTTAATAGTTTTGAAGAAACTGAGTAATATTTTAAAGCCTTCATCTAAAATACTGCTAACATTCTAGTAGCATCTGTACAGGAGAGACATGCATAGGATATGCCAGCTTCTGCGGAATGCTGTATCCATTGTGATAAGGGCTGGATATTGTGGTCTTGGAAGTGGTATTGTGTCAGTCACTGCAGTAGCCCAAGCAAGGACACTATATTCAGAGAAATAAGCCAATAATCATCATATTCACATTGCCTTGCTAAATTATAATGATTGGGTGATAGTAGCTACACAAAGAAATTATGGCTAAGTCATCACTGCCTATTACTCAGCAGTATGTGCAGGCAGAAACCATTGCTCAACTTTTCACCAACTGCTCCCTAAATAATTAGCTTTTTCTTATAAGTAAGAAATTCCTTGAAAAAGCTTTTTAAAAGCAAATTGACACATAAGGATGGGGTGACTAAACTTTTACTGTTGGATTCCTGGATGAAAGATTTAGACTGAACCTTGACACAGGTAACAAGTGAAATGAGGAGGCTTCACTGTAGTTCTCATTAGCAGAGTCGGGCTTGTCTACCTGGAGAGTTGAGAAAAATTAATGGAAGGTGTGAATTTAAAGTGCATTAATTAAAGAGAATTAAATCTCCCTACAGATACTCTCCTTCTCAAGGAAACTAACCTTATTTGAGTGAACTAGCTTGCTTTAGCTTTTGTTCACCTAAGCATGCTAGGATAGATCCCTGATGTAGACTAGAGTGGTCATTCAAATGTTCTTGGAATTCCAAACATTTCAGCATTTCCAGGAATGGTGTGGGCCTCACCAGCTGGCCTGACCCCAGTCTGCCCTCCATGTATGGTAAGTGTGAAGTCAAGCCACATGGGGGCACCATCTGTTAGAGTCATGCCAGTCCACCCTATGATCTCACACACAGCCTTAGTTCAAGGACACACTGGTGGGGTGGGATGATGCACTTAAAAAATGGCACCCCCAATCCAATACTGGGAAAAACCATATCTGGTTTTGTCACAATACCCGACAGTGGACAAACCACCCCAAAAAGAGATTGTCTGGTTCAAAACCAGACAAGTGGCCTCTCTAATATAGAGTTAACCTGTGCCCGCAGAAGGAGATTTTCTATGGTATAGGAAGTAGGAACATTGCCTCCCAGAATGTTAGCCATATGGACAAAGCACTCTTCTGTTGGCATAGCTGCATCTATATTGGGCTTTTGTTGGCATTGTACATCAGTTAGGGAGTGAGGCGTTTTGTTTTTGTTTTGTTTTTCACAAAACATTTTGACCAAAACGTTTAGGATCAATGGAATTTTTTTTCAAGTTTTCCATTTCAATTCAGCTGTTTGTGGGTATGGGTATGTTTTAAATGTCCTATTTCAAAACAAAAAATCAAAATGAAATTGTCAAGGCTGTTAACCACTTTGGCACTTCAAGAGCAGAAGGTGGGGGCCCACAGGAGACTTTAAAAATATCTTGCCTCATTAGGCCTTTGCTTAAAACCTCCCCAAGGTCACAGATTCGCTGACCTTGGGAGGTATGCTGCCACTACCCAAGTGCAAAATGCCTATTTCTGACCTCAGGAAGACTCACTTGGGAACTTCCCATTGGGTACCTTATGCTCTTTTACCCTCCTCAGGAAAGAGCTTGAAAACAAGGTGTCATTTCTAACAGCTGACCTCTCAATCTCAGGCATGTGTACACAGACCTTCCTGTTTTGCAGGACACAGGAATAGGATCATAGCCTTAAAAAAGGTGATTTTATTAACCAAACAAAAAAAAGCATACTTGGTAAAGCATACATATAGTTGCAATAATTACAGAGCAATTGAGGTAACAGATTAAAACACAGAGAATGGCTTCTCTGGGATTCAGCTTCACCAAGGGTATGTCTAAACTACACCCCTCTTTTGAAAGAGGGATGTAAATTAGACAGATCGAAATTGCAAATGAAGCCGGGATTTGAATTTCCCGCACTTAATTTGCATAATGGCAACCGTGCGGTCTTTCGAAAAAGGGCTTTTCGAAAGTAAAACTGCCATCTAGACGGGGTTCTTTCAACAAAAAAAAAACCTTTTTTGAAAGATCCCGTACTCCTCATTTTTCAAAAGAACCCCGTCTAGACTGTGGTTTTACTTTCCGAAAGACCGCGCGACCGCCATTATGCAAATGAAGAGCGGGAAATTCAAATCCCGGCTTCATTTGCAATTTCGATCTGTCTAATTTACAACCCTCTTTTGAAAGAGAGGTGTAGTTTAGACATACCCTTACAGTGTATGGCGAGGGGAGCACATGGACTCAGCACAGAGGAATTTAACCAAACAACAAAAACAAAGAAAATAACCTCATTGCATCTAACTAAAATATTTCCTATCTTCTCACATATCTGTAGTTCCAAGGTTCAGTCCTGTTCTAGGCATGGATATTCCTTTTTTAGGCATGGGTATCCCTGCCTGTTTCTGTTCATCTTTTTTCCCCATCTCCTGGTTTGAACTCCCAAAAGAACTGCAGCAGGCAGATACCTTTTCAATTCAAATCTCAACACTTTCTTCCCATTGGCTCTCCTGGATGCCTGTCATCACATCCTGGATACCCACTGGTTTGGAGTTTAACTCTTTAGTTATTGAAAGCTGCGATGTTTAGAAAAGAGTACCACCCCTCCCATCCATCACAGAAATAGACCTTTAAAAAGTTTTTCAGCAAAAAGTTTGTTGACTTCAACATATATTGTTTGAGCCCTGAAAGGTGCATTTTTCAGTTAAATTTCTATTCACTGAAATGTCACCCAGCACTAGCAGACAAGTCCCAAGAGACTGATTCTGATCAAAGGCCGATCACTTCTCCAAGTCATGTACTTGGAGAAGCCTAGATAAGGTGTGCCTAGATATGGGGTACGCATGTGTGCATGTGTATCTTTGTGTGTGTGAAAGAGAGAGATAGGAATCAGGTCCTCTGTCGTAACTAACTGCATCTCCTGCAGAGGCACCCATGATTGCAATTGTAATGTGCTGTGCAAGTCAGGAATGTGATACAATGCTAGTGCCAGGTTTAAGTCTATTTCAACTCCTTAGTTACTTACAGTTAAGCCACTCCTTTTTAAATCCACAGATTATAGCCACATACTGTTTGAAAAGAGTTGCTCTAGGTTTCTTTACCACAATAAGTCTATGTCCAGTCTCATCTTGCTTCTTTAATACTGCCTTTACATTTGAATTTGTAGTTAAACCAAGGCTGCTCTTGCATGCCTCTGGCATCTGTCCAGACAGAACCTAAATATCCTATGGCAACTTTCAAAAGAAGGTGATACCAAGTAGCAATATAACCTAACATTTTCTTTCAAATCAATCCAGTGACACTTGTATAGTAATTGCCACACTATCATGCCAGATGGCCTATGCCATCTGTGATGCTATAGTAATCATTGAAGCATGAGATATTCTAAAACGCTAGACATTAATTGCTTTCTAACTTTGGTGACTAATTCCATTTTCAGGTTGCCTTCTATGCTAGCTATCTGTGTTCTCTGAAGCAGTTTGGTAAAAGAGCCAACAGTTTAGTGGCCTGAACAAAGATTAGGAAACAGATCTTACGAGTGCTAACCCTGACTTTGACATGAGTGTCCTTTTCCCCATCTGTAAAATTTAAGCTCTCTGTTAGTTACTTTTCCCCACCAACCCAGACCATGTTGTGAGGTTGAATTAATGTTTGTAAAGCTAACTATTGTTACCTAACTTCTGCCATGGAAAACTTTCTGCTACAGCCCAGGAACAATTTGATATAAGTGCTGTTTGCCAAAGCGCTCATGACACTATGTAGCAAATCCTGCCCTGATGCCATTACCGAAGGTCCTGACTGTAACACAAGTGTAGTTCTATTATATCAGGTGGGCTGGATGCTTAAAGAAGCTACATCATTTGTATGTGACAAAGGGAGCAAATGGGAGGCATTATCTGTATCCACTCGGCATTCCTCTTCATGGTGGAGACCACAAGGTTGTATTAGGGTGCGTCTACACAGCAGGGCTTAACGCGAAATAAGCTACGCAAATTGATCTATGTCAATTGCATAGCTTATTTTGAAATTGAAATTGAGAGCATCTACACAGCACTTATTTTGAAATAGAGCACACTTCCTCTGATTTCCCTTACTCCTTGTACAATGAGGGTCACAGGAGTTGGAGTAAGAAGTCCTCCAGCTTGACAGTATTTTGACATTATTTTGAAATAACTGCCTTCTGTGTAGACGCTAAATTATTTCAAACTAACACTAATTATTTCAAAATAATGTTGCTGTGTAGACGTACTTAGAAAACGTCTACATTGCAATCAAAACCTGCAGTACTGAGTCTCAAAGCCGAGATCAGTTGATTCAGGCTCACAGAACTTGGGGTAAGGGGCACGGGTGCCAGAACAGAGGAGCCAGAGAGCTATGCCCCTCCCTGCACCTTCTAGTGGACGAAAAGGCAAAAATAGGGAAGAAGAGGCAGAAAGGAGCAAATTTGAGGGGGCAAGGCTTTGAGGGAAGAGGCAGTGCAGGAATGGGGCTTTTGGGAAAGGAACAGCAGGGAAACTAGCCTTGGGGAAAAGGGGTGGCACAGGTCCAGGGCCTCGGTGGGAAGGGGCAGCCTAGTGGCAGGGGCGGCCTGGGGCCAAGCGCTAGGTGGCAAGGGGGCAGACGCTCAGGGGGAAGCTGTGGTACTGCAGTTCTGTAGCGATCCTGAACTGCCTCTGGGACTCATGAGTTAGGGTTAGATTAACTGTATTTCCCAAAGAGAAAATAGGACCCCCCCCTGCTGTTTCCAGTTGTTGGAACCCTGCCCCCCACCACTACCCACATGAGGCTGTTGCCTGGTCACTGGAACCCTGTGAGGATAGGTGGGCATGCTGGAACACTGTTCCCCCCAGCCCTTCAATCCTCAGAGGGGAGGCATTACAAATCACCCCCTCCACACTGCACCCCACTATTTTGACAGAAGTGGGCATTTGCCTTGTTTGTTCTTCCCAACTGATCAAGTCAGCAAGAGCCAACAGGACAAATGCCTGGTTTTTTGGGGGGAAATTGAGACAGCACTTAAAAAGGGGACTTAAAAAGGGGGCTGTTCCAGTCAAAACAGGACATGTGGTTATCCTACTTAGGATTTCTTATCCTGGGACCAGTGTTCCCTCTAAGGTGCATGCCTGCATGGCTGTGCACAAAAAATTCTAAGTCCTCCCACCTCCTTCCCAGAGCCGTTCAGCAGCAGTAACCTTTCTGCTAGACCTGGAAGGTGAGTGGCATGGCTGCTCCCAGGGCCTAGGCCGCATGGCTGGTGAGGGAAGAGATGGGGCTGTATCGGGGGGTGGCTGCTTGGGGGGCTGCTCAGGCGGCCGGAGCTGTGTTTGGGGGCAGCTGCTTATGCTGTTGCCGGGAGCCAAGGCCACGTGGCAGGCTTGGCAGGTGGCTGCCGTGGGCCGAGGCCACTGGGGGTTGGGGCCATGGGAGGGCGAGCGGCTGCCACCAGAGGTTGAGGTTGTATGGTGGATGTGGCAGGCGCTGGGGGCCGAGGACAGAGGCTGGTGAGTGGACGGTTGCTGCCAGGGGTTGGGGCCACGAGCAGGTGAGTGAACAACTGCTGCTGGGGGTTTTCTAATGCCATTAACATTAATTCTCCTGGCTCAAAAAGTGTAAACTACAACATTTTCTCTTTGAAACACTTAATTTTAAAATAATAATAATAATAATAACAACAATAATGTGATTATCATATAAAGAATAAGAAAAGGAACCCTAAGGCTCTTTCCTATACTGAATTCTGCCTGGCAAAAGTGTTAGGGAGCTATGTTTTTCTGATCCTCTGGGTTGAACTGTATCATTGCAGCACAGATTAGAACAGCTAGCACCAGAAGATTATCAGTGCAAACTACAAACCCATGTGCAAGCCAGTCCTCTACTTTCTCTACTCTTTCTCACCCCTCAAATACTGCTCCTACACCAAGGCCATACAAGAGTGTGACAAAAAAAGACAGTTACATCAGCTGAAAGCACCGCTATGGAAATGGAATCTCAGCTGGCCAGAACCAGCTGCTTTCTGGGCCCCACTTTGCACAGGGATGGCAATTTGTAAGAATGTGACCCTATGAATTAATATCAAGTTTACCCAGACAATGATGCAGGGCCTTGGACAGCAGAATTTCTACCCTGGAATTGAGGCGTTAACCTCTCTTCTGTAGAGTGTCCTTGTGCAGAGAAACCATCTAATCCTGCCTCAAAAGTAAGTAGCATATTCTCCAAGGCAACTTCTGTGGATGGAGTTCCAGCGCTGATTTAAGCTGCCTCTGCCAAAAGAAACCTTTAACCAGGATACACAGTGATGATAACAAAAAGAAGTGGAGCTGGAGCACTGAGTTAAAATTTGCCTGTGTCATCAACAATGATTGTGGTTTCTTGTTTGGAAGTGATACAAGAAAACCCTATTATTTAGAAATGGGACTGTGGAAGTTCCAGACTCAGACATGGATAACCAAGGGTGTGAAACACTTGTTAAAAGGTTAAAATATAGGCTGTGAGAAGTCAGTTTAAAAAAAAAAAACTCAACACAAAATTCCTTTACAGAACAATTATTAAACCCACAAAAATATAAGAACAAAATTGCTTTCAATAATCAATTAAGAACAAAATAGCTTTGTAATATGTCAATAAAGCTGAAATAGAGGAAATATACAACATGTCCTTTTAAAAAAAAAAAGATGATTTGAAGGCAGGAAAGGGAGGCATTCTAGAATGTACAGAGCTGAATTATAGCAACACCTTAGCTGGAACTTGGGAAACAACAAATTATATTACAGATTTTGGAAAAAAACAACAAATGGTCTGGTAGCACTTTATAGACTAACAAAACTATAAAGTGCTACCAGACCATTTGTTGTTTTTTTCTGTACAGACTAACTCGGCTACCTCCTGAAACGTTTGGAAAAAAAGATATCCATTTAAGTATTGGAGAGGAGAACAAAAATGAACTTCATCTTGATACTTTAACCCCCTTTTCTTCAGTTCTGTACTTTAAAAACCATTTTATTTTGTTTTTTCAAATTCCAAGATGTTAGCCTTTAATGTGGATTAATTCCTGTATTTTTAAAGACAATGGTTTTGCTGGTCTACACATGTAATTTGAAGTCTGAATCTCCCCTATATCATAACTTCTTTGAAGAAATTCTGTCCTGTTGGACCCATAGTAATGAATAACTGTTTTGAAACCAGTTTATTAAAAATTGGGGTTATCTTGATTGTATCAGGATACCCGGGATACAATTATATCTGTGATATCAGTGGTCTGTCATTTTCATGAGATGTTGAAGACAATGGTTATGTTCTATTGATAGGAGTGAGAGACTCTCAGTGAATTTTGATTTACCTTTCCAAGAGCTTGCCACTTCAGAGGCTGGTGCTCTTTTGATAGTGCTCCTCTAATGATTCCCTTCAAAACCTTTCAGATCCAATAAATATTTTGCATAAGTCCCCAAACAGCAAACTGACTTCCAGATCATTGCAAACTCAAGAAAAACAACATGATTTCAGTAGTTTGTCCTTCTACAGTTAAGTTCTCAAAAACAATATTCTTCTTTTATAGTCTGACATAAAAATGGGCATTTATACATAGGGTTGATCAGGGAACAAAAATAGCCTATAATGTAAGTTTTGAACACTGATTGTTTGTTATGCATTTGTCAATGACCTGATGATAGAGAAATATTTGTTTATAAAATACATGACAAACTGTGAACAAAAAATTGAGAATGGTGAAATATGTTTGCATATAATTCTGAACAGAAAAAGGCAAATATAACTGAATACAGTGTGAAAGACTGAACAAGCTCTAAAAATGAATGTAATGTTAGGGTATATCTGGTAGAGTCAGCAATTTAGGAGGTGCATTCTATAAGGATGTACATGGAAAAATCAGCAAATGTCAAATAGACAAATATAAAAACTGGCAGAGTTCCTCTGTTTTTTTCTTTCACCACTCTCTTGCCTCTACCTTCCACCACTGTCCTACATCTATCTACTTTATGAAAAATTGTAACAGATTTTAAGGAGGCACAAAACCCCCCATTTTGTCACCAAATCAAGGTCATAAATATTAGAAGGGATAATTAGAAGACTCTGTGGAGCCTCTTACCAGCCATTTGTCTCTGGTCAGGTTTTTAGACGCTCAGCCCTCCAGCTAAGTTACAAAGTTCAGTCCCCTTCCTGGGTAACAAACAGTCCAACTGAAAGTGACAGTTAAACAGCAGACTAATAAAAGTAGAATATTGCTTTTGAGAACTTACTATAGAAGGACAAACTACTGAAATCATGTTATTTTTCTTGAGTTTGTAATGATCTGGAAGTCAGAGGAGGAACTCTGCAGGAACAGGCTAGGTTCCTGTATGGGAGGCCAGTAAGAACACTTCAGTGGAGCCTGAGTGGAATAGAAAAATAATGAGGCTAATCTAACATACTGAAAACTTTGCAGTCTACATTTTCTTTTCATTTGACTTCATATTAAATAAACATTTAAAGTCATGCACTTTGTTAATTATCCCTTTTTAGAGGGAACACTACCTAGGATCTGTCTGTGTGGGACTCTTCCAGACTCAGTTGCCAGGAATCAACTTGTGGGGACAGATTTGAAAGAGGAGGGCAAGAATTCCTTCCTTGATGCACAAGCCTCAAGGAAAGCAGGGCCTGTAGAGTGCTAGAACAGTGTTTCTCAACCAGTGGTACGAGTACCTTTAGGGGTACTCAAGAGAAGTCTGGGGGGTAAGTCAACACAACTGAAATTTGGAGAAAACTGAATTTTTGTTTTAAGTTTTACAGTGTTTTATTATTTTTGTACTTTTTACACCCAAAAATGTCATCGCCCGCCCAGCTACAATTAAATTGTTTAAACAAATGTGTTGCAATGATAGAAAAAAATGTTGTGCGTCTGAAAACTGTAGGTACTGGGGGTACTTATAATTTTTTAAAGGGGTACTTTATAAAAAAAAGGTTGAGAAATATTGTGCTAGAACATAAAAAGAGAACGAGACATAAGCAGATATTTCTTGAAATTCAAACCCACTCACTGACTTTGTAGTAGATTCAGACTTCAGTTGCCACCAAAATATAGTTTTTGAGAAGCCACAAACAGGTATTAAGATATCACTGAGGGCACTTTTGAACAACTAGCTGTCATACAAACTGCCACCCTAAAGGTTTTTATTAAGGCAAGGCTATGCACTTCTGAATTCTGACCTACAACATCATGCAGGACAGGAATACCCACTTCCCTGCAACCTGGGGGCATGAAAGTGACATGCAATATTCCTTCTGCCATGCTAATGTAATGCAGCACTTGTAAGAATTGGAAAATAGAGCATGCCCTGACATATCCAAGCAAATAGCTTTGATCTAGCGACAAAGCTGCATGCAGTCTTGCTCTTTCAGTGAAAAGTTATTTGGTTTATAAAGAACTCCTTCAATTGCCCTTCTCATCACTGACCAGACTCTGAAATGATGAAGCTTCAGCTGGAATTGGGCCTATTTGCTGTCTAGAAACAAGGACAGAAGGAAAATCTCCAGGCTACTTCATGGCACAAATGGAGAAAATATGTTAGTTTTATTACTGTGGTGATTTTAGTAGGCACTCAGATGAGGCACACTGCATAAATGCTTTAATAGATAAGATTAAGTTTCAACCATAAACTGCAGAGAGATTGCTTTATATCTTAAACTAATTTCTATTAACAGGCCAGATAAAAAACAGTGCCTGACTTATCCCTCTGCCTCAGGGCCTGCTGCACTGTATGAAGTGATTTCACAATTTGGTATCCTAGCTATCCCTAGGACTAGCCCTAATTGCAAAAAAGAATGCAAAGAATGTGGGGGAAATGAGAACAAAAAAGGGATTCTCTACATGGCTTGTGAGTTCTACCTTAGTCCAACAATATATGGGTGTCACCGTGAGAGAAAAATAATAACTAATATATTTCACTAACATTCTAAAAACTGGATTTGATCTAGCTCGGGTAGACAAGTGCTGTGTCCCATTGGAAAGGGTGAATCTCTCTTTTCTCCACTGCTAGAAAATACCCGTGTCTAATTGTTGTAATTCATGACATGAGACACTGCAACTGGAACAAATAGTGACCACCTGTAATTTTTTGTTGGTGAAAAGGCAAGCAACAGAATTCCATATTTGAAGGGAAAGTACTAAGGTGCACAGAGGAGCTACCTGCTGCAGCAGCCTCAAGAGTCATAGGAGCATTCAAAGGGACAGCTTAGAACTCAACCTGGGAATAGTTTATGTTCTTACAGTTAAAGCACTGATGTGAGCCTTATTTCTACAAGGAAAACTCTTGAAGGGATTCAGCAGAGTGAGGGTTTAGCTATAACTCCTAGTGCTCTCTGGAGTTGTTAGAGCAGCCAGGTAACGCAGGGCCCCTCAGGGAATTAGCAAGTCCACAGAACTCAAGTGTTATGCTTGTAGAAGAAATGAACTTGCAGTTCATCCAAATGAGAATTTCAAACTTCAAGCACAGGTGCTGAACTAGGGGGTGCTGGGGGTTCTGCCACACTCTCTGGCTTGAAGTGGTTTCAGAAGGGTGACCATATTTCCCTATGCTGAATATAGGACACCTGGTAAAATTACTTGTATTCAAGCAAGTTCAATGGCAGTCAATCAGAACTGTGTAGTACAAACATTCAAATTAACATTGAGTTGACTGAGCCCCTGTTCAAAGAAATTATGTGTAGCAGAAATCTTTTTATTTGCCTTATCTTTAAGGTTTGTACGGGGTGAAGTGACACACACATTCCCATACACCTCCCTGCCTCTCTTGGTACCTGGTGCCACATCTTCTCAAGGCAATATGTGGGAGGCATGCAGAGTCACAAGCCCCCATCCCCAGATTTCTGCTGGGGTTCACACAAGAACGTGGCAGGGAGGGAAGACGTCAGTGATGGTGGCTCAGCAAGGAGGGTGTCTAGGGGACAGAGCAGCCCTGCACTTCCCAGAGCAAACCTGTCTGTCTACCAAGCTCTGTTCCCCAAGGAGCTCTGGCCCCTCTCAGAGCCACTCTTGCAACTGCTTCAAGTTAAGCATTCAGATGGTTTTCCCCAATCAGCTGTGTCTCACGCATACGGTAATCCAGCTCTAACCCCTGCATTTGGGACTAGTCCCAGGGAATCTTCTCAGACCCCATGGTTTAACCCTTGTTCAGTTTTACCATATGATTGATTGCTTTGGTCACCAGCTATCTCACTCCATAAAGGGGCTTATTTGGTCTTTACATTAGCAAAAAAGAAGGGTAGTTAGCACACCCATTGTCTTAAATGAAGCCTGGGACGGTCTATAGGTAGAAGGCCTGTTCGATGGCAGGCATTCATATCCTCTGGCAGAACAACAGTTACTGAAACACTCTCTATATCATTATTAAAAGGACATTTTCAATCACAAATATATTCATGCTGGAGGTTTCAGAGACCACGCCTGGGTTCTTCCATCCAGTCTAGCATTTCTTTCAATGGCTGGGCATTCTGTGGAACAGCCACTTCACTTGGCACCAAGTCTTGGCATGTCATTGTTCAGCAGTCTTAGCTTATTTTCCCTGGAATATCCATTGGCAGGTCCTGAAGATCTTGCTATTAAGAGTAGGAAAGCTCTGTCAGCAGGCATTCTCTGAAGACTGTGATGACAGAGGGAGAATGGCCTCACCTTTCCTATGTTTCTTCATAAGCTCCCTCCAGTGAGACAGGAGAATCAGAACTTGTGGAAGGCCCGAGGCATGGTCAGAGAAAAAATAGAACCTGATAGGCAGAGATGGTGAAAACAGATTGCTAGGGTGCCTAATCCTAAATGGGAACACTGACAAACTTAGGAGACTCTCATAGGAATCCTTTTTAACACTGCCAGCTTTTGGAAGAGAATCTTAGCTTTCTGAAAAACATGCCTGATAGTGACAGCTTTGGAAATGTAAACCAGTGTATCATGAAAATTCACTGCTACACAGGCAGCGGCGGATATAGGGCAGAGCGAGCGGGGTGGCTGCCCCGGTCCCCGCGCTTCAATAGGCCCCGCGCCAAGCTGCCGCACGGGAGCAAGCAGCAGCGCAAGCAGCCATTTGGGCCCCGCACTCCCCGTGTAGCATGAGGGTGCAGCACGGGGCCCAAACGGCTGCTTGCACCACTTGCTCCCACACAGCGGCCCGGCTGAGTGGCGCAGAACTCAGCCGAGCGCCACGGTGGGAGGCGAAGGGCGTGACAGAGGCTCCAGGTCCCGCCCCCGGCCGTGTACGTCACTGCCCTGCCCCCCTTCGCCTCCTGCCGTGGCGCTCGGCTGAGTTCTGTGCCGCTCAGCCGGGCCGCTGCGCAGGAGCTAGTGGCGCAAACGGCCATTTGGGCTCCGCGAGTTAGAGGCAGGAGGGGGAGGAGAAGAGAAAGAGAGAGACGGAGAGAGAGGCAGGAGGCGGAGGAGAGCTGAGAGAGAGAGGGGGGAGACAGTAGGAGGAGGAGAGAGAGAGACAGATGTGGAGGAGAAACCCGAAAATCCCGTCTTATGATGGGCTATTGGCTAGTTTTTTTAATAACGAACATTTAATATTGATATGTGAAACATTGTAATGAAGTAATGTGAATATGCAAGGGCTTGAAACTGATTTGTGCACGCGCTACTAGCTGTCGGCTGTGGCCGTGGCGCATGCGCCATGTCACTCACTCTGTTTTTTACAGATAAACAACAATTTTATAAGTGTAAATTTGCCGACAACCCCAAATTATAAAATGACTAGCAGAGCGAGAGACGCAGGTAGAAAATATTTGTCAGGAAGCCAGAAATTAAAGAAAAAAATAAAACTTGAAGAATGTAATCTCCTTCTAAAAGGTACTATGGAAAAATTGAAACTAATAAGGAATTACTTAAGATCTACTATGAGCCAGGAGCGTTTTGTAGGTCTTTCGATTATATCGATTGAAAACTAACTGTGTAAAGAAATGGACTTTAATGACATAATTGAAGAATGTGCTGCCAAAAGAGCTAGACAGCTATAATAGACTTAAATACAAATGAAAATGTTTAATTATTAATGCAGAATTTTGTTTAAGAATAACTTACCATATAATTAAAATAAAAATTATCCAACTAAATTAAGTTTCTATCAAATTTACCCAATTCACATCTAATATGAAAATATCCTTCAATTTGCGCGCATTTGACACCTTTTTTCTATTTTTTCTCCAAAGGGGGACCGTGAAATTGTGCTGTCCTGGCCCCGCAAAACTCTCATCCGCCGCTGTACGCAGGAAAAGACCACGCAGCAGGCCTTTGCTTTTGCACCAGGAAGCTGAGAGGAGCTTAAAGACCCCTCACACAAATGCCACACTTTTTATGTAAAATGAGTTGGTGTGATGTGGATCCCAAAGTATCACTTAAGTCATCCACCCCAAAATTCTTAGTCCAGCCCTACCCACAACAGCTTGACCATAATAGATGAATCAGTTATTTTTTGAGTGGGGCAGCAAACATTTTTTTCCAAGGCAAAATTGACTTTCAGGTCAGTCCCTGATATTAAAAATGGCAGCACTGTCTGAGGCTGGGACTGAGGCTGATGCTGCTCATCCCAGGAACTGCTGAAAGCTGTAACTGCAACAGTTGCTGCAAGGGATACAACCCTCTTGTGTTACACAGCATACAGGGGTACTTGGTGCCAAATGGCAGTGTGTGCAGGGTCCTCGAAGGTTCAAGGGTGCTCCTAAGGTCTGACATCTACAAACTAATTAGCTAACTTGAGTTAAAAACACACCTTTTTTCGTAATGAAGGCAAGGCCTTCCTGAAGAGGCTGCATATATAGCAGGCACCAGAGCACTGCATGAGAGTATCATCTGGATGGTGCAGGTGAACCAGGAAGTAACAGAACAGAACTAAAACCACTGATGAACAAGCCCTGTCAAGGAGAACGAATAATTGGATTTGACAATTTTGACTAGTTCAGATTTCTGTGGGCAGGCTAATAACGAAAGTACATTAAAGGATATGCTCAAATGTAGGACTGTGACAGCGGGTATACCTGTCCCTGACACTCCTTGCTGGAGGCCTTGTAGTCCTACCACACCTGGTCCCAGAAATGAGCAATGACAGTGAGTTCTCCAGGCTGTGTAGAGAGAAGCAGAAGCAGCGAATCAGGGAAAGGCTCCAGGGAGCAGTGAATCAAGGTCCAGCAGGCTCACATAAAAGGAGATGTAGGGCCAGAGTCATTCAGTGGTGGCCCAGGGCCTATGAAGCAGTGACAGAGCTGCTAGTGGGCTCAAGGGCTGTGGACAGAGCAGTTGCTGGCAGGGACTGGGGAAGCAAGAAAGAACTTCTGGCTGGCTGCTGGGACTGAAGATAGAAGAGCTGTACAGTAAGGGTGAAGCAGAAGGTGATGTGCTGGGGCCCGTGGGAAATGGCCAAGGGATCTGTAGCCGCACAGTGACTCTTGGATAAAGGGATGTAGCTGGTGGTTGCTACTCATAGGGTCCCTAGGCTAGCACCTGGAGAGGTGGGTTGGTCTGGGTCCCCCTATACACAGAGTGACCTAACCACAGAGAGGTGAGTTTAACAGGCAAACTCATCTCAAGTGACCAGCCACCAGAGGAAAAGAGTCCTCTGGGAAGAAGCCCTAAGGGCATGGCCCCATATCAGGACCAAAAGAAAATGGAAAGGTAGCCAGGATGGGATTGTAGACATTAGTAATAGAGGGTCCAGTGACAGACCCTATTGGACTAACTGAGGACTGACTGTTTAAGGGACTGAGCTCAGAGAGGGCTGCAGCAAGAAATGTTCCAACCAAGAAGAACTAGGATAGGTCCTGTTGCAATCTTTATTCTGGAAGGTGAGTATTTTGATTTATGTTTCACATACAGACTGCCATGACTCGACCACAGGGTTGAGTCACTAGACAACTTGCCTGAGAAGGTGAAAATTGCCAGTAGAAATCACTGCAGACAAGAGTAACACAGCATAGAAGAGAGTGCAGACACAAACCCAGCCAAAGGATACTCAGGAGAGGGGGGTGCCACCCCATTACAAGGACCTAAGAGCACTCATCTTCCTTTCAGACTTCATCTTCCATTGGAAAAATGCATTTAGATCAGTAGCACAAGTAGTAGATGTGGATTAGCTGATAAAGGTAAACCCTAAATTCGCCCAGAGAGATTATCTTGACCAACTAACCTATGTTAAAACTACAAGAGTCTTGCTTATACTGGAATTTTAACATGTTCGCACATTCATTAATGTGTTTAAAATACCTCTTTCATTAGTTAGACATAGCTTCCATTTTTTTGCAAGTGTCATCTTCCCCATTTATCCCTGATGCTGATAATTCTACCATTTTCAGTTATTAGTTACAAGATTAAATCACGTGTAAAGAACTGCCTACTTTAGCTGTGCAACTCAGCTCTTATTTCATAAACTTCCTGTTTCTCACTCTCTCATACAAATTGTTGTTTAAGAGTTAAACCAGGAAGGACAACATTGCTCCTGCATTCTATTGCATATATTTCAAGCTACTTGTTCATTTCCTTTTACCACTCCCTTTGCTGCCTCTCATGATGATACCGGAGTCCTTGGTTTTGTCTGGTGCTACGGGTAGCTCCAAACTCTGACCAGTCAGAGAAATATTTGTACATAGACTGTTAGCACCAACACTGGTTACAAAAACGGCTGATACTGTGGCATATTAACAACTGCAGGGGAAACATTTCCAGTTGTTTGTATTAGAGCTGTATAGTGAAACAGGGTTTTCATCATATAACAATGTGGGGGCTGAGAATGAATAGTTGGGAAAGGAAGCTTCCTGGATTTTTAAGAGTTGAATGTCACACTTTTGGAAAGGTAATTTTTCATTATTTCCTTGGGTGTTCAGGAATGGAGTGAAAGACCTCTCAAGGTCCCTTCCAAATATATGATTCTGTTTCCTAGAAAAATAATCATAATTAAATGAGGGCCAGACACTGCACTTTTTATACCATCCTCCCAATTCCAGTCCTTTCTGCAACTAATGCAGGATCAGGCCCTAACTTAAGTCTTAACCAAGAATGATATAATTAAGGAAGAATGTTATTTTCCAATCAAGAGAAAAAAAATACACATCCTGCATTGGCTTAAACTGGAATATGTCCCAATTAAACCAATGGAAGCCAGAAAGCTCATCAGCACTGATCTTGGAGAAAAATTTTCCAAGAAACAATGTGGATTAATTATTTGTCTGAAATCTTCAAGCTGTATTTTAAAACCCATTTTTTTGTGAGATTTCCACAAGAATCTATACCTCTGCTTAACTAATTTTCTTCCCTCTTTCCCATCTTTCTCTCCTCTCTCCTTCCTCCCACTATTAGGCCTTCTCTACACAGGGAAACTGACCAGCATAGTTATAGCAAAATATCATATCTCTATAGGTACGCTAGTGTAATTCCCATGAGTACTCTATTTTGAAATTAAAATGACTTTATTTTGGAATAATTATTCTGATTTGAAAGGGGGATAATTTTTTAATATAGTATCCACATGGGGGGAGATATACTAGCATAGCTACCATGATATAAATACAGTATTCCACATAAGTATTGCCAGTCAGTTTTCCTAGGTAAACAAGTCCTTATTTAACCTACCAATACCTATGAAGTCAAAATAATAAATATGTAGGCTTCATAACTGTCCTGAATGAAACCCACAGTCCTCAATCTTGAAAGAATAACAATGTCAAACCTTGGCTCTTTGTCAATTATATTAATGATATCCTTCCAGTATCTTAAAATGATTATTTTGTTTGCAATCAAGTTTTTTAAAATACTATCTGGGCTCATTTTGTTCTTCTAAAATAGTTTTTAAAAGCACACAAATTTACACACAATTAACTATGTTGGTCCATGTACATGTCCTTTTTCCCTCTTTCACATCACCCATTCACCTTGAACTTCACAGCCCCTTATCTGTTGAATCAATGACTTATCTCTAATATCACAATCTCACCATTTGGCAACAAACTGTTCATAAGGCAACTGCAAAGAAAGGTAGAGGAGACATGAAAAGAAGGAAGTGGAGAGGCAAAAGAGGGAAGAGGAGGCTCTACCTCTAAAATTACTAATCCACCAAACGATGAAGTCTTCACAGGTACCAACTCATCTCCCCATGTTTAAGACTTGTTTCTCTGTGTCCCTTCTAAACATGCACATTTGTGGATTTTGCTGTTTGTCCTGTGTGCTTTGTGTTTATATCTCAAGCACTTTCATTTGTGCTATCTTGTTCCTAACCTGTTATTACCATTGGCACTGTAGCAAGTCAGAAATGTATAAATGAAAATATCTCGTGATACATGCACTGGCAATCTGACAGTCTCCTCACTCCACATGAACTGTGCAAAGATGGCTGAGCTTAATGCTGCACTTCACAAGCTGGACAATTTTTCTTGGGTAAAAGCTAGTCCCATAATTAGAAAAGAGACCTAGTAGCTTGTAAAGAAAAAAGTCAAATCACCATAAGGGAGAAATTAATTATATTTATCCAAAATCGTGGCCCCTAATGTTGCCACCAGTTTGGAAAGTTATAGGAAGATATAACTTGAAAAACCTGACTATTGCCATCTCAGCTCCTTCATGCATCTTTATCTTTTGAGCATATAGCTCAGAAAAAGCCATTACTATGGTATATATTTCCATTCCATTTAAAGATAAGTTTTGTGGATAGCTATGGCTCCATGCTGTCCCCTTCTCAACTCACTCTTGGAAAAACTCAGGAATTCAGTTCAACTCAGGGAGGAAAATGAGTGAGGATGTGCAGAAACCTTGTTTTGAGCCCTATGGAATCCTAACGAAGGAATTCTCCTACTGCTGATCTCTTAGCTCTCATCTACATTTCAAAATAACAAGTGGAGCCTCCACACTACCAAGCCCGTTATTTTGAAATAAGAGGCTGGGTATTTTTAAATAACTCCTGCTTTCTATGAGAAATAACACAGTCATTTCGAAATAGTGGTAGTGTGGACGCATCACTGCTGCTATTTCGAAATAACTACTCCCCAGAGTCATTCAAAGTAATTACACCATTGTGCTTCCTGGGGCTCTAAGTCGAGGTAGCGCATCCACATTAAAGGAGCCTGCCTTGGACTAATTTTGAGGCTTCCCTGTAGTGTGGACATGCTATTTCAAAATAATTATTTCAGGAGTTATTATTCCAAAATAAGTTATTTCAAAATAATCTGCTAGTATAGACATGCCCTTAGGGCCCTCTTTCCAGCAGTGGCAGCATGGTCAGCATCACTCAGCACTGGTGTAAAGGTAACTGGTTATCCTTCACGGGTTTGCTTACTGAGCTAACCAGTTAACATTTTAAATAGGATTTTACTGTGGGGTTCCCTCTGTTGGGGCTCTCAAAACAGTACTGCGACTGCGTTAATTTACCTGTGCTTTTTACATTGACAGTGCAGAAAGGGAAACAGCTCTGTGCCTAACCAAGATACTCTGTTCCTCACACTTCGCACAGGTCATATAAAGGCAGAGATGACTACTCCAGATGGGGAAGTTGACATCTCACATGAATACTTTATCCTTCTGCTCCCTATTCCCTGGGGCTTTTGTTCATTGTTTTGTTCCATGCTCTACAGAAGACAGAAGCATGATGGGAAGAATTAGATATACGCTAAAAGAAATAACCATTTCATCAGGGAACAAAGGGTAAAATTTAACATTGCAATTCTTATGACTAGTGATGTAAAATCCTGTTTAATCAGTTAACCACTTAAATGTTGCTTAACTAGTTAACTGCTTATAACGGAGGGGGGGGGCACTCCTGGCCAAGCTGGAGCACCCCCACCCACGGCACATTGACCTGGCCAGGATGGGCCTGCCGTGGACTGGGGCTGCTCTAGCAGGGCTGGAGTGCCTCTGTGTGTGGCACGGTGGGCCAGGCCCGAGATAAGCGGGGGCTGCTCTAGCGGTCTGGAGCACAGTCTGTCCACAGTGGGCCACTCTGGGGTGGAGCAGCCCCCTGCCCACTGGCAGCAGGGGGCTGTTCTAGCCCCTGCTGGTTAATCATAACTGGTAAGCATCACACAGTAAGGGTGATGTTTACAGATTGACCAGTTAACCATTCACATCCCTATTTATGACAGTGGAAAAGAAAGAGCTTTAGACTCATGCCTGGCTGGGTCAAAACAATCACAGTACATAAGCACAGTAATCAATATCACCCCCCACGGCAACACCCTCCCAAACAGCAGAAATCAATACTCAGCCACAGCAAAACCTTTCCCTCAGCAGCACAAATCAAACTGTACAAACAGCACCCACCAGCAATATTCAAGCTGTACCAACACTCTCCTCTATGCCAACCTCCCCCACAGCATTTTCAAACTCCTGAGACCTATCTTCCCAGCAACAGGAAACAGCATGCATCAGTATCACCACTAAGCTCCTGGCACCAGTTTCCTATAGCAGCCCCTTTTCCTAGAAGCACCCATTTTTTCTAATAATGAAGAATCTATTCATGTAAAAACTGCATTGTAGTCTTCATCGCTAGTAGATATGATACAGGATGGAGCTGCACAGTGGGTTTGATGTAACCATTTATCACTACCACATTACTGATTTGGTAATAGATGACATCTAAGCCATCCCTGTCCTTTGCCTTTGAGTGCTACACATGTATAGTTTTTTTAATTTAACCCTTTCAATGTGTAGCATCTAGAAAAGCATGTATCTCAAACTCCAGTACCTGTGTTATGAATTAAAAATGCAATGTATAATGAAACAGAACTAGAAGCTTATCCTAACAAAAAAAAAAACCCATAATAAACAGTACCTCAGTTTGCCCACAAATGCCAGCATAAAAAGAGTAGCTCTTGCACATACCTGAACATCAATAGATTTGTGGTACTCACGTGGGTTACAAAGTTGTCTCCAAACAGACAATGCTCTGCTGACAGTTCCCTCACATTTATACTGACCAGACCCTTTAAGCTGTCACAATAGTTGATGGGGGGAAAAGGTCACTCAAGTAGCTAGATCCTAAGCCTTCATAGGACAACACTAACACCTTAAATTCAAGAAGAAACTGATAAGACAACCAGTGAAGAATTTGATGCATTGGTACTCTCAATAAGGTGCACTGCTGCGTTCAGTAAAAGTAGGTGGCAACCTGGGCAACAGTAACCCTGAGATGGTCAAGTTCAGGATCCTGGCAAAAGTAAAAAAAGGAAACCAGCAAAATACAGACCCTGGACTTGAGAAAAGCGGATCGACTCCCTCAGGGAACTGATGGGCAGGAGCCCCCGGAAGAATAATATGAGGGGGAAAGGAGTCCAGGAGATCTAACTGTATTTTAAAGAAGCCAAATTGAGGGCGCAGAAGGAATAGCAAATATGGCAGGCGACCAACATGGCTTAACCGAGAAATTTTAGATGAGCTTAGACACAAAGAGGAAGCTTACAAAAAGTGGAAACCTGGACAGATGACTAAGGAGGAATATAAAAACATTGCTCAAGCATGCAAGGGTGTAATCAGGAAGGCCAAAGCATAACTGGAGTTGCAGCTAGCAAAGGATGTGAAGGATAACAAGAAGGGTTTCTACACATATGTTAACAACAAGAAGGTCAGAGAAAGTGTGGGACCCTTACTGACTGGGGATGGCAACTTAGTGACAGATGATATGGAAAAAGCTGAAGTACTAAGTGCTTTTTTGCCTTGGTCATCACAGACAAAGTCAGGTCCCAGATTGCTGCACTGGGCAACACAGTATGAGAAGTAGATGGGTAGCCTTCAGTAGCAAAAGATCAGGTTAAGAAAAGCTGGACATGGACAAGTCCGTGGGGCCAGATTCAATGCATTCAAGAGCACTGAGTTGGTTGATGTAATTGCGAGAGCCATTAACCAGAATATTTAAAAACGAATGGTGATCAGGGTAGGTCCCAGACTTTTGGAAAAGGGCAAATGTAGTGCCCATCTTTAAAAAAGGGAAGGAGAATCCAGGAAACTATAGACTGGTCAGCATCACCTCAGCCCCAGTAAAAATCAACAGAAGAATAGCCATACTGGGTCAGATGAAAGGTCCATCTAGCCCAGTATCCTATCTGTCAACAGTGGCCAATATCAGATGCCCCAGAGGGAGGGAACACACAGGTAATCCTCACACGAACCCTCTCCTGTCACCCATTTACAGACAAACAGGCTAGGGACACCATTCCTATCCATCCTGGCTAATAGCCATTGATTGACCTAACCACCAAGAATTTATCTAGCTCTTTTTTGAACCCTGTTAAAGTCCTAGCTTTCACCAAATCATCTAGAAAGGAGTTCCACAGGTTGACTGTGTAGCTAGTGAAGAAAAACTTCCTTTTGTTTGTTTTAAACCTGCTGCCTATTAATTACATTTGGTGACCCCTTGTTCTTATATTGTGGGAATAAGTAAGTAATTTCTCTATTCACTTTTTCCACACCAGTCATGATTTTATAGACCTCTATCATATCCCCCCTCAGTTTCCTCTTTTCTAAGCTAAAAAGTCCAAGTCTTTTTAATCTCTCTTCCTATGGGACCTGTTCCAAACCCCCTAATCATTTTTGTTGCCCTTTTCTGAACCTTTTCCAATGCCAATATATCTTTTTTGAGATGAGGCGACCACATCTGTATGCAGTATTCAAGATGTGAGTGCACCATAGTTTTATATAGAGGCAATAGGATATTGTCTTATTCACTATCCCTTTTTTAATTATTCCTAACATTCTATTTGCTTTTTTGACTGCCGTTGCACGCTGAGTGGATGTTTTCAGAGAACTATACATAATGACTCCAAAATCTCTCTCGAGTAGCTGTAGCTAAATTAGTCTCCATCATATTGTATGTATAGTTGGGATTATTTTTTCCAATGTGCATTACTTTACATTTATCAACATTAAATTTCCTTTACATTTTGTTGCCCAATCACTTAGTTTGGTGATATCTTTTTGATGCTCTTCACAGTCTGCTTTGGTCTTAACTATCTTGAGCAGTTTGGTATCATCTGCACATTTTACCACCTCACTGTTTACTCCTTTCTCTAGATCATTTATAAATAAGTTGACCCCTTCAAATAAGTTATAAATCCCACTAGTTACCTCTCTCCACTCAGAAAACGTACCATTTATTCCTACCCTTTATTTCCTGTCTTTTAACTAGTTATCAGTCCATGAAAGGACTTTCCCTCCTATCCCATGACAACTTACTTTACTTGAGAGCCTTTGGTGAAGGATCTTATCAAAGGCTTTCTGGAAATCTAAGTATACTATATCCACTGGATCCCCCTTGTCCACATGTTTGTTGACCTCCCTCAAAGAGCTCTAACAGATTGATAAGGCACGATTTCCCTTTACAGAAACCATGTTGACTTCCCCCCAACAAATTATGTGAGACTATGTGTTTGACAATTTTATTCTTTACTATAGTTTCAACTAATTTGCCTGGTACTGACTGATGTACTTAAAAAAAACATTTTGCTATTACTTTTTGAATTTTTGGCTAGCTGTTCTTCAAACTCCTTTTTGGCTTTTTTTCTTATATTTTTACACTTAATTTGAGACAGTTTATGCTCCTTTCTATTTTCCTCACTAGGATGTGACCTCCACTTTTTAAAAGATGTATTTTTATCACTCGCTGCTTCTTTCACTTGGTTAAGCCAAGCCACACTGGCACTTCTTTAGATCTCTTCCTGTGTTTTTTAATTTGGGGTATACATTTAAGTTGGGCCTCTATTATAGTGTCTTTGAAAAGTTTCTATGCAGGATGCAGAGATTTTACTTTTGTCACTGTACCTTTTAATTTCTGTTTAACCTCCTTTAGTTTTATGTAGTTCACCTTTCTGAAATTAAATGCCATAGTGCTGGGCTGATGAGGTGTTTTTCCCCCTGAAGGGATGTTAAATTTTATTACATTATGGTCACTGTTTCCAAATGGTCCAGTTATATTTACCTATTGGACCAGATCCTGCACTCCACTTAGGACTAAATCAAGAATTGCCTCTCCCCTTGTGGGTTCGAGAACCAACTGCTCCAAGAAGCAGTCATTTAAGGTATCAAGAAATTTTATCTCTCCATCCCATCCTGAGGTGATGTGTACCCAGTCAATATGGGGATAGTTGAAATCCCCCACTAATATTGAGGTTTTTTATTTTGATAGCCTCTCTAATCTCTCTGAATTAAGGATGTTAAAATGTGGTTAATTGACTAATCGACTAAATTTCCATCGACTAGTCGATAGGCACTTGTACATTTCAAAGGAAGAATGCAGAAGAGCCCCAGGCTCTTGTACATTTCAAAGGAGGAATGTGGAACTCCACATAGAGTCCAGGGCCAGCAGGAAGTCCCGCTGACTCCGGGTTGCATGCGGGTGCCTGCTTTGAAATGCACAAGAGTCCCCAGCAGGGGCTCTTGTGCATTTCAAAGCCATGGAGCCTGGGGTCAGCGGGGGACTCAGAGTCCCCCGCTGACCCCGGGCTCCATGCTACACTGCATGCTGCTAAGAGTTCTGTGTGGCACTTCCCTGAAACCTGGGGTCAGCTAGGGACTCCCCAGCTGACCCCAGGCTCCCGACAGCATTTCCCTGGAACCTGGGATCAACTGGGGAGTCCCCAGCTGACCTTGAGTTCCACTGTTGCGGGGAGCCCAGCGTTAGCTGGGAGTCCCCAGCTGATGCCAGGTTCTGGGGAAGTGCCACACGGAGCTGTGCGGTGGCTTCCCCTTTGAAACTGCTGCCTCCACCCATTTTAAAAGGGCAGTGGAGCCCAGGGTCAGCTCAGGACTCCACAGCTGATCCCCAGCTTGTGCTGCACTTCCCCGGAACCTGGGATCAGCTAGGATGTCCTGCCTGCGCAATGCCTGTGCCCTGAGCACTAGCTCCACACTCCCATTGGCTGAGAACCTGCTGCCAGCAGCTTCTGGGGCACAGCATGGTCTATGGTGTCAGTCGAGGCAGGAAGCCTGCCTTAACACCCCTGCTGCACAGCTGACGGGGAGCTACTCAAGATAATCCCCTCCTGTCTCAGCCCTAATCCCCCAAAGCCGGAGCCCCCTTCTCCTACACCCAAAAGCTCTCATCCTCAGTCCCACCCCAGAGCCCACGCTCTAGTCAAATTATGTTGGGTTGCAGGCATCAATAATTTTCTTCAAATGGGTCACGAGGAAAAAAGTTTGAAAACCACTGGACTATATGACCTCCTGAGGTCTTCCAACCCTAATTTTCTATTATTCAGTTTTCAGGTTGATTTAAGGTGAAATTTAGTCTTGAGAGTACAAAGGAATAGATTGTAGTAGCAAGGTTTGCAACCAAAAGAAACAATTATATTCCCCTGCCCTGTTGGAGACTGAAGAGAGTTTTCTTGATCACTGCTCTATATGACCCATTAAACAACAGCTGGGGATACCACAGATTGCAAACTTTTATTACAGTGGGCTAGCTTAAACCCGCCAATTAAGAGTCAGAAATAACCCTTGCCATATCTTCCAGTTCTTTCAGCATTGTGTCAGTGAGCTTCATACAACTAGCTCTTCTCCATGATTCAGACTCAAGTAGGCACTGGATAGGGTTCATCAGTAGAGGCTAAACTGAGGTATGTCTATACTATGGGATAAGGTCGAATTAAGATATGCAACTTCAGCTACATTAATTGCGTAGCTGAAGTCAAAGTACTTTAATTGAACTTTTGGTGCTGTCCACGCTGCAGGAAGGTGAAGGGAGAACACTCTCACTTTGACTTCCCTTACTTCTTGTGAAAGCAGGGATCACCCAATGAAATTAATAGACAGCAGATTTAAACAAACAGAAGTCCTAACCACACACTAAATCAAGAATCTCAGCCACTAATACCTTCATCTCCATGGTCCCCATGAAATCCTGGATTAATATAGAGAGCTCATCATCCAAGATTGATGTTTAAGTTACTGAGAAATGTCATCCTTGGTGATCCCAAAACCACTGTGGTGAGAAACTATATTAGGTCATGCAGGAACTTTGCAATGCAGCAGGATGATCTGGCTATTAGAATAAGTCCCAGAACTCTCACAAGTGTGCATTTAAAAAGTCTCAGAGGGGGGTAGCCATGTCAGTCTGTAACTTTAAAAACAACAAGTAGTCCTGTAGCAGACTCATGAGTCTCCAAGGTGCAACAGGACTACTCATTTTTAAAGTATGCATTTAATTCAGCTTTGAGGTAGAACTCCTGCATTTCAGATTAGCTACAAAAAACATAACCACAATATTTCTTCCTCCTCTTAGGCTCAAGCTGCCTGTACTCAGTGCCTGTCTAAAATCAGCTATGCCAAAATTGGTCCAGCAGGATCATTCAATCAGTATTTAAGAATTGCATGCAAGACTGGTGGGGCAGGGGTCACCTTTAATTAAATCATGGCCAGATGACACTTTAATAAACATCTATCTTACATATAACAGCATATATAATCATAAGATTGGAATATTTGTCCACTGATATTGCCAACCTCTAGATGAAACCAATGGAAGAGACTGAACAATTTCTTGTTTAAACCAGGATTTCTTCCTGCCTTGTCTCTCCTGTCCATTAACACAAGGATCGAAGAATTCTAAGCTTTCCAACCAAGCCCTTCATACCAAGCCTTTTTATCCACAATACAGAGCAGTTGTTCTACCTTCTTGGACACCTTCAAGGGACATAGCAGCCAAATCTGGTTGCCAGAAAAAAGATTTCCAGGGCTGGCTGCTAAACTTATTTTCTAGTCAGCAGAGAGAAAATAACCCTTCCCTGCTTCTGAGGCTCTTGCCTTTACATGAAAAATTACCAAACTTCTTCCAAACGCCATCATTAGGGAAAGAAATGAGGACGAATTTATACCATCCCTTTTCCTACCTTTTTTCTCCCTGTCCCCCTTCCTCTCACTCCTACTCCAGACTAACCGCTCCAAAAAGACATAACTCCTTCCATCACAAATGTCTAACTCTTGGCAAAGGAGGAGTTCTTGTCTGCATCATCAACTGCATATTTTTACTGCTGAGGAATCAAAGATTGGTGACATGGCCTGAAATCAAGGAAAACTCAATCCACATTTTTTTTGTCATATGGATCTTTCACCTCCACCAAAGGAAAAAGGCAAACTTATCCACTCAAGTCTACACCCTTCTACAAATACCCCTTCATCAACTATTCCCAAATGCACAAAAGAGGGGAAAAAAGCCTAAGAAACTTGCTCAGTCATTTCTCCTGATATGCTGACCACCATCAAAACCCAGGATAGACACAGACTATTATTGAAGGGGAGGAGAAAAATAATTTTGAATGTTAACAGCTCCTTTTCATTCCCTTATAGCTCCCACCCATTTACCAATCAGCAACACACAATCATTTTCCACACCTCCCAATATCCATCTATTATTTCCCCACGCACACCCCTAGTCCAGCATCACCCACCTATTCCCCTCAAATTTTCCTGTAGTAATACCATCCACCACCCTATCCATCCCAGAATCCACTAATCCTTACAACCCACCTTCAACAGCTCACTGGCCTTTCATTACCCACTGCCATATCCACATCCTTCTGAACCCCAGTAGCTACTTTCACAGCACTCTGAACTTCAGTGGCACTACACTTAACTAACCTTCATACTCACCTTTCAGTAATATATCTCACAGCACATTCCAACACCTCTACCCCCCCTCCTGCAGCACCCGCCCCCAGTGCCCCTCTAGCAGAGTAAGGATGTTAAGGACTACTCCATTAGTCGCTCCTCCCCCCTTGCTGCCTCTATCAGATAGACGCAGGCAGCAAAGAGGCGGAAATGGGGGTACTTAAAAGCGGCAGCGCCGCATGGAGCCCGCACCGACCCCATCAGTCCCCAGTGATCCCTCAGCGTCCATTCTGCACCTCCCCTCTAGCAGTGCACGCTCCCTCCCTACAGCACCCGCCCCCCATCTCCCCGCTCTCCGACCTCGGAGACCCCCTCTGCCCCGCCCAGCCGCAGCAGCACGAGCCGCCCAGCCGCACCTCCGCACTGTCTCGTGCCGCGCCCAGACTAAGCTGCCAGTGCCAGGGCAGGGCGTGGAAGGGGGGGGGGGTTGTAGCAGTATTACCATAGTTACAGTGACGTTAGCTTACCCTGGATCTAATTGGAGGAAACCCCGTGGCCCCAGCCGCAGCCCACGGACCAACCGAGCTTGCGCCCTGATTGTGCCCACCCCCACGGCGGCGCGCTACGTCTGGATTGGCTAATAGCACGCAAAGGGCGGGTCCCAACTCGGAGCAGGCGTTCGGATTGGCCGTAGGAGCGCGGGTCTAGCAGCGGGTAGGGTTGCCTGTGCCAACGCCCTTTAGCGCTGGCTCTCGCCTGAGATAGGAGCGGCTCTTTCTCCTCGCCCCAGCCCCGAGCGGAGCGCACCCGATCCAGCGGCGTGAGCCGGCCCGGCCTTGCGGAACGGACCCAGGTGAGCGGGGCCGAGATCGGCCACGGGAATGAGAAAGGTCGCCGCGTCCTCCATTTTGTGAGCGCGGCGCGGAGTCTCCGGCGGCGCCGGGGAGCGGGAGATGCCGCCAGCGCCGCCGCCATTTCCCACCCGGCGGCGCCCCGGGACGCAGCGCTTCCCCCTGTGCCCGGGCTCCTCCCGCCTGCCTGGGCGCGGGCCGCGCCCTGCCCTGCAGAGAGCTGCCGAGCGCCCTTCTCCCCGGCAGAGCGGCCGGGCCCGGCCTAAGGCGTGGAGCTGCCTCTCCCCCGCCCGCTCCGGGCTCAGCCTGCAGACCCCACCCACCCGGGCTGAGCGAGTCCTGCCCGCCGCGCCACCCAAGGGGATGGGACTCCGGCGTCCCCGCCCTCCCCCGAGGGATCGAGTCTCGCCGCCCTGCCGGGGCGGTTCGGGCAGTGGATTCCCAGTGCTGCCTTTTCCCTTGCCTCGCGCTGGGGACGCGGATCCCTGTGAGCGCCCGGCCTGCTCCCGCGCCGCCTCCTTCGCCAAGGGACAAAGGTTCCCCTATTGTGTCTCCTTATCTCGGGGCACCCCCCCCATCTCTGCCAGGAGCGGGGGCCCCGCTCGCCCTGCGGGAGCATGAATTGCCACGCCGTCCTCGGATCCTCTTGTTCCGGGGCCATTGTGTCCCCAGACGCGCGCTAGATACCTGTCTTCTCCTTCCCGTGTCCTCTGGGGCAGTCTCATCCTGTTCGTCCTCCTGTCTCTGCCCTACGGTCGGTGGTTCTTCTACTAGCCCCATCCCCCACGGTACCCATGTTTAAGGCAAATCTCTCTGAAACAAGGCATAGAGGGAAGGGTTTAGGCAGGGCTTAGGCAGGGCTCCTGGAGATAGCCCCTTTAGGTTAATGGCTTCCAGCCGCCTCTTTCTTCCCCTTCCCCTCGAATTTTTTTAGTATTCCCAGGCTGCAAGCCTGGCTAGTGCACACAGGAGTGAGAGGGAGGAAAGTGGAGGTGGAAACAAAAGCCAATCTGAGGAGACTGGAGTGCCTTTTCCCACCATCTGCTCTGTAGATTGTGCTCCAGTGGGGAGGGATTGAGTTATCTTTTTCCCTGTCATGGTTTCTGGGTTATTAACCTTCCTTGGAGACCCTGGAGCACTTCTCCTGTGACCAGTTCCCGGTGAAATGGACTGGCTATATAAGCCTAAGGTTCTTCATTCCAAGATAGCTTTTGAGATTGTGTAGTGGTGGAGATCCTTTGTGGTGTGAGATTCTTGATTAATAGAGTGATGGTTGGCTTGGTGTCTTCTGAGTCTTGGAGAGGGACAGAGTGTGGTGTCCTGCAGTTTTTGGCTCCCAGAGACATGGCTAATTTGTTTCCCCTCTGGCAGGTTTTGAGGTGCCTTCTCCTTTTGATAGTGTGACAGCATCAGCTTCTCTTTCTGCCTTGCTGCCCTTTCCACACTGCCAGCCACCATGGAGAAGACCGAGATGATCCAGAAAGCCAAGCTGGCTGAACAGGCCGAACGCTATGATGATATGGCTACCTGCATGAAGGCAGTAACCGAACAGGGTGCAGAGTTATCCAACGAGGAACGCAATCTGCTCTCGGTAGCCTACAAGAACGTAGTGGGGGGGCGGCGCTCTGCCTGGAGGGTCATCTCTAGCATTGAGCAGAAAACAGACACCAATGACAAGAAGATGCAGCTTGTCAAGGACTATCGGGAGAAGGTAGAGTCTGAGCTCCGATCCATCTGCACCACTGTGCTGGTGAGTGGGGGATCTGGGGATACATCTTGCAATCCTTTGGAAGTGACATATAAAGCATCTGTACTTAGCTCTGTTGAGATACATAGGTTTGGGTGTGGGAGATCTATGTGCAACACTCTGCTGGGGTATGGGGTAAGTCATTGCACCACTCTACTGCGGGAAACAGGGATAGTTAGTTGTAATGAAGTGTGGGAAAGGAGGATGCAGTGAGGGGGGAGATCAGTATGGATCAGTCCTGTAACTATGGGGGCTACAGAAGGATTTGAGCTCAAGACTGTGTGCACCATTGTGTAAGTACGCTCAACTATCTGCTGTAACAGGGTTGGAAGGAAAAACAAGGATGCTTCTTTCTTTTGTGGTTCTTGGTTAATAACGCTTTTGTAACCATCCAGGTTAACCAGTGTAATGTTTGAATGACCTGCTTTGGAGTGCTCGTTTGGGTGGTGGTCACAAAATTCTGTTACCTTAGGTCAAGAGGAGAGTTGTATGACGTGAATAATTTCATAAGAGGTCTTGAAGTAAAAATATACTGTATAAAATATAAAACTTAAGAGTCAAGTATTAAATCTGTAGAAAAGCAGGCTTTCGGCACTTGCAAATATACTTCTCAGACTGCCTATTACAGTAGAGATGCAATCATTGTAGAATAATGCAAAACTACCAATGATTTAAGCTTGAAAGAGGTACTGCACATGAATATATAATAGTACAGCAATGTTTGTATTTTTTTTACTGTACCCTAGTCATCTAGATGATCATAACAGTGCAAATATACTGCAATACAGTGGGGGCTGCATCTCAGCCGTGAAGAATATGCAACACCCTCTTCCAGAGGATCAATTAAAGTTCTGGCTTCAGAAAGCTAGATGTGCAATACAGTTGGAAGCAGCAAATAATCTTGAATTACTTTATCACCAGTATTATGATAAAACAGCATTTCAGGTGGTATCTTAGGAAGAGGTGATAGCAAGTTCTTAAATCAGAAACACACATTTATTTTTATCCAGGAGATCAGGAGACTAGTTGTCTTTTTCAGTAGTTATTGAGAAGCAAATTCAAGCCAAGAATTCTAACTCATTTGACAAGGGGGGGAACATCTTTCTGGGTTGTGTGGAGATACACATTCCAATATATGCTGCCACCTAGTTTCTGAATTACAATTGTTAGCTCATATTTTTAAGCTGTCTTGCAAAGTTTTATATGAAACAACCTGGTAAATGGGTCAAACCAATTATTTTTCCTTAATACTCTTAGAGGATATTTCATTTCTTTAAAAACCTGCTAATGTTTCAGACATGGTTAAAACTTTGGTAAAACTTCATTTTTTTTTTTTTTTAAATAGCATGACTCATAAACCACAGGTTTAGAGTAATTCTCATTTCCTGTGACAGAATTCTAATTAGATTTACTGATGTGCTGCCAATATTTTACCATGGAGTGCCCTCAAACCATCTCTCCTCTTCTGTGATGAAGTCTAGCCACCAGCATGTTGAGATTCGTACACACAACCAACCCTCCAGACTTTGAGGCTTCACCCCTTTACTTCCTGTCAAATGGCATTCTCAAGAGGTTTTGTGATAAGTGGCCTAATGGCTCTGGAACTGAATGAGATGTGAACAGTGAGCCAGCTCTTTTGGGGTCTTGTCTATACTGAAGTTACATAGTTAAGGTAATTGATGCTCAGTAATGGATGTAGCAGTGCTAATGCTAATGTGTAGCGTTCACAAAGAGTGTTTGAGTATCTGTTTGACTGGACCTGCTCCATCTGTTCTCATCTGGGGTCTGATTGGCAACTGCCTGGTTTAATTTGCCCCTAAAGTCTGCAGGAAGTAGTGAAGACAGAACCGTACAAAGCCACATGCTTTTCCTGTTCCCTGTCATCAGCAAAGACACTGATGCACAACTTCCTGTAGTGTGGGGGGGAGAGGTTCATTATGAGTTTTCACTGCTAGTTGTGATACTGCTGCTTTTCCTCCCAGCACCATCTGCAGTTCTACCCCACTTCTTGGTTACCTTCTTCATTCTGCTACTTTGTTCCATGAGTCAGCAACTGAATGATTGAAACTGCCACTATAAAGAATAAACTTCCCAGTGTTTTCAATAAGAAGTAAAATAAACTATTCTGTTTAGTATCAGAGGGGTAGCCGTGTTAGTCTGGATCTGCAAAAGCGACAAGGAGTCCTGTAGCACCTTATAGACTAACAGATGTATTGGAGCATAAGTTTTGTTGGCAAAGACCCACTTCGTCTTCACGTGCATCTGACAGAGTGGGTCTTTGCCCACGAAAGCTTATGCTCCAATACATTTGTTAGTCTATAAGATGCTACAGGACTCCTTGTTGCTTATTCTGTTTAGCCTTCTTCAGCACATGAT
This sequence comes from Rafetus swinhoei, assembly GCA_019425775.1. NCBI lineage: Eukaryota > Metazoa > Chordata > Testudines > Trionychidae > Rafetus > Rafetus swinhoei. The sequence goes on from CM033440.1 coordinate 29,665,581, forward strand.
AGCTTTTAAATCAAATTTCAGAATAACTTGAAATAAATTGGTTTCCAGGAATATTAAGTTCCTACTCTGGTAAGGTAGCTGAAAGATTATCTCTTAAGTACAAAACTTCTCTATTCTTTGATAAATGTAAGAATTGCTTGCAAATAATATGGAAGGGTTCCTTGTCAGTCACTAAGCTCTGATCTAAAAAGGGTAGATATGTTGGGTGCAGTAGGTGGCTGTTTTTACTTGGTTATGTAACAAGTAAGCTTTATCACTGTCAATGCAGCACAACTTTTAGCAATGTTTATGCTGTTTTAGAAACCTGCATTTATAAACAGTTTTAGCAGTATTTTGCATGCTGCAGTAGAATCTCTGATGTTTGTAACTCTGAATTACTCTGACCAGTCAACCATGCACCTCATTTGGAACTGGAAGTATGCAATTAGGCAGCAGCTATGACCAAAACAAACAAACAAACAAGCAAGCAAGCAAATAAACAAACAAAAATACACTTCTATGTTAATCATAGATTTTAAAAAAAAGTTTAAAAAAGTGAAAGTAATAAAACTTTCTCCATTTTTTTTCATTTAAATTAAGATGGTTAAAAGCAGCATTTTTTTTCTGCATAGTAAAGTTTCAAAGCTGTATTAAGTCAGTGTTCATGTGCAAACTTCTGAAAGAACAGTAATGTTCTGTTCAGTTACAAACAAGGTGCTCATTCCCATTCTATTCCTAAAATGCTCATAACTGTGAGGTATTTAGTTAACTAAAATGCTGTAACACTGAGTCTGATATTCCTTTTTCCCCCCTAATGGAGTGCTCCAGCTCTCCTCTTTTGATTAAAGTTTTTGAAAACCCACCTCTTACTCCACTGCTATACTTCTGTTGAAGGTGTTTTGTAATTATTAATTTCATTTTAAATGTACCTGATCTCTTGCATGCTATTCACATACAACTCTTGTCAGTGGGCACTAAGCTGTCACAACTGAATAATAAGACATTATTCTAATTGTCCTAAAAGCAGAAGATGGAACTAAAAACAAGATAATCTTGATGAAGTTTCATAGGTAACAGGGATTAATCCTTCAGGCAAGAGAACAATGATTGAAACACAAGCTTGGCACAGTTACCAATATGGCTTTGGCAGAAAACTTGCAATTTGAATGTCATTTGTTCACCACACATTGAGAACTTTCAGCAAAGCTGGTTGAATTACTTGACTGCTCTGTTGGGTAGTGTTGAATGACTAAAACTGTGTGGAATTTTCAGAAGTGATTTGGGAGTACAAGTCAATGGAGTGCTTTTGAAGATTTCCTCAGACTCGGTGGCCATGAGTTTGATTTCTGTGTAACTGATTCTAAAATTCTCTATTTGTTTTAAAGGTAAAGTTAACAAATCCACAACTTCTACTTTTATGAGTATATTTAAATGTAGTATTAAACTTGCACATGCTAGAGCTTTGAGCATGCCATGAACACAGTTGCATGCAAAATCATCCAGTGCATCTAAAATGGCTGCAGTTTTCAGGTCTTTTAAAAAAATTACACTATGGAAAGTTGTGCTTCTTTTGAGAAGCAATTGAAGTGTGGTGTAGCACAATGTTTAAAAAAAACAAACTGTACAGTGGTGGCTGAGAACCTACTGATTACTGCTTGTGTGCTACTGAGATCAATATTGATTCTTAGCTATGCTGCCTTTTGTGTGAAGGGAAGAAGGGAATGGATATTTTTCACAATATAGTAGGTTCCCCGCCCTGGACTAAGGCGTGGGTACCGGATGCAGCCCTGGCTTGCCTGGATCCAGCCCCTGAGGTTCAGGGCCCCCCACCCCAGCATTGGAGTGCTGTCGCTGGCACTCCAGGTCTCCACCCCACCCCTCCCACTGTCTTGCCATGGTTATGGCATGCACAAAATCTACTAGCCTGGGTGCCTCTAGGCTCTGGTGTGTGAAGGGAATGTGGGGAGTGTCCTCATCAGGGGCCACATTAGTGAGGTTTGTTTTTTTGTTTTTGTTTGCTTTACCAACTTCAACATCCTTAGCACTTCACCCTTCAAGGGACATATCAAAATGAAAATACTTCTCTCAGGTTCACTATTTTGTGTGTTAACTTGTGTATATTCTGTATTAGGTAGCACTTGTCCTTAGTTTGTTGGGCCTCTTCATATAACAAGGAAAAGATTTTTAAATTACAAATAAATTGATATGATAATATGGAGACTACTGAAACTGTATCTTTACATCTAAAAGTGTCTAACTTTTGAATTGCTCATGTTCCTTTTTTCATGCCTTTGTTTGTTTGGTTTTGTTTTGTTTTGTTTTGTTTGTTTGGTTTTTTTAAATCTTTCCAATTGTAGCTACTTTGTTAGTTGTGGGGATCAGGTACTTAGGTTTTTTTATACTGTTCCCTGACTGTCATTCATCCTTCCCCTTCAAAGTTTGTGGTGTGAAAGATGACACGACTTTCTTACCAGACTAACATGGTGACTACCAGTTTTTATAAAATGCATCAGGAGGCGCAATCATTTGATCAGTAAAATGATTAAAGATATTGTTAAACTAGAGGGGCTCTTAGGAGAGCCATAAGAATGATGGTAGGATTAGGGGAAAACATGCTTTATGTGATGAAGAAGCTTTTTATATTTATCTTAAAGAAAAGATTAAAAGGTGACTTGATCAGAGTTTGTAAGTACCTATATGGGGCGCAAACTTGATAAAGTTCTCTTCAATCTAGTATGCGAAGTTGTAACATGATCCAAATAGCTGGAAATTAAATAGATAAATAGACCAATTAAAACTGGAAATGAGGCATACATTTTTAAGTGACAGTGATTTAGTTTTTGAAACAGTTTACCAATGTTGTGATGAATTCTTTATCACTAGCAGTTTTTTAAAATCAGGGTTGAGTGATTTTAAAAAAAAAAATACTGTTTTATAAGGCCACACTAGATCTGATGTCAGCAACCTATACTCCTGAACCAAATATGGCTCTTGCAGCTCGAGCTCAGCTTCCCTTCACTCCCTCCACAGCAGGGTGCCTGCTGTGACACTTCAGCCTTGCAGTCCCCAGCAAGATTGGATGCCAGGGCCATCTTCCTGCAAGGAGGGCGGGGAAAGTCCCAAGTCTCCTCTCCAGATCTGGCTTGCAGGAAAAAAGCAGAGTGAGAAGTGGCTTTGCATACTGCTGCTTCCCTTTCCCCAGTTGGGGGAACAGCAGTGCCTAGATACGCTGCCTGGAGGCTTTTCCTGCTGCTCCATCATCTGGAATCCAGCCAATGGGAGCAGCAGGAGGCCATGCCTGGGACTCATGCAGGGCTGAAAGCAAGCAAGGGGCCCCCTTTTCCCTCATTCCCAGACACATGCACCCTCCCACTCACCCCCTTCACTGAGACCACCCTCATGCCAGACACCCTATCCACCCCCAGCCGGCTCTTCCACCTTCCCTTGTCCCTTACCCTTTCTCCCTCAGCCATGCACCCTACCTCCCATGCAGACCCCGCAGGAGTGGGGGGGGGGGGGCAGCTGCAAGGTTCTGGTGCTAGTGGGTAGCCTGCTTAAAAGCCAGCTCCTGGCCGCACCATGCTGTCTCTGATACTGATCTCCGTATTGGGGGAGGAAGGAGTACATGTATTCAACAGGGTTAACCAATAAGCCCAGGTGTATTGGTTAATCGTGTAGTCGACTACACATTGATATCCCTACTTCAGATTGTACATAAGTTTCTTATAGGGTAAATTGATTTAAAGCAGGGGTGGGGAACCTGCAGCTTGCCTGGGTCTGGCTTGCAAGGCTCTGGGCTTGGCCCTCCCTTGCATCAAGGAGCTCGCGCTGGCACTCCCTATAAGGGAGAGGAGCCTCAAGCCTTGAGGCAGGCTGGGGTTGGATCCAGCCCATGGGCTTTGCCTGGTGTGGGGAAGGAATTGGCTCTGTGTGCTGCTGCTCCTATGAGCTTTCCCCCAATATCCCAACTTCTAGGTCTGCAGACTCCTCCCTATGAAAGTTCTGTGGGTTTGGGCTGGACATGGGAGCAGGCAAGCATTAGCATATAGATAAGGGACATATGGGGGCTGCTCCATGCCCAGTCTGATGTGCCCTGGAAAGGGTGCGCCAGCCTGGCTGCAAGGTGTCACCCTCCCCCCCCATTTAATTGGTTAACTGGTTAAACAAAGTTTAACCAGTTAACTAATTAAAGAAGAATTTTCTTCTCTTGTTTTACTTCCATCAAAGAAATGGAAATGAAAAAAGGTAACACTATGCAACAGGATTTCCTGAACTGGGTTATGATCCTCTAGAAAGGGTAAGTTGGAGTTGGGAAGGGAGAGTTCAGGAGCAGGAAATATCATTAGCTATTAACACTGTTTTAATATGCTTATTAAGAAACCCACAGCTGTCACGTGCGTAGGATAGTTTGGGGCTCAGGACAGCCTGGAGGATTGCCTGGAGGGCCTGGCATGGGGTGGCAGCAGGGCTCAGGGTCCTTTGCACTCCTGGGGAAGCAGAGTGGGGTGGGGTAGGGTGGAGTGGTGCAGGCTGTCATGTCTCACTGGTTCTTGCCATTGTGGTGGAGGGGAAGGACCCCAGCTGCCACCCAGCACCAGGCCCTGTGGTAATTAGGGTTGTCAGCATGTAGATGGCTACATGATTAACTGATAAGCCTAGGCTTATTGAGTAATCCTGTCAACTACATGTGTTTACACATACACTCTCTCTGCTTCCTCTGTGTCAGAGGCAGCAAGACGGGGAGGTGAGAGCCAGTACCTGTGGGAAGCTGACATTTAAGCTGGCTCCCCATAAGCACCAGATCCACCTGCTCCCTCACCCCACCCCTGCTCTGCTGCCTCCATTGGAAGCAGCATGGAGGGGCAGGGGAAGCTGTTCCGTGGCAGCAATCCCTGTCCGTAGGGGGTCTAAGCTCCCCACGGACAGAGGCTCCTCAGGAGCCCCTTGGACAGGGGTTGCTGCTGCCCCTGTATCAGAGGCAGCAGTGGGGAGTGGCAGGGGGCTCTCTAGGAGTGGGACCAGAGGGCACCGGCCTGCCCCCAGGGACTATCGAATAGCCATGTAACTGCTAAAATTTTATGCAGTTATGTAACTATTCAGTTGCACACTATCTAACGTCTCTAGTGGTCATCTCCCAATTCACATTGCTCAGGGGAAGGGGGCTTCTGAAAAGGAAGGATGGGGTGGAGCAGGGTCTGTGGTGGTGGTGTATTTCACCATTCCTCCCCTTAGCTTTCTTTGGGGCCAGCCCTAACCTGCTGCCTGGTGTTAGCATGTCTCCACTGCAATTAAACTTCATAAACTAAAATGGTGTCTCATTGGGCCTTTCCTAATGAGGAAAAAAAATATTATTTCTTCAGGAGTTTCACTTGAACTACCATTTCTGCAAACATCAGCAAGACCTGTTGTAGGATTCTTGTGAATATAAAGAAACATACTTAATCCTGGAGATTTTAATATTGAAATGTCAGAGGGGTGTCCAGTAAAGTGAATTGCATGGTAACTCTTGATAATGATGTAAATATAAGTAATTGTTTCAGATACTTCGCAGACTGAAGTTACAACAAGATTATAAATTTTGTAGAAAATAACAAAAGTTTAAACATTTTGATTAACCAGTTAACTGATTAACCACCATGTTACATCCCTATTTTAAACTGGTGCAAACCCTTGTGTAGCCTCTTATTTTTTGCTTGAGTAGCTTAATTTAGTTTAATTAGATTGGGAATTGGCATACATTGAGAGCTTCACATAATATTTTACACTAGTTTACCTAATTGACTTTAAACATCTATAGTTAAATTCGTGCAACTTCAATGCAGATTAATACTTCTGACAGACTTTCAGGCAGGCAGCTACATCAGTTATTTGGGTAAAGACTTCAGAGATTCCTTCAACTGTTGAGGGTTAGAAACAGAATTTTGGAATTAGACCATAGTTAGACTTTTATGTCCTTGCAGGACCCCATGAGAGTAGGCACCAGATTCCTGCCTATGGTTTAAACATGCTTTGGGATCATATCACAAAACATATTGAATTGAAGGAGTTGAAAATGTTTTAAATGGCCAACATCTAAAGCAGTGTTCCCTCTAAGATTTTTTCATTCTTGGGCAGTTTGCATTTTTTTCTTTTGGGAGGTTTGACATTTCTTATGTGCCACACCAATATTGAGGTGGTGTGTGGATGTGCACCCACTAGTACAAACAAACAAACAATAGAAATAAATATATATTTTCAGTAGTCCATAGGTGTGGAAGAAAATATATTAAAATAGCTAAAATTAACAAGGAGCAATGCTTATGATTCCTTTTATTTGATTTCATATTAAATAAAATTAACATTACCCTTGGCTGAAAAAATGGGTTCTGCCCACGAAAGCTCATGATTTTTATTTACACATGCACACACACGTTCATGATTTTTATTTACATGCGCGCGCACACACACATGGCTCGACAAATCATGTAATCTCCTCAGCCGGCGCCACGCAATCTGTGCATGCGCAGCTTGCAGAACCACGTGGCTGGTGAGCGTGGCTTGCTGCCGCTTGGCGAGCCCTGCGTGTGTGTGTGTGTGTGTGTGTGTGTGTGTGTAAAATATATATATTAAAAAAAAATACCGGGCTCGACAATCCGCGGCGAGATCTACTCGCCAGCCCCTCACCGTGCATGCGCCAGACCAGCACTGCGCATGCGCACAGCACCGGCGAACAGAGCGACCGGCAGCGGTTTGTCGAGACCTGTGTGTGTGTATTTATTTATTTTATTTTGTTAGTCTCTAAGGTGCTACAGGACCATTGGGTGTGGGTGTTTTTTGGGGGGGTTTTTAAGCTTTTTCTAGTTACAGACTAACACGGCTACCCCTCTGAGACCTTGGAGTATCATTGTTCTTTCTAATAGACAGATGCATATTTCAAAGATCTTGCAAATAAGGTTTCATCCTACAAAACAGCTAGCATCACACTTAGTACTTGCTACTTCTGACTCATAAGAGCCAGACCTCTGCCAGATAGCAAAGATCTGGCCTTAATGCAGTACAGTTTACCATGTATTAATTAGTAACACAGGATTTTTTAAAAAAAATCATGATCAGAGTTTTAGATATCTGCAACACTCACAAAAATTCTGTTAAAATAATAATTGTCTTTCCTTAAGCCATTAACACAGGGGTGTGCAATAATTTTTGATGGGGGGGGAGACCCTCCCAAGAATTTGGTAAAGGTCGAGGGCCGCACTCTTCTATTAATAGAGGAGGTGCGGGGGTCTGGGAGGGAGGTTGGGTGCAAAAGGGAGATTGGGGTGTGGGATCTGTGAGGGAGTTTGGGTGAAGTAGAGGATCATGACCTGGGGCAACAAACTGAGGTGAGAAGACAGTACAGGGTCTGGGAGGAGGTTGTGACTTGGGGCAGGGGTGCAGGAGGGAGTGTAAGGATTGGGCTGTGACCAGAAATAGCAGATTGGGGTGCAAGGTTTGAAAGGGGGTTGTGACCTGAGGAGGGGATGCAGTGTCTGGGAAAGTGTAATGGGGCTGGAGCAGGGGTGCAGAAGGTTTGGGTTACATGGGGCAAGAGGGCAGAAGGTTGGGGAGGGAGGGGATGGGGTGCCAGAGGCCTGCTCTGGCTGGGAGACCTTACCAGACCTTTCCCAGCCAGCAGCCCAGAGATTCCTTAGCCACAGTCCCTGCCTTCCAGCCCCTGTACATACATGCTATGGGGAGTTGGAGGAGCCATGTTTACTGCTCTAAACTGAATGCTGTGAGCCTGGGGGAGGAGGGGCACATGTCCCGCAAACAGGCAGTTGCTATTGGCTGAAATTGGCCAATGGGAGCTACTGAGAGGTGGGGGGTATCATGAGAAGCCTGTCTGCCTTCCCTTCAGGCTCTGAGTTCACAAACACACATGTGGCCCTGCACCCAGCTTTCCAGTGTGCCAAAGAGATGTGGGGCAGGCAGGGAGCCGGCTCAAGCTCTTGCAGTTGGATCTGGCCAGCAGGTCATTTTTTGCCCAGCCCTGGAGTAGAAGCTGGAGCCAATTTCTCCATTTATAGCAGGCAGCTGCTGCTGCTGCTGCTGCTCCTCCTCTGAGAGGGTGAGTGCCCCTTCCTTCCCCCTTCCCTTCCTCAGGCGATAAGCAAAGCTTCCTGCCTGTGCAGGGAGCTCTGAACGTCGGGGGGGGGCGCTCAGAAAAGGGCTGTGTGCCTGCATGGGCTCACAGCTTACAGGGAACCTTGATCTGAAGGGTTTATTTAAAAGAAGGGCTTAATATGTAAATTGACTTTGATTTCTGAGAAGGAACATGACACTTCCAAGTAGTTAAGAGTAGAAATACCATGGAGGATGTAGCAAATGGAAGTATAAGTATGAGTGCTGGAATGAAGAGCAAGCTATGCTCAACATCAGGATTACTTTCCTAAAAGATCACCTTAATTCTATGGCAGAGTATTTCAGCAGAAGTAGTGGAATCCCTATCACTTAAGTTATCGATAACTAGTATGAACGTGTGTTTAAGAAACAATTTCTGTTCTTGGCAGGGAGAAACTATTTCACTTGAGGTCTCTTCCATATACTTCCGATGGCTTTGTGCCTACCAATGCATGCTCCATTTTTTTCTGTGATAAATTTTATGGCAGGGAGAGCTTCTACAATGGAGCATCAATTAAAAATTGATGCATCAATTAAAAATTGATCTGTCAATCACAGACCTCTTTGGAACTGGAAGTATCCAATCAGGAAGCTGCAGAAACACTCCGCTCCCTCCTTCCCCACCCCCAAAAGTGCTGTAAATGTAAACTGCTAAAGGAGGGAAAGTTTACAAAAAATTAAAAACATAAGGAAACTATTTCTGTGCTTTTTCATTGAAATTGCTTACTATGCAGAAGAAAAATACTGCTTTTTAAAATTTCAAAGCTGTATTAAGTCAACGTTCAGTCTTTGAACTTTGAAAGGACAACCATAACTCTGAGGTTCTATTGTTTAACCAAGCAGCTCTAATTTCTGGTTTACACGGATATTCTGGAACCTAGAAATTTTAGGTTTTTATTGTACTTGTAAGAGAAATGTAACCAGTAAATAACCTCATTCAAAATCATCTTGCCTAGTAGGAATAGTTAGGCAGACAGTTTAATCAAAGATAGTGCATTTACTTAAATACAATTCCATATACCATATGTGCATGTTTATAAGCCAGTATATTCCTTTTGATGTTTTAGAATAAACTTTTGGACAGATTCATTTTTTTTCTTCAAGGTCTCTCGGCAGCTTTTGTGCTATCTTGGTTCACTGCCAAAGACAGAAAATAGGGGGTGTTAAAATGAGGTTATTTTACTAATCAAGCAGTCAGTAAAATTATCAACTACTTGACTAATGGATAGGGGAAGGCATCTGGCTCAGTCCCAGCTCGCACGGGGACCAAACCCTGCTGCGGCTCTGCAATTTAAAGGGCAGTAGGAGCCAGGCAGCCTGCTCCCCCAGCCCTACTGCGTTTTAAATTGCAGAGCTGCTGTGGGGTTTGGTCCCAGACCCAGCGCAGTCCCTGCTGATGGTGACCTAGTCCTTGCCCAATCCTAAGTATTGGCTGCCTTTTCTTAAAACTGTGCATGTGTTCATAATCAAAATGGGAAAGGCAGATCAGGTTATCTTATCTGTTTTCATGCCACAGTGTTTCTTTGTATCTATAGAACTTCATCAGATCATTTTAAAACTATTTTAATAAAGGCCATTCCACTAATATTAGAAAGGAATTAAATGAAAAATCACTTTGCTTGATACCTAAATTGCTTACTGTATTTGGTGATTAAAACCTCTCATGTCTTAAAGAGTTTGTCATCCAGCTCCTCTTATGTCTTCAAACAATAAACAGATACACACAAATTGGATCTAGAAGGATGGCTTACCTTTTCTGGAATTCTGTTATGGAAAGTGAAATACCCTTATTGACTAGGACCAGGGAGTTTTCTGCTTTACAGGGAAAGTCCAAGTGACCACTAAAATGTATCAGTCATGGTGAGTTCTGTCCACTGTAAGGTACTTGATATTCAGTCTGAAATAGCCCATTGGCATTCAGTCATTTGGTAGGGGGACAGGAAAATGCATTCACCCATGAGTACAAGCATAACTACAGATGTTCTAAATCTACAGTGATTACGTACTATGAAACTAAAGCAACTTAGCACCTTTTTAAAGTTTAGTTTTGAGTGAGTAAATTAGTGTAATCAACTTCAGCAGCTTCTGTAGCTTCACCTTGTACTCCATGAGATGGACAACTGTTTTCTGATATATGTTTTTATGTATTGTTGCTGGCTGTTCTTAAATACGTTCTCAGCACTAGTCTATCACAAGTAATCTATTTTGGCTGGATGGCAATGTTCGCTTAAGACATGCTTAAGAAAATAGTATTAAAACTGAAGCTTCGATCTGTGGATAAAGCTGTTGTAGAAATTAACTTCATTTTTCTCACATACTGCAGAAAGACTAGCTTTTCCTTCAAGAGTTGATTGTTGGCTCTGGTTAGGCAGCTAAAAACTTGGTAAAGTGAATTTTAGATGGAATTTGCAAATTGTTCTTGGTTTCAACATAAGGTCACTAAAATGTGTTACTTCTATTCAACGTGGAAAAGATTTCAGAAATTGAGCTCTTGTCTTTGAGCAGGGTCTGCATTGACAACCGAGATCAGTATCTTAATTTTCTCTTGCTGACAAGCTGTTCCTATCGAATTCCTTAAGTTCAAACAATAAAAGCCCTATATTGTATAAGATCATCCATGAGAAATGTCTGTCTAACCTGCTTTTAAATATCTCCAGTGATGGAGATTCCACAATGTCCCTAGGCTATTTATTCCAGTGTTTAACCATCCTGATGGACATTAGGAAAAACTTCCTAACTTAAACTTCCCTTGCTGCAGTTTAAGCCCATTGCTTGTTGTCCTATCATCAGGACAAGGAGAACAATTCCCCTTTCTCCCCCGCCTCCCTGTGGCACTCTTAGATACCTGAAAACTGCTATCATATCTCCTCATTCTTCTCTTTTCCAAACTAAACAAGCCCAGTTCCTTCATCCTTGCCTCATAGCTCATGTTCTCTAGACCTTTAATCGTTTTAGTTTCTCTTCTCTGGACCTTCTCCAGTTTCTCCACATCTTTCTTGAAATGTTGTCCAAAACTGGACACAGTACTCCAATTGAGGCCTAATCAGTGGAGAGTGGAGTGGAAGAATGACTTTTCATGTCTTGCTCACAACACTCCTGTTAATGCATCACAGTATCATGTTTGCTTTTTTTTGCAACAGTGTCACACTGGCTCATATTTAGCTTGTGGTCCACTATGACCCCTAGATCCTTTTCTGCAGTACTCCTTCCTAGACAGACTCCTTCCTAGATAAATATAAAATGTTAGTGTATATCACTTAGCTTTTTAAGTAGCTTGAAATCAAATAATTCAAGTTGCTGGTAGTAATAGAACTAAACATGGCTTTTATGTGCAGTCTTTTGAATGCTGTTGCAGCATCTGGAAGTTTTCAAGATGAAAGTTTGGGGTCCCCACCCAGGAACCTCCTTCACCTTTTGGTACGCCTGCTGGAGTTCCTTTATCTTGGCTTAGCGTTGTAGGGGGACTCACTCAAACCCCTTCTCACATAGGGCTCAAGAAATGTGCCTTCTCACATAGGGCTCAAGAAATGTACGTCTCAGTTCCTATGGGTCACTTGCAGCTGTGACTGCACCAGTTCTCTGTCAGTAAGGTCCAAAAGCTCTGCTCTCCAAGCAGAAGAACGTTTTGAGTGATACCCAACACCTGGTTACGTGAGAAGACGCCAGGAGGACCACTACACAATGAGCCAGACACCAGGAAATGGATTTTTTAAAGTGCCTACAGTTTGAAGGCGGGAGAGGTGCCTCTGTTGATGTGTCTGCAGAGCAGCAGAGTTCAAAGCTCTGGCCAGAGTGGCTAATCAGGCATTGTGAGAAACAGCCTGGAGGTCATAATCGCCAAAATCCTACTGTTGTACACACTACATGATTGTCAACAATAAAGGGAGGAGTAGAGACAAAAATCTTGCGCTGGCGTAGAAGGCCTTTTTTTTTTTTTTTTTTTTTTTTGTAGCTAAAACTAGGTGTGTATTGTGACTTTTATTGCATCACAATATGGACACTCTCTGGATTTTGCAAATATTCTGATAGCAGTGTTCTTTGTTTTAATCACATAAGGCACAAGAAAGAATGGGTCATTTAGAATACCACATCCTAATTGCAGTGCCCTTCATTAGCTCACCCTTCCTTGGGGAATCCCTGGAAACCACCTATAGGCAGGAAGGTAGGCAGCACAATGTGGTCATGGTCTGTGATTAGGGCTCCTGGGCAGCAGCGCGGGATGGCAGGAAAGATCTGGTCCACGAAGGGAGCCAGTTTACAAACCAGCTCCCTTCGTAGACCGGATGCCTGTCAGCAGTCCCTGTCTGTGGGAGGTCTGAGCTTCCCAAGGAAAAAGGCTGCTTCGCGGTCACCTCCCCTGTTCTCCCCACCCCCTGTAGTTTAAACTGCCTCTGAGTAGTAAATGAGGAGTAACGTTAGTTCGAACCAAGGCGTTTGGTTTGAACTAACTCGTCCCGGCATGCACTTTCACTTTCGAAACAGCTGTTGAGCGGAGTAACGTGCCGGCAAGATCATGCAAAGAAGCACGGGATATTTAATCCCCGCTTCATTCGCAATTTTGATCACCTACATTTGCATCCCTAGTTCGAACTAGGGAGCAATTGTAGATGTCTCCTTACAAAAGTAGAGAATTCAGTGACTTGCTTCGTAGTACAGGTACCTCCAAAAACTGGCATTCTCTGGTTCAGAAACATCTGTCATCCATCAAGACCATGGCTGCTCATGGACCAGAGAGTCTGGGAGCCTAAGGGCAGGAGAGCCAGCTGGGACAACAAGTTCTGCAGCTTGTCTGGGAACAGCATGAGACCTGGGCCAGAGTTCCTCAGCAGCCCCTCAGGGCTGAAGTTAGAGCCAGCGTGGGGCTGGAGTCTTCTGGCACCCCCTCAGAAGCATGGGGCTGGGGCACCGTGGCCGCCCCTGGAGCAAAGGGGGTGGAGTCAAGCCCTGTGGTTGCCCCAGATGCGTGTGCAGCTGGGGCCAGAGCCCCCCATGGCAGAACCCAGAACTTGTGCTGCCAAGAGAGCCGGCAGCAGCTGGGCAAGTAGCCCAGCCAGATTGGTGAGGCAGCAGGTGATGGCTTAGGGGCTGGTGGCAGGAACCCTCCCCCTCCCCCCGCTCTAGCAAATTCTCTCATTGGGGACCAGTCCAGTCCTGACAGCCAGACCTGGGTGGTGCAGCCTGTATCACCATTTACATTTGGGTTGGTGAGGAGGGGAGAGAATATAACTTTCTTTGTCTGTGGATGAAAAGTCACTAGTACATAATAAATCTAGGTTCATTTCTGTGTTTTGCATGAATTAACAACTAAGATTGTTATACACAATACAGAAAGACTCTCAGATTAATACTTGCGAAGAGCCAACATTTGTTCAGCAGGCGTATCTAAATTATTAGCATCAGTCCATGTATTTAGTTTCGGAATGTGTCCAGAATGGTTTGTGGGGGGAGGGAATCACTTTTTTCTATAATGTTTGAGACTAGCTTAATTCCTTAGGGGTTTAATTTATTTCATATTGTTTTGGTAGCTTCAGTGTTCCTGCTTTCTTGGCAGTCTTCAGTTTGCAAGTTTTGGAATAATAGGTAAAATCTCTGTGATGTGATTTGTCTTTCTCTTTTTGTAGAGCCCCTGTTCAGTCAACAGTGTGCCCTTGTAGCCAAGAAGGCTAATGGCATATTAGGCTGCATTAGGAGGAGCATTGCCAGCGGATCCAGAGATGTCATTATTCCCCTTTATTTGGCTCTGGTGAGGCCACATCTGGAGTATTGTGTCCAGTTCTGAGCCCCCCACTACAAAAAGGATGTGGATGCATTGGAGAGGGTCCAGCGGAGGGCAACCAAAATGATTAGGGGGCTGGAGCATATGACCTATGAGGAGAGACTGAGGGAGTTGGGTCTGTTCAGTCTGCAGAAGCGAAGAGTGAGGGGGGATTTGATAGCAGCCTTCAACTTCCTGAAGGGAGGTTCCAAAGAGGATGGAGAGAGGCTGTTCTCAGTAGTGACAGATGGCAGAACAAGGAGCAGTGGTCTCAAGTTGTGGTGGGAGAGGTCCAGGATGGATATTAGGAAAAACTATTTCACTAGGAGGGTAGTGAAGCACTGGAATGGGTTACCTAGGAAAGAAGTGGAGTCTCCATCCCTAGAGGTGTTTACGTCTCGGCTTGACAAGGCCCTGGCCGGGTTGATTTAGTTGGGATTGGTCCTGCCTAGAGCAGGGGGCTGGACTTGATGACCTTCTAAGGTCTCTTCCAGCTCTATGATTCTATGAAATTTTTCTGTAACACTGGAAGTGTTTAGTGCCAGTGTTCATCTTATAGAAAGAATAATCCAGTTTGATTTATGAAATCCTTTCCTCAGCCTTTTCTGCTAGTATAGCTTTACTTGCTGAAAAACTAACTTCCTGAAATGACATCAGTGATCCTGAAGGGGAGGGGGAATGGAAATGCTGATATTGTAACAGTGCCATGCTTTGAGAAATCTGTAGCTTTAAAGAAAACCACCTCTGTGGGACTCTCCCTTACCGAGTATTAACTCCTTAGACTGGCAGCTTCCTACCTACTTCTAAGGCTTTTATGCAGAGGAGAGTAGACTATGAACCAGATCCTGACTTCTTGGTGGAGGCCATATCTTCCCAAGCAAAATTCTGTCTTCTGAACGTTCTCATCAATTTCTTCTTGACTGTTAAAAGTTTGTATATCAGTTGTTGTTTGTTCTCCTGAATCCCAACAGCTCATCTTGACCCTGGCTGCCAATTGAACTGGAAGGTATACTGTGTAAATAAAGAGAGTTACGTATTAATATTCCCTTGAGGCATTATGAAGATGGTGGGTAAAATGCCTCTCACATAGTTACAGGTAGATGCTAAATCAGTGGCATTGTTTGGGGAAGTTTGCCCATAACAATTTGACTCTATGCTTTCTTTCACATATAGAGTGGGTAATAATTTTGGGTGTTTTTATGGTAAAGATTAATCCTCTGGACTGGAAGCTTGTGGCTCTCTAAGAGTAGAGATTGTGACAGGAAGGTTATGAGCAAGATGTACTGGAAGCAAAAATTTTGACAGAAAACTGAATGAAAATTTGGGAAGTGTTACAGGTTTAGTTATGTCCAGAATGCCTCAAGCAAGAGAGGACAACTTGACTTAGAAGTCCGTCTGAGTTTGTTCTCATTCCCTCTCTCGTACACAGCATCAACAGCCTCTCAGCAAAGTGAAAGCGGACAATGGGAAGGAGGGAGAGGCGAGAGTAGCAAGCAGAGGGCACAGCCCCCTAGTAATTTTAGAAATAAAAAACCAGTACATTACAAATGGAAACCACAGATAACTATTTTATATCTGTTACTGTGAATTTCTTTAACTTCCCTTATCAGTTTTCTGCCATCAAGGAAAATTCATGGCTGGCTGCCCTCAAAGTAATATACGTATAAGGTAAAAGATAATAGTGTTGCCCTATTACAAGATGGTGATAGTAAAACTGTTAGTGATACAGAAAAGCGAAAGTGTTCAATAATTCAGTAATAAAGAAACAGGATTATGTATTCATATGAAGAGGATGAAATAGTATCCAGTCTACCAAGAATAAAGGTTAAAATCAGCTGTGTTGAATAACTTGCACCAAGGAACTAAAGGCATTGGCTGAGGGGAAATAATGGCTCTTACTTTTTAATAAATCTTAGCATACCGGGAAGTTCTAGAAGACTGGTACAATGTATGTAACACTCTTCCAATATTAAGAATATCTAATTAGTTTAAGTTAATTAACATGACATCAGTCCTGGGCAAAATAATTGGAAAGCTGATCAAGAGTTCAGCTGATACAGAATAGGAATATAATTTCAGTCAAGAGTTCTGTGGAAAATTGATTTCAAACCTGCAAGTTTGGTTAATAAAGCAACGGTGTAAATGTAGCAAACTCAGGGTTTTTTTAAATAAGTTTGACTTGGTACAATATAACATTCTGATTTTAAAAATTACCAGTTTACAACTTCAACAGAGCACCTGAATTAAATTCATGGTAAATGAATTAAGAGATGGTAACAGACTATTCAAAAATAGTCAATAGGGAAATCATCAAATTATTATTTCAGAGAGGTTTGAAAATGCTTAGTGATCAGGGAAGTAAATATAAAATCACTGTTGATCAAATTTGAGGATGATACAGATTTCAGTAGTAAATGACAGGGCAGATCCACAGATATCTGGATCACTTAGTAAACTAGACCCATACATGTGGTAACAAGGAAAGCAGGTCATATATACAAAGTAGAGGGATTGTCCTGGAAAGCAATGACTTGGGACAAGAAGTCAATTTGAACTCCCAATACAATGCTGTAGGGAAAAGGGGTAATACAGCCCTTGGATGTGTAAATGGGAATAATAAATAGGACTAGGGAGATGATTTTTACTTATATTCATGGCACTAGAGTAAGGATATTGAAATTAAGGATGTAAAATTGCGGTTATCTGGCTAATCGTGTAGTCAATACAATTTGTATTGCGTACACGATTAGTCGATAAGGGGAAGATATGAGAACTAATGGCTTGACACGTTGAAGCCAGACAACGAGTGCATTGCTTCTAATTTTGAATTTAACTATCATTATTAGCCATTAGCAGGGCTTGCCGAGCCGCAGCGAGCCCTGCTCGCCAGCTGCGCGGTTTAGCACGCTGCGTGTGCGCTGATCGCACTGCGGCGCCGTGCCGGGCTATAATCTACTTGCCTGTGGCGAGTAGATTACCTTAATGGTCGAGCCCTGGCCATTAGAATAATGGTGGGGTGTCCATCTCTTAAAATCTTCAGATCAAGACTTAGATGATGTGCTTTAGCCAACCACAAGTTGTGTTCAGTATGGGATAACTGGATGAAATTTAATTGCTTCTTGTGTACAAGATGTCAGACTACCTTATGACTCCTTCTGGCCTTAAATTCTATGAATCAATAAATGTTATCTAGAAATAGTGTGCAAGATGCACATATACATTTGAACATCTGTAAATTGCACCACAGTGTCAATGAATCCCCAGTGGGGATTATTGGGGTGGTTCATGTGTTAAGCTGTTGTAGGTTTACACAGTTGTCTCCAGGCTCAGACATATGATCATATATTAATAACTGAGGCTCTGAAATTTGGTTTCTATGGGCTGCAAGCTTTCATTTGAATCTGGGTATCATGCTTGCTCTATACCTACAACAGATTGGCAGGCATACCTAAATATTCAGTCATATTTGACTACTGAATATCACTTAAAAGTAAATAAAATCCTGTCCACTAATTTTGGCCATAAAAAATCCATCTTTTCAAAGAGGCTTGCGTTTGTGATGCATTTTTTTTTTCCAGTGAAAAAATAGACTGGTCTTGGACTAAGCTTCAATGGAATCTTCCTTGGTGAATAAGCATAGGCTTGCCATTTGCTGCTGGATTTTCCCTTTTCTAACTTACCTCACTCTTTTTTTTTTTTTTTTCTCACTGAATTGGAGACTTGAAAATGTTCTAGGCTTTTTTTATGTTCATTACTGTGGAAGTAGCCTGATTTGTCAAGTAAATACACATTTATCTAAAAGAAATTGTTAAAGAATTTCTGAATACTTTACAGATTTTATTCTTGCTTTGAACTGCTTCTGAGCATATATGCAATGTGCCTCAGCACGTGACTAGGATTGCTTTATCTAAACCAGTATTTGGAGGGGTTTCCATTGCAGTGCATGCAACATGTTAATGTCTCCTATTCCTGCTGTAGGAGCTGCTGGACAAATTTTTAATAGCTAATGCAACTAATCCAGAGAGCAAGGTATTCTACCTGAAGATGAAGGGAGACTACTTCCGATACCTTGCTGAAGTTGCATGTGGAGATGACAGAAAACGTAAGCATGCTATGTTCAATCATACTCCATTAGTTAACGCTTACATCTGTTTGGGGTGGTGGGGAGAGAAAAAAGGCACTAGAATGCACTGCCTATGCCTCTAACTTTTATAACTTATATGTCACCCATAAAATTGGGGAGGGGCTGTGTTTAGTTCTGATATCTAAAGTTTAGGTTGACTTTTACTGGACCTGAAGTGTTCTGCTCTGAAAGACTTCATTATATGAAAGACTAGAATTTAGTGTAAACTTGCCCCTGCCTCTTCCCAATTGAAACTTTCAAAATACTGTTTAGGTTAAAGGCCTCCTAAAAGCTTAAAAGACACTTAATACTAGGATTGTGTTTTGTCTTATTTGTTTTTGGTTGGGCTTTTTCTTTCAAGCCTACTTACCCTGCAGAAATATTAGGGAAAGAGGAAGCAGTCTGAAACTGTCAGCATTATCTCTTCAGGAATGTTGATATCAACCTTACATAGCTTTAATTAGCGATATAAAATCCAATTTAACTAATTAAGCAGAATCCCAGCAGGAGCAACCCCACTCCTGCTCCGCCCCTCCCCTCTACCCCTCTGTCTGTGGGACTGCTACTCCTGGGGTGCCCCCTGCGTGCAGGGTGGCCAACTTCTGCTACCAGTTCACCCGTGTACAGGGCGGCCAACTCCCAACACCCACGGGGCTGGAGTAGCCCTCTGCCCACAGCGGGTTGCTCCTAGGTACCGGTTAACCATTACCTGGTAAGCATCACCCAGTAAAGGTTATGTTTTTACTGGCTAACCAGTTACCTGATCTGATCCCTAGGTTTAATTGGACAGAACTTAACTCTCAAAGCCATCACCTCTTTGAATGAGGTGAGGTAGTGTAGTATGCCTTTAATTTTTCCATTCCTGGGTCGATTGAATTTTGTATGTGCACCAGTATTGATGCAATGCTCAGATATGCGCCATCAGTAGAAACAAAATACCTAAATAAAAGTTCATAGATATGGAAGAATATTAAAACAAGGCATAATTTACAGCCTTCATCTGTAAATCAAATGAAATCAAATAAAAATAAAATAAACACTGCCTTTTGTGTATATATATTTTTATCATCCTTTCTAACAACTCATGCTAGTAAACACACCAAAATGTGGTCTCCTTAAAACAGCTATATAAAGAAATGCATGGCCATTAAGTGAAAGCATAAAAATAGGGACCAGACACCCAATTTAATAACCACCTATTCCTACAATATACAGGCCACTAAATCTTCAGGAAAGCTTCTCTCACAAATGAAGCATCTGCCAAAACACTATCTTACTATGGACTTTTGCAGGTCACAAAACCATCCTTGTTGCATGTATATCATCTGCACACAGCTCAGCTTTAAAGATACTAAAAAAATCTGAGTCAAATAGAAAGTCGTGCTCTCATCACAAATATTAATATATTTTCTGATACTAGGAGAGTAAAAGGCATTCACTCAGGCTTATACAATTTCTAAAGGATATTAACTCAATACTTCACACACAGAAAACAGTAAAAATAAATAAAACATAGTAAACAAAACTTATAAACAAATGACAACATTGAAAATACAAAGGAAAATAAAACGAGTGGTTGGTTATGTGTATTTTAAATGAGTGTTTAGGACTTGCATGCTGTAAGTGCAACAGAGGTTGGTAAAGGCAACTTTCTTTCCTGGTTTCTCACTGTTACACTGACTTAAAAATCAGTAGGCTCATTAAACTTACCTTAGTATTTTCCAGCTCTCCACATCTACATTAAAGAAACAGAGAACCTTAACACATGGTTTTGGAGTTTGCATTCCAGCTCCAAAGAGCTTGCAAGTGAGGTCTTCATCCTACAAAGCATAACACTAAGCCTAGTCCCAGAGGGGTAGCAGTGTTAGTCTGTATCTGCAAAAGCAATGAAGAGTTCTTCAGTGTAAACCAACAGATTCATTAGGGCATAAGCTTACATGGGTAAAACCCACTTCATCAGATGAGGTTGGAGTGGAGTTTACAATACGTTTTTTGCTAAGAGTCCATTGGGTGTGATGTGTATCTGTTTGCATTGGGGAGGAAGTCTGTATCTTTGCAAGTCCAAGTCACTGAAGTACTCTGAAGAGCCAGAACTAGGCTAGATAACAAAGATCTGGCCTTAAGTTTTCAGTACCTCTCCCGCAAACAACAAATTCTAAAACCTAATGGAAATGACTTGTCTGGAATCCAAGTGATTACCATTTAAGTTTTAGAAATTGGGAAGGGGCATCTTTCCTGACCAGTGCCATTGCAGCTTCTGAGCTAGGACTTGGATTCCTTTTAAAAAACAAACAACAATTACTGGAGTTTTTCTCCAGTCAAAACTTCTTTCCCCTCCCAACCTCCAGGCAGCCCAGCTGGGGCTGAAACTGAGTGTCTCTCCTCTGCCTGTGTCCCTCCCCCTTCCCAGTGCAGACGGAGCTGGGACTTGTAGTACTTCTCAGTCGTCCTCCCCCTTCCCCAGCAGCTCATCTGGTGCTGAAATGGAGTCGGACGCTCCTGTGCGTGCCAGCTGCCACTAGGGTGGGGACCTTTTCTGGTGCTCTCACAGGCAGTACATCTCAGCAGGGTGCCCCAAACTTAATCCCCATCCCCGCCTGACCTGTTGATCCTCACTCACCCCTGTATTTCTTCCTCACCATTCCCCCAGCTCACCTTCCATGTCTTCCATGGCTAGATGGACCTTTGGTCTGACCCAGTACGGCTGTTCTTATCGTTCTTATGTTATGTTCTCCAGGGTCCAGGGGGCACTAATTAGTGAAAGTAGAGCCATGTCTGCATGGCTCTAACTAGATGCGCAGCCCTTCATTTCCTTATGTGCACCCATGCAGGTGAGCACTCTATAGGGAACTATGGACACGTGTATACTAAGGATGTTAAATATCAATTAATTTACTAGTCGAGTAGTCGATGGAATTTTCCATTGACTTGTCGATAGGCACTTCTGCATTCCTCCTTTGAAATGTACAAGAGCCCCAGTGGGAGCTCTTGTGCATTTCAAAGTTGGAACTCAGCGTGCAGCCCAGGGCCAGCAGGAAGTCTCGATTTAGTCCTGAATGGCGCGCAGGATCTGGTCCAAGAGGTAACTATAACAGGACCGCTTGGAAATAGTGACCATAATATAATTACATTTAACATTCCTGTGATGGGAAGAACACCTCAGCAGCCCAACACTGTGGCATTTAATTTCAAAAAGGGGAACTATGCAAAAATGAGGAGGTTAGTTAAACAGAAATAAAAGGTACAGTGACTAAAGTAAAATCCCTGCAAGCTGCGTGGACACTTTTCAAAGACACCATAATAGAGGCCCAACTTAAATGTATACCCCAAATTAAAAAACGTAGAAGAACTAAAAAAGAGCCACCGTGGCTTAACCACCATGTAAAAGAAGCAGTGAGAGATAAAAAGACACCTTTTTAAAAGTGGAAGTCAGATCCTATTGAGGTAAATAGTAAGGAGCATAAACACTGCCAAATTAAGTGTAAAAATGCAATAAGAAAAGCTAAAAAGGAGTTTGAAGAACAGCTAGCCAAAAACTCAAAAGGTAATAAGTCAGCCTGATATTTTCCTTGGTCAAATGTTAAGTTTGGGTTAAAACTTTGTCAGATGTCTGGCTGAGGCTAAATTTGTTTAAAAATTTTCAGCCAAAATGGCTCTGCAGTTTGTGAAAACACCCATTTGAGAGAAATGTTTTGCCCAAGCAATAAAGCACAGATTTGAAATGTGACAGGATTTGCCTTTTCCATTCCTGTGAATATTTATCCAAATTTGGGTAAGTTAAACACCTTTGAAAAATTGTGCTTCCCACATGTTCACTGTGGACTGCTTAACAATTAATTTTCTTGAACATTCAATCTACACTGAGTATGCTCCAGCCTAGGGCTCAGCAGGATTTCACCTGTTACCCCAGTTCTTGGCTGCTGTAAACCAGGCTGGATTCATGCATCTCAGATGACAAAGTTGAGGCTCTCCTGTCTTCTTGGTGGCCCCTGATCAACCCAGATAGCATGGAGGAGGAATCTACTTGACTATAATACAGATGAGACAGGGATGACATGGAGAAGTAGATTGGGACAAGAAAACTGGCAGGAATTGAGGAGGGAGACTGGGATTTGCAGAACAAAGATACAGACTAAGGGTCAGGGTCGGAAACCTGGGGTGGGAAGGAGATGAGAGGTCTGAAAAATGGAGACTAGGACTAACTAATGCAGAGATTGGGACAAGGAGCAAAGTGTGTAGAAGAGATGGGACAAGTTGGAGGAGAACACGTGGAAAAAGTGTCAAGCTTGGTGGGTGGAGAAGTAGGAAGAAAAAAATATGCCCATAAAAGTACACATTCTTCCAAATTCTGGAGAGGGGGAGACACCACACGGCGCTGCTACTTGAATAGAATAGATAATGTATCTAATGGTTCCTGATGATGATCCATGTGGGTGTCAATATGACACCACAGGGTGGATTTTTTTTTTTTAAAAAAATGGAAAAATTAAGCAAGTTAAAATATGATTTTCAGTGTTGTAAAGTCAAGCACTTGAAAGTTCAGTGCCAGAATACATGTCAAATATTAGCAATTTTTGCGGCTGCATCTCTTTGACTTGTATTCAGTTTGTAGTGCACTGTAGTCCCCAGATCCTTCAGCAGTACAACTGTTTAACCAGTTATTCCCCAACTTCTAGTAGGGATGTACAATCCCATTTAATTGATTAGCCAGGTAAGGGGTGAGGGCTGGAGCTTTTTCACCCACCCACTGCCATGGCAGGGTTGGAGCGGCACCTCATTGCAGACAGGGGCAGCTCCTGACACCATCCTTAACCATTAATGGTTATGCTTACTCGTTAATCTTTCATCCATCACTAACATTATGATATATCTGTTCCCCACACACATCCCAGCCCCAATATTAACAAGGCCAGTATCCTGTCAAAAAAGAGAGTTAAGCTGGTTTGGCATGATTTGTTGTTGATGCAACACTTATTCTCTAGGAGGTACTTACAGACTGTCTAATAAATCATAGCAGTATGATAGTCCTTATTTACATGAGCATGTATTATTTTTGCCATTGGACCTCTGTCTCATTCAGTACATAGAATGAATTCTTCTCATTTAATAAGCTGAAAGTTTTCTCCCTGTTGCTCAGCACACAGCCCCTGTCTTTACTGCTTACTAGGGCTATCATGCAATCAAAAGAATTGATCACGATTAATCACTCTGTTAATAATAGAATGCCATTTTCTTATAAATATTATTGAATGTTTTCTGCATTTTCAAATATATTTATTTCAATTACAATACAGAATTCAGTGTACAATGCTCACTTTTATATTTTTTATTACAAATATTTACATTTTATGGTCTTTACAATGTTTTTAATCTCAAAGATTGCACTACGGTATTTGCATTATGAAAGTTCAACTTACATGTTAGCTAAATAGAATTATGTGCAACCCCTCCTACATTTAAAAATAAAACAATGTAGAATTGTAGCACTTAAAAAATCCAGTAAGTCCTACTTGTTCAGCCAGTCACTCAGACAAACAAGTTTGGTTACAATTTGCAGAAGATAGTGTTGCCTACATGTTTACAGTGTCTGAGGACAGGCATTCACATGGCACTGTTGTAGCTGGCACTGCAAGATAGTTACATGCCATATATGCTAAACTAAAGATTAATGTGTCCCTTCATATTTCAACCACTAGTCCACAAGACATGTATCTATACTAAAGATGGGTTCTGCTTGATAATGATACAAAGCAGCGCAGACTCTGTGTTCGTTTTCATCATCTGAATCGGATGCCACTAATAGAAGGTTGACTTTCTTTTTTGGTGGTTCAGGTTCTGTAGTTTCTGTATCCATGTTGCTCTGAGACTTCTGAAAATATGCTTCACACTTTGCCCCTCTTAGATTTTGAGTGGCACTTCAGATACTTAAACTTTGCTCAAGGTGCTATAGCTATCTTTAGAAATTTCACATTGGTACCTTCTTTCCCTTTTGTCAAATCTGCTGTGAAAACCTTCTTAAAATGAACATGTTCTGGGTCATCTTCCAAGACTGCTATAACATGAACTATATGGCAGAATGTGAGTAAAACAGCAGGAGACATACAGTTTTCCCTCAAGGAGTTCAGTCACAAGTATAACTTAATGCATTATAGTAATTCCTCATTTAACACTATAGATATGTTTCAGAAAATGATCATGTAAGTGAAAATGTGTTATGCGGGGTCAATTTTCCCATTGAAAATAATGGAAAAGGTGGGGGTTGCGTTTCAAGTGGTGGTGTCTGTTGGGACCGGGTCATAAGGTTGGGGGAGAAAGGGGACTGGGTTACAGCAGGGAGGGGAGGTGTTTGGCTTTGGGGAAGGGAAGAGGAGGAGAGGGGAGGGGGATTGGGTTGGGAGTATGCCCCTGTGACGGGTCTTTTGGGACCCGCACAGCGTCAGGCAAGGGCGGGGGGTTGTGTGGAGGCGGGGGAAGCCCCGCGCAGCTGCCAGCAATGGACCAGCTGGGGAAATTGTGTTATTCCGGGGACGGTCGTGTAATTCAAAAAACGTTCCCTAAAAAAAGATCATGCTATTGCGAAAACGTGTTAAGTAGGCACGTGTTAAATGAGGAATTACTGTATTTTTTTTTAAAGAGCATCAGCATGGAAGCGCATCCTCTGAAATCGTGGCCAAAGTATGAAGAGGCATATGAAAGTTTAGCATATCAGGTAGTAAATGCCATTCAATGCCATCTACAAAAGTGCCATGTGAACACCAGTTCTCGTTTTTTGGTGATACTGTAAATAAGTAGGTGGCAGTATCACCTGCCAATGTAAACAAACTTGTTTGTCTTGGCGATTGGCAGAACAAGAAACAGGACTGAGAAGACTTGTAGGCTGTAAAGTTTTACGTTGTTTTGTTTTTGAGCACAATTATGTAAGAAGAAAAAAATCTACGTTTTTAGGTCACACTGTCATTTTAAGGAAATTGCACATCAGTACTTGGATGAGTTGAATATAAGCAAACAATACAGGTATGCAGGGGCAAGATTAGAAAGGCAAAGCCACAAAGCAAGCTCAAACTAGCTACCGACATAAAGGGAAACAGGAAGATATTCTATAAATATATTAGAAGCAAGAGGAAGACCAAGAACAGGGGTAGGCCCATTGCCCAGTGAGGAGGCAGAAACAGTAACAGGAAACTTGGAAATGGCAGAGGTGCTTAATGACGTCTTTGTTTCAGTCTTCACCAAGAAGTCTGATGATGAAGGAATGCCTAACATAGTGAACGCTAGAGGGAATGGGGTAGGTTTAGAAGATAACATTATTTAAAAAAAAAAAAAAAAAAAAATTAAGAATTGCAGATATCTAACTCTTCTCAGTAAGTCACCAGGGCCTGATGAAATGCATCCTAGAATACTCAAGGAGCTGATAGAGGAGGTATCTGAGCCTTTAGCTATCATCTTTGAAAAATCATGGAAGACGAGAGAGATTCCAGAAGACTGGAAAAGGGCAAATATAGTGCCCATCTATAAAAAAGGAAATAAGAACAACCCAGGTAACTACAGACCTGTCAGTTTAACTTCTGTGCCAGGAAAGATAATGGAACAAGTAATTAAGGAATTCATCTGCAAACACCTGGAAGATAATAAAGTGATAGGTAACAGTCAGCATGGTTTTGTAAAGAACAAATCATGTCAAACCAATCTGATAGCTCTCTCTGATAGGATAACAAGTATGTGGATAAAGGGGAAGCGGTGGATGTGGTATACCTAGACTTTAGTAAGGCATTTGAAGATCACACAAGATCTATCTTATCAATAATCTAGGGAAGTATAACCTGGATGGGGCTATTATAAGGTGGGTGCATAACTGTCTGGATAACCAGTCTCAGAGAGCAGTTATTAACGGTTCCCAATCACGCTGGAAGGGCATAACAAGTGGGGTTTTGCAGAGGTCTGGATTGGGACCGGTTCTGTTCAATATCTTCATCAGCGATTTAGATATTGGCATAGAGAGTACGCTTATTAAGTTTGCAGATGATACCAAGCTGGGAGGGGTTGTAACTGCTTTGGAGGACAGGGTCATAATTCAAAATGATCTGGATAAACTGGAGAAATGATCTGAGGTAGATAGGATGAAGTTTAATAAGGACAAATGCAGAGTACTCCACTTGGGAAGGAACACTCAGTTTCACACATACAGAATGGGAAGTGGCTGTCTAGGAAGGAGTACTGCAGAAAGGGATATAGGGGTCATAGTGGACTACAAGCTAAATATGAGCCAACAGTGTGACGCTGTTGCAAAAAAAGCAAACATGATTCTGGGATGCATTAACAGGAGTGTTGTGAGCAAGACGTGAGAAGTCATTCTTCCGCTCTACTCTGCGCTGATTAAGCCTGAATTGGAGCATTGAGTCCAGTTCTGGGCACCACATTTCAAGAAAGACGTGGAGAAATTGGAGAAGGTCCAGAGGAGCAACAAGAATGATTAAAGGTCTAGAAAACATGAGCTATGAGGCAAGGCTGAAGGAATTGGGCTTGTTTAGTTTGGAAAAGAGAAGGCTGAGGGAACATGATAGCAGTTTTCAGGTATCTAAAAAGTGTCACGGGGAGGTGAGAGGAAAATTGTTCTCCCTGGCCTCTGAGGATAGGACAAGAAGCAATGGGCTTAAACTGCAGCAAGGGAGGTTTAGGTTGGACATTAGGAAAAACTTCCTGTCAGGGTGGTTAAACACTGGAATAGGCTGCTTAGGTAGGTTGTGAAACGTCCATCTCTGGAGATATTTAAGAGCAGGTTAGATGTCTATCAGGGATAGTCTAAACCAGCGGTTCCCAACCTTTTCCAAATGGGGACCTATTTTGACAATTCAGGAAGACTTGGTGACCCAAGGCAATTCAAAAATGGGAGGAAGAGGGAGGGCAGAGCCACCTGGGGAGACACTTGGGCGACCCTTTTGAAATATAATGGCGACCCATATTTGGGTCCTCACCCATAGGTTGGGAAACCCTGGTCTAGACGATACTGGGTCCTCCTGTGAGGGCAGGGGACTGGACTCGAGGTCCCTTCCAGTTATAGTGTTCTATAATTCTGTGAATTGAAATACACAACCATATGATTCTAAAATAAATAGTAAGCCCTCAGGATGCCAGAGTCCAACCCCTTGCTAAAAACCTCTAAGGACAGATTCCACCACCTCCCTAGTTATTAACCCATTCCAGTGCTTCACCACCCTCCTAGGGAAATTTTCTCCTAATATCCAACCTAGAATATCCTTTTATCATTTACAGTGCATATATTTGTAATACAAAATAGAAAGTGAGCACTGTACACTTTGTATTCTGTGTTGTAATTTAAATCAGTATTGAAAATATAGAAACATTACACAAATACGATTTTTTTTAGTTAATGATTTATTGCACTGTTAGAGAATGCTAACTGAAATTTATTTCTCATGTTAACTAATCAACAGCCTTGCTGCTCAGTATTCAAGTCCTGCATAGACCACCATTATTTCCTCATGAGCTTTTCTATAGCAGCCATCAGAATAGTATATAGTAGAGTGTTTCACGAGTATTTCTGTATTTATTTTCACAATGCATCTGAGAGGTGGGATTTGGGGCATATTGACCCCATTTTAGAGATGGGGGGGCAGTTTCTGTGATTATGGGTCAAAAGTAATCACTGAAGTCATTGTCCAGTTAGGTATGCCTAATACCCGATTGAGTTCTTAGAACTGTATTCTACTTTATATTGAAAGCACAGTTCCCATTGATGTGAGTGCTCAGCAGTTTTGCAGATTAGATGCCAAGATCTCAATTTGGGCACTTAAACTTAAGTGACTTGCCTACCATCATAGAAACGGGCAATGGCAGAGAAACCAAATTTCTAGGGTGGTATTAAACAGTTGTTACATGTAAAACTCTTCCCTCCCCAGTTTAAAAGTCACATCCTTAATTAAGCCAATGCATCAGTTTCTTTCAGCAATATAAAGAGAGGCTTTCACCAATATAAAGAGAGGCTAAGTCAAGGGCGGACAGCAATTTTCACAGAGGGGCCACTTCATTAATTGGTTCACAGACTGGCTTCACTCCTGCTCCCTGGAAGGGGTGATGTGTGAGGCCTTGGGCAGAAGGGGCGGGGCTGGAGGCTACAGAGAAGAGTGTGTGAAGAGACACTGTGTAAAAGGCATTTAGATGCAGATGGGGGGGACAAAGAGTAAGAGTGTGTTGCAGTGTGTATGTGACTGTTGTGGCACAGAGAATGTGAGACAATGACATAGTGTGTGTGCTGGCTGCAGGGTAAGTTTGATAGTAGCTTGGCTGCAGAACAGAGCAAGATTGGTGGGGAGTGCACCTGAACACACAATGCCAACTGTTGGTATGCACGCTCTGCTAATCAGCTGAATGAGCTGGAGAGAAATGCTGGCCTGTCCACATTGTCCTGCAGTCCTGATTTTGCCCATTACTGGGCTAAGCATTTCTTTAAGAAAGTATTTAAAGGTAGGGTGAGGGACTGACTTGCACTTTTCTCTGTAGTATCTACTTTTTTAATGTTGAAATGTTCCTGTTTCTCAACAGAAACAATAGAAAATTCACAGGCAGCTTATCAGGAGGCATTTGACATCAGCAAGAAAGAGATGCAACCAACACATCCAATTCGTTTGGGCCTAGCTCTTAACTTTTCTGTATTTTACTATGAGATCCTCAACAACCCTGAGCTTGCGTGCACGCTGGCCAAGACAGTAAGTTGCTGTCCTTTTCTTGGAAGGGGGCAAATTCTGATTAATGGGAGTTAATGTGCATAATGCACATTGATCAGTCTGTCTTGTATGGTGAAATCCTGTTTGATTTTAATGCATTTTATTTGTAAGTGCCTACTCTCAACAGACTTAAAGGAGCACCATTAATTTTAGTTTATAATGTTTGTTACTGAATTTTAAACATACAAGATTTGTGCTGTTTTAAGCTTTTTTTCCCAACTTGGCAGTGCAAATGGGTGCAATTATTTCACTTTCTAAAATGCTGCATGTTTGTTTAAGCTGTCTTCATGGGAAAAGGTTACAATTTAGTTCTGATTTGTCCCTTTAACATCCACCGGTAGTAACATTAATAAGAGTTCATAATCAATACCTCAGTGTAAAGATTAATTTTTTTTAGGCTTTTGATGAGGCTATCGCAGAACTTGATACACTGAATGAAGACTCATATAAAGACAGTACTCTCATCATGCAGTTGCTTAGAGACAACCTAACAGTAAGTTGCCCTTTTGTGCTAATTGCTATACTTGTATAATGGCTACACTTAAACCTCATTTGTGTGACAAAACCAAAACGTGGTCTTTATCTGAGCACTTTGATATTTAGGTGTAGAATGTGCTGTATTGAAGAGTTACACTCATAAGTAGGTTGAGGTCTAGTTTAATGCAGTTTTTCACACTAAAACTTAAACTAATTTGTAGCAGCTTCAAACTTAGTGGCTGTGTCTACACTGGCGCGATCTTGCACCAAAGTGGCTGCTCTTGCGCAAAAACTTGCTGCCTGTCTACACTGACCGTGTGTTCTTGTGCAAGTAAACTGACATTCTACTGTATAAAATCAGGGCTTCTTGCGCGCAAGAACTATGATGCTCCTGCTCAGGAATAAGCCCTCTTGTGCAACTGTTCTTGCGCAAGAGGCCAGTGTAGACAGGCAGCATGAATTTCTTGCGCAAGAAAGCCCGATGGTTAAAACGGCCATGAGAACTTTCTTGCGCAAGACAGCATCTACACTGGCATGGATGCTCTTGCACAAAAGCACATGCCAGTGTAGACGCTGTCTTCTGGAAGAGTTTTTGCACAAGAACTCTTCCGCAAAAGAGTTCTTGCGCAAGAAGCTGCCAGTGTAGATGTAGCCAGTTTGAACTAAAATAATAGTGAGAGTTAGTCAGTTTACATATGAAGCAAAAATGTATTTAGCTATAAGACTAGCGCTCTGGCTTGATTTAGCAGATAGAACAATAAGTCTGGTGAGGGAAAATGATAATCTACAATCACTTAAGACAAGAATGAAAAAAATTAACTGTCTTAAAGGTATTGATGGTTCCAGCAGTATTCCCTGTGCTTAGATGGGGAATACTGCTGGAACTTTCAATACTTCTAAAACTAGAATGAACTTTTAAGGTGCACCAACTATATACCATGTTAACTGTCTAAGGGACAGCTACATACTCCAGCAATATTCCTCACTATTGTTGTCCTTAATAGGAATTATGACTTTGACTTTTCAGGTGAAAGTGAAACCAGAGAGATCTGGAGAATATTGCTGTTTTACTGGGGGTGGGGTGGGGGGTAGAATGCCAGCCACACAGATTTGTGTTAAGTGCCAATAGTATAATGGGGTAGCATATACTAAACACACAGATCTGTATATGTTTAGCATGATGCCTGCTTTAGCTAGTTGAATCTTAAACAATTATGTGAATGACTGTGCCCCATGGATGAGAAGATGCTCACAGTAAGCCAGTAGAAGTTCAACACAAATTAAAGTAACAGAGATTTACACCTCCACACTGTAGCACTTACAAATGTAGTACTCCTTCATGCTAGTCTTTGACTTTAGGAGAAGGACATTCGGTGCTAATATGGAGGGTAGAGGAGTAAGTTTTCATGCTGATCTGGCTCTTTTTCTTATATTTCTAGTTATGGACATCAGACAGTGCAGGAGAAGAATGTGATGCTGCAGAAGGTGCAGAAAACTAAACTGCACATATGGGGTGTCATTCTCTCTTCCCTTCTCAAGAAACCTTTTTACACGTCTCCATTCCTTATAGCTCCACTTGGATTTCCTATAGCAAAGAGAACCCATCCATGTATATGAAAATCAGTTTATAGTCTTTTCACACTGCAGCTTTGGGAAAACTCCATTCCTTGATTTGTGTTTGTCCTGGCCTTCCCTGTGTGCGGTTACTGCTGTAGAAAAGTATTAATAGCTTCATTTCATATAAACATAAGTAATTTCCAAACACTTACGTAGCGGACTAAAGTGTACCTGGTATTTAAAAGCAAAAATCTGAACCAGTTCCTGCAAGTTGACTGTGTTTTGTATTACAGTAAAGATATTAAAATGTAGTTAATTGCAACTAAAGAGTGTTCAACATAGCTTTCTAATTCACCACATTCCCTCTTATTCTGCAGGGTTTCCTCTCAATAACTGATTTTCACATGCGACTGTGTATTCTTTTCATGAGGGTTATGGAAGCGTTGGGCCAGATGGAAAAATTTGGCGTTTTTAGATTAAGAATTACAAATTGAGTTGCTTTCTATGTAATATACTGCAGGGGCTGCTGTATGTCTGCGTGAAAATGAGGGTCTCTTCTTACTCAGTCTTCAGTTGCTGCTGTTTATAAGTTGAATATCCCTTCCCAATAAAAGTCACTTACACTCCTGCCTTTGTAGTTCTGGTATTCACTTTATTATGTATTAAAAGCAGCATGAAACTGCTGAAACACAGACAGTGCTTTTTGGCTGACTAAAATGCATGTCATATCTTAATACACTGGAATGGGAAACCCAATTCAAGTTCACATGTTCAACTATAATATTTAGTACTTTTCCATGCAGATGTGTGCACATGTGAGAAGGTGTCAAGATTGTCCAGTGATTGTTATTTAGAAAGATGGACCACTATTGTGTGTTGCTAATCATTGATTGTAGTCCCAAAAAAGCCTTGTGAAAATGTTATGCCCTATGTAACAGCAAAGTAACATTAAATAAAATTACATTTTATAAACCACTTCCTGTTTTGTAACAATTCCATGCAATTACTTAAGGGCTAAACTATAGCAAATCTTGCTAGGTAAAATGTCCTCCTCAAACCGAACTCTCCTTTCAAAATCAATTGTTCAGGTGAATTCACTTTGTATTTCAATATTGAATTGCATCAAAATACCTGAAAGTTATTCATATGAATAGTTCACAAGCACAGATAATTCTCCCCAGTATAACCAGTGGCATGTGTCTTTCTTCCAGAATTTTATTTGAAGCTACTTGTACTGAGAGTTTCTTGTACAACAATTTCTAAGCAGTTAGGTACCAAGTAGTGCTGCTTGCTACTAAAAATTGAAACCGCCTGATGTGTATTCCATTACTGCAAATCTGTTATCTCCTGATTGAGTGACATACCTATAGATGTGCGTGCTTGTATCCCTGCACTGCTGCTTAGAGAACGTCACTAGCAATAAAAAATAACAAAAGGTCTGGTAGCACTGTATAGACAAAACATATAGATGGTATCAGAGCTTTCGTGGGCACAGCCCACTTCTTCAGATGTCAGCTGTGCCCATGAAAGCTCATGATACCATCTACATGTTTTGTTAGTCTATAAAGTGCTACCAGACCTTTTGTTGTTTCCTGCACAGACTAACTCGGCTACCCCCCTGAAGCTTCACTAGCAATGTTTGTCGGGCCTGCATATTTGCTGCTGCTCCTTGTGTTACATCACAAGGCTAGTCAGCACAAGCAAGCTAACCCCCCCTCCCCAGTTCTTTCTCATCTATCCCTAGCAAGGGACAGAGATTTGTAGTCCATTAAGACCAGTGTTCCCTTTAAACTGGGCTGCAGCACAGCTTCACAGGTGATTAGTCAGTCAGCTCCTTGCACAAAACTCCAAGCCTCTGATGGGGCAGGGCTGATCTATCACTTGTGAAGATATGCAGCTTAGAGGGAACACTGATTAAGACATTACTTCAGTTTGATATCTGTAGTTCTTAGTTACTAGTTGCAGTTATAGGGGTTTCTTATTTTCTCTTTAAAAGTAAAACAAACTAGTGATTTCTTCTACTTCCACCCCATGAGGACCCTGTCTCCCACAAGTTTGCAAGGCTTCAAGAAGTACCTCGTAAGAGGCCAATCACAACTGCAGACAAGCATTCCCAGTGTGTTAGTTACCTTGGGAAGGGCCACATCCTGCAAAAGTGTGATCCCTACCAAAAACTCTAGCCACTATCTTCTAACCTTCTGTAAAGCTTTCTGTTCTTAACTCATGGGTGTGGCACTCTCAAGCCCTCAGAAGATCCACACAACAAATCATCTGGAAAATAGGAATGTTCGCCAAAGTCTTCTACATGTAAAGTAGGGGTGGGGAACCTCAGGCCCCAAAGCTCAGGGCTTCCCTCCCGCATTGGGGAGCTTGCACTGGTGCTCGAGTTCCCCTGCTGCCCCACCGTGGGCCTAGAGCGCACATGTTAAGCCTAGGCCCTTCTAGGCTCTGGTGTGCAAGGGGAGTGTCTTTCTCCTCCATCAGGTGCCACATCAGTGAGAATTTGGGGTTTATTTTGGTTTTTTGCTCACTTGTGTGCGGCCCCAGATCCAAAAGAGATTCTCCATCCCAATCTAAAGATTGTGACTCAAAGAAACAAGCTGCAGTCTTCCCTCAATGTAGCCAAAACAGGCTAGGTCCATCTCCACAGCAGTGGTGATGACTAGTATCTTGGCTCCATCTCTCAAGCTTCTCACAAGAGGCACAGTTTACAGTGGAATGTTTGTTTTGTTTTTTTTAACACTCTCTTTCAGGACTGTCACCTGTTGTGCTGAGGTTCCATTGAACCTGTTTTTTCTGACTGCCTGGGCACCCTATAATCCTCTTGCTGAGCACAGCCCTCAAGCCTGCTTCAGCACATGGACAGGGCCACACGCTATAAGCAGCACAGTGTGTGGCCTTTTCCCAGCACTCAAATACACAGCCCTTCTAGGAGCTGGACCCTAGATAAATCTATCTTGGGCTGTATAGAGTCTGTACAGTATAAGCTCTTGAAAGTCACCCTCTTTCTCAGTGTAAAGAGAGATGTGTAGACTCCTTACTCTCCTCCTCCATAAGTTACACTGGGTTTATTATAAACAAAAGCAGTTTTATTAAGTATAAAAAAAAATATATATAGGATTTAAGTGGTCATAAGTGCACATGATAAAGTAGGTTATTAAACAAAATAAAACAGCATGCAAGCTAAGCATGATACACTAAAGAAACTACAGATTGTACCTCCCTTAACTG
The DNA here is from genome assembly GCA_019425775.1 of Rafetus swinhoei. Lineage (NCBI taxonomy): Eukaryota > Metazoa > Chordata > Testudines > Trionychidae > Rafetus > Rafetus swinhoei. The sequence goes on from CM033440.1 coordinate 29,699,584, forward strand.
GGACTCTGGTCTGGCAACATCCATGATCTGGCACAGAGCCCAGGAATAGGGAGGTCTGACAGCAGGGCAGGAGTGCGGTTGGGGAGACCAGCAACTCAGACAGGAGCCCAGTGTTGGGGGTCGGGGCCACTGGCAGCTGGAGAGTTCTAGCCACAGCCAGGGAGCTTTATCCCTGACAGAAGCTGGGGAGCTCTGGACCCGTTCTGGCTCCAGTAGCTGGACGGCTCCAGCCCTGACCACAGAGCTCCAAGTGGCTGCGGTGCCCTGGCAGCAGTGGGGCCAGCAGCTAGAGAGCCCTAGAAGGCAAAGGCAGCATGGGCCGTGAGAAGGACATCCCCTGGTCCGGCCAATCCCCTTATTCGGGACCAGACTGATCCCAAAGGTGCCAGACAAGGGAGGTCCAACCTTTAGTTATAGGTAAAAGTTCTAATAATCTAAACAGACCAGGCATCTTTCCAGCCTGGCCCATTTCCATCTCTTCAGACCTTGGGAGACAGGCCATTCCTCACCTATAGACAACCTCCTAACCTGAAACAAATTATTTCCAGCAACCACACATCACACCTCAAACATACTCACCCAGGAACCTACCCCTGCAATAAACTCCATTGCCAACTCTGTCCACACATCTATACTAAGGATATTAAATTTCAATTAATCAGCTAATCAAGTGGTTGATGGAATTTCCATCGAGTACTCGATTTGTCGATAAGGGGGGCGCTAGCCTTTCCCTTTGAAATGTACAAGAGTCTTGGGCGGCTCTTGTACATTTCAAGGAGGGGGAGGCAGCAGGTTCCCTCTGAAATGTACAGGAGCTGCCTGCAGCAAAGGGAGAGAGGCAGCGGGAACCCCTGCCAGTAGGGAGCAAAGCAGTCCCCTCGCAGGCAGCTCTTGTACTTTCCAAAGGGAGAGGAGCAGCAGTGGGACCAGTGCAAGTAGGGACGGTCTCCCAAGGTCTGAAGAGACAGAAGTGGGCCAGGCTGGAAGGATGTCTAGTCTGCTAAGATTATTAGAACAACTTTTACATATAACTAAAGGTTGGACCTCCCTTGTCTGGCATCTGTTTCAGTCCCCACTCCTGCCATTTCCCTGTCATCCCCTGTCCCCCATGGAGATGGTGCTGGGGGAGGGGGGGGGGGCGGACGGGGACTGGCTTTTAAGCCTGCTGCCTCCTCCTTACTGCCTCTCTCTGATAGAGGCAGTAAGGAGGGAAGTGACTAGTCGAGTTCCTACTCGATTACCCAATAAGCATAGGAGAACTTAGGTTCTGTGGAATCCTGGCTAGACCAGCAGCATCTAGGCAGGAGAACCCCGGCGTTAGTGTGGTCAGGTGGCATAAGGGAGCTTCTGCCCCAGCCAGGGAACCCTGGTGTCAGTGGGGTCACATAGGTGGAGAGCCCCTAGCAGCAGGGCAGTGATGGCTGGAGAAGAGACTTCCCTGTGGCAGGTCTGTCCTGACTGGGAAACCCCCAGCAGCAGTGGGGCCAAGTAGCAGCATCTTAGGGGGTCCAGCTGGGGAACCTTGGGACGGGGCCAGGTGGCAGGTGGGGAGTCCCAGTTCCAGCAGGGGAATCCTCAGTGACAGCAAGGCTGCTAGCCAGCCCCACCAGGGAACTCTGTGGAACCCCATGAAACCCGCAGTGGGCCTGGGCTGCCGCAGCCTGGGGCTGGGGAATCCTGAGGAACCCTAGAAGCAGCGGGCTGGCAGTGGCCAGGCAGCCCTGGCTGGGGAACCCCCAGGAACCCTGAGCACAGTGGGCGGGCAGTAGGGTGGGAAGCCTCAGCCGGGTCAGCTTTAGTGGGGCAGCAGCAGGGTGGGGAACCCCAGAAAGACGAGCTGGCAGCAAGGCAGCCAGCCGAGGAGCACTGAGCTCCCCTGCTCTGGTAAACTCTGGTCCAGGATGCTCAGGTCCCCAGGGTGCCAGATCAGGAAGGTCAAACCTGTATATAGATTGAGAGCTTCCAGGGAAAAGATGGAGAAGCCTAACTTAGAGTTTAGTGTTTGTGGTGGCTTCTGCTTAAGCCATGTATATGATTCAAACAATTGTAGAGTTCAGGAGTGGATCATATAGACTTCCAAGGCTTTGCAGTGTATCTTCCAATGGGTTGTATCTGAAGAGGTGACAGTTCAGTGTGTGACAGCTGTTAGACATTAATTACCAAAATATCAGAAGGGATCATAGCCAACAAAAAGGTTTTATTTCACCACCCACTCAGCTGAAGACCATCCTTCTTCATTCAGTTAAATGTTTATTATACTGTAAACCCTGAGGTGCAGGATCATTGTTTTACTGCCGATAAAGCACCTATAATATTAGTGCACTAATAAATAGTTTACAACATTTGAAACAATTAGCTTTTTCTTGGGATTCTAAGAAACTTGAGCTCATAGCTTCCTGGTTTCATTAGAAGAGCTATTCTATTCTTTAGCCCTGTGTTCTTCCTGGGTCTATTGGGCAGTGCTGTTCTCAAGTCAGCAGAGAAAGAAGGAAGTTTGCCATTTATTTTATGGGATGTTGGTGAAGTAACTTTATTAAAACGCAGTAACTTTTCAACAGCCATATACTACTTTCTTTCAAAATCATTAACTCCAAAGTGTTTGCTGTTCTTTTTAACTCAGTTTGATAGTTCATTTCATTTATTTTGCTGGCACAGTGGCTGGCTATTCATTACACAACCAGCTGTAGATAAAAGCAGCAGGAAGTTTGGCATTTCAGAATCATCCTTTCCTGCATCAGTGTACAGTTCAAAGCAGCGTATGGTGTCTAGAGCAAGCTTTGAATTAAGTGTTTATATTGACTTGTAGGAAGAAGCTAACCATAAATCAACAAAGAAATGGAGTTGCAGGAGCACACTGAATGCATATGCTGATTGCAACTTAACACTGTTAATATCATTCTCCAAAATGGAAAAATAATCACAACCATAGAAGTATTTAAAATGTTATTTGCAGGATCCCAGACCTCACAAAATTCCTTTCCATCTAATAGACCCCATTACTAAACCAAACTAATTTTAAGAGCCTACTTTTTGTAAGATGAAATATGAAAACTATTCACTGTTTTTTAAAGCTTTTTATGTATTAATTGTCAGCCTGTGCTTTGCTAGTGGCAAATTTGCCAATATTTGATGTTGGAGGAATTGGAAATTTAAGGTCATCTGTCTGCAAATGAAGTCCTGGACTTGCAACTCTAAAGTATTCTCCCCACCCCTTTGTGTGACAATGTAAGATACCATGATCAATGAAGGCTGCTACAGTAACATTTTTGATATGAATAAGATATCAATGAGGTACAAGTGCCAGTTTTGGTCTTTTGCCAAACAGCATTCTATTGTGGAGACTCTAGCTTGGCAGAGATCATTCTCCTAGGCTTTCAACGGCAGAATCCTTAAATTGATAATGAGACATTGGGCACATTGGTAATCTGATGGTTACAGGCAGTAATCATGATTAAGTATTTAAAGTAGAGGTTTCTGTACATGAAAACTTGCTGTTCTATAGAAGAAACACAGGCAGAGTCAGTCCTAGTGTGGTAGAAAGGGAAGATTACTCACCCTGTGCAGTAACTGGAGTTCTTCGAGATGGTTGTCCCCGTGGGTGCTCCACCTTAGGTGCACCAGCATTGCTGTGCCCATCAATTGGAGATTGTTAGTAGCAGTGCCACCCCGACTGGCCACGCACGCTAGGCTCTGGTACAAGACGCCTGGTGTGTATAATGCGCATGCGCGGCCAGCCGGCTCCTCAGTTCTTCTCTGATCCGGACCCAAGCAGAATCCAAAGCAGAGGGGAGGAGGGTGGGTATGGAGCACCCATGGGGACAACCATCACGAAGAACTCCAGTTACTGCACAGAGTGAGTAACCTTTCCATCTTCTTCGAGGAGTCCCTATGTGTGCTCCCCCTTAGATGACTACAGAGCAGTATCAATGCTTGGAGGTGGGAACTTCAGAAGACTTATTTCGGCTACTGAAAGTATTGAGCGGCCGAATCACGTGTGAGTGTCTGCATAAGATTGAATGGTGCAGTGATGAGTGAAAGTGTGAGCGGAAGCCCATGTGGCTGCTCTGCAGATCTCATCCACGGGGATACCATAGAGGAATGCTGTGGAGGCGGCCATGGCCTTTGTGGAATGGGCACGTATGGTCAAAGGAGGCTGTTTGTTGTATATGGTGTAGGCCAGTCCTATACAGCATGAGATCCACTTGGATAGTCTTTGTTTTGAGATTGGTAGTCCCTGAGATCGCTCCGTGGAGGAGACAACAGACAAGGCATTTTGCAGAACGAGTGTGTTCATTGCAAGTAAAAGGCCACCACCCTGCAGACATCGAGGGTATAGAGAGCCCTTTCCCTGTCATCACCATGAGGTTTGGGAAAGAAGACAGGTAAGTAAACTGGCTCGTTACAATGGAATGAGGTAAGTACTTTGGGAAGGAATTTAGGGTGGGTCCAGAGGACCACCTTGTCCTTGTGGAAGACCGTATAAGGCGGGTCAATCATTAGTGTGCCCAACTCTCCCACCCTTCGTGTGGAGGTAATAGCCACTAGGAAGACCACCATCATGGATAGGTGGAGGAGGGAACACGTTGCTAGTGGTTCGAACGGTTTGCTCATTAATGCCCTTAGCACCAGTTTGTCAATTACCCTCTTAAAAAGGTCGTGAAAGGACTTAAAATCATCCCCCGCATCCATTATCAATAGGGGCATAATTGGCTCTGCCGACAAGGATGGAGAAGAGCATATAGGTAAGGGGGAGTGTCAGGGCTGTTCCAGGCCTGTGTTCTCTGTGTCTTCTTTGCATTCGGAGAATTCAGATCTGTCCAGTGAACGTACACTAGGAGATCTGGCAGATGTATGATAATGATGCCCTGCTTGAGGAACGGGCTGTTGTCTGAATGGAGCCCATGGGTCCCAATATGGCCAACTTGGTGGCATGAATGGTGGTACCCAGTGCTGCTGCCACTGTTGGGGGTGTACCGGTTTCAGTGAGGAAATCTTAGGCAGTGTAGGTTGAGGTAAGTCTTCCTCATCAGAGTCACTGAAGCATGGTGATAAAGCCCCAAGAGTACCATAAAATGAGAACTTTGAACTGGATGGGGTGCCATCGGTGCTGAAAAGCGGGGTTCCTGGCACCGAAGCTACAGACAGCTCCTCCACCATGGTGAACTGCGGTAACATAGGAGACGGGGCCATAGGCGGTATAGCGCTGGGCGGGGGGGGTCGGTCCTGGTAATGCATAGGGCACCGGGAGCGTGCCTGGAACTTTTGAGTGCTTGGTTGGTGCCAGCTGCTCACTTGGGCATGGGAGGCGTGTGTGCTACTGATGGTGCCAGCATAGAGTGCGGAGTTGCCAGCACTCACTTTTTTTCTGCTGGCGTTTTAGCCGGTTCCGGAGCGGCGACTTTATGCATTGGCCCCTCTGTCCGGTTATATGAGGAGGGACAAGATTCCTGTTTGTAGTCGCGGCTTTTATGGGAGCCGGAACCCGAACTCTTAACTGCCCCCCTTGATGGTGTAGGGGCGGCAGTGTCAAGCTTTGAATCTGTCAATTTCCTTGCCAGGGATGCAGACCCGGAGGAAGCATGAGACTTCTTCCCCATTGAGGGAGGTTTCCGTTTGGTGCTCGGGCTCTTAGCTGGAATAGCCCTCTCACCCGCCTCTGCCCCTGGTGGACTTTGCCTGAGGGTCGAGTTTAGGGGAGCATCTGAAGGAGGTTTCAGTGCTGTCTCCATCTGCAAAACACAGAGTTGTAGCTGCCTGGCTCTCCTTGTGCACTTAGTCAGTTTCCTGCAGTCCTGACAGCGCTCTGTATTGTCAGACAGTGGACATACAGAGAGTGCCCGTCCGCTATGGCTATAGAAAGACCACAGCCCAGACACCTTTTAAAGCCAGAGGAGCCGGGCATGACCTGAGTAATATCTTGAGCAACAGCAACCGCTATTACAGTGGAGCCACGGGAGGCAGCAGGAACGCCACCTGATGCGGATCCTTGTTGATTTGGGTTTTTTTGTTTTTTTTTTCAAATGAACAGTCAGTTCAATTGATAATTAGTTGAAGAAGGACTAGCTGAGTAGCTAAAAGGACAGAAAAGAGTTGAATGTGAGGGCAACTGCTGAGCTGCGACCGAAGCCGGCGGCGGTCAGACAAGAACTGAGGAGCCGGCTGACTGCGCATGCGCATTACACACACCGGGCCTCTCGCGCCAGAGCCTAGCGTGCGTGGCCAGCTGGGAGGGGGCACTGCTACTAACAATCTCCGACTGGTGGGCACAGGGGTGCTGGCGCACCTAAGGTGGAGCACCCATGGGGACTCCTCGAAGAAGAACTTTGAGTTCTGGACATCTCGGGAATGAAGATTGTTCATAACTCTGAACTGCTCAAGTTTAAACTGCTTGAAATGGAGGCTCACATCTGAGCCTACCAATTTCAACTTTACCTCCATACATGGGGGTATGGACAGACAATTGGTTCTAGCCCCCTGGCTTCAAGGGTGTTGAGTGAGGCACCCTGGGGCACCTGATGTCAAAGGGCATGTACTACAGACTGTGGCCCTTTAAATCTGAGTTGCTCCTCCAGAGTACAGTATGAAGGCAGGAGCTTAAGTAGTTTTTTTTCTGAGCTCAGACTGAGTACATAAGCTTGTTCCCTGCCCGGCCAGGGGGAGGGTGGAGAATTGCTCCTGTGGCTTACTGGAAAGCAGCACAGACTCCAGTATTGCTCCTGCCAGCTGCACCCTGTGTGCCGAGTAGCAGGTGGGGATGGGGACAGGCAGCCCAGCTGTACCTACCTTTTAAGATGCAAAACAAGGCATAGTACACTATTTCCTGGGGAGGTAGGGAGTGATTGTTTTTGTTTTGTGTCTGCTGCTGCCTGATTGCTTACTTCCATTTTCATGTGGTGTCCCGTCAGTTGGTAACTATCTGGTGCTCATATCTTTGAGATTCTACTGCATAACTTCCATAAATCCACACAAATCAATCTGAACCAGCAATTCTGCAAAATATGCTCCTTATATAAAATGGTGCATTACTGAAAAAAACAAGTTACAGCTTTTGATCATCGAGTCTCCATTTCCTCAGTCAACTCCTTTATTTTATTTTATTTTTTTGTTGCTCCCATATTCTAGTCTTCTTCCCAGCCCTCAAACACTTGTATTTTCAAGCCAAAGTTCAGCTCCCAAAACATCTGAAGCCCAGGCCTGAAAAATTACTATCAGCACATCGCTTCTGTGCTCACCACAGCGGGGCTCTCTCTCTGGCATTATTATAAATCTGTGGGGGGAAATGAAGAGAGCCTGTCATGGAATCTTATTTGGGAAAGAAGTGTTTCAGCAGAAAAACACTATTCTACATAGCTATTTTTTTCTGCTTGTTATACAAAAATGGCAATTTATCTTTAATGATGTCACTACTATAGCATTAAAGGTCTATGCCTGACTTTTATAGTGGACACAGCATCAAAGATGTGCTAGCTGGGAAGTTTTGACAAAACTTACAAATGTCAGGGCTGTTTGTCCAAGAAATGCAGGTGGAAGAAAACAAATAGGGAGCTGAATGAATGAACAGAAAGCAGCCTCCCCCGAACTGACTGCCAAAGAAATTAGAGATGCATAACTTCACATCTCAAGTATACTTGCTGAATCAGGAATTCAAACACTTTTTTAAATCATTTTTATTTTACAAAATGTCGAAGTGACTTAATCTGCTGAATGTATATTCCAATTATATGTATAAGGTGACAGAGTTTTTGGAACTCAGAAGGCTGCTTTCATCCAAGCTGTTTTATAATCTGTCTCAGTCAGATTTGAGTTGTTCTACCATCACTTTTGAAAAAGTTTTGACCAGAACAAAACTATTCTGCTGCAATTACTAATACCAATCATCTCCACATGTATGGTTTAAATAAATGATACATTAAATTAACTGTGCAGTGGATTGATAGCAAGATTTGAAATTGTATATGCTAAGAATTTTAGTAATTGTTCAAATATTTAATATTAAAGATGTATTAATTATTGAATGGGATTCAGTTTAAATAGTGGATCTTATCTATAAGACTTAAGTTGTGTAGCTCAATCTAGACTTCACTTTTGCAGAATTTCATGGAGTGATATATTTTTAGATGAGCAGTTCCACACTTTTATGCTCATTAGGCTTATGTAACAAACATTCTGATGTATAGGCATGCCAATATTGTAAGTGCTTTTTAAAAAAAGCTGAGAAACAGAGTTAAGAAGTTACTCATAAACACTGTTCCTGGTGGGAGGCTGGAGCAGCGCCCTGCTTGCAGCAGACAGGAAACTGCTGCAACCCACATGGGTTAACCTTAACCGGTTAAACTTAAAAAACAAATGGTCTGGTAGAACTTTACAGACTAACAAAACATGTAGATGGTATCATGAGCTTTTTGTGGGCACAGCCCACTTCTTCTTAACCAGTTAAACATTCACATCCCTACATTACAGTAGGTTGCATAAGGCAATAAACTGGTGCTAAGAGCTCCCTACACATCTAGAACATGTTGCTGTTTTCCCTCATCTTTGTCCCCTTCCAGTTAGTGTATGTATTCCCTCCTGGGGCCATTGTTTTCTCTCATCCTTAGCATTACATACATTTTAATGAATGTTGTCTCCAATAGGCCCCTGTTCTCTTGTTACTTATCACCTGAGCTAAAATCTCATTGTCTTTTCCCCTCTACAAGCATTCTGTCTCCATTAACTCCCTTCCAGTGTTCTTGTGTTTGCCTTTCCTCAATCATTTTGCACCCCTCCTTTAACCTTGCCTACTTTTCCCCTCCAGCTGTTCTCTATCACCCTGTCAGGGAGCCGGGACTGAGCTCCCAGCCCCTGTAGACAGACTCAGCTAGTTTCATTTCAGTGAGCAGCACACTCCAAATAGCAGTGTGGCTGTTGTGGTCTCTCAAGCCTGGAGTCTTTCAGGTAGACTTGCGAGCCCAAGCTCCATCCTCAGCCACAACATCCACACTGCCATTTGCTAACATGCTAACTCAGTGGTGTCCAGCCAGTTCTGAAGCAATAGTGGTTACTGCTGTAGCGAACTAGCCACAGTCAACTAGCCAAACAGCCACGTTGTTAAAGCCATCTAGCCACACTCAACTGGCCAAACAGCCACATGTGGCTAGTGTGTTGGACACCGCGGCACTAGCTTGAGCCCCATGACCAGAAGTCTGCCTACCTAGGTTGGGAGGCTCATTCCTACGGGATCTTTTGAAAAAGCCTGCCATTTTCAGAAGAACCGCATCTAGACTGCGGTTTTACTTTAGAAATGGCGCTTGTTCGAAAGAGTGCCATGACGCGATTATGCAAATGAAGCACGGGATATTTAAATCCCCGCTTCATTTGCAGTTTCGAAGTGCCTCTTTAAATCCCTTTGTCGACAGAGGGATGTAATCTAGACGTAGCCTCTGTGGCATATCATGTGTGTCTAAACTTTTGACAAGTATCAGAGGGGTAGCCGTGTTAGTCTGAATCTGCAAAAGCAACGAAGAGTCCTGTGGCACCTTATAGACAGATTTATTGGAGCATAAGCTTTTGTGGACAAAGACCCACTTTGTCAGCCATGCATCTGATGAAGTGGGTCTTTGCCCATGAAAGCTTATGCTCCAATAAATCTGTTAGTCTATAAGGTGCCACAGGACTCCTCATCGCTTTTGTAAACTCTTGACAGTAGACCTGATTGTGGTCCTAAAACACAGTATCAGAAGCAGCTCTGGTAAATAATACACTTTACTTGTTTATTTAAAAAGGTTGTGAGTGGTTTCTTGGGGACCAGTAAGAAAGTACTAGAGAAATATCACACACCCCTCATCTATTTTCCATGATTCATTAGACTAGAGTATTCCAGACTCCTACTGTAAGTTCTACAGTTCTCAAGAATTATAGGACTTATGCATAAACTTTAGTGTATTTTTTCTAGACCAGTCCTAGGTTTTCGCAGATGGGACCTAATGTTGCAAACCCTCTGTTTATGGAACTCTTGCTGATTTCCGTTGGTGTTCTGTATGGCGATATGGCTTGCTGCACAGGTCAATTAATGATTGTAGCCAGCTTTTGTTTTTGCAAAATCTTTACATTCCAAGAAGATGAAGGAAGTATTCTTATTGTGGTTGCTTGTTTATCATACAATGTATCAGTGTTGCATGGTAGCATGTGATGCTCTGTAACAATGTAGTAGTTTTTTATCTTACAAGGAAATTTAACACCCACCACCATTCTTAAGAAAAACTGGTGCCCTTTATCCATCTTTGGTATGTCTTTGCAGAAGACAGCACTGCATAAAGGTGATCTCCTGCTTCTGGCACTGCCTTGGGAAGGGAAGAAGTGTTCCTTACAGGAATTTCTTGCTTATTTGTTTTTGCCTGGGAGAAGGCCTTTAATCCAGATAGATTAAAGTCAGCCATACATACACAAAATACTAAAACCCCTTGAATCCCATAAATGTAATGCAGTTCACAATTTTGGAATGTAAATGTGAGTCTGTTGTCAATATCCTGGGCCTCGTTACTCCATCACTGACAGATAGTCTACATTCCAAATACTCACATAGATTGTCAGCCTAGAGCCATCACAGATCCGCGGAACACTGTCAGTTGCTGAGACCCCAGTTCAGGTGTTTGTCAAAATCTCCCAGATCCGACTCCAGGAGGAGCATCCAGTACCAATCAGAGCAGGGCCACTGCTCAGTCCCATCTTGGTGGCAGGGGAGTGACTGCTCAGTCTCTAGCTTGACTTTGTTGCAAGTTTCCCTACCTGCAGGACAAGCTCTGATACCCATGTAGACTGTGTTGATGGCACCACAGCTGGACCCATGGCTAGCACTGTGGTACCCAGGGAATCCTTGGGAGTTCACTCAGCCCTCTCAGGTCACTTGCTCAATATCCGGAGCTTTGGAGAAACCAGCTGCCTCCCCCACTCCTCCAAAACAAGAGTCCTCCACTGCAGGCACCTGCAGACGCAAGAGGAAGTGGGCAAGCAAGTTACTGAACCACCGCTGTTTGCAGCACACCCTCTGGTACTGGCTTCTTCCTCCTCGTCACCAGAGAAGGCTATGGGGGCACCCTCCATCATGTCCCCAGGATGATGTGAAGGCACATCTGGAGTTGTTAAAGAGGAAGGTGAGGACTTAGTGCTAAAATATGATGCAGAGAGCAACAGGAGAGCTGAGTGGACTCTAAGGAAGCCCTGCCTGTGCAGAAACGTAATACGGCTGAATTACTGAGTCTGGTCAGCTTGTGGCACTTCCAAATGAGACCAGGTAAGAGGTTCCCTTGGGACTGCTGCTGCTGCTACTCACTGATCCAACCCATGAGTGGAGTTTGGTGCACTGGTACATTGTTCCACAGGCGATGATGTGGTTCGGGACATTTTCACTGGTGAGTGGGAAGGGTGTTAGACGGGCAACTGCCAGTGTTACTAGGAGGGGGTATTACATTTATCATTTGCTATTGCTGTGTTTTCCCAAGTTTAGGATGGTTCTTTCCACAAAGATTTCCTTGTTTGTATATACTCTGAGTAGGTGTGAGGGGGAAACCTCTGCCTGTTAAGGGCATGCAGGAGAGGGTGGGGGGAAGTTGTTTTTCCAAGTTTCTAGGTGGAGTTCAAACCAGTTTAGTTATCTGTCAAGAGGAATATAAGCCATGTTGATCTCTGCCCCTTTTTTGTTGCTATTAACCACTTGGCAGAAGGATTTCAAGCCCTGAATCTTCTGATGGGGACCTACTAGTCTCACAAGTGCTACTGTCTTGCTGAACAGCATACCAGCTTGTTCGATGCTGTAGCAGGAAACCTATTGTTTAACTGGTAACACTGAGTCACAGAAACTACTTCCTGGCTCAGAGAGAGGCTGTGTCCCCCTGGTTTTCCTGCACATTGCACCAACCCCACATATCTCTTACTAACACAAGGCCCTGTTGCAACATTCCTCCCCCCACTTCTAAAATGTCAGTTAATTTAGAGGCTTCTGTTCTATTTAAACCATATAAACACTTTTATCAGAGTAACTTATTGGAAAGAAGCAGGCATTCTAATACCTTCCAATTATGAAATGCGAATGAAAATCAGAACTCGCTTTCCATCTTGTAAAACACTGCTGGAAAAGTAACTAGTGGGGAAAGCAATCAACATTAGGGAGCAATCCTGCCCTGGCAGGGAGGATGGTCTAGATGACCTAATTTTGTCTTTTTCCATTAAAGTTTATGATTCTGTTGCTAGTCATGAAGGCACATGACTGAAAGTTCAAAATGTTATGGAAAACTCATTGCATAAGAAACAAGCAACAGCAACCCTGGTGTGCTTGACTCCGCCACCTTTCAGACATAGATTGATGGAATGATACAATTACTGGTGCGTGGGTAATTCTTTGCTGAAGCCTTAAAACCCATGTTCCTGTTGTTGCCACATAGACACTAAAGCAGTGGTTCTCAAATTTTTTGGCCTGTGGACCACCCTGTTCAATGTAAACCTTTCTGCAGACTACCAGTTGCTAATGGAAACTCACCGTTAATTACATAATTATGCCTGAGCCATTTTGCAAGTGTTGCAGAGGGAGAATGATTTAATTTAAATTATTAAACAGATTAAGTGTTTTTACTTTCTCATGTTAGTTTATCAAACTTCATTGTAAATAAAGTAAAATATTAATTTATGTCCAACACAAAAGGTTTCAATGTTTTATTTATTTATGATAGGTGTGGGGAACCTTACTTGTGTCAGGGGCCACTGACCCACAGAAAAATCAGTTGGGGACCACACAAGTGAAAGGCAAAAAAACTCCTCTAAAACCCCCCCTCAACTGATGTGGCCCCCAACTGAGACCTCACTCCTTTGGCGTTCCAGCCCCACAGAGCGAGGGGAAGGGACAAGGAGAACTGAGGTTCAGGGCTTTCCATAGGCCAGATTTACTTTTCTGGGGTTCTGGAGTTAGTGGATTTTATGGATCCCCTTAGATTGTGAGGTGAGGACAAAAATGAAAGGTTCAGTGTGCAGGACAGGACTGCCAGTAAGAGGGATAGCGATGGGGTGCAAGATCTGGGAGGGAGGTCGGATGCAGAACGGGGTGAGGGTGCAAGGTCTGGGTGGGAGGTAGGGTGCAGAAGCAAGCTGGGAGTAGGGTGTCTGGCCAGGAGGGAGGGAGATGGAGGCATGGAGTGCCTGGGGCTAAAGCTGGGTGACAGAGTGGTTGAGGGGGTTAAGGGATATGGGGGCAGGGCACCCCGAGAATAGGGCTGGGGTCATGCAGGAAAATGGAGGCACTGAGGGCAGGGAGGCTGGGAGTAGCGCAGCAAGGTGGGGGTGGATAGGTAGGTGAGCCCAGGGTGTTCAGCCCTGCAGAAGGTGGGGTCCCGCAGCAGGGGTCCAGTCCATAGCACCCTTGGGGAGGGCACACTGAGGTGGTTCGGCCCCTCCCCCCACACTGAGTCCCCATGGGTGCAAAACCCCAAAGGGCCCCAAGCCTCCACCTGCCTTTTGTGTGTGCAGGGTCCTCAGTCCCAGGATTGCCTCCTCCCACCGCTGCCGGGAGCGGTGCAGCCCAACCTGTTGCTGTGGAGGTGTGGGATGCTGGCCACTCATGCACTATGAGAGCCCACTGCAGCCCTGTGCAGCCCAACCTGCTAACTGCCCTGTGGGATTCACTGCTCTTACCATGGAAGCGGCACTCCTCCACGTGTAGCTCTGCAGCCCGTGGCGGTGCATATCCCTGGGTGAGTTTGCTTTCTTCACCTCCCTGCCTGCTGGCTGGAGCTGGTGCTGCAGCCTTGCAGCTGCTCACCAACAAGGCTGCAGCAGCAGCACGGACACTCCGCTGTGGGGGAAGTGGAGGAGTGAGCTCACTTTGAGAACCACGTGACTGCACTAAGGACTAAAGACTCAGCTGCACCAGGACTCTGCATAATTTTCAGTAGCAGTCTCAGGGATGGTCTAAATCAGTGTTTCTCAACCTTTTTTTGCTCATGGCCCCCTTCTGAGCCTCATTTACCTCTGTGGCCCCCCTCATAGCCAGGGCCAACTGCGCCCCCCTCCTGCGGCGCGGGGAAACCCCAGGGCCGAAACCCCTGTTCTCCTCCTCCGGGGCCGACTCACCCCTCCTGCAATGCAGGGAAGCCGCCATGCTCCTCTTCCAGGGCCGACGGCCCCTCCCGCAGCGTGCCCGGCATGCCACAGGCATGAGGGAGGAGAGCAGCCAGTGCACTTCCAGAATCCCCGGAAGTGGCGTGAAGCTGCAGGACTTCTGTCCACCCCACGGGAAGCCAGCACTACCTCCATTGTCGCTGGAGATAGGTAGTGGGGCTTCTCGGGGGTGGGGGGAAAAATGGGGCCTGATCGCCTCACGATCGACTGGTTGAGGCCTCGCGATCGACACGGGTGTATAATATACTTGATCTGAAAAAATAAGATTACTAAACCACATAAATAATGCTGCTGAAATTAGCACAGAGAATGAGATGTGAGGGTTATGACAAATTCATCATATGCCTGGCAGTTAAGTTTGGGTGGCCCCCTAATGTTCCGTTTTTTCCATATGGCTCCCTAGAAGAAGGCATGGCCCCCTGGGGAGCCATATGGCCCACGATGAGTACCACTGCTTTAAATTATGTGATAGCCCCAAAATAACTGCCCTGGGATTCTTGAAGTGCCGCAGAATTGTGGCTATATTTCTTCCCACACCATTGTGCCCTCCAGGGCAGGGACAGGTTGGCGGCTGCATAGTGCTGGGGATTCCTGCTCAGTATTCCCCTTGGGTGTGTCTACACAGCACCCTAAACTCGAAATAAGATACACAATTTGCGCTACGCAAATTGCGTATCTTATTTCAAGACTATTTCGAAAAAAACTCGCTATTTCGAGCCATCTCTTAGCCCTTGTGCAACGAGGTTTATAGGGATGGAGAAATAACATGCCCATTATTTCGAAAAATATTTTGAAATAACGGTTGCGTTTCTAAGATGTGGAGTAGCTATTTTGGGATACCGAGATATCCCAAAATATCTCTGCTGTGTAGACGTAGCCCTTGTGTCAACACTACCAAGCCTGTTATTTCAAAGTAATGGACTTATTTCGAAATAATAACTCCTGCTTATGAAGAGGAATAAGCTTATTTCAAAATAGTTATTTTGGGAATTACTATTTCAAAATAACTTATTTTGAAATAACCTGGTAGTGTAGACATAGCTTAGGAGACTCCCGATCTAGCTGATAGAGCTGGGTTTTGTGCACAGCAGTACAAAATAGCTGTTCTGAGCTTCACAATCTTTAAAAATTCAGCAGATTTTTAACTATGGGATTCTGTCCTGATGTTGTTTACACCAATTTCCCTTCCATCACTGAAGCACTGTCTGTCAGAGGTAACTGCATTTCAGTGACATGGCTCACAGCTGTGCTGGCTGCATATTTTTAAAAAATGGATGCCTTAAAAACACATTAAAGCTCCTGAACTCCACTTTATTGAATGTGATAACTCAGAATATTAATTCTGACCACGCTTTGTGAAATATCACTACAATTCATCGTTGTCTACATGGGCAAGTATCTTGGGTCTTATGCTTTGAACTAAAAATTACTCTCATATCAATATAGTCACATAATTTCTGTCAGCTGAGGGTAATGACAAAGTATGTTTGCTAATTATATGCAGTGGCTATCACTTGGAGTTGCTGGGTGCACCCTGCCTTAATTTTCTTTTTAGTGATTCTAGACTTTGTGAAAGATGCTGCTTTGACAATCCTAAAAAGTGAAGCCCTCTTTATTAGCAGAAATGTCAAAGAAAGAGGACAATGCAGACTTTCTTCCCCGGCTGTCTGCAATCTGGAACATCTCACTCACTCCTTGAGAGGATAGTTTAATTTTCCTGAGCCAAATTCTGCTGCCCATATTAATTTCCTTTGATGATACTACTACTAGGCCATGTCTACACTAGGACATTACTTCAAAATAATTAAATTCGACTTAATAGCTCCGGATTTTACAAAATCAAAATAGCATGTCCCCACTACGGGGAAGCCTCCAAATTAGTCCGTGGCAGGCTCAATTAAAGTGGACACTACCTTGACACAGAGCCCCAGGAAGCACGGGAGAGTAATTACTTCACAATAGCAGCACCAGAGTGACCACACTACCATTATTTCGAAATACCTGTTTACAAAATGAGAGTTATTCCCTGAGAAAAGCATGAGTACAGATTTTGAAACAAGTGGCCTGTTATTTCAAAAAACAGGCTTAATAGTGTGGACACTCAGCTTCTGAATTTAACCTAAGGGGGGTTATTTCAAAATAAAGCCCTAGTGTAGACCAGGGCTAGAGTCAAATACTACTTAATGTGTGTATGACTGACAGAATCTGGTCCCATGGCCTTTCAGTGTCTCTTCTGAAGGAAGCCAATAAGGGAATCAATTAGTAAAGAGAATGTTTTTGCAGTGATTTTGTGACATGGACACCTATTCACAAGAAGCTAGACTGAGATAACCAACTCATATGCAAAAGATGGCAAATTTTGTGAGACAATGCTTTTTTAGGCCGGCTCCTGCTCCCCCCTTGCTGCCTCTCTCTGAGGCAGCAAGGGAGAGAGGGAAGTGACTAGTTGAGTCACTATTGGACTACCCAATAGGCATATCCTAGTAGGATGTGTCATGGCTTGATATTTTTGGGTTATTTTTATGTAACCATCTTTTCTTCTTCATTTCTCATAACATCCATTGTAGGAGATCCCTAACCCTTCCCTGCCCCCTTTCTATGGCAGAAATGACCCAGCTCCCTCTGTGGCCACATAAGAGAGGATGGGAGTTTGCCTATTCAGAACATGAAAGTGGTGCAGGGCCAACAGCCACCGCGGGCTCAGGGGCAAGGCGTGGAGGAGCTCAGCTCTGCATCCCCAGAAGGGGCAGAGCCTTGGGTGCAAGGGGTGGAGCTGAGGGCAATCAGTCCTTAGGGTTGCCTGGAGTGCAGCACTGCACCCCCAATCCAGGCCTCAGAAACATGTGGAGCACAGTGCTCTGGCAGCAATTCAAAAGGACCTGGGGCTCTGGCTGCCTCCACTACCAGTAGCAGCGGTGGAAGCAGCCAGGCGCTCTAGGCCCCTTTGAAACACCAGGCCCCAGGGCAATTGTCCTCTTTGTCCCCCTCATTGGAGAGCCTGCGAAAGTGGAGAAAATCAGAAGCAACAGTTGAAGGTACACAGCTGTAAAAACTGATGTAAGATCAGATCTGGGCACTGTTTTTAACTAAATGTTGTGAACTGAATGCAGAGACTCCTTTGAACTTCATTCTTGACTGCATTTGCCACATATTTCCTCTGGAACTTCAAAAGAGTTTCTTGACTCCTTTGATTACAGCTCTGTCTGCTTAACCACGCTCTCAAACAGCAAGCCTTTTCTGAAAATATACATTTACCTGAACATTGTACTTTATGTAGAGCTTTTTAATTAGCTTTCAGCTAAACTAGTTCCCTGAGTTAGTTGCAAAGTATTGTTCTGAGATTCAGAGCCGTGACAGGGTGCATAAGTCTTATCCTGGATCCAGCTGTTAACACTCTGCTCAAACTGCTTGTGCTCCTCATCTAGAAAGGTGGGATTGTCAGAAATAAGGAAGAGCCTCAGAGTTGGGCACTGGGGCCTTTGCCAAGTTCACACCTATGGTGTCCATTTTTAGTGTCTGTCAGTCACTTATTTTAATTACAAAGGTAACCTACAAAATGAAAACAATGCTAGCACTGACATTTTATCAGTAATTATTCAGGGACAGCATTGCAGCTACCCAGGACAGGTGCTTCAGACTTCTGAAGTCTGTAAAAAACTAGTAATACATAGCTCTTCTATAGCACTTTTCATCAATACATCTCAAACTGCTTTGCAAAAAGATCAGTGTAATTATCAGTGTATTTCAAATATAGGGAAATTAAGGCACAGGAGGTGACTTATCTAAAGGTCATCTGATTTTTGGGAAGACTTATGACAAGTTTTCAATGGAGCTTGTATGCTACCAGCAGTGTTAGAACCACCCCAACTTCCTTTTAGTCACTAGTTGCCTGCAAAACAGAGATGGCTCATTGGCTGAGAAGCAAATGTGGCTTGTGGCACAGCCCAGTGAATAATCCAGCTCAGTTGCACATTGCTGACACAATGGAGGCATTAGAGAGGATCTACATTTTGTGCAGGCATCTTCAGCTGACAAAAGAAAATCCTAGTGAACAGAGAGGGAGACATCATAAGAGATCAAAGATGGAAAGGAAACCAGGGGAGAATAGGAGAGGATGAAGCAGCAGCCCATGTTGCTCCCAAGGGGCACTCAGGTTGTGAGGCCCCCCACCACTACTTGCCCTTGGCGTGAAGCAGCCTTGTCTGTGCCTACTGTGGATTGGCTTTCTGAAACCACCAGTCTTTGGCCCTACTAGCACTGACTTCCAGGTCTCCAAAGAACTCACCCGCTTTGTGCAGATTAGTGCTGGATACACACCAGCCACCAGTCCCCTCACATTGCTCCCTGCAGTACCTAGCCCCTGTCAGTGAACACTCAGCGTAATTACCAGGTAAGCTGTCCCCAAACAGAGAGTATACACACAGCTTGACTGGTACAGCTTAGGATAAGGTCCTTTGTAACAACACAGCATTGAAATTAATTTCTTGTGCCAACTATCATAAGTTTATTAAGAAAGATTAAGAGATAATGAGCAAGTATTATGAGTGGAAACAGAGCTAGTTACACATGGGAAAACAAAAAAGTAACATAGAATCATACATGCTGGTCCTCTTCTTGCCCCCACTCTACCCCAGGCCTCGGCTACACCTCTTCCAAATTCTCACCCCTTGCCCCACCTCTTCACATCCCCAACCTACCTCTTCCTGCTCCTTCCCCAAGAGCACCCCATGCTCACTTCCTCTCTCTCCCATAGCCTTCTACATAAAAGAGACAAATACCATTTTACCAAAAGAAGTTGGGATGGCCAGAATAGGGCCTAAAAAGGAGACTTCCCCAGTCAAAACCAGGCATAGGGTGACCTTAAGATAGGGTTCCTGGTCACGTGTTTGGTGGTGGCAGGATAACCCAGCCCTGGGCCTCTGGTGACCTGGAGCTGACTGCAGTCAGCTGTTTCAGTGGTTGCTGTTCTGACACTCCCCACCTCACAACTGTTCCAGCAGCTGCTGCCTGATAGCTGCTCCAGCCCAGTCCCAGAAGTCAAGGAAGTCCTGGAAAGTCACGAAATCCGTGACAGAATCACATCCGTAACATAATCTTTTCTCATTGACTTCAGAAATCTACCCAACATGAGAATGACATCATGGCTCCACTCCTGCAAGGCAGCACACTGTCACCCACCTGTCCCTTGGCTTTCACTTTTTACCCGAGGCACCAGGGTACCTATCACCGGTCCGGTCGTGGTACCAGGCCAGAGGGGCTGTTGTTCTCGTCTATTAGGTCAGTTCCTACGTCCCCAAATGCTGCTGAAGGCTTGCAGCGCAGGGGGGACCAACGTGACTTTTAAGCACCATGGAACGAGATTTGGGAAGAGTTAACCCATGAGCTATGGCTGTTTATTTGTATCAGGCAGCGCTTACAGGCCTCAATCGGGGCCCCGCGTGCTAGACCCTGCGCACAGCGGCGCACAGCCCGGGTGGGGGGGGGGCGTTGCTCTAAGCGCCGGGGCGCACGACCACCCTGGCACGGGCTGTTTGCAGCTGCACCGGGGGGCTCATCTTCTCCCGGGGGCCGGTGCGGGGCTCGGCCCCCAGGCTGCAGCGCGGCGGAGACGCCTGAGCTCTTGGCGGGGGGCCGTATCCGCCGCCGTGCCTGACTCAGCCCCCCTCTCCGGCCTCCCTCGCCCGGCGTGTCTCTCAGGCCGGCGTCAGACTCTTCCCCCCGCCCCTCCCCAGCGCCGCGCTGCACCTGCTCCCGCCCACGCCGGGCTCGCCCTGCGGTCGCTGGCCCCGGGACAAGATGGCGGCCCCGCCGCACCCACAATGCTCCGCGAGCAGCCGAGTTTCCGGGTGTGGGCCCTAGGGGCGGCGGGCCGGGCGCACTGTGCGAGCCGGTGCCCGAGCGCGGCGGCGGCTTCCCGGACCGATGTGAGCGGGAGCCCGGCGGGCGCAGGGAGCCACGCTCGGACCATGAGGCTCCGGCTCGGCGCGCTGGCGCCGGCCCTGCTGCTGTTGCTGTGGGGGGCGCCCGCGGCCGGCGCGCTCAAACGCCCAGCGGAGCAGCGCCTCGGTAAGGGGCGGGCCGGGCTTGGGGAGGGGAGTGACCTTGGCTGGGGACCACTCGTGGGGGCCCGGGGAGGAGTGACCCCGTGTGGGGTGGGGGGAAGGAGGGGGCGGAATGGTGACTGTAGGGGGCGTGGATAAGAGTGACCACTGCTGGGGAAAGGGGAGGAACGGCTGGAGGAGGGGGCAGAGGAGTGATCGTGGTTTGGAGGTGGGTAAGGGGAGGCGTGACCATAGTGTGGGGGGATGCGGGGAGGGTTGGTCATTGAATGGGGTAGGGAGGGAGAGTAGTGGAGTGATCACTAGATGGGGGCAGAGGATAGGAGAGTGATCGTGGCTTGGGAGTGAGGGAGAATTGGGCCAGAGAACACTGCTGGGGCTAGGAGAGGTGTGAGCAATGTATTTTGGACTGTGGTGTGTATCATCCAGTGGTCATCCAGGGACTAGGGATGTGAGAGAGTAAACATGTACACGGTTATATGCCCCTATGCTATTGTGGCTGGCTCCCCACCGAGCACCAGCCTGTCCACTCCTGCTGCTGCCTCTGATAGGGAGGCAATAGCCTGGGGGGGGGAGGGGAGGGGAATGCAGGTGGCTGTAAATATGTAATTGCTGAAAATTTCAGCGGTTACACGATTACCTAAATAAATGCATTTTAATATTCCTACCAAGGACTGGGCAAGGAAGAATTGGGCTGGTTCGCAGGATGCTCAGGATTCTTGGGGTCAGTTCATGGTTCTGCCACTGACTCTGTGGTGTTATTAATCATGTTTGTTATGGTAACTTTTATGATAGGGGTGCAGAATCTTTTTTGAGTTGTGGGACCCTTGATTGAGAAGGAGAAAGACACTTCCCACATTCCCCTCGTACACCAGTGCCTGCGGGGTGGGGGCAGGCTAGTAGATTTTGTGAGAGACAGCCCCATGGGGGGACAGAAGGAGGGCTGGAGCACTAGTGCAGGCTCCTTGATATTGGGGGGAGGGAGCCTTGAGCCTCAGGGGCCGGATCCAGGCAAGCCAGGGACAAATGTACAGAGAGCAAATTCCTGCTTCCTGTTTTGGTGGTGTCTCTTTTCCAAAACAAATGCTTAAATTCAAAACTCAGTTTATTGTATTTAAACAAAATATCAATTTTCCACCATATTAGACTTGTGTTTAAACAAAACTTAACTTTGGGACCTTTCTTCATGACAGCAATTCTTTAACCAGCACTGTAAATAGTCAGCGGAGGACTATCAAGGGTTGTTATAGCTGACAATTTAAACTGCCATCTGGGGAAATTATTCATTAATGAAGCATCCATGAAAGTGAATGTCTCCTCTGCATTGAGAGTAATCAGTTCCCACACACCTCTTGCTGTCACAATAGCCTTTGTGCTGCTTCATATCTGTTACTAATGCCTATTTTAATGGGTGGTATGCCATAGAGAAGGTGCTTATATGGCCCTCATTGCTGTAGCTCTTAAACACCTCTTAAGCAAACAAGTGAGGTGAGTTCTTCCTTCCTAACCCAGCAGGCAGGGAAGAGCGATTATCACCCTTTTTGAGCAAGACAACATACAGAGCAAGATAAATTGAGTGATCTGAGCAAAGCTCCTTTGTGAAAAGAGACTGAAAAGCTTGGAATTGTTTACTGCAGAAAGGAGACAAGATGAATTTAAAATGATTGGTGTAAGAAAAGTAGATTAGGAGCTCCTGTCTCATAACAAGGGGATATTCCAAGACACAAAAAGGTGGTATATTCAGAACTGGAAAGGGAAATGCTTCACACAACATTTTATTAGACTGAAATCTGTATCACAGGAAGGTATTGTTACTTTGTTCAAGTTGTAAAAAGGTTTTGTATATTTCTGTGAATATCAAGAATATTCATAGTTGTTTTAAATAACTTCAGCATAATGTTCCGTAAGGGGTCGGGACCCACAGTTTGAGAAACACGGCTGCAGCATTTTGTCCGCAGAGGAAATGCAAATGAAGCGCTCATTAGCATTTCTCTCGCTCTCATTTGCATAGTCTCTTCCCATCTTTTTTGCGGAAGAGGTTTTTGCGGGGGAAAAACGCAGTGTAGATGGGGCCAAAAAAGGAGGTATACAGGATCTTGCGCAAAAGGGTTTTTTGTGTGCAAAATGACCCCATCTACACTGCGTTTTTTCCGTAAAAACCTCTTCCGCAAAACAGATCGGAAGAGACTATGCGAATGAAAGAGCGAGAAATGCTAATGAGTGCTTCATTTGCATTTCCTCTGCAGACAAAATGCTACAGTGTAGACATAGCCTCAGTTATTTAGTACATCTTCAAATAGTTTGGAGGTGCTTCATAGGAAAATGGGGTGGGGACAAGGAGGGCTTGCACTTAAGATGTTTCTCTCTAAGATGTTCAGGTGTTTTAGTTTGCTCACAAATCTCCTTGGCTTTTATTTGAGCACCAGCAAATTCATTTTTACCTGTAATACATCAGAAATACTTTAACAAATTTGTAGCTAGTTTAGTTTGCACAGACAGGATTGTAGAAGCTTGCTCATGTGATTGATGTTAATCAAAATGTCTTACCACACACTTGAGCATGCCAGTAAATGGTATGATTCAATTTTCTCAGCCAATACTTCAGCTGCTCTTTTTGCCATAACCTCCATATGTTTCTCTTACCTCAGACAGTTTCCTTGTGATTCCAGAAGCTTGAAACCTTACTGTGTTTTTAACTCTGCTTCCCCATTTCTTTTCCCTTCAAGATTTCAACTTTACATTAACACTATGGTACATAACAGCCCATTGCTTTATTGTAGCTGGAAATAATTGTAGAGTTTCTGAAGGTATCCCAAAAAACTAGCACAATCATGTGATGATTTTTCAGCATCTGCACAGTAACCAAATCCAATGTATGCAACCCCTGAGGCGCATACACAGCTTGGGTATTTGTTTTGTAGCAGTCAAGCTTGAACTCCTTGCCTGTTTACCTCATCATAGGAATGATCTCTGCAGTTGTCAAGCTTTTCTGAAGGCATATCTACACTACACAGCTTTTAGCAACAAGGCTGTGTCCTCACAGACTTGTTGCTAAAATTCAGCTTGTGTGACTGCTGTTTGTTGGCACTTTTGCCAACACGATACTTCCAACCCTAGCAAAATGTTCCCTCTAGTCTTTTCCATCCATGTTTAGATTTTATCCATCCATGTGCTGAATACATGCTTCTGTGTGCACTGAGGCATGTGTGAATGTGGACCACCAGTAGAAAAAAACCCCTATTTGTATGGCTGTGCTAATCAGTTGGACGGCACTTGAATCTCTCCTGAGCGGCTGCACAAATGCACAGCTTACTGGCAAACTGGTTAACTCATTACATCCCTAATAAGTACAGTCTGCAGATGTGCACATATGGTTAATAACCTGCCTTTTGGGAGGTCCCCCTGCCTGTATTGGTGCAGGGGTCTGATTTCAGGGGGAAATGAGGTGGAAAGCATCTTGTCATCCCCCAAAGTACCCCAGAATGGTAAAAGTAGAAGAGCGGGTAATCTAAAGTGAGGTATGGGGAAAAACAATATTTTATCACTTTTCACATGGAAGCTAATAATAGCCCAATAAATGCTTGTATAGTATGGTAGAATGAATTGGAGTCACTTGTACAGTGTCTAGGGCCTGACATGTCAGAGCCTTCAGGAAGAGCTTTTTCAGTGGCTGAAGGCCTGGCCTGACAGCCCCTAAGTGAAGAGAGAGAGACGACAATGGAGGATATGTTTGCCGACCTTACAATAGCATCTGAGCAGAGGGCTCTGAAGACAGAAAAATGAAGAGAAGATATTCTCTATATGAGATCAAGAAAGGAGGTCAGTGGGCAGTCAAAGGAATGCATTGATAGAGAAAGGGACCTTCAAGAAACAGATGCTGGATGTAATGCAGTAGCAGACCAACTTTCTAGAGAATGGTGCTATGCTTTCCACATGCCTGGCACATCAACTTAACCGTGTCCTGCAGCCCGTCAAGAACATAGGATGTGGGACATGCTTTCACTCTACTGAGTGCAAAGAACAGGCCCTTCCCACACTTCCATTCCATAAGTACATCAAAACAAAACAAGGAGATCAGCTACATACTCACATGTTTGTGACCACTTCTGCACTTTGGGCCTGATTGCTTCATTTCCATTGGCTTTAACTTTGGAATGCATTTATTAGTTGAATACTTCTTTCATTAATTACAGCTTTGCTGAAAGATTTTGTTGAGATAGAGTTCACCCTAATAAAATTACCACACAAAATGTATTCACTTCATTCATTTCCTTGGTTGCATTACATTAATTTTCCTCTACTGTATCCTGACCTCAAAATAAAAGCACAGTGTTTTCCTGACCAGTTAGGTCATTTTACAGATGCATCCTTTCTGGCTGTGTATAAAATTCAGCAAGTCTCTTTACCTCTGCCTCCTGGACTTTGGTGGGTCATTTTCTCCTTTGCTCCCACAGATGTTTTGCACACCAGCAAACTATCATCACATAAGACAGATGCTTTTTCCTTCAGTTTTCCAAACGTACATAATCCACTGTGCTGCAGCTATCTCAGCAGAGGACTGAGGTTACTGCTGCCGTTAATAGCTGACAGAAACAGTGATTCCTCCTACATTGCTGCTGCTGTGGAATTTATCTTGTGTGTGTAGGAAGGCAAAAATCCAGTGGTGTGTGTTGTGTTTTTTTTTTTTTTTTTGTGATGGTACGTCCCATACTGTCATCTATTTTCCCAGCACACAGAAAAGGAAAGGCATTTCCCTGGTGCATACCAGTACCTGTTTTCTTGGGGTGGCTCAGCTTCTGGCGGAAGCCTGCTTGGGATGTGCAGCATTTTTTTTTTCCGGCTCCCAGCGCAGCCACCTTTCTCCCCCCCCCCCCTTTTCCTCAACTATTTTTTAATTTTAATTTTAATTTTTTTGGCTCAACTAGCCCCTGTTTTCTCCCGAACAATTTTGCCCAGCACCTTTTTCTTACATAAAAAGTACTGCTAAAAGCTATGACCTATCTTCGGGAAAGAGCTGCAGGAGTTAGACAACTGTAAACTTCCATCTCAGATGTGAACCTCTATTAAACGTTAAAATCCAGATTCATGCCAGGTGTCACTTTTTAATGCAGTTTATCAAGAATGACTGTGGCCCAAAGAACTTAACATCAAACATTTTATTTCAGCATGAGGTTGATGTAAGGGAGCTGTGTACCCTTTGTTGTCTGAAAAAATGTGTTGATTTACAGATTGTGTATCTGAGTTTGTTGCCCCCATCTCCCCCCCCCCCCCCCCCCAAGAAAGCGCTGGAAACATCACCTAATAAAATCTCAAGCAACTGCTCTGTTATACAGAGCTTGATTTTTGACTGACTTTTGACTGGGCAGTTCCACACCTTATTGCTTCTGTAAAACACACTTACTGCACTCACAAGGTATTCATTGTGTCCATCTTTCTTCTCTTCCCCACCCCTGTCTCCCTTTGTGCCACTTCCTGTCCTCACTTTCCAGGGATTCCATTGCCCTTCCCACCATGCTAGGAGCACTATGCCTTCCTCCTTTGCATCACCTACAACTTCAGATGGTATAGTGTTGGTCAGGGTGTGAAGAGATGTGATCCTTTACCCGCGTAACTGTGCTGGAAGATGCTCCTAATGTGAATGTTGTTGTACCCAATTTGGGCTTTATGACTTACTAGAAAATGTACCTGGCATTGCTTAGTTGTTACCTCAATTAATTTTTGTTTTTCTTCATTTAAATTATTGCTCCGGGGTGGTGTTGAGGGTGAAGGGTTCAGAATGCAGGCTTCCCCAGGGAGAGAGGACTACCCCGGCCCCCTTTCATTACAGCAGTTTGGGGCCAGGTGAGAAGTGCCTCTCCACGGTTGCTTTAGCTCCAGTAGGCACAGCCAGGGGAAGGGTGCATGTCCTCTGACTGTGGCAGGTCCAGGTTTATCTGCTCTCTATGCTCCCCAGTAAGATGAGGAATGGAGCAAATTGTGCACTTCCTCCCGTTCCCTGAGGAAAGGGAGGAACCAGCAGTGTTCCCGTATGAATTGGGAGTGGGGAGCTGCAGCCCCATCACTCTCTCTGGGTGCCTGGGGCATGGAAGGCTCAGGGCTGGGGCTTTCCAGAAGAGGGGCCCCTATCTGCTCCTTTCACCTGCCGCCAGTGGTGACTGTCTTCTGTATAGTTTTATGAATCCCTGTACGAAGTAGGAGAGGGAGGCTCCAGGCCCCCTCACCCGTGCACAACCAAACCCTTACCTTGCTTTAAGTTATGATAAGCAGAAGCTGTATACCAAAGTTGATGGTCCTAGCTCTTGCTGTTTAGGAGGAATTCTTGTCTAGACAGACACAAGTTCTCTTAAGTATATAGTAGATATTGCTCCAGAGAGGAAAGAAGGAACTGGAATAAACTATAATGCCAAAAGTCCAGTTTTGCTGATATTGGTTGCATCCACATGTGGGTGCTTTGCTGTATTATTACTCTACATATAAATATGGCTGTGGTTTCATTCTCTTGCAAGTTGTCAATATTTTTAAACAGTATTAGAAGGATGGGCAGAGCTACAAGCTTGTATGCAGGAATTTCTGGGTGTGTGCGCTGTTTTGGTAAATGTGGACCTCGAGTCTGAGTGCACTCCCCTGTGATCCTCCAAGGAAGCATGCTCTGGCCAGCTGGGGGGAAGACAGGAGCCGCATGTTGCCCAAGCCTCCCTCCCGCATGCTCCAGCTGGCCAGGGGAAGGCTGGGGCATGGGAGGGGGAGGCTCGGTCAGTGCACCACTCCTGCCTTTTCCTGGCTGGAGCATGCTTACTTGGGGGACCATGGGGCGGGGTGCACTTGCACCCTTCGCACCCCCCACTCCCTCCTGTGTATGGGCCTGAGCTAAAAGGAGTATTAGGCTGAAATATATTAATGTCTGCTTTCGTTGATCTGTAGACCGTTTCTAAGGTGGTTGAAGCTGATGGCTCAGTTCAGAGTATTAGTCCACCATTTCTACCTTGCACTTTTTTTCACCAAATATCAATAGGGTTCTGCCAGTTGAAGCCTAAAACATTTCCAAAAATTTTTTAATTGACTGGTTGCCGTGTTCAGAAATTACTGTATTGTATCCAAACAGAAAATTAACAGCAAGTTGATTGTAGAGCCTTATAGCCTTGTCCAGTTAGTGGTTGATACCTATCTGGGTTCTGACCTAGCCAAAATTCCTTTGTGGTAGACCACAATGTAGTCTACTCTGTATTAACTCATTATTGATGCCATTAATTCTGGAGTGTTGAACAAAGTACAAATATGGCATTTTCCTGAGGAAAGATTACATTATATGACTTGAATGTTGTCAACTTCAGGATATATGACAGCTCGTGATTCATCAGAGCCAGATGATAGTTCTCTTGTTTAGGAAGATGGAGCTGTATTGCATTACAGAATACACTTGTGCATTCCGCTCCAGGTGTATGCATGCCCTAAGCATAGTCACCGGAAACTTTCCCTCCATGGTACCCATCAGTGTGACTCGATTGCCTTCTGTTACTGAGAGTCAACAGTGCTGGTATGAAGTGCCCAGTGGACCCTGGAACCCTCCTCAATTCCTTCATACCACCCATGACAGTCTCTGGACTTGAGATCCTTGCTTTTGCAACTTGTCTGTGGTCTTTATCCTCTCCTTTCTGACCATAGTTAGTGGTAGTCAGTTTAGCTAATTTTAGTAAAGTTCTGTAACTTTGTGTTTAAGCAGTTTTTGTCTGTTCCTCATGCACAGGCATGCCTTGGTCATCACGCTTTAAATCCTGTACCTCCTGCAACAAAGCTGTGCCACTGAACAACCCTTTCAGGGATCTTGGAACAGGAATATCATTGACTGTATGACCAGGAGATCACTGGGACTTATGACAGTCTATTGGCTCTTTTTGGAATCCAGGGCTTATCCCAGGCACTCCTGTTCATGGAGGGTAATGTTACCTAAAGATGTTAAATTGCGGTTAATTGACTAGTCTAGTAGTCGATGGAATTTCCACTGGGGCTCTTGTACATTTCAAAGGAGGAATGCGGAACTCCATGTGCAGCCCAGGGCCAGCAGGAAGTCCCATGTGGGCATGTCTGCTTTGAAATGTACAAGAGTCCCCAGCAGGGGCTCTTTGCATTTCAAAGCCATGGAGCCCAGGGTCAGGGGGGATTCAGTCGGCTGCTGACCTCTGGCTCCATGCTGCGCTGACTCCCCAGCTGACCCCAGATTCTGCAGCGCCGCATAGCATTCCTGGATCAGCTGTGTGGCGCTGCCCCTTTAAAACAGTGCCTCAGTGTTTCAAAGGGGCAGCACCGCACAGCTGAGCCCGGGATCAGCTGGGCAGCTGCCCCTTTGAAATGCTGAAGCAGCATTCAAAGGGGCAGCGCCGTGGAGCCCAGGGTCAGCTGGGGACTCCCCAGCTGATCCTAGGCTCCGCGCAGCATTTCAGCAGAACCCGGGATCCAGTGCTGCCCTTTTTTTTTTTTTTTTTTTTTTTTTAAATACAGTAGGGTTGCCAGATGGTTTTGTCGAGGGGGGGAAAAAAGAAAAAGGCTTGGTAGGTCGGGGCTGAAATGCAGTCGCAGCCCCTTTAATTGCCGCGTCCTGAGCAGACTTCTGTCTGGCACGGCGTGAGTGCTCCTAGGGATGGCTGGGGGCTGTGCCAGAGAAAAGCGGCGAGTGCTCTCAAAAAAAGGTACACCATACGGTACACCATACCTGTGCATACTGTCACACAAAAATCACTTCCAGGATCTGCTGGGGACTCCACAGCTGACCCTCTGTTCCATGCAGCATTTCTCTAGAATCTGGGGTCAGCTGGGGAGTCGCCAGCTGACCCCAGGTTCTGGGGAAATGCCATTCGGAACCTGGGGTTAGCTGGGTTGTCCCCAGCTGACGCTGAGCTCCACAGTGCTTTGGCATTTTAAAGGGCCAGCCCTGCACAGCTGAGCCGTGGATCAGCTCTGTGGTGGCTGCCCCTTTGAAACGCTGTCTTGGAGTTTCAAAGCAGCAGTGCTGCACAGCTGATCCCTGGCTCAGCTGTGCAGTGCTGCCCTTTTGAAGTACTCCTTCTCCCCCCCCCCCCCTTTGCTGCCTCTATCTGATAGAGAGGCAGTGGGGGGAGGGGAAGAATGCATGTAGTTGACCAGATTAACCGATAAGCCTAGGCTACTTGAATGTTTTGGCAATTTACTGCTTTACTGTATTTCTCCAGAAGAGACTTTGAGCTCTTGGCCCTCACATCAGAGCCTCCATGCAGTCCTCTCTAAAAATATGGTAAGGCAGTGACCTGGTCATTAGTGCAAACATTCTCCCCTTACTCTATTACTCAGCATGCCAGAGACCATGCCAAATTTGGCTGAGCTGCTCTTCAGTCTGTGTATTCATGAACTCAAATTCTTGCACCTATTTAACTGCTTGGAAGTAGTGTAAGTTGTCATGGAATAAGATGGAAGGTCCTCTCCTGGCCTGGTAACTGATTAAAAGATGGGAAACAAAAGATAGGATAAAAAATGGCCTGTTTTCAGAATGGCGAGAGGAAGCTAGTGGTGTAACGAGGAGGTCCATACTAGGACCAATCCTATTCAACGTATTCATAAATGATCTGGAGAAAGAGGTAAACAGTGAGGTGGCAAAATTTGCAGATGATGCAAAACTGCTCAAGATAATTGTCGAAAACAGACTGTGAAGAGCTTCAAAAGGACCTTATAAAACTAGGTGTCTGGGCAACAAAATAGCAGATGAATTTGAGTGTTGATAAATGCAAAGTAATACATATTGGAAAACATCCCAACTATACTTACAAAATGATGGGAATTAAATGATCTCTTATCCCTCGAGAGAGATCTTGGTGTTAGTGGATAATTCTCTGAAAACAATGTGCAGTAACAGTCAAAAAAACAAGCAATGTTAGAAATCATTAAGGCAGTGTTTCCCAATTTTGTTTGGCCAGAGAACCTTTTAAACTCAAAAGAATTTTGTGGAAACCCCTAATTGCAGTCTAATATATGGAGCTGAAAAAGTAGACCACAAATAAGTAAGAATAATAATAAACAAAGGCTAAACAAGAGATCAACATTTAGTTTAATTGACAGAAATCACAAAAAAAAAAATCACATAATATTCATAATTATTATTTTTTAACCATAAAATGTGATTGTAATGGAATTTCCTCGAGGAACCCTTATTTTCACTTTGTGAAATCCTAGGGTTCTGTGGAACCCCATTTGGGAAACACTGCATTAAGGGATAGAGAATAAGACAGAGAATATTTTATTGCCTGTATTATAAATCCATTGTATGCCCACATCTTGAACACTGTGTGCAGATCTGGTCACCTTATTTCAAAAAAGATATATTGGCATTGGAAAAAGTTCAGAAAAAGGACAACAAAAATGATTAGGGGGTATGGAACAGCTGCTGTATGTGGAGAGATTAATAAGACTGGGACTTCTCATCTTAAAAAAGAAAAGACTAAGGGTAGACTATGATAGAGGTTTATACAATCATAACTGGTGTTCAGAGAGTGAATAAAGAAAAGTTATTTACTTGTTCCTATAACACAAGAACTAGGCGTCACCAAATGAAATTAATAGGTAGCAGGTTTAAAACAAACAAGTTTTTCTTGACACAACACACAATCAACTTGTGGAACTCCTTGCCAGAGAATGTGGTGAAGGCTAGGACTTTAACAGGGTTCCAAAAAGAACTAGATAAATTCATGGACAGAAAGTCCATCAATGGCTATTAGCCAAGATGGGCAGGAATGGTGTTCCTAACCTCTGTCGAAAGCTGGGAATGGGTGACGGGGGTGGATCACTTGATGGTTACCTGTTCTGTTTATTCCTTCTGGGGTACCTGGCATTGACCACTGTGGGAAGACCTGATATGGGGCTAGATGGACCTTTGGTCTGACTCAGTATGGCTGTTCTTATATATGTCTGCACTGCAGCTTGGAGGTATGATTCCTAAGTGCACTATCTCAGCCTGAGCTAGTATGCTAAACAGGGGCAGATGACCATTTTGCGGGGCCCAGGGCAGCACAATTTTGCGGGGCCCCGCTTTGCCACGGCGCATGCATGGTGGCGCCATGGCGCATGCGCGGGGCCCGGGGCGACTGCCCCGGTCGCCCTGCCATATATCCGCCCCTGCTGCTAAAAATATACTACTAGGACAGTGGTCTCCAACTTTTTTAACACAAGATCACTTTTTTCAATTTAAGTGCAATGTAAGATCTACCTCATACCCAAATACCCTTGTCCCACTTCCTTCCTGCCCCTTCTTTGAGGCCCTGTCCCTGCTCCACCCCTTGTCTGAGGCCTCACCGTGCTCACTCCACCCTCTTCGATCCCCATCCTCACTTATTTTCATCAGGTTGGGGTACAGGCTTTGGTCTTAGGCCAAGTGGTGTGCAGTGTGGGAGGGTCTCTGGGCTTAGCCCAGGGCAGGGAATTGGGGTCCAGGAGGAGTTTCAGGGTGCAAGCTCTGGGAAGAAATTTGGGTGCAGGGGGACTCACATCTGAGGCAGGAGGTTGGGTGCAGGAGGAAGTTCAGGGCTGGGACAGGGGTTCAGGACGTAGGTTCTGGCTGCTTGCTGTTTAACTGAGACAGCTTCTGGGTGGTGGAGCAGCGGGGTTAAAGCAGGCTTACTCCTGCCCTGGCTCTGCACCCCTCCTGAAAGCAGCTGACATGTACAGCAATGGCTCCGTGATGCTATGTGCTGCCCCTCATCTACGGGCACTGAGCCCACAGCTTCTACTGGCCATGGTTCCCAGTTATTGATCAATGGGATCTGCAGGAGAGGTGTCTGCAGTCAAGGACAGAATGTGGAGACCCCCTTCTCTGCCTCTGTCAGGGGCTGCAAGGACATGCCATTCACATCCAGGAACAACGAATACCATAGGGGTAATTACTCCAGCCACGATAGGCTAGGCATTTTAGAACTCACTACTCAAAGAATTAAATTTTAAGCGTAAGAGAGAAATGAAAATTATGAAATGGACAGATCAGTCAAAACCCCAAAATAACCCACTTTGCAAGCAGTAAAAAACACCCTCCCCCCCACCCGTATGTGTTGGGTCAGGAGATGAGAGTGAAGGACGGTGTGTGTTTGTGAAGATGGCAGAGACACACACACAGTGTGAGAGAGTAATAAAGATTTGCATTGCCAAGCTCCCTCCATTCTCTTCTATGTGGAGATAGGGTACAGGACTGAGGGAAGGAGGGAAATTCTAACATCAGCACCCTCCTCTTTTCCCTCCCACATCCTGTACAGCAAGCAGGAGGTGCCCAGGAAGGCAGCTCCAAGGCAGAGGGCGGCAGGAGCAGCATGACAGTGGGTGGAGGGGCAACTGAAGTGCCAGCACTTGCTAGCTTCCTGACCAAACCAATCAGGATCACTTGTCAGAGGCTCCAAGATCTACTGGTTGGTGACCACTGTATTGAGGGATGCTGTGCCAAAAAATTAAATTCTTGCACATAATATATTAAAATTCTGTATTTTATTTGTCAAAATAATAAAATAATATATGCAGTGTGAAAGCTTACGGGAGTCAGGGATAGTGAAAGAGCGGAGGGAGGGGGAAGTAATTTCTGGGAAGGAGCCTGAGTGGGAACTTGGGGGGTTGATGAGTATGGGTGGGAAAAGTATGAAATAGGGTTTTTTTTTGTGGGTGGGGAGGACTGTTAGGTTACATCTACACTGCAGGCTTTTTGCGCAAGAAGCTTTTTGCAGAAGAGAGATTCCACAAAAACAAGTTGTGCAAAAGTGCGTCCACACTGCAAAAATGCGTCGCAAAAGCGATGTGCTTTTGCGCAAGAGAGCGTCCACACTGGATGGACACTCTTGCACAAGAAAGCTCTGATGGCCATTCTGTTAATGACAATCAGAGCACCCATGCTTTTTCTGATAGGCTCTTTTTGCGCAAAAAACCTCTGAGTGACCACGCACACCTTTTTGTGCAAGAACTCTTGCTCAAAAAGAAGTTATTCCTCGTAGAAAGAGGTATACCTAAACTGCAAAAAGCCCTCTGTTCTGCCATTCTACTGTAAATTTTCTTGCGCAAAAACGTGCTTGAGGTGTGGACGCGCCTCAGGTTTTTGCACAAAAATGGCTGGTTTTGTGCAAAACTGGCCATTTTGGTGCAAAAATCCTGTAGTGTAGACGTAGCCTTAGGGAAATTCTCTCATGCAGACCCTGGCTGACCCCTAGCTGCTTCTGTTCAGTCAGGCACTTCTGTCATGTCCCCATTCACCTACCCCCTGTAGCTCTTGCCCCTTCCTTGCCCATGTGGCCCTGTATCTCCCTCCCTCTTTTGGTCCTGAGCTTCACTCCCTTTCAGCCTCTGCCCCAGTCTATTCTCCCCCACTATCTCTTATGAGCCTTTGTCTGACCCCCCAGCAGCCCCACGTAGTCTCTCTCCATAGTCCGTGTCTTTTGACCTGGTGTGGCAGGCATGATGAAGAAGGCACTGCAGGCTCTTTTCATAGCTGGCTGGGAGCAGCTGATCTGACTTATCGCCACATTGTTCTCTGGTGAGCAAAAGGTGGACTGCAGCAACATTCCTGAAGAAACTTATTTTCTGTGCAAAAAAATTAAAAATACGTGCAGCTCATTAATTATGCATATGCAGAAGCACAGAATTCCCACAGGAATGAAAATAATGTAGAAATTGTAGCCCTGAAGATGGATTGGACTAGCCACTTTAGTGTGTCCACTTTAGTCCACCAGAGCATCCACTGTCTGCAGTGGACTTCCTGTGGAGCTGGAGCAGCCCCCTGACCATGTCAGGCAGGGATCTGCACCAGCCCCCACTGGTTACTGGAACCAGTAAGCATCACCCATTTAGGGTGATGCACAGGGCTCGACAAACCGCTGATTCTACTCGCCCATGGCGAGTAGATTTCAGCCGGTCATTCTGTGCGCCCCATTCACCAGCGCAGCACGCATGCGCAGTGCTGGTCTGGCACATGCGTGATGCGGGGCTGGCGAGTAGCTCTCGCTGCGGTTTGTCAAGCCCTGGTGATGCATACTGGTTAATCTTTCACATCCCTTGTTCATGCTGTTATTTTTAGCACAATAGTTTCAGGGGAGCTAGCGTGAATCTGTTTATCCATGTTGGTAATCGCAACTCTCAGCTGCAGTGTAGACTTATCCCTAGCTAATGGCTTTCTAACAGTGTACACAATTATGAATGTTCATGAGTAAGCCATACCTCTGAGCAGCAGAGTTACTACCTTATCTGTGAAATCCATTTGTATATCTGATTGGATGACTTGTTACCATTCTCCATAGAAGACCAGATAAGCAGTGCTGTTTTGTGTCAAATATGCTGTCACTTAACTTGTATTCATTTGTGTTTCCTGGACTGGATTATGATTTCAAATTGTGAATTATATTTGGAATAAAATTAAATCTTTTATCAAAACATTGCTACTGCATTAAGGTAGGTCTAAAGAGTATTTTGGGTTCTTATCCTAGCAGAATATACTCAGGATTCAGGCAGAATAATAAATTTGAGGCAGTGGAAAAAAATTCGAATTTATAGTAATTTAGCCCTACATGCTCTCATCGGATGCTATTAGTGTTGAAGATATTTCAAAAATTACTCAAGTGCATATTTTAAAGCTGACAAGGCTTATTATTTGATAGGCTTGGGCAGGACTCTAAAAATGTTAATTACAGCTTCTAAGTTAAAATTCTGTTTTTAGACAAGTTTGACATTTGTGTGGGTGATAGAATTCAAAAGCATGTTTATAAAATGTCTGACAATATTTTTGCTACATTTTATTTATTGGTTTTAGGACAATACATTGGGTATGAGACAATTGGAACTTATTTTGTTGATTGTAGAAATTGAGAGTTGAAACATGCGAGTAGTACTCTAATTAGTAGCTGAACATTGGGCAACCTTCTTTTTCCTAAACACATGTAGTTACCTCCACTCTGATTAAAAGTGTGTGGCTGCTGCAATAATAATAAAGAAATTTAGTCTTATTATCATGTATTAGATCTGATGGGGTGCTTGTTAATGTGTAACTTTTTAAACAAGTAAATATTTGCCTGTGCTCAAATGGGGACTGTGAAGTCTTAAGCCTATTGAAATAAAAATATTTTAACTTGATTAATCATGGATATAAAAGGAGAGAGAGATGAATCAAAGACGACCTTGAAGTTATGAGCATGGGAGACAAGTGTGGTGGTCACTTCAATTTTGTGGAGTGTCTGGTGGGGTTGTATAGTCATTTTGTGGCAGAAAAATATCAAGAAAGGGAGTGTTGTGGGACTATGTAGAGCAGGGGTGGGGAACCTTTTTGGGCTGGGGGCTGCTGACCGACAGACAAATCAGTTGGGGGCCACACACAAGTGGGAAGCAAAAAAACCAAACCAAAAAACCCCCAAACCCTCATTGATGTGATCCCCGACAGAGAAGGAGAAAGACATTCCCCTTGAACACCAGAGCCTAAGGGGAGGGGGGCAGCTTAGTAGATCTTGTGTTCTCCAGCCCTGCTGTGGGCTGGGGTGTGTGTGTGTGTGGGAGGGGGGTCTGGAGCACTAGTGCAGGCTCCCCAATGCTGGGGAGGGCTCTGAGCCTCAGGGGCTGGATCCAAGGAAGCGCGGGACTGCATCCAGCCATCCCCCTGGGCCTTTGGTTCCCCACCCTTGATGTAGAGGGGGAGAGGCAGGGATTGGGATGTAGATTTTTGGAGTCAGTATAAATGTGATCATAGCTGAAACCAGGGGAGAGTATGACCCTTCCAGAGGAGAGGATACAGAGGAAGAATAGAAGAGGGTCAAGGATGGAGTCAAGCTGGACTCCATCAGAATAGAGAGATCTGAGCCAGCTCAGTGTCCTGGAAGTCCAGAGAGGAGAGGCTGAAGATAGAGGAATGAGAGGCTGCCCATGTTAAAGACTGGAAGGTTAGTGGAGAGTGAAGGTGGAAGATGTGGTTAAACTTGGCTAACATACATTTTCTTAATGTGGCCTCTATTCATCACTGAGCTCTATACAGTTGAACCCTGGTACAGAATTGGAGCTTATTTTGATGAAATAATTTATTTTTAACAAATGCTGGATGAACAAGTAACGAGTTCCTCTTGTCTATAGTTTTTAAATATCTTTTACAGATGAAGATTCTGGCATTAATGTTTAGCAGATACTACTAGATTCTCTTCCCCCCCCCCCCCCACCCCCTTGATATCTGAGCTAATTGACTGAATAATACCTGGCACCAGCATGTCTTATATATTGCAAGAAATACTTTTTTTATCCATCCGACATGTGTTTGCATTTAACAAGTGCTTTCTTGTTCATGTAGTACAGTGGTCTCCAACCTTTTTAACTACAGGATAACTTTTTCAATTTAAGTCCAATGTAAGATCTACCTCAAACCCAAATACCCTTGCCCGGCTTCCTTCCCACCCCTTCTTTAAGGCCATGCCCCTGTTCCACCCCTTCCCTGAGGCCTTATCCTGCTCACTCCACCCTATTTGATCCCCATCCTCACTCACTTTCACCAGGCTGGGGAAGAGGGTTGGGGTGCAGGCTCTGCTCTTGGGCCAAGGAGTTTGGAGTGTGGGAGGGGCTCTGGGCTTAGCCTAGGGCACAGGATTGGGGTTCAGGAGGGGTTTCAGGGTGCAAGCTCGGGGAAGGAGTTTGGGTTCAGGGGGACTCGCATCTGAGGCAGGAGTTTGGATGTAGCAGAAGGTTCAGGGCTGGGACAGAGGTACAGGAAGCAGGCTCTGGCTGGGCACCACTTAACTGACACAGCTTCCAGGTGGTGGAGCAATAGGGTTAAGGCAGGCTTACTCCTGCCCTGGCCCTGCACCACTCCTGAAAGCAGCTGGCATGTACAGCAATGGCTTTGTGATGCTATGTGCTGCCCCTCATCTACAGGCACTGAGCTCACAGCTTCTATTGGCCAATGTTCCCCGTAATTGATCAATGGGAGCTGCAGGAGTGGTGTCTGCAGGCAAGGACAGAGTGTGGACACCCACTGTTCTGCCTTTCTCAGGGGCTGCAGGGACATGTCAGCCACTTCCAGCA
This sequence comes from Rafetus swinhoei, assembly GCA_019425775.1. Classification (NCBI taxonomy): domain Eukaryota; kingdom Metazoa; phylum Chordata; order Testudines; family Trionychidae; genus Rafetus; species Rafetus swinhoei. Next base: position 29,736,819 of record CM033440.1, read on the forward strand.
GCAGTTGCCAAAGGGATAATTACTCCAGCCACAATAGGTTAGGCATTTTAGAACTCACTACTCAAAGAATTAAATTTTAAGTGTAAGAGAGAAATGAAAATTATGAAATGCACAGACCAGTCAAAAACCAAACATAACAAACACTTTGCAAGCAGTAAAAATAGTAACAACATCCCTGCATGTATGTGTTGGGTCGGCAGATGAGAGTGGAAGATGCTGTGTTTGTGAGACTGACAGACACACATTGTATGAGTGACAGAGATTTGTGTTGCTAAGTTCCCTCTATCCCCTTATCTCTGTGTGGAGATAGTGTACAGAAGTGGGGATAGGGGGGAACACCCTGACATCAGTGCTCCCTCTCTTCTCCCTCTTACACCCTGCACAGCAAGCAGGAGGCTCCCAGGGCGGCAGTTCCAAGGCAGAGGGCAGGAGCAGCATGACAGTGGATGGAGGGGCAACTGAAGAACCAGTGCTTGATAGCTTCCTGGTCAAACCAGTCAGGATCACCTGTCAGAGGTTCCAAGATCTACCGGTAGATCCCGATCTACTGGTTGGTGACCACTGATGTAGTACAATAAGTAGGAGTGCCAGAGTAGCACATTGTCACTTATTACTTTACATATCTCTAAGTCTTGTTGTTCAACTCATATCAACTCTACAGTCCTAGGTTTTTAAAATATTTTCTTGGGTATCAATAAGGTAAGTACTAGAGAAGTTGGGGGTTGGCCTCCTGACATTCCATTTGCCTAACAAAAAAGAATGTTCTCCTTAGCTGAGACCATTGAGAGTCTGAAATTTGTCTCAGAATCTAATTGCTCTTCGGTAGTTTTTAATTTTCCCCCAAACATTGGTGCTTGAGAAGAAGCTGACATAGGGCAGTGACGGTCAAAGGGAAAGCACAATCCCATACCTCTCAGCCTTCAGTGAGTTCACTGTGGGACAGGAGCCATCTACATGTGAGACAAATGAATTGTGGAACACCTGTGTTTCATTGCTAACTGCTCAGTAAGCCATAGGTTCCAGTGGTTTTGAAATTTGAAAATGATTTTAAGGATTTTTTTCCTCACTGTGCATATCAAACCAGTTTTGCATTTGGAAACAAGTCAACTTTGGCCATGCTACCTGTAACAGATTGTGGATCACCTAAAGCAGTTTTGTATACTGAGAAAATATCCTTAAGAACAGGTTTTTCTTCTTTGAGGGTCCCCGTGGGTGCTCCACTTAGGTGTGTCAGCACACCGCCCAGAGATCTTTGCTCACAGTCCCCCGGCCACCTGTGCATATTGCACTATTGCACAATCGCCCCGTTTGACAGTTAGACACATGCCACCGGCTGTTCCCTCAGTTCCTTCTCAACTGCCGCTGGCATCAGTCATACTTAGTCAGTCTCCCCAACAGCATCAAAAGCGGGGGGGGAAGAGGAAAAGGATAACAGAAAGAAAAGCGGGCGAAGCTGCGCGTGGGCACTTCTGCCACTTCCCACTTGCCCAAAGGACAACACAAAAAGGAAGAAAAAACACAACCCTGTTATGCCTGCATCACTGGGCTTTAAAAGGTGCACAGGGAGCAGAACAGCAATCGCAGCAGCAGATGGACAGGAGTAGTGCCTGCACTGCCTAGGGCAAGACCATCCTGTCAGTCACTGCCCGCGCTGTCAGAAGCTTGCCCCATGCTCTAAGAAGGCAAGAGAACTACAAAGAAGACTATTATTTTTGGACCATGACATGCCTGAGTCACAGCCTCATTCAACCCCTCCCAGAGAGAACCCTCTTAGGGAGGAGGTCAGGAGGAGCACTCCCTCGCAGGGACGTGGTAGAGGGCAGGACCCGGAGCGAAGCGTGAAACACTTCTAGGTCCCCACTGAGCCTCAGCCTCTAGCAAACAAGAAGGCAAAGGAGGCAGTGGAATTTTAAGCTGACTGCCCCTCCCCTGCTGCCTCTCTCTGATGGAGGTAGCAAGTGTGGGGGGGCGCGACTAGTTGACTAGTCAACTAATCGCTTACATTCCTTGGCTAAGTATGGAATTGCTTGAGAACCACTGATCTGCTTACGAAGTAACAAAATGCAGGTATTCCATATTTCAGTTGGGTTTGAGAGTGGTAGTGGGGGGTGTCTGTGTCCCTGCCAGGGCTTCTTGTGCAGTGTCAAAAGGGGGAGTAGTCCTTGCCCTGTGTTCCACCATATCGGGTTCCTGAACCTCCTCTCAACCCAATGCAAACACACATTGATGCACCCTTCTTGACAGTTAAATCCAAGTGTCTCCCTTCTTTCCACTTACAAGACTACGCTTTGGTTTTTGCTCTTCATCTGGAGCCCAGGGACATACTTTGATTGAGGATGGGAGAGAACACACTGAGGGTCAGGTGTAGTTCCTGAAGCTACTCCTAATTCATTCATTCACTCTCTCTCTCTCTCTCTCTCTCTCTCTCTGTTTTTTCAAGTTGATAGTCTTAACTGAACCTAAGAGCTCAGGAAAAATAAGTTGTGTAGTAGTGTTGTTTCTTTAACTAAAGGTCCTGTAAAATTAGAAATCTTAGGATCTTTAGATAAATGATGTCTTAATGTCTTTGACCATTACTGTGGCTGTCATTGAAAAGAGAGAGAGAACCCTTCTGTAATGGGTCATGCTACCTGGCTTGTGTATTCCACAGCGAATAAATATACAGTTCTTTAAAGCTCTCAGAAGAATCATTTTTAAAGAAAAGTGAAGTATCTATCTTTGTAGTACCTTTCCCCTAGCTCTCGGGCTGGATGTATTTATTGTCACATGTTATGAACTAACAAAACATATATCTACTGAAAAGGGGAGAGTTTTCAGTAACCTGGTGGTGCAAGTTAGGCTTGAAACTTGCAAATGTTTGTCATTACAATTAATTGCATGGTATTCTTAGAGTAGCGCTTGGAGACACCAGCTGACATGGGGTAAGGGGTAGAGTGGAGTCCCTTTCTGTGTCAAGGTATTGAATGGATCCATATAGAAGTACTGTCTCACTGGATCAGACCTCAGGTCCATCTGGCCTGGTAAGCTGTCTCTGACAAGTGTCATCACTAGGGCTATGTCTACGCTCGCAGCTTCTTGCGCAAGTATTGCCGTTCTTGCGCAAGAATCTGCAGAGCGTCCACACTGCCCGCCCGCTCTTGCGCAAGTAAATTTGCAGTACGGTGTGGTAAGAGAGGGCTCCTTGTGCAAGAGCTATGCTCTTTTTTAACAGGTGTAAGCTCTCTTGCGCAGGGGCTCTTGTTCTTGCGCAAGAAGCTGCGAGTGTAGACATAGCCTAGGTGTTTTAAAGGAAGGTGCAAGAGCACCAGGTTAGTAGGTGTGGGATAATCTGCCTCCTAATGGGGTGTCCTCCTGATCTCTAATAGAGGTTAATAGGAGCCCTAAAGCATGGGGTTTAATATACCAACAAAATTATCATTAATTACAATTCTGGATATCCATCCATCCATCCATCCACTTGAAATCTTAACTTCTTGGTCTCAGCAGCATTCTTTGGCAATAAGTTCCACAATGTAATCACACGTTCACAGAACATATTTCCTTCTATCAGTCTTGAATTTTCCACCTTTTAATTCAATTGAACATCCTCTTGCACTGTATTATGAGACAGGAAAAATAGACGTTCCAGTTCTCCCTTCTCTAGATTATTCATTATTTTTATATATATTAATTATGTCCACTCTAGAGATGTTAAGTTTAGTTTAATCAGCTAATCGACTAGTTGATGGAATTTCCATAGACTAGTCGATTAGTCAATAAGTGGGGGAGCCACAGTGGCTGGGAGCTAACCCCACTGCGACTCTGCCTTTTAAATGTATCAAGAGCCAGCAGGCGTTGGGTCCCCTCCTTTGCGCTTCTGCTTTTTCAATGTATTAAGAGATGACAGGCACATTTAAAAAGCAAAGGCGCAATGTCCTGGGACTGGGTGTGAGCCAGGAATCAGCTGATTCCAGGCTTGCACCTGGTCTCTGCTCTCCCCTGCCCCCCCACAGAGATGGTGCTGGGGGGAACCGGCTTTTTAGTCGTCTCCCCAGCACTGACTCCTGCTCTCCCCCACTTGCTGCCTCTAATAGAGGAAGCAAGGGGGCGTGGAATGAATAATTGACTAGCTGCTTACATCCCTAGTTCCCTCTTATTTGTCCCCTGTAGAGCTTATAGTATAAATAGAGAAATCAAAGGAAGTATTATCTACTTTTTGCATACGGGGAGCTGAGATACAGAGACTAAAAGCCACTTTTTTAAGGGTATTTAGGCACCTGAAAATGCAGATAGAACCTAATGGATTTTTCAAAAGCACCTAACTCCCAGTGGGCTCTACATGATTTGCCAAAGGTCACATGGGAAGTCTGGCAGAGCTTGGGTTTTGCCTGAGGTTCCTAGAGTCCCAGTGCAGTGCCTTATCAGCAGGGCCACCATTCTCTTATGTTGCAGGAAGTTGTGGAGAGGGGGGAATGCTTGAAGAACACACATTAATTTGGGAATCTTCCCCCTTCCCCAAAAGGAGAAGGAGGAGAACAGAGGTGTATTAGATGACAGAGGAAGCTGATGAATTCTTCTGGCCTCTCCAAGAGGAAAGCAGAAACCATTTAGCTGATCCAGGGATGAGCGAGTGCATACTCAACACAACTGCAATTTAAGAAATTATTGCTTGGGTCACAGTAAAACTGGTGCTAACTGTTGGCTAAAAAATTTCCTACTAGAACACATTTAATTAACTGACTGAGAATTTATTTGTATCTATCACGTACTCTAACATCTCACTGATTGTATAAAAAGCACCTTTACAGGAATGTGCAATATTTATTCTAAAATTAAAGTGGATCTATAGTATATGTTACAGCTGGATGCTATACTTTTTTTTAATGTGTATTTTCTTCTTGAAACTGTTATAAACTCTCTGTTTTATTTCAGAGAGGCTGGAATCCATGCTGTCAGATTATGACATCCTCTCTCTGTCGAATATCCAACAACACTCATTAAGGAAAAGGGACCTCCAGTCAGAACTGCATATAGAAAGACTCTTAAGTTTTTCAGCCTTGCATAGGTAAGGAAATAATCAGTGGCAAATACTAGTTTAATACTATTCTTTCATTCTATAGGATTATTTTCTGAAATAAATACTGTACAAGTGCCAAAAATGCCTGTTGTCATTGGCTAATTCTTACAGGTCAGTGATATGCTTCACAAAAACTGAGGGACTGGAAGATTGTCTAATTATATTGTATTCTTCTGTTGTTAAAGAAGTAGTGATTGAAATTTCCTTCATTGTATTATTTACCTTGTTTTTTTACATTAATTGGGTTGGATCCTGCTTTTTCTTCAGATTATGGTTTCACTCCATTATTTTTGCCTGTCTTGCACTTCTTAAAGGTCTCAAGTTTTCCTTTTAAGGAATGAATATAGGCTTGTGGCTACCATATTGTGCTGCCTGACAGCTGGTGTTTATGGGGACTTAAATCACTTAGTCACATTGTGCGTAGACATACACATTCCACAAAGTATTTTCCAGTTCGTTACAAAAATGTTTGGAAGACATTCTGGGCTGTGATAGGGACTGGAGTTTGATTGAAACTGGAGGGGGGAAGAGACATGGAATGAGGTAAGGAACAAGGGCATTGGGGACAGTAATTTGACCATCAAAGGAAAATTGCCTCATAACGCTAAACACTGAGATTCTGAACTTGAAATCCAGTTAGGGTTGCCAGATGGTCTCCCAAAAAATACCGAACACACGGGCTAAAAATTTGTCAAGAAAAAAACACAACCCCCCCCCCCCCACCACCCACACACACCGAACACACATCCTGTGTGGCTACTACCAAGAGCCACCAAGCTGGGAACAAAATGGAAGGCAGCAGAGCCTGCTCTGCAAAGCAGCCTCCTGGTACCCAAAGCAGAGAGAGGCAGACCCCGGGGCAACACAATGGTGGTGGTGGGGGGGACCAAGGGTAGGAAGGTGACTCCCCCATAGCCAGGTCTTTGGGTGTCCCAGTGGGAAGAAGCAGAAATTCCACCCCAGTCAGTTTTGGCTGAGAGCCCATGGAAGGCGCCTAAACGCAACTACAAAGTACCTGCTGGCTTCTCTCCTAAACTACGATGGCACAACGCGCTTGAACAGCACTCAGGAGCGGGGACAGGGCTTCTCCTCCCCCCCAAAGCATCACTCCTCCTCACATGCAATCAGCTGAGGGCTCCCAGCGCTGATTGCGCCCCGCCTCCCAGCCACTGTTCCCTGCCCCCGCTCGGCTTCTGCATGCAACCAGAGGCTCCCAGCACCGATCACGGCCCTGCCTCCTAGCCTGGGACTCCTTCTGGTTGCGTGCAGAAGCCTGGCGGGGGAGTCCCAGCCACTCCCCTCGCCCCTGCCAGGCTTCCGTCCGGCTCCCAGCCAGAAAAACAGAAAATACCGGACATTGCACATATCCGGTATTTTCTGAATTTTTTTACTGGACAGAGGGCGCAAATACCGGACTGTCCGGTAGAATACTGGACACCTGGCAACCCCAAATCCAGTGAGAATAATCTGCAAAAAGGTGTAAACTGATCTTATGCGGTCATGCAGTCTCCTCCTCTACCTCTTGCCATTTGCCATCTACCTCTCCCCTTCCCTGCCTCCTCCAGAAAGCCATCATTGCTATTTACTGTGATATACAGCAGGGTTTGGAAATCTCTGGCCTGTTGCTTAATTTCATCTGGCCCACAAAGCTCTACAATCTACATGCTACCCCAGTGCCAGATCTGCAGCTCCTTTTGGCTAGAAACCACAGCCAATGGGAGCTGAGGGAGTGGAGCCTGTGGGGGAGGCCAGCATACACCATGCAGAATTGTGTAGCCCCTCTGCTGCACCTAGGGCCTGGACACAGTGGCCGCTTCTAAAAGCAGCGTGTGGCCAGGACAGGTGGGGGCCTGCCTTGGCCCTGCTGCACTGCTGATTGTGAGATGCCTCAGATAAATGCTGCCTAGCCAGAGTTTGAACCCCCTCCCAAACTAAACTCTTTTCTGGACCCCACTCTTCCACCCTGACCCCTCTACACCAGGTCAGCACTATCTCCTGAACCCTAGCTCCTTCCCAGACCCCATGATCCCGGACCCCTGGCTCAGCCCTGAGCCCTCTCCTGCACCCAAACTCCTGACCCAGTCCAGAACCCACACCTTGAACCTTCATCTGCCCCTCTTCTCTTCTTTTCCCCATGTGTGGCCCAAAGTTGATTTTTTTTTTTTTTTTTTAATGTGGGTCAGTGGCAGTGATAGAAAAATGGTTCTCTATACCTGAAATACAGCATCACATCAATTGGTATGCATGTTTTGTACCGCCATTTGAGGCAACAGTTACGGAACACGAGTGAGACAAAATATTAGAGTAGATGGAAATCTCCCATGTGCCTGTTTTGTACTGTTTGATACCTTGTCTCTTTTCCACTTCCATTGTAACACACACTTCAGAATACTGCAAGTTCTATCCCAGGGATAATTGCCTGTATATTCCCCCAAATCTGTTACACTGTAGTACATGGTAGAGATGTTGAATGTTATAAGTACAAAGCTTATACAGTAAACTTCCGATAACCCGGCACCTTTAGGACCCAAGGGGTGCCGGATTATCAGATATGCCGGACTATTGGAAGGGGGGGTTGTGAGGGGTCTGGGGTGGAGTGGGGGGGATGCGCCCCTCGGCGCTGCGGGACCAACCCGGCAGCACCCCAGCTGCTCTGCCCCAGACTTCCCCGAGTCAGCTGCTGGTCGGTTTCAGCAGCGGCTGAATTGGGGAAGCCAAGGGCAGAGCAGCTCCAATTGTCCGGCTGCCCGGAGCACTTCTGGGTTCCAGATGGTGCCGGACCATCAGGAGTGCCGGACCATTGGATGCCGGACCACTGGAGTTTTACTGTATTGCGGAGCCTGCAGTGCAGTTGGCACACATTGGCTTCCAGCCCTGCTCCCAGGGAGCCAGCTGCCCTGCAGGCTCTGCGTATATAAGCTTTATTCTGCAGATCCTGCAGCGTGTAACAAGGTTACTGTATTACGTTATTTTGAATATTACTAGTACATGGTTCCTTTAAGAGATCCTTTGCTTAGCTCTTGCTCATGTACACTGGTGGAAGGCACAAAATAAAATTCCATGTGCTGTAGATTTTTCATTAAGGGCTACAGATTCCATCATTTTTTGTCAAGGTTTTCTGGACCT